>JAJJWX010001091.1:1269917-2539835 GCA_023529315.1 Papaver bracteatum
CCACCACTGCTGCAGGAAATCGGCTCTATATATTCGCTGTAACAGCAAACGGTAAAAGCTTATATGGCTTTATTTTTCTCTCTTGTTTCCTCATTTACCTCAAATCTTTTTATACGTTCTTAATTTCTTTGTGATGTGTATCACTTTTCAGGTCTCCAATGGAGAAAACATTATCAAGATTTGAAAAGGATATCCACTTCTTTCCGTGTTGTCTGACAACTTCATAGTTCAAATCTTGCATAGCTCTTTGTTACTCCAATTTTGAGAAGGCCTCTCCCTGCATGGAATTACAGGTGAGCTCATCTGAGAGATTACACAAATCTTGTGTTAATGTAGCATGTTTATATACACACAAATGGACTGGCCGTGCTCCAGATTAATACATACTATCAACTCTGAATGCAAGTCGCGTATGGATATGCATCAATCAATTGTTGTATAAAGAAATGAATGTTTGTCTATCATTGTTGTATAAAAGCACCAACAATTCAGTTTGATGAATTAGACCCTTATTGCAAACAAATAAATAAAGACGGAGTTCATAGATCACAATCCGAGAAACAGGAATTCAAGAAACAAGACCATGAAAACACACAGGAACACCACTCCCATTACGTTGCACTTGTTATTATTACATAAATATGGTGATTATTGATTGACCACACCTGATCTAGAGTAGTACAGTTACTAGCTACTTAGTTGTGTCAGAAGAGTTTCAACATCAAGAAACTTAACTGGTTTTTCTATAAACTTAAGTGCCCCAGCTTTTAAGCATTCATCTGAAAATTTCTTCTCAGAAGACATTACAACGACAGGAATGTTTCTCAGTGATGACGTTTCTTTGATGGTTTTCAGTAACTCGCAACCTGTCATTAACGGCATTTCATAATCCGTAATAATTAGTTGAAACAGCATATTGCCATGCAGAAGTTTTTCAAGAGCCTTGTTTCCAGACTCAACAGTAATAACTTTGAAAACTATCGCAGATGAGGATGACGATGCAGTAGATGTTGAGGACGATGATGAGATTTTGGAAAAGTATTTTTCGAAAATCTTCCTGTTAATAATATCGTCATCAACCACTAACACATTGAAGCATTTCTTATGATCACCCATATCTCAGTTTTGTCACTCTCTACAATGGAATGCTGATAGCAGTCAGGAATTCTGCCAATTTATACGCAAATGGCTAAGCTGAAAAACACTTCACATGGAAAAATAATTTGGTTTAAAGAGCTGGAATTAATATCTTTGCAGCATAACATGAGGCTGGAATTAATGTCTTTGTAGGGAAGTTTGGTAAGAAATCTGAACTATATTCTGTTTCAACTTTTTTAACATCAAAGAAAACCCCGTGCCCGATAAAATCGGGGCACTGAACAGGCTAGAAACTATCCTTTTGATGCACCCAGCAAATCATTCATGCAGGATAAACTGTGGACAAGGACTTTCCTAGCCAGAAGAAGGTCTTTTGAGCTGGACACAGTCTCACTCAATAAATAATGTCATGGCCTGTAAAATCATAGGCATGGCATGCTGCAACCATCAGAACCTCTAGAGAGACTTGCTGCAGGAATATGTAGCTACTCCGAAAACATAAAAAGGAAATAAAATTGACAGAAAAAAAAAGAGCAACACAATTTCAATGACTATTTGCACAAAGTTAACAAGTAATTTGATTTTGAAACAGAAAATAAAAAAGGAGAATCAGAAGACAAATTTACAAACTATCATCTTGTTCAGCATATCACTGTTCTTCGTCTTCTGCTTCTGCCTCTTTCAACCACTTTAAAAAGTTTTGCGCCTTATTGACATACACTCTATCAGATGCATCTGCACCTTCTTTTTCAGATGCCCATAAGAGAATAGCCTCTTCGACCAGAACTTCCTTGTCGTACAGTTTATGCAAAATGTGCACAAACAATGGAGCAAATTCTCTGGCAGAAGCTGAGCACATCTCTTCGAACTTCATTATGCTTTCAATCTGCTCATCTGTGGAGTATAAGTAATGTTGCAAAAGATCCCGCCATGTTGTGATTACGCTGACAACATTTTTCAGCAGTTCTGGTTTGGAACCATATGGAGTTTGTAATGCCAGTTTCATGACTGCTGAAAAAACTGCCCCAGCACAATTCAACGGTGTCATATTGTACGATAACCTGAGTGAAGTCACTTCTGTTTTTAAAACATCCAGGGCCTCACTTTCAAGAGCTGCCCTTAGGATAGTTTCTTCCACCTCTAAATCAAAAACAAAAACTTCATCGTTATCGGAGTCGGAAGTTTCATCATCACTTATTATTTCAGCAGCAGGGAGCATTTCTGGTTTTGGCCTGGGGGTGTCTGACCAAATATAATAACCATCTCCAGAAACACCAACCTCAGCAATGTCAGAAAATCTTGATGTCAACTCAAGCTCCTCATCAGTGTCTTGGTTTGTTGGCTGGGGATGTAAAGATACCTTTGAGTTAGCGGGTATTATACGAGATTTCGCTCCAACTATGACCTTGAATGATAAAACTACACCAGGTTCTAAAACCACTCCTGATTTTATCACCACCCCATCACAAACAAAAGCATTTTTAAGCTGACAACCATTTTGAATTTTGACATCGTCCCAAATATAGGAATTCTCAATCTTTACATTAGATCCGATACAACAGCCTTTTCCAATTACTGAATTAGAGATCTTAGAAAAATTTCCAATGCTTGTCCCATTTCCAACGTAGGTGTCAGGGCCAACGTGTGCAGAACTCGATATCTGCACGTCTGATCCTCTAAAAATCCCGTCACTATCTTGTTTTACTGCACATTTTGTAGAAAACTGTTTATCTGGCACAAACGGGTATGTCCACCGCTGAATTACGTCCTTGCTAATGGTGTCATAGCTCTTCAAATCATCCACTCTAGCAGCATATCTACTTGGGTGAATTTCGTAAGTGAAAAGCTTGTAGCCCTTTACATTACCATCCAGCAATCCTTTGACAAGATGACGCCGCAGATGTTGGTAACCAGAATTGTCAGCAAAAAGTCTAAGCACTTCTGGAGAGCAAATATCAATATAGCAATCCTCTTTGTCATTGTGCACTTCAAAAGCAGAAAACTCAAGGAGCAATTCCTTACCAGGATCCATCTCCGTATCTGAGTTCACGTCATAATGCAAAAGCTGTTTCGTGTTACGATCAATACCCATAACCAACCCATCCTTACTTGTTTTGTTATTAAAATCAATACCCATAACCAACTTATCCTTCCTAGTTTGGTCAGTCCTCGACGGTTTCGGTTTCTTAATGACCATAGTCATTATAGCATTACTGTCCTTCTTCTTCCTTTCTATATGCTCTTTTAGTGCGTTTGTCAGAATCATATTAGTCACAGTACCACCACTTACAAGCAAGAAATCGCCATGTATGACTTTACTTTTGTAAACCAACCTAAGAGCATCACCAACACTAGAACAACCACGGTTTTCAAGAATTTTAACAGTGAATTCAGGTACAGACAACCAATAAGATTTTTTTAAGTAATCGATAACTTGTTTAGAATGTGCACAACATACTACATATACACATTTGATGATCTAAGCCAAGCTAGCGTATAATCAATCATTGGGTTATGTACTAACGGGAAAAGTACCTTAGGTCGTTCCAAAGAAATTGGTTGGAATTTCTCTGCTGCGAAATCATCTGCTAACAAAACAGCTTGCAGTGAGGGGCGATTTTCATCTTCATCTGCATAACCTGTATTAACTTGTTTCTTCTTTCCCATGTTGAGAGCCAGTAAAGAGAGAGAAAGAACGGTCGGTTGGAGAAGAACGTTAGTTTTTTACTGTGATTTTTTTTCTTGTGGTCGGTCGGTCGGTTGGAGAAGAACAAGCTAGAGAGAAAATTTGGAAATCGCGCATAGGATTCCTATTCTAGGGCAAACGAAGATTAAAAAAAAAAATATATATATATAAACGGAAAAGATCAAACAAGGTGCCCTCACGCAGGATTGAACTGCGGACCTCCAGTTTACAAGACTGGCGCTCAACCACTGAGCTATAAGGGAAAGCGGCCGAAACAGCAACATTTATCAGCTTTTAGCAAGGTTTGAAAAACAGTTCACGACTCAGGTCACGACTACTAAGCGTGACCGTTATAATGTGTTTTGACGGGTGTGAGCACGTTTCAGACAAAAATCGCGTTATTTAGGAAAAAACGCGTTTTTTATATGTTATATTAAAATAACGGGCGTTATAACGGTTAAATAGAAAATGAAAAAGAATTATGGTTTAAATTTGAAGAATTAATTGGGGGATATGGGAATTAATTGGGGGATATGAATTACTTCCCCCAACCCATGGTGTGTGGTAAGGGGTGACTTTTGGTTATGAATATACTAAAATACCTTTCCCTCAAAATAAAAAAAAAAACTTAAAATCAAAAAACAAAATCATATCCCCCATTTCCATCTCCACTTCTTCCCTCAAAATAAAAATTAAAAACTTAAAATCAAAAATCTAAATCATATCCCTCATTTCCATCTCCACTTCTTATTAATCTTATTTAGGGGTAGTGTTTTGAAACCCAAATATTCTCCATTCCCTTTCAAATTCTAAACTCTCCCCACTCTATATCAAATTCTCTTCACCTCACTTTGGAAAGCAATTTTTTTTTTTATTCGGAAGTGATGAAGATCATCTTGAAAGTGATGATGACCATGCGGAATTGATGAAGACCATGCTTGGTCGGGTTAGGCATATGGTTTTATCAATTCGGCATGGTCTTCGTCACTTCCATTTGAATTTTCCTGGCTTTAAAAAGCTTAGTACGGCATGGTGGAGTTGATATGAAGACCATGCGGTATTTTTTCCCAAGCATAGTTTTCATATTTATTTCCTATGCGGAAAAACAATCGGCATGGTCTTCATATCAACTGACCATCTTGCATTAAGCTTTTTAAAGCAGGGAAAAATTCAAAATGGAAGTGAGGAATACCATGCCGGAATTGATGAAGACCATATCCGGAACACCGATGCAAGCATGCCCGATAATTTCCTATCAATGCCGGTAGTCAAGTGAAAAAAAAAATCAACATTACGGATACTTTTCATTAAATTAGGCATAGGTATTTAAGCAAAATACTATCCGGAACAATCTACTGCCGCTCGAAAAAACTATTACCATCAAAATTTTTGTTCAAAACCGAGAAAAAAATCAACATTCGGAAGATCAAAACCGGGAAAAAAATCGTAACGAGAGAGCTACGCCCCGAACCCCCCCGGATAGTGGCAAACAATTTATGAACATTTCCAACAATTTAGGCATGAGTTTTGGTTGAATACCATGCCGACACCAAGCTTTTTCAATTTGCAACAATGGTGGATTCAAAGAAAAAAATCAATTTTTCAACCTCTTATTATCGAGTAATTCTCTCATCACAATCATCTTCCCATTTTCAAAAAAAGAAATTCCTCTCAAATATTTTTTCCCTCCTTCTACTCTCACCCAAACACAAATAAAAATACACACTAATTTATCCCCCAAATACTTAAAATTTTACTAATTATGCTTAATCACTAATCCTAATTAGTGGGGGCTAGATTAGGAATTAAAAAAAAAATTACATAGGGGGTCACCCAGAATTGCTATTGGGACACCTATTTTGTCCCGTAGCTATATCCCCCAATTAATTCCCATATCCCCCAATTAATTCTTCTTAAATTTCCTATCGAACAGTTACAACGTGCGTGAAAACAGTTATAACTGGTCTAATAACGTTGTCATAACGTTTTCTATATATTATTATTTTATTCTTTTATTTTTAAAATATTAGTTGTAATTTTTTAATCTTTAATTTAAAATATAAAGAATTGTAAGAAAATATTTTTATATTCTTTTTTATTAAAAAACGGTTATAACTGACGTGAAAACTGGAAAAATGGCCTAAAAAACTGGTGTTAAAATGTTATTTAGAAGAAAAAAGCGGAAATATCAATTTTAGAAAAACGGTTATAACATGTGTGAAAACGGTTATAACGGGTCTAAATAACGCCGTTTTTTTCCTATTTATCGGTGTTATTTAGCCAAGCGTATCAATGTGCCTCACGACAACGCTATATAGGCGTGACCGTTATAACGGACGTTTTTCCGGAAAAAACGGCCGTTTTTCAAACATTGGCTTTTAGAGAGCTATTAGGGTGGTGGGGTGTCTAAATAACACTTGTAGTCTGAATTGGCAAACAGAAGAGAAAGAATGGAACAGAAATTGCTCCAGATTCTACAAAAATGTAGAAATATGAGGGAATTAAAACAAACCCATCTCCAAATTTTTATTCATGGGTTTCATCAAAGTAATTTCGTTTTACCAAAACTTATGAGTTTCTCTACTAAATTCAGTTCATTAGATTATTCAGTACAAGTATTTAAGAACTCTCATTTTCCAAATGTATTTGTTTATAATACAATGATTGAATGCTTCTTACAGAAAAACTATAAGAAAGATGCTTTTTTTGTTTATAATTCTATGAGGGTTTCACCTAATAATTTCACGTTTACATTTCTTTTTAAGTCATGTCAGTCTTATGATGATCTTGATACTGGGAGAGAATTACATGCCCAGGTTGTGAAATTTGGGTTTGGGGGTCATGTTTTTGTTCAGAATACTGTTTTGGATTTCCATTCCAAGTGCAGTGAGAATGTGGGTAGTGCATTGAAGATGTTTGAAGAAATGACTGAGAGAGATGTTGTTACTTGGAATTCTATGATTTGTGCTTATATGAATCGTGGTGAGATGAAGTTGGCAATTGAGTTGTTTAAGTCTATGGAAGAGAGAAGTGCTGTTTCATGGAATTTGGTTATTAGTGGTTTGGCCAAGAGAGGAGATATGGAGTCCGCGAGGTTGTTATTTGAAGAGATGATAACTTGGAATGCTGCAGTGAAGAATACAAGGTTGTTGGGTCTTGATAACGAAGTATCTTGGAATGCTATGATTTCTGGTTATATGAGGAATGGTGATGTGAAGAATGCAAGGTTGATTTTTGATCGAATGGAGGTGAAATCTGTAGTTTCTTGTACCGCTATGATTTCAGGATACGCGAAAGTCGGTGATGTTGGAGAAATGAACATCCTTTTCAATTCAATGCCAGTTAAGAATGTCATTACTTGGAATGCGATGATTGCGGGTTTCGTTCAGAATCATAAATTTGATCAAGCATTGGAAGTTTTACATAGAATGTTGATTTATGGTGAGTGTAAGCCGGACGAGACTACTCTTTTGAGTGTTCTCTCTGCCTGTACTCACCTAGGTGCTCATGAGCAAGGAAAATGGATCCAGTCTTATATTCAAAAGCGGGATATTGAAATTTCTACTTCATTAGGGAATGCCTTGATAGACATGTTTGCAAAATGTGGTGATCTTGAAAGCGCAATGTCAATGTTCAATCAGATGAGAAAGAAGTGCGTTATCACATGGACATCAATGGTTGCAGGCTTAGCCTTTAATGGGCAGTGTAAAGAAGCTTTAGCTCTCTTTGATGAGATGTGTGTGGAAAGAATACAACCAGATGATGTCATCTTCATTGCAGTTCTCTCCGCTTGCACTCATGGGGGACTGGTTGAAGAAGGAAAAAGGGTTTTTAGTCAAATGGTGAAACAGTTCAACATTGTTCCTCGAATTGAGCATTATGGATGCATGATCGATCTTCTTAGTCGAGCAGGGAAATTAGAGGAAGCATTCACGTTAATTACGAGTATGTCAATGAAGCCAAATGCCGTTATTTGGGCTACTTTACTTGGTTCTTGTAAGCTGTATGGACAAAGAGAGATGTTAGGGGTTTTGACAAAAAATATCCTCGAACTGGAGCCTTCAAATCCTGCTTATTTAATGCTAATTTCAAATTTGAATGCATCGATCGGCCAGTGGGAGGATGTTTTAAGTGTTAGAGCAGCAATGAAGGAGGGTATCGAGAAAGTTCCCGGTAGTAGCTCAATTCAAGTGGAAAATATAGTTCATGAGTTTCTGGTTAAGGACACCAAACATGAAAACAGGATGGAGATCTTTGAAACTTTAGATTCTCTCTATGATCAGTTAAAAACAAATGGAATTATGGAAAAGAGAGACTGTGTGCATCTTGGTATGCCAAAATATGCAGGGTTCATATGAGGATTTCTGGAGCAGATAAATGGTATTAAAAGTTGTTGTTCAGCTTGAAAGAAATCATTTTGTTTGATCTCGAAACAGCTACTTCATACCGCAGAGGCGAAGAAATTTGTCACGAAAAAAACAGCATATGGGGTAAACTTGGTTAGGGAAAATTTTCTATGAAATTTTCCTCAGAAACATCAATCACGAATGCTAATCAAGAGGGCTCCATGGTTTAAAAGACAAGTTTACTGAAGGCGTGGGAACTTCAAGGTAGACCTAAAAGAATTAAAAAACTGCCAGTCTGCCCACAGCTGACCAAGGATGTTGAGATGTTGGCCTGAACACTACATACTTCTAATGAAGGCCTTCAGCTCTTTCTTTCGTCATAACCAGTGGGAACTTTTCTACGTCAAACAATGTCCTTGATTCTTGAATGGTACATAATAAGTTACAAATAAACAGCAGAACTTGTAATATATATGATTCCATAGAATCCAGTTGAGACTCTAAAACTGTTTGAGAGTGATACAGTTTCTAACTTGTAAATATGTGATTTCATCTAGGTCCATGACAGATGTTTGCTTATCATCTTCGACGTTTTCAACAAGATGCTCTGCCAAGGAGTGAAACTTTGTAACCACTAATCGCGCCTTCAAACTGTGTCAAAATGTGACTCAACTGTGTTTGGTTTACTGTGATCCAAAGCACCGGGAGTAATACTCAGAATCAATTGCTACATGTGCACAGTTTGAAGGTATGTCAACTAAATGAGACTCACCGTTAAGACATGGTTTAATTTTGCATTCAGTTCTTCATTTCCTCAAAATGTCTACGCATCATGATTTGTATGCATGTTTGAAGGTCAGCTGCAATGTCTCTAATGTTTTCGAATACTGTGTTCGTGGTTTTTCTGTTTTATCTTCATAGTATAATACATTAGATTCTGGAAAAGGAAAGTTGTACTTTATAATTACATAATATGAGATTAAACTGTTTACTTGAACGAACATAGACACTTACAGCAAACCCCAAAAAAGAAAACCATAGACACCTATAGGCTGTAGCAACTAGTTACTTGACAACATAAAGTGATTAAGGGCGGAAACACCATCAAGTCCTTTCCCGAAGTAATGGTCAGTGTATTCTTTCATCGTAATATTTTTGTAAATAGGGGGATTCACCTCTGATAGTATCTCTTTCATAGGACCATAAATCTTTGTGTCATCACTGAATTTTGTATTCAGGAAACATGCTACTGATACTCTTGGTCCATCTCGATTGGCAAGTACCCTGTGTTCAGCGCTTTTGAACTTGCCATTGCTGATAAGCTGTTTGAAATGCAAAGGCAAGTCTATTTAGGTAATTATGCAGGGGATAATAAGGTTCCAGAACATAAATCAACTCCCATTCTAAATTCTGAGTGAGAAACATTTATTTACCTGAAGAAGATCTCCAATGTTCACTATTAGAGTTCCAGAGATTGGTTTTACAGTAACCCACTGATTCTGATGAAGAAATTGTAGTCCGCCAATATGATCTTGTAGAAGAAGGGTAAAGAAACTCGGGTCTGAATGCTTACTTGTCCCTAAGGTTAATTAGTTCAGGTCACTAAGTACCAAGAAATCAGTAAAAATTATTTTAAGGTGGTCTTGTTCTAATCCTAGAGCCTCCGATAACAACCCAGTAACTGTATCTGCTAACTTCATAATATGCTTCCAATACTCAACTATTACATTACATCTCTGAAATTAAGATGGGTGATAGATCAGCTTGTAAAGAACAAAAACAGCAGTAGATAATAATATCGGATTCAATTACAGGGGATAAGATTCTAATCCCATATATGAGCCAACATATATAGTTCTAACTGAATGTTGAATATTCGGTTACCGGTGATTAAACTTTAAATCAAACATCAAATTGTTCTAACTGAAAATCATTGTCTCTAATAAAAGGAGCATAATCTTCACTAAGCACGATTCATCAATGTTCTCGTGAATGATATGATTTGCATACGAAGTACACAATTGGATCCGCAAAGTGAATCAAAATGGACAGCAACAAGAAACATGATGAGAAAGCTTCATAAGAAAGTGGCAGTAAGTGTTATCTGAACTGTAGGAAATTATAACTTTGCTAAGAGTGATTTTTTTTTTTGTGTTCAGCTACACCTCTGCAACTGGATGAACACAGAGTGGGCAGGTAGGTTTCTTGATTATCCAGGAGGTAATGCATTCAATGTGATAGAGGTGACGACATGTTGGAAAGGAGCTAAGCTCCTCTCCAGCAACAAAGACTTCTAGACAAATTGGACAATCAATCTGTCCGAATTCATTACTTTCTTCAAACATTAACTTTGGGAAAGCAGGTGCAGAAAGAGCAGAAGTGGCATCAGTCGTTATGGCAGTACCATCATCTTCATCTTCATCATGATCAAAGAAGTAATTGAAGACCCTATAAAGCAAGTAAAGGAATATGATGTATGCTACCACAGCAACACCTATCTTTAAAAGAAGGACCACGTCTATCGAATCCCCTTCTTTTCCTGAGAAATCCTTGTTTGCCATTGTAGTATACAAAGAGATCAATAGTCTTCTATGAGAAATATTGTTGTGTGCTTAGATATCAGTCATCGTCTTTTTATAAGCCGAGTGTCTCATGCTAATAGAAGCGTCTTTTTTCTTCTTGTGATCAATATGGTATCCAAAAGAGATCACAATAAACCTCCCTAAATCGGGACATATGCCACTTAATTGGGGCCTATAACTACATGACAAAATAGGGTCATTAAGAAGTAAAATGAAAAGCCCCTTATCCAATTATTTTTTTAATGGCTAATTTATCTCTGATTAATTAGTGTTGATCCGGATAATTAATAGATGTTTAGTCAAATTAATCATAAAATCAACTAAGGTTAGTGTATAATCAAAAACTGAAAAAAAAATTATTTTGAAAATTTGAAATTTTTTTAAGAACACCAACCAAGAATCGGTTTATATATGTTCACATCAGTATCAACCGATTGTAACCTAAAAAACATACAGAGATTTTCTGAAATTTTCTTCTACCCAGAATCGGTTTATATAGACATGAAAATCAACCGATTATTCAGAATCGATTTATATGGGCATGAACATAAACCGATTGTGGGTAAATTTTTTCTGTTTTATCTGTGAATTATGTGTTTTTAAACATCAAATAATATTAAAATTCATTTTATACCCGAGTTAAGAATGAGTATGACTTCATACTCAGTTTCAAATAGTTTAAGAAGTTGTACTAGTTTTCAATTCAAGTATAAAATTATACTCGTTTTCAATTCGAGTATAAAGTTATCATTTTCAAATTGGGTAAAAGCGTATGGATTTCATTTTCATTTTTAATCGAAATGAAATCGAGTATGATTTCCTACTCATTTTATGATCGAGTATTAACAAAAAAAATATTCTTTAACCAGAATCGGTTTACACGATAATGTTTTTATATATGTATCGTGTAAACCGATTCTGACAAAAAAAAAAACACATGAAAACTATTATCTCTACCATACCAGAATCGGGCTATGTGGGCATTAACGTAGACCGATTCTAGTTCAATTTCCTCCGACCAGAATGCCATCCAGGACAATCTGTCTTTGTGGGCATAAACAACAACCGTTTCTAAATGAAATCGATTTACAAGTGCATTGACGTAAACCGATTGTTATAAACCCAAAAATATTTAATTTAAAAAAATTGGATTGTTTGAGTGATTACATGTTATTGAAACCTACTCTAGGGGATTGGGTTAATAGAAAAGTACCTCATTCGAGCTAAAACGAAAAATTACCTATATAGTGAATTTGGTGAATGTTTTCGTTTGATTTTGAATTCTTAATGTTGATGGAAATGGAAATGGAAATGATTTTGATTTTGATTTGATTTGATTTGATTTAGTTTTTTTTTATTTTATTTTTATCATTAGGATTTAATGAGGATAAATTAATAGTATTAAAATTTCATAGAGGGTAAAATGGTATTTTATCAAACTTAGACACTCCTTATCATTCTCTATGGGGCGGATGAAGAGATCCATAAGCCCCAATTTAGTGAGGACAATAAACACCAATTTAGAAAGATGGAAAAAAACATTTCATCAATTAAGTTGAAGTCTAAGTCATGCCTCATGGGCATCGTGGCTATAAATTACACTCATGGATTGGAGTCAGGTCGAAATTGCATAAATGAAACTAATACAAGCAATAAAAAAGGTTAATATAGCAATCTTGGTGATAGACGAGTACTTGAATTCGATTTTTCTTCTTCTTTTGGTTAAAAAAAATACTCTCTCTAAGACAACTAGTTTCATCCATTTACAAGTTTGCTTCACCCATCTAATCTTGTGTATCCACTATCAATTTCCGTCTCACTAATTCTCCTACATGGAGTTTACGTATACACCAAGAAAAAACAATTTGAAAATTTTGTTCGAAGTAGATTCTCCTACATACTGTATTTAGTTCTTCTATCTGCATCTTTGTTGGCACCATCTGTCTACCGCATTCTTTTCAATTGAAGCGGAAGTTTATATAAATAGAATCATCAAGATCAGCACACACTCAACATGTACTTGTATAGATTATAGGGATTACGTACCGTCATAACTCATTAGTCTTGATCCAGCACGATCCTTTCTTCACTTTCCCGTACGTGGGCTATGACATATCATAAAGGAGAAAAGAATCACTCTTAACTCTTAAGTAACATCTACTTAGCACCACCCTGGAAGATCATTATTGGGAAGAACATCTTTCTTTATAGTTACCAAAAATGTCTGTTTCTTTTTTAATCAAGTAATAAATTAAGATGCATCTTCAGAATCTCTGCTAATTACTTAGAAGCAGTAAAGCGTGAGAGAAGATGCAATCGTTGATTTTGGCAAACTCTGTGTTTTAATTTTCTTGAATGGATGAATATGTACCTGCGTGCTGCGTGAGTCAGATCGTATAAAATACCCATTGATAGGATAACTGAAGGTGCGTAAGTACGAGGTATGTGTCTTTTAGACGTTGAAAAGTTTGAAGACTAAACAAAGTTGAAGACACCTCCTCACAGGGATATTTGCGAATATAGTTGAATATAGGGTTAATTAGTATTTGGGTCGTAAGTTTTGGTATGTTTTTGAGTTTGGGTCGTAAGTTTTGGTATGTCTTTGAGTTTGGGTCGTTGACCCCGTTAGTCAACGACGTCACTAGTCAAACTGTTAGTCAAAGTTAACTTCAGTTAACCAATGTATTTACCCAGTTTGTCGAGGCTCTCCAGACCTCGTTAGAAGTCGGAATCAAGAGTTTGACCCCATCTTAGAGAAAGCACGAAATAACCACCTTACAAACGCACTTTAAAAATCTAGATTGAGTTCAAATGGTCAATCAAAAGTATGCGCAAACTAGGTCACAAAACTGCGTAGCTACAGATTTCAGCTCGGGCCAGCTAGTTTAGGGAACAGATCTCCTAAACGATAAATCCGATTGCTAAGCCCTTTTAACTCATTAAATACAAGACATAGAGGAACGTTTTTCGTTAAGAAAGTGTCGCCTAAATCCCTACCTGTTGGTGCCAGTTTCGCAGACAACAAGGGGCAGAAAACTGTGGCAGAAAACTCTCGGAATCTGGATTTTCTCGCTTACAGTTTTCTTCCTTGTTGTCTGCGAAACTGGCACCAATAGGTAGGGATTTAGGCGACACTTTCTTAACTAAAAACGTTCCTCTATGTCTTGTATTTAATGAGTTAAAAGGTCTTAGCAATCGGATTTATCGTTTAGGAGATCTGTTCCCCGGAAACTAGCTGGCCTGAGCTGAAATCTGTAGCTACGCAGTTTTGTGACCTAGTTTGCGCATACTTTTGATTGACCATTTGAACTCGGAATATGGATTTTTAAAGTGAGTTTGGAAGGTGGTTATTTCGGATTTCTAATATGGGGTCAAACTCTTAATTCCGACTTCTAACGAAGTCTAGAGAGCCTCGAAAAACTGGGTATAACTGAAGTTAACTTTGACTAACAGTTTGACTAGTGACGTCGTTGACTAACGGGGTCAACGACCCAAACTCAAAAACGGACAAACTTACGACCCAAACTCAAAGACATACCAAAACTTACGACCCAAATACTAATTAACCCTTGAATATACACATTCCTTTTTTTTTTCTTTTGCGTCTGTCTATGTGAACAATACCAACTATTTGGTGACCTTGATTTTCTTTTAGATTTTTTTTTCTATACAAACTCGATTTATGTATTCTCATGTGGCTTGTTTTAATCAATCACCCATTCTTGTAGTATAAAGTGTTTGTACTATGAGTTAAATTACCACATATATGGCTAGAATGTTGTTTGGACCACCACTCGGCTGTCATCTAGATCTGGCATCCAGCGAATTAACACAGTTTACCAGCCCGTCCAGTCAACCGTTGGTCACCGGTCAAAGTCAAGTATAGGTCGATGTTCAAAGTCAATTATCGGTCAATAGTTAGAGTCAACTGTTGGTCATCGGCCAAAGTCAACATCAAGTGCTGGTTCGCACGATCCGGATCGTCGTTCCATTTTATCTGTCCCACTTCAATAGTCTGATTCTTCTGACCCGACTCACCAGACTCAGTTCATGGACTCAATTTTTCCGGTTCGGTCTATTCATACTTCCAGTCGGTATTTCATCCATGCTGCAAACCAGTCTACTATCGGTTTGAGAAACATATTGTCAAGTTGTAAGGACAGTAAGTTCGTCAACGCTATTTGACCACTCAAGAGACGAATTAGTAATGGAATTGAACTGGAAGTACTGATAGTCTGATATGAATCATATGATGAATGAAGTGATAATTGTCAGATTGGTTGGAGAAATGCAATGGCTCATCTGACTCGGATATCTGACTGAGTAAACTCGGTGTAACCCAGATGACTCAGTAATCCTAGTCAGCTGACTGACTCATCTGACTAGGTTTATCCGATCGAGTCGACTCAGTTAAACCGAACTTGACTCACCGATTCCCAAGACTTGACAATACTTTAACCCGGGTTAACCTTGATCGTTGATCGTTAGTGACTGTTAGTTTACATCATTGAGTTGGGTGACATTTCAAGCCTAATTTTTACGACTAGTTTCAGACCATTATTTCTAATTTCTGATGAATTTTTACATAAATCCTTCAACAAAAAAATTAATAAAGAAAGAGATATTGGAATGTTAAAAAGAAGATTGAGAGTAGCATGATGAGAGTTTTGTGGGTTTACTCGAGATGATGGTGATAATCAGTTATATAGACTTGTAGATTGAAGGATCTTGAAGTAGGCGTCGTTTGTTATCTATACAGGTGGAAACTCTTGTAACCTTCTGGTAATCATTAAGTTTCCTTAATCCTATTTCTTTGAGTATGATGTATATGTTGTATCTATATGTACGATGTTTGCTGATAAGTGCTTAATTCTTATATATTTACTACTCAAATTTACATTTATTAGTTCTCCATTTTGTATATATTTGATAATTTTTGTTATTTTTGCAGTTTTTAGGAAATAAAGCCCAAAGGGCTAATGTGGAATTTCACGAATAAAATTAAGGAAATGAAGTGATTTATAGAGCTAGGCTCGAAAGTAAAAAATATGGATAGTTATTTCATTTGACCAATTATTTGGGTATGTGAGTGTGGTAAGCATGTCATGGTGTGTGTAAAAAGTGTGGAGACCATTTGCAAGATGCTAATTATGATAAAGGATATTTGAAGATATTTTCTTTGATGAAGAAAATAATCCAAACAAAGATTATGAAAAAAATTTATTTTTTGTTATTGGAGCTTAGCTTGTTAGGCTTCCAACTAGTTAATGTAGTACTCTTTGTCCAATAATAAAGAACGTGCAATTGGGGGATACTTTTATTAATTGGGGGATATGAATTACTTCCCCCAACCTATGGTGTGTGCTAAGGGGTGACTTTTGGGGGCGAAAATACTAAAACACCCTTCCCTCAAAATAAAAATCAAAAAACTTAAAATAAAAAAACAAAATCATATCCCCCATTTCCATCTCCACTTCTTATTAATCTTTTTAGGGTTAAAACTTTGAAACCCAAATGTTCCCCATTCTCTTTCAAATTCTAACTTCCTTTCAAATTCTCTTCTCCTTCTCTGCCGGAAGTGATGAAGAACATGTCGGAAATGATAAAGAACATGTCGGAAGTGATGAAGACCACGCCGGAATTGATGAAGACCATGCCGGAAGTGATGAAGAACATGTCGGAAGTGATGAAGACCATGACGGAAGTGATGTAATTCAATGCCGGAACTAAATTCCGGCATTCTCGATATAAATCTATCAATGCCGGTAGTCAAGTGAAAAAAAAATCAATTTTCTGGATACTTTTCATCATGTGCCGGCATTGAAATTTAGGATGAAGACCACGCCGGAAGTGAGTTTCGGCATGGTTATTTAGGATAAAGACCACGTCGGAAGTGATGAAGAACATGTCGGAAATGATGAAGACCATGCCGGAAGTGATGAAATTCAATGCCGGAACTAAATGTCAGCATGCTCGATATAAATCTATCAATGCCGGTAGTTAAGTGAAAAAAAAACAATTTTCTGGATACCTTTCATCATGTTCCGGCATAGAAATTTAAGAAAAAACCATGCCGGAAGTAGTTCCGGCATGCTCGAAAATCAAATAACTGTGTAGAGAAACAGACGCCCCCCCACCCCCGGATAGTGGCAAACAATTTATGAAAATTTCCAGCAAATGCCGGCATGGTTTTTTGGTTGAATACCATGCCGGTACTGAGCTTTTTCAGCTGCAACAATGGTGGATTCAAAGAAAAAAAATCAAATTTTCAACCTCATAGCAGCAATTCTTTCATCACAATCATCTTCCAGTTTCAAAAAAAAATTTCCACTAATTATTATTAACCACTAAACATGATTAGTGAGGGCTAGATTAGGAATTAAAAAGATAATTACATAGGGGGTCACCCAGAATTGCTATTGGGACACCGTTTTTGTCCTGTAGCTATATCCCCCTATTAATAAATGTATCCCCAATTGCGCGTTCATAATAAATGCAATTATTAATATTAATATTTTTGAAATTAATAAAGAATAATATATATTTTTTTCTAAATAAAAAAAATTTATGATTGCATGTGTTTTATATTATTTGACGTGTGGCAAATTTTGATTGGAGAAACTTTTATTACTTTTGGTATACAGAAACTTTTATTACTTGACACTTGGAATACTTTCATAAAATGATTATGTGGTAGTGGAGATGGAAAATGACGATATTTCTTTTGAAAAACTATATAAATAGTGGTGGAAGCAGATAGCAAAAGGGAACCGAGCAACACGGTAGAGCAGTTCATGATTTTTACTTCTCTTTCTTTTATGGGATATTTAACGTTTGGTACCCAGCAAATGACCAACACCTAAGTTTGGTACCCAACATATCAAAAATTAAGAGTTGGTACCTTGACCCGTCATTGACCGTCAAGTCAAGCCGTGGACCAAACAAAGTGATAATTTGTGTAACAAAAGTAATATTATTACCTTATTGACCTTACAAATTGTAATTATTCCTACAGCTATCCAAACGGCAGTTAGAGACACGATGCCTGATGCATTGAGAGGAAACGACATTGCCACTGGGATTTGATATTCACGGTTCTTCACTTCCCCTATGCACATAGTTGTGTCCATATTTGATTAGTTTTTGCATTTTTTTCGCAGTAAGTATTTGTATTATTATGATTCAGACATCTATGGTTTTGGGTTAATTTTGGTACTGGAAAATCAGTTCCAAAACTGATGTTGCTGCCGTTAAAATAGGTGAGAATGACAAAGATCAATGTGTTTTTAGAGTCTTGGTTTGGGTAAGAAAGTTGGGTTTGCTATAAACTCACATTCTAAACAAGATTTGGACAGATTTGGGTGAGGTTTCTACTGAGAAAACAATGAAGACTCATGGTTTCACCGTTACTTTTAGTATACGAATAAACGAGATTCTGAATTGTTTTAAAGTTTGTATAAGAGTATGATGGAGGGGTTGTATTTGAATTCGAAATGCAGAAAGAGCAAATTATACTAGCTTAAAATACAATCGCCATCAACCATTCTCGCCAACAATTTGTTTGTTGAAAGTTCTTACTGAACTTTCTTTCCCACAACAAATTCTCTCTCGGCATAAACAGCTGCTCATACCAATCCATTCAGAACCTGATTTATGTAGCTCGAGTCCTAGACATTCAAAGATCATGTTGTAGCCAATTATTAATCATCAAATTTCATCAAGGGTCGTGGTATAACTGATGATTTCAATTACATGGATCTTCTTCCTAGACAATACTTGGACCAGTTCAAAATTTATGATTCCTTAGGTGGTAATACTTCAATATCTTTGCTGCTAGATGCTAGCTTAAAAACAAATTACCATATATTAACTTTAAGTCATGGTTATGCCTGGGAGCTTAAAACAGGAAAAATAGACGAGGGCATATAAACGATAGTCATTAGAAGCCAAAGGGAATTTTGAAACAAAAGGGGAAAAAATGAAGGGAAAATTGTAATGGCGGAGTTGCATCTGCAGGAGAGATAGAGGAAGAAGATAATGGTGTGTTGGAAATGAATTTAGTATTAATGGCTAATGGGGTATTGAAAATGTTCAAAAATGGCTCAAATAACTCGGTGATCACTTAACTGGGTTGGAAGAAAACAAAATGTTATTACTTTCTCAAAATGTTTGGTCGTACACGAACCTTACTTTCTTACAAACTCTCACACTTTACTGACTTCTCACCTTATTACCCACTATGGGAATTCACTTTAGGGCCAATTACAAAATGGTCCTACTTTTGTTAATTGCTTTACAAAACGATCATACTTTTGTAATTGGATTACAAATTGGTCATACTTTGGCCGACATAACTATTAATGAAAAAAACGCTGTTAAACTTCTCCAAAATACCCTTTATCTTAACTCTAGCTACTTAACTGCAGTTAACCTATCTGACTCGACAGAGTGGGCTGAGTTGCACTGCTTGAGCCATTTTGCACAGGCTGAACTCAATGTAGCGCCAAGATGGCTCAATACAGCTTCAGTTCGCATCATCATGGTGCAATATCCTTCTCTGCAATCTATTCCTAAGCATACATCTAGCATTTCAGCTCCTCCATTTCTTCATTTCACTCGAGCGATATTTCTAAGCCTTTGAACACACCCCACAACCAACACCATCTGAATTACCATTCCTGTGGTTCAATCAAACTCCTAACCATTCCAACACCAACTCCACAGTCTTTAACAACATCACTTGCACACTGCAATTTCAGTCTGCTGCAGCAACCACTTTAAACAAATTAACAGCCATAGAGCATGAAAACCATAAACTCATCTTCCTATTATTTTATTCACCTGCAATGGAGAACGAAAACTTTCTGATGCACTTGTAGTCCCACCACCATACCTTCCTCCTCTAGAACCTCTACCACATCTTGAACCTCCACACCTCAGTAATTAATAACAAATGAGAATCGATCAAACCAATGTAGTCTTTGTCGTCCTCCCTTGTTCTTAAGCTTTGTAAATGGCTGTTACCGCACTAGTCTTCTTCTTTCTCCCAGTTGCAGCTCCTCTGGCCGTCGCCAAAAACAACTCCCAAAACCGGCCTCCTCTTTTACTTTCTGTTCCGTACTAATATATAGGTTTTGCAAAAGAATAAGACCTAGTGGGTCTTGTGCCAGAGGCCTAACTCAATCACCTAACTTCCAACTTCACCACCCGGACCATAACACCCATTTAGTGGCCCTCTATGTTCAGCTTTCAGGAAATGTCTCAATTGGCTGCATTGGCTGTCAATTAATTAATTCTTGGCACCCATCGGCTGCATCTCTTGTTTGCATTCGAACCAAGAACCATGTTGCTGTAATAATTAATTCGAACCATCTCTGCATCTTTTCTATGATCACTGGCAGCAGCTGATTCAATTAATTCACCAACGACACTCTAATTTCTCCTGCCATTTATCATTTCCTTCAAGCGATTTAGAGAGTGCTACCATCCTGAATACCACATCTCAATCGTTCTCCATCTTCGCTACCAATCAAACTATCTAATCCATTGTTCTACTGTTGGGAGAAATTAACAAGCTTCCTCGAATCTCAACCCCAAAACGCCATTCCTGGTCATCACCTTCTTTTACATCTCAGGAACTGCCATCAATCGCAATTGTAGGCCATATAACACGGCCAAGAAACCCATTGTTGTTCTCAACGTTGCTTCCTGACTAAAGTTCACTTCAGCCAACCAACGTCGACAATTACACTTCCAAGTATTGCTCCGTTTCTTTGAGAACTCACTTGACGTTTGCTTTAAGGCTGATGCTCCTGATTTAGGAAGAAGAATTCGAACTACAACTTCCAGAAGATGGTTCAATCTTCGCGGTGTCAAAACTCCGAAATACTGTCCACTGAACATAACCAGTTCCTCTTTCGTTCAGTGCTGCCCACAGTTGGTTAATCCATGATGACTTCGATAAACTTCAACACCACCGGATGATCTTCCCCTTCATTTCTCCATTCCAGTTCGCAAACCACAAGATAAATCCACCACCAAAAACTCCAGTGACTGTCATCTTCATCTCAGCTACAACACTTTCAATTCCCGTCTTTCCATTTATAGTAAACTCCAGTTCTAGCTGCGTATCAACTTTGAGTAGAAGACCGATGCCATCTCCTTTTCACGTCTTCTCAGCCTCCATTCGATAGCCCATGCAAATCACCCATTTGATATCACCCGTATTTTTCCATGAGTAAACTACATTTCACATCTACAGAACATTAGCTCGCAACACCACCAACAAAATCATGACTTCAGAACCTTCTTCAAAACCAACAATAACATCATTTAAAACCACCACAACCATTACCACCTCCACCAACATCTTTAAACCATCACAGCAGCAGCTACATAGGCTAACATCTTGTTCAATTTCCACCTCCATCGAACTCTTCAAAGACACCAAATTAAATCATCAAACAGAGAGGGGAAAAAAAACCCAAAAACCATTATCAACACATATATCTTTTAGTCACCACCACCAACAAAATCAGTGAAACAAAAGCAAACAACAATTTTCATACATTGTTAATATCTTTCAATATTAACAGGGTACCCTAACTATAATACTAAACACCATCAGACAGATCAAATTTTCCGTATCAACAAGAAATTAGGGTTTCTGAAAATCCCCAAATCGAAATTAGGTTTTTCAAAAAAAAAATCCCAAATTGAAATTAAGATTTCTAAGATAATATCCAAGTTTGAAACGATTCAAACTGCTTGGAACGGTGAAAGAACAGTTACCTGTTCATGTCAGCAGCAGTTTTGCATCTCCAATCTCCCGTTTTGCTCCAAGTGAAAGTAATAGCAACCAGTTCTCTTTACGTTTTTCAGTAAACACAAACACTAATATTCATTGTAACAACATATCATCTCTAGCTTAAACTTTATCTTCATACGAAAACTAGATCCCCTCTTCAACCAGTTGCAGAGAATAAGTTTGAGAGAGCAGCGTCGGTGAAATGAGAAGGAGAAGGGGATCGATTTTGTTATAATTTCCTAAGTTTTTCATCCATCCGTCCATTTTTCTCCGAGATGTAAATATATCTACGATGATAGTTAACCCGACCCGGGGCTGTGTTTGTGAGGGACAAACAGGTAAATTAAGCACCTGATTTAACTCTGATTGTGCGGGCCCCAGCGATTTAACCTTGCTACAAACGGAAGTGTGACTATTTTGTAAATAGTTTGTAGCAGTATGACCTTTTTGTGAATCGGGTCTTAATAGTAGGACCTTTTTGTACATTTCCCTTCACTTAATTACAAACTCAAATGGATACATCTATGCTTATTTATAGGCTTTGATGGACCGACCTCTATAAGGTTTAGAACTCTCTATAACTCTCTAGGGTATGGCCTACTCTAGAAAACTCCATCTTTTTGCATTTCTTTCACATGTCGTTTTACAATAAGTTGCCAACTTTGACTGTTTCTAGAGAATTCCATATTTCTTATCTAGTCGACACATTGGACTAACCGAATGCACTCTAGAAAAATTATTTCGATAGTTTATAATTCTCTAGATTCTTCTAATCTAATTTGCCATAATTAAGTTTATATTTTTAACATCCTCCCCTAAACTTGATTTGTAGTAACTCCAAGAATCTCTCGCAATTTGACGAAGACCTCGTGCTTTAGTGGCTTCGTGAATATATCTGCAACTTGATCATGAGACTTTATGTATTTCAGTTGTACCTTATTCTCCGATATGCATTCTCGGATAAAATGGTACCGTGTGTCGATGTGCTTGCTACGGTCGTGGAACACTGGATTTTTTGCTAAAGCCATAGCCGACTTGTTGTCCACAAATATGGTAGTTGGTTCTTCCTGCTCCATTTTTAGCTCCTTCATTAGACTCCTTAGCCATACCGCGTGACAAACACACGATGCTGCTGCAACGTACTCAGCTTCGCAAGTGGAGAGTGTGACGATTGGTTGCTTCTTAGAAATCCAAGTGAAGCCCGTATTTCCAAGGAAAAATACAAATCCAGTAGTACTTTTCCTTTAATCTAAATCTCTGGCCCAATCACTATCACTATATCCAACGAGTTTGTACTTGTCCGACGACGAGTAAAATAAGCCGAAATTAAGTGTACCTTTTAAGTTGCGCAAAATTCTCTTGGCAGCATTCATATGGGTAGTCGTAGGTGCTTCCATGTAGCGACTTATTAGCCCCACTGCATAGAGAATATATGGCCTTGTACAAGTTAAGTATCTCAAGCTTCCAACAAGACTCTTGTAAAGAGTCGGATTGACCTTCTCGCCTCCATCAATATGTGATAGCTTGATTCCGCATTCCACAGGAGTAATTGCCGGATTACACTTCTCCATTTTAAATATCTTAAGTATTTCTTTTGCATATCCTTCTTGAGATATAAAAATTCCATTTTCTTGTTGTTTTACTTCGAGCCCGAGATAGTATGACATAAGACCGATGTCCGTCATCTCAAATTCTCTCGTCATCACTTTCTTGAATTCTTTGAACATGATTGGGTTATTGCCGTTGAAGATCAAATCATCCACATATAGGCAGACAAGCAACATATCTCCTTTTTCATTCACCTTTACATAGAGAGCATATTCATGCGGGCACTTACTGAAATTATTTTCTTGAAAGTACTTGTCGATTCTGATGTACCACGCTCTCGGCGCTTGTTTTAGGCCGCATAAATCCTTTTTCAACTTAAGGACTTTATTTTCTTGTCCTTTTACTTCATACCCCGGCGGCTACTCGACGTATACCGTCTCTTCAAGATGACCGTTTAGAAAGGCAGACTTGACGTCCATTTGATGGACTTTCCATTTATTTTGAGCAGCTAGAGAAATAATTAGTCTAATAGTTTCAAGACGGACGACAGGAGCAAACACCTCATCATAATCTATGCTCGCTCTTTGGTTGTAACCTTTTACAACCAATATTGCCTTGTATCTTTCAACCTCCCCTTTAGCGTTTTTCTTGGCTTTGTACACCCACTTTACTCCAATTGCTCTTTGTCCTTTCGGAAGTGTTACAAGATCCCAGGTGTTATTTTTCTCAATAGCCTTGATTTCTTCATCCATCGCCTTTCTCCATTTCTCGCTTTCGACGGCTTCTTCAAAATTTATTGGTTCACATTCAGCAAAGAGACAAAAGAGAGATACATTGTCTCCGTAGATATCAGTTAAACTCCTCATCCGTAAGGGCCTTTCGCTAGAACTTTCATCTTCGGATGGTGGATTATCATGATGTACTTCTGGAGGTGATGGTGGTGGTGAAGTATCTGGAGCAACTAGTTCGGGTGGTTGTTATTGTTCTTCTTCTTCTAAAATAGATAGAAAATTGTAATCCTTTTCTTGAACGCCGAAATCACAGAAGCCTTCTTCATCGAACTCCACATCCCTTCTTGTGATGACTTTTTTATTGATTGGATCATACAACTTGTATCCCTTGGATCGAAGGTCATATCCGATAAATATGTACTTGACACTCCTGTCATCCAGCTTCGTTCTCAGTTGACTCGGCACATGAGCATATGCGATACTTCCGAATACTCGTAAGTGTGAGACGTCGGGTTTCACTCCGCTTCATGCTTCTAAAGGAGTCATGTTCCACACGCTTTTTGTGGGACATCGGTTTATCAGGTAAACCGCACAGTCAACCGCTTCTGCCCAAAACTCCCTGGGTACTCTCTTTTTCTTCAACATACTCCGGGCCATGTTGAGAATTGTTCTGTTTCTCCTTTCGGAAACTCTATTTTTTTGAGGTGTATATGGAACCGTAAGAGGCCGACGGATTCCATTGTCTTCACAGTAAGCCTCGAACTCCTTCGAAGTAAATTCGCCTCTTCTGTCTGATCTCATAGCCACAATTTCAAAGCCACTTTCTTTTTCCACAAGGGTTTTAAATTTCTTGAAATTGAAGAAAACCTCCGATTTTTGTTTCAAGAAATAAACCCATGTTTTTCGACTAAATTCGTCGACAAATATGAGGAAATAGTTATTTCCACCATACGAGCTTGGCTTTATTGGTCCATAAACATCTGTGTGAACCAACTGCAACGGTTTTGTGGCTCTTGAGAACGTTTCCTTAGGAAAACTTTTTCTAAAATGTTTCCCAAGTAAACATCCTTCACATAACTGATCCGGGTGGTCTATTCTTGGCAAACCTCTAACCATATTTTGTTTGGACAATAATTTTAATCCTCCAAAATTAAGGTGTCCATACCTAAGATGCCAGAGCCATGACAAGTCTTTAACACAAGCCATTAAACATCTCGCGATGTCGGTTTGAATGTTAAAATAGAACATCATATTCCCCGTCATCGCCACTTTGGCAATCAACTTTCCTCTCCTATCTCTTATAAAAAGACTAAGGTCCTCCATATTCATCCTATAGCATTTTTCTAAGAGTTGTCCCAAACTTAATATATTCATTTTTTACGTTAGGGATGTAATAAACATCAGAAATAAACTCATGATTTCCATTTTTTAATGTAGTTGCGGATTATCTCACAACTACACCCTCAGTAGAATCCATGAATTTGATATGATGATCTCAATTATTTGATGTGAATATGAAGATTAAAGTACTAAAATTATAAAGAGACACAAAGATTTTTACGTGGTTCGATCAATGTGATCTACATCCACGGTTCTTCACTAGTGATTGTATGTAATTACATGATTTTACAATTGAGGCTCCATTAATGAATATTTGGAGCTTTAGAATTTTTGGGGAAGAAGATGATAAAGAAAATAAATCTCTCCTAACATTTTTCTCTCTCCTAAAATTATCTTCCCTTCCTAAAAAGATCTCTCTCTTTTCCTTATACCTAAATGGCTATTTATATGATCTTACAAAAGGTGACAGTTGTGTTGTCCCGCCATTTCGGATTTGAGAATTATCTTGCGAACCTTCGTAACTTTACTTCGCGAACTTCTTTTGCTTTCCTCGTGATTTCCTTTGCTCGCAAGATGTCTTTTCTCTCCACAATTTCGTAAGTTATCATTTGTTGTGATATTCCGCTCCTACATCTTGCCTCTTTTTTCTTGAATATTGCTTGAAGAGCGATCTTTAAGAAAAAAATCCGTTGTTGTAGTAGTCTTTGATCTTTGTTGAGGAAGGAACGAGCGAAATAATATCAAACTCAAAAAGTATATACTTGCCTCTATTCTTTTGCGAAGTTCTGAAGCTTTTAAGAAGTAATTAGAAGTATCATCTTGCGAAGTATGAAGTGTGTGAAGTACCCTTAAAGAAGTATGAAGTATAAGAAATATAAAATATCCTTGAAGAAGTATAAGAAGTACTCAATCCTCGAAATATATAAGAAGTATGAAGTATCCTTAAGAAGTATAAGAAGTATTTAATCTTCGAAATATATAAGAAGTATGAAGTATCCTTAAGAAGTATAAGAAGTATTTAATCTTCGAAATATAAGAAGTATGAAATATCCTTGATGAGGGTGATAAATATTGCCTCTGTTCATGTGAAATTATTATTCCATTTTTGGTGAGGATTCTTGCTGAGAAGATAAAGAACATAAAATATTTTCTTGGGTATCCATAGTTGCCTCTCGTTTCTTTATCTATGAAGGAAAATCCTTGATAAAATGTTGAATAATTAAATTGCGTCTCTATTCTTATGTTGCCTCTGCCTCAAGTGGTAACCCTACTAACTTCTCGAATTTTTCGCAAATTTCGAATTTTTCTGCGAATTTCTGAACTTCGCTTTGCGAATAGTCTTTTGTGAATAGTCTTGTGAATATCTTTGCGAATATCTTTGTTACGAACATACTGTTGCGAATGTATTGTTGCGAACATACTGTTGCGAATTATGAATAATCCTGCGAATTATGAATGTTTCTGCGAAGTTTCGCGGTATTATCTTGTAAAATTTTGTAAAATACTTGTGCGAATATAATATTTATGTAATGATTATGTTATGAAAGGTGTATGTGATGCTTATGCTATAAAATATTTATGCAATGCTTTTATGATGCAAATATGATGCTTGAATGATGCGAATATGATGCTTGTATGATGCAAATATGATGCTTGTATGATGCAAGTATGATACTTGTATGATGTTAATACTTATCTATTATAATGCATAGCTAATGTTTGTGTTACTTAGCTCATTTTGCTGCAGTAAAATTGATATATCTTTGAATTGCCTCTATTCATATAATCATCTTCGCAAGTTCATTTGTGTATTTTCGCGAATGAAACCGCCTCTTCTGGTATGACTTCGTGATATATAATCTTGTAAAAATTCTTCAATGATCTTGATGGGATTGTCTTCTTTATTAGGACTTCATGATATATCTTCTTGTAAAAATTCTTCAATGATCTTGATGGGATTGTCTTCTTTGTCAGAACTTCATGATATATCTTCTTGTAAAAATTCTTCAATGATATTGATGGAATAAACTTCATTAATTGATGTGGTCTTATCATGCCTTCCTAAGTAAAGGTCTTATTTTGCCACCTCTTTTGTGATAAAATATTTGTGTTTGCGATAATATGCCAAGTTTGAACATTCTTGCGAATATACAACCTCGTGACATTATCGTCTTGCGATGAAATCGCAGGACGTTTTTACACTTTTATGTAATAACCCATTGATCTCATCTTAACTTCTTTGTTTCATTCTGCGAGTTCTTTTTGTATGTTTTCCTTCTCTTTTTTTTTTTTTTTTTCTTATAATGCTCGCAGAACTTCATTTGTTGCACAAATATGACAAGCCTTTATGTTTTCGCAAACAAGAAGCCTCGTGACATTTGCGTCTTATAGCACGTATCAGCTCCCTAATGGAGGGTGCTGCCCTTTATCTTCCCCCAGGTTGCCCCTTCAAGGAAGCGTACATCGACCATACAAGGTTAGCTCTTCCCATCCGTTTCTGCCAACAACCAGCTTTTGATCGCAACCTCTTATCCTTTTTTCCTATAGGGCTTATAGTTACGAGGTTGCACCCTATGGGGTATCTTTGGGCCAAGTGCATCATTTGCCAAGACTTGTCAAAAATGGCAGATGTGGTTCAACCTCACCCGGCACTCTTGACTCAACCGTGTACCTCGGCTCCTTGATCGTTTTCTGCACTTCTTGGGAAAGACAGTATGCCTTAGTCGCCCAACCTAAATCCTCTTACACCGCATTTTATATTGCGTAATGTCGCTAGATTAGGTGAGAATCCAAGGTGTCTAACCCGGATAGGTACCCCATTATTGGGTTGTACCCCTAAAATTTTACCATGTACTAAGGGCCCTTGGTGGTGTTCCGGTTACCCTTAGCCACGTTTATAGGTACCCCCATAAATGACGTACTTTAGGACTTTGCCTCTTACGAAATATAGCTTCGCGAACTAGGTTTTACGCCACAAAGGTTTGCCTGTATAAAATTTTCTGCGGCTCTCTTTCTTTTTTGGAGGCTGATCACAGATTGCGGTCTTTTATTCGCAAATTGCGGTCTTTTCTTCCCAATTGATTTTTGGCGGTATTTTTTCGCCTTTTAAAAAGTCATCGTAAATTTTTCATGTACATAAAATGTTGAATGTTTTCATAAAATGTTTAGTATAAGAAGTATGAGAAGTATTCATATCATATCTTTAAATCAAAATTATTCTATAGAAATATAGGAATTTAATTTTCTCTGTTTTTTGTAATTTTGAAGTCTTTGAAAAATTTTGAGATCTTTAAATTTTTGCGATAAACTCATTTTTGAATCTTGCGATTGTATCACTTTTCACCAATCTAAAAAAAATCTTTGAAATGTCTTGAAATCTTAGAAATTTTAGAAATCTTGCGAGTATATCGCTTTTTGTAAATAAAATCAAAATTTTTTTGTCTTCTGTAAATAAAATATTCAAGGAAATGGTACTTACCTTTTGCGGCTTGTTGTTGTCTCTTACGAAGTATATAATTTGCCATTTTTTGCGAAATAATCTCCCACTTTCGTTTTGCGAAATATCCAAAAATCTTGCGAAGTAAACCTTTGCATGAAGTAAACGATCATCTGCGAAGTAATGATTTACACGAAGTAGACGAACATCTGCGAAGTAAACATTTGTACGAAGTTAACATCTGTGAAGGAAATATTTACGATATAAATTTATGCTGCAAAGGTTCGCAAGGTAAATATTTGCGAAGTGCAAAGAGTAGAAGTGTTGGTGTTGCGAATATTTGCATGGCAAACATTTGCGAAGTGCCAAAATTTTTGCGAATGGGGAGACTCGAACTTGCGTCCATCATCTTATCATCTCCTCTTGCGACCATCTGTCCAAGCTCCTATTTTTGTAAATGTAGTTGAATTCACAGTGCTTATTCTGATGTTATCGTCCTTTGTATACTTTTTCCCTTCGTCCTTTCTTCTTATTCTCCTGAATTGCTATCTTCGCAAGTTATATTCATTTTCTTATGAAACTGATGTGAACTGGATTGAGTTGATATAAATTGTGTTGATTGCTCGGGACTTAGTTGTTCGCATAGCTTTCTATTTTTTTTTTGTCTCTTTCATATTAAGTTCAGTTTTGGGACTTAGTTGCTTGAACTGGATTGACGTGAACTTCACGCTGGTTGCTTTACTTCTTTGGCTTTTGCTCCGACTTCGTGAAGACGATGCCTCTTTACTCATTGCTTTGGAATTTTACTCATTCATTTCCTTGCTTTGTTGTTACTCATCCATAAACTCCATGTGTTCCCTTGTGTCATTCGTGAAAATACATTATTATGATCTTCTTCATCTTAGTCCACCATTAGTTCGTTCTCTCCTTGCATACCCGCACCTGTTAACTGTTGTTCAATAACATGTATGTGCTCGAGAATTCCTTACACAATCAAATCAAGGTGAAGCGGAGATCTCTTATGACTGTGGGTATGTTGTTGGCATCAAAGACCAGGAGAAGGAGCTTGTGTTATTGAAAAGTCTTCTGATGTGTCACTAAATTTAAGAGCAAGAACCAGTGATCCTGCCTTGAAGTCTTCTGATGCGTCACTTACATCTTCTGCTGGTGGATATGTCTTTAAATCTTCGGCTCTAGCCTTTCGAGTAAAAACATGCAAAATGTAACATCTATTTTCTTCTTTTCGATCATTACGAACTATGCTGAAACTTGAGTCCATCTGTCCTTTACTGTTTCTCTTGTTAGTGCCCCTTCTATTTGTCTTCATCTTCGCATCTTTTTCCTTCGTGTAAGCTTCCCCTGAGATTCAGATGAAGTAAACTTCGCAGACACCCATTCATTGTCCTCTGAATTCTACCACATCCATGACTTATTTGCTGCGACTTTGCTCATAATTCTTATCGTTTGTGATTTTTTATTCTGTGCTATTAATTTGATGTAGTGGTCTTTGTGTTCCTTCTCTGTATGGTGGAATGGGTTATGATTCATGGTTGTTGCGGCTTTGTTTATTATTTATTGTTGACCTCTTGACTGAGTTTCTAATGGCTGCACTTCTTTTCGCCCTTGTTTAGCTTTAGCTCTCCATAATTCTTCCCTTTGCTGAATCCGTTTTTTGACGATGATCGCCTTCGTACATTTGGTTGATTATGATTTATTCGTACTGTGAAGATGGTTTCCTGTGTGAGTATTCGCATGTGTTTTTCACAGTTGTGTTGATCATTCGCAGAATTTGTAAGCCTCTCAACTGTGTTGCTCATTGCCCTTGAACTTTTATTTGAGAGAGATTTTTACGAAGGTCGCAACAGATAACATAGACGCAACATATTATAATAGTTTGATGAGGAATTGATATGATGCTGAAGCACTAAAATTGATAATCCATTTAAGTTGATGAGTATTATAATAGTTGTGAGAGTATTATAATAGTTTGATGAGGAATTGATAATCTGATTTTTGCGTCATTAAAGATGTCTACATTGTTCGTAAATAGTATTAGGTCCCCTCCTTCGTTCATAAGTAAGGTTTCTTCCGTCTGCAAAGAGTGGTTTTGTTATGATAATTGGACATGCCCCTTTGTTTTCGCCTCCAACCATCCCTGCGAACAACTATTTATGTTGGTTTAGTAAATTTGTTGGAAACAATAATCTTGTTGCGAATAATAAGTTTGCTGTGAATAATCACTCCGGACTTGGATTTGCGAAGTAAATTGATGAAATGTGTAACTTCACTGGGATTGATAAGCTGAGTAATCTTCGCTGAAGTGTTACTCCCAATTCTTTGAAAGTCACTATTACACATATGACAAAATTAACTTCAGTTTTTACTCGCTTGAGTTGATGCTTTACTTCGCAAGTCCTCATGGGTAGCAATTAGGGAATATCTATTTGAACTGTTGAATCATTTGTTTTCTGGATATGTGGGTTTGGTTGAAGCTTTCGTGAAAGGAAGTTTTGAAGCTTTAGTGAAGTGAGTGAAATAAGTTGGTGACGAAATGTCTTATATAATGAGTTAATGATCCTGTTGAAATGAATCTGAGATATCACGAGTTGGTTTGTTCCTTTTGCCGTTTGTAATTCCGCTATAGGTCATCCACTTCCATGTTCTTTGTCGAGAGTCTGGCTGATCCTGAGAGTTTTCTTTTCACAAAAAGTCTTAGGGAAGTTTTTTGCGAACTTCTTTTGTATTTGCGAATATTCATTTTGATATTCTTTACTTCGCATGATTTCCTCTCATTACTCTCCATGAACAATCTTATACCAATGGACGTCTTTACTCTTCACTAGACTAATTGCGAATTATGTTTTGTAGGACCCATTTTTCTTCAGGTGTTGACATTTTGCGATTATTCTTTCGCTTGTAGAATCCACAGCTCCGTGCGTACTCTCTCATGCTACAATGATTCTTTTTCCTGATGCATTCCCTTCCTGTATTACTGTATCTAAACCATTTTTCTGGTGATAAAAATTCACAACACTGTTAAATAGACTATTATCGATAATTGTATATGTAATCAACTAAATTCTTATGTTCTGTTCGTAGAAAAACTAAATTTTTAATCAACTGGAAAATTTTGGTACTCATTATTTTTTGAAATTAGCCATAACCAAATCAAAGGTCTATATGCCAAGAACTGTTGATTGTAAATCTAATACAAAATCTTGTTTTGAGTCACGTTTTCAAGAGAAAATATGTTTTTGACACAGAACGGGATATAAGTTTCGCAAAGACATTCTGAAATATTTTGAAATATAGCACCAAATCTGGAAATCTAAAGAATAAAGTTCAAGAAATAAGAGATTATTCATCCTTTTGAGATTAATATTGTTGTCGCTTTGTTTGATTTGGTTGTAAATGGTTCATTCTCTGAATTTTCTTCCGTTTAGCGTCTGCATCTCTTTCTTTTTCATTTTCTTTGATTTGTGTTGTTGATGTTTTGCTTCCTGAAGACACAATTGCTCAATTGAAACTTTCACTTTTCTTCTCAAAATTTGTAGACCTAATGGAATTCATTGCCAACAGTAGCCATTTTTTCTAAAATTTCTTGAACCAACAAGTTACAGGAAGGATAAATCCATTACTCTGTTCCCTGTTTCTAGCGCCAATTATGTAGTTGCGGATTATCTCACAACTACACCCTCAGTAGAATCCATGAATTTGATATGATGATCTCAATTATTTGATGTGAAGATGAAGATTAAAGTACTAAAATTATAAAGAGACACAAAGATTTTTACGTGGTTCGATCAATGTGATCTACATCCACGGTTCTTCACTAGTGATTGTATGTAATTACATGATTTTACAATTGAGACTCCATTAATGAATATTTGGAGCTCTAGAATTTTTGGGGAAGAAGATGATAAAGAAAATAAATCTCTCCTAACATTTTTCTCTCTCCTAAAATTATCTTCCCTTCCTAAAAAGATCTCTCTCTTTTCCTTATGCCTAAATGGGTATTTATATGATCTTACAAAAGGTGACAGTTGTGTTGTCCCGCCATATCGGATTTGAGAATTATCTTGCGAACCTTCGTAGCTTTACTTCGCGAACTTCTTTTGCTTTCCTCGTAATTTCCTTTGCTCGCAAAATGTTCTTTGCTCGCAAGATGTCTTTTCTCTCCACAATTTCGTAAGTTATCATTTGTTGTGATATTCCGCTCCTACATTTAACTTAATCAAAATTTTGCCAAGACTACTCACCGGAGTTTTTGCTCCATTTCCGAACTTTACGTTGCCGGAAACTGATTCATCAAGCTCCACGAACTTCTCCTTCGTGCCACACATATGGTTGCTTGCTCCAGTATCAAGCACCCACGTACAATTTTTATCATAGTTACCTCCTTTGCATGCCACCAACAAGGTCTGGTCCCCTTTATTTTCTTTACTAGCGTAGTATGCTCTCTCGTCGACAGAAAATCGACAATCCGAAGCATAATGACCACGCTTGTGACAATTATAGCATTTAACTTGAGATTTTTTATACCTTGGCCTATTATTGTTATTCCATGAATTGTTTCCTCTGCCATGACCTCTTGTGGAGCTTGACCTCTGGTCCCTTTGATCATCGTCATTTTGCTTTCCTTCCTCTTCCTCCGTAGTAGCCGCGTCCTCTTCCTCTAGCATTACTACTAGAGCTCTCTCCTTTGTCTTTCAAAGTGATCTTTGCTTGTAGAACTTGTTCTACTGCTCCCTCTTTGCTTCTCTTTCTTGTTCTTTCTTCACGGGCTTGTAGTGATCCCATGAGCTCATCTATGGTCATGGATTCGACGTATTTGGACTCCTCAATTGCGATAACGATATAATCAAATTTTGGAACGAGTGACCGCAATATTTTTTCGATCACACGACTATCACTCATGAACTCACCATTTCTTCTTAGTTGATTTACGACAACTAGAACTCTTGAAAAATAATCTGATATTAATTCAGACTCTTTCATGGAGAGAGATTCAAATTCACCTCTTAGAGTTTGCAATCGCACCTTCTTTACTTTTTCTACGCCTTTGAAGGAATTTTAAAAAATTTCCAACGCCTGCTTTGCATTAGCGGCTCTTGATATCTTCTTGAACGACGACTCATCCATACCTTGATAAAGAAGGAAAAGTGCTCTTTTATCTTTTTTTCTCGATATACGTAGCGTATCTTTTTCATTTTGCGGCAACGCCGCATCATCCTCCGGTTCGACATAACCTTTTTCTACTATCTCCCATGCATCTTGTGAGCCTAGTAATGCCTTCATTTGAATGCTCCAATTTTCATAATTATCCTTGGTGAGTCTAGGAATTTGGAAGGGAAACATTTCGGTAGCCATTAGGATCTATGGCTCTGATACCACTTTGTTGGAAATGAATTTGGTATTAATGGCTAATGGGGTATTGAAAATGTTCAAAAATGGCTCAAATAACTCGGTGATCACTTAACTGGGTTGGAAGAAAACAAAATGTTATTACTTTCTCAAAATGTTTGGTCGTACACGAACCTTACTTTCTTACAAACTCTCACACTTTACTGACTTCTCACCTTATTACCCACTATGGGAATTCACTTAATTACAAACTCAAATGGATACAGCTATGCCTATTTATAGGCTTTGATGGACCGACCTCTATAAGGTTTAGAACTCTCTATAACTCTCTAGGGTATGGCCTACTCTAGAAAACTCCATCTTTTTGCATTTCTTTCATATGTCGTTTTACAATAAGTTACCAACTTTGACTGCTTCTAGAGAATTCCATATTTCTTATCTAGTCGACACATTGGACTAACCGAATGCACTCTAGAAAAATTATTTCGATAGTCTCTAATTCTCTAGATTCTTCTAATCTAATTTGGCATAATTAAGTTTATATTTTTAACATGGTGGTGGATAGGGAGTACGGCTACATCTTTTGAATAAACTTATTCTAGCCGTTGGATTAACCATTTTGAAACAGTTTGATGAATTTAAAATGGTCTCACATTTTTTATGAACGCACGTGCTAATGGTGATTCAACTCTGTTATGTAATGAATATTTACAAGATGACCGTTGCCACGGTGGGACGGTCGACCGAAAAAATTGACGCAGAACTAAATTTTGTACTCAAAATTTAATTCCGCCATAATTAACGGAAAAAATTGACACAAATTGACTGTTGTAGCGGTGGGAGGCTGATGAAACACTAACATTTTCTCTAGTCATAAATATTTTTCCGGCTACGCCATAACATTTTTCCAACTTTTATTCGTCAAAATTTGGTATGGTATTAAACGATTGTTAAGATAGGCCATGTGTTTTTCATTCTACCTGCAAACAGTGACATAACATGAACAGTTGAACCTAAATCAGTTCATCCTTAAAAAGCAGGAAATTAAACAAAAAAATATTGTGAACACGTCACACTTTAGTGGCCCACCGTCCCCAGTAATCATTAGATACACTTCATGATTAAGAAATCCGACAAAATTAGGATAAATCCTATCAAGTTTATCTTAAAAATAAACACTATGTTAGCCACTTTATTGTGTACTGCCACATAGGCAATTTCATGAATCTCCATTACCGACTTCAATTTTGAGAAGTCTATATATATTGTTGTCGGCATTTGTAACGTGAAGGTGTACACATAGAATAAGAGGAAATGAAATGGGAGATTAATTCCCGTCTTCTCCTCTCATATTTCTTCTTCTTTAACGTCTTCTACATACTAACACCAACTATGTCCGGTTGTATAAGCTGGTGATTACACAACACGTTATCAGCACGAATTGCTCTGTGGTGATTGGCGTTGGGCTGACGATACGGGAAAAGGATAATTCTCTTCAACCCTTGCATATTTAATTTAACTATTTCTAAGTAGTTTTATGCATACAATTTTTATTATGTCTAAATTTGTTTCCTATTTTGATTAGGACTTGTTAAAGAGAGAGTTAGACATATTACCGTATTTGTATGTGCTATTTGGAGCACTTGAAATACACGGTATATGAAGAGATATCCAAAATATGTACGTATTACCAACTACTCATATTAGTGATGATATTCGATTTTCGAATTTAGCCAAATATTTGAGTTTTGCAGCGTTTTATTATTTTCCTCCTTAGCCAACCAATGGAAGGTTTTTCCGCGTCCTTTTGAATAGCGTAGAAAATAAAAAAATTCCTTTGTTGGTACACCAATGATTTTTGGTGTTAACGGTTTTTAATATCGATAGAGCAAGGAATTATTGCATCCTTGGGGATAGCAAAATTTTAATATTCCTTTGCTATAATAATCTCTGGAATTCAAAGTCATTCCACTTAAGGTCGGAATGTGATGAAAAAGGGACACCGGGTTAACATGGTTAGCCAGTCTCTATCAGCAGTCCTTGAAATGAGCTGCAATTGATATTGAGACAATTTCTTTTAAGAAATAAAGAATGTGTTCATATTTCAACTTTGATAAATTAATATTTCGTCGAGTCTAACGGACGAAATTGGAGATTTGTCGGTATTATTTCACCATTGATATTGGTGGAAAATAGTTCGGCTTGATTTTAGAGAAGATATATGCACCGTATATAATATAGTGGTGAGCAATATGGAGAGCTGCATATTTTGCGCCCTTATGTGTTCCTGCTAGTTTTACGGCGTGCATTATATGCGCCTATTATATACATCGGCGAGCTTTAAAAAGCTAGTGCTTAATTTGCATTTTGTATATGTTGTGTCAACAACATCGAGTGCTGCAAATGTTAACTGCGCCTCGTAGATATACAAACGTCGAGCGATAATGAGTGTTGCATTTTTGTAAATGATATTTAGAGTTAATATCATGTCTTCTTGTCACCTGAGCTATTACCTAAAATCTTGAATTTGGTGAATTAAATTTGGAACAGTACCTACGCAAATAAGTTTTTATTTGGCAAAGAAGGAAAATACAATTTTGGTAGGCATGTAGTTGCAGGAATTCCCACACTACACCCTACTCAAGAATTTATCAATATTTATGACACAATTTGAAGATTAAGGACCTTTTTTATTAATATGATCTTAAAAGAATTACAGTAATCAATAATACAATTCACTTCATAAGATTTTCTCTCTCCTAAAATCTTTCCTAGCACACAAAAATTCATCATCATCTCTGAAACTATTCATTTCCTTTATATATGCATTTACATAGTGGATTACAGCTCATGACAGCTCATTTACAGCTAAGATTCCCTTTAGTTTCGGATCTGGGTTCTTGCGATACATCGCAGTTTGTACCGCCTTAATCTTTCGCAAGTTTTATTGATTCATCGCAGAAATGTCACGCTTTTCTCATGTTTCTGTCGTTTTCATCTGATATGTCATTCCTTACGTCACTTTGAGATTTATCGCAGAATATCATTGTTGTTTATTTCGCAGGAATATTGTTGTGACAATATTCTGATCCTACATCTTGCCTCTTCTCATATCTTTTCTTCGAAGAAGATAAAGATCATGAGAATTTGAGTTTCTTGATTTGCCGCAACTCCTTGTCTTTTACCCGACAAAATTCCTTATTTTACGTTTTTACCGTTGACACATGTCAATCCTTATTTCTTTACCGATTAGCCCGATTACCCACTCTTCATCTATAAATAGATGTCCCACTCGAGAATACGTCTTCTTTCACCTTCTCTCTTTTCTTCAACTCCTTCCTTTTTTTGTCTGCAACTTTTTCTTTCCTGTTATCCTTCCTGCTGCTGCTCTAATGGAAACTCAAAGGTAGGTTCTTATCTTGAATCTTATTTTGTTCATGTTACATCATTTATACCGCCCGATTTTCTTTATAATTCCCATATTTTATTATCTTTTTCAGTAACACTACTTCTCAGACTAAGATTACTATCAAAAACCCTAACCTTAAGGGTCCTCAGAAAAATCGTGTTGGGAAGGCGAAGAGATCTGAGAATGATAAGGTAGTAAGAAACATATATTTCTTTAAAATAACAATATTGTTTCCTCTGTTTCTTATCTACGTTATTATTCGCAGAGTGAAGAGAATATTTCTATACCTCTTAAGCATTCTCGTCAAGTTAAAGTTCTTTCAGATGAAGTGAATATTCTTGATTTTTCGCCTGCAGACCCTGTTCCGCCGCAAGATAAATATTCTCCTTCTCCTTGCGTAAATTCCAATATTAACACCCATACTACTTCTTCACCAATTCCAAATGAAGTTATTGATGCTAATATTTCCATATCTAATAATCCCAATATTTTAAAAGTTACGATAGATGAATCTATGATAGTTGGAACTATGATGAATGAATCAGTAATAAATAAACCTGCGATGAATGAAGCCGTGGTGAATGAAACTACGGTAAATGAAGATATGGTGAATGAAACTACGGTAAATGAAGCTGTGGTGAATGATGTTGCGGTAAATGATACTACGATAAATGAAGTTGCGGTGAATGATGTTGCGTTAAATGAGACTGTAACTGCGACTAATCAAGTTCCTTTTTCCACTCCTACTACCACAAATGATTCTAATCAAGTTCCTGCGATGAATGATGTTACCAAAACCCCTTCCTCTACTTCTCTTCCTTCTTCCCGAGAAATAGCAAGGGGTTGAAGCTGCTTTTCAAATATTATCTGAAGTTTTGAACGATGCTATGAAATCTTCTACAGATCCTGCGAGACAAGATGTTTATATGATTCTAAGAAAGCATCTCGGATCTTGCGGTTCTTCATCTTCGCTAACTGCTTTAGAAAGTGAGGTTGAAACCTTGAAGAAGAACCTTCAAGCAAAAACTTTAGAATGTGAACTTGTCGATCATAAGCTTCGCAATTCTGAATTGGACTGCGAAAATCTTCGCAACAGAAATGATGATATGAAAGGTATAATTTTCTTGCCTCTGCTTTTGCCTCAGTAAATCTTTGTTTTCTATGTACTCAATTTTTCTTTATTTATTTGTTGAAGCATATTTAGCTTCAAAACATAACCAATTAATGAAGATACTTGAATGGGAAACCATCGCCGATGAAGCCCGCATTGAGAAAGAGTCTTGGAAAAATCAATTTGATAGATTGAATATTCTTCATACATATTCAATTGACGAGATAAATAATCTTAAGAATGAGAATAACCAACTAATTTGTGAACGAGATTGCCTAAGTAATGAAGCCACTCAACTTTTATATTCGCTAAACCAGATTAATTTGAAGGTGGAATCTTTATTAGATGAAAACAAAACTTTGTCTCAAGAGAAACGTAGCTTTGTGAATAAAACAATGGTTTATTCGCAACAATTGGGCAATCTTCAAAAGTTGTGTGACAGCCAAGAGCAATCTCTTCGTGCATTGAAAGATGACATTAAAAATATAACCGAATCATCTGCCGCTGAACAAGAGAAACTTATAAAAGGTAGATTAGATCTAAGTGTAAAAGTCAACAATCTCAAAGATGACTATGCTCAACTGAAGAAATCCCATTCCTCCTTAAAAGAATAAAATGCTTATCTTCTTTCTAAAGAGAAAAGTGTAAAATCTCGTTTGAAAGGTAAAGTTGGTGATACTTTCGATGATACCATGAATCAATAGAAGAATTGCTTCCTTAACATAATTCAAATTTTATCCTCGCAAAAGGAAGGTAGTCATTTTGACTGCCTCATCTATTAATTATTTCATTATATTTTCCCATCTTATTTCTTGCGAGAATTCCATCTAATATGCAACTTTTCTTCCGCAGAATCTGAGAAGCATCTTCAAGCTTCTATCTCTGATCTGTCTACGAAGTTGGCCAAACTTCACAAAATAATACCGCTCTTTCTAATTCTCGCAACAGAGCATTGAGAAGATTTGACTACCTTGAATACTTCAAGGATATAGAGATCAGAAACCGGGAAAAGAATTGCCTCCGCAAGGCTCATTTAGGCGCTGAGGTTCTCGTAAACAATGTTCTATTCTCTCATTCTTTACCTCCTATAAAGATCAAACCCTTGGAGATAAATACCTTGGAGATAAATAATAATGAAGTTCCTCGTCTCATTGATGAAGATCTAAATTATTCAAGTGATGAAGAAGATTTTTCCGAAGATGAACAAAATCCAACTAAAGAAATAGAAGAAGAAGAAAACCTTCCCAATGAAGCAGAATAACAAAATCCTCTTCAAAGGGCAATCACTAGTGATGGAGAAATAGAAGAAGAAGAAAACCCTCATAAGGAAGCAGAAGAACAAAATCCTCCTCAAAAATCAATCGCTGGTGATGGAGAAACTCAAACTGAAAAAGATATTGCTGGTGAAGATAATAGTAGCAAACAAAAATGATGAAATTAAAGAAGAATATTCTTTTGAAGTTTTAAATCTTGTTTTATCATGTATTCCTGCGAAATATCTTGTTCTTTTCCTTGTCCTGCGAATGATTGTAATTTCTGAATCTTTCTTCTTCCTGCTTCTTTTGCGAAATATTGCAATTTTTGTAACTCAATCATATTCTTCTGATTATATATTTTTATTTATCTGAATCTCCTATCGCAAATTCTTGTAACTTGATTGTCTTCTTTTTATTATCTTGACTCTTCACAAGGAAGATAATGAAATATTGTTTTATAATCCCCATATTTGCCCCTCATAATCTTCTTTGTGAAGTAATAATATATTAACATTGTAAGAAATCCTAAACTTGCCTCTTGTTGTTAATCTGCAATATGATAAATGAAGTATCGCAAATAATTCTGCGAAGAATAAATGAAGTATCGCAAAAATCTGTTATATGCTTTGCAGATATAACTTCTCTTGTGGTCTTATTTCGCCTTCCTAGTTAAAGGTCTTATTATGCCACTTTTATGCGACAAGATCGCAGGACATTCTTACTTTCACATGTAATAATCCATTGATCTTGCATTATCATTTATCTTGATCTCTGCGACAATATGATAAGTCTAAGACATCTTGTGAGATTAATCTCTTTTTGCTTTTAGAGACTTATGACATTGCCATCTTTGCGATGAAATCGCAGGACGTCTTTGCGATTTATATCCTCTTATCATTGATTTCATTTATCTCATCTTTTTATCTTATCGCAAAAATCCATTGATCTCATCTTAACATTTCTTTTTAGGCTTTTTGGCCTGTCATGCGGCAATATGACATGCCTAAATATTCTTGCGAATATAAAGTCCCATGACATTGCTGTCTGTGTCACGCGACAATATGACGGGTCTAAATATTCTTGCAAATATAAAGTCCCATGACATTGCCGTCTTTGTTGATACACAGCTCCCTAATGGAGGGTATCGCCCTTATCTTCCCCCCGGTTGCCCCTTCAAGGATTATACATCGGCCATACAAGACTAGCACTTTCACATCTGGTTCTGCCAACAACCAGTTGTTTTCGCATCCTTGTCCTTTATGCCTATATGGCTTATAGTTACAAGACTGCACCCTAGTGGGGTTTTCTTCGGGCCGAACACATCGTATCCAAGACTTTCCATGGATGGCCAGGGTAGGTTCATCCATCCCGGGCACCCACAGCTCAACCGTGTACCTCGGCGCCTTGATCATACTTTGCATTCCTTAGGATAAACTCTCGGGCGCCCAACCAGGGTATAACCTTATATAGTTAGGAATCCAAGTTATCTCTCCCGGATGGATTTTCTATAATCCCAAATCTCCATGACTAGGTTCCAGAAGCAGTATAGCCTTTCCCATAGCCATGCAAAGAGATACCCCCCTTATGACGTACTTTAAGGACATTGCCTCTTACGGAATATAATCCACGAACTAGGTTGTATGCCACAAAGGTTCGTCCCATTCTTATATGTTTTTAGGCGATTTGCGCCCGTATCATGCATTTGCATTAAAATTCTTAATTATCTCGCAAATTATTGCGAAAAATTGCTTTGTATTTAGCCAACTTTATTCTTGTGAAACATCTCTTTTATTCTCTCGCAATTGCTTGCGTATAATCCAGTCATCCTAGTCTTTCAAACCTTTATTGATAATATTTTCTTAGATATTGTCTATTCCATGGTCTGCCAAGTCTTTGACCCATGTCCCTTCCTTCTGGATCCATTAACTTATATGATCGAGTTCCAATTATTTCTTTGATGATATATGGCCCGTCCCATTTTTTCGCTAATTTTCCTCCATTTTCTCGCTGATATTCTGGTGTTTCTCGCAGAACTAGATCTCCAACTTGAAACTCATGTTTCTTTACTCGCTTATTATATTCGCGAGCTAATCTGCGATGGTAGTTCTCCATATGTTGTAATGCTTTTTCTCTCTTCTCTTCTACTTCATCAAGTTTGACTAGAATCATACCAGCACTAAGATTCTTTTCCCAATCTTCTCTTTTTGTCATAGGAATAGCAACTTCTGTTGGTAATACTGCCTCAACTCCATATGTTAAACAAAAAGGTGATACCCCAGTTGCTTCTCTTCGTGTTGTATTATAAGCCCAAACTGCATTATAGACTTGTTGACACCATGTTCTATGATTCCCTTCTAACTTATTCTTGAGGATATTTGCGATTGTTTTGTTAGTTGCCTCAGCTTGACCATTAGCTTGTGGGTATAAAGGAGTTGATTTTCCGCACTTTATCTTGAATGCATTAAGTAACATCTCTATATTTTGTCCTTCAAATTGTTTTCCATTATCTGACACCAACTGCAGAATTCGAATCTTCAAATGATATTTTCAAATATAAATGTAAAAATATCCTTATCACGAATATTTGTATCGCTTTAACTTCTTCCCATTTTGTGAAGTAATCTGTTGCGACAATTAAATATCTCTTTTGCCCCCATTCTGGTACAAATGGTCCCACAATATCTAAACCCCACTTTCCAAATGGCCAAACATTTTTTGAGGATGTTAATGTTTCACCGGGTGCATGTATTATTTTTGAAAATCGCTGACATTCCTCGCAACTTCTTGATAAATTCTTTGCATCTTCATGCATATATGGCCAATAATAACCTTGCATTTTAGTTCTGTATGCTAAAGATTTTCCGCCGCTGTGATTACTAGCATCCCCACTATGTAACATTTTTAATATTTGTTTTCCTTCTTCTTGTGTCAAACATCTGAGGGAAGGCCCATTTAAAGATTTTCGATACAATATCCCATCTCTTAACTCATAATTTGTTGCTCTACTTTTTAATTTATGTGCTTCCAATCTGTTTCTTGGTACCTCCCCCCTTGCTAGATATGCGTGAATTTTCGCACACCAATCTGCGATAATTCTACTTGATTCTTCGCCATTATTTTCTACTATCATTGCCTCGGCCTCCTCTTCCTCTTCTTTATTAATTGAAGGTTCTATGAGTGTTTGTATTTTTATATTTTCTCATGATCGGGTCTACCATCATACTTGATATAAACGCAAAAGCATCTACGAGCCTATTATCTCTTCTTGAAATATGCCTCCATTTGAGTTTTGGAATTTTCGCAGATAATTCTTCTACAAGTTTCTTATATTTTTTCAAAGATATATTATTAGTTGCATATTCCCCTTAAATTTTGCGAATAATCAATTGTAAATCACTGGTAATTCTTGCATTCTCCACCTTCATCTCTATCGCAAATCTTAGAGCATGTACTACAGCCTCATATTCTGTCTCATTATTAGTAGATTTAAATTCTAGTCGGAATGCAAATGCCATTTTTGCACCTTCTGGCGAAATGAAAACGACTCCCACTCCATTTCCTTCTCCGTTGGATGACCCATCTACCAATATCTCCAACCTATTTGGTTCTGTTAAAAGATCTCTAGGATCCCCATATTCTTCTTCTATATCCATCATGTCTTCTACAGCTTCATCATCCTCCAAAGGAAATTCTGCGAGAAAATATGCGACAATTTGAGATTTTGGAGAGGATAAAATTGCATATTGGATCTCAAAATGCCCCACTTGTGCGTTTCATCTTTCAACTCTGCCTGATCTTTTTGAATTTTTCATTACTGATTCAATTGGTACTTTTGTTAGTACTTTGATTTTATGCGCTTGGAAATATATGCGAAGTTTAGATGCCGCATAAACTAATGCCAGAATTAGCTTTTCAATCTTTGAATAATTTTTCTCCGTAGCATTGAATGTTTTGCTGATGTAGTAAATTGGTTTTTCAACTCCTGCGTCATTTCGCAAAAGTACTGCGCTTAAAGCATGTTGAGTTGTCGCATGGTACATCAGCAATTCTTCTCCTGGTTCATCCTTCTGTAAAAGGGATATGTTCATCAAATATTCCTTAATTCCTTGAAAAGCTTTCTCACATTCATCTGTCCATTTAAATTTTGTTCCCTTCTTTAATATGTTGAAGAAATGTTTGCATTTATCTGATGATCACGAAATAAATCTTCCTAGTGAGGCTAAAAGTCCATTCAATTTTTTCACATCTTTTACTGTTACTGGAGTTGGCATATCTTGAACTGCTTGCACCTTTTCAGGATCAACTTGTATTCCTTCTTTTGATACAATATATCCCAAGAATTTCCTAGATGATACTCTGAAAGTACATTTCTCAGGTTTTACTTTGATATTAAAAAGCTGCATCTGATCAAAAATTTCCCTTAAGTCCTGCACATGATTTTTAGCTTCTTTGCTTTTTACCAACATATCATCCACATATACCTCTAAAGTTTTATGTATCCATTTTGCGAACACCTTTTCTACCATTCTTTGGTAAGTTGCTCCTGCATTTCGTAACCCAAAAGGCATCTTTGTATAACAATATAATCCTATGGGAGCAAAGAATGCAGTATGTTCTTGATCTTCTTCCGCAAGTGGGATTTGATTATAGCCCTTGTATACATCTAATGAAGATATTCGATCATTTCCTGCGGCAGATTCCACCAGCTGCGGGATATCTGGCAAGGGAAAACTATCTTTGGGACATGCTTTATTTAGATCAGTAAAATCGATGCAAATTCTTATCCCCTTATTTTTCTTGGGAACTACCACCATGTTGGCGATCCATTATGGATATTTTGCTTGCCTTATAATTCCTGCATCAAGCATCTTCTGCAATTCTTCTTCTATATTGGCATGATAAGTAGTCGCGATATTTCTTATTCTTTGTTTGAATGGTCTCACATTTTTGTTAATCTCCAATCTATGGCACGCAACAGATGGATCTATTCCAGGCATCTCATCCATATTCCACGCAAAAATATCTCTGTATTCTCGCAGAAGGTTTACATTTTGTTCTTCTTCCTCCACACCCATCTTAGTTCCAATTTTCAGCATTTTTGGGTCTTCTTCACTTCCAACATTTACTTCTTTTGTTGGTTCTGTTGTAGTATAACTGGCTTCATGTTCTCCCATTGGTGTTGGTGTTTTTATTACCTCCGCTGGTTCATCACCTTCTTGCGATACATCGTCAAAAATTCCTTTTCCTTCTTCTGATATTATCATGTAAATCTTGAATTCTTCTTCTTTCCTTTCTTCTCTCCTCATTTTTCTGCGCTGTTTTCGCAATTGAATTTGATTTTCACAATTCCTTACTTCATTCTGGAAACACAACGATGTATAATCTGCATCTCCTCTAATCTCGCCAATTCCGCTAGGCATAGGAAACTTTATGCAATGATGTAGAGTTGATGATACAGCCTTGATTGCATGTATCCATGGTCTTCCCAACAACATATTATATGGTGATTTCACATCCACCACGCACAAAGTTATCTGCGTCTCTATTTCCCCCAGCGGAATTCGCACTACAATTTCACCTTTAGGTTTTGTTAGAGATTTTCCAAATCCATGATATGATATGTTGGACTAAGCATTTCTTCATCTTTGTATCCTATTTTCTTGAATGTGTGGTAAAACATTATATTCACAGAACTTCCTGCGTCCACCAAAGTCCTATTCACAGCCCACTCTTCTGTAGATCTTACTGATTTCTCTTTTCTTGTTGGTACAAATTAATCGTGATCACCAATGGAGATGTATGACTTAAATTCTCTTTCGGAATTTCTGCTGCCGTGAATGTGATCTTCTGTTTTTCCCAATCTTTTAGCGGTGATGCCTCATCTACCGTCATGATTTTCTTTCCTTCAAAATCTCGCTTGTGTATCCTTCCTTTAATATCTTCATGGAACTTATATATCATCATCTTTGTTATTACATCACACTCCAATTTCTTTTGATTATCTTTGACTTCAACCATCTTTTCTTCCACCAATTTTCTTGATATTCTTCTAACTCTTGAATAATTTCTTTCTTTTACCTAACTTTTGCTATGATTTTCAACTATTCATCCATGTTTGTGGGCGCCAAAATGTAGTTGCAGGAATTCCCACACTACACCCTACTCAAGAATTTATCAATATTTATGAAACAATTTGAAGATTAAGGACCTTTTTTATTAATATGGTCTTAAAAGAATTACAGTAATCAAGAATACAATTCACTTCATAAGATTTTCTCTCTCCTAAAAACTTTCCTAGCACTCAAAAATTCATCATCATCTCTGAAACTATTCATTTCCTTTATATAGGCATTTACATAGTGGATTCTGACTCATGATGACTCATTTACATCTAAGATTCCCTTTAGTTTCGGATCTGGGTTCTTGCGATACATCGCAGTTTGAACCGCCTTAATCTTTCGCAAGTTTTATTGATTCATCGCAGAAATGTCACGCTTTTCTCATGTTTCTGTCGTTTTCATCCGATATGTCATTCCTTACGTCACTTTGAGATTTATCGCAGAATATCATTCTTGTTTATTTCGCAGGAATATTGCTGTGACAATATTCTGATCCTACAAGGCATATTTTGAATATGGGAACCACAATAGTTCTCGGGTTTTAAGAACCTGATAAACCCCGTACCACCAAAAGTGGATAAATATGGGACGGTAGCATAATGATTAGTTTGAATAAGCCGTATTTGAGCCTGGAAGAGCTCTGTTATCATTGTGACATAAAAGACACAGTACGTGCACCTGGAGTGCTGTTCATTTTTTTTAAATCTCTATAGGTCGTTTTGGCAGGACTGGTACTGATATTGAGATAGTGTCTATAGTCACAAAATTTGTTTACAGTTTACTGTTAATTTTACATGGAGATGTAAATTATTTAATTTATTCCAGATGGACAGTAAACGATAGAGGAAACATGATCAGTCACCTCTCCTGGGCTACATGTTATCGTTATTTTTCAGCACCCAGTTGCTCCCTTAATAGGTAGAGTAATACAGAACTGTATGTTCTGTTGATGAGACATTCCCGCATGAGGATCAGGGAGAGAATCATCGACGATATTGGTTAATTCCAATCGTGTCTCATCTAAATTCTCACACCGAGAAATGCCTGAGGTGTTGGAGATTACTCTATTTCTAGATTTTGCAAGAGTGCGCTTGCTTGATTCAGCATATATTAAAGTCCTTGCAAGGCTTTCCATGTAATTGTGGCGATCATTTCGTCTGGAAATATGCTTGGAAGCATAGACGAAAACCTCTAAGCTTGAGGTATGGCAATCTAATCAGATAACGTCCATATTCTCTTTTAGTTATGAGTTGATATATCTCCTGACGAGGAGCACATCCATAAAAGATGTGTTGATATCTCATGGCAAGGAATATCCGCATGTTGAAACTTGGTACCAATGGATTATGGTATCCTCATACTCTAGAGAATGATGTAAGATCGTTTATTAACTAATTAATAACTTGGTTGTCGATAATGTTCAGAGTAGCTACTAAAATCATTGTGGATAGATATCCCCTTTGCAAATGAATTATCGACAAAGTTCATATGATTGGCAGATATGGATCTCAGTCCATATTGATTTGTTCTCTCACTTGTGTTTGCTTTCAGGATCTTAGTCCTAGCATCCATGAATTTTAGTTCGAAAGATGATACTTATAAGAAAGCATAATGAGAGAATTAAGGTCGCTTGTTATATAGCGATAACCTTGACAATGAGTTTCCACGGAAACTAACCAGGTTCATGGTAATATGGTCAGATAGTCATGCATGACTCGACATGTCACCTGGATGATAACCGTGTATCTATACTCGTATAGATTTTCAAAGAAACTCTTGTTTGTCAATCATTGATGTTGTATTATCCTAGTAATTCTTTGGGCATTGATGGTTTGATGTTATTGTGCATTTTGAACTTATTACTCATGAAACCATTGTCATGTTTTCTGTTTAAGACGTGCTATATTCCACTGATGTTACTATTCTACTACAGGATTTGCAAATTTGATGAGAAAGTCTTCCTACCGTTTTGGGGAGGAAAGGCTATCGCCTGAAAAACGGCGTAACGTATCCTGGTTTGTACAAAGATAAACCAGGATGCATCTTATCTGGATGTTTTCAGCAATGAAAGACATGAAGAAGATTTAATATCTTCAGGAATTGCAAATCAAGTAGCTTCATGAGAAGTTGTGAGTGTAGTAGCTAGTGTGTCATTTAAAACACACCTTGAGCGTGGATGACTAGTTAATTTAAAATATTTTGCGCCTCCTAAATGGAATAACCAGTCACAATCATTGAAATATAGTACTTTTAAAGAGACTATTAGTGGAAGATATAATTTCTATGAATATAGTTCTCTTAACAAGAGAATGTCTTTGCAAAGTCCGTGGAACCTCAAAATGAGAGGATTTCCTTAAGGCATGCATGAAATAGAGAAATTTGTGATAGTAATCCAATGATTGTTGATGATATCGTCAAAGTATCCATTGATATTGTCATAGATGATGTTGGTGTTGAACCACTCTCTATAAGAATGTCATCAAAGGAATGATTGGTTAAACGGGAATTGAGAGATTCAAGCAGAATAATAATTTCTCATAAAATGCATGGTTTGGTACTGCCACCAGAACACTCGATAATGTGAGCTAATCTTGGCCACAGACAGGTGTTTGCAGTTCCGACACCCGATAATGTAACCCCTAGTGTCTACAGGTGGGTGTATGTGCATAATGAGAAAAATAAAGTCAACTAATGGCACAAAGTCTTTTATAGGAACCTGAGATGGATTTCTTTGTAACATATTCCCTATTATGGATGCAACTACCTCTTTGGTATTTGTATGGAAGTCTTTTAAGGACTCGACATGCATATAGAGGATGTGGTTATTGTAAATCTGTGTGAAAACATGATACAGATAACCGCAGATAAATTCCTGAAGGTTTTCACCTATCAGTAGAATTACCATATCATATGCATTTGCCCTATAAATACGAACATGGTCAATCATCTAAGTGAATGCTTATTATCCAGGGATATGTGGACCATCTTATGTGCTCATATACTGTGCAGTTACTAGATTTTGTATATACAACATCTACCTTATTGGAACTTTTGAAGAATTCTCCAAAGCACAAAAATGCTTAAAGTAGAAGTTCGAGATAAAAATCTCGGTAAAACAATGTCTCAATATGTTAGTTGAGTATTAGAGCTTGAAGTCTTTTAATTTCGTCAACCTTAAAGGTTTAGACATGTTTAAATGGATAAGCTGACATTGTTTCAGTCATTCGATCTCTTACAAGATTGATCGATTTGCATCTCAACAATAGAGATGTATCACTCTGTGGTTTGTATTACACAAAAAGATGTGTATATGGTATATTAGCTGAAATATGCTATAGATACCTGATATTGGGTTTGTAATAAACATGTAAGTCTGGCTCTACCCAGCACCAATATCGGGACATTGGTCTGAAGAAGGTATCCCCTCATCTTCGTGGTACCATTAAGCTTGATCTTTTGCTTAAAGGATCGCTAGATGTCTACCACAGAGAAAAGCTAATCATGTTGTTTAAGTTTTTAATTTTGGCAGGTAGCTGATTGGTCTCCTAGTTAGACTCTGGTAGTAGAGGATACTTGTGATTCCTCCGACCGATCACGGTTGTCCAGACGAAATCAGTGGAGAATAAATGGTTGTACTATCAGAAGATCATTAAGAAATTGCATAGAAGAAAATCAGACTGGTTTTCTCAACTAAAGGAAGCTAGTTCTGCTGAAGACTTCAAAGGGTGGTTTGGAAATCTAAGCAGTACTACCAGGCATAATGATCAACCAAGAAGGCTTCTCATCAGGGGGAGTAAAGCCATGGAAGACTATGGATATAGTCATATTGGACATTACGTTGTGTACTCTTTTTCCTTAGTCAAGTTTTTCTCCCACTGGGTTTTCCTTCTCAAGGTTTTAATGAGGCTTGCGAGTCCACTATTATCCGTAGTTCGACATGTTGTACTCTTTTTCTTTCGTTCTGGTTTTTATCTCTCTGGGTTTTTCTGGGCAAAGGTTTTAACGAGGCAACATCTGCGGACTTATCATAGTTCTGAGAACTCATATTTTCCTACGTTCAGGTTTTGTCCCTCTAGGTTTTCCTGACGAGTTTTTTAATGAGATAACAATCTTAAAACGGTGATCACCATCTAACGAGATGCATATCCATAAGAGGTTCTAGAGATGCGGCGCCCAGTTTTTGTCCTAAATGGTTTTCCTGATGAAACTTTGACAGAATAAGCATTTCATGGCAGTGACCAATCTCACTCCAAGTTCAGGTTTTTCCTAAATGGTTTTCCTGACATGGTTTCGGTGACGGGAGAAAATTCGTGACGACCATCATTACTTTAAAGCTCCAAGAGTTTTACTCTTTTTCCTTCAACCAGTTTTTATCCCAGTCGGATGTTTCTGGCAAGGTTTTAACAAGACAACATTTCGAAACGGTGGTCCAAGGGGGAGTGTTATGAACACGTCACACTTTAGTGGCCCACCGTCCCCAGTAATCATTAGATACACTTCATTATTAAGAAATCCGACAAAATTAGGATAAATCCTATCAAGTTTATCTTAAAGATAAACACTATGTTAGCCACCTTATTGTGTACTTCCACATAGGAAATTTCATGAATCTTCCATTACCAACTTCAATTTTAGAATTCTATATATATTGTTGTCGGCATTTGTAACGTGAAGGTGTACACATAGAATAAGAGGAAATGAAATGGGAGCTTAATTCTCGTCTTCTCCTCTCATCTTTCTTCTTCTTTAACTTCTTATACATACTAACACCAACTATGTCCGTCTGTATAAGCTGGTGATTACACAACAAAAAAGAAAAACAACTACATTGACGGATGACTACCATTACTTGTGTCGTGTCTCGCAATCGGTATGCGTTATGGCACGTACTCCACCATGATATTTCTTTTATAATCAATCTTATTATAGGGGAAGTATGGTTTATTAGAGGGCCGCATTCTAATAGGACAAAAAGAGTCATTACATGATCATTCAAGGTGTCCCTTATAATTAAAAAAACTGGAAATGACAAATTAACCCTCATTTTTGATAATCAAATTAACTCAAAATCATATTTTTAGAGTTAAAAAAAAAATCATAGGAGAAGAAAAAAAAAACTTTTGTGATATTTGTGAAACCTTAGATTTTGATTCACTCAACCAAAATGAGTGATTCCAGAGACCCGTTATACATCTAAATTAGTTCCCATTAGTTCTTTCTCGCTCAAAATTATCTAAATTACATAACAAAATCAAAACTTTTAAATTTTCAAAAGAACTTAAATTTTTCCCGTGACCAACCGTAATTCTTAGGTTCGTAAGTTATCGAATACCAACTGTAACTGGTTAAATTTGGGGAAGATCTAATCGTAAAACCAGTTACGGTTGGTAATTAAATTTGGACAACAACCGTAACTAAGTTACAGTTAGTAAATAATGAATCGAGACCAATCGTAACTACCATATGGTTGGTGTGTCAACTTAACTTTTAAACCGTAAATCATTATTTGATAAATTCTTAAGACACATGATTATTTACGATTAGTATGGTTGTTTGAGTTACAAACCGTAATTTAAAAGCTTTCCAATTTAACATATTAAATTCGAGAACAACATTGGAGTTTTGGAATTACAACGTACAGTGGTTTTACTGATTAAAGGTGACAAAGTCTCTGCAAATAAATTTCCGATACCAGATGAAAGAGAAGGTGATCCATCCCGATCTATGATACAGTCTATGAAATTTGAAACCAATTTGATCGATCGGCAAACAGCTGAGAATTTTATTTTTCTTGAATTAAATTGATCCATTCCGATAGATTGAGAAAATTATTTGATTATGTTTGAACTGTTAATTTGTTCATTTAATTGTGTTGGATTGAAATTTCTAATTAATTTGATAATGGAACATTTAATCTTAATTTGATGAATTTGAGAAATTCGAAGATATAACCGGAACTGGTGGAGGAGACAACAAATCTGCCGAAATTGTTTGTGTTGGTGATGGTGGTGGCGGCGAAGGCGGTGGAAGTGTTAGCGGAGGTGGTGATGACAATCCGGTGGTTGTACGTAGGTAAGGAAATGAGATGATGTGGTTACACTTAGAGCTGGCAATCAAGCCCAAAACCCGCGAGCTGGTCCGGCCCGGCCCGTAAAAACCCGTACCCGTCTTGGCTGGTTGTCTTACCAAGCCAGGTTAGGGTTGGAGAAATGATGGCTTGTTGAAATACGGGTTAGCCCGGACCGGACCCTGAAACCCGCAGGTTAACTCGTTAACCCGCAGTTCCTTTCCTCACCACATATATTACGCCGCGTGTCCTAGTACCTTTAGTATACGTGTGTTAAGTCCCCCCTCACTCATATAAAATCAAAAAACCCTAGCAGTTAGCAGCCTTTCCATTTCTTATTTTCTTTCTCCTTCTTCTTCTTCCCTCCTTCCCTGAATCCCTGACGGTGACGGATAAAGCAATAGCTTCAAACAACCGTAGATCTAAAGATCAAAGGCATGTAGTTTGTTCTTAATCAGATTCTCCTCTTTATTTTCTTCTTAACTCTCTATTTCTAGAGTTTTACATCTGTTGATGTGGAATTCTTTTCTATGCTTTATTGTAGAATATAATTTTGTTTTTGCTCAATGTTGATTTTGGTTTGCTCAATGTTAATTTTCCATTTGATTTGATTATGAAATTTTTATAATGATAAAGTTGTTGTGAAGGTTTATTTTTCTATGTTGTGCAATATGGTCAGTTATGGTTGCTTTTTTTGGGTTTTTTGTATAGGATGATAGAGCGTAATTAAACACAAAAACCCCTCTCTTAATCATTTTTCCAATCATGTTACATGTATTAAAAAGTTATGATTTGATGTTTTGGTTTTGTGGTGTATTTTCAATCAGGTTTAACTCTTATGCTTTTGTGGTTGATTGTTTGTTTATGTTGACTGTTGAGTATCCATGACCTGCTGGTTGTTAATCCTTAAATTGTATTCGTTAAATTCAACGATGGAGTAGTAACAATGTTTTCTTGTGTGCAGGGGATTGAGCTGTTTCTTTGGGGAGTAAAGTTGATTAGTATTCTCTATTATAGCTCTCTACGAGTCTCATTTTCAACTCAATCGAAGGTAAAATATCCCCTTCCTTTTTAGATGTATTACATGCTTCATGGTTCATGCTTTTGTTTCTGATTTGCAAGTACTTCAGTGTTGATGTTTAACTTTTGAAACTGTGATAGTGATAGAATAGTGCACTAATTTGAATTACCAACTTGTCATTTTGTCTTGCTACTTTTAGATGCAATGGATATTACGTCTCAACCTCTACTGGAGTTAATGATGCTACACTGTTGTGTACTATGTGGAAATTCTAGACCTGTAGTTGTATATTTTAAGTCATTATATTTGTGGGAGAAGTTGACGATTCTTGCTTACTTTTGTTTACCACTTCTTTAGTCTTCCTTTTGTTAATGTACTGATTTTGTTAGTCTATGTTGTCTGCTTCTTTTATTTCCTGCAAGTAAGTAGATTTTGTTATGCTAAATATTGTTAATTATGTACTGATTTTTGAGTCTTTGACCTATTCTTTGTGGTTCAAATGCTCCATACATGATGTCAAGTGTACATGTACATGAATAAGATCATTATAACGATATTATGAGTGAGGATTATGATGTTGAGATGATAGAATCTGTGAATGATTCTCCAACTGTTAGTTGTGCATCTGAATCAGTTTTAGGTGGAAATAAACACAAACTTAGATCCGCTGTTTGGGAATTTTTTGAGCTCGTAGTTGATGAAGATGGTTCAAAAAAGGGAGTGTGCAAAGCTTGTGGCCATGGATATAGATATAAGAGCCAGAAAGGTGGAACCTCAACTATGAAGAGGCATAAGTGCCCTAAGCATGAGTTTCATGATGTAGGGCATCTGATATTATCTGCAAAGAATGGCCATATGTCTACCCGCGTATGCAAAGTTGATCAGATGAAATTATGGGATCTTTTTTCAACATTAATCATTGCCAGAAATGTTCCATTTGATGTGGTGGAGTGGAAAGAATTTAGGAACATATGTAGTTATTTAAATGAGGACGCTAAACCAATATCAAGGAATACTTGGAAATCCGATGTTGTCAAAAAACATAAAGCACAAAAATAAGTTATTCGAAACAGATTGAAACTTGCTCCAAGTATGATTCACAATTTCAAATCCTACTGACCCATCACCCATATGTTTTGTTTTATACTTTTATATATGAGTAATTTATTATAATATGATTTGCTGATATGTATGACACTATGACTTACCCTTATAGGTAGGATATGTCTAACATCAGACATGTGGACTTCTGTTATGACCACTGGATATATAAGCTTAATTGTGCACTTTCTTGATCAAAATTGGGATTTAAAGAAGTTTAGCACTTACTCGAGTCTTGAGATCTTTTATGTTAAGTGCATGTGATATTGTGATTGATAGATTTTATAATCTTCAATATAAATTCACTTTAACTTCTACCCTTTCCACTACCTCATACAGGTGAAAACCTTGTTGCCAAGCTATTTGCAATGATAAAAGATTGTGGAATTGAAGAAAAGGTATCAAACATCACCTTGGATAATGCTGCAAATAACGGAGCTTGTGCTAGAATTATGAAGAGTAGACTTGCTGCAAAGAAGATCATTTTTAACAATGGAAAATACTTTCATGTGTGTTGTTGTGCTCACATCTTAGCTCTTATTGTAAAAGATGGACTTGAGATGATTGATCCAGTTGTGCTCAAGATAAGAAAGTCAGTAAAGTCCCTTAAAAAGTCCCAAGTAAGAAAACAAAAGTTCTTGGACATTGTTGGTAATTTGGGAATGTCATGAGAAACAAGGGGTATTCGTCAAGACGTTAAAACCAGGTGGGTTTCCACTTTTCTTTTGTTATACCGTTAGAGAATTTTATTGTTTTTTATAATATACTCACCAAGTGTTTGTTCTATACATATGGAATTCAACTTATCTTATGCTAGATAGTTGTCTTGTGTATAAAAGTGTTTTCACTTATTTGAAGGAAGTGGATCCAGACTTTGAAGATTGTCCAACTGATGAAGAATGGGACCAAATTGAAGTAGTTACAAAGTTTCTCAAGACTTTTTATGATCTCACAACTAAATTTTCTGGTAGTAAGTACCTTACTTCCAATCTATATTTTGAAGGAGTTTGTCAAGTTCGGGTGTTACTAAAGAAATAAAGCACAAATAGAATTCAATACATTAGGAACATGGTAAAAAATATGCAAGAAAAATTTGACATTTATTGGGATAACTTGAGTCCTATATTGGCTATGGCAATTGTGTTAGATCCTAGATTGAAAATGAAGTTTCTAAAATTTACTTACTCCAAGTTGTATCCTGATGTGAGACAATTAGAGGATAAGGTTGATCTTGTGCGTAGTGATATGACAACACTTTATAATGAGTATTACATCTTGTCAAATTCAAGAGCTTCCGACAGTGGAACTCAGAATTTAGGTATTCAAATTGGTGGGAATTCTGACCTTCAAGGAAGTGAGCTTATGGAGGTAATTTTAAAGCTTAAGTATGGTAATTTTTATAGATTATGTCTGTATTTCTATATTTGTAAGTCTTAAATGGTTAGGTAGTAGGTCAGTGACTAATGAATCTTGCTCACAATTCAAATTTTGAATCTAAATTCAGATATTGCTGCATAAATATGCTTGTTTCATGCAGGAATATGCTGCAGCACAGGAAAATGGTGGTGATATGCAATATGACTTGTCAGAGTTAGATCAATATCTTAGCGAGATATATGGATGTTCTTTAAAACAACTATTCAATATCCTAAAGTATTGGAAAATCCAGGAACAACGATTTCCAGTACTTTCAAGAATGGCAGGGGATATTTTGTCAATTCCTATTTCAACTGTCGCTTCGGAATCTGCATTTAGCATTGGTGGAAGGGTAATTGATCGATTTCGCAGTTCCTTATTACCTGAAAATGCTGAGGCGTTGATAACAACTCGTAATTGGGAACATGGAATCGGTAAATTCTTAAGTGGTGTCGCGTAAGTCACTACTAATATTTTATTTAGTTGAATGTCTAAATATCATATGTAACATTGATTCTTTTTATACATATAGGAAAAGAAGAGTTGGATCAGGACAATGGGATTATTCATGAAGATGTATTAGGCATTGAACCTGGTGCACTCAATGGTGATGATGGGGCAGTGGAGGATGATGGGGAAGTAAGTTCTTACGCGTCTAATTAGTATGCGCACTTCTTCAATATAAAGCGGGGTAATTATGCACATTCCATGTTTTTGACTTGATCTTTTCTTTTGTTTGATTTATTTTTGCTTGAAATTACAGATGCATATTGAATAGTTGGAGGAACTCAAAGATAGGCATGGAAAATGAGAATATTTTTTGGACATAAAGTTATCACTTATCAGTGTCTCCAAATTTTGTATAGAAAATAGATTGGAGATGTTTTTTGGACAGAGGTCACTTTTTTTTGATTAACCACAATATACATTTTGTGCAGGAAGTGGTTATTAAAATCTTTATTGTTGGACTTGGTGATACAAAGTACAAAAAATGGTATTACTACGGTCTCGGAGGTTATTTTTCTTAGTTGAAGATGTCATGAACTGATGAAGTACTAAACTAAACTACTAATGACCAGTGTACTCTGTGTTCCTTTTAATGCAGACTTAGTGTCAAATTATTATTTAAGTTTTGTAATTTTGATATTAAGGTTTCTGTAGCGCCCCCTAAGCTAGCAGCTGACTAATCCAAGAAATTAACTAAAAACAGAGGCACTAAAAATCCAAATTAAAGACTTAAACTTTCAATTAAGAAATCTGCTACAAAAACTTAGCCCAAAGCTAACCCCGTTCAAAAATATATATACAAGAACTCCTCTCCAATGATACATATAAAATAGTCATTTCGTTTACAAATAGAATATACAACATAATAAACATATCAGAATATAATCAACTAACGAAGTTAACTTCTCGGAGCTTTCGCTGCGCAACTCTGATCTATCACTGAAACTGAAAGTGGGAATAATTAACATTTAACTTCTAAGTAATCAAGGCAAGAGTTGAAAAACAATACATATTTTTCCGAAACATTAAACAGTGACCAAGTCACTGAAATAATCATATATGTATATGGAACAAACTCCTTCGTCAAACAATGTACTAATATGATTGTAAATTCCTAACCGGAAATTCACACCTATTTAGATATGGATGCCACCAAGACCATGGTGACCAACTCTAAACAATAAAAGCTGAATTAAAGTAGGTATAAATGTCAAGGAGCGTATCCTATATACCACAAGTGGAAATTCTCATTTCCCATAACAATTCATATTGACAACACATTACAAGTCCTTTCCAAATCATGGAAAGATTCACAGAATTAACAGAATAATCGTAATGCAATATAAACAAAGCATGGAATGCACAACTAGACAATGCATGAGTTTATTAAACGAAGACTTTCGTAAAAGAAACAAAAATGATTACAACAGAGTCAAATGCATTCCCACACCTTTTTTGATGACAAGCCACATCTAATGACAATTACAAGAATTCAAAGTACAATCCAGTTACTCTTAAATAAACTTCAAATTACAATTAAAAGCTAGTTTTACCTGCAATTGCAGTTGCAAGCTTCCTCTGAGGAGATTCAATTCAACATAAACTAATTTAGAATCCTCTTCTTATCTACACTTCAACAATCATTATTATTAGTTAAACAATATTATTACCAAATTCATTAACTACAACTCACCTACACTTATCCATTTTATACTCAGCCTTGTGATTCCCATCACACACCCACAAAAGCAGAGTTAATTCTCAACACAGATAACACACACACTCTCTGCAACATCTCATTTACCTCATAAAATTTGCAATTCAACTCCCTTAACCACTCCATGACACTGCACTTATCAAACCAACAACCCTGCATCTCTATCTCAGTACAACCTGCATCACCACTTGTAATATAAACTGCAGTTACAACCCACAACCATCAGGCATCACAATTACACCCACAACAGACTATAATACATCTCCACCTTCAAATCCAACTACACAGACCACACCAACAACATCACCCTTTCATTCCAACTGCAACTCAGTTCAACAGTAAACACCAACATCTCCAGCATTACAAACAACCTCATTATTAAGTGCAATCCATTACTAGATTGACAATACCCATTGGTTCTATTAAAGCTTCATTATTGCTTCCATCTCTAACTCCAGTTCCACACACACACACCTCAATAACTCTGCACTTCCACCATTCGCTAATTAATGTCCCATGTAGATTCAACATTATAGACAATATCAATACCACTAACAGTTCGGTTTAGCTCAACACCAACCACTCTACATTCATACCAACAACTTTCACAGTTCAAACATATATTCCTCAACTGTAATTCGTCATATACACCTAACCTATAACTTCAATTCCATTATAGGCTCAAATAAGTATTTCAATCTCAGTCATTAGAATATCATACACACTACAATCAGAAAGTATAACTTTTCAAAATTATCTTAAAATGATAATTACCTTCAATCTGTGCTACTCAAGCAATTGAGTTATAATACTGCTTCTCACTTTTATTCTGGTTCATCAACATATCTCAAGACTACTGAGAAATCATCATCATAACTCAAACCCCAATATCACCAATCTGCAACTGTAATTCTAGAACTCTCATCTACAACTTTCCCATACTTCCAGAGTTTGATTCAACATCTGAATCAGCAGCAATAATAGCTCCAACATATTCTTATTGACATAGTCGATCCCTATCCTTCATCAGCAACAATAATTCTCAACCAAAACCTAATTAAATTCTCAAACCTTTATCAAAACAGAACCAAACCCTAACTTCTTTAACAACTTCAAACTCAAAACCCTAGCCATTAATTTGTGATGTTCTTCAACCCTTTTCTCTAAATCGAGTCAAACCCACTTCTAATTGAACTTCTACAGCTTTAATTTTCATCTTCTACATCTTCTCAGAAATCTCACGAAAACCCTAACCTTTCCAATTCATCACCGAATCACCTTCAGCACTTCAATTAACCACTAACCCCTTTTGTTCTTCATAACCAACTAATCAAATCCTCCTTCAATTAATCAATTATTCTATGGCTTGAACTGTCTGGTTTCGCTACAGATCGTCATCTCCTCTTCTTCTCATGATCTACCAACATAAATAGCACCACCAACCCTTCTTTGATTATATACTAACAACATCATCGATCGATTCCCTCAAATCGATTCTCAGAATCGCCGGAGAAGAAAACAGAAGAAGAAAAGAAGAAAGAAGAACGAGAGAGAAGAAGAAGAAAAGAAAGTGAATCTTTTCTCGATGGTTTTGAAGATAAGGCCAATCCAATTTGATGAGTCACCTACTCGCTTCGACACGTGCAGCCACAGGGATCATGTTCGAAATTACTATTTTAACCTCTGAAGCAACTTGATAAATATTCTTCACCCAGTGTCCGAATGACGCGTGCGAGCAGTCCATTTCGTATAACTTTTCGAGATACATCCAAAGGTACTAGTTTCATATCTAAATCGTTGTTAGATTAATTTCTATTAATTAACGTTCGTGTTACTCTAATCGAGTAATTAGCGTCTAAGACGTCTCTTTACTAGTCTAATAGCGTTGAAGAGCTCGAGGATATTTACAGTTTCGTTGGTGTGACTGTTAAATATGTTGATTGAATTGAATTTGAATCAAAATATCAAAAGAATTAGATGAATGTTAGGTTGTAGGGAAGAGGCTTTATATGGCCTGAATGTGGCCGGGAATATACCAGAAATCAGAGGAAACTATGTCAAAATCAGTTTCTGGCTGGTCAACTCGCCATAAACCAGCTAACCCGTGAGCCCGCAAGCTTAACCCATTACGGGCGCGGGTTGGAAAAATGACTACCCGTGAAGAATAACGGCCTGCAAGCTTTGGCCCGTGTTAATCCGTAACCCGTAACAAGCTAGCCCCGTTTGCCCGTTTGCCAGCTCTAGTTACACTACACCAAAACCAAGATTTTCTCACAGTGTATCCTGTCACAATTTATTTTTCAGTCACTAATACACCTGTGATAAGTCCTGCAACAATTATAATTGTTGTTAAATTTTATATTTGTGATAATGAATATGAATATTTAACTTTTTTACTAGTAACAATAATATTTGTTGCCAATTATACAGACAATCACAATTATAATGAACGCGCAATTGGGGGATGTTCAATCTAATTGGGGGATATTGATTACTTCCCCCACCCCATGATTTCTGCGAAGGGGTGACCAAATGTTATGAATGTACTAAAATGCCCTTTGGTTAATTAAAAATGTTTATGAAAAGACTGTTATACCCTTTCCCTAAAAACATTAAAACCAAAATCCAAAACATATATCCCCCATTTCTATTTGATTTCCGGCAGAGACTTAGGTTTAGGTTTCGCATTTTTTTTTCTTCATCGTTCTTCAACCGTTCTTCGTCGATTAATCGTCGATTCCAAAAAAAATCGTCGATTATCTTACCCGAATCATAACAATGGCTCCACGAAAGAAACCAAAAGCCCCATCAAACTCACAATCGCCTGTTGAGGAGAGATTAAAACAAAGACTTGTTAAGATTTCTCAAGAGCAAGAAGAAGAAGAAGCAACGCTGTCGGACAATCAAACGCTCGCAAAGATGGCTTCCGTTAGAAGGTAGGTGATTTTGAACTCATTTATGAGTGTTTGAATCGATTTATAGCAATGGGTTTAGGTTAAAATCGCGAATAATGAACGAAACAGTTGAGTTTCTGTTAATTCCGGCATTAAATTGAGTTTGAACACTATGCCGGTATTTATTTACGGCATTCCATATAGGTTGAATTCAGTGCCGGATTTTAGTTACGGCTTAGATGTTATGATGAATGCAATGCAAGTTTCAAACCCTGAAACACAATATTATGTACCGGCATAAATATGTGTTGAATACTATGCCGGTTTTAAATTACGGCATTGATTAATGATAATCCGTGTATGCCGGTACTAGACTTAAAACTTGCAGGAACATCTATCAATTTGTCACCCGTGTTGGCATAGATATTTGGGTTGCAGTGTATGCCGGTACTTATTTACGGCATGGTTTGATTTATTTCGAAAGTGCCGGTAGTAAGATTTTGGTATCCATGAGAATTACAAATTAGTACCGGCATTGTCGATTGTTAAAGGTGAATGCCGGTATTTCTTACCGGCAATAAATGTTTACTATGTTTTTATGCTGGTACTAAAACTAAAAATGAGATATATTGTATTAGTTTTGTGTGCTTATGATATAGGTCAAAAGCCAAAGAAGCTAAGAAAAGAAAAAGTAAAGATGATGTGTCTAAGAGAAGAAGGAAGGACGGTCTTGATACTCCAAAGACTCTGCCTCCCCGGGGCAAAGAAGAAGGTCACAGAAAGCGTTTGGGGGCTGATTGTAGAGGGATAACTTGGGAGAGTGGCGGTGACCGAAGTCGACTTGTAATCAATGAACCTACTGCAACAGTTGCGCAGTATGAGAAAGATGAAGAGGAAAGTGAGGAGGAAGATAATGAGGTTTATCCAAGTCAATTTACAAGCCAAAGCGAAGTTGGTGGTCCAAGTGAACAACCGACACAGGGCAAAGCCAAAACCAAGGGCAAAGTAAAAGTTAAAGGTTCCCACCTTCCTCATGTTGATGACATGATACCTGACCTTGATCGTGGTAGAATTTGGGGTGAATCTCACGATCCGAGAATTCTATTTGGCTACAAGCACTCTTGGGCTCGTACTATCTATCAAACCTATGTAAGATTTTTTTAATGTTGTGCATATGTATTCTTGTGTATTTATGTTAAATCTTTTAACCGTACTATCTCATAATTGTAGGATCACAAGAAGGTTGTGCGTGTTTGCCGAAACCAAGCTGCGGGGGATTGGGATTTTTCTTTGGAATGTGAAGAGGTCCAAACATTAGTAAGAGATTCTGTTTTATATGCTCTGGTTGAAAATTATGTGAAGTGTGATGTTGTGATAGTCAATTGCTTCGTCAAAAGGTATCATGGCGAAACTGATACCATGCACTTCCCGTTTGGGGAGATGAATTTGATCCCGGATGATGCACAGAACATTTTGGGCTTGAATGTTATTGGCAAATCAATAGTAGAAGGAGATCATTGTCCGGACCTAGAATGGTCGAAGTTGCACGCTTTGACTAACAAGTTGTTGGGTTGGGACTTAAAAATGTCCGTGGAAAGCTTATATGTATCCAAGGCTAGTAGGAAAAAGACAATCAAGTTGACTCTTCTTAAGAAGAAGTTTGAAAAAACGAAGGAAAGAAGTTCGAAGGATGGATGGGACCTTGCATAAATTCGTTATACATCCGCTGCGTACCTTTTATTCATCTTGGGCACTAAGGTATTCCCCGAAACCAGTGGCAACAGGGTTTGCGCAAGCCTCCTTCAATACTTGGATCCGTTGGAAGAGGTCTTTACCTATTCTTGGGGCACCGTGGTAATGGAACATTTGATGACTGAGATGAGAAAGGCCTCTAAGGCTGTTACAAACCAATTTGTCGGAAATTTCACTTTGCTCCAGGTAATGTTGTTTTTAAACTTATGTTTTTATGTATATTGTTCACATATACTGTTGAAGAATAAACCACCATACTAGGAAGAAGACAGTATGGTTGAGTCAACTGGTACAGTTGCATATCGTACCCTTTTTATGAAGTCGAATTTTTTTTTACTGATTCTTATATGTATGATTCCACATTGGTATAGGTGTGGGCTTATGAACACTTCCCAACATTTTTCAAGGACTACTCCTACTTGAAGATTATAGACCTTCCTGAACCTGATGCTCCTAGAGCTAAGAGATACCAGTTCAACAATACTCCGAAGCCTGGTAAAAATTATCGACTAATAGATATGAGATTGGCTCTGGACACGATGACTACCAAAGACGTTGTGTTCGACCCTTATAAGGAGGCTAGAGAAAACTGGCATTATCCGAGGTATCCAAACGTTGCATTCTACAATGGATCGTTGTTCCACCAAAAGGGATACGTTATGGCCGATCCTCGACGTGTGATGCGGAAACTTGGATATAAGCAATTACCTAGGTTCATGATAGCCTCTACTTCAAGCTACACTCTTCACTTGGGTGAGTGCATTACAACTCCCTCAAAGTTGAGGGTAGTTTATGATCCAGTTCCAGAAGCAACACATTGGAGGGATAGGGAACCAAGTCGTCTGGTAGATATCAGTAATTGGGAGCTTGTAAACAACGGTGATGAAGCCGATTCCTCCTACATTGATAATTACCTGGAATGGTCACATCCTTTTATCGTGCGCCCGGACGACGGCGGAGTTCCACCTCAGAAAAACCCTCCGGTTACAACTCCTACAGAGGCACCACTTACAATGGCCAAACTTAATAAGACTCTTGGATTTCTAGTAAGTATTGTTAATTCCTTAGTCGTTTAACGCACACATTATCTTATATTACCATATATATACTAATTATGTGTGGGGTGTATGAAACTAGCGGCGTCGGCTTGGAAAGATGAAGAAGATGTTTGATTGTAGGTACGAGAAAGGAGAGGTGCTATCAATTGAAGAAATGAAGGAAGTCGAGCAGTTTCTTGATAAAATTGAAGATCCAAGTGCAAAATATTTGTTCAGGGAAACAAGGAAGGCGCCGACCCAGAAGAAGCAAAAGACCAAGTGATTAACTCTTCAGTTGTGGTGCTTTATTTCGATGGTCGTTGTTACGTTTTAAACAATTCCGAACATGTTTTTGGATTAACTCTTTAGTTGTTTGGTTTACTTTCGGTACAATGATAGCTTTCTTAAGGACATTTAAGAAGAATCCAGTTGTCTGTTTATGTTGAACATGTTTAGATTTCTACTGAAATGCATGTTTTGTTTATACCATAGGTGCCGGCAATTTTTTAGTTGAATCGAGTTATTGTTCTTCAATTAAGAAAACTATTATATTACTCTTTACTTTCCTTTAGTAGATAATCTTGTTAGTGTTGCCCAGACAGGATTATAATGTTGTTACCACATGGAAAATATGCTAGATTGGCATGGAAACCAAGTTATTCTACCAAACACACGAGTAATTTCTCTTAACATTCTTATTCTTTTACTTTTTTATATTGCTAACCAGGTGTAGTAGTTTGATTGAATCAGAATTTTTTGTTGATGAAAACTCGCAATTGAAGGCCATTGATTTTGGCTTGTCCAATTTTGTGAAACCAGGTGATTTTGTACTCTCTTGTGTGCTGACCATATTATTCAGAAGTAAAATTAGGCATCTTTAGCTTTGGCTGTTAGAAATAGGTTTCTAACTTCTATTTTATCTGACACGATGCAGATAAAAGGCTTAATGACATCGTTGGAAGTGCATACTATGTTAAGGGTCGTGAAGGACATAACTTGGTTCCAAAAAAAATTGACCCATGAAAATTATTCTGGTCATCTGACAAAGGTTCGTTGTTATCCGCGCAGGCAAGAAAGGTGGTGTCTATTAGTTTGTTCAGACACTTATTTTTTGGTGCCTAGGAAGTTTGCTTTGCAATCATATTTGTTTCTTTGTTCATAATAAATAAAATGATTTTTGTAAATGTGTATGTATGAATTGTAAATTGCGAGAATGTTTGACGGATTGAAAAATACAAGATTGCAGGCCTGTGTTTCAGGTTTGGTTGTTGTATTGCAGGCATGTGTTTTAGGTTTAATTGTGCAGGCCTGTAAACTGGAAGCCCATGTCCATGAGAATGACCTGGACTATCCATTTTTTTCAATTGTAATTGAAAGAATTGTCAAAGAATTAAGTGTGACCAAAACTGTGAAGAAAAACAACACGTGTCATCATCTTAATGCTGTTACAAATGAGAGTAACAGTTTAAACGTTACAGTAATAGTGACAAAAAGATGACAGGTGTCCATAGGGAATTTGTTGCAGAAAGTATGCAACACTTATATGTCTTACTGTAATCGTTAGAAAAAGTGACATGTGGCAAAACTAAATTGTTGCCTACGTGGCGGTGTAAGACACGTGTCATCCCCGAATTGTTGCAAAGTTAGAATAACAATTAAATCTGTTATAATTATTGTGACAAATGAGCCACGTGTCGCTATTCTAAAATTAGGTTAACTGTTACTATTAAATAATGTAACAGTTTGTAAATGTGACTCTAACCAAATTTTGTCACAATGAAAACTGTTACCAAAAAAAATAACAAAACTTATCACAGCGTTTCTCTAACGCCCTATATGTGTTACAAATTTAATCAGTAACAAAAATGGCCTGTGACAAAATCTTGGTTTTGGTGTAGTGTTAGAAATGGTTGCGGAGCCACTACACCAAAACCAGGATTTTCTCACAGTGTTACCTGTCACAGTTTATTTTTCAGTCACTGATATACCTGTGATAAGTCCTGTAACAATTATAACTGTTGCTAAATTTTGTAATCGTGATAATAAATCTGAATATTTAACTTTTTTACTAGTCACAATTATATTTGTTGACAATTATCCAGACAATCACAATTATAATCTAAAATGATGTTTCCACCCAAAAATTCCACCACATCTAAAACAACCCCGAATTAATCATTCTCAGAATTTTGATTGTCACTACTTTCGCAACAGTTATACAATATAACAATTTTATTTAATTTCTCAATATCAATATTTATTTTTATTTTTAATTTTCTTAATATTAGAAAAAAGGATCAAGACTAAGTCAACAAGTCATGACTTTGTAAGACATTTGACTTGGACAAATACCAACATTTTCTCTCGATTTTCTCGACAAAACCACAACAAAAATTTCTGCTTCTTCCGAACACTGTGAAAATGACCATACTACCCTTATCGGAATAAGTGCAATAAAAATTCAGAAGACCGTGAAAATGACCATATTACCCTTACTGGAATTAAATGCAATAAATATTATAGAGATTGTGAAAATGACCAGAATACCCTTATTGAAAAATAAATAAAGTAAATATTACGGATTGTGAAAATAACCATATTACCCTTATTGGAAATAACTGCAATAATTTTTATGGAGACTGTGAAAATGACCAGGCTACCCTTATCGGTAATAAATAAAGTAAATAATACTGATTGTGAAAATGACCATATTACCTTTATTGGAAATAAGTGCAATAAATATTATGGAGACTGTGAAAATGACCATACTACCCTTATCGGAAATAAGTAAAGTAATTCTTACAGATTGTGAAAATGACCATATTACCCTTATTGGAAATAAGTGGAATAAATATTATGGAGACTGTGAAAATGACCATACTACCCTTATCAAAAATAATTAAAGTAAATGTTACCGACTGTGAAAATGACCATATTACCCTTATTGTAAAAAAGTGCAATAAGTATTATGGAGACTGTGAAAATGACCATACTACCCTTATCGGAAATAAGTAAAGTAAATGTTACCGATTGTGAAAATGACCATATTACCCTTATTGAAAAAAAGTGCAATAAATATCATATAAACTGTGAAAATGACCATATTACTTTTATTGGAAATAAATGGAATATATATTATGGAGATTGTGAAAATGACCATACTACCCTTATCGGAAATAAGTAAAGTAATTCTTACAGACTGTGAAAATGACCATATTACCCTTATTGGAAATAAGTGCAATAAATATTATGTAGACTGGGAAAATGACCAAACTACCCTTATTGAAAATAAATAAAGTAAATATTACTGAAAATGACCATATTACCCTTATTGGAAAAAGTGCAATAAATATTACAGATTGTGAAAATGACCATATTACCCTTATTGGAAATAAGTGGAATAAATATTATGGAGACTGTGAAAATGACCATACTACCCTTATCAGAAATAATTAAAGTAAATGTTACCGAATGTGAAAATGACCATATTACCCTTATTGTAAAAAAGTGCAATAAGTATTATGGAGACTGTGAAAATGACCATACTACCCTTATCGGAAATAAGTAAAGTAAATGTTACCGATTGTGAAAATGACCATATTACCCTTATTGAAAAAAAGTGCAATAAATATCATATAAACTGTGAAAATGACCATATTACTTTTATTGGAAATAAATGGAATATATATTATGGAGATTGCGAAAATGACCATACTACCCTTATCTGAAATAAGTAAAGTAATTCTTACAGACTGTGAAAATGACCATATTACCCTCATTGGAAATAAGTGGAATAAATATTATGGAGACTGTGAAAATGACCATACTACCCTTATAATAAATAAGTATAGTAATTCTTATAGATAGTGAAAATGACCATATTACCCTTACTGGAAAAAATGCAATAAATATTATGAACACTGTGAAAATGACCAAACTACCTTTATCGGAAATACAAAAAGTAATTCGTACAGACTGTGAAAATGACCATATTACCCTTATTGGAAAAAGTACAATAAATATTACGGAGACTGTGAAAATGACCAGACTACCCTTATCGAAAATAAGTAAAGTAAATATTACATACTATGAAAATGACCATATTACCCTTATTGGAAATACGTGCAATAAATATTATGTAGACTGGGAAAATGACCAAACTACCCTTATTGAAAATAAATAAAGTAAATATTACTGAAAATGACCATATTACCCTTATTGGAAAAAGTGCAATAAATATTACAGACTGTGAAAATGACCATATTACCCTTATTAGAAATAAGTGGAATAAATATTATGGAGATTGTGAAAATGACCATACTACCCTTATCGGAAATAATTAAAGTAAATGTTACCAAATGTGAAAATGACCATATTACCCTTATTGTAAAAAAGTGCAATAAATATTATGGAGACTGTGAAAATGACCATATTAACCTTGCGGAAATAAGTAAAGTAATTCTTACAGACTGTGAAAATGACCATATTACCCTTATTGGAAATAAGTGGAATAAATATTATGGAGACTGTGAAAATGACCATACTACCCTTATCATAAATAAGTATAGTAATTCTTACAGATAGTGAAAATGACCATATTACCCTTACTGGAAAAAATGCAATAAATATTATGAACACTGTGAAAATGACCAAACTACCCTTATCGGAAATACAAAAAGTAATTCGTACAGACTGTGAAAATGACCATATTACCCTTATTGGAAAAAGTACAATAAATATTAAATATTAGACCGTGAAAATGACCAGACTACCCTTATCGAAAATAAGTAAAGTAAATATTACATACTATGAAAATGACCATATTACCCTTATTGGAAATACGTGCAATAAATATTATGTAGACTGGGAAAATGACCAAACTACCCTTATTGAAAATAAATAAAGTAAATATTACTGAAAATGACCATATTACCCTTATTGGAAAAAGTGCAATAAATATTACAGACTGTGAAAATGACCATATTACCCTTATTGGAAATAAGTGGAATAAATATTATGGAGATTGTGAAAATGACCATACTACCCTTATCGGAAATAATTAAAGTAAATGTTACCGAATGTGAAAATGACCATATTACCCTTATTGTAAAAAAGTGCAATAAATATTATGGAGACTGTGAAAATGACCATATACTACCCTTATCGGAAATAAGTAAAGTAATTCTTACAGACTGTGAAAATGACCATATTACCCTTATTGGAAATAAGTGGAATAAATATTATGGAGACTGTGAAAATGACCATACTACCCTTATCATAAATAATTAAAGTAAATGTTACCGAATGTGAAAATGACCATATTATTCTTATTGTAAAAAAGTGCAATAAATATTATGGAGACTTTGAAAATGACCATACTACCCTTATCGGAAATAAGTAAAGTAAATGTTACCGATTGTGAAAATGACCATATTACCCTTATTGAAAAAAGTGCAATAAATATCATATAGACTGTGAAAATGACCATATTACTTTTGTTGGAAATAAATGGAATATATATTATGGAGATTGTGAAAATGACCATACTACCCTTATTGGAAATAAGTAAAGTAATTCTTACAGACTGTGAAAATGACCATATTACTCTTATTGGAAATAAGTGGAATAAATATTATGGAGACTGTGAAAATGACCATACTACCCTTATCATAAATAAGTATAGTAATTCATACAGATAGTGAAAATGACCATATTACCCTTATTGGAAAAAATGCAATAAATATTATGAACACTGTGAAAATGACCACCGACCTCTTTGCTATGGTATTATGGCGATAGATGTTCTTTTGTAATGGTATTAAGCCAAAAACAAATATATAATATCAAAATCAGAGACAAAATAGAATATTCAATCATCCATTGAGAGCTCAAAGTCAGTGCAATAGTTACAAGGGTTTGATACAGTTCTACTTTTAACTTTCAAGAGTAAGCGATTTTCTAACAAAATCATTGATATTATCCTTTATCAATGATTGAGTATTCTACGTTACATGGGGTTGAAATATAGAAAGAGAATATAAGGTTGAATCAGTTATAAAGACGAAACTTTTTAGAAGGATATTCAGAAGCGGAGGCGCTCGTCACTAGCAATTGGTTTTTGGAGTGTTTTTGGTTCAGTTTAGTATTAAATTGACGAAAGAGCTATAACTCTTAACAATACTTTAACAGTCGATTCCTATTAACTAATGGTCAGGGTGCTCTGTAAAATAATAAAAAAAGTCAATCAACACTTTTGTAACGGTTTCCTGTTAGTCTACGATCCTAATGTATCAACTGCATCTTCTATGACCCATACCCTAATTAGGTATTAGGTTGCGACCCTTTCATAAAATAACCCTTATATTTATTTGAGTAAATAAGAAAATGGTTATTAGTCACCATGATATTTTTTTTGCTAATGTGGTTTTGTAATAGATAACCGTTCACTACACAAAATCAGCGTATTTGTAGTATCGTATTAATGTTAGTATGTAATTATTTCAACGCGAAGAAATCATAGGAAATGTAGCATTATAATCGGAGTTATAGTAATTTATCAACAATCAAGACTGTTACAAACTTACAATAAATATTTATTTATAAATGGTTGTATTCGTTGGAGTAAATAAGCCAACAATTATCCAGCGAGCACAAGGTTAGCCTGCTAATATATTGGTGTAACGGATAACTGTAACTCTCTCATACCTTAACAGTTAGCTATAACGGTACGACATAACAGTTAATGTAACAATGAATTTGTGTGTAACGATTGAGTTCCTACCAGTTTTCCTTCTTTGCAACCGCTTTAACAACGATTAGAAGATATTATTTAGTTGATTATAACATTTCGGTGTAATGATCGCTGTCGTATGCGTCAAAAATAAATTTACTTTCTCACTACTCAAAATATAAAATATAGCAAGGTCAAGAAAGGATCGTTCCCACAGAGAGGACTAACATTGTCAATATGTTTCGGTTTCTTATGTATAACAAGGGGGATTTTTTCTGATTTTTATGTATCTAAAATAAAATAAAAGCAAACAAGAAAGTAAACACACAAATCAAGGATATAAAGATATTGTAAGGATTTGTTTCATTCACTAACATGTTCTTATCCTAATAACTAGAATTGATATTCAATCTCTCATTATCAAAAGCCCTAGGATACCTTGATCGCAAGTATATCCCGCTAATTTCCTGATTTCATTAACAAACACATTAAGCCGCCTATTCGGAGAGGAGAGTAACCTAATTAGATGAAATCTCTTACGGACGATCATTTTAAAGTCTTCTTTGGGATTGAGAAGCTCTAGTACGTACCGTTGGTGGGAAACTAGATATTGCAGTTTATCTTTAGTTTTCATATTGATTTGATTGACTAACGGTGGTTAAACTTTGATTGCACCTAGTTTGTTTATGCTTGAGAATCTTCTCTTCTGATATAAGATTCACTCAAACTAGTTCAAGGTTTCGACAGGGATCTTTATACTGTTGTTAGATCTAAAGACAATCTTGTGATAATCCATTGTTAACAGACTTCGTTCTGTGTGTGATTGATCACAAGAGATTCAAGTAGTTGTGTGCAGGTGTTTATTGAAGATCTAAGAAGATTTGAAGACAAATAAGAGATAGAAGATTTCTGACTTGGTTTTATAATCTTTGGTGTGCACAATACTTATTTCAGTAATAGAGGATCCAACTATAATCGATTTATCCTTGTGGTATTTTGATAGAATAGTTGTGAAGATCGACATCAATATATTTCCTTGGGATTAGAGGTATTGATAGCAAAATCTTAACGATTGCCTTTTGGTGATTGAACATAAGATAGATCTTGGAACCTGGCAAAGGAGTTTATGTTAAGATAAACAGAAGAGCCTTTGCGCAACTCATGTCACTTGGTTGAAGAGAGTTGATACCAAACATATTTGTTGTTCCTTTACTGTTTGGAATACGAACCAAAGGAATTGGTCCAAGTACGTGACTTGTTTACAAGTTGGAGGCGTGGGAATACAGACGGAACTAGGTAAACTATAGGTTTAGTTGTTTGGTCTCAACTATAAAAAGTTGGTTTATTTTGTATAGCGGCTTAATCCTGAGAGTTTTCAATTCTGGACGAGGTCTCGGGGTTTTTATGCATTTGCGGTTTCCTCGTTAATGAAATCTTGTTGTTCATTTACCTTATATTTCCTCATTATAATTATTTTATTATAATTAAAGTAAATTGCATAAACGTTAATTCATATTTACTTGATACGTAATCCTATTGAGTTTGGTTAAGTCCGAACCTTTGTATCAAGTAAACACACTTTGTTGTAGTATTGTCTCGATCTCGTATCCATAGACAATCACTCGAAGTGTGAACCGATTTGTTGTATTGTCTCAACTCAGTCTATAGGCAATCACTTTCGGAGAAAGAACTTATAGGAAGGAAAATTTATAGCTTGAGGTATATTTGGGTACCCTCGCCTTTTTAACAACCTAACGTGTAAAAGCACTAATCAAGTTTAATTCCCGAGGAGCATTAAAATTCATGAAATAAGGCTAATCATTTAACAAAGGTTATGATTCACTTGTGACTATTAGGATGTATCACTACATGAAATATTCACAACTATGCTACTTGCCAGGCCTACTCGGCTTTACTATGATCAACACATTTTGTCTTCTGCTCTTGGTGTTCAGCAAGGCGATCCACTCGGTCCCTTGTTGTTTTCTTTGACACTTCACCCTTTAGTGAGGTCCATTGCTTCTCGTTATAAGCTTGACCTGCACGCCTGGTATCTTGATGATGGCACTATCATCGGTGACACGCTAGAGGTGGCTAAAGCTCTGAATATCATAGAAACGGAAGGTCCGAGTATGGGTCTACACCTTAATATCAAGAAAACTGAAGTCTTTTGGCATACACTTGATCCTCGTTGCTTCGATGAAGGTGTTTTCCCTAAGGATATTGGCAGGCGGAGCAAGGGAGTTAAGCTTTTAGGTGGGCCTATGAGTTTGGATTTGGATTTCATGATTGACATGACGTTGAGTAGGGTGAATAAGACTATTCAACTTATGGCCTCAATCCAAAAACTCAAAGATCCTCAAGTGAGTTATTGCTGCTTTGTAATTGTGTGGGTGTTTCCATATTATATTTTGCGATGCGTACCACCAATCATGCAGCTTTACAACAGGCCACCGACCTCTTTGATGACCACTTGCTCATGTATTTGAGACTTTTAATCAATGGATATGAAGCTAGTTATGGGCCTTTGCAACAGAGACTCGCTACCCTGCCTATCAAGGATGGCGGGTTGGGTATATACACTATGGATGACACTCTCACTTAATGTTTTCTTGCCTCTCAGAGTCAGACTACTTCTGTGCGGAAGACTATACTTGGCAGTTTATTCTCATCTGTTAATGGTGTTGCCAATCAGTCGGTTCTTCATAATTTCATCCAGGTATGTGGTTTGCCTTCCTATTATTGCGTCGGTGTCACTGCCCCCCTTTCTATGCACTCCCTGGAAGTCATTTATTTTGATGCGTTTAAGAAGCAAATCCCTGTCCAATTTACTTTATCTACAAGAGATTCCATTTTGTGGCAATGTAACCAGATCAAACATGCCCAAGATTATCTTTTAGCCGTTCCTATCAGTGGGTTAAACCAATGCCTCGGTCCTAGACACTTCAGAGCAGTTGTTTGTTATCGCCTTGGTATCCCTTTGTTTGTGGAAGATGGTGTGTGCTCTTGTTTCAATAAACCTATGGATATCTTTGGTGATCATGCGCTTCATTGTGCAAATGACATTGGTCTCAAGTTTCGCCATGATTTAATTCGTGATGTTATTGCGGATATTTGTTTCAAAGATGGTGTTCATATTCGTAAGGAAGTCGCTTTGGGGTTTTCGTCAGTTGATAACAAGGACTTACATCCTTCTGACATCCTTTTCCTCAACTGGAAAATGGTCAAGACGTTTATATGGATGTTATAGGTGTCTCGCCCTTTCCTGGAGATGGAGTTTGTGCTTTCATCCCAGGCCAGGCCATTTTGAGAGCTATTTCGCATAAGCGGTCAAAGTACTTGAATGAATGTGTTACTCATGAGTACGGTTTGGGTGTTTTAGCTTTCACTACTTTAGTGGAGCTTAGCGAAGATACTGTTTGTTTTTCAAGCGTCTGAAAAATTGTTTTATTAGTAATGATGCTGGTAGTGGTCTTGGTAGTTTTATTTTTCATAGATTGGGAATTGATATTCAAAGGGGATTGTTTCCCATCTTGTCGCTCGGTTGACAAATAAAACCCCTGGTGTGTAATTATTTTCTTTTGTTATAATTGAAAAAATTATCTTGCATAAATTTTAATCTGGCAATAGATATGAAAACAAACTCGATTGATTCTAGACTCGACCAATCGAGCATTCAAATCATATAACAATATTAATAGTGAAACATAAACGATAATATTGAGACAAGACTAATGTATTAAACAAGGATTCATGTTATGTGAAATCAACTTTATCCATAACCAAAAGAAAACTAGGTACTCATATTCAAGGAGTTCATAACAAGAAGAAAGAGAAAAGGTTTCATGTTTCTAAACTCTAGAACCAAAAAGTAAAAAAAGATCCCCTTTTGTGTGGAGAAGGGTTTCCTTTTATACCACCAAAACTAAGATTTCCAAATCCCGGCCATATCACATTCAAAACTGACTAGCCCTGTATCCCATACGCACAACTACCATTCAGGCCTTAACCAAAGCTCATAAGCCCATTAACAGCACCCTATGCCTTCCAAGTCCTGACCACCTCCATGCACATAATGGAACTACCTAGAGCTAGTAACACATCTTGGCCAGAACATCATAAATCTGCATCAGTCTCCAACCCTGTAACTCAGTGCATCACTTACTCTACACAATTCAACCAATTTCAGCTGCAATTCTCCATTGTTTCTCACCTGCAACTCAAACAGTCCAAACTCCTCAAATTTAGCTCAATAAACTCATTATGATTTCTTACATGTAATGCCAACATAGCATCAAGCACACAATCGCAAATCAACAGTAGCAGTACTAATCCATATAGTTGTGTACTAGATGCATATTTTATCCTATCTCAGCTTCACACAACTGCGAGCACCAAAATCAGTCCCTTGCATACATCCACGGTCTCAATATGCAAACCTCATATACATAATTAAGCCAATAACAACCTGATCTTCATATTCTCTGTAACTAACGGCATCAGCTTCTTGTTCTTCTCCTTGACTCGAATTCCTCTCTCGAACTCATGAACATCTTGATCACCATCATCGAACCGATAACTCCCTGGAAAATCCACTTGAGTCTCACACCATCACTGCTCGCATCCTCTCTGCCTAGCCATTGCAGCACCAATGCCATCCAACTATAACTCCACCCGCAATTTGCTTCCTTCTTGCCAATTCAATTCCATAACCTGTAACACCACAACTCCCATTACAGACCATCAGTTCCACAGATACCACATTACTATCATAATTACCAACTCAACTGAACCTTTGCATATCCTGCGTTACTGTCACCAGCATCATCAGAACAATGAACACAACAAACCCACTTTCGCACTCGAACCAAATACATACAACATCATCCATCCACAACTGCATATTCTATACCTCAACTGCACTACTGCCAAGCTCCTGCATATTCTTGAGTCGTATCCAAACAACCTTATTCATACTCTTTACATACTCCACCAACCCATTTTATCACCAGTAGACCACCTACAATACCATGCCAGCAACCACAAGCCACCACCACCTGCAGTTTAGACATTGCACAACTGGAATACCAGCACAATTTAACCATAACAGTCCTAAACATACATCTAAAACAATAATTCCTTCTTTCATTGCTTCAATACAAGTCCGAGAGAAACCCGCGAATCTGTATCTTCAACTCCGCTTCAGTGATGCGTGTCGTAAGTGCAATAAATTAATAAAGATATTTCCCACTAATTAACTGGTAATATAACGGTAGTAAGAGATCTTTCCCACGGAGAGCTGTGTAATTGATATGTTATTTAATCAGCAAAATAAAGTATAAGACAAGGGGATTGGTTTAAAGTAAAATGAAAAGAATAACAAATAAAAGAAATATGATTAAGGAATCATTCGCCGTCAATGGAAAGAAACTTAATAAAAGCACTTGTTTATTTCTTGTAGAATTTCCATTGTCACCAACCGTAGAATAGCAATAAGCTCTGCTATCCCCGGAATTCCTGTTGCCAGTGGATATGGAGGCGCTCGACTACCAGATTCTATCCAACTAACCCACCAAGAAGTAGCGCACTCATGATGTAAATTAGAGGATGCTTTATGTTTTGTGAATTAGGTTGATCCTAGCATCAAGCGCATAAGCTCGGTGTGCTTACTAGTGTCATCTCTATACACAATTGCTTAACAGAATCCCTCTGTCAGCTTTTGCGATTTAGTACTTGTGTAAAGAATTGAGTGACAATTACACGTATCACCAATCCAAATACTAGTAGAAGAATTACTATCAGGTTAATTCAAATGGCCAATTGAATAACCCAATAGTAATCTTAAACACTAAAATTAATAGAGACAATCGACAGGAGAATTAAACTCAAAACAAACTTGTAAAAAGAATTAAAGTATCATAAACCAGGAATTTGAAATCATCCTTAATCAGTAAAAGATTAACTACACATGGATTTACTAGAACCCATAAAAATATGTATAGAAGAAGAAGAAAATACTTGGTTTCCCCCTAAAAGTAGTAAACCCTAGATAAAAACTTTTCTTCTCTCTTTTATGTATTTTTCTCTCTCTGCCAATAGTTGTATTTTTTTTTTGTCTCTGTCGACTCGTATTTATATATGGGAGTCACCGCCAAACTTCCTCCCAATTCGTAATTGATATGGATCACAAGGTCGGTGAAGCAGACTTTTCTTATTTGCAAATGAGTGTTCGTACTATGGTGTGAGATGGAGTAACCTAATTAAATATGCACGTCTTCTCAATGGACAAAACCACAACGGAACCCAAGTGAGGCACGGAATTCTCTTTATCACCGTTGATTCCTCCAATTTGATGCACCTTGACGTATTAAAAATAAAATTCACTTTTCACCAGCGATAACCAAGATCAACTACGATACGGATCTCTGGGTTTGTTCCATCACTTCCCTGACTTCTTTTTGTTTTTGGTCGGTCCCAGAATACTGGGAAACACTTCTTGAGTATACTCACAACAGCAACCCTCGGTCCATGTTCAACTTCAATGGCAGTAGCCATTATTGTTCCTTGTCCAACTTGGGCTCTCAAGAAACTCTAAACCCATCTACATTACCTGTTCATCTTCTTAATCTCCTCCAACTCCAACATCAATCACTGCCATCAATCTCGACTGCTGATAATCTATGGCAGCAGTTTTCATTCTTCCTTCCATGTTGTTCCTCGAGGTTTTCTCTATCTCGTCTCTGACATCATCATCACCAACTGCAGCTTCATTACTGCCAATGCTCGAGTTCTTCTTCTATGTTCACGATGGCAACAAGCTCCATCTTCTCTTTTTTCTTTCGATCAACGCTCCATCACGATCACTGCATCTCGATCAGCAATGGCAGCTGCAAATGCCATCACTATCCCATAACACCATTGTTGCCATCGAACTCTATTACAATAACTTCTCTTCATCAACATCATCATTATCACCATCGTGATCATTGCCAGCACCAACCACAGCGAGCTAAGTTTCATTATTTCCAACACGTGCTCAAAACCCATCTCATTTATCCTTTGATCAACTCCGTCGATCACCATTCCTTGTTAATCTCCAAACTCTATCGTCAGCAACAATGGTTCCCGGAAGCCAAACCTCCGTCGAGTTCTGTTGAGTTAGGGAAGAAGAAGAAGGTGCCCTTAGTAAGACGGCTGGTGCCTTTAAACACTATTTGAATTTGACCTCCCCTTTTATAAAAGGCCTGACTCCCTTTAGCAGTCCTTTTTAAATAGTTCACCCCTTATCAGAATGACTACCTCTTAATGCACAGTTGGGTGTTAATAGCACTTGTCCAGAAAAATGACCATTTTGCCCTTGTAGTCCTCTAAGTTCTTGTTTTGCTCGTAACTTCTTCATGCGAACTCAGAATGACTCCGTTCTTTATCCATTGAATTCGTCTTCTCGTCCTCTACAAAATGATAGCTAGAAATCCTCAATTTAGACGAGTTTCACTCGGTCTTTGGCCTTTCTCCAAATGTAAACTTCACTTTTGTAGCTATTTCCACTTCTTTTGGATGATTCATCTAATAAAACACAAACAAGAGAAAACAAGCGTAATATACAATAATTTGCAAGAAAACCAACAAATACTAGCATGAAACTGACACTAAATATATGTGAAATATGCACTTATCAAATTCCCCCACACTTGCCTTTTGTTATTCCTCGAGCAAACTAAACTAAACTACAACAACTCCATTTCGCCGAGGATACGGTTGCACTTAGCATGTGCAACAAGCCATTAAACCCCTAGGTGTCCCTAGTGGATGAGTTATAGTCTCGTGAGGGATTACGAGAGGTATACCCACAAAACCTAATCCAACTTCAAAGCGTTCCAGCGTCCCAAGCATCCAAAGAGCTATGAGGACATAGAGTTTCTGCATGCTAGTAATAAGAAGTTAGAAACACCAAAGAACATATTCATTCTTAAATCTTGAGTGAGAAATAACCACACCATAATGAGAGAATGCATGTTTGAGAGCGATCAATAAGCATTTCACCTCGACCTATGCCTCACTTAAAAGGATTTTATGATAATTGCACTCACTAAGATGGATTTTTTATGGGTCTCACATGTGTGCATGTAGGAATGAAGAGAGAAATCCTACACACGTTGAATGGTAGGAAGGAAACCTGCCAAATAATTTCTGGAGACCCCACAAGATCGTGGGAAATAAAAGATTTTTTCTGATGATCTTTAAGAAAGGAAATCAACCACTATAGCAAGGATGGGAGTACTTACCACCTTCATATCCGATCGGCAATAACGAAAGCACCACTCTCACAGCATCCAATAGAAACGTCTTCCTTCCTTCGTCCCGTCTTCTTCATCTTCTTGGTCTTCGGTCTTCAACTGTTGATGATAAACTCTTGAATTTCGTAGAACTTCGAAAATTGTAACTCTTGTAGGTTCAGAATATCGCAACATCAATATCCTTGCGAAATCTTCATCTACAATACATTGCAAAGACATCGCAGATTGGTTACAGAAAGGACGTGACCTATGACGACAGCATAAACACGAGAAAGATGTGAAGATCTTGCGAAAATGAAGAGTGTTCCAAAGTAAACATTTATACGCTTGCGAGAATTTCGCAATACAGATCCGAAAATAAAGGTCAGCTTAGCTATCATCCACTATGTAATACCTTATATAAATAGTTGAATAGGCTTAAGGAAGGAGAGATCATTTTGGGAGTGTTGAGAAAGTTTTGAGGAGAGAAAAAGTCCAAAACAGTGGTTGTATTCTTGATTTCATTTCCTTCTTGTAAAATTTCTAGATTCAATTAATAAAAAGTGTGGTTGTTGATCTTAAAGATGTGTTCATATTCATGAATTCTAGTGAGGGATGTATTGTAGGAATTCCTGCAACTACATATTGGCGCTAGAAATAGGGACTTGAACATTGTTTTGAAGTGAAGATTGATATTGTGATTTGAAAGAATTTTTAGTAATTGGAAAAGAATTTCATATAATTTTCAACAACTCATTAAGATTAAAAAGATGGCCAGAAGAATAAATGCATCAAAACAACCAACAATTATTAGAAGGAGTAAGAGGCTTGCTGGTAGAGGGAGAAACGAAATTGAGGAATCTTCAAGAATTAACACAAGAAACAACGGAGAAAATCAAGTTCAACAACCAATTCGACGTACACCAGTATATAATAGAACTACGGATTATGACAGAGTGAGTATATACACTTGGCAGTCAGATTTAGTGGATGAAGCGGGAGAAGAGCTGCAATTAAGAAACGATAGACGAGTAGAGAGAGACCGGGGAAAAATTGGAGGAGTAATTCATGGAAATGAAGAAATTGGAGCATTAGAGGCATTGAGGAAAAGAATACACGAAGAAAGGAGACCAGAAGCAGAGGAACGTGCAAATCTGACAAGGCAAAATCATGAGTTGAGAATGAAAAACATGAGACTACATAATAGAAGGTCAAGAAGCACTACAAGATCAAGTTCAAGATCAATTAGAGGAGAAATAAGACGAAATTCGCCTGTAGTAAATGATAATGAAGATACTCGAGAAGAAGTACGAATTCCAGACGAAGAACGTCGCGAAAGAAGAGAAATGATGGAAGATCGTTATATTCCACATGGTGAAATTCTCTAAAATGGAAAAAACGACAGAAATCAGGGGAATGGGAAATGTCAGGAACTAAATGATCAAGATGGCGAAGAAAATCAGGAAGAAGGAAGGATAATATTACATGGAAGAGAAATTTAAAGAAAACAACAAATAATTGAAGATGAAATCGAGAGACATTATGCTGAACAAGCACGCCTAACTTGCGAAAGGGAGAGGCTGAGAGCATAAGTAGACGAACAAGAGCTCCAAGAAGTAATACTCCAGAACAATCATGATAATCGAGAAAGAAGACATGAACAAAATCGCAATAATGGTAATATCAATGAAGAATATGATAGAGTACAAAGGAGCGTTGAAAGGAAACAAAGATAATTGAGGAGGAATGAACAAATTCGCAGAGGAGAAAATGAGAGGTATAACATGAAAGAGATGAAAGAGGAGATCACAGAGAAAGACAAGAAGAAAATGATGAAGAAGAAAATCAAAACAGGCATGAACGCAGGAGAAAAGAAGCAGAATTAAAAAGACCAATGGAATCAGCTCCTGGGGTAAATAAACAAATTTTAAGAGAATTGACGGAGATGAGAGGAATGATATATAACAGAATAGAATGAGGCAGGAGACAGTTGGAGGAAGACATAGAAGAAGCTTCGAAAACTCCATTCACACAAGAAGTACAATTAGAAGGAATACCCCCAAAGTGCAATCTGCCTGCATTAACTAGCGTTTTTGACGGAACAACTTGTGCAATTTAACACATCAAAGCATATGTGAGATGTATGCTGCAATGGGAAAACCATGATGATGTATTGTGCAAGTACTTTTCATCCAGTTTAACAGGGGAGGCATTGAAATGGTTTGAAGGTTTACCAAAGAATACCATAACATCTTTCAATCATTTGCAGACTAGATTCTTAGGGGCGTATATAAGTAACAATTCTTCGCGACCTGGCATTGAAGATGTATTTGGGTTAAAGCAAAAAGTTGGCGAAAGTTTGAAACATCTAACCATGAGGTGGAAGACAATGTGTAGTGAGATGGCTGGCCGTGTGGATGGGAGATACCTCAGTCTATCATTCATTAACGCAATATTCGCAACCAATCTGTTGTATGTTCAAATTTTCAGAATCAAGAATACAATCACAATGACTGATCTGCGAGAGTTTCAAGAGGAGTATATTTCTCTTGAGGAAAAAAAAATGAGATGGAATCATACCCAGTTGCGAACACAAGTTCAAAAGAAGCGAATACAAGCCTATTACCCAAACTGATAAACACAGTGGCTAGCACTTCGCAAGTACAACAAGAGAAGATGATGGGTCATAGTTATCAGAAGCTAGTAGCTATGGGAAGTCATGATCAAGAAGAATTTGAAAGATAAAGAAACTTCTATAACCGTGGTGGGAATAATAAGATTCAAAGACTTGATCAGCCACAAGAAACATATGGAGGTCAAAGGCAAAACTATCCTAGAGGATAGGGAAGTCATGAGATGATATGGGAAGAAACAAAATGCCACCTCTAAATGCTAGTGTGGACAAAATATGGGAAGCTATAATCCTGATGGAAAACATACCCACACCATGGAATATGGGAATGAACCACCTCCAAACCACAGAAGTCATGAATTTTGTTCTTATCACCATTTTCATGGTCATTCAACAAATGACTGCAGAAATATAAAGAGAATCATCCGCAGAATGATAGATCAAGGAAAATTAAATTATTTTTTAATAGGGCAACCTCAATCTGAACCATTACTACCACTGCCATAAACTCACAGAGTAAATACAACAAAGGGAGGAGAAATATTTGTAATAGAAGTTGGGGCGAAGGCAAAGAATCTGTTTTGTCACTCCATTGTATATTCGTACAAAACGATTGAAGATTTTCATGATAACATTTTGAGAAGAGTTTTCGCAAGAGATGCTGATGGAAGAGAAATAATAAATATTGCGAAGGTCTCTCCGCTAAAAGAATGGCAAAAGCAAATTATTTCTTTCACCGCAGAAGAAGTTCCTGAGAGTGGCGAAATGCATGATAACCCATTAGTGGTAAGATTAGAGATTAACCCAAAACCTAGTGATGATAAAGATGATGAAGCTGAAGATTCATGGGCAACCAACAGATTTTTAATTGATACTGGAAGCTCTGTGGATATCATGTTCTATCATGCTTATAAAACTATAGGAGGGAAAGATGAGGACTTAGTACCTTCAACTTACAAAATCTATGGTTTTAATGGTACTTCCAATAAGCCTAAAGGGGAAGTCACTATGCGAATTCCATTGAAAGGAATATCTTCTGAAATTATGTTATGTGTTGTCGATGTGGAGTCACACTATAATGCTTTAATTACCCGACCTTGGTTACATGGGATTCTAGGTGTAGCATCGAAATTTCATCAGTGCATCAAGTTCCCTCATCCTAGTGGAGTTGGAATCATAAAAGGAAATTGGATTGAAGGAAAGAAGTGTTATGAAATTGACGCAGAATCGTGCGAAGAACGAACTGCAAAGAAGGAGAATTGGAAACATAACGTCAGAGAAAGACAAAGAAGTGACAGACTAATGGTATATGCAATAGAACAGAGAGAATAAGAAACGTTGTGAAGTCAATGCTTGCTGAAAATAAGAAATGGCGAAGATTTCACAAAAGGTAAGAAAATAAAAAAAAAATATCAAAGTTGCAGAGGCAGAAAGTAGCAAAGGTAAGAAAATTAAAATGTGAAATGAAAGTAAAATTGAGAAAAGAAAGAAAGATGTATGATTGATTTGTTGCAAAAAATTTCAAAAAATATATTTTATGAATAACAAAGATGAGATTGAGAAATTAAAACAGAGTTGAAAAGCAAAAGAAGAAACAAAACAATCAGAAAGGGAAGAACCTACTATGGCGTACACCCTAGTTTGCGAAATCAAAATTTCACAAGAGGAAAATGTAAGACCTAAAGTGAGTCATAGAAGGGGGTACTTATTGCATGGCCAGCGAAAAGGTTACACCACCCCTGGAAACTGAGTCATGGAGATTTGGGGTCAATAAATCCCATCCAGGAGAGGCACCTTGGATTCTCAGCTTAAGCATATGACTTAGGTTGGGTGACTAAGGTATGAAGATCTCTCCTAAGGAGTGAAGAATCTGATCAAGGCGCCGAGGTACACGGTTGAGCCAAGAGTGCCTGGGGCGTATAGAGCGTACCTGGCCATTCTTGGAAAGTCTTGGCTTAAGCTACACTCGGCCCGAAGAAAACCCCACTTAGGATGCAGTCTTGTAACCATAATCCATATAGACAAAAGAAATAAGAGGCTGCGAAAACAACTGGTTGTTGTTAAGACCGGATGGGAGGACCCAACCTTGTATGGTAGAGGTACATCTCCTTGAAGGGGCAACTAGGGGGGAGATAAGGGCGGCACCCTCCATTAGGGAGAAGATAAGTGTCTTAAGATGTAAATGTCACGAGGCTTTATTTTCGCAAGAATATTTAGGCTTGTCATATTTGTGCGACAATCCTGAAGAGGCAATAATACAAAATAGAAAGATAAGACAAGATCAATAGGTCAGTACATGAAAGTGTAATGACGTCATGCGATTTCATCGCAAGACGGCAATGTCATGGGGCTTTATTTTCGTAAGAATATTTAGACCTGTCATATTGTCGCAACAAAAATGACAAAAGAAAAAAGTTAAGGCAAGATCAATGGGTTTCTGCATGAAAATGCAAAGACGTCCTGCGATTTTGTCGCAATAACAAGAGGTGGAAAAATAAGACCTTTAACTAGGGAGGAAAAATAATACCACATAAGAGAACAAGAAAGAATGAAATCTTGGAAAAAACCAAGAAATACCTCTCAAAGTATATGACTGCGAGATTATGCAGAAACAGCTGCGAAACTGAGGCATAAATATACCAAAAGATTTCGCAATGATCTTGCTATTCAAAAGTAACTTGCTTAATCTTTCATTTGGATACAAATAACAGAGGCAAGTATGGGAATGAATAAAATAAGAACATGTTATTTGCCTCCATATGATAGATTTACGCATAAAATGAAAGATTAATAATTACATATTGATTAACCATATTGCAAAAAAGAATTTCTTTTCTAATACATGCATGAATGAAGAATTGCTTTACTAGCATCGCTATCAGAGATGTCAAGAAGAGGTACATTATTCGGGATTTCTTCTAAGAGGCAAGGATATGTAGAATAAAGAATGTTATTGTCATCACAGACCTTCTTAATAATTTGGTTGCGACAAAGAATAACGTCATTCTTAAAATTCGCAACAGTGATCTTTAATTGACTCTTCAGTCTAGAATATTTATTATTGCGAGAAGAAATATCCTTTTTGAGATGCTCCTTCTCAGATTCAAGCTCCTCAATTCTTTTGCGAAATCTCTCCTCAGCTCCCGCGAACATATAACAATGAATCAACAACTTGGTGGTAATTTATGAAAACAAACGATTAATAAGGATGAACAATTAACAACCTTCTCTGTCAGAAATCATATCTCTAACCAAAGCTGTATGCTTAGTTTGGAGGCTAACATTTACACCTAGATTATTTCTGGCATCATCTAGAATTTTCGCAACCCAAGCGAATTCATCATCATTAGTTATGAGAAGATGGGAGAGAATTTGATTTTCTCTTTCGCTAAGCATAGCATTTTTGCGGTTATCTTCATCTCGTTCAATTTGAACCCCAAGAAAAGTTTCATGAAATTTCGCTAAAGTTTGAGCACCTTGGTTAGCGATGCGATCTTTATCATCTATGAGATCAATGTTCTTGGTCCTTAAATTATTGATTTCCTCTTTAAAGTTCAGATAGAAACGCTTAAATTTATTAGCTAAGCCTAAGCTGGATCTATGGTCAATTTCTAAGAGGCGAAGTTTGGATCTGAGTTCATTTGTGGAAAGAGATTTAATCTTGTCATTTGAAAAACTATTCAAAGAATTATTAAGGTGTTCAAGGAGGGTATCCTTATCCATAGAGTCGGGAAAAGAACGAAGAATGGTAGGTTCATCAGAAAAACCATAAACGTCTGCGAAAATAATAAATCAAGATAAGGGAGGATAATGAGAAAACAAAATAAAGGGAAAAGAAGAAAAGCCACATACCATAGAGTTGATTATTGGCATTCTGAAGAGTAGATATTTTGTTCTTTTGCGTGGAAGATTCAATTTATAATTGTCTGTTCTTCTCACGAAGGCCAACAGCTTTAGCCTCCATTTTTTCATTCTTTCTGCGAAGCTGAAATTTTTTCTTTTCAAAGATCCCACATCTCATAACTAAGTCAGAAGTGACCGCATAAGAAGCTTTTCCAACCTGCGAAATAATGCAGCGAATTTTCAGAATAAACTATAATTTCGAGACAAAAATAAAAAGAAGAAAGATACAAGTATGAAAATTTACCAATCTGTTAAGCGAGTGTAAGAAACTTGGAGATATAGATCTAGAAACCCCGCGAAGAGACTCATTAATCTCTAAGAGAGTGGCATCACATATAAGAGCTATGGCCTTGCATGCATTAGTTAAAGGAATATCTCTAATTCCTTGCATAGAATTAGAAAAGATACTGGATAACTGTGCTATTGAAGATTCAGAAAAAGCACCCTCCTTTGTGAATACTGTATCATCATCTATACTCTTCTTCAGAGTGGGAATCTGAAGAAGAGGGGGAGAAAACTTTTATTTTCTTTGAAGATGGGGAAGTTGATTTTTCCTTGCGAAGAGTACCTTTACTCTTTCCCCTAGTTTTTACAACTTTAGTAGGCTCCTGAACTTCAACTTCTTCATCAACGCCAACCTTCGCACACATATGAAGATTATAAATAGAGGCAACAATATATTGTTAAAATAAAGAGAAGAGTATTTTTTTACTTCGTCAGTGATCTAATGTAAATCTACCAAGATGCTTGCCTTCTTAGTCTTCTTATAGTTTGCTCTCAATCTCGTAATCTAAGAATTTGACAGGATCAGTTTCACAATGGAGTAGATATATATATATATATATAATTGCAAGATAAGCAAAATTTAGAAATATACCTATGTTTCTTTTCCGGGCCAGTTGAATACCCATGGTTGGTATGTAGCGAGATTCGCAGGTAAAACATGAGAACCAGAGATATACAAGCCCTTTAAAATCAACGGAAAGATACACCATTTATCATCTTTAGAATGACGCGGGGTGGTATTATTTCCAGGATGCCAATTACTGTCTTGCATGACTATTTTATCACTGTCAACATTGTCCTTTTTCTTCAGGCTAACACCCCATCTAGTACTATCCTTCTTCATGGATATTATCTCATAATTTTTAAAGAAATTATCCACAGTATACTTCTCAAGAACGATCACAATATCAGCGAATATAGGATCTTCAACTTCTGGTGGATAAAGAGATCCTAAACCAGCACCACGGTTTGCAAATTCAAGCATCAGGCGAATACAGTCTCCACTCAACTGATAGATGGCTCGCGAAAAGCTCGCATGAGAAAGAATCTCATAAAATAGAGGAAGTTTAGGGTTTTACAAAGGTATTGGAAGGCCAGCGAGAATTTGACCAAGTGAAACTATGACCTCATCATTACTGCAAGGATGATAAGAAAAAAGTTTGGAAGAAAGAATGGATTTAGCACTTTGGCCAGGAATGGTGGAAAGTGAAAAACCTTTCTCCTTGAGATATTTTTGAACTCCTTCGAAAGCTTTTTCATGTTTATGGCCACTTGGAGGCATATATGAGTATGGGAATGAAGAAACGAAGATCAAAAGAAAGAGAAGGATGAAAAATTGCCGTAACAGAAGCGGAATTTGCGGAAGAACGGTAGAGAGAAGTTGCAGAAGAAAAAATACTAGAAAAAATAAGAAGAAGAATAAAAATAGAAAAAGGGAAGAATGTGAAGGTATATATAGAGAGAGGTAATTCTCGAGAAAATAAACTCATTCAATGCGAAGAGTAGACGTGCACAGTTGAGGGTGAGGGTTATGAAAGACGTGTCAAGAATTGGATGGAAGAAGAGATACGTGTAATAAATTCTGCGTAAAATACAGAATCGTGTTAGTACAGAAGAATGTGGAAAAATGAACAGCTGCGGCATTTTGAAGTACAATTTATCATGACATTCTCCCCTTCGCAGAGAATACATGAGAATAGGCAAGATGTAGGATCAGAATATCGCAACATCAATATCCTTGCGAAATATTCATCTACAATATATTGCGAAGACATCGCAGATTGGTTACAGAAATGACGTGACAGATGACGACAGCATAAACACGAGAAATATGTGAAGATATTTCGAAAATAAAGAGTGTTGCAAAGTAAACATTTGTAATCTTGCGAGAATCTTGCAATCCAGATCCAAAAATAAAGGTCAGCTTAGTTTTCATCCACTATGTAATACCCTATATATAGAGTTGAATAGGCTTAAGGCACGAGAGATCATTTTGGGAGTGTTGAGAAAGTTTTGAGGAGAGAGAAAGTTCAAAACAGTGGTTGTATTCTTGATTTCATTTCCTTTTTGTAAAATTTCTAGATTCAATTAATAAAAAGTGTGGTTGTTGATAGGAAAGATGTGTTGATATTCATGAATTCTAGTAAGGGATGTATTATAGGAATTCCTGCAACTACAACTCTTTTCCTCAATTCCTTATTGCTTGAAACTTCTTTATATATTTTACTTCCCCATGGCCTTATTGAACAAATAACAACCTAAATGCAAATCTTTTTGTATTTTTTTTTCTTAATATCATCTGATTTTTTTGATAAATGGGTGGTAATATAATCTTCTTACACAAATCTTTTTGTTGGCAACCTAGCAACAAACTGAGCTCCAACACCTTTTTGAATAGCTATACCTAATCTATGAAAAATAAAACTACCAAAACCACTACTAGCATCATTACTAACTAAACAGTTCTTCAAATGCTTGAAAAAAACACAAAGTGTCATCACCAAGTTCCCCCAAGGTGGAGAAAGCTAAGACTCCCAAGCCATGGCCATGCGAAACACACTTGTCTAAGTATTTGGCGTGTTTGCGTGAAACAACATTAAAAATCGCCTTACCTAGAACGAATGAGCGAATTCCATCTCCAGTGAAGGGCAAAACACCTGTGACATCCATGCAGACATCATGTCCATTCTCCCAGCTGAGCACAAGAATATCGACGGGTTTCAAATCCTTGTCTTCCGTCGTCATAAAACCGAGAGAAGCTTCCTTAAGTGCTGGCACACCAGCTTTGTAACAAATGTCAGCAACTATATCCCGTACACTATCATGTCGAAACTTAGGGCTAATATCCTTAGCACAATGAAGCACATGGTCTCCAAACATGTCCATGGATTTGTTACAACTTGGACACAAGCCATTCTCAACAAACAATGGGATGCCAAGACGATAGCAAAGCACCTCTCTATACTGTCTCAGATCAACACACTGATTGAGCCCACTGATAGGTAAAGCCAATAAATAGTCATAAGCATGCTTACCACGATTTCATTGCCACAAGATGGAATCTCTAGCAGACATAGAAAATTGGTGTGGGATTTGCTTCTTGACCGCATCAAAATAAGTGATTGCCAGGGAGTGCATGGAAGGGGAGGTAGTATCATTGACACAGTAGGTAGAAGGTAATCCACATACCTGAATAAATCTCTGAAGTGCAAAATGATAAACATAACCTTTGTCAGTTGAGAACGAGTTACTAAGAATCACCTTCTGCACCGAAGTAGTCTGGTTCTGAGAAGCGAGGTAGCAGTAGGAGATGGTGTCCGCCATGGTTTAGATGCCAAATCCGCCATCTTTAATAGGAAAGGTAGCTAGACGTTGTTATAAAGGACCAAAACCCGCACCATCACCAGTGATTAGTAATCTCAAGTACTTAAGTAAATGATCATCAAAAAGGTCAATGGATGGTTGTAGGGCAGCATGATTGGTAGTGAGCATCACAAAATATAATCTAGACACACCAGTGCAATTACGAAGTAACAACATCTCGCTTTGGGGGTCTTTGAGCTTCTTGATTGCAGACATTAATTGAACATTTTTATTCACCATGCTCAACATCATATCACTGATAAAGTTCACATCCAAACTCATCGGACCACCCCAAAAGTTTGACGCCATTAGAGGGTCTACCAATATCAGCAGGCAAAACACCCTCAACTAAACTCCTAGAATCAAAGGAATGCCAAAAGACTTCCGTCCTCTTTATGTTGAGATGTAAACCCCTTCTTGGTCCTTCTTTCTCGATAATGCTGAGAGCTTTGGCTACCTCCAAAGTATCACCAATGATAGTTCCATCATCAAGGTACCAGGCGTGCATATCAAGTTTGCATTGGGAAGCAATAGTCTTCACTAGGGGGTGAAGTGTCAATGCAAATAACAAGGGACCGAGGGGGTCACCTTGTTGGAATCCAAGATCAGAAGACAAAACATAATGATCATAATAGAGTTTAGCAGGCCTCAAGTAACAAAACTCTACCCAGCGAGAAATACCTGGACAACGAAGACGACCTTCCTTAATAAGTTGATATCTACTCACCAAGTTGAAGGCATTAGAAAATTCAATGAGCAACATTGACATTTTGTCCGAGTGACCTTGCATCTCAAGTAGACGATTTATAGCATGTAAAATACTCTCACCACCAGCCGAAACACCAACTCCAAATTGATAATAACCTAAATAAGATGACATTTCCTTGCCAACAGAGAAAGCCGCCACTTTCGAAACTAGCATACGCCATACCGTGCCAACAACAATGAGCCTAATGCCACCTACAGGTTTAAGTAGCGGAGTTAAGGGTGCACTAGCAATGAATTCTCCCAAAGCCACAGGGCACTTACCAGCCAACCAAAGGTTGACAACACCTATAATCGAAAATAGTAACTCATCTGCAATGGCCTCCGCAGCTCCACTCATCTGTAAGATGATATTTTTTTTTGTTTTTAAAAAATTGCAACTACAAAAATAAAAATAAAATCAATATTAACATGGTCATGAAAGAAGTACTTTACCACTTTGATCTTCACAACTTGTATTGTCTTTGTATCATAAACTCCAATAACTCTCATTTTTGATTTTCTTCGCTCTTTTACATAAGTCTTCAAATTTGATATAGAATTCTGCTCCTTATATTGTAAGTTTTCAACATGTATATAAAAATATGCTCATGTATGTTGCTTTACTTGGATATGAAATTTTTCTCTTCCTTGAATTGTTGCTTGTAAACCTCAAACATCTTCAACTTTCCTTGTAGATTTTGATGTCGCTCCACTTGTTCATGATGATGTGTTTCTATGGATCTGTTGTTGGCGAGAGAGAGAGAGAGAATGGTGCTAACTGCAAGTCAGACTACAAGAAAGTGGTTTTCATCTATAGACGTCACCCTCATGATTGACAAAATTAGCACTCAAGAGATCAAAAGTAGTGCTTCTATTGGTGGTAGGTTGGGTAGCTCACCATTCTACCCGGAATTAACGTACGGTGACATACCCTCAAAAGAAAGCTCTTTAGTCAGCTACAAAGAAAATTTGGTATGGTGCCTCTGTTGATTTGAAAATAGGTAGTCTCCACTAATGATTGATCAGCAACTCTAATAATGCATTTCTCTCTGCTCCTCATTTGCATCACCGGCATGATTAAATCCATTATTTAACACTCCAATTCATAAGAAATCCGAACGTAGTTCCCTAACACTTCCAAGTTCAGTTATGTCGGTCAGAATTCTATATGTAAACATACCTAAAAGTATGCTAGTAACTCTAAAATCTCTACAAGTTGAAGGGTTTTTTTTTTTTTAATGCAAATATTTACAAAATTTTGAAAAACTCTATATGCAAAATATCAAAACACTCCTCCACAATTAAACTTCACATTGACCTCAATGTGTAAAAATGAAAATTCTGAATTCTGGCGTAACAGCAGATAAAATGCAAAAACTGTACAAATTGGTAAGGAATTTTGAAAAACTCTATTTCACAAAAGTTGTTCATATACGTCTTTTCTACACAATGTAAAAAGGGAACAGTGTCGGTCTGAAAGTTATGGTCTTTGGGATGAACAACGCGCAGTCTGAAATTTTCTAACGAAAAGGTATTCGTCATAATTCTATTCTAAGATAGATTACAGACTTAATGAAATTAAACATGGGGATGCAAATATGGTATGAAAACAATAAAAATAAAAATAAAATAAAAAGGTTTAACATACAAAACCTATGGGTTGCCTCCCATTTAGCGCTTGGTTTAAAGTCGTCAGCCCGACTCTCTTGTTATCGTCCATACACCAACAATCTGAAAATATGGTAGTCTTCCCAGAAAACAATATGCAATTCTAGTAACAACTTCATGAAAACATTAACACAAGATATAAATATTGAATTTATCACTTTATTGAAGTTTCCCCCACACTTAGTCCTTTCTACACTCGGAAGTGGATAAAGAACATAGAATTCGGGAACTTCAAAAGGTTCTTTAGCTTGGTGAACCTGCACAATTCTAGAATGAAACACATCAAGTGGTGGATACTTAGAAGCAAAATAATCCGTTAAAACTTTGGAAGCACATAACTCCAACCCTAAGTGAGGAATTTTCCTAAAAGCTGGGTTAACAACTATTTGAAAATCTACTTCAATTGGATGGAAAGGATCAATAGATATAGAATTATGTAAAGGTGTAGACAAACCTTGTTCTAGATCCTCAACTTTTATCTCTAGTAAATTATTTCACTCAAGTATATCGTGGTCCTCTATCGAACTCTTAATTTTTGCTTCAACCGAAATCTCAGCATCATTATATTCCTTGACAATCTAAATTGGGTCTTCCACAACTTCAATCAATTTTGTTTCATTCTCAATCTCAATATCTTCAACAACCTCATCATCGGAATCGGAATCCTCTCCTAAGAAGTCTAGTTCATTGGTGCAAATCTTAAAATCATTGTTTGAGTACGTTACACCATTCATAACAACGGTTATGTCATATCCATTCTCCTCCTTTTGAATAGGCGAGTGATCGTTATAATGATCCGGAGTTAGAATAACATTACCATTATTGCAAGGACTTTCAAAAGGTTCCTCACCATCATAATCTTCCATATCTAAGCGGCGTTCAAGTTCCAATTATATGACCTTGTTAATTTTATCAAGAGTCTTTTGTGATGTACCGGCTTCTTCTAGCTGCTCGTGTTGCCTAAAAAGTTTTCTGACATTAACACGCTTTCCACCATTATGCTCAATAGAGTTTCTAGATAATATCTCTTCTTTAAGTGAAGGAAAAACACGATAAGGAGGAGTATATCTTGATTCGGTCATATTTAGTTCCAAACTCTTTGGCATCTGCATATTACTAGAAAACAACTTATCAGAAGAATAACTATCTTCCCATCCCTTTGATTGCTCACTTACATACCCGTCATAAGGCTGTTGTTATATGAATGAGATTGAAATCCATATTGATTACCACTATAATATGATGATTGGTCTTGTGCTCCGTACATGTTATGTCCGTAAGGAAACATGATGACTCACAAGAATAAAAGAAAAAATCTATAAAAAAAAACAAGCTAAACAAATAACAAATCAATTAGCAACCGCTCCCCGGCAGCGGCGCCAAAATTTGATGCGTGTCATAAGTGCAACAAATTAATAAGGATATTTCCCACTAATTAACTGGTAATATAGCGGTAGTAAGAGATCGTTCCCACGGAGAGCTGTGTAATTGATATGTTATTTGATCAGCAAAATAAAGTAAAAGATAAGGGGATTAGTTTAAAGTAAAATGAAAAGAATAACAAATAAAAGAAAGATGATTAAGGAATCATTCACCGTCACCGGAAAGAAACTTAATAAAAGTACTTGTTTATTTCTTGTAGAATTTCCATTGTCACCAACCGTAGAATAGCAATAAGCTCTGCTATCCCCGGAATTCCTGTTGCCACTGGATACGGAAACGCTCGACTATCAGATTTTATCCAACTAACCCACCAAGAAGTAGCGCACTCAGGATGTAAATTAGCGGATGCTTTACGTTTTGTAAATTAGGTTGATCTTAGCATCAGACGCATAAGCTCGGTCTACTTACTAGTGTCATCTCTATACACAATTGCTTAACAGAATCCCTCTGTCAGCTTTTACGATTTACTATTTGTGTAAAGAATTGAGTGACAATTACACGTATCACCAATCCAAATACTAGTAGAAGAATTACTATCAGTTTAATTCAAATGGCCAATTGAATAACCCAATAGTAATCTTAAACACTAAAATTAATAGAGACAATCGACAGGAGAATTAAACTCAAAATAAACTTGCAAAAAGAATTAAAGTATCATAAACCAAGACTTTGAAATCACCTAAAATCAGTAAAAGATTATCTACACATGGATTTACTAAAACTCATAAAAATATGTATGGAATAAGAAAAAAAAAATACTTGGTTTCCCCCTAAAGGGGTAAACCCTAGATAAAAATCTTTCTTCTCTCTTTTATGTATTTTTCTCTCTCCGCCAAAAGTTGTATTTTTTTTTTATCTCTGTCGACTCCTATTTATATATGGGAGTCACCACCAAACTTCCTCCCAATTCGTAATTGATATGGATCACAAGATCGGTGAAGCAGACTTTTCTTATTTGCAAATCAGTGGTCGTACTATGGTGTGAGATGGAGTAACCTAATTAACTATGCACGTCTTCTCACTGGCCAAAACCACAACGGAACCCAAGTGAGGCACGGAATTCTCTTTAACACCGTTAATTCCTCCGACTTTGATCCACCTTGACGTATTAAAATTCACTTTTCACTAGAGATAACCAAGCTCAACTACGATACGGATCTCTGGTTTTGTTCCATCACTTCCCTGACTTCTTGTTATTTTTGGTCGGTCCCAGAATACTCAGAAACTCTTCTCATACTCACAACAGCAACCCTCGGTCCATGTTCAACTTCAATGGCAGTAGCCATTACTATTCCTTGTCCAACTCGGGCTCTCAAGAAACTCTAAACCCATCTACATTACATGTTCATCTTATTAATCTCCTCCAACTCCAACATCAATCACTGCCATCAAGGGTACTTGGAGAAAATGAGTTTTATTATTGGTTTTATTGTCTTGGTGGGAATGGAACTTAGGACTTTTAAGTCTCTAAGGGTACTTGCTCATTTTCTTATGAGTGAATGAAATATGACCTTTAGTGTCCCACATATGGTATAACTAAAGAGGAGTTCCACTATTTAACTAATCCATTATGGATAGTTAGTAAAAACAATGTGGGTGGAACGGGTGAGACAAAATATATTTGTTTTCACCAAGACTTATCCTTTTGACAAAATTACTATTGAATTATTTCCTAAACGAATTTAAACTCATATTAAATTTTGTCTTTAATGTGGGGGCGTGTGACATGGGAGATTTTATTTTATTACCAAAAATATTTCATAACGTTTTTATGTGCATAAATGACGACATTATTTCTTACCGTTTTTTGAATATTTTATGACTGATTTATGTCGACATCATGCAACATAATTTCGCACATTAATGTGCATTTATTTCACCTCTCTCATTTCTACCTATAAAAGAGACTAGAATTTTTCATTCCAAAATGTGTCCAGAAGAGCTACTATCCTCTTCTTTTCATATTTCTCCCTCTGTGTGGTTTTTATATTCCGTTCTATTGATGTTGAGTTCGTAAGAGTGGGCAAGTATTATAGTGCTTATAGTATTTGCAACGGGCAGTTTTATCCTGGATACGACTTCACCACGGGGTATATGCATCACTCATTTTGAGGCGTACCGGTGAACTATCGTGTTAAGGACAGCGTGTTGAACACGTGACTATGTCCTCTGTTTGTTGTTTCCCATTAAGTATTTATTTAGTCTTTCTCAGAAATTTGTTTCTAACATCATTTTTTGAGTATTTTATTGTTACAGTTCCAACAATCTTAACACGATAGACATTTCTATCTGAACAATGGGTAAGAACGATGTTGAAAGGCCTGCATAATTTTCTGGGGAGCTCGTCCATTTCGTGAAATCGATCACTTACATTACAAAGGAGATAAGTATCAATAAAATTTTTTTATTTGATTGTTCCTTGTTTTTGATTTTTGCACCCTAAATTTTAATACATTAATATTTGCAATAATCGAAAATGTTAATTGTGGAGTGAAAAACCAAAATAACGAATTTATGGTCAGATGTAGAGTTTCGAGTTTATCTCTTAACCTAGACGTAATTTTGATAAACCATTTTTACATAATGTACTAGACATCTTTATAGTTACCCACGTAAATTTTCAGAATTTTTGGAGTTGTAAAAGTATTTTTTCAATATTTTACAAAACAGAGAAACGTTCCTGAAAAATTCTGACGAGCAGAAATTTGTTGTTGACAAAATTAGTTTTTATGGGGTAACAATGAGTTTTTTGAAATGGTGGTTCAAACGAAGGTTGTAAATCTAGATGTTATCTTCAAAATTCATATTTTATTTTCTGATTCAGAATTGTGGTTTGTGAATAAAGGTTCCATCTACAAGGGACATGGCTAATAGACGCATGTGGCTGAAAATAAATCTTCCAAAGATGGCAAAGGTGAGAACGTCAAATGCAACACTATGCATAGCTCTCGTAAGAAAGGTATGTTTCTCGGACCTAAATCTAGCATTACTTTAATTAAGGGTGATTGTTATGTTTGTAAAACTCATAGCCATTCGGCAATAATTTGTAGACAACATAAAAACCTTAATAAGAAGAAAGTTAATGCTAATTTAGTTGAAACAAACTAGAACGAGTTCAGTGGCATGATGTCGTAAGTTATTATAATAACCAATGTGAGAAACTGGGGTGGACTCTCGAGCCACTAAGCATGTTTGTTGAAACAGAGACATGTTCACCTCCTATCAAAGGATAGGGGATGTCGAGTGACTCTATATGAGTAACTCATCTGCAACAAAGTTTGCATAAAGGGAAAGGACGAGTAGAAGCTCATATCTATAAAGACTTTCACATTGAATGGAGTTTCCATATTCTGGGAATATGAAAAAATCTTGTTTCTTGTTCCGTTGTAGATGTTTAAGATTTAAAATTTTAATTAAATCTGTAGAAATTGTTGAAACCAAGGGCACTGATATTTTAGGCAAGGTTATAAGACTTAGGGTCTATATAAGCTTAACGAAAAATCTGATAAAGTGAACATAGTTGGTTCTTTTGCTTTCTTTTGTGTGTTTTTGAATGTTTGCATGGTAGACTTAGAGCCGTTAGTTTATAAGTCAATGCATTAACTGGCTAGCGTAGCAGACTAACCCAAATTTAGTTTGGTTTTGAACACAAAAGTGAAACTTGTGAAGTATCCAAATTTTCTTTAAAATATTTGAGCAAAATTAATCCTGTTAGACCTAATTGACTTGATTTTAATTCTTTATAAGGTGGTAAAAATTGGTTTGTAACTTACGTAGATGACCATACATGGTATTGTCATATATACTTGCTTAGGGATAAGGATGGTGCCTTAGAAGCCATAAGATGTATAAAGTTAAAGTTTAAAACCAATCAGGTGTTACCATTAAAAAGGTTAGGTCTAGACGTGATAGCAAGTATGAAATTCTTAAAGAGAATTTCACTTTTAAAATGGCATTATTCATAAGATCACACTTGTTATTCGCCATAGTCTATTGGTATAGTTGAACATAAAGAACCATTAAGGAGATGATATATGCCATGTTGACTAGTTCAGGATTAAACCACCATCTTGTGTGTGTGTGGGGTGGGGGGGGGGGGTGGTCTTTATCTAAAACAGCTATATCCTGAATAGATTAACCTTTAAATGATCAAATAAAAGTCCATATGATTATGGAAAGTTAGACAACCTTCTTATGCATACGTCTAAGTGTGGGGGTGTTTAGATAAGGTATACTGAATACCCTGCTGCATATAGATTTTTGGTTGTGAGTTTTGATTATTCTGACATTGGTGTGAATACTTTTATGAAGTCTAGGGATGATGAGTTTTTTGAACATTTTTTTTTTTTTGAAACCTGTCTCTTCTTAAGATTTGTTGTTGATCCCCTAGATGTCTTTTCAACTAGTCAGAATTTACCTTCAAATAAAGATGGAGTAGAGTTCTAGGAGAAGTAAAAGGATTAGAACTGAGACTTCTTATAGATCTGACTTCATAATACGCCTAGCTTTATCTGAGCTCTAGACTCATAAAGAAGTCATAACATTTACTAATTAAAACCCCATTATGGTAAGAAGCTTCATTTAGTGAAATGGACTCAGTCCGTCAGAACCAGACTTGGGAGCTTGCTAGTTTACCTCCAGGGAATAAGACCATAGAGTGTAAATGAGTCTTTAGGAGGAAACATAAGGTAGATGAAACTTTGGAATTTATAAGGCTAGGTTGGTAGCTAAAGGCTATAAACTAAAAGAAGGTGTAGATTTAAATTCTTATTCACTTGTGGCGAGAATTACTTCCGTTGAGATGCTAATTTCTTTTGCTTTTATACTGAGAGATATATCAGATTGATGTTAAGATAGCTTTTCTAAAACCGTGAATTAGATAAAGAAATTTACATAGACCAACCTGAGGACTTTGTAGTGAGAGGTTATGAAGACAAAGTTTGTAAACTGAAAAAATATTTGTATGGATTGAAACAAGCACCTAAATAATGGCATGAAAAATTTGATCATGTAATGTTTTCTAGTGGTTTTAAAATCAATGAATCTGACAAGTGTGTCAATACTAAACTTGTGAATGATGCCTGTGTGATTGTATCTTTGTGATGAAATGTTTGATATCGAAACTTTTGGAAGCTAAAGCCACTCCTACAATGGTATCTTGATGTCCTTGATCTCTTGAGTGCTAATTTTGTGCTTGGGGTATGTTGATGATATGTTCATACCATTCTCTTCCATAGAAACACCATCATCATCGACAAATGGAGCAACATCAAAATCTACAAGGAAATTTGAAGATGTTTAAGGTTTATAAGTAACAATACAAGGAAGAAAATTTTATATCTAAGTATGAAGACTTAAGAGAAAATCAAAAGATGAAAATTATTGAAATTTATGATACGAAGACAATACAAGTTGTGAAGATCAAAGTGGTAAAGTACTTCTTTCATGGCTATGTTAATTTTATTATTTTAGATTTTGATAAAAAAAAAAAAAAAAAAAACTAATACAAAATACAAAAAGATTTGCATTTTGGGTTTATTTCATCAATAAAGCCATGTGGAAGAAAAATCTATAAAGAGTTTCAAGCAACCAGGAAATAGAGGAAAAGAGTTACAAATTGTCAAGTTTTATTTGAGAGTGGTGTTATCATCAATGCAACAGATGTTGGTAAGTACTCTCATCCTTCTATAATGGTTGATTTCCTTTCTTAGAGATCATCAGAAAAAGTCTTTTGTTTCCCGCGATTTTGTGGGGTCTCCGGGGAGAAATAATTCGGAAGGTTTCCTTCCCCGTTCAAGTGTTCATAAAAAGTTGTCTGCAATTATCATAAAAAATGCATTGGTCGTTTCTGGATGACTTCTTGTTAATAAGGAGTTAGGTTTTGTGGTAAGCCCTTCTTAGGGACTTTTTGGGGGTTCCCAAAAGGCTTGTTGCACATGCTAAAGTGTGTCCGGGTCCTATAGGATTTGTTTTGTTTTGATGATAGTTTGCTAATAGCAAAAGCCAAAATTTGATAAGTGCATATTTTACATATATTTTTGTGTTAATTCCATGCCTTGCATATTATTGTGTGTTACGCTTGTTTTATCTTATTTGTGTGTTATTAGGTGAATAATCCCTAATAAAAGAAGCTAGCCAAGAGTGAAGGTAATGTAACTCTTTTAAGCTTGTATGTTGATGATATGCTTATACTTGGTACAAACATGGATGTAATTAATTCCACTAAGAGCATGCTAAATGATAACTTTGACATGAAAGACTTAGGCCCCGCAGATGTAATCTTAGGGATGAAAATTAGAAGAAATTATAACGGTTTGTAGTCTTAGTCTTCTCATTATGTTGAATTTGTGCTTAAGAGATACAATCAGTCTGATTGTAAGCATGCTTGTACTCCAAACGATTCTTCTTGTAGACTCGAGAAAAATAAGGGTAATGGAGTATCTTAACTTGATTACTCAAGAGTTATAGGATGTTTGATGAATTTAATGAAATGTAAGAGTCCACACATTGCCTATATTATGAGTAAGTTAAGTAGGTATACTTGTAGTCCAGATCAAGAGCATTGGGATGTACTTAGTAGAGTATTATGGTACCTATAATACTCTATTACCTTTTGTTTGATTATGAAAGGTATCTTGATGTCCTTGAGGGACTTTGTGATGCAAACTAGATAGTTGACTCATAGGAGTCCAAGTCTACGAGTGGATATGTTTTCACTCTAGCATGAGGGTTTGTTTTTGGAAGATTTCCAAACAGACATATATTGCTCAATTCTTTATGGAATCTGAGAGTATTGCGTTAGATAAAGCACGAGAGGGGGCCGAGTGCCTAAGATGCTTTTTAGAAGACATTCCTCTCTAGCACAGGCTTGTGCCATCTATATCTATACATTGTGTTAGCTAAGCTATAATAGCTAAATCTACAAATAACTAATCTCAATCGGCGTTATTTCCATTGATTGGATAAAGTCCAAGGAAAATATTGTGCAACCTTTGACGAAAGGTTTGTCCAAAGAGATAGTTAATAATGCATCGAGGGGGATGGGGCTTAGGCTCATTAAATAAACTTTCCATGAAGGATACTCAACCTTGCTGACTAGAGATCCCAAGATCAAGGTTTTGAATGAGACAACTAATTTGTGGTTGGTCAAGGTAAACACTATCATAGAATTTTATTCTCTGCCCCTTCCCTATGGTGTAGACGTGATAGTCTGACTACATGTGAAGGATGACTTTTAACTAAGTCTTAATGAGTTCTATAGTTTCAATTTAAGATTGAAGTGGGGTGTAGCAGTAAACACTCTTGATGGAACTCACCTATCTGAATGTGGAGGTGGGTCGCTTCCTATGAGAATAGAGCTGATTCTCTAGAGCATTCTGAGAAACGGGATTTGCCTAGGGGGAAAAAGGACACAACATCATGAACTTGACAGCACCTAGAGAAATATCACACGTGGTTATTATCGCGGATTACACCAAACGATGGCAGTTCAAGACATCGCGTTCACTGTCCATCAAGTAGTTCCGGCAATTTCTCACTAAGCAAAGGTTCAAGACCTCATGGACACCTCTTGCCTAAGTGGTATTTCTCGCTTTCCATTTTCTGATTTTTATCGGTATTTCATTCATGTGGGGGATTGTTGGAGAATATGAGTTTTATTATTGGTTTTATTGTCTTGGTGGGAATGGAACTTAGGACTTTTAAGTCTTTAAGGGTACTTGCTCATTTTCTTATGAGTGAATGAAATATGACCTTTAGTGTCCCACATATGGTATAACTAAAGAGGAGTTCCACTATTTAACTAATCCATTATGGATAGTTAGTAAAAACAATGTGGGTGGAACGGGTGAGACAAAATATATTTGTTTTCACTAAGTCGTGGGCATAAGGCTCTCGGGAATGTTGGTCAACCAAGACTTATCCTTTTGACAAAATTACTTTTGAATTATTTCCTAAACGAATTTAAACTCATATTAAATTTTGTCTTAAATGTGGGGGGGCGTGTCACATGGGAGATTTTATTTTATTACCAGAAATATTTCATAACGTTTTTATGTGCATAAATGACGAAATTATTTCTTACCGTTTTTTGAATATTTTATGATTGATTTATGTCGACATCATGCAACATAATTTCGCACATTAATGTGCATTTATTTCACCTCTCTCATATCTACCTATAAAAGAGACTAGAATTTTTCATTCCAAAATGTGTCCAGAAGAGCTACTATCCTTTTCTTTTCATCTTTATCCCTATGTGTGGTTTTTATATTCCATTCCATTGTTGTTGAGTTCGTAAGAGTGGGCAAGTATTATAGTGCTTATAGTATTTGCAACGGGCAGTTTTATCCTTGATACGACTTCACCACGGGGTATAGGCATCACTCATTTTGAGGCGTACCGGTGAACTATCATGTTAAGGACAACGTGTTGAACACGTGACTCTATCCTCTGTTTGTTGTTTCCCATTAAGTATTTATTTAATATTTCTCAGAAATTTGTTTCCAACATCATTCTTTGAGTATTTTTATTGTTATAGTTCCAACAGATAATCTATGGAAGCAGTTGTCATTCTTCCTTCCATGTTGTTCCTCGAGGTTTTCTCTATCTCGTCTCTGACATCATCATCACCAACTGCAGCTTCATCACTGCCAATGCTCGAGTTCTTCTTCTATGTTCATGATGGCAGCAATCTCCATCTTATTTTTGTTCTTTCGATCAACGCTCCATCACGATCACTGCATCTCGATTATCAATGGCAGCTGCAAATGCCATCACTATCCCATAACACCATTGCTGCCATCGAACTCCATTACAACAACTTCTTCATCAACAACATAATTATCACCATCGTGATTATTGCCAGCACCAACCACATCGAGCTAAGCTTCATTATTGGAAACACGAGCTCAAAACCCATCTCCTTTATCCTTTGATCAACTCTGTCGATCACCATTCCTTGTTAATCTCCAAACTCTGTCGTCAGCAACAATGGTTGCCGAAAACCAAACCTCTGTCGAGTTCTGTTGAGTTTGGGAAGAAGAAGAAGGTTCCCTTAGTAAGACGGTTGGTGCCTTTAAACATCATTTGAATTTGACCTCCCCCTTTATAAAAAACCTGACTCCCTTTAGCAGTTCGTTTTAAACAGTTCACCCCTTATCATAGTGACTACCCCTTAATGCACAGTGGGGTTTCAATAACACTTGTCCAATAAAATGAACATTTTGCCCTTGTAGTCCTCTAAGTTCTTGTTTTGCTCGTAAATTCTTCATACGAACTCAGAATGACTATGTTATTTCGCCATTGACTTCGTCTTCTCGTCCTCTACAAAATGATAACTAGAAATGCTCAATTTGGACCAGTTTCACTTGGTCTTTGGCCTTTCTCCAAATGTAAAATTCACTTTTGTAGCTATTTCCACTATTTTTGGATGATTCATCTAATAAAACACAAACAAGAGAAAACAAGCGTAATATATAATAATTTGCAAGAAAACCAACAAATACTAGCATGAAAATGACACTAAATATATGTGAAATATGCACTTATCATTTAGCCAACAGCAAAACCCTTAGCAGTAACTCATTAGCTTACCAATCTCTGACTCTTCCATTTCTGCCTTCTCGGGCATCAACTTTCTTCAATCACTTTCATCATCTCAAACCCTACCTCCATTGCAGTAGCCACCATTTCCAATTTCCTTCAGCTCAGCCATGATTACAAGCATAACCCAACTTCCTTGTTCATATCTAGCCCTCAATTTTTCAGAAACACCACTACCAGCAGACAACCCTCTTGGCTGATTTCTTGGCTTGAATCTCTATCAATGTCATACCAAAATATGAATTTAAGGCCAACCCACTCTTTTCTTCTCAATTTAATGCAGATACATCAACAGCTTCATTGATTTCCCCATCTCAATTACTTCCCGGTCTGAACCTCGATCATCTTGAAACTTTGCCCAGTTTGAACTCTGAATTCTTCAATCGCCATAACTCCTCACCTTCGATGTAGCAACATCATCTCTTCCTTCTCCATATTAAATAATCTTCCTGATTTCTCTCAATCTCCATTACAAGTTTGTAGTTTCATCTGCAGCTGAAGAGAGGAATGAAATGTATTGTCTGAAAACAGATGAGTTCGACCTAACTCGGTCTATTAGTGTGGGACAGCTATCAACACCCACAGGTCATTTTAACAATTCTTATTAGACTCCAACTGGTTGACCCTTATCCTTGACTGGGCTCCGGGTATCACTCGTCTGCAAAATGATGCGTTTGCACTTCTTGTTCCACCATAGCTAGCTCCAAATATCACTCTCCTGTGACCTTTTTAGTCTTTTCGCTTCAAATGAGTATTTTCTCCTTCTTTTGCTCCAAATGACTCCAAAGTACCTAATAAACTCAAAAGAACACATAAGATACATAATTTACATGAAAATTCGCAAAGAAATCATAAAAAATAGATAAATATCAAGGTGTTTTAGACACCTATCAAATTCCCCCACACTTAGACTTTGCTAGACCTCGAGAAAATCAAACAAAATAATTCTAAAACATACATACAACTCCGTGTCGTCGAGGATACGGTCACACTTAACATGTATAAGAATCCTTTGAACCCCTAGGTATCCCTAGTGGACGAGTTATAGTATCGTGAAGGTTTACAAGAGGTATACCCACAAAACCTACTTTTCCAACTTAATAGTTCTCCGAAATGATAACATCCAATGCGCTAAGAAGACATAGAGATTATGCACATTAGTCATAAGAAGTTAGACACATATATGAACACAATGTCATCCTTAAAAGTTGAGAGAGAAATAACCATCCATTATCGAAAGAAATTCGGGTTCGGAGTGATTGAAAGTCTCGACTCTGCCTCACAAGAAAGGGTTTTATGAAGTTGCTCTCAATAATAAATAGCTTTTTATGGGTCATACGAATGAAGAGAGAATCCTATGACACATCTTTTATTTATTTTGAAAACCCTTTTTTCTAGCGATCTCTAAGAAAGGAAATCAACCACTTGACGAAGGTGTGAATATGCTTACTTACCTCGTTATCCGTTTGACATGCAGTTAACACCACTCTTACAACATCCATAGAAACACCTTCGGTCTTCAATCCTTGTCTTCATCTTCGTCTTCGGTCTTCAACTGTCGATGATAACTCTTGAATTTCGTAGAATCTTGACAATGTGATACTTTTCTTCTAATTCCTTGTTGCTTGAAACTTCATTATGGATGTTCCTTCTTCCATTGGATTTATTGAAAGAATACAAAACTAAAAACGAACTAAACAAACCAAAATACGATACAATGAGTTTTTATTGTCTCTCTCTCTTTCTCTTTGTTTTTGTTTTTTCTTTTTTTCTTCTTTTATGAGACAAGAAAAATAAGTTAAATACATAACGAGAATAAAATAAAATAAAATAAAATAAAAAAATAATAATAATTCTAGTAATGAACCTGAAGAAATTTTCTCTCGTCTTTTTTTTTAAATAAGAGAAAATAATACAAATACAAAATAATAATGAAATAAGAATACAAGTACAAAGGCCATGGTGTAAGTACTTTACCGCTGGATTCTTCACAACTTGTATGTCTCGATATCATAAACTTCTTGAACTCTCATCTTGATAATCTTCTCTCTTGTGCATAAGTCTTGAACTTGTAAAATTTATGCTCCTTGTCTTGTTGCTTTACTTGAATCTAAAATCTGCTCATTTCTGTACTATTGCTTGTAAACCTTGAACGTCTTCAGCTTTCCTTCAAATTTGTGATGCTCCTCTTGTTTATGATGATGGTATTTCTATGAACTTGTTGGTGTAGAGAGAGATAAACTGGATGGTGCTAACTGCGAACAAGATTACAAGTTAGCAATTCGATGTCACCATCATGATTGATAAAATAGCACTCAAGAGATCAAAATAGTGCTTCTATTGGTGGGAGGTTGGGTAGCTCACCATTCTACCCGGAATTAACGTACGGTGACACACACTCTAAAAACACAAATTTAGACACGTACATAGAATTGAAGGTCGGTGCCTCTCATGATGTGACAATTGGTAGTCTCCACTATAGGGTATCACATATCTAATACCGAATTTAGTCTGCACCTCATTTGCCATTGGCATGGTTAAATCCAACTTTAACTCTCATAAAAGCAAGAATCTCTAAGTTCAGTCACTCTTATGAGAATCTCAATACAATCTTAGCGACATGTATACTATGTGACTCTAAACTAACTACAATTTGGATTTTTTCATGCACTAGTTTACAAAAAAGTTGAAAAATCATGAAAAATTTACAATGCAAGACCACCCCCTCCACACTTAAACTTTACATTGTTCTCAATGTAAATTGAATCGTCCAAAGAAAGTCAAGGTGGGAAATCTTATAATGATAATGCGACAAGAAAAAGTAAATACAAGACAAGAAGAAGAAAAACTAAAAACTAAAAACAAGACAAGAAACAAAAATAAAAATAAGACAAGAAATACTCATCCTATGGGTTGCCTCCCATGTAGCGCTTGGTTTAAAGTCGTCAGACCGACTTGCAAGACGAATTCCCCATACACCAATAATTTAAAAAGTTTGGGATCCACCCATAGAACCTGTTTTTCAAATAGTAACTTCACACAAACATTAGTACAATAAAGAAAAAATGAAGCTATAGCCCAATAGAAGTTTCCCCAAGACTTATTCTTGTCCACACTTAGAAGTGAATAAAGAACATAAAAGTCAGGAACTTCTATGGTTTCTTCTTTGCAAACTTGCATAGTATGAGAATCAAATATTTCTAATGGCGGATATCGAGAAATCAAGTCATTTAACAATATTCTCGAAGCACATACATTCAAACCAATAAGAAGAAACAATATGCAAAGGGTTAGACAAACCTTGCACTATCTCTTGTAGCACGGAATCCTCTTCATCCTTGAAAAATTAAAGTGAATTATAACCTCTTGCATATCATGGTCCTCTATCAAATCTTGCAAGCATTCTTCATTATTTTCTGCCTTAAACAAAATCTCGTCATCAACATCTTCATTACAATCATTTGCAAGCTCAATTGGGTCTTCCACAATATAGATCAAATTGGTTCCATTCTCAACATACTCATCTTCAACTTCATTTTCAGACTCACCGAAATCAGAATCGTCGTCGGTTTCCCAACCTTTATCACGACGTCTTTTAAGTTCCATTCGAATGGTCCTACTAATTTCATCGACAAGATCTTCAGATGCTCCATCATCTTCCAACTTGTATAATTTATGTGCAAGTTTTCTAACGTTCACACGCTTACCACCATTGGATACAGTAGGTTCTCTTTCCCATGACTCTTCCCTTTGAATGGGTGAATGATCATAACTACGATCTAGAGTCGGGTAAGAAAATGGCATGGAAAACCAGTTTCTCCACTATGGGAAAACCAATAAGTGACGGACTTCCTAGCGAGCGATATTCACAATATCTCTGGCGATAAAGACTTTATCGCTGGCGGTATTCACAATATCGTTGGCGGTATTAACTCTAGCGCCAACGTCTAGTTCTTCATCGCTATAAATATGTAACTTTCAAAATCAAAACTTACCCCAAATTTTTTACACAAAAAATTTATCTTCTTCTCAATCTATTCTCTATTTCTCAATCTAATTTATTTCTTCTATTTTCTCCAAATGGCACAATTAACCCAACTTGATTCGGCAATGCTTGAAGGTGCCGTTGAGAAGATATGTGATAAAATTAAAGAAATAAATAAGAAGCAAAGAAGTATCCAAGTTTTGGATATCAACCAAGTCAAAACCGCAACTAAGAGAAGGCAAAGAAAGGTTAAAGGCAAGGAAAATCAAGGCAAAATAAATTTGAAGCCAAAGAAGAAGATAAACAAAGAAGACTCCGTTCATGAGCGCATTGATTGGAAATTTGGTGAAATGAAGAAGATTAACAAGATGAAGAACATTGTCCCAAATTTTTATTTTTAAAGTCTAGTTATATTTATTTTGGAATTTATATAGTCTAGTTTTTATGTCTTGTAAAAATTACTATTAAGAAATTTGAATTTGAAGTTTGAATTTTGAAATTTGAATTTGAAAATTTGAATATTGTTGAAAATCAAGGTTAATTAGAGTTACAGTATTAAAACTTTTAGGACTTGACAAATAAGTGGACAATTAAGAAATCTTAGGACTTGACAAATAACTTTTACCTCATATAAATTGGACAATATTTGGGCAAGCAACTTAAAATCTCGAAACAACTTCCATATTCGAAGTCTTGTTCGTAGATGCGACGATATTCCGCACGACACCTTTGTTTAAGTTCTAAATACGTTTCACCACTCCTTAGATTTGGACCTTCTTGCTGAAGTAAAACAAGATATTTAGTAACATCACGACTGATTATAGTGAAGCAATTACTCAACCCTATAACATCACGACGGTTAGGGTTCATTGTTTGTTCTTTAAATATCCTCAAAACCCTATCCCAAAAAATAACTTGACGAGATTCTTCTGCGAATAAAGTCTCAATACAATGAACATAACTTCTGCAAATACATTCATCTTCCGCAATTGTAAATTTTGGTACTCTCCTCCTAATTCGAACTCTTTGAATTTCCGCAACATGTTGGTTTGCTATGAAATCAACTATGCTCTATGAGGAATTAGAAGATCAGAAAAGAATTGGAGATTGAGAAATTCTAGAGAGATTTAGAAATTCTGGTGTGAGTTAAAATGGGATTGAAAATAGGTATTTATAGGGGGGAAATGGTAGTCGTTGGATGAAGATCTGATTAGCGATTATCATAGTAGCGGCCGACAGCTTAACTGTCGTTGTCGAGTTAACGACCAACGAGAGATTGATTGACCATCGAGCGATCGAGACTCTATCGCTCGCTGGAAACTCTGTCGTGTATGCCTATATGCCAGGACAAACATATTGGCATATGAGTTTGGCAGTTTGGCATACCCATAGTGGGTGCATATATGCCAAATATCATGTTTTGGCATGTGCAGAGGAATATGGCTTACTTACCATTGACTATGGGCCTAGCCAAAGAATCCAGGATTACTAAAGGGGGATACCAGCATTACTAAGTGTTGATACCATTTTATCGATCCAACGGCGAGGATCGTTGGGATTTTTTTGTCCTATATGAAACGGTATCAACACTTAGTAATGCTGGTATCCCCCTTTAGTAATCATGAAAGAATCCCTCTTAGGTGATTACATTTTGATTTCTTCTACAATCATTATTTCTATGACCAAATTATAAAATTTTTTTTCAAAAAAGACCAAACAAATAGTTGACTGAATCAATTGGACCAAACTCATCCTAATATATTATTTCTAGGACATATTAGTATTTCCTACTTTTTCCATTTATGAAAGCAAAAGCTTATAAAAGTTAAGGATACAATTTTAAAATAAAAAAGGAAAATGATAGATATCCCGCCGGACTGCCAAATACAGAGTGGTGGGTCCCACCCTAAAAATCCCCCACCTATAAAACCGCCAAACCCGCTCCCTAACCCTACTCTCTCTGTGTCGGGAGATCCCGCGGATTCAACCCGCGGTATGTCTATCATCTCCCAATAAAAATTTGTAATGACCCGCCCATAAACTTGTTAAAAATTACCTCTCACATCTTTTACATTGTGGGGCCCAAAAATGGCCCACTACTATGACCTGTTGACGAACAAATGGCAGAAGAAAGGTTTATACGTGGAGAGCTAAGGGTGGTGGTGTCTAAATAGCATATGTAGTCTGAATTGGCAACAGACGAGAGAGAATGGATTCTGGAACGGAAATTACTCCAAATTCTACAAAAATGTAGAAATATGAGTGAATTAAAACTTATGAGTTTCTCTACTAAATTCAATTCATTAGATTATTCTGTCCAAGTATTCAATAACTCTCTTTTTCCAAATATATTTGTCTATAATACGATGATCAAGTGTTTCTTACAGAAAATTCATAAAAAAGATGCATTTTTTTATTTATAATTTAATGGGAGTTTCACCTAATAATTTCACATTTACATTTCTTTTTAAGTCATGTCAGTCTTATATGATCTTGATGCTGGAAATGTTCTGAAATTTGAATTTTGGGGTCAAGTTTTTGTTCAGAATACTGTTTTGGATTCCTATTCTAAGTGTAGTGAGAATGTAGGTTGTGCATTAAAGGTGTTTGAAGAAATGGCTGAAAGAGATGTTGTTTCTTGGAATTCTATGGTTTGTGCTTATGAATCATGGTGAGATGAAGTTGGCAATTGAATTGTTTAAGTCCATGGAAGAGAGAAATGCTGTTTCATGGAATTTGGTTATCAGTGGTTTGGCCAAGAGAGGAGAAATGGAGTCGGCAAGGTTGTTGTTTGAAGAATGCAAGGTTGGGTCTTGGTAACGAAGCATCCTGGAATGGTATGATTTCTGGTTATATGAGGAATGATGATGTGAAGAATGCAAGGTTGATTTTTGATCGAATGCTGGTGAAGTCTGTAGTTTCTTGGACTGCTATGATTTCAGGATACGGTAAAGTTGGTGATGTTGAAGAAATGAACAACCTTTTCTATTCAATGCCAGTTAAGAATGTGATTACTTGGAATGCAATGATTGCGGGTTTTGTTCAGAATCATAAATTCGATCAAGCATTAGAAGTTTTTCATAGAATGTTGATGTGTGGTGAATGTAAGCCGAACGAAACTACTCCTTTGAGAGTTCTCTCTGCCTGTGCTCAACTAGGTGCTCATGTACAAGGAAAATGGATCAAGTCAACCCGAATTACTGAATCAAACAAAATCCCAATTTATCAATCAAATCAAATTCACAATTTCACTAAATCTGAAGCAAACAAACCCCCAATTTTGAATCAAACAAAACCCCTTTTTGAATCAAATCAAACCTCCAATTTACTGAATCAATTTGAAACCTTAATATCATTGAATGGAAACCCAAACTTCACTGAATTAAAACCCCAATTGTTGTTCGTTCGAATTGATGGAAGTGATTTGTTTGTTTGAACTGGTTGTGGTTGAAATGCAACTGGTGATGGTGGGTTGTGTTGCAGGAATGGAGATGTAACTTGGGTATGAAGAGATGGTGGTGTTGCAGGTGATTTAGAGGCGGAAGCAATAGCGTTCGTGCTGAGAATAGATGGAGCTGATATTAAATTTAATTTGCAGAGGAGAAGAAGTACTGCAATGGGTTTTATGTGAATGATTGTGTTTTTCTGAGATTGAAATGATGCAGGAAATGATTGATTAAGCTGTGTACATGTATGTTAGGAGCTAATAGAGGAGTTCTGTGACAGAGACTTGAGGTGATTGAGGCTGCAATTCAGGTGGTGGTGTTGTTTTTGGTGCAGGACAAGAATCAAGTCTGAGAATATATGTGGATTTGAATCATGTATGTTAGAGTTTTTTGTTCTAGCCAAGAAACGAGGAGATAGTCTGGTGATATGAGATGGGACTGTTCGGGTTTGATATAGGGATTTGAATGAGTTTTTGTTGGATTCGCATTGTTTTGGATTGAGTTTATTGCCGGAAAACCAATCAAGAAATTCTTTTAGTGCCATTAGTTTTTGGTCATGGTGTAGAATTGTTTGCAGGGAATTGTGTTGTAAATACTAAGAAAATTGAAGGGTATGATAGTAAATGTTTTAATAATTACATTTTATATAAACTTTATAATAATGACTAAACAGAAGTTTATATTTAACCTAGTCAGCTCTGGTCAACGACCAGTCCAGGTACTAAGCCCTAACGTTGGATAAATGTTAGACCAAAGCCTAGTGTTTGTCCAAACCTGAGTACGAAACACTAATTGTCCCATAATATATATATAGAGGGAGGATCCCCTCACACCCTTAATTTTACACTATCACACATTTTGGACGTCCTTTTTGCGGATAAAAACCAAACGATAGCGTATTTGAAGCTAATATTTTGGGGATATATTCTTCGTATAAAGATCTACGTACCCACCAAAAATGAGCACATTCCGAAACGTATAACTTTACCATCTAATACTTTGAAACTCAACCATCGAAAGTCGACAAATTCTCAACCGTTTAAATTAAGATTGATAGATGATGAGGTTTGGTATTTCGGAATGTGCTCATTTTTGGTGGGTACGTATATCTTTATACGAAGAATATATCCCCAAAATCTTAGCTTCAAATACGTTATCGTTTGGTTTTTATCCGCAAAAAGGATTCCAAAATGTGTGATAGTGTAAAAAAAAGGGTGTAAAGGGATCCTTCCCCATATATATATATATATATATAAATTAAAAAAACTCTGATGGCATGTGTTTTATATTATTTGACATCTGGCATATTATGATTGGAGAAACTTTTATTACTTGACACTTGGAATACTTCCATAAGATGATTATGTGGTAGTGGAAATGGAAAAGGACATCATTTCTTTTGAAAAACTATATAAATAGTGGTGGAAGCGGATGACAAAAGGGGGTCGAGCAACACGGTCGAGCAGTTCAGGATTTTAACTTTTTTTTTTCACTTTTTGTAATAATGGGTAACTAACCCTCTCCATTGGGGTTGAAGATGAAGCCTACTACAGTAAAAACTCTATATATTAATAAAAAAATCATAATCCCAACTTGGGCCAGTTACAAATAGTAATAACCTCCATATTTTAATATTAATAGATTTTTCTAGTCCCGCCGTAAGGAATTTACCTCCATATATTAATATAATCGTCATTACTGGAAACTTATAGATCTTGTACATCGAAATTTAATACGGAATAAAACACTAATCTATAGTTGTTTGAGAAAATGATATAAAATTTTGGATTGTTATGGCATCTTTTGGTTTGCAGCTGCGTAAGATCTCGTAACTACGAGAATTTTCTTGTTGAAGCCAAAATATTTCCAATTTATCGAGCATGTTTAAAGCTTCTTGGCATGTTTAAACATTTGGTATATACGACTTGTTGCTCATTTGAATGATTAAGGAAGACATTTATATCCATTATCTTTTACATACTTTGAATTAGCAAAAAAATCATTTCTTTTGGTATGCCTCCCTATATTAATAAACTCCATATATTAATAATTTCGTGAAGTCCCAAAGATATTAATATATGGAGTTTTTACTGTATATTATGTAAAAGGCTCAGGTATTTTCTAAATAAATACTCCCTCCGTCCTAGTTTACTTGCTAAAATTGGATTTTGCACACAGATTAAGGAAAGTAGAAAGAGTTTTTTTTTTCCAAAATTGCCCCCAAACTACATTTAAGACACATGTCTAGTTTTTTGGTCTACTATTTTAAAGAATTCAAAACCAAAAAAAAATTGCGTCAAAAACCGCACATGTCTTATGATGTGCATGGGAAATAGAATTGCACACAATTCTCAATACCATGACCTAATTTCAATACAGGGGTAAATTAGGCTAAAATGGGAGAAAATGAAACTTATCAAGTAAATTAGGACAAAAAAATGCTCAATTTTAACAAGTAAACTAGGACAGAGGGAGTATTCTTTTTAATTGATATGATTAATTTATTTTCTTTAACGGCTTTATTCTTTAAGCGTCTTAGATAGTTTATGTCTACTAATCATTTACAAGTGAAGAAAATTATATTTTTTTGGTACAACAATAGATTGTGATAACTGTTTTAACCGTGATATATATTCTGAGACGTTAGATTGGATTCGATATTATCTTGAGTTACATTATGAATATTTTTAGAGATTGCTTGAATTTATGATTTTCTTTTCTATTTTAAGTTGTTTATTTATATTATTTTTAATTAGTATTGTTAATTTATCTTTTAGCTTAGGATTTGATAGAAATTATCAATAGCAATAATTAGTCTATGAAGACTACTAGTGCTTGCACAATATCTCATTGACAACCATCCTCTTACGGCCTATAATTTTATCACATCATTTGATATATATGTGTTTGTGGGTGATATGTGTTGTGTGGGTTTCCCTATATAAAGTGACTGTGCATGGTATCCCCGTAGTTTCTTGTTAAGTTGAGTAGCGCGGTAATTGCATCGATCCGTAACTATTTTATTGTTAAAAAAAGTTTGTAACGTAACTTGATTCCACTTCTTTGAGTCATGGTTTATCAACTCTGTTACAAGTGTTATATTATTGTTGGTTTGAGAAAGAGTTTCAAGCAAATCTTTTTCTTTTCCTAATAACCACTTATCATCCCAAATATTTATGTATTGTCCATTCCGTATTTCCCATATATTGTATTTTCTAATATGCGCTATATTTTGAAGGATACACTTCCAAATCCAAGAAGGTTTATCCCTTTTCTTACAATGGAAAGCACTAGATTCTTAAAAGTATATTCTTTTTATGAATTTTGACATATATGTCATCAGGGTTACTCAATAACCTCCAAACAATTCTATTAATCATAGCTTGGTTAACCATGTTTGCTTCTTTGAAACCTAATCCTCCCTGATCTATAGGTTTACACATAAAGTCAAAATATTTTATATATACCCTTTTAGAGTTAGAGTGTTTTCCCTACCAAAAAACCCTCTGAATTGCGTTAATTTTTTCCATAATTTTCTTCCGGTAACATAAAATTAACATCCCATACTATAAATGTACATACCAGATAAAACATATCTATTTAATACCATTTACTTGTTTGAGAAAGGGTGTTTCACGGCCAGCTTCTTACTCTTTTTTCCATTTTTTCAAAGATTCTGTCCTACAAAAAAAAAATAGTTTTGATCTATCAATGAACAGAGAAACTCTCAGAAGACTGTCCTTAAGATATATTTTCTTTATTTTCATTAGTCTGGAGATAATTCCTTTATTGTGTCACAAGAGTGGCCTCTAACCAGTGTTCCACCTTGGTTGGAATTGATAGAAAAGATAAATCAGTTTGTTCAACTTAAATACCATCATTGCTTTATTAATTAGTGTTTCACTAATTGCATATAATAAATAATATATTCATTATAAAGTGTTTTATTAATTAGTGTTTCAATAATTGCTCATAATAAATGACTAATCATTTTTTAATTATAAATGTTTTTTTAATTAATTATAATGTTTATTTCTATTAATAAGTAATTTTGATAAATAATATCAATAGACATTTTCTACGAAAATGAGTAGTAGAAGAGGTGGAGGCCGAAAGATTAGTGGATGATTAAGAGCGGAGACAAGCACAATTATATTTATTTTTGTTCTTTTATCGTAAAATGGGATACAAAGTCCATTTTTCACATGTATCCAACTTGCCAAGAATTTTTTCTACCTCTCTCTTCAAAATCCTGGATCCGCCCCTGGTTTGCGGTGGAAAAAGTAGTGACGGTGAATGCTGGTGAGTAGTGATGGACAATATTAATTTTATGTTGTCGTTATAACATCGATAACATCGTAGTGTGAAAGATGTGGTTGGTTGTTTTTAACACTTTTGATAAATAAAGGTACCATATATTTCAGGGATGATATCATACAAGGCAATATTTTCATGATCGTAGTTGGATCACCCAAATTGTACCCCTGTTATCTTTGGTACTATATTGTATAAATCATGATTTTTTAATATTAAAATAAAATTGAATGCAATACAAAAAAGAATATACGCACGGAAAAATAATAATGAAACTAATCAATTGAAGAAATTTTGTTCAATCTAAACCTCATACATGGCATTTGTGATTGAAAATTAGAATTGCTTCCAACAACCTACATGGGATGGGCGGCAGTGATGGTGGCAATGGTGGAGTCAAAAATTGACATTGAGGAGGCCTATTTTTTTTTTTAAAAGAAACATGTAAACTTTGGTGGACTAAACCATAAATATATATAGACAAAGTACTATTTATAAAATAAACTAAAAAATTTATGTAGTTATTAAAAATTTAAGGGGTTTGATCCAGGTTAGTCAACCCTTGGCTCCGCCACTAGGTGGTGGTGGATAAAAAAAGTGGATTCATATGGTTTTATGGTGGTGGCGGGTATTGGTGAACAAAAACATGTTATGCTAATTTCGTAACGCCACAAATGTGTAACGTTATATTATAAAGTATAAAACGTGGTTGATCATTCTAAGGTTAAAATAAACTCGATAAAACACATGTCCATTTTAAAAAATTGGTGCAATCAATTGCAATGTTATGTAATAACTAAACGAACGACACGAATCAAGATCAGAACATATGAAATTATTTATTATCGATTTGTTTATGTAAAGAGTGGTCAGGATTTGTCCTTGGCAAAGATAAATTTACCGCTGGGGTTTGTTCAACTTAACCATTTTTAAATGTTTTATTAATTAGTGTCTCATTGATTGTTCATAATGATTAATTAAATTTCTATTATAAATGTACCTTTAATAATCTAACATAAATACATAATTTTATTAATAAATAATTTTAGTAAAAACTATATTAATTCTAATGGTGGTAGTGGAAGTAGGGTTAGTATAAGCGGTGGCGGGTGTTTGTGAATGGTGGAGGTGGTAACATTACTCTTGGTGGAAGAAATAGTGGTGGTGGATGGTTTTTATGGTGGTGGGTGTTGGTAATAGTAGTGTATAATAATAAAATTTTCTTTTTAGTGAGTTTTATTGACCAAGTAAAAAAAAAAATCTTCACAAAACATGCAACATTGTATTGTGAAAGATGTAATTGGTTGTTTTTAGCACGATTGATAAGGACAAAAAACAAATATTTCGAGGATGATACCGGAACATATAAGATAATATGATCATGATTGTTCGATCACATGTATTATATAAAGGAAATTGGTGTACCCGCGTAAGAGAACATTATCGCTCTCTCAAGTACTATTACATTATTTTTCCTGAAAGACCATCAATGTCGAGTTGTTTCGCGACAACTACCTACAAAGACAACAGCTTTCACTCAATTCCCGATATAAAATTTTATTGACCGGGAAAATGTATTTGCATTCTAAAATATTTGTTTGAAAATTATGTTTATTCATCAAAATCATCATAAAAAACTCTAAATCATAAATCTAAATTTCGCCTCCGATGTTTGTAGAATTTATTTATATTTTACATTCTAAAATCATGCGACTTCTTGGTGATAAATCAACAATATCAAATTACGGATCAATATGTATAGGTTTCATTCACTGGGTTAGAAGGTAGAGTAGACACATATGGGTAGATCACACAAAGCAGAACATGACTGAGAATACTTCAATAATTTGGTCAAGAGATGAGGTCAAAAATTTAAGATTAACTTTGTATAGGACTAATTAGATCGTCTTCGATAGGAGCTGACTAAAATATGAATTAATAATAATTTTCACGTAAGACAATTGCAAAACATAGTTTGGCTAACTCTGCCTATGTAAAGAGTGGTCAAGATTTGTCCTTCCTCAATTGCTATGTTATGTGAGAAGAAGGTGATATCTAAGATTGAGGTATAATTCAAATATATTAGATTAATACCATTTACAACTGGATGCCTTGAAAAAATTGACGTGTTGTTATTATTATTACAGGAAAGGGATATATTTACATTTACCACACTTGCGCAAATAGATCACTTCGTAAATGATTGGTGTTGCATGTACTGTCTAGAATGCAATGAGGAATTTGAGGAAACATGGCACCAGAAGCAGTGTCCGGAGTATTTTGGATATAGTAACTTAATTAGACCCGATGTAATACTTATGTTTTTTTTTTTAGTTTTTCCATAATCTATTTATTTAAGATAAATGAACATTGCAAATACATAACATCAACAAAAACTAGATAGATTTCGTTTGACAATAATGGCTATTGATGGTCCAAAAATGGCAAAATAAAGGAATTGTAATAGAAGAATTGTTGGGATATACAACGGATTACTTGATACGAATGAAAGAGGTATAACTATTTCGATTCTGAAATCACATAAAGTTCACAGTAGAAGATGACATCAAGTTTAAAATTAGTAACAAACATAATATGGCTAACTAAAATGTTAAAAAAAACAACAAGATATATAAACTTAGAAAGCCGTGGGACTTGAAGAGGACAATTTTGAAAACTACAATCTTAGAAAGCAACGATCTACAATACCATGATTATTATTTTTTTATAAATATTCAACGTAAAATATGCCATCTTTTGGTAAAGGATCTATTGACAACCTATTAATTTGAAATATGATCAGGGAGTACAATATGTGTTCAAGGTTAGTTATGAGATAATGTGTCGCCAGATTGTATTCCAAGTGAAGGTAGAAACATACAGAAGTGACAAAATGTCGAAGACTTTTGAAGTTACCAAATCTTTCGTTAAGACAAATTGCTGGGCATAATAATTTGTTGAAGATTTAATGGCAGAGGTTCGCATATATACAATCCCTTCGAAAAGGTAATGGGTACACATTTTAAACATTGTCATCTAATGGGTGTTGAAAAATTACAGGAAAATCATGTCACATTGGATAGTTTGTATCATTCGTTCGATGCAAAAAAAATACTATTCTCTGCCTATTTGGAGGATCGACAACATGACCATGATAGATGAGTCAGCTGGAGCGAAATAGGATCATGTGGAGACTTTTATGCACGATATTGATTAGTTGATTTCACTGAGATGAGCGTTGCTGATGACTTATTTCCAAAAAATATTTAAACTTCCATGTTATAAGCAATGAACCTAAATAAAAAAGTGTCTGGAAGTTAAGATTATATTTCTTTCGTTTTAGCAAATCTCCGGCGGTAAAATATTAAAGGAAAAGACAAAGAAAAAAAGAGAGGAAAATCCCAACTATTTTTATGACAAACACATATTAAATCATAAGGAGTTGATAAATATTCGGGATACAAATTATACGATATATTAAAAATGAACCAACATCATGGACCGTGCCATTACGGCACGGGTTAAGGGCTAGTACCAGATAAAACATATCTATTTAATACCATTTACTTGTTTGAGAAAGGGTGTTTCACGGCCAGCTTCTTACTATTTTTTCCATTTTTTCAAAGATTATGTCCTACAAAAAAAATATTTTTGATCTATCGATGAACAGAGAAACTCTCAGAAGACTGTCCTTAACATATATTTTTTTTATTTTCATTAGTCTGGAGATAATTCCTTTATGTTAGTTAAGAACTTTTTTTACTAAAAAAGTGATCTTGATTTACAAAAATTTAAGACTTTCCCGATGCATAACTGAACAAGTTCATACCATCAAGATTATTTTTACAACTCCCAAAATATTAAAGAAGATCATCTTCAAAGGAAACATAATAGTTTTGAGGGGTTGTTTTTGTTAACCTGATCCCCTGCACTTTTTTTTATTCTTTCGATTCTAACCGAAAAAGAAATCTGGGAAAAACTTCCACACAATATAATTATGAAAGGGGATAAATATATTAGAGCACTGTTCGGCCTAACTCGCAGGCGTTTCTATCTCAAGATTGTTTGTCAAGTTTAGTATCCAAAACTATAAGTATTGATTTCTAGTCTACTTATAGCTAAGTCTCGGATTAGGATATAAAGTATAGTTGAACATTAGATTTCATGGTGTTCATCGATTGAAGACGAATAACTACTAAGTGGAGCTTGTGGAAATTCATCAACAAAATGTATGTGGAGACTTGAACTCATCTATCACTCAAAAGTCTATTTACTCTATCTCCTATTTGAGATAAAAGTCGTATGGATATATAGACTTAAATTATATACATTTGATATTTCGAGACGAGTTTAACTCACTTACATATTTCTCGAAATATGTGTTGGTAAGCTTTCGCTTTAACCAAGTTTATCTTATATTCTTGAGGAAAGTCAAAAGTTGATCATGTGAAGATCTCCTGGTAACATCTTACATGATTCATGTGAGACAATCATTTGATGTAGACTCAGAATGTTTCGTATTGATCATTCGATCACTTGAAAATTGCTTTGAAGTTAATAGTTTGTGTGAGACAGTTATTCCCGTCTTTTAAGAATGTTTTAATGGTTTAAATGAGAGTTTAGAACAATTGGATTTAAGCATAATATGTGTACTTGCATATATGTAATTGATAGACACATTTTTGTGTCTGAAATGTCCTCAGTGTCTCTATTGTTAGTTCTTGATTTTGTACTTATTATGGTGTTTTTGTATATGTGTAGGTGTTTTTGGAGAAATAAACATGTGTGGAAAATTCGGCTCGAAAAGTTGCTCGGAACACCCCCGGAGGACATTTGCTAAAGGCACCCTCACTTTGGATAAGGGGCACCTCAGTTAGGCACCTGCTATTCGCACCCCCAGTTGCGTTAGGGGACACCATCTTCACCATTTTGAATTTTCGTTTTGGCGGGAAAATATTCTCACAAACTGGCAGATTTTCAGTCCATTATTTGAGGGGTTTATAGTGTGATTCAATGGCTCAAACTTCTTGGGAGGACTTAATTAATCGTAACAGAGATGGTATGGGCGTTATAATTGGTTAAAATTGGCTAGTTAATCGGTGGGAAGAAAACAGGGATACGTGGTTAAAGAGAAGAATATTTCACGGGATTGTACGTGTCTTTATGAGCATGCCGTGAGTTAGAAGTGATAGTCACCACATATGAGGCGTGTACATTACGTTTTGAACGTGCTAGAAGAATAATAACGCGTGGATAGTTAAATCAGGGAAGAAAATATCCCGAGAATATTTTCTCTCAATGCCGAATAATGGAGGATTATATGAGGTTATGGCGAGATATTTCGGGGCTGTTTGATTATAAATAGTTTCGGAGGTTGTGTAGAGAGACTATGGAGAGTTAGGGGATAGTTTAGAGCGGAATCAAGAGCTGCAGAGAAAATATTTTTCTGCTGCTGTGATCATCAAGAACACGAAGAACAGACGGCCGATGACAGTCGTTAAACAACTGTCGTAAATCTCAGGCTTAGCAACAGTTCGCAGCAACAGTTGAACAGTATCGCAACAGTTTCTCTGTATCGTTCTTTCGCAACAGCGTTTGCAACATTTATAATCGTTACAAATTGTTGTTTTCATATATTTTCATCCTAGTAAACACCTTTTTGAGCAATAAAAATGGATTTTGAGCGTGTTTCCAACATGATGAGCTAGAACCCATCACTGGGACGTAGGAGGAAGCTGTTTTGCACCCATGTGGTAATTCTAATTAATTCCTTTCTGACTATTTGCACTATTATAATTGATTTATGATTTTTCTTGATTATTTGTGAATTCGTTAGATGTTGAATGCTTAGTCTTAGGTACTTTAGATGCGCCATGCTTGTGAGTTACATATAATTCTTTATAGAATCTACCTTGGCAAAGAATTAGAGTCGATGTTTGTTATTTTATGAGCTTTAATTGTCCGGAATTAGTAGATGAACCGCATGAATGTGAGAATTGGTGGAATCCCGAGTCCCAGTAACTCTTTCTCCATCTTGTGACAATTTTTATATATTTTTATCTTATTTTAGTTTTATTAATTCTAGAACTCTATTGCTTTCACAAGTCCAACGAACTCTTTACTACAACTATCATTGATAAATACCATCAATTTTTGGCGTCGTCGACACGGAGCTTGTCTTTAGGCTAGAGTTTTTAGACTTTTATTTGTTTTTATTTTTTTTGTTCTTCTTTACGTTTTTGGGTTGTTGTCTTTTCCATACAGAATTTGGAATTCGGAGCTAAAGAAAATTGTGCCAAAGCTTTTGGTGAATATTTAAAGACTTGGAGTAAAAGGCAAAGCGAAAGGAGCGAAAGAAGAAGATTTTTTTTATTTATTATAAAAAGAGAGAAAGAAAAAAAAAGAAAAAAAAAAGAGAGTTTATTTTTTTAGATTGTATTAGGATTTCTCTATTTTTGTAATTTTATTTTTATTTTTGCACTTTACTTTTTGGACTTTGGATTTGAACATTCTTTTATTTTTAAGCCCTATGGAAGGGTTGGGAGTTGGGTTAAATATAAACTGCACAGGGAAGGAAGACGATTACAATATCGTCTCGGCCCCTCGGGTTCGTACATGACATAGGAGTTGTGGCCCGAGTCGACTTCAACGGTTCATCCCCCGTCTGGAATGGGAGGTAAGAATTCTAAACACCCGTGAATCCCCTGTCAGTGGGTTTACTGGATGATTTCGTTTGCATATATGTTGAGGTTTTAAAAACGGTCGCTTTAATTTCCTAGTAAAGGGCAAGGACTGGCCATACAAGATAAGGGTTCGGATTTCATCACCGTTCTATTCTTGCCCGCCTTAGGAGAACGATACCAAACGCGAACCTAAGCCTAAAATACTGACTAGAACGAGACCGATAGGGTAACGAGCTTAATAGGAAAGTCGTTCGAAAAATATTGGTTACTCTTTTGAGCATGCTTTGAAGTTCATGAGGGTTTCTGAGAGTTGAATGCGTGACTGCACCGCCCTGTAATGCGGTGAGGCCTTGGGTATCAAATCTCCAGCATCTTCCCTCGCCTCTATTCAACTTATTTAAACTCGAATTGATTCCAGAGGGGTTTGCTCAGATTGTAACGAATTCCTTTTCGAAATAATAGAAGCTGGTCTAGAAACAATCTAAGTGGAGCCATCATGCTTTTTGTTTGCTAGAAAACAGTAGGTTTGTTGTGGTCGAGTCAGCCTTGTTTGTGTTTGTGTAGAATTCCCTTGCAGTTAGGATGTCAAATTGGTATTATAATAGCCATCACAATGAATATGATTATCCAACTGAACAATATGGACATTACTCTAGTGTGAATAGTGGTTGGGAACGCCAATCTTTTGAAGGTTATGGGTCATACCATGGTGAGCCCAATTACTATCCACACGTGCATCAATCTTACGAGCAAGTAGATTATAATACTAGTTCTTCGTCTCTAGAGGATACAATCAAACTTTTAAAAAGTAGTCCTTTTTATGATCCTTATGTTCCTACACCTTCTTTAGAAGATACCCTCAAGCGGATAGCTGAGGCGAACGAAAGAATTGCTCGAGATAATATGAATTTCCAACATAGTGTTCCCAGTTTCACCCTTGAAAATGAGGATAACTACTATTCACCTAATCAAGATGATGAGGATCGAATTGGAGACACTAATTCTTTAGATGAGGTTCAACCATTTTCATATTATTATAATGATGATTATGATGAGGATAGTGTTGATGGAGAATTTGAAATGAGTAGGCATAGTGATCAGGAATTTGTTACTCCAAATGAGCTTAATAATGATAGTAATATTTCTGGTTCAAATCCAAATAATTTTAATAATTATTTACCTATTCAAAAGGATGAGGATTTGATTAGAGATATCCCCGTTTTAGACGATGTAGTATTTCCTTTTGATTGCGAAGCCAATGATGGTTTAGAGGAACGAGTTTATTTTGAGTCTAGCGATTTAGAAACAATAAACTTAGAAAAAGAAAATGAACTCGTAGAGATGAAAGAGGATGTACCTGACTTAGAAGAATCAATTGACCATTTTCAGGAATCAGATGACCTTGAAATTAGGGAAGTTGTGACTAGTCTTTCTAGAGACGCTGAAAACTCTAAGTTTGGGGGTGATTATCATTCTCCATGTGCCTTAACTCTTAGAAAGGTCCCTAACTTGGGACTTGACATATGTGCCTCAACCATTTTAAAAGATTATCTTCATACACCTTTTCCTGAACCTAGTTGTGTCTATAAAGAAGTTCAGTTGTTAGAAACCCATCCTCTAGTTGATGTGGTTAACCTAGGATATGATACCATGATTGACTTTGTTTTCCCACCAAAAACCTTCCTTCCAGTTGTGGGAACATATGAATTTCAGATGTGTCAGTTATTAAGTTTTGAGACTAAACCTAATTACTTTAGGAAATTAGGGTCGACACATTTGCTTAAGAATGACCTCTACTGTGGTCAGGTGTGTGAGTCAAATCTGATTGACTTAGAGGATCCTCATTTATTTAGGTTATTATTGTGCGCTTCTAAGATCATATTTGAGTTTTTCCAGACTCTAGGACCTAATGATTCGGATCCCACCTATGAAGAAACGCAGCCAATGAAAATTTTCTATTTAGACCCTTTCATAGAACCTAAACCTGAACTACAATTAGATATAAATTTCTTAATCAGGAAACTAAGTAAGGGCTTGCTAGTCTTGTTCATTTTCTTGGTTCATTGCAGTTTCCTTTGGTCAGATCTATTTAGTTTTGAAGACCTGCTGTTATTTCGGCTGTTACTTTATGGTTCGAGTTGACTAATCTTTCCTAAGTCTGGCTGAAGACTTCAAACTTAGCACTTCTTGGGAGGTAACCCAATCTCATGCAACACGGTAATATCTTTCCTTAACTCTTTTGCTTCAAATGGTAACAGTTTCTCCTTGTTCATGTTTTTAATTTCATCTTTAGAACATTGAGGACAATGTTAGATTTAAGTTTGGGGGTATGGGAGAAACTTTTTAGTTGCAATAAATAAACTCCAGAGCCTAGAAATTTATGTTTATTAAGGATGGCACTAACCAATCTAAGTGGATGGAAGCATTTTGGCTGTAGGAGTTGAGGAACCAATCTGATTAGATGAAAACATCTAGAAGAGTCTATTCATAAAAGCACAGAGCTCAGGTGTTAGAAAAGAAAACATGGTAGTTTCGCCATATCCTCGTGATGGAAACATCGAAAGAATCCTGATCACTTCTTTTATTTTTATTTTTACCATTGTTAGGGTGAAATAGAGTGACTGAGATACCACAAAAAAAAAAAAAAAAAAAATTGAGACCAGACAACTAGACCAACTGGAATAAATACAATAAAGTCGACCACTGGTACCCTTGTATATGCCAGCTGAGTTGACCTAGAGTTAGGATTATCGACCACTGGTCCCCTTGTATATGCCGGTGTGTTGATATTAGTCCAGACCAGTATCTCAGTCCATTAGGATAGGTTCACCCTAGCCAATATCATCCACGTTTCTCTCTTCTTAATCTATTCATGTGATTGGTCGACTCCGGTTTATGATGTCTAGAAACTATCTGAGTAGAGCTTTGTCACTTTATATGAATTTTAGTATGCTTTCGTGTACATCAATTGGAATTTCACATCAGGGTACTTCCTCTTGTAGTCAATAAGTACGCCAACCAAGGAGATTCTTTAGTGCCTTCCAAGGTTCTGCGTAGATAGCTAGGGTCTGGAGTAAAAGGTTTTGTGGGTACACCTCTGGTAAACCCTCCGGAGACGACACTCCGCCACTAGGGCCACCTAGCGGTTTAATGGCTTGCTGCACGTGCTAAGTGTAGCCATTCTATTTTATTAGATTTGCTCGAGGACTAGCAAATAATAAGTTTGGGGGTATTTGATAGACACATTTTTGTGTCTGAATTATCCTCAGTGTCTCTATTGTTAGTTCTTGGTTTTGTACTTATTATGGTGTTTTTGTATATGTGTAGGTGTTTTTGGAGAAATAAACATGTGTGGAAAATTCGGCTCGAAAGGTTGCTTGGAACACCCCCGGAGGACATTTGCTAAAGGCACCCTCACTTTGGATAAGGGGCACCTCAGTTAGGCACCTGCTATTCGCACCCCCAGTTGCGTTAGGGGGACACCATCTTCACCATTTTGAATTTTCGTTTTGGCGGGAAAATATTCTCACAAACTGGCAGATTTTCAGTCCATTATTTGAGGGGGTTATAGTGTGATTCAATGGCTCAAACTTCTTGGGAGGACTTAATTAATCGTAATAGAGATGGTATGGGCGTTATAATTGGTTAATATTGGCTAGTTAATCGGTGGGATGAAAACAGGGATACGTGGTTAAAGAGAAGAAGATTTCACGGGATTGTACGTGTCTTTATGAGCATGGCGTGAGTTAGAAGTGATAGTCATCACATATGAGGCGTGTACATTACGTTTTGAACGTGCTGGAAGAATACTAACGCGTGGAGAGTTAAATCAGGGAAGAAAATATCCCGAGAATATTTTCTCTCAATGCCGAATAATGGAGGATTATATGAGGTTATGGCGAGATATTTCGGGGCTGTTTGATTATAAATAGTTTCGGAGGTTGTGTAGAGAGACTATGGAGAGTTAGGGGATAGTTTAGAGCGGAATCAAGAGCTGCAGAGAAAATATTTTTCTGCTGCTGTGATCATCAAGAACACGAAGAACAGACGGCCGATGACAGTCGTTAAACAACTGTCGTAAATCTCAGGCTTAGCAACAGTTCGCAGCAACAGTTGAACAGTATCGCAACAGTTTCTCTGTATCGTTCTTTCGCAACAGCGTTTGCAACATTTATAATCGTTACAAATTGTTGTTTTCATATATTTTCATCCTAGTAAACACCTTTTTGAGCAATAAAAATGGATTTTGAGCGTGTTTCCAACATGATGAGCTAGAACCCATCACTAGGACGTAGGAGGAAGCTGTTTTGCACCCATGTGGTAATTCTAATTAATTCCTTTCTGACTATTTGCACTATTATAATTGATTTATGATTTTTCTTGATTATTTGTGAATTCGTTAGATGTTGCATGCTTAGTCTTAGGTACTTTAGATGCGCCATGCTTGTGAGTTACATATAATTCTTTATAGAATCTACCTTGGCAAAGAATTAGAGTCGATGTTTGTTATTTTATGAGCTTTAATTGTCCGGAATTAGTAGATGAACCGCATGAATGTGAGAATTGGTGGAATCCCGAGTCCCGGTAACTCTTTCTCCATCTTGTGACAATTTTTATATATTTTTATCTTATTTTAGTTTTATTAATTCTAGAACTCTATTGCTTTCACAAGTCCAACGAACTCTTTACTACAACTATCATTGATAAATACCATCAGTAATCCATGTCCGGAAACAAAGGTATGCATACCCTATGCGTACTTGTTAGTTTGTGAAGTCCGGGAACCTTGTAGGCAAACCGGTACGCGTACTGGCATAAGGTTCAGGTCCGAGATTTTCTGCAGATTTTGAATGGTATGCGTACCAGTAAGCGTATTGGCGAAACCCAAATTTAGTCTGTCTACTTAGCTACGCGTACCCGTATACATACCTAAGTGGATGATGTTCTAAAATAGGTTTTCTCATTAACTAATACATTTATATAATAAGGAATGCAATCTTTCGCAAACCGTAGATATAATATTCATGACTTGATTCATGTGAATCAAAGTTGATTTTGCTTCAATTGTATCTTGTATACTTCAATGAGAACATAAGCAATTGAACAACTCTAGAACTAGTATAATTTGAGTCATTTGAACTAATTATTGTTAAGGTGAATGAGGTTGATATGAAAGTGTTCATATGGCTAACTTTGGGTAACTATTATTGAGCCAACAAGGTGTACACGTTTAGGTACGGATACTCATATCAAAATGAAGGTACATTTCATCTGTGTGTAACAAGCTAAGTTCGATCTAACGGTTCAAAGATATTAGCTTGAGTCTAATCAGTTTTTCATATAACCGTGAATATTGAATGCTTTGTTACCAAGATAACATTGATTGAAAATCCTGATTTGAAGACTATATAAAGGAGAACTCTACCAACTAGGAAACCTAATCCCAATACCTCGTGTGTGATACTAGTTGCGAATAGATTCGATTCTCCTTTGACCTTAGGTTTTTCACGAAACCTTGTAGATTAATGACTTGAATACTTCATTGGGATTGTGAATCCAGCCCCAACTATTTTTCTTTATAGTTGCGTGATCTGATCTTGAATTTTCTATCATATTGAGTACTATCTTCTTTAAGATTGGCTCGAGATTTATTCTCCGATAGGAAAGATAAAAATTAATCACAACCATCTTCGTCTCATCGTTTGTGATTCCACAATATCTTTTTTCACTGCCATACGATTAAGATTATTGTGAGGTGATCAATTGGTTCCAGTTTACCTTGATCTATCAAAATACAGAACAAAACTCATAGGTTTATCTGTGGGAGACAGATTTATCTATACAATAGACTTTTCTATGTGATACAGATTTTTTAATCAAGTCTTCGACTTTGGGTCATAGCAACTCTTAGTTGTGGGTCAGATCATCTAAGGGAATCAAGTGCACTGAGTCCTGCTGGGATTTAGAGATGTAAGGAGCGCAATTGTACCTTAATCAGTGTGAGATTGGTTAGGGCTCAACTATATTTCTGTCCGAAGTTAACTTGGAGTAGGCTAGTGTCTTTAGCGGCTTAATACAGTGTGGTATTCAAATCTGGACTAGGTCCCGGGGTTTTTAAGCATTTTTTGGTTTCCTTGTTAACAAAATTTATGGTGCTTGTGTTATTTCTTTTCCGCATTATATTTTGTTATATAATAGAAATAAATATCACAGGTTGTGCGTAGTTCAATCAATTGGATAATCCAACCTTTGGTTGTTGATATAAATTGATTAACACTTGAACATTGGTATTTGGTACCATTCAAGTTGTTTCACTTAATAATCAGGCTCACGAATTTCTATTTGTTTGATTTGCTGATTATATTATGAAACAGTGATACAACTCTTTGATATATTTTCATTGATTGAGTCTGATTGTCTAGTTGATTCTCTTGGAATTATATTGGAGTTTGTTCATAGAGATTGTTAACCAAAATTGTAGGACCAGAATATCGCTACAACTATGTTCACGCGGGATTAACAACACTTCTGCGAGCATCATCGCAAGATCTCCAACAACACTTTGCGAGAGTCAGAGAATAATACAAAGAATGACGTAATAGACAACGACAACATAAAACATGAGAAAGATGTGAAGATTTTGTAGTTAGAGAGAATGCTCACGAGCACAAGGCGGGTGCTCGCGAGAGCAAGGAAGGAAATGAAGATTTTGTGGTTATAAAAGAGTCTCGCGAGCACGACAAAAGAGCCTCGCGAGCATGACAAAAGAGTCTCGCGAGCACGACAAAAGAGTCTAGCGAGCACGATAGCAGATCTCGCGAGCACGATAGAAGAACCTGCAAGGAGCATAGCAGAAATCCTAAAAAATAGGAAAGATGAGTTGAATGTGAGCTGTCACCCACTATGAAGATACCTATATAAAGAAAATAGCAGGAGAGAGAATGGGGGAGAGACAATTTTAGAAGAGAGAGATATTTTGCAGAGAAATATTAGGAGAGAGAATGTATTTTTCTTTATCATCTTCTTCCCCAAAACTAGATTTAGAACTCCATTAATGGAGATTATCAATGTAAATCAAATGTAAACTTAAACGATTATAGTGAAGAATCATGGATGTAGATCATATTGATCGAACCATGTAAAAAATCTTGGTGTCTGTTTATAATTTTAGCAATTTTACTACCATTTTTATATGTAGATCTAGAAATTAATATCAAGATATGATAAGGGGTGTGTTGTAGGATTTCCTGCAACTACATTTTGGCGCTAGAAACAGGGACAAACTACTTGTCAAATTGAAGAAGATTCAAAGAAATTGGATATCATTATAATTGGATCTCACTGGATCTAAAAACTTCAAGATCAAATATGGAAGCTACAACGAAAGCTCATGATTATACAACAAATAGAGAGAAGGAGATATATTAAGAGGCAGCTGAAGAAAAGACCAGCAAAATTATGTCAACAAATCATCAAAAATGACAAATTTCTTCTCACTTTTCTTATTCTTTGTTTCATTTTTCGAATCTGGGAATTTCAAAATAAAAACTGGAAAATAGATTTTTTATAAAACCTAAACTTTGGTTTTTGTAGAAATTTGATTTATTGAGGAAGTCTTGAATCTAAAAATGTTTTTGTTACGAATTTGTAGTAACCAAACCTCGTTTTACAAATATGTTTAATAGATCTCTAAAAATGTAAAATTTCGAGATTTTCTGTTGATTAGAGATTTACATTTCGTAAAAAAAAAAAAAAAAAAAGTCATTGAAAGTTTTCATTCTTCGCAGGTTGAAATCTAATGAATTTGGATCAATTAATTGTTCAAACATGACAAATTCTTTATTATCTTATTAAATTATATGTTCATAATATAGATCTGGAAGATTTTGAATTTTAGATTATTAATCTTTGTTTTTCACAAAAATTGCCGTTTAGTTGATATTTTGAATTCAAAAGAGTTTTAATCATAAATTTACGTCCATAAACCTTAAATTCAATCATAATTTTGATCGTATAAACAACTAATATGAACATGATTTTTGTGATTGAAGTCAAAGATGAAGGAATCAAAAGATCCAGTGAAATTTCCCTTTTGCGATAAGATGCATCCACCAACCTATCAATAAACAACGTTGGCGAATGAATGGATTAAACCAACACCAACAATTTAGATTCCAATGGAGAAAAAAACACAAAGGACAAAGACATGACAGTGGATAAGAGAAGAAGACTAATGATTTATTCACCAAGTACTTCATCAACAATCGCGAAGAAATCAAATGAAGTTACACCAACAAATAATTCTACGGGACAAAATCTCTTCTCTTTTCTAATTTCATATTTTAAAAAAAAAACAAAAAAAAACGTAATTTTTAAGTTATGCAATTTTAAAAAAATAAAATAAAATTGATGATTATCCTTGTTTTCAATTTTATGAAGATTGATATAAAACTTGCATTACTCATAGTGATTGCTCGCAGGGAATGAACTCTTGCAAGAAAGAAAGATAAAATAGCATGGATAGAAAAGAGAATAGAAAGAACCAAAGAGAACTAAAAAGAATAAGTCACGAGAATCTCGCCACTATTTCACAAGTTGAAGATAGTACAGTTGGTCAAACCAGAAGCATACAAGTTTAAGGTCGCAGGATCGATTCTTCCTAACTGCGATATTTTCGCATATTTTTGATTAAATACCAAGGACAAATAAAAGAACAAGTAATAAGTGTTATGCGAAGATATCGCAAAGAAATATTAGAACAGATGGTTCAAGGTTCAAAGAACAAACAAGAGGTCGCGGGTTTGAATTCGCAGAGACTCATATTTTTCATTTTCTTCTCATTTTCATTGGTGAGTAAAAGAATAAGGAAAAAAGTTCTGCATTAATTTCACAGAGAGGTTCTTGAACAGATGGTCCAGAGAACAGTATGGGAGATTGTAGTCACAGGTTCGAATTTGCCCGCGAGCGTAATTTTCTTCTTTTTATAGAGGGTGAAAAAAATAGATAATCTCTCAGCATTGTTTCATTATTTCGCAAGCAAGAGGCAGCACAGTTGGTGATCTGCGAAGTTAATGAGTTCATGGTCGCGAGTTCAATCCCCAACACATGCATATTTTTTCGCGAAATATTTGATAATTTCGCAGGCATATTTCACACAGAAGAGAGTTCATGATAATTTCGCAGAGAAATATCGCAAGAAAGAGAACTAGCACAGTTGGTTGTGAGGCTTGAACACAAGCAGCAGGTCGCGGGATCAATTCTTGCTTCTCGCAAGTTTATTTTTGTTATGTGAAATTCGCAAGTCAGCCTTTGATTATTTCGCAGATAAATTTCGCAAGAAAGAGAACTAGCACAGTTGGTTAAGAGGAATGAATGTAAGCAGCAGATCGCGGGATCAATTCTTGCTTCTTGCAAGTTTATTTTTGATATGCAAAATTTCTACATAATTGTCTCTCGAACAGTTAAACTTTGATTACTTCGCAAGAGAGGGCTAGCACAGTTGGTTTGTTTCGAGAAAATACAAGAGGCAGGTCAAGGGTTCAAGTCTCATCTCTCACTCTTCTTTTTGCTGCGAGACGTTCAAACAACTCACATAAGAGCTAAGTACCCTTTCCTAGAACATTTTACTTACCGCAAGTAAAGATTTTTGATTTAAATTACAAAAAATGACACAATCGCAAGATTTCAAAGATTTTAAAAGATTACAAAAGGTGAAATCATCGCAAAAAATTTATAGATCTCAAAAAATTTCAAAACATTTCAAAAAGCGAAATTATCGCAAAAATTTCTAAGATTTCAAAACATTTCAAAGATTTTTGATTTATTTTACAAAAAGCGATACAATCGCAAGACTTCAAAGATTTTAAAATTTCAACAAACCGAGAAAATTCAATTTATATATTTATTTAGAATATTTCTTTTATAGAAAAAGATTTTTCATTTAACAATGCGATACAATCGCAAGATTTCAAATAAGATTTTTAAGATTTCTCTAGAATATTACTTTTACAGAAAAATATTTTTGATTTAACAACGCGATACAATCGCAAGATTTCAAAGAAGATTTCTAAGATTTCAAAAGATTTTAAAGATTATTTACTTCAAATATGATTATGAGAATGAAAGAAGAATTGACAGAAATGAAAGAATAAAGAAACGTGAAGCTATCGCGAGAAACGCGAATACAATTTCGCAGAGACATAAGAACGGGACGAACCTTTATGGCGTGCACCCTAGTTCGCGGATATAATTTCGCAAGAGGCAAATGTAAGACCTAATAGTGCGTCATATAAGGGGGTATCTCTTTGCGTGACTTAGGGATAAGGTTATACATTCTTTGGAACCTGAGTCATAAAGATGTTGGGGTTAAAGAAAACCTATCCAGGAGAGGTACCTTGGATTTCCAACTATATAAGGTTATACCCTGGTTGGACGACCGAGGGTCTATTCTAAGAAGTGCAGAGTATGATCAAGGCACCGAGGTACACGGTTGAGCCAAGAGTGACCGGGACGGACGAACCTACCCTGGCCATTCTTGGTAAGTCTTGGTTATGATGCACTTGGCCCGAAGAAAACCCCACTTAGGGTGCAGTCTTGTAACTATAATCCATATAGGCATAAAGGACAAGAGGCTGCGAAAACAACTGGTTGTTGGTAAATCTGGATGGGAGGAGCTAGTCTTGTATAGCCGATGTTCCCTCCTTGAAGGGGCAACCAGGGGGAATATAAGGGCGGCACCCTCCATTAGGGAGCTGATAAGTGTCTAAAGACGGCAATGTCATGGGGATTTATGATCACAAGAACATTTAGGCCTGTCATATTGTCGCATGACGAAAATCATACAGAGGCAACAAGCCATAAGAGAAAAAAGATAAGATGAGATCAATGGGTTTTTACATGAAAGTGTAAAGACGTCCTGCGATTTCATCGCAAGACGGCAATGTCATAAGATGTAGTTCTCGCAAGGGAACTTAAACTTATCATATTGTCGCAGAGATGTTGAAAAAATGTGGATAAGGCAAGATCAATGGGTTTTTACATGCAAATGTGAAGATATCCTGCGATTTTGTCGCAGATACAAAAGAAAAATTTGCAAAATAAGACCTTTAACTAGGAAGGCAAAATAAGACCAATAGAATAATCTCAAACATTAATTATTTTCTTTTAAGAATGCAAGAAAGATTTGTTCATCGCAAGAGAGATAGCAAGTACTATTTAGAATCTCTTAGAAATACTATTTAGAATCTCTCATAAGTATTGTTCAGAATTTCTCAGAAATATTATTCAGAGTCTCTCAAGAGGATTGTCTACAATCTCGTAGCACTATTCATCGCAGTATTATTCGCGACACTATTCACAATCTCGCGGTGCTATCTCAGGAGCAATATTCATAATTTCGCAGGGTTATTCAGAAACTCGCAGATACATTAATAATCTTGCAGACACATTCAGAAACTTACAAACTCATTCAGCACCTCGCAAACTATTCCAGAACTTCGCAGGAAATATGATTATTTAGCAGAATATGATTATTTTATCGCATGAGGCAGAGGCAAGATAAGAATAAAGCAACAATTCGTTCATTTAACATTTTCTCAAGGATTCTACCTCCATAGATAAAGAACAGAGGCAACTATAGATTACCAAGAAAACATTTTGTGTTCTTTATCTTCTCGGCAAGAATCATTTCCAAAATGGACAGGGATTTTCACCAAAAATGAAGTAATAATTTCGCTTGAACAGAGGCAATATTTATGATTTTTATTCAAGGACGGATACTTCTTATATTTTGAGGATTGAGTACTTCTTATATTTCTTCAAGGATACTTCATACTTCGAATACTTCAAGAGTTAATACTTCTTATTTACTTAGCAAAAATATGGAACTTCACAAAAGAATAGAGGCAAGTACGTACTTTTCGAGTCTAGTATTCTTTCGCTCGTTCCTTTATCAACAAAGATCAAAGACTACTACAACAACAGATTTTTTCTTAAAGATTACTTTTCAAGCAATATTCAAGAAAAAAGAGGCAAGATGTAGGACCAGAATATCGCTACAACTATGTTCACGCGGGATTAACAACACTTCTGCGAGCATCATCGCAAGCTCTCCAAAAACACTTTGCGAGAGTCAGAGAATAATACAAAGAATGACGTAATAGACAAAGACATCATAAAACATGAGAAAGATGTGAAGATTTTGTATTTAGAGAGAATGCTCGCGAGCACAAGGCGGGAGCTCGCGAGAGCAAGGAAGGAAATGAAGATTTTGTGGTTATAAAAGAGTCTCACGAGCACGACAAAAGAGCCTCACGAGCATGACAAAAGAGTCTCGCGAGCACGATAGCAGAGCCTGTAAGGAGCATAGCATAAATCCTAAAAAATGGGAAAGATGAGTTGAATGTGAGCTGTCACCCACTATGAAGATACCTATATAAAGAAAAGAGTAGGAGAGAGAAATGGGGAGAGACAATTTTAGAAGGGAGAGAGATATTTTGCAGAGAAATATTAGGAGAGAGAATGTATTTTTCTTTATCATCTCCTTCCCCAAAACTAGATTTAGAACTCCATTAATGGAGATTATCAATGTAAATCAAATGTAAACTTAAACGATTATAGTGAAGAATCATGGATGTAGATCATATTGATCGAACCATGTAAAAAATCTTGGTGTTCATTTATAATTTTAGCAATTTTACTACCATTTTTATATGTAGATCTAGAAATTAATATCAAGATATGATAAGGGGTGTGTTGTAGGATTTCATGCAACTACAAAAATATTGGGTGTGGTTGTTGTAACCACGCTTTTTCAATTGGTATCAGAGCAGATAAACACACTTAAGACCTTATAAGTCTGTGTTTGTGGAAATTTTATATGTGTGGATAGTTGTGTATCTCAAACTGGCATGCATATAAATGAGTTCTAAAATTTTTAATTATGCCAAATTTCTTGGACTTACCTCCAAGGATAACTCCTTTGTTGATTCTTTCAAATTTCGAGGTAGGAATTATTTGCTATCATATTCTGGTAATATTTCCTCTGATGAGACATTTAGCTCGATGTCTAAAACTAAAATGGAACTCACCAGAAATTAAAAAAATACAGCTAAGACTATTTTTTTTCAAGATGCTAAGATAAGCTCTCTTGAAGAAAAACATGATCAGCTTATTGATGAACTTGAGAAGTCTCTTGGTCGAGAACGAGAAATCTATAGCATCAGTGAGTCTTTCACCAACAATATCGAAAAACTTGTTCAAGAAACTAATCTACAGTGTGAAAAGATTATTACTCTTGAGGATATTGTTAAAGAAGATTCAACTAGAGAAAAACTTTTGATCGAGACTCATTCATAAAATTTGGACAGCCTTCGTGTTGAAAAGGAGAAATTGGTTGCTTCCCTTCTTCTAGCCAAAAAACAGTGCAAATTCTTGAAAAAGGAAAACTCTGTTTTAATGAGAAAATATTTTATGTCATTCATTAATTCTCAGACAGAATTACAGTACATGAAGAAAAGTTCTCCAAAGGAAGTTCTTGCCAATAAATGTTTACATAATTTGGAGTCTTCTAATAGGGATATGAACTTAAAGCTGGTTCCATCCAATGTTTCTCTTCCATGAACCTGTTCCTTCTGTGGGAAAAAAAAGAATCACTATTTTAAACATTGTTTTGCTAGAAAAAAACAGATTTATGATCTTCAAAATCTACTTCTTTTTACTGTCGACAGAGTAAACTATGTGGCGACATCTACAATGGATTTCATTCCTGCAGAAAGCCATAACTCTCATAAAAGGGATTTCAATGGTCACTCATTTCGAAATCTCTACAGGGATCATGTTTCTCCTCATGGTGCAAACTCTTACACCACAAAAATATGCATTCCTAGGGTTTATGAGAATAATTCTAGTAGATCTAAGTCTAGAAGATGAAGATCTCTCTACTCTAATCCCCTGGAACCAGTTTCTAGAGGTCCTAGACTTAACTCTCAGAAAATTTGCTCCAATGGATTTTCTAAAAAGGCTATGTCGAATTCTTCTAGAATAAGAAATAGCCGAAGGAAGGTAAAAAATACTATGATCTAACTCTCAGATGGTATTCTCAACTCATCTCTCAATACTCATGGTGGGATTACATCTCACTTTGCTACCTAGATTTAGGTAATTTCATCCTTGTTTATAACTTGAGAGTTGCAAGGATGATATTTGTGAGATGCTCAAGTCTACTGTTGGCTACCATTTGTCTTATGTTTGATTGAGTTGTTTTCCCCTTATGTGAAGGTTGAGTCAATTCTTGACTCCTTGTAACTTGTATCTCTTCCATATGCTATGATTAAATCTTTTAGTTATTAAGCCATGATATAAGAGATATTTGAAAACAGATTGTATTTATTGTTGGACCTTTTCTGATCAGTTAGTCTTTATCACCTAGTCTATGAACATCCACTTGATTCTTGGGAGTTTTAGGGTTTCCACAACAAGGGTGTTGTTATTTAGCTTGTAAACATATATATTTATTATGGTTTTTCCTACCTAATAAAAATAAAAATTAATGGAGAACTCCTCAAGACCTCAAGAAGTGGTGAATCTTGAGATGGAAGAAGACGTTAAAGGATGCAATTCGGTTCAAGAACTTGTCTTGAAAAAGATGATTGAAAGGAAAGAGTACAACTCTTCGATTGGAGAATCTGTCAAGGATTTAAATTTTTTTCAGAATGACTCTAGGGTTGAATTTGCAAATTTTTAATTGCAAATAAATCAGCTTATTGATGGTCAGACCAAAATCCTTGATAATCAAAAGATCTTGATCAGGAATCAGAATGGACTATGTCAAGGCTAGGCATCTTGCCCGTATTATTGATCGGTGTAGGATCAGAATATCGCAACAACAACACACTTGCGAAATCTTCATCAGCAACATTGCGAAGACGTCGCAGAGTGACTTCAGAAATGACATAACGGATGACGAAAGCATTAACATGAGAAAAGTGTGACAATCTAGCGAACTTTAGGATGTTTGCGAAATTAACATTTGTAAGCTTGCGAATATCGCAAGGCTAGATCCGAAAATAAAGGACAGCTTAGCTGTCATCCACTATGTAATACTCTATATAAAGAGCCGAATAGGCATAAGTAGGAGAGATAATATTTGGAGTGTTGAGAGAGTTTTGAGGAGAGAGAAAATCCAAAATAGTGTTGTATTCTTGATTTCATTTCCTTCTTGTAAATTTTCTAGATTCAATTAATAAAAAGTGTCGTTATTGATCTTAAGAAATGTGTTGATTGTTATGAATTCTTGTGAGGTATGTATTGTAGGATTTTCTACAACTACATAATGGCGCTAGAAACATGGAGTGGTTGAAGGAATTCTGATTGAATTGTGATTTGAAGGAATTTGGAGTAATTGGTGAAGAATTTTATATAATTTCCAACAATTCATTAAGATTGAAAAGATAGCTAGAAGAAGAAATGCTTCAAGACAACCAATAACTGTTAGAAGGAGTAAGAGGCTTGATGGAGAAGGAAGAAATGAAATTGTGGAATCTTCAAGAATGAACACAAGAAATAATGGAGAAAATCAGGTTCAACAACCAACTCAGCATATGCCAATACAAAATAGAACTGTGGATTATGATAGAGTGAGTGTACACACTTGGCGATCAGATTCAGCAGAAGAAGTGGAAGAAGAGCAAAAATTAAGAAATGGTAGACAAGAAGAGAGAGACCATAAAGAAGTTGGAGGAATAATTCATGGAGATGAAATAATTGAAGCATTAGAGGCATTGAGAAAAAGAATACACGAAGAGAGGAGATTAGAAGCGGAAGAACGCGCAAATTTGACAAGGAAAAATCATGAATTGAGGATGGAAAACATGAGATTACAGAATAGAAGGTCAAGAAGTACTACAAGATCAAGCTCAATATCAATTAGAAGTGAAGTGAGACGAAATTCTCCTATGACAAATATTGGAGAAGGAAATCGAGAAGAAATACAAAATCCAAATGAAGAATGTTGAGAAAGGAGAGAAATAATTGAAGATCGTTACATCCTACAAGGCGAAATTCTCCAAAATGGAAAAAACAACAGGAATCAGGAGAATGGGCGACGTCATGAGTGAAATAATCAAGATGGCGAAGAAAATCAGGAAGAAGAAAGGAGAATATTACATGGGAGAGAAATTGAAAGAAATCAATAGGTAATTAAAGATGAAATCGAGAGACATTATGCCGAACAAGCACGTCTAGCTTGCGAAAGGGAAAGGTTGAGAGAAGAAGTGGAGGAACAAGAGCTCCAAGAGGAAATACGCTAGAACAATCACGATAATCGAGTAAGAAGGCGTGAACAAAATCGCAATAACGGAAATATCAATGAGGAATATGATAGAATACAAAGGAGAGCTGAAAGGCAACAAATAGAATTGATAAGGAATGACCAAAATTGCAGAGGAGAAAATGAGAGGTACAATCATGTGTGAATTCATGAAGGAGTTGAAAGAGGAGATCGTAGGGAAAGACAAGAACAAAAATAATGAAGAAGAAGATCAAAATTTCGCAAGACAAGACAGACATGAACGTAGAAGAAGAGAAGCAGAATTAAAGAGACCAATGGACCAAAATCCTGGAATAAATGATCAAATCTTAAAAGAACTAGCAGAGATGAGAGGAATGCTAAATAATAGAAAAGAAGGAGGCAAAAGACAATTGGATGAAGCTATAGAAGAAGTTGCGAAAACTCCATTCACACAAGAAGTACAATTAGGAGGAATACCTCCAAAGTGCAATTTGCCTTCGTTAACTAGCATCTTTGATGGTAAAACTTGTGCAATTCAACACATTAAAGCTTATGTGAGATGTATGCTGAAAAAGCGGGGGTCTAACAACACCACCCAATATTTCGATTAGCAATCTGTATGGACAACTCCGAGTTGTTTTCTAGAGAATCAACAAGACTTAATCAATAGAAAATATCTCAAGGAGTTATTATCTCAATCTCTCAATTTGATTTGTTCAAGCAAATATGATTCGCGAGTCTAATCAAAGAGAAATAACTTGGATGGTACCAAAGACCAATATCCAAGTGTCAATCAATTTTAATCAAAAACCAAAATGGTCGGATATTCTAATTGATTGAACATCGCACAACCTGTATTATTTAAATTATATAAAAATATAATGCGAAAAAGAAATAACACAGACACTAGAATTTTGTTAACGAGGAAACCGCAAATGCAGAAAAACCCCGGGACCTAGTCCAGATTAAACATACAATGTATTAAGCCGCTACAGACACTAGCCTACTACCAATTAACTTCGGTCTGGACTGTAGTTGAACCCAAACCAATCTCACACTAATACAAGGTACAATTATGCTCCTACGCCTCTGATCCCAGCAGGATACTGCGTACTTGATTCTCTTAGCTGATCTCACCCACAACCAAGAGTTGTTACGACCCAAAGTCGAAGACTTTAATAAACAAATATGTCTCACACAGAAAAGTCTATAGGTAATAGATAAATTCGTCTCCCATGAATAAACCTGCAAGTTTTGTTCCGTCTTTCGATAAATCAAGGTGAACAGGAACCAATCGATAAAACCAGACTTATATTCCCGAAGAACAGCTCAGTTTCATCAATCACCTCACAATAAACTTGATTGACGCAGCGAAGAAGATTATTGAGGAATCACAAACAATGAGACGAAGATGTTTTTGACTAATTTTATCTTGCCTATCAAAGATAGAATCTCAAGCCAATTATTACAATTGTACTCGTACGATAGAAAGAGCAAGATCAGATCACACAACTACGATAAAAATAGTATCGGTGTGGCTTCACAATCCCAATGAAGTCTTTAAGTCGTTAACCTGAGTTCAGAGAGAAAACTCAAGGGTTAATGGAGATCGACTCTAGCTTAGAGAAAACTAGTATCACACAAGAAAGGTGTGTGGGGATTAGTTTTTCCAATAGCTAGAGTTCTCCTTATATAGTCTTCAAATCAGGGTTTGAAATCAATGTTAGCTTAGTAAAAAAGCATTGAATATTCACTGTTAGATGAAAACCTGATTAGATACAAGCAAATATTCCTCAACCGTTAGATCGAAAACTTAGCTTTCCATACACACATGTACTTGACGATTTTTGGGTTTGTGTAACCGTACCCAAATGTGTACAATGGTTGGTTCACAACTAGTTAACCAAAAGGTTAGCCAAATGATAACTTCCATATCAACCATGTTCTTCTTCACCATAACTAGTCCAAATGAACTAGTTAGAGAGTTGTTCAATTGCTATGAGATCTCAAGTACTACAAGAGACACAATTGAATCAAAAACGATGTGATTCACTTGAATCATTAATCATGAACTATAAAGCCACGGTTTTCAAAATCATCCCTTAGTAATATATAATAAGTTCACGAACAACGTTTTCAGACATAACCTCTTGAGTTCGCGGACTCAAGCTAACCGGTTGAAGTTATAAACTCCAGCAAAAAAATTCGGGTTCGAGAGCTTCTGTCAGTTCGCGGACTGCACATGAGCTACAACTCCAGCATAAATTCTCGGGTTCAAGAACTACGCCAGTTCGCGGAGTGGGTTCGCGAACTGAGTTGCTGCTCACGTTCCGGTTCCACTTGATCAACAAAGTTCAAAAACTTCGGTTCAAGTGCTAAGGACTTATACATATATGTGTTTCCACAACAATGTTTATAACCCCCAATGGTTATATAGTCTAAACTCTCATTTCAATCATTGAAACATGCTCAGAGGGCGTTATATAGTTGTTATTCACAAACTATTTTTCGTCAGAACATTTTCCAAGAAGATTGAAACTTAACATGAATTTCGTCACTAGGCAAAGATAAACTTAGCTAAAGCGAAAGCTTTACCAACACCCATTTCGAGAAATAGATAAGCGAGATATACTCAGCTCGAAATATCATGTGTGCATAGTCTTAGTCTATATAGTAAAACGACTTTTGTCTCAAATATAGGAGATAGAGTAGATAGACTTTTGAGTGATAGATAAGGTCAAGTCTTCACATACCTTTTAGTCGATAAAGATCCACTGGTTCCTTGAGTAGTCCTTCGTCTAGTATGATGATTTCCATGGAGTCTTGAGCTCAACTACACTTTCGATCCTAGTCTGAGACCTTAACTATAGTAGAATAGAAATCAAGACTTTATAGTTTTGATCACTAACATTGACAAACATGCTTGAGATAGCAACGCATGCGAGTTTGACCGAGCAATGCTCTAACAATCTCCCCCTTTATCAATTTTAGTGGCAAAACTATTAATACATATGGAATACAAAAAATATATAAATAAATTTTGTAGCTCCTATTCCACATGCCTAATCTTCAATAATACTCGAAATATTCTTCACTTCCAAGTTGTCCAATGATCCCAAAGGTTATGAGTTTAGTATCATCGTTGTTGAAAATCCTTAGCTATAACAATGAGAAAAGCATCGGTTCTCAATCATTGTTATACAATGTCATAGTATTATTACACAACGTCAAAGTCCAATTGCATCACAACTTCAACAACAAGTTGTCCAATGATACTTCACTCCCCCTTAGTCAATACTCCATCTCTCATGGAAACCACTCCCCTTTACATAATGATCCGAAAACCATATGTATTTGTAGTGTGAACTACAATTAATTCTCCCCCTTTTTGTCAATAAAATTGGCAAAGGTACAAGAACGGGATCCTACTGAAATCTCCATAAGAGACATTTCATGACCAAAGGTAAATTTTCTATCATCTTTTTTAGATGCAATCATAAAGCCGAGGCTAAATGCATTCATCAAGGAGTTCATAAAGATACAAGATAACCCCTACAAATTCCACAACCGCACTCCCCACAAAGATTTGGAAATTAAGCTCAAGTTCAAAAGAACTCTCCACCATAACATGTCATTCCCAAGGGAACAACAAGAGCGACCATAATTTCAAGTGAAAAGAAGGATTTTTTAAGACTTAACAAATTACATACAAGTATGAATTTGGAATCCAAAATATTTGATCATATTAACCAAAGCGAACCAAGATTAATTTGACTGAATATGCTCAACACAAATAAACTTATGGAGACTTAATTACACAATTAAACTAATCACAAAAGTAATCAATTTAATTGGCCACACTGAACATGAGAAAAATCTTCGGAGTGCTAACTAAATAATCACACAAGATGATTGATTTAGTTCATTTGGGCTCAACATAAGATATTATGGAACCCCGACTAAGATTATCATAGGAAACGACAACCTTAACCGTACCTGTACTCAACATGAGAGAACTCATGGAATACAAACTAAATAACCACATAAGTTGATTAATTTAGTTCTTAATGCTCAACATATTGCATCTTTATGGAACAACCAACCATGTCAATAAGAACTCGACTTAGTCACATCGTGCTCAACATAAGATACAAGATGGAACCTTCACGGTAATACATAGTAATATGGAACAATTAAGCTCTATACCGTGGATAACAAAAAACAAGAACCTATTCTATTTTTCCATCACAAAGTGACATAATAGACTTTATCCTTGAATCACAAAAGAATTTAACCTATCTTACATCAATAATTGACAATATAGGCTTAACTTTTGTGTTTTTCCAAAATACCATTCATTCCTTTATCAATATATGCATACCAATACGTGAACGACTTTACTTTTGACAAAATATGGGACAATCAAGTTCACGTACATAAACACACATATCCCATCAAAATATTGCAATATAAAAAATCATAAAGATTAATACTGCAACCATCATCTTCCAAACAAGTTTAGAATTTAAACCAATAAATCTAAAAGAAAGAAGATGACAAACATTGGATATAGCTATGTGTAATCACAATCATGGATATTCCAAATAACTAGCTATTCTTCTAAATAAGACAGAAAACATATAAGATTTACTAGACATTAAGACCTTTGAAGAATTCATTATCGTCCCCGAACTCCTTGTTGTCAACCTCCATGGGAACATAAGGTTAATTAAGGAAGGAGTTTATATCGATGAACCTTATTGGTTGCTGTTGCCGAACCATGGACTTCTGAATCTCATGAGTCTTACACACAAAAGCCTTTATTTGTTGAATCTCCTTTCGCAGCTCTTTTAACACTTTAAAAATATCAGAAAACTTCTGAGAAATTGAAGGAGCAGCTCTTGGCTTCCTAATATTCCTTCTTTTTCTTTTCTAGGTTGGAGGCAATAAAGATTTTTCATTTTCCTTCATGATTGATGGCTTAACAATCACATTACCTTCTTTTCCATCAGAAGACATCATCCTTGGAGCGTCCATGAATGTATGGGTTTGTGAAAGGAATTCACAACAAGCTCAACAAGTAGTATTGAGATAAAAATAGGTTTTCGTGAAGGAAAAGGAATGTAGGGTTTGGAACCTAAAATAGGTTCGTAAACGTACAACTCTTATCTCTACATAGAGCAGAATTATCGACAGTACCTTTCCTTTTGTTTTGAAAGACAAACAAACGACATAACTAAGAAAAGAAGAAAAACAAAACTTTTCTTAAAGCCTGAGAGGTACAAAATCATTGTCTCTTTTGATCAGGCACATGAGACAAGATTTTAGAAACAACAAAATTAAGTTGTGCTGTGGTGAACAATAATTTGTCCACCAATTTTCTCTTGAGAGGAATTCATAGACCTCTGTCTATCAAAACGGTTTGACCATAATTTTTTAAATGGTCTTGATTGTTCCTTGGAAACTAACTTCTTAGAAGAAGATAAAATCTTACATACCTATGCAGTCTTCTGATCAAGTTTGAGCTTTCTTGATAAATGATTTGCTCTTCGTTGAAGTTTGTTGACGTGTCTTTGCTTGTGTTTGAACTTGTAACACCTCGAGAGTTCATGACCTTTTAATGAACAATATGAGCACGTCACACTTGGATAATAATCAGGCTTCTGAATTGTGCAAGCATATAGGAACATAGTGGATCCTGAGTCATTATAAACAGTTTTTCCAAGATAAGATTCAATTTTTTCTTCCAGAATAGTTGGATTATCTTCTGAAAGAATATTAAAATTGATATGTGTATTGCTACAATTATCAAAATCAATATTTTCACCAAGAAGTGCAACACTTGATTTTCCATCTTCATTTGAATCATAGTCGTCAGACATTTCATCAAGAGTTGCAGCAAGACCTTTGTTCCTAGTGTATTTTCTTCGATTTGGACACTCGTTTATAAAAAGGCAAAATCCTTTACACTTAAAGCACCGAGGCATATCCTCATCATCAGTTTCATTTATATCCCTGTTTTTAGGAAGAACACGATTATGAGGTTTGACTGATGCCTTAGGCTTGTCTCTGGAGAATCGTTTACTTCTCTTCAATAGAAGATCCCTAAACTGTCTAGTGATCATTGAGACTAATTTGTCAAGATCTTCATCTGATGAATCTATCTCAGAATGATCATCTTCAGAGACATACACTTTTTTATTTTTATCAAGTAATTTAGTGTCCTTTAGTGCTTTGAACGCAACATCCTTAGTCTTGGATGATAGTTCGTGATCAAAGATCTTAAGCTTTCCAACCAGCGTATTTCTGGAGAGAGTATTTAGTTTATTTCCCTCAACGATGGCATGCTTCTTAGCATCGTATTTAGATGGCAGTGATCTGAGAATTTTCATCACAATGTCCTTTTCAGGAATAGTTTTACCCAATGCAAAAGATGCATTAACAGTTTCAGACACTTTGTGATTAAACTCATCAAATGTTTCTTCATCTGCCATATGAAGGTTTTCCCAATCAGAATTAAGGTTTTGAATCCTTTCTTCCTTTTCACTGGAGTTTCCTTAGAATACGGTTGCTAAGATATCCCAAGCTTCTTGTGACTTAGTGCAATTAGACACATGGTGCTGAAAATTTGGGGTAATGGCATGTATGATCGCATTCAAACAGTATGAGTTTTGCTTTGCAGCAAGAACTTCTGCAGGAGTATATTCGGAAATATTCTTTGGAATATTTTCTCCTTCTGCAGCAACGGGAGGATCATATCCATTAACAACAAATACCCATGATTGAAAATCACGTGCTTCAAGAAAAGCTCGCATATCAATTTTCCACCATAATTAATTAGAGCCATCAAAGACTGGTGGTACGTTTATTGAGATAACACCTCTGTCTATAGAGTCAGATCGCTACAAACACAGACTTGTAAGGTCTTGAACGTGTTTGCCTGCTCTGGTACTAATTAAAAAAGCGGGGGTCTAACACCACCACCCAATATTTCGATTAGCAATCTGTATGGACAACTCCGAGTTGTTTTCTAGAGAATCAACAAGACTTAATCAATATAAAATATCTTAAGGAGTTATTATCTCAATCTCTCAATTTGATTTGCTCAAGCAAATAAGATTCGCGAGTCTAATCAAAGAGAGATAACTTGGATGGTACCAAAGACCAATATCCAAGTGTCAATCAATTTAAATCTACAACCAAAATGGTCGGATATTCTAATTGATTGAATAACGCATACCCTGTATTATTTCAATTATATAAAAATATAATATGGAAAAGAAATAACACAGACACCAGAATTTTGTTAACGAGGAAACCGCAAATGCAGAAAAACCCCGGGACCTAGTCCAGATTAAACATACATTGTATTAAGCCGCTACAGACACTAGCCTACTACCAATTAACTTCGGTCTGGACTGTAGTTGAACCCCAACCAATCTCACACTGATCCAAGGTACATTTATGCTCCTACGCCTCTGATCCCAGCAGGATACTGCGCACTTGATTCCCTTAGCTGATCTCACCCACAACCGAGAGTTGCTACGACCAAAAATCGAAGACTTTAATAAATAAATATGTCTCACACAGAAAAGTCTACAGGTAATAGATAAATTCGTCTCCCACGAATAAACCTACAAGTTTTGTTTCGTATTTTGATAAATCAAGGTGAACAGGAACATCTCAGTTTCATCAATCACCTCACAATAAACTTAATCGACGCAGTGAAGAAGATTATTTAGGAATCACAAACAATGAGACGAAGATGTTTGTGACTACTTTTATCTTGCCTATCGGAGGTAGAATCTCAAGCCAATTATTACAATTGCACTCGTATGATAGAAAGAGCAAGATCAGATCACACAACTATGATAAAAATTGTATCGGTCTGGATTCAAAATCCCTATGAAGTCTTTAAGTCGTTAACCCGAGTTCAGAGAGAAAACTTAAGGGTTAATGGATATCGACTCTAGCTTAGAGAAAACTAGTATCATACAAGAAAGGTGTGTGGGGATTAGTTTTTACAATAGCTAGAGTTCTCCTTATATAGTCGTCAAATCAGGGTTTGCAATCAATGTTAGCTTAGTAAAAAAGCATTCAATATTCACCGTTAGATGAAAACCTGATTAGATACAAGCAAATATTCCTCAACCGTTAGATCGAAAACTTAGCTTGCCATATACACATGTACTTGACGATTTTTGGGTTTGTGTAACCGTACCCAAACGTGTACAATGGTTGGTTCACAACTAGTTAACCAAAAGGTTATCCAAATGATATAACTTTCATATCAACCATGTTCTTCTTCACCATAACTAGTCCAAATGACTCAAATGAACTAGTTAGAGAGTTGTTCAATTGCTATGAGATCTCAAGTACTACAAGAGACACAGTTGAATCAAAAACGATGTGATTCACTCGAATCATTAATCATGAAATATAAAGCCACGGTTTGAAAAAGCATCCCTTAGTAATATAGAATAAGTTCACGAACAACGTTTTCAGACATAACCTCATGAGTTCGCAGACTCAAGCTAACCGGTTGAAGTTATAAACTCCAGCAGAAATTTTCGGGTTCGAGAGCTTCCGTTAGTTTGCGGACTGGGTTCGAGGACTGCAATGAGCTACAACTCCAGCAGAAATTCTCGGATTCGAGAACTACGCCAGTTCGAGGACTGGGTTCGAGGACTGATTTTCTACTCACGTTCCGGTTCCACTTGATCAACAAAGTTCGCAAACTTCGGTTCAAGTGCTAAGGACTTATACATATATGAGTTTCCATAATAATGTTTATATCCCCCAATGGTTATATAGTCTAAACTCTCATTTTAATCATTGAAACATGCTCAGAGGGCGTTATATAGTTGTTATTCGCAAACTATTTTTATTCAGAGCATTTTCCAAGAAGATTGAAACTTAACATGATTTTCGTCACTAGGCAAAGATGAACTTGGCTAAATCGAAAGATTTACCAACACCCATTTCGAGAAATAGATAAGCGAGATATACTCAGCTCGAAATATCACATGTGCATATTCTAAGTCTATATAGTAATACAACTTTTGTCTGAAAGATAGGTGATAGAGTAGATATACTTTTGAGTGATAGATAAGTTCAAGTCTCCACATACCTTTTAGTCGATGAAGATCCACTAGTTCTTTGAGTAGTCATTCGTCTTGTATGATGATTTCCATGGAGTCTTGAGCTCAACTACACTTTCTATCCTAGTCCGAGACCTTAACTATAGTAGACTAGAAATCAAGACTTTATAGTTTTGATAACTAACATTGACAAACATGCTTGAGATAGCAACGCATGCGAGTTTGACCGACCAATGCTCTAACATATGCTATAATGGGAAAATCATGATGTTGTATTGTGCAAATATTTTTCTTCAAGTCTAATAGGAGAGGCCTTAAAGTGGTTTAAAGGTTTACCAAAGAATACCATAACATATTTCAACCATTTGCAGACTATGTTCTTAGGGGCGTATATAAGTAATAATTCTTCGCGACCTGGTATTGAAGATGTATTTTGATTAAAACAAAGGGTTGCGAAAGTTTGGAGCATTTAGCCACAAGATGAAAGACAATGTGTAGTGAAATGGATGGTCGTGTGGATGAGAGATATCTCATTTTATCATTTATTAATGCAATGTTCGCAACCAACCTGCTGTATATTCAAATTTTCAGAATCAATAACACGATCACAATGACAAAATTACGAGAGCTTCAGGAAGAGTATATTGCTCTTGAGGAAAAACAAAATGTGATGGAATCATACCCAGTTGCGAACACAAGTTCAAAAGCAGCGAATGCAAGCCTATTACCGAAATTGATAAATACAGTGGCGAGAACTTCGCAGACACAACAAGAAAATATGATGGAGAATAGTCAGCAGAAGCTAGTAGCTATGGGGAGTTGTGATCAAGAATAATTTGAAAGAGAAAGAAACTTCTATATCCGAGGTGGAAATAATAAGATTCCAAGACTTGATCAGCTGCAAGAAACGTATGGAGGTCAAAGGAAAAATTATCACAGAGGCCAAGGAAATCAAAAGATGATATGGGAAGAGATCAAGATGCCCCCTGAGTGATAGTGTAGAAAAAATATGGGAACTATAATCTTGATGGAGAATATACCAGCACCCTGGAACATGGGAAAAGAGCCTCCTCCAAATCACCGAAGTCAAGAATTTTGTTCTTACCATCCACTACACCATTTTAAGGAAATAGCAACCCAGAGTAGCAACAGCACTGGCGCCGTTGCGAAATTTCGGTTGCTAATTCCCGTTGCTAATATTTCGCAACGGAATGTTACAGTTGCTAATTTCGCAACAGAGAAATTTCGGTTGCGAATAGCAACCGCAGGGTGTTCATGCATGCGAAGCGCGCGTGTGGTAGGGAATACTTTGACTTGTTTTTCCGCCCAAGTCAAAGAGTGGTCAAGTGTTCTTCTTCTTTTTTCCACCCTTCAAAGGAGCGGGCTTATCTTCCCTTCTCTATTTCCTTATCTCACTTCTCACTTCTCAGCCACAAAATTGTTTTCATGTCTTTCATTCTGAAGCTTCTCTGAAGAACCATGAAATCCAACCAGCAAGAACCCTAACAACTGCTTGCATTAACGATTTTCTATCTTCTAATTCTCTTTATAATTTAATCTGTAGAGGTTCCTTCTTCCTCAACCAAAAAACCAGGTTCGTCCTCTCTCTCTTAGGGTTTTTTTTAAATCCACATCTCCTTTTTGGTTTTAATTTCTGTCATTTTTTGTTTGATATTAGATATTGTTGTGAATAACTGTGTTATTTGCAGGATTCATATCATGGATCTCTGTAAGTAGAAGAATTTTTAGGGGATTCTAGGGTTTTTTCAATTGATTTATTTGTGAATATAGGTTTCTGACGTTTTTTCAATTGATTTATTTAAATTGAAATCGTCAACGATTTTCTTCAATAAATTCTGGTGGAAAGGATGAAGGGTTCTAAGATCTAGCTTTAACATTTGCTGAAAAGTGCAAGGTACTCTTATCTCTTTCTGTTTTTCTCTATTTCGCTTCCTCCTTCTGTATTTCAATGCACCTCTAGCGTAGATTTTGATTGAAATTGAGATTCTAGGTTTCCTTTATTCTGTATTAATTAATTTCAACTAGAACTGGTTACTTTTGGATTTTACAGAATATAATGGATTCAAATTGGCGAGGTTATCTAAACACGGTAAAAACTGATGCAAAAGGAAGGTAAACAAATTGTCATTTTTCCCCTTGAAAAGCTGAACCCTTTTACATGATCAAATCAATGAGTATAATCAAATTAGTTGTGTTTTGGTGATAGTAAAGAACATATTCATACATCAAGGATTATGTATTTTCTCAAGAGTGGAAAACCTTACCTATGTGTTCCACGAGAGGACTTGCATAATCTGGTATGTACAAATTGTGAATTATTCGGTATAAGAACGAGCAAATGAGTTTGATTTTTGCAGTAGATGTGCTTATTTGATTGAGTTTGTGGTTTTTTTTATTGTAGAATGTTGTTATTGACGAACGTGGTTCAATGGAGGTGGATAATCCATACCCTGGTCCCCTTGCAAATGTGCTAAAGTCTATAGTAAAGGTTGGTGTTGCACAGCATTGATTTTGGTTTGTTATGAGAAAACTTGATGTGTAACCGGAAGTGTGGAACATTGTTGTATTAAGTTGGTTTGATGATTGTGTTGCAGTTACCTACTAGGGTTGCTTTGACTGGTGATGCTATGTCTCTTGAAGAAGATAAGGTAACCTCACTTGCTCTTGAATTCCTTCAACTCTTATGTCCTCGTTGGCGTTTAAAAACTTCTTCGAGTTGATGTGGAATCGGTGAATTGGATTAATGATTACTGTGCACGTTTACATTTTTACAATCAACCGGCGTCTAAGTGTACATTTTAGCTTTCTCAAACGAGTGTTATTAGCTTCTGTTTATTGGTTTTGATGGTCAGCTTCGATGATTTAGTATAAATTATTATGATTTCATATGTTAATAGGATGTATAGCGTTTCTATGTAGCCGTGCAGAAAAAGAAGATGCCATGATCAGTCCTTTTGTCTCCTCCTGCTATGGTATCTGTAGGATTCATAGTATTCTAAAGTTGGTGCAAATGTATGGTTGTGGTTCAAGCGAAATTTGACAAGTTTCTAGTGCCCCTGATATGAAATTTTATTGTGCAATGTAACTGATGTTATGTCATTTACATTTTTTTATCTGCATAAAGACGTTGAAGTATGTTGGCTTTCTCTGACTTTTACATTGCTGACGCTTATCTTTTTACATGACAACCATCTAGGAATGGAAAGTGGATTGGAAACTCTATCAGGACAAGCTTTTGGAGCAAAACAATATCGAAAACTAGGAGTTTATACTTGGAGTGCAACAATCTCTCTTATCCTGGTTTGCATCTCGATTGCTCTCCTATGGGTTTCGATAAGGAAACTAATTACTTTCACAGGTCAAGATCCCTTAATCGCACTTGAAGCTGGCAAATACACGACATGCTTGATCCCTGCAGTATTTGCTTATGTAGCTCTCGATCCGTTAATGAGATATTTCTAATCCCAGAGTCTAATCATTCCCATGTTGTTAACTGTTAAGTACTTCCATTGCAGTAGTTATCCACATACCTCTTTGTTGGGTTTTAGTTTATAAATCTGGGTTGGGAAATATTGGAGATGCTTTAGCAATTGGTATCTCATACTGGATCAATGTGGTCTTTCTCGGATTATATGCGGCGTATTCTCCCTCATGTGAGTTAACTCGTACATCCCTAACAAAGGAAGCATTTCAAGGGCGTGGAGAGTTCTTATGTATTCGGTTCCTTCTGCTGTAATGATTTGGTAAAACTCCAGTCATTTCTTTTTTATGATATCTTAAGCTTTTCTTCTGTCTCTCTCATTTCTTAGTTTCATAACCGTTTTTCTGTTTTGATGGCTGTAGTCTGGAATGGTGGTCATTTGAGTTATTAATCCTTCTATCTGGACTTTCACCAAATCCACAACTCAAAACTTTAGTACTCTCCATATGGTATGATTTTATTCAGTCAATTCTGGACTCTTCATATTAGTTATAAATTTTGCTACTTCAATTTATGTAATTGATTGATCAATGCAATTAAGTTCTTGTTACCTTTGTGGACAGCCTTACGACTATTTCGTTGGTGTATATGATACCGTATGGAATTGCTGCTGCTGTGAGGTTTGCTCTCCACTTGCTAGCCCTTGCGCACTTTATGTTTCTATCTAAGTTTGCTCATTTATTAATAGAGTTCAAATCCATATAGACCTCTTTCTTCCACCATTGCACCAAAGGGATTTAAATGGAGATGATCCCAGATCATGGTGTTGTGCTAAGAATAATAATTTATGTATACGTGTGAATGTGACTTGATTATAAAATAAACACCTTTTCATTATGTAGCACTCGAGTTTCAAATGAATTATGAGCTGGGAGACCACAAGATGCGCGTTTGGCTGTCTGCTCCGTGATGATTATTGCGATAATTGAGTTGGTTATAATAAGCGTGGGGCTCTTTGCTTGTCGTAATATCATGGGCTATGCTTACAACAATGAGAAGGAAGTTCTAGACTACGTGAATGACATGGTTCCCTTAATATGTCTGTCAGTTATAATGGACAGTCTACAAGGTGTCCTCTCTGGTTCATGATACTACCATATCATATTTTAAGTGCTAAACTGTCCCTTCTTTATAGCTAGATCCAAAAATTTCTTTGGGTTCTGAAATTTTTATGCTCTGTATTCTTTAGGTGTTGTTAGAGGGTGCAGATGGCATCATATAGGTCCTTATGTAAATCTAGGAGCATTTAATCTTGCTGGAATTCCTAAGGTCTCTTCCTAATCTGTTATGTTTAAAGCTGGACAACAATCCCCTTACAAAGGTAATTCACTTCTGATTCAATTATGTTTTACTTCTTTAAGATGCCAGAAATGACAAGATTCAATGCTAGTATATAGAAGCACCTTGTATATAATTCATAAGCCACTGCCATGTTATGTGTTTGCTTTCCTACCTTTGCCTCCTTTTATCTTATATGGAGTATATATATATCAAGCTTCCTTGTTCGCTGGAATTTGCAGATCCCTTCAGATGCATTTGGAGATCTCTTGAAACTCCAGATACTGGATTTGAGTGGTAACGCTACTTCATTACCACAACCTCCTGCATTCTCTAGATTACCCCAGTTGCAAGAGCTATACCTGAGGTATTCCTTGGGCCGAACTAGTTACTTCTTTAATTTATTCATAAAATGCATCATCTTATTATCTTTAACTATACCTTTTGGGCACAGGCGTATGCAACTACATGATATCCCTTCAGATTTATTATGCTTACAACAGCTGCGGATTCTTGATTTGAGCCAAAATTCACTTGTATCAATACCAAAGGTAACACTAGTTTTTCTTTTTTGGTTTTAAAACATGTTTTTCTAATGCGAACTAGTTATTCAATTGTTATATGCATATTTTCTTGGTAGGGTTAAGACGTTTACTTTAAATTGATATGCAGGAATTTGGGAGATTTACATCTCTTATTGAGCTTAACTTTGTCGACAACAACATCTCAATGATTCCACATTTGGTTAGGAAACAAAATCTTAACTCCTTTCACTTTATTATTTCCGTTGCATATTCATTTTGAGGTTGTTGTGGCATGTATCATGCATTAGTGTCAATAAAAAGCACCGAGTAGGCATGCCAGCAGAACTAATTGGCTTGATATAACATTTTTTGTTGCACCTCTTATACCTATTCTTATAACAAAGTTACTGGAGCAGGGTTTACTGGAAGATAGCTTACAAGCTTTGAGAGACTTTAATGTGCATTGTCCTTATGTGTATTTGCTTGTCGTGTGCAGATTCTTGTTCTTGAAACTCCAGATGGACCTATTTTTGAGAGTAATGCCATAGCACGTTATGGTGAGGCTCCACTATTTTTTAAACACCCGAGGGTTGATTGTTTTGCAAACATGTATGCAACTTATTAGTTTCTTTTATTTTCTTCAGTTGCTCTCTTGAAGGAAGCAACCCTCTCCTTGGTTCATCCTTGATTGAATATGTAAGACATTTGTTTTTTCACTTGCTTATTATTTCTTCTCTTTTATTTATTTTTCTGTTTCCTTTTGATGATTGATATGCTATTAATTCAGTTTATTGTTTGAAAATGTTGGGAGAGGTAAAGAAGGCAGAATCTATTCCACCAGCTTCATCTGCAAAGGTTTCTTCTCCGCCTAAATAAGTTGTGAATCCCAAGGAAAAAAGTGAACCAAAGAAGGAGCCTAAAGCAGAAGAAGTCCATGATCATGATGAGGCACCAAAGCACAAGGCAAAGAATCCTCTCGATTCTCTCCCCCCTAGTAAGATGATATTGGATGAGTGGAAGAGACTCTACTCGAACACCAAAACTAATTTCCGCGAGGTAGCTATTAAAGGTAATGTCACTTCACTTAACAATCAGATTGGTACCTGTGATATATTTTTCACTACCAGGATTAGTTGTGACTCTCCAAGAATATCCACTTTTTATTTATTTTCTCAATCCTCATTTACATTCTTTTACAAGTTTTGAAAGTTTTGAGTGAGTATGTCATCCTTGCTAAAATCCACTTGGATTTTCTAAGGTCGCCCTAATAGGGGTATTTCCCTTACCAATATATGTTTTGTCTTGTGGATTTCAGTACACCCCCTTTTGTTTGTGACATCAGTACTTAAACATCAAATTGGTTATTATGCAGGTATTTGGGCTTAAGTCAAAAAGCAGTACTCTGGTGATATTTTAGAAGCAGTTGAATCTTTGATGAGGATATTGATTAAGCAAGCGGAGTCTGGTGATATTTAGTCTTTCATTCCATGTTTTTCAATGCCTCTGTCAGTTGACACAAACTAGGCTACCCATCCGTTTAGAAACATCAACATAGATCCAATATTGTATGTTAGTCACAACATACATAAGTTACTTGTGTACATTTGTATCAACTGAAGAATCCCTTTATTTTATAATAAAATTATCTGGTGGTGATTCTCAACTAAATTTGTATCAATTTTGTATTGCCATTGTAGTTGTATATATGTTTGGATGTTGAATATGGGGAACTGGGTAATTGCAGGGGGGGGGATATGGGGTAATGAATTTTGATAAGGTCAATGGAATGGGACTTGACCTTCTTTTTTGAGGTTGCAAAAGATTAGCAACATCGGGGCTCTGTTGCTAAATTAGTACAAGAACCAATACAGTAGAACCAGAACCAATAGTATCTGGTTCCGGGTAGGGATATTCCTGTAATTAGCAACATATTAGCAACAACAAGCTATTGTTGCTAATAGAAAATTTCGCAACGGCAACAGCCGTTGCGAATGTCCGTTGTTGACCAAGATTTGCAACAAAGCTTATGCCGTTGCTAAAAATTGCGACACCGTGTTTAGCAACAGCGAAATCCCGTTGCGACCCCGTTTAGCAACAGCTATTGTATGTTGCTATATCGTTAAAATGGTGTAGTGATCATTTTCATGGACATTCAACAAATGACTGCATAAATATAAAGACAATCATTCTCAGAATGATAGATCAAGGAAAATTAAATCATTTTCTCATGGGACAACATCAATCTCAACCGTTACCACCTCCACCAGAAATTCACAGAGTTAATACAACAAAGGGAGGAGAAATGTTTGTAATAGAAGTTGGAGCAAAGGCGAAGAATCTATTTTGTCACTCTATCGTACATTCATACAAAACGATTGAAGACTTTCACGATAATGTTCCGAGCAGAGTTTTCGCAAGAAATGCTAATGAGAGAGAAATAATGAACATTGCGAAAGTCTCGCCATTAAAAGACTGGCAAAAGAAGATTATTTCCTTCACCGCAGAAGAAGTACATGAAGGTGGATAAATGCATGAAAACCCATTGGTGATGAGATTATAGATTAATCCAAAACCAAGTGATGATGAAGATGATGAAGCTGAGGACTCATGGGAAATCAATAGAGTTTTAATTGATATTGAAAGTTCTGTGGATATCCTATTATATCATGCTTATAAAACTATGGGTGTAAAAGATGAAGATTTGATACCTTCAACTTACAAAATCTATGGTTTCAACGGAACTTCTAATAAACCTAAAGGTGAAGTCACTATGCGAATTCCATTGAAAGGAATATCTTCTTAAATTATGTTCTGTGTGTCGACGTGGAGCCACCATACAACGCCTTAATTGTCAGACCTTGGCTACATGGGATTCTAGGTGTGGCATTGAAATTTCATCAGTGCATCAAGTTCCCTCATCCGAGTGGACTTGGCATTATAAAAGGAGATTGGATTGAGGGAAAGAAGTGTTATAAAATAGATGTTGAGTCATGCGAAGAACGAACTACAGAAAAAGAGAATTGGAGGCGTAATATCAAATGAAAGTAGAGAAGTGAGAGATTGATGGTTGATGCAGTAGAGAAGAGAAAAGAAGAAATATTGCGAAGTAAATGTTTGCTGAAAATAGGAAGTGGCGAGACGTTCGCAGAAAGCAAGAAAGCCGCAGAAAATATCAATGACGCAGAGGCAGAAAGCAACAAAAGTAAGAAACTTAGAATTTGATATCAGAATAAAATTGAGAAAAGAAAGAAAAATGTGTGGCTGATTTGTTACAAAAGATTTCAAAAAATGTATTTTATGGAATGACAAAGACGAGAATTAAGAAATTACAATAAGATATGAAATGCAAAACCAGAATAATCAGAACAATTAGAATGGGGCGAACCTACTATGGTGTGCACCCTAGTTCGCGAAATCAAAATTTCTCAAGAGGCAAATGTAAGACCTAAAGTGCGTCATAGAAGGGTGTACCTGTTGCATGGCTCAGCAAAAAGTTTACACCACTACTGGAACCTGAGTCATGGAGATTTGGGGTCAATAAAAACCCATCCAGGAGGGGCACCTTGGATTCTCAACTTAAGCATATGACTTGAGTTAGGCGACTAGGGTAATAAGGACTCTCCTAAGGAGTGCAGAATATGACCAAGGCGCCGAGGTACACGGTTGAGTCAAGAGTGCACAGGGAGTCTGGAGCATACCTTGCCATTCTTGACAAGTCTTGGCTATGATGCTCTCGGCCTGAAGAAAACCCCACTTAGGGTGCAGTATCGTAACCATAAGCCATACAGGAAAAAGGGATAAGAGGCTGCGAAAACAACTACTTGTTGTCAAGACCGGATGGGAGGAGCTATCCTTGTATGGTAGAAGTACGTCTCCTTAAAGGGGAAACCAGGGGGAAGATAAGGGCGGAACCCTCCATTAGGGAGCTGATAAGTGTCTTAAGACGCAAATGTCACGAGGCTTTATTTTCGCAAGAATATTTAGGCTTGTCATATTTGTGCGACAATCCTGAAGAGGCAATAATACAAAATAAAAATATAAGACGAGAACAATGGGTCAGTACATGAAAGTGTAAGGACGTACTTCGACTTCGTCGTAAGACGGCAATGTCATGGGGATTTATTTTCGTAAGAATATTTAGGCCTGTCATATTGTCGCAGCAAAAATCATAAGAGAAAAAGGTTAAGGCAAGATCAAGGGGTTTTTGCATGAAAATGCAAAGACGTCCTACGATTTTGTCGCAATGACAAGAGGTGGCAAAATAAGACCTTTACTTAGGAAGGAAAAATAAGACCACATCAGAATACAAGAAAAATTGCAATTCTAAAATATGTGATTGCGATATTATGCAGAAATAACTGCGAGATTTGGGAATGCATATCCTGAAAGATTTCACAACAATCTTACTGCACAAAGTTAACTTGCTTAATCTCTCATTTGAACACAAATAACAGAGGCAAGAATGGGAATGCATTAAATGAGAATATGTTGTTTGTTTCCATATGATAGATTTACGCACAAAGTGAAAAATAAAAAATATATTGATTAACCATATTGCGAGAAAGAATTGTTTTCTAACACATGAAGGAAGAAACAAAAGAAATAGAACTTGTATTGAAGATTGAAGAAATTCGCAGTGATAGATTACAAAAATAAAGGATTAAAAGACAAATATACAAATATTACAAAAAATCAAAGAAGGACGCAAAAATTATTTCTTGCTTGATTCTTCATCATCCTTATCAGACTCTTCTCCTTCCTCACTAGCGTCAGATTCTTCTTATTCTACATCTTCATCAGATTCTTCTTCTTCGCTAGCATTGCTATCAGAGATGACCAAATCAAGAGTGTTCTTTGGGACTTCATATAAGATATAAGGATATGTGGAATGCGGAATGTTATTGTCATCACAAACCATTTCAATAGTTTGGTTGCGAAAAAGAGTAGCATCATTTTTAAAGTTCGCAACAGTAATTTTTAATTGGCTCTTCAGCTTAGAACATTTATCATTGCGAGAAGAAAGATCCTTTGCGAGCTGCTCCTTCTCAGCCTCAAGTTCTTCAATTCTTCTGCGAAATCTCTCTTCAGCTTCTGCGAAAATATAACAATGAATTAGCAACTTGATGAAAATTTATGAAAAACAAACAATTAAACAAGGAAGAGCAGTTAACAACCTTCTTTGTCAGAAATAACATCTCTAACCAAGGCTATGTGTTCAGTATGGAGGCTAACATCTACACCTAGATTATTCCTGGCATTATCTAGAACTTTCGCAGCCCAAGCGAATTCATCATCATTATGTATTAAAAGATATGAGCGAACTTGACTCTCTCTTTCGCTAAGTATAGCGTTTTGTAAAATAGCTTCATCTCGTTCAATTTGATCCCCAAGAAGAGTTTCATGGAATTTCGCTAGAGTTTGAGCACCTTGGGGAGCAATACGATCTTTTTCATCTATGAGACTACTATTCTTGGTCCTTAAATTATTAGTGTGACGCCCCGGTTTTCAAAACCCGAGGTTCCACTTGGATACCATATCCGAGGCCCGGCTACTAAGCCCAAGATCATTAAATAATTTATTCATGCTTATTTAGTTTATGTTCATGTTACCATTTCTGTCGCAGCGGAAAACTTAGAAATTCATTTCGGAAGATCTAACCGTTGATTTAACCTAATTTTTTTATGACTCTACGTGCTGGACCGCTAAACGGATGCCTACGTACGCAAAAGGATCAAGCACGACCGTAGTTCATCAGACGATACACCAAATACACAATCAACAATTTTAAGATGATCAAATCATTAAGGCTAAACTTACCCAAGACACTTGTTCGACCTATTTAAAATATTGCTCCTCCTCTGGGAGCCCATATCAAATGAAGAAACGAGAACCAAATTAATCAACTGCTCGCCCCATGGAGCCAACACATGGAAACACCACATCCATAAAAACTAATTAAATTCAATCAATCCGCTCGCCCCAGGGAGCCAACATATGGAAACACCACATCCATAAACAATAATAAATTCAATCAATCCGCTCGCCCTAGGGAGCCAACATATGGAAACACCACATCCATAAATAATAATAAATTCAATCAATCCGCTCGCCTCATGGAGCCCCACGTGGGTTTAGGAAACAAAACTGTTCCCAAGGATATCTCGTATCCCATCAAAAATATAATACAACAATAAATTCAATCAATCCGCTCACCCTAGGGAGCCCCACGTGGGTTTAGGAAACAAAAACGTTTCCAAGGATATCTCGTATCCCGTCATAAATAATCTTTAAGAATCACAATCTATGAACCGCATCCTAACATTCATAATCATGCTCACAACATCGGTTATCATTCATATATTATTGAAAACTTGTAAATATGAATTTAATTAACAAAACCATAAATAAAAAGAGTTTTAGATTGTTTTGCGCCTACCTCGAATCGCAATCCAAAAACTATCAACAATACAAGGAAGAGCTTATCACCGAAGAAATCGTCTTTTGGAGGACTCTTTCACTTTCACTCTAAACATAGCTCTCCCTATTTACTAACTCTCACTCTAACTCTTATTTAGTTTACTCACTTTGAGTTTGGTTTTTGTTGCTTTGGATTCGTTTACCTTAACACTAATAAGTTATCATTACACAAAACATTATCATTACATAAAACATTATCATTACATAAAACTTTTTCTTTCTTTTTCTTTTCTTTTTCTTTTTCTTTTTTCTTTTTCTTTTAATATATTAATCAAAAGATAATTAGATAAACTTTTTCTTTTAACTTCAACAACAAGGAAAACATAGTTTAAACCAAAAGCATAATTTCCAGAAACTTCAGTTTGGAAAGCCTAAGTTCAAAAATTTGCGTATACTTCATTAAACAACGAAAATGAGTGATTCTTATCTCATTTTAAAGAAGAATAAATAAGGTATCATATAAAATTATTAGCAAAAACAAAAAGTTGAAGAACAGGTCCAACCCATGCTTGAAAATTCTGACAGTAAACTGTCCACAGAAAACCAGCAGTTTTGGTAGTCTTTGCTAGGAAATTCACACAAGCTTCATTATTTATCGGAATCTATTGATTCTTGGCTCTTTTTAAATAAAAGAAGATAACCTTTAACATAAAAATTATAAGTAAAAACAATAAATTCAGAAACCAAGTTGAAATCTCATTGGGAAGTCCGACAGTAAAAACGTTACAGAGAAACTACAGTTTTGGGAGTTCCAACTTAAAAATTCACACAAGATTCATTACTCAACCAAATGCATTGGTTCTTGGCTCATATTAAAGAACAAAACATAATGTTTCATATAAAAATTATATGTAAAATCAATGAGTTTTATATCTATCTCAAAGTGTTTCAAAAAAACAGAACAGAGATCACGTTTCTCAGAAATTGCAGTTTCGACAATGTACATTCAAAAATTCATATAAAAATCATTACACAATGAAATTCAGAAGTTTTGGTACCATTAAAAATATAAGAAACCCTACTATGACATAAAAATGGTAAACAAGGGTAACGAGGTACAAAACTATATTTAAATATCTCCACTAAACATGACATAAGTGCTGTCCTTCAGAAAATTCAGTTTTGGTAGTCTGTAATCAAAAATTCGTGTAGAAATCATTACACAACGGAATTTAGCAAACTTAGTCTTGTTGGAAATCTGAAATACTCTACTTTGACATAAAAATTATAACCTAAATAGATCAGGTATAAATCGGATCTTAAAATTCTCAAATAAACAAGACAGTGACAAAGTTCTTCAGAGATTATAATTTTGGAAGTCTATACTCAAAAAATCACTCAGACTTTATTATTCATCAAAATATACTCATTCTTATCCCAACTTGAAGAAGAGAATATAAATTTCACATAAAAATTGTAAGAAAAATTATTGAGTTTTATAGTTGTGCCAAAGTATCTTAATAAAACAGGATAGAAGTCAAGCGCTTCAGAAATAGCAGTTTCTGCAGTCTATATTCGAAAATTCTTATAAAATTAATTACAAAGCGAACTTCAGAGAATTTGGTACCTTTAGAAAGCTAAGAAACCAAACTTTAACATAAAAATGATAAACATATGTGATAAGATACATAACTATGTTTAAATTTCTCAACCAAAACGGACAGAAGTGCTGTCCCTCAGAGAATTCAGTTTTAATGGTCTGTAATCAAATATTCGTGCAAAAATCATTACACAATGGAATTTAGAAAACTTGGTCTTGTTGAAAAGATGAGAAAACCTTCTTTAAAACAAAAATGATAAGCAACAATAAAGATTTTCATAGATATTCCTAAAAGTCTCTAATAAACAGAACAACAACACTAAGTTCAGAAATTCCAAGTTTCGCAAGTCTCTAATAGAAAATTCGTATAAAATTCATTATATTATGGATTTCAGCAAACTTGGTCTTGTTGAAAATCTGAAAGACTATACTTTGAAATAAAAATAATAAACAGAAGAAATAAAGTATCAATCTGATCTGAAAAGTCTCAAATAAACAAGACAGTGACCAAGTTCTTCAGAAATTACAGTTTTGGAAGTCTATAATCAAAAATTCACCCTAACTTCATTACTTATCGGAATCCAGTGATTCTTGGATAGTTTTAAAGTAGAGGAGTTAATCTTGTATTTGAAAAATATAAACAAATATAAGATTCAAATTAACTGGGTGAGAATCTAACCATAAGACAGGATAGAAAACTGTTGCCAGAAATCCCAAAAATTGCTTCTAAATTGAGTTTTATGATAGAACTTTGTTTGCTTTTGCCGTGAGAAGAAATAGAAATCAGGAGTGAAGAAAAAAAATAGTTATGTAATTAAATTCAAGATAAATGTTTATTAAGGAAGACAAAAAGTCTAAAATACCCCTATTAGTAAAATGACATAAATGCCCTTGAAATTGGGACTGGTATTACAATTAATTTCCTCTTTAGAGTTAAGATAGAAACGCTTAAATTTATTGGCTAAGACCAAGTTGGATCTATGGTCAATTTCTAAGAGGCGAAGTTTGGATCTGAGTTCATCCACGGAAAGGGATTTAATCTTGTCGTTTGAAAAACTATTTAAAGAGTTATTAAGGAGTTCAAGCAGGGTATCATTATTTAGGGGTTGGGGAAAAGAACGAAGAATGGTAGCCTCATCAGAAAGACCATAAATGTATGCGAAAATGGTAAATCATATGAGGAAAGATAATGAGAAAACGAAATGAAGAAAAGGAAGAAAAGCTCTATACCATAGAGTTACTTATTGGCATTTTGAAGACTAAATATTTTTCTCTTCTGAGTGGAATTTTCAGAATCCAATTGCTTATTCTTTTCACGAAGATCAGCATCTTCAATCTCCAGTTCTTCATTTCTTTGGCGAAGTAGAAGATTCTTCGTTTCAAAAGTCGCACGCCTTTTTTCCAAATCTGAGGCAACGGCGAAAAAAGCTCTTCCAGTCTGCAAAAGAAAGCAAAAATTATCAAGAAAGATATAATTTTGAATTATAAGTATAAAGAAAAAACAAAGAAATGCAAGCATACCAGAATACCAAGTGAGTTCGGAAAGTTAGGAGTCACTGATTTAGAAACCCCACGAAGAGAACTATCACCATCCAATAGAGTCGAATCACATATATTCGCAAGAGCTTTGCATGTATTGGTGAGATTTTCATCACCAATCCCTTGCATGGAATCATAAAAGATGCTATACAATTGTGCCATTGAAGATTCAAAAGCGGCACCTGCCTTTGCGAATACAACATCATCATCTGTACTCTCATCAGAGTGGGAACTTGAGGGAGAGGGAGTGCGAACTTTTCTTTTCTTTGAAGATGGGACAGCGGATTTTTCCTTGCGAAGAACATTTTTACTCTTGCCTTTGGTCTTCGCAGCATTAAACCCTTCTTCTTCCACAACTATAATGCCAATCTACGCACACGAATGAAGATAAGAAACATAGGCAACAATATTGTTAAAAATGGTAAAGGAAAGTATTTCTTACTTCATCCGTGATCGAGCGAAGTGCTGCTAGGGTGCTTGCCTTGCTGGTCCTCTTGTATCTTCTTCTTAACTTGTCAATCTGAAGTTTTTGCAAAGTTAATAAGTATAAAGAAGAATGAAGATAATAGAATGAAAAAAATAAACATACCTCTTTCTCTTTTTCGGGCCAATTAAATACCCAAGTTTGGTAAGTAGCGAGATTCGCAGGAAGCACGTGTGAAACAGAAACATAAGGGCCCCTCAGCATCAGTGGAAAGACGCACCACTTTTCATCTTTGGATTGGCGAGGAGTTTTATTATTTACAGAATGCCAATAAATATCATGCATAAGCCTTTTATTATCATCAACATTTTCCTTCCTCTTCAAGCGAATACCCCAGAAAGTTTTGACATTCTTCATAGGTATTAGTTCATAGTTATCAAAGAAGCTTTATGCGGTGTATTTTTCGGGAAGAATTTATAATTCCTTAAATTCAGGATCCCTAACATCTTGTGAATAAAGAGACCCTTTGCCAGCACCACGGTTAGCGAATTCAAGCATTAAGTGAATGCAATCCACACTTAATTGATATATTTCCCGCGGGAACTTCGCGTGGGAGAGTATTTCATAGAATAAAGGAAGGTTAGGATCACAAAGAGGGATAGGAAGGCCAGAAAGAATCTGACCCAGCGAAACTATGATCTCATTATCATCACAATTATGATCAGAAAATAATTTAGCAGAAAGAATGGAGGTAGCTTCTTGATTGGGAATGGTGGATAGCGTAAAACCCTTCTCTTTAAAAACTTTCTGAACTCCTTCAAGAGAAGTTTTAGCTTTGTGACTGCTTGGAGGCATATCTGAGTATGGGAATGAAGGAATGAAGATCAAAAGAAAAAGAAGGATGAAAATTTACAGCAGCAGAAGCGGAATATGCGGAGAAACTGTAAATTTGCAGAGAAGAATATAAGAAAGTGAAAAGGGAAAAAGAGAAGAATAATAAGAGTATATATATAGAGAGAAGAGTTCTCGAGAAGATAAAATCATTAATGCGAAGGATGGACGTAAATGGTTGAGATATAGCGGTTGAAAAAGACGTGTGAAGAAATGGGTGGAAGAAAATATACGTGTAATAAATACTGCGTAGAATACAAGATCGTGTCAGTACAAAAGAATATGTAAAGATGAACAGCTTCGGCATTCTGAAGTACAAATTCTCATGACATTCTCCACTTCGCAGAGAAGACATGAGAAGAGGCAAGATGTAGGATCAGAATATCGCAACAACAACACACTTGTGAAATCTTCATCAGCAACATTGCGAAGACGTCGCATAGTGACTTCGGAAATGACATAACGGATAACGACGGCATAAACATGAGAAAAGTGTGACGATCTAGCAAAATTTAGGATGTATGCGAAATTAACATTTGTAAGCTTGTGAATATCGCAAGGCTAGATCCGAAAATAAAGGACAACTTAGTTGTCATCCACTATGTAATACTTTATATAAAGAGCCGAATAGGCGTAAGGAGGAGAGATAATATTTGGAGTGTTGAGAAAGTTTTGAGGAGAGAGAAAGTCCAAAATAGTGTTGTATTCTTGATTTCATTTCCTTCTTGTAAATTTTCTAGATTCAGTTAATAAAAAGTGTCGTTATTGATCTTAAGAAATGTGTTGATTGTTATGAATTCTTTTGAGGGATGTATTGTAGGATTTTCTGCAACTACAATCGGGAAGTTAATGTTCTAACTCATGAACATGGTATCTCTACGGTCAAAAGAATCAAGGATATCAGTGATACCTTTTATTATGGATCTTTTCAAAGGTATGATGTTATCAAAGAGATTTGATTCTTATTTTGTCTAGGAAACTTCTTATGAGAATTTATTCTTGTGTTTTAAGAAGGATAACTAGGGTTTGGAATATCCATTATTATGAGTACACATAGCTATTTCCAACGCTTTTCATCTTGCAATGTTTTTAGATTTATTTATTTAAATTCTAAAGTTTATTTGGAAGATGATTTTACAGTATTAATCTTTACGGTTTCATATATTGCAACTTGGTATGGGATATATGTGTGTTTATGTCCGTGAAATATGATTGTCCCATATATGTCAAAAGTTAAGTCTTTCATATGTCATTATGCATATATTGATAAAAGATTGAATGAACTTTTGACAAACAAAAGTTAAACCTATTATGTCATTATGCAAATATTGATGGAAGATAGGATGAACTTTTGTTTACAAAGATTAAGTCTATTATATGTCTCTATGCTAATAGTGATGAAAGATAGAATGAATCTTTGTTTAATCCGCAGTATTGGTCTTCCCTGATCCACATATTTGTGTAAATACTGTGCGGCTCCGTAAGTTATCTTATGTGAGCATTTCCGATTAAATTAATCATGGGTTCTCTTGTGGTTAATTTAATTGAGTATTTTGGATACAAATTCATGTTTTATGTGATTTGTTAATGTCCAAATAAATCCTTCTTTTCTTGTGAAAGTAAGGTCGCTCTTGTTGTTCTTTCGGGAATGACATTTTATTGTGTGTGTGTGTGTGTGGGGAGGGGGGGGGGATTCTTAATTGAACTTGTGCTTAATTGCCAAATCTTTGTGGGGATCAAGGTTGTGGAATATTGTAGGGGTTATCGTGTATCTTTATAAACTCCTTGATGAATGCATTTAGTTTCGGCTATATGATTGCATCTAAACAAGTTGATATGTTGTTCTCTTTTGGTAATGAAGTATCTCTATGGACATTTCATTAGGATCCCACTAGTTTTTGTACCTTTGCCAATTTTTATTGACAAAAAGAGGGGGAATTAATGTAAGAGGAGTGGTTTCATCTGAGATGAAGTATTGACTAAGGGGGAGTGATACATATCACCATGGTATTATTGTCAAAGTTGTGATACAATTGAAATTTGATGCTGTGTAATATTACTATGACACCGTATAACAATGATTGAGAGCAACTATTTTCACATTGTTATAACTACGGATATTCAACAATATTTTTACTGATTTGAACATGTTCAAAATCACTATAGTACTTGGAAATGACAAACATTTCGAGTAATGTTGAAGAACCAATGAGATCAAGTATTTTGATGAGAAGCTACAAAGTTTACTTATTTTGTAATCCATATGTATTGATAGTTTTGTCACTAAAATTGACAAAGGGGGAGATTGTTAGAGCGCTGCTCGGTTGAACTCGCAAGCTTTGCTATCTCAAGCTTGTTTGTCAAGTTTAGTTGCCAAAACTAAAAGTCTTGATTTCTAGTCTATTTATAGCTAGGTCTCGGATTAGGATAGAAAGTGTAGTTGAGCATTAGACTTCGCGGCGTTCATCGATTGAAGACGAAGAGCTACTAAGGAGAGATTGTGGAACTTCATCAAAAAAATGTATGTGGAGACATGGACTCATCTATCACTCAAAAGTCTATCTACTCTATCTCTTATTTGAGACAAAAGTCGTATATCTATATAGACTTTAATTATACATAGTTGATATTTTGAGCTAAGTTTAATTCGCTTACATATTTCTCAAAATATGTGTTGGTAAGCTTTCGATTTAACCAAGTTCATCTTATATTCTTGACGAAAGTCAAAATATGATCATGTGAAAATTTCCTGATAACATCTTACATGATTCGTGTGAGACAATCATTTGATGTAGACTCGAAATATTCCTTATTGATCATTCGATCACTTGAAAATTTCTTTGAAGCTAATAGTTTGTGTGAGACAGCTATTCCTGTCTTACAAGAATGTTTTAATAGTTGAAATGAGAGTTTAGAACAATTGGATTTAAGAATAGTATGTGTACTTATATATATGTAATCCATGTTCAAGAACCATGGTATGCATGCCCGTATGCGTAATTGTTGGTTTGTGAAGTCCGGGAACCATGTACGGTTTAGGTTCGAGATTTTCTACTGAGTTTGGATGGTATGCGTACCAGTTCGCGTACTGGCGAAACCCAAACTTAGTCCGGCTACTTAGCTACGCCTACCCGTATGCATACCTAAGTGGATGATGTTGTAAAATCGGTTTGTTCATGAACTAATACATTTATATAATAAGGATTGAAATATTTTTCAAACCGTGGCTATAATGTTCATGACTTAATTCACGTGAATCAAAATCGATTTTGCTTTAATTGTATCTTGTATACTTCTATGAGAATATAAACAATTGCAAAACTCTAGAACTAGTTTAATTTGAGTCATTTGAACTAGTTATGGTTAAGATGAATGAGGTTAAAATGAAAGTGTTCATATGGCTAACTTCTATTAACTATTGTTGAGCCAACAAGGTGTACATGTTTAGGTACTGTTATTCATATCTAAATGAAGGTACATTTCATTTGTAGGTAACAAGCTAAGTTCGATCTAACAGTTGAAAGATATTAGTTTGAGTCTAATCAGGTTTTCATCTAACGGTGAATATTGAATGCTTTGTTACCAAGGTAACATTGATTGAAAACCCTAATTTGAAGACTATATAAAGGAGAACTCTAGCTACTGGGAAACCTAATCCTCGCACCTCTTGTGTGATACTAGTTGCGACAAGAGTCGATTCTCCTTTAACCTTAGGTTTTTCACGAAACCCTATAGGTTAACGACTTGAAGACTTCAATGGGATTGCGAAGCCAGACCTAACTATTTTCTATATAGTTGCGTGATTTTATCTTGCATTTTTTATTATTTTGAGTACACTATATTCTTTAAGATTGGCTCGAGATTTATTCTCGGATAGGCAAGATAAAAACTAATCACAAACATCTTCGTCTCATCGTTTGTGATTCCACAATATCTTGTTTCGCTACCATACGTTTAAGATAATTGTGAGGTGATTGATATTTCTAGGTTGTTCTTCGGGAATATAACTCTGGTATATCAATTGGTTCTTTTTTACCTTGATTTATCAAAATACATAACAAAACTCATAGGTTTATCTATGGGAGACAAATTTATCTACACAATAGACTTTTCTGTGTGATATAATTTTTTTTTTATCAAGTCTTCGACTTTAGTTCGTAGCAACTCTTAGTTGTGGGTGAGATTATCTAAGGGACTCAAGTGCGTAGAGTCATACTGGATTCAAAGACGTAAGGAGCGAAACTGTACCTTGATCAGTGTGAGATTGGTTATGTCTCAACTATATTCCTGTCCGAAGTTAACTTGGAGTTGGCTAGTGTCTGTAGAGGCTTAATACAGTGTGGTGTTCAAATTTGGACTAGGTCCCGAGGTTTTTCTGCATTTGCGGTTTCCTCGTTAACAAATTTTTTGTATGTGTTATTTCTTTTCCGCATTATATTTTGTTATATAATAGAAATATCACAGGTTGTGCGTAGTTCAATAAATTAGATAATCCAACCTTTGGTTGTTGATACAAATTGATTGACACTTGAACATTGGTCTTTGGTACCGTTCAAATTATTTCACATAATATTCATGCTCATGGATTTCTATCTATTTGGTTTGCTGATTACATTGTGAAACAGAGATACAACTCTTGGATATATTTCCATTGATTGAGTATGACTGTCTAGTTGATTCTCTTGGAATTATATTGGAGTTTGTCCATACATATTGCTAAGAAAAATATTGGGTGTGGTTGTTGTACCCCCGCTTTTTTAAAATTGATAATTAAAACAATAATATAAAAACTTAAATGATCTTTTATTCATTCTAGTGTTTGACATTTTTCTTGGAAACCAAACTTTTTATTATTGGGGACTTGACAAACATAAAAGGACTCACTTAACAACCTTTACATTGAGCAAAGTAGAAAAGGCGCATCAAATGTAAGAAAACATTACACGAGAATTATGTATGTTCTCACACGCATCGATATACCAAAACACGGAATTATAACCTACAACAAATAACCACATTCGCATATGTCCACTACCTTATAGATGGGAATTCTTACTTATAATTACGGACAATTTCCGCCAGGACCCCCAAAGGACACCATTAACCCGCCATGATCCGGATCAAAACCCCAGAAAATTTGATTATAACATCTTGTCGTTGTATCTTGCTTCAATTTTACTCTAGATGCAAGGAATATTAATGGTTCTCCTTTATAATTATAAACGTGCATGTCTCTCATGTTACAACACTTAGTAGAATGTCCATTAGCAAAATGTCCATTTCCCATTTGTGGTGTTTGATTTTTGAGTCTGCCTCCAGCTACACCGCCATATCTGATCACTGATGCATTACTCCTCAGATGAGTGAAGAGCTCCTTTGGCCAATATCCAATGTTGTCATTATTCTTTCCAGCAATAAGCCACCAGTTGCCGCTTTGTGGGTCCTGATAAAATTTAGGCTTCTTTGTCAATTTTATTGTTTTACCGAATCTCCCCATCCTTTATAAAACTTTGGAATAACAATGGTTAAAAATAAGATATAAGGTCAAAAATTTACCCGGCGTACTGAGTAAGGAAAGACATATGAAACTTTTCCATAGATAGATATGGGTGTGATTCTTGATCCAAAATTATAATCTGGGTGGACTTGCACAAATCCTGGACAAAGCATATTGTAGCAACCAGTGTTCTTAAATCCATCAGCCTGTTGAAGTAACATATCCATACTAAGTATATATGTGATTCTAACCAAATGTTAAGTTTTGGGTTTATAAGAATTATGTATTCAATTTAATCTTACTGTCCAACGACTAAATAGTCGAGTAGCATTGTCACCAAATAACATTGGATGTACCTGAAAATTTCAGAATTTATCATAATTAAAATAAAATTGAATGTAAATAAAAATAAAAATACATTGGTAAGCTACTAGCTATCTGAAGGATTAAAATAAAACTGAATATAAGTAAATATACTTTAGACCATACAAACATAACTTACCGCCCATCCCGATTCTATACTGTTTATTTCTTCTTCAGGACCGTTTTGAACCCAAATTTGTGCAGAGCTAAACTGATCATATCCTACTATTGGATTTTCTATCGTAACTGTTGTTTTTCCTCCATAATATTGCCCTACAGATGGCTCAACTGAAACAAACTAAAACAGACCGACAAACAAATTGATTGTATATATCGTATATGTTTTTGTAAATGTAAGACATTCAGATTTATATTGTGAAACATAGAAAATATGAAACTTACATGGTAAGGTTTGTATGGGATATTATTCGCGGAATATATCCCATAAGATTTAGACATATACTTTGCATTTGCTAATTCTTGTTTTTTGGTTCTACGGATTGCTACTGTACCTGGCGGACACCTTTCACTTGGAAGACCAAAGTTAGCTTTGGATTCCATTGGTATGCCTTTATGGATTTCTTTTTTTTGTTTAAAATTTGGTTTCATCTGTATATAAAAAAACAAACCAACTAAGTACGTATCAATGCATTACTAAATATCACCACGGGGCGATCAAATAGTATCTCATTGCTACCTGGATTTTGTGATTTTGTAGCAACGGATGGTCGAAAGCTGGTTGCCTGAAGATGTCTATGCAGTCTGTTGTATCACCAGATTTTCGCTGTACATTATTTTAGAGGGAAAAAATATTAATATATATATATATATATATATATATATGTATATATAAGTGAGAATATCTTATATTAAAGTATGATTACATGAAAATATTACCTGAAAAGACTTGATAGGAGGTTTATTGAGGACTTTAAGTTGGTTTTCTAGTTCCATCACTTCTTCTGGTGATAGTGCATATTTTCTTCCTTCCATCTCACCATAATTCTCTTGTATTAAACAAAAAAACACCACAATCGTTAATAACAAAGTGGTTTTCATATTCATTTAAGCTCTTTTTTTTCAGTACAATATATAGCTTAAAATCCGTTTATATATACTATGTTTTATAGGAGAAATAAAGAATATTAATTAGAACATTTAAGAAGGTGAAACAAAGAATATTAGTCAGAGCATTTAAGATGACCATTTAAGACATGCTATTTTTAGAGAATAATAATAAATAGTCATAAATATGGTTGTGGAACCATTCAAGGGATAAGATAAAAACATTATTTTAGAGGGAAAAAATATTAATATATATATATATATATATGTATATATAAGTGAGAATATCTTATATTAAAGTATGATTACATGAAAATATTACCTGAAAAGACTTGATAGGAGGTTTATTGAGGACTTTAAGTTGGTTTTCTAGTTCCATCACTTCTTCTGGTGATAGTGCATATTTTCTTCCTTCCATCTCACCATAATTCTCTTGTATTAAACAAAAAAACACCACAATCGTTAATAACAAAGTGGTTTTCATATTCATTTAAGCTCTTTTTTTCAGTACAATATATAGCTTAAAATCCGTTTATATATACTATGTTTTATAGGAGAAATAAAGAATATTAATTAGAACATTTAAGAAGGTGAAACAAAGAATATTAGTCAGAGCATTTAAGATGACCATTTAAGACATGCTATTTTTAGAGAATAATAATAAATAGTCATAAATATGGTTGTGGAACCATTCAAGGGATAAGATAAAAAATATTCAAAAAAAAATACACGAAATCAACTTCTTGTAATGTCGGATTAAGATTACAAAGCTTTTCATGTAACGTCGAATAATATTGGAGATGTGTCATTATTTCTGTTACTCTAATTCATCAACGATTAATTTTGTTACAATAAACATTTATTAAGTAATAATTATATTTAGAGATATTCTTTAAAAGAGTCGTAACTTTATTGTCTAATTAGGGTCTGGATGTTAGAAGATGCAGTTGATGCTTATGGTCATAGACTAACTTTGACCATCTGGTTAGTTTACTAAGATATTTGTACATGGGGAAAAACGATTTGCTGGTTTTTGCAGAATTGAGGACGACCGTGCGGAGGAGATTCCTTGAACCGAGCGAAATGTTCAACCTCACACAGATGCACCGCTATGCAGGGGGTGCTTTTTAGTTTGAGAGACCAATCTGTAGTACTCCAGCCTAAACCAATACAATGGCCGTTCCAGAGTAAATTTGGTCACAAGAGAGGATGGGTTGGTCTGTAGGAGGGAAGCTGAGAAATGTGTGAGATCAATGGTGATATGAGATTGTAGGTGTGTTATGGTTTCCGTGTAATGCTATGAATGATTGAATGTTGCCTGATTGAGAGTGATTTCTGTGAGTTCGTGTAGACGAATGAGCGTCTGTATGAACTTTTGATGAGAAATTGCTCGTTCAGACGATTGTTGTTCGAATGTTGTCCTTCAATCGGGATTTAGAAACATTATATAATGTCGGAGTTGAAAACACCATGCTCCCATGAAGTGTGACAGTTGATGGAGTGAAGGAGTGGAGAAATGGAAATAATGCTCAAAACCAGTTGTGCTCATCGTGCAGAGACTTGGTTGATTTTCCACCCACTACTTTTCTAACTTCCTCAACTGATTGCACGACTTGCTCACATTTCATCGTGTGTTTGAACACACGTGCCGTAGACCGCCAAAACAAAACCCTAGTTTATATCCCCCCAAGTGACACGATTGATGTCTCGTGGTTAATTAAGTCAGTTGCTGATTTCATGACTTCGTGGGACGATGAGTCCACGTATTTGCTGAGTTAAACATGATTTTGTAAAATGTTCTGCAACTCATGAATCGAACGTGTCTGTTGAGACAGTGATAGGATCCTCATGTTGAGGAGAGCAAGTGTTGCTCGCTAATTTATTTAATATTGATAGTTCCGTTAATTTTAGTAAATATTGCTCACCTGAGCAAGTGTTGATCGTCTGATGAAATATTTGAGTAAATATTGCTCATCTGAGCAAGTGTTGCTCGTCTGATGAAATATTTGTAGCGTGACCAAAATAAAATATTAATTAAAGCGCTGGTAATTTAACCGAGCATAATTAATAAGAATATTGATCATGAGATCAGTATGAAATTACTAGTGTTTGAATCTGGAATCATGATCCTTGGATTCAGAAACCCTAATTTGATCAATTGATGACCTATTGATGATTTATTTGAAATTAACCATAGAATGAAGGAGAACCGGCTTCATGGGACCGTGGATCAACCATGAAATTCTCATATTCTCACGTGAGCGAAATCCAAGACCTCTTTGAAGAGTTGGTGAGTTGTTGAAAGAATGATTAAATGCTGGTTTAATCATTTACTGAATTACTGCTGGGTTCAGCATTAGGTGATAGAACCTAATTAATTACTATTAAAACATGAGGGAACGACCAAGGAGTTGTGAAACCAGCCCTTGGTGGTCACGGGATCAAATGATGATCGCTCCGTCGAATTCCGAAATTGTTTGGAGAGTTTTTGGACCTAATACGTGCAATTGTGCAAATTAGGTCAGATTGTGAGAAACACGTGAGATTGGCTCATTGCGAGCCAAAAAGCCAACCTTGGTCGGTAAAGGTAACATGCTTTCGTCGTTGAGACATCTGTGTCTCAGTTATGAGAATTTTGATATTTTCTGGTGCTCGTTTGAGCGACCATTTGAGAAAATATGACAGAATTAAGGTTTTCTGATAAAACCGTCAAAACTTCATCGGATGAAGGAAAATAATGAAAAGTGAAGGAATTATGAAGAAGTGAGGGACCGACCAATGGGTCATGAAACCGGCCCTGGGTGGTCACGGGATCAAATGTTGATCGTTCGAGCACTCCCAGATTGGTTGAAACCCTAATCAGCGTCCTTTGGTAGAATCAGCATAGATTTCTCATACGAACTCGGATTTTGCTGGTCCGCCCCTCCATTACGTACGGAAAAGAATTTCCTATCTCCCAACGAGTGAGTATTTAGGTTTTAAGCTCTTTCGGGAGGTGAAAACATCCAGAGAGTAAAACTCAGGAAAAATCAAAGGGGCCGGTCCCATAACATTTTTCCTAATATGATGAAACGAAGGAGTTTTGTTGAAATAAATGAGTTTCCATGAGACGAAGGAAACATCAAAAATCATAAATAATAAAATAAGGGACGTGTGAGCGTGTGGGACCGGCTTAGAGCATGACTGGCCGACCAAGGCCCGGTCCCGTGCGTTTCCCTATTTTATGCATTATTTCATGATTTGAAGGAATTTTCATAATTTGAAGGAAATATCATGAAATCAGGGAATTTTCATGGGATTATGAAAACATGAAAAATATGCTAATAAAAGAGTGGGACGTGTGAGCCATCTAGGGTTTGGCCGACCGACCATGACTCGTGCACACGGGTTTCCTAAGTTTTATTATTTTTCATGGGACGAAGGAAAAATCATGAGATTAAGGAGTTTTCATGAAATTAGGGCAATTAATAAAATAATGAGGAAATATGAGGTGTGGGGCCGGCTGGGACCAGGCATGGCCGGTTGGCTAATGGTCACGCCCCCTCATGCTCTCCTTGATTTTATATTATTTCCTCCGCGCGGAGGAAGCACCATGAAGTTGAGGAGTTTCCTCAAAACAAAAGGATATTTGTTCAAGCGAAAGGTTTTTTCATGAACTCAGAAAAAACAACAAAATATGATAAAAATATGAGACTGGTGTGGGATTGACCACGACACGGTCGGCCGGTCAGTGGGTCCATGCTCCCAGCGCCTTGGTCAATTTTTATTTATTTGTTATTCTTCATCCTATTTTGCATAGGTTCATCGTTTCGTCGTATTTTGAAATACTTGCTCGTGCGGTGGTTGTTAATGTATCATTATTGAATACAATTGCACCATCTCGAGACAGAGCTTGCTCAAAGTGTATCCACGATGCCCGTGCGTCTAATATTTATTACTAATCCATGGACTCTGCTGGGAAGAACCATGGTTTGCGTAATGAAATATGTGCGAAAATATTTGAATATTTTCAGCAATTCTGCGGATGAATCCAAGAATTTAAGTTTAAGACAGGGCTTGCTCGGGCGGTAGCCCTGATGCCTGTGCGTCCAATATTTATTACTAATCCATGGACTTCTGCTGGGAAGAACCATGGTTTGCGTAATGAAATATGTGCGAAAATATTTGAATATTTTCAGCAATTCTGCGGATGAATCCAAGAATTTAGGTTTGAGACAGGGCTCGCTAAGGCGGTACTTGATGATGCCCGTGCGTCCAATATTACTAATCCATGTACTTCTGCTGGGAAGAACCATGGTTTGCGTAATGATATATCTGCGAAAATATCTGAATATTTTCAGGAATTCTGCGGATGAATCCAAGAATTTAGGAATGATTAATTTATGACTTTATTCTGTCAGAGCAAGTCGTTCGGGAGTTGTTCATCCCGTGATAGAAATTATGACTGAAGTATTCAGTACTCATGACATATGTCGTTGTCCAGCTGTGAGACTACATATCTATATGTACTCTGAGAGAAAGTATTCTCCGTCAGAGGATTCGATGAGAGACCCGTGTCTCCATATTTACGCCTGATTGCTGAGTCAGAGGTTCATGTAATTATGGGTTTACGATTTTAGCCTTTGTCGAAAATCCACCATCTACATTAAGTCCCCTGCTTAGTGAGGAAAGTCGTGTTCCTCAGTCAGCATTGAATGGTGATTTTCCGGTCATAACAGTGCAAGTAATTGAACTCAGTCGTAAGTTAAGATATTACCGGATTTCGATCGTACGAGCATATCATGACTTGAAAGCAGGCTCTAGTGGCATGATAGAATTTCGTTTGGTGAGCATGAGTTGGTGTTGAACTGCTGATTTGGGTGACGGGACCTTGGTCGTTCGGGATTCGCGGGCCGGGCCCAATAAGGAAATCCTTGGAAAATTAGGTTTTGGAAACAAAGTTTGATATAAAAGGAATTACTTCTCTTCTTTTTTTCCACGACCAGCATCCTCCATCAATCCACCACCTTCACGTCAGTACTAGGAGAGGAGGAAAAATTCGCCGGAGCTCCAGCGCCGCCGCCGTTGCCGCCACCGTCCGGCAGTTTTGCGCCGGCACCGACAGGTATGCGTCCATTTGCTGATGCTCTTGAGTTTTATGGGTTGTTCACATATTGATCATGATGAAATTATATACCCTTGTATATATGATTGTGAGTTTCATTGAAAACCTTCGTTCTGAAAACGTATGTTCGTTTGATCGTTAGTTTTTGAAAACTAATAGTAATCCCTGATTTAGGAGAAGTTTTCCTTCATATATGAATATGTAGGTCCATTGATGAAACTATGTTGATGAGCTTTCACGTGAGCCAAAGTTTTATCACAAAACGTGAATTTTTCACAAAAACCGTAGTAAAATCTTCGTTTTTAAGAATAACGATGGTGCGGAGAAGCGGGTTCTCCTATTTATGTATATATAAGCTTATGTACAGTGATAAAATTTTATGTATGAGCTTTCATGTAAAACTTTATCATGTAATGCGTGAGTTTTCACAAAATTGAAATAAACCTTCATTTCAAATACATATGACGACTTGAAGGAAAAGAGTTTTCTTGTAAAACATGATCGGTTCATGAAAAGTTTTTTTTTTTTTGAAACCGTGGAGTATCCACGGCTTATTTTCCTGAGCTTGGCTCTTGTTGAAAAATATTTATTTATTTACATGAGTAAATAAACATTCTGTTTATATATATATGAGCGGATATATATTGTTTCTCTAAAATCAAAACTTGAATTTTGTGCGATGTTGCTTAGAGATAAAATCAATTATAATGTTTCAGTTTCCATAATTCTATGGTGAATGCTCGCTCGGTAGAAAATTGATGATTTTATGAAAAATCTGAGTTTTGAACGTCTTTTGTAGGTTTCGAGGAAACGAACAGTTTTGAAGTATTAGCCCTTGCATTACTATCACTACCGTTAGTGGAAGCGTAAAAAGGTAAGCGTTAAGAGTTACCATTTTTTCCGATGGATTTGTTTGCAGGTTGGTAATCTTTTGTGCTTCTGATTTCAGAAAATGTCCACCAACAACAATCATTCTTCCTCTAGCTCTTCTGATGAAGATTCTAAAGTTCCCATATCGAAAACGAAACCCTCTCAGGGTGAGGGGCCGAGTTCCAACGTACCCTTGAATGAGCGGAGGATCTCTTTCGCTGAAATCAGGAAAAGGAAACCCGAGGATGACGCAAAAGATGCTCGTTAGCGTGAGAAGGCTCGAATCCGGCGCAGAGTGCAAAGGGCTGAGAAGAAGCATCAATTATTGGACGGGCTGCCTGATAACTCTGATGCTGATGATTCTGAAGAATACATAAGGGAGGTACCCGGGACCTGGACTGTTCAAGATGAAAGAGAGTACCAGAGGTCCACGAAGCGATTTGGAGCTGAATTGGAGGAAGATTCAGATGATTATCCAGAAGCTTATCCGAGATTCGTCGACACTGATTCTGATAATGAAGAACATAGTGATGACGGTTCGGACAACAAAGAGGATAGCGATGACAGTTCTGATAATGAGTCTGACGAGTAGTTTTTTTTTGAACATGTGAGTGTTTCTTAGGCTTCGTAGTAGAAATTTCCTCGATGATCTGAACAAATTTCCTTCCGTCTTGGAGATTTCCTTTGAATGAGAAAACTTTTCCATGTTGATTCTTCTGAATAAATAAACTAAAGTTCGCGCCTCGAATTCATCATGGATTCCAATTTTCCTTAGTGATTTCCGTTTGTAGAAGGAACTAAAAGATACGTGTTGCATAGGCTGGGAGATTACAAGTTGCACATGAATTTTGACCGTGTGTGCCAGTCCCCAGCTATATTTCTTCCGTATCTTTAGCGTTTCTCTCGTTGAAATCTTAGGGTTTCAGTAAAACCCGCAACTGAATTGACCATCACAGAAGATAAGCCTCTACCGCGTCTAATATATATCTTCAGGACTTCAAGCTTTACCGTCTGCGCAAATCTTTCTTCTGATCCTGAGTTAGCTTCATCGTGCGGAAAGTTTTTTGATCATACCTTGTTGCTTCCATGTTGGGCAATGGTGTCTCTTCTCAAGATAATGCTCAGTCGAAGCGTGAAATAGTAGCGTCTGTCTCAGTAAGTTTCATCCTTTATATTTGCATGATCAAGACGATGGTTTGACCATTAACAAAACATCTTATTGCAGGGTAATCAGAAGAATGCTTCTTCTCGGCCCAAGCGGACTGTTAGAGCTCATGTCCGGTACAGGTCATATCGTGATGAATCTGGCTCGTCTGTAAGTAATCTTATAATTCTTGAGATTATACTGTGCTCTATTCGAATTAAATACTTATTCATTTTATTGCAGGCGGACGTTCGCGTCGTTGTTGATGCTAGAAGAAGGAGCGGGAAATATGTAACCATAGTCGAGGTTGAGGACAGCGGCGACCGAGCTGGTGAAGATCCCGTTGATTCTGTGGAAACAGGAGATAGTGCTCACGCCCGTGAATATCCTGCAGCTGGATTCCCCTTCGAAGATCCTTTGATCAACACTTTTGCGGGCAATGAAGTGGTTGGCGGGTTTGTCGTCCCTAAATGTCACGCATCCTTGTACACCAAGATCTGGAAGAAGTATGGCCACATTGCTACTACAGAGGTATGGAAAGGCTTTCCTCCAACTCTCTTGACTACAGTAGCTGGGCTGTTGCCGATCATTGAGGAGATGAACCGGAGGCGTTTGCGAGATGTCAAAAATCATGAGATGCATGAATGGGATGAGATGATCTCGAACTGTGAAGCATTACGGTTCAATGTGAGCTGGATCCGTCGTAGTCTTGAGATAATCAAGGTTCATAAGGCAGCAGAGGCCGCTGATGCAATTTCCATGACTACTGTTTTATTGGGGGAGGAGAGGACATTGGCTCTGGAATCTGCTAGGGTTGAGAAAGAAGTTGAGGATTTGAAGCTAAAGACCAGGACCTTTCAGAAGAAACTTGACGAAGTTTATTATAGGGATTATCCGTTGCTGGACGGTTTGCTTTGAGTGAGCATTCATGATTATTGTTTTGAATTAATTTCTGTCTAGGTGAAATAATTGATCATGGTATGAATTTTGCTCATTCATGGAACATTTAATGAACAAAGGAGAATTTGAATTCTCTTTCAAGGAATGAAAATTACATTTTTGAAAATGTTTGCAATGATGGAATGATGAAAGGTATTTGTTTTCTAAGGATCAGGCGTAATATGCTTTGAGACACTTGCCGTTGATTATATTTCCTTCTATACCTCCATCAATTTTTAAGATTTTGTAGTATCCACTAGACACCGCCTTGATAACCACATATGGTCCTTCCCATTTCGGAGAGAACTTGGGAGCGGACATGTCTTGTTGAATGTGTTTTACTGTCTTTAATACCAGATCTCCTACTTGAAATGTTCGAGGTCTTACCATTTTGTTGTAGGCTCTGGAGATCCTTTGTTTGTAGGTTTATACGTGTCTTTCCACTTTAGCCCTTTTTGATTCGAGCATGTCCAACTCAGCAACTCTTGAGTTGGATACTTCAGCTTCGTCCCATCGTATTCCACTGGATGCTGCAATCCTTGCTGAGGAAATTTTGATTTCTGCCGGTAATATTGCGTCAGATCCGTAGACGAGAGAATATGGTGAAGTTCCGATGGATCTTCTTGGTGCAGTTCGATAAGTCTATAAAGCCATAGGCAACTGTTCATGCCATGATCGGGGATTATCATGAACTGTTCGACTGAGAATCTGGATCAAAGTTTTGTTGGTGCTCTCTGCTTTCCCGTTTCCTTGGGGATAATACGGCGTAGAGAAAACTTTTTTGATTCCATATTCTTCGAGCAATTCTGCAACATGCTTATTGGCGAAAGGAGTTCTATTATCAGTGATGATGTGCTTGGGAACACCGAATCTGCATATTATGTACTCCTTGATAAAGGCTGCAATCGTGGCTCCTGTGGTACTTCGAAGAGGAACAACTTCAACCCATTTGGTGAAATATTCGGTTGCAGTGATGATGTATTCATGCTGCTTCGAAGATGCTGGATTGATTTTCCCAATGATGTCCAGTCCCCAACTATAAAAGGGCCATGGACTATTCACAGAGTTCAATGGGAGACAAGGAGTGTGAATGAGGTTTCCATGGACTTGACATTGGTGACATCTCTACACGTGCACAGCTGCATCATCTTCCATGGTCGGCCAGTAATATTTCTCATGAATCTGGAGAAATAATTTCTTCTTCCCTTGATGTTCTGTATCATGTACTTCTTTCAAAATTGTTGGGATTTCATGTTCGGCTAAGCATCTCAGTAGTTTTCCCCCAAAACTTTTGCGATATAAGATCCCGTCAATGAAGACAAATCTCTTAGCCCTCTGAATGAGCTTGATTATTTCCTTCTTTTCCAGTGGCAATTCGTTGTCCCGAAGATATTTGATGTACGGTTCCCTCCAGTCCCTGGTGTGATGGGATGTTAGAACCTCTAAGTGATGGGGAGGCGTCTGGCAGTTAGGACATGACTTTTGCAGAGCTCTTGATTGAACCTCCATGGAAGGCCAATAGTATCCCATTCTTTGAATCTTTCGGTAAAGTGTTACCACCTGCGTCTGTCCACATGTTTCTTCATGTATGCGCTTGAGCTACTCGTCCGCCTCGTCAGGTCCAAGACATCGTGACAAAGACCCATCAGGGTTTCGATAATATAATGCTCCATGAAGTAAGAAATAATTCTTTAACTCTTTGAGACTGATTTTCCCTTCTGAAAGAGACCTATTCAGCTCATGAACTATAGGTGCTCGCCAATCATCTGCTTGAATATTTTCAACTTGATCTAACCATGTAGATGAAACATCACGTCTTTGTACAACGATCGTCTTCTCTGCTCCTTCGAATTGCAATTTTGAGGCGAGAGTTTCTAGGCAGTCGGCGTGCCTATTGTTGGTTCGTCCAGTATGGATGATCGTTGCATTGGTGAAGTAATTTAACAGACGTTGAGACTCAGTTCTGAAGGGAGCCAGTGTGATTTCTTTAAGGGAGTACGTTCCATTCATTTGGTTGACCAACAGTTTTGAATATCCCCTTATCTCGAGATGTGTTGCTCCGGCTTGTTTATCCAGGGATAATCCCAATAAGAAGGCTTCATATTCTGCTGAATTGTTGCTGCAGTGAAAATCCAGCTTGAATGAATGTGAGAAAACCTCACCGGATGGAGAGACGAGCACTATGCCTGCTCCCCAAGTGTCGTTGCTAGGGGTGGTAGAACCGTCAAAGTACAGAAGCCATGTTTCTTATTCGATGATCAAGACATCTGGAAACTCACCAGGCACGTCTTCGTGTAGTGCTGTTGCATCGTCTCCTGGAAAAGCAGCGAGTAAGTATGCTACCGCTTGCCCTTTGATTGCTCTTGGTGGCGTACATGCTATGTCAAATTCTGACATCTGAAGTAACCATTTTGCTAGTTTTCCTATTAAGGCTGGTTTTGATAGTAGAAACTTTATAGGGTCTGCCTTGGAGATGAGCACGACTTTGTTGGACAGTAAGTAGTGCTTGAATTTCTGGATTGCATGCACTAATGCCAAGCATGCTCTTTCAGCCTTTGGGTATCGGAGCTGAGCATCTCGCATTGTACGACTGAAGTAATATATCGGTCGTTCGATGCCTTCATCATCCTCTTGTGCAAGGAGTGCTCCAATTGCAACATCACTGAATGCCGTGCAGAGTATCGGCGGTCGACCCTCCACTGGAGATTTCATAACAGCAGGTGATAATAGTATCTGCTGTATTTTCTGGAATGCTTCTTGTTGAACGGTTGTCCATGAAAATCTTGCTCCTTTCTTCAATAGAGGGGTGAACGAAGCAATAAGTTGAGCCAATCCGGGAATGAAATGCCGAATATAATTTACCTTGCCCATAAAACTTTGGATTTCTTTCAAAGTGCGTGGAGGAGGCATGGTGGTAATAGCTTTCGTTTTATCTGGATCGACCTTGATTCCTTCTGCTGTGACTAGGAATCCCAGAAACTTTCCGGAGGAAACGCCAAAAGCGCATTTCATAGTATTCATCTTTAATTTATATTCTCTGCATCTTTCAAAGACTTGTCTCAGAACTTGGAAATGAGATGCTCGAGTCTTCGATTTCACCACGACGTCATCAACATAATCTTCCACTTGCTTGTGCATCATGTCATGGAATATGGCGGTCATAGCTCGTTGATAGGTAGCACCGGCATTCTTTAATCCGAAAGGCATCACAATGTAGTGGAAGTTCCCGATGGGAGTACGAAATGCAGTTTTGTTGGCATCATGCTCGTACATCTTGATCTGGTTGTATCCGCTGTAACCATCCATAAACGAGAACATACCGTGACCGCTGGTTGCATCCAAAAGCATGTCGATGTTGGGTAAAGGAAAGTCATCTTTTGGACAACATTTATTCAGATTCCTGAAATCGACACAGCATCTGATCTGACCGTTTTTCTTCTTGACGGGAATAACATTTTCCAACCATGTTGGATGTTGAATTGGTTTGATAAACCCTGCTGCCAGTAATTTCTGAACCTCCACCTTGATTTGTTCTTCGACTTCGTGTCTGAACTGTCTAGGCGGTTGTTTGACGGCTTTGGAACCAGGTGTTATGTGTAGATGATGGGTAACTAATTTACCGTCCAGACCAGGCATTTCCTCATATGTCCACGCGAAGATATCTTGATACTCCTTCAGCAGCGCTATTAACTCTATCCGTTCCTCTGATGACAGTGCTGAGCTGATTAGAATAGGCCTTGGATTGTCATCCGTTCCGACATTAATCATCAGTGGTGGAGTCAGTGCCGTCCTGTAATTGTCGAGGAGCATCTTGGATCTCTTCTTCGAGTGATGGCTCACTCTGGTATGAGTCTTCGGTGCGGGGAGATTCTTCATCATTCTCCCCTGTTAATTGCTAATCCTTGCGCCGGTAAATAATCCTCCCGTCCGCATCATGGCTGGTGATAAACTTGGATCCATGAGTCGACATCTGATCCTTGCGGCGCTTAATCGGTGTAGCGGATGGCTTGGCCGTCGTGACATCTGAGGATGATGGCTTGTCTGCAACCTTTTCGATAGACCCCCACTTTGGGAGTGGAGAACTGTAAACCTTGTTTGGAGGTTCGGGGATGTTCTTATGAGACTCAAGGAACTCAGCGTCATAGAATGGGGCATATGGATATGATGAAGCCGCAATACGAACAATCTTGTTGTTGATTAGAGCTTTCATGCATTGATGATATGTTGAAGGGACCACCTTATTGTCATGAAGCCACGGTCGTCCGAGTATCATGTGATAGTCGGGCTCTTTCTCGATCACGTGGAATTTGGCTTTCGATTGGATAGGCCCCACCTTCAGGTCTATGTACGCGTATCCATATGTATGGATCTGGCTTCCTTCAAAACCTGTCATCAAGATGGGATGACGAACGATTTTGTTCCGTGGAAACTTGGCTTCTTTGAGAGTCTTCATGGTGACAATATTTGTAGAGGCGCATGTATCAACGAGAGCTCTTTTAAATTCAAAGTCTTTGATAAAACCGGTTACATACAAGGCTCGGTTATGTCCCTCGTCTGTCATGCGGTCTTCTTCTCTAAAGGTGATGTTGTTAACTGAATGCTCAGACATCACGAATGTTTCTTCAACTGCTGAAGGTGAGGAGACTAAGGGCACTTCAGATGATATCTGGTTGAGCGCAGAAAACATGTCTGTTCGTTGCTTTCTGGAAAAATGTAAGAGTTCACATAAGCCTTCGACCAACTGTGTCACTTCCTGGTCCACCGACTTTTCATAAGTAGTGAAACTGTTGATTTGATGGTGGTCGTGTGATGAATCAGTCCCCTGTGTTGGGACTTCCGGAGCGGAGATCCTGCCTAACTCGGATGTTAGTTTGATGAGGAAATCAAGTATATGATTCATCGTATCCTTCATCAAATCCATGTTCCTAGTGTGGATCTCCAAGGTGCGAGCTAATTCGATTAGAGTTGGGACTCTTCCATCTTCCGTGCTGCCGGACATAGCGTTAGGAGGAGGAGCGTTCCCATTTGAAGGATCCTGGATCGATTTTGAAGTAGTTGAGTTAATCCTAAGACCAACCATTTTGTGAGAATTGAAATTGCAACCGAGAGAATGATCTCCCACTGTGGTCGCCAATCTGTAGATGGGGAAAAATGATCTACTGGTTTTTGCGGAATTGAGGACGACCGTGCGGAGGAGATTCCTTAAACCGAGCGAAATGTTCAACCTCACACAGATGCACCGCTATGAAGGGGGTGCTTTTTAGTTCGAGAGACCAATCTGTAGTACTCCAGCCTAAACCAAGACAATGGCCGTTCCAGAGTAAATTCGGTCACAAGAGAGGATGGGTTGGTCTGTAGGAGGGAAGCTGAGAAATGTGTGAGATCAATGGTGATCTGAGATTGTAGGTGTGTTATGGTTTCCGTGTAATGCTCTGAATGATTGAATGTTGCCTGATTGAGAGTGATTTCTGTGAGTTCGTGTAGACGAATGAGCGTCTGTATGAACTTTTGTTGAGAAATTGCTCGTTCAGACGATTGTTGTTTGAATGTTTTAGAACTCTTCGAATGTTTTCCTTTAATCGGGATTCAGAAACATTATATAATGCCGGAGTTGAAAACACCATGATCCCATGAAGTGTGACAGTTGATGGAGTGAAGGAGTGGAGATATGGAAATAATGCTCAAAACCAGTTGCGCTCATCGTGCGGAGACTTGGTTGATTTTCCACCCACTACTTTTCTAACTTCCTCAACTGATTGCCCGACTTGCTCATATTTCATCGTGTGTTTGAACACACGTGTCGTAGACCTCCAAACCAAAATCCTAGTTGATATCCCCCCAAGTGACACGATTGATGTCTCGTGGTTAATTAATTCAGTTGCTGATTTCATGACTTCGTGGGACGATGAGTCCACGTATTTGTTGAGTTAAACATGATTTTGTAAAATGTTCTGCAACTCATGAATCGAACGTGTCTGCTGAGACAGTGATAGGATCCTCATGTTGAGGAGAGCAAGTGTTGCTCGATAATTTATTTAATATTGATAGTTCCGTCAATTTGAGTAAATATTGCTCACCTGATCAAGTGTTGCTCGTCTGATGAAATATTTGAGTAAATATTGATCATCTGAGCAAGTGTTGCTCGTCTGATGAAATATTTGTAGCGTGACCAAAATAAAATATTAATTAAAGCGCTGGTAATTTAACCGAGCATAATTAATAAGAATATTGATCATGAGATTAGTGTGAAATTATTAGTGTTTGAATCTGGAATCATGATCCTTGGATTCAGAAACCCTAATTTGATCAATTGATGACCAATTGATGATTTATTTGAAATTAACCATAGAATGAAGGAGAACCGGCTTCATGGGACCGTGGATCAACCATGAAATTCTCATATGCTCACGTGAGCGAAATCCATAACCTCTTTGAAGAGTTGGTGATTTGTTGAAAGAATGATAAAATGCTGGTTTAATCATTTACTGAATTACTGCTGGGTTCAGCATTAGGTCATAGAACCTAATTAATTATTATTAAAACATGAGGGACCGACCAAGGAGTTTTGAAACCAGCCCTGGGTGGTCACGGGATCAAATGACGATCGCTCCGTCGAATTCCGAAATTGTTTGGAGAGTTTTTGGACCTAATACGTGCAATTGTTCAAATTAGGTCAGATTGTGAGAAACACATGAGATTGGCTCATTGCGAGCCACAAAGCCAACCTTGGTAGGTCAAGGTAACATGCTTTCTTTGTTGAGATGTCCGTGTCTCAGTTCTGATAATTTTGATATTTTCTGGTGCTCGTTTGAGCGACCATTTGAGAAAATATGACAGAATTAAGGTTTTCTGATAAAACCGTCAAAACTTCATCGGATGAAGGAAAATAATGAAAAATGAAGGAATTATGAAGAGGTGAGGGACCGACCAAGGGGTCATGAAACCGGCCCTGGGTGGTCACGGGATCAAATGTTGATCGTTCGAGCACTCCCAGATTGGTTGAAACCCTAATCAGCATCCTTTGGTAGAATCAGCATAGATTTCTCATACGAACTCGGATTTTGCTGGTCCGCCCCTCCATTACGTACGGAAAAGAATTTCCTATCTCCCAACGAGGGAGTATTTAGGTTTTAAGTTCTTTCGGGAGGTGAAAACAGCCAGAGAGTAAAACTCAGGAAAAATCAAAGGGGCCGGTCCCATAACATTTTTCCTAATATGATGAAACAAAGGAGTTTTGTTGAAATAAATGAGTTTCCATGAGACGAAGGAAACATCAAAAATCATAAATAATAAAATAAGGGACGTGTGAGCGTGTGGGACCGTCTTAGAGCATGACTGGCCGACCAAGGCCCGGTCCCGTGCGTTTTCCCTATTTTATGCATTATTTCATGATTTGAAGGAATTTTCATAATTTGAAGGAAATATCATGAAATCAGGGAATTTTCATGGGATTATGAAAACATGAAAAATATGCTAATAAAAGAGTGGGACGTGTGAGCTATCTAGGGTTTGGCCGACCGACCATGACTCGTGCACACGGGTTTCCTAAGTTTTATTATTTTTCATGGGACGAAGGAAAAATCATGAGATTAAGGAGTTTTCATGAAATTAGGGCAATTAATAAAATAATGAGGAAATATGAGGTATGGGGCCGGATGGGATCAGGCATGGCCGGTTGGCCAATGGTCACGCCCCCTCATGCTCTCCTTGATTTTATATTATTTCCTCCGCGCGGAGGAAGCACCATGAAGTTGAGGAGTTTCCTCAAAACAAAAAGATATTTGTTCAAGCGAAAGGTTTTTTCATGAACTCAGAAAAAACAACAAAATATGATAAAAATATGAGACTGGTGTGGGATTGACCACGACACGGTCGGCCGGTCAGTGGGTCCATGCTCCCAGCGCCTTGGTCAATTTTTATTTATTTGTTATTCTTCGTCCTATTTTGCATAGGTTCATCGTTTCGTCGTATTTTGAAATACTTGCTCGTGCGGTGGGTGTTAATGTATCATTATTGAATACAATTGCACCATCTGAGACAGAGCTTGCTCAGGAGGTATCCCTGATGCCCATGCGTCTAATATTTATTACTAATCCATGGACTTTTGCTGGGAAGAACCATGGTTTGCGTAATGAAATATGTGCGAAAATATTTGAATATTTTCAGCAATTCTGCGGATGAATCCAAGAATTTAAGTTTAAGACAGGGCTTGCTAGGGCGGTAGCCCTAATGCCCGTGCGTCCAATATTTATTACTAATCCATGGACTTCTGCTGGGAAGAACCATGGTTTACGTAATGAAATATGTGCGAAAATATTTGAATATTTTCAGCAATTCTGTGGATGAATCCAAGAATTTAGGTTTGAGATAGGGCTCGCTAAGGCGGTAGCACTGATGCCCGTGCGTCCAATATTACTAATCCATGTACTTCTGCTGGGAAGAACCATGGTTTGCGTAATGAGATATCTGCGAAAATATTTGAATATTTTCAGGAATTCTGCGGATGAATCCAAGAATTTAGGAATGATTAATTTATGACTTTATTCTAGCAGAGCAAGTCGTTCGGGAGTTGTTCATCCCGTGATAGAAATTATGACTGAATTATTCAGTACTCATGAGATATGTCGTTGTCCAGCTGTGAGACTACATATCTATATGTACTCTGAGAGAAAGTATTCTCCGTCAGAGGATTCGATGAGAGACCCGTGTCTCCATATTTACACCTGATTGCTGAGTCAGAGGTTCATGTAATTATGGGTTTACGATTTTAGCCTTTGTCGAAAATCCACCATCTACAATACCCTTATGAGATAATTGAATGTCAGCAATATCCTAACCCACTAAAAACATTGGGTTAGGTGGTTTTTATTACATAGGTTTTGACAAAAACCTGGGTTTGGTATAACATTTGTTCAGTCTTTGCGTTTGGTCTAAAGACCAACGTTGACCACGTTAAACCATGACGCGTACAATATTATGTTAACTAACCACACATATTCTTTACACGCTTTAAAATTCTAACCAGCCCAACTCTTCATCCTTCTTCCACGTTCCCTGTTAAAATCAAGAGATAAAAGTTACGAATGAAGATAAATCATATCGAGATCAGGGAAGAAATTAAAAGGGATACAATGCTATTGTTGATAGAGGAGATCAAGATGATAAAGATGATTCAATTATATAAGAAATTAGAAGAATAAACTGATGATTGATGCTTCCATGAATTGCATATCGAGGAGCAGTTAGGGTTTGCCATTTCTGTAAAATAAAAGAGATGTAATAGAGAAGAACAAGAAAGAAGACGATGGATATGAAACAAATTCGAGATAGGTTTGATTTGATTAAGAAATTGGCAGTGATGTTGAGATTTAGGAAAGAAATATTGATGAGGTTGATTAGGGTTGGATCTGTGTGAGATATTACTGAATCCGAGAACTGATGATGCCATAAATGGAATTTATAGGGTTATGGTGATTAAATTAATATGGGATTGAATGGGTTACAGGAAAGGTGGACTAGAATCAAAGTTAGATGGAAAAACAGATGAAGAACGGGTGGTAGGAAAGATATTTCTGGTGATGCTGAGTCTGCTGACGGCGTTAAAAAAGAAATATATGTTTTTTAATTACTAAACAGAAGTCAACATCTAACTGAGTCAATACAGTTCAACGTTGGTCTTTATACCAACCGCAAAGGATGGACAAATGTTAGACCAAACCCAGATTTTGGTAAAAACCCGTGTACCAAAAATCAAATAACCCAAAAATATTTAATTGGGCATAACAACTGCATGAGCATATCCTTGAACATCTTACCTGCATGTCTTCTTCCACCAAACCTGTAAAAAGAATTTTAACATCCTTTACATTTATAAACCCACCATTATAATTCTTACAAGAATCGAGTCTTTTGATCTATTGTACAGCCCAAAGTCAATTACTCTCAATGATTCACAATTTCCTTCAACCACTTAAATAACAAAAATTTGAATCAAAATTTAATAAAAAAACTAGTGATTTTAATGGCGCATATTTGAATTACAACAAAATGGAAAAACATAGTGACAAAGATACCAGTAATGACCAATTGGACCAACATATCCACAACTAAACCCACTGGCGACAGATGTTCTTTTGCAATGGTATTAAGCCAAAATAAATAAATATCAAATTCAGAGACAAAAAAGAATATTCAATCATCCATTGAGAGCGCAAAGTCAGCGTAATACTTATATGTGTTTGACATAGTTCTACTTTTTAACTTTCAAGAGTAAGAGATTTTCTAACAAAATCATTGATATCATCCTTTATCAATTATTGAGTATTCTACTTTACATGGGATTGAAATATATAAAGAGAATTTAAGGTTGAATCAGTTGTGAAGACGAAACAGTTTAGAAGGATATTCAGAAGCGGAGGCGTTCGTCACTAGCAATTGGTTTTTGGAGTATTTTTGGTTTAGTAATGGCAGAAGTTAAATTAGTATTGGAATTAACAAAAGAGCTATAATTCTTAAAAATAATTTAACAGTGGATGCATGTCAACTAACGGTCAGGGTGCTTTGTAAAATAGTAAAAAAAAGTCAATCAACACTTTTGTAACGGTTTCCTGTTAGTTTACGATCTTGATGCATCAATTGAATCTTCTACGACTCATACCCTAATTAGGTTTAGGTTACCACCCTTTTACAAAATAACCCCTTATATTTATTCGAGTAAATAAGACAATGGTTATTAGTCACCATGATATTTTTTTGCTAATGTGGTTTTGTAATAGATAACCGTTCACTACACAAAATCAGCATGTTTGTAAGTATCGTATTAATGTTAGTATGTAATTATTTCAACGTGAAAAAATCATTAGTAATGTAGCATTATAATCGGAGTTATAATAATTTATCAACAATCAAGATTGTTACAATAAATATTTATTTGTCAATGGTTGTATTCGTTGGAGTAAATAAGACATCAGTTATCCAGCGAACACAAGGTTAACCTGCTAATATGTTGGTGTAACGGATAATTATAACTCTCTCATACCATAATAGTTAGGCTGTAACAGGAAATGTAACATGAATTTGTGTGTAATGATTGAGTTCCTGCAGTTTTCCTTCTTTGCAACCGCTTTAACAACGATTAGAAGACATTGTTTAGTTGATTATAACATTTAGACGTAACATTTATTGTAATGACGACTTTGTGTGTAATGATTGACTTCCTTCCATATGTACTTTTATATAACCATTTTGGAAAAGACGACTAACAAATGTTGTTTAGTTGATTCTATCAGTTGGGATGTAACAGTTATCATAACGATATAATTCGTAACAACCGACATGTGATAATTATAGTTTTCCATGTGTTAATAGTTGTTGGTGAAGTTTTCCAAAGTTTTTGAAGCTCAAATTGATGGAATGAGGTGAATGATAAATGGATGAAGTTATGTCTTGGGCTCTCAGTTATTCCCGACGTATTATATTTTCTCTCTTCTAATTTCCATACACATGCATGAAATGAACAACATGTTTCAATTAATTTTGTTTTTTTTCCCTTAATTTTTGGTTATTAAAATGAAGAATCAAAATGTGAAATATTGTTGGAGAAAAAAAAAAAAAAGGAATCAGTGGTGTACTAGGGTTTAGCTTGAGCATAATTATAATTAAGAAGGAGATAGTAGTAGTAAGAAAGGGTTACCAAATAAACTTGGCATTTTAGGTTGAGGATAGCAAGGTAAAGAGGATACATCGTTCCATATACAATAATTGTTAATGATAAAAATGTTGGAAATTCCATGATTTCATGTAGTAGTTACTTCCTCATATCATAATGACTAGCATGTATAAGTTTGTAAAAATAAAAGGGTACTAACTAGTACACACACTTATTTTGTTCATCAACCTATATGGACAAAACCTAATACAATCAGAAGAATGTCAAAGTAAATGCCTTTGTAGAAGATTGTATATAGAGTTTTTTTCTTTATCTTCCACAATAAATATATATATATACCAAAGGTCCGCGAATATGATTGCATATAAGAATTCTTGGGCGATCTAAAAAATTAGTATTCAAGATTAATATAGTTGTACCCAAAGTAAGAGGAAAACATATTACGAAGTATAAACACTTATCTTTTAGAACATCGTAAATACGACATCGACATAATCTATTGAATATAGTTATTTGTTTATGTGTGCATTATATAGGTGTGATTTCATCCTAGAAAACTATGTATCTTTACATTAGTTTAAGGAAGTAGATGTATGAACTTGTTTTCATAATCGAAAGTAAAATCATGATTGGTCTTGTTATTCATTGATTATCTTTTGGATGACCAATGGAAGATGACTATGGTAGAACCTATCTTAACTTTTTTGAGACTTGAGGTATATAACCGGTCATATCCTATACAATATAGCTAGTTGTAATCGGTCATAATCTATATTGAAAATCAAGGTGTAACCGATCACAAGATATATTGGAATGCAAGTTGTAGCCGGTCACAAGTTACTTTGAAAACCAAGGTATAACTGGTCATAAGATAAATTGGGAAGTTAGTTGTAATCGATCACAAGATACCTTTGGGAAGAAAGTTATATCCGATAACAAGCTAACTCAGGAAGCAAGGTGTAACCGGTCACAAGCTAATTTGAGGAGCAAGGTGTATATGATTACAACCCGTATTTGGAATCATGTTATAACCGGTCAGAACATACTTTTGAGTGATGGTTTAATCGGTTCCATGTATAAAACCAATATCAATGGTTCACGCATTTCTTCATAATGTATGAGAATTAGGGTTTTGGGTTTGTCAAGTTGAGAAGCTTCCAGATGTAGACATATTTGAACATATACATAACTCTTATCATTTATTTGAAAAAGCGGGGGTCTAACAACCTCACCCAATATTTCGCTTAGCAATTTGTATGGACTAACTCCAATATAGTTTCAAGAGAATCAACTAGACAATCAGACTCAATCCTAATAAAAAGTATATCAAAGAGCTACATCTCAATTTCTCAATTCAATCCGCAATCAAACAAATAGCAATTTGCGAGCTTGATTGAATACAGGAGAAATAACTTGAACGGTGCCAAAGACCAATGTTCAAGGATCAATCAATTTCAATCAACAAACAAAGGTTGTATTTACCAATTGATCGATTCAACGCACAACCTGTGATATTTTAATTATATAACAAAATATAATGCGGAAAAGAAATAACACAGATACCAGAAGTTTTGTTAATGAGGAAACCGCAAATGCAGATAAACCCCGGGACCTAGTCCAGATTTGAACACCACACTATATTAACCCGCTACATACACTAGCCTACTCCAAGTTAACTTCAGACTGGAATGTAGTTGAGCCATAATCAATCTCACACTGATCAAGGTACAGTCACGTTCCTTACGCCTCAAGAACCACACCGGAATCTGTATACTTGATTCCCTTAGATGATCTCACCCATAACTAAGAGTTTATATGACCCAAAGTCGAAGACTTAATAAACAAATTTATATCCCACATAAAATTCTATTGAATAGAAAAATCTGTCTCCCACAGATAAACCTACGAGTTTTGTTCGGTCTTTTGGTAAATCAAGGTGAACAGGAACCAATTGATATACCGGACTTATATTCCCGAAGAACATCCTATAAATATCAATCACCTCATAATAATATTAATCGATTAACGAAACAAGATATTGTATAATCACAAATGATGAGACGAAGGTGCTTGTGACTACTTTTCAATCTTGTTTATCAGAGATAAAATCTCGAGCAAATATTAAAGAAGATAATACTCAATCACGATAAAAAATAGCAAGATCATCACACGCAACTACAGAGAAATAGTTGGGTCTGGCTTCACAATCCCAATGAAGTCTTCAAGTCGTTGACCTACAGGGTTTCATGAAAAACCTAAGGTTAAAGGAGAATCGACTCTAGCTTATACAACTAGTATCACATAGGAGGTGTGAGGATTATGTTTCCCAGTTGCTAGAGTTCTCCTTTATATAGATTTAAAATCAGAGTTTGTAATCTAAGTTTTCTTGGTAACAAAGCATTCAATATTCACCGTTAGATGAAAACTTGATTAGATTCAAGCTAATATCTTTCGACCGTTAGATCGAACTTATCTTGTTATTCACAAATGAAATGTAACTTCATTTAGGTTTGAGTAACCGTACCTAAATGTGTACACTTAGTCGGTTCAACAATAGTTAACCAATGGTTAGCCATATGAGCACTTTCATATCAACCTTATTCATCTTCACCATAACTAGTTCAAATGACACTAGTTAGAGAGTTGTTCAATTGCTTAAATCTCATAGAAGTATACAAGACACGATTGAAGCAAAATCGATTTTGATTCACTCGAATCAATTCATGAACATCATAGACACGGTTTGAAAAAGATTGCATTCCTTATTATATAAATGTTTTAGTTCATGAACAAACCGATTTTACAAAGTAACCTACTTAAGTATGCAAACAGGTACGCCTACCTAAGTAGCCGGACTGAGTTTGGTTACGCCAGTACGCGTACGAGTACGCATACCAATTCACATTCCAAACTCCAGCAAAAATTCATGGAACACAAAATTCCTTCAATACGTGTACGGGTACGCATATCTAGGTTCCGGACTTCCAATAACCAACCAGTTCGTGTACGGGTACGCATACTTAGCTTCCTGGTTTGGGTCTTTATACAAATGTGAAAACATACTATGTTTATATCCAAACATGGTTACTTGTTATAAACTCTCATTTCAATCATTGAAACTTTCTTAGAGGATGACAATAGTTGTTATCCACAAACTATTAATTAGCATCAAAGCGATTGTCAAGCTATTGAAATAATTAATATGAATTTCGTCTAGAGTAAAGATGAACTTGGTTAAAGAGAAAGCTTACCAACACATATTTCAAGAAATAGCTAAGTGAGTTAAACTTAGCTCAAAATAGTAAATGTGTATAATTGAAGTCTATATAGCAATACGACTTTTGCCTCAAAATAGGAGATAGAATAGATAAACTTTTGAGTGATAGATAAGTTCAAATCTCCACATACCTTTTGTTGGTAAAGTTCCACAAGTTCCCTTGAGTAGTTCTTCGTCTTCATTCGATGAACGCCGTGGAGTCTAAAGCTCAACTACACTTACTATCCTAATCCGAAACTTAGCTATAAGTAGACTAGAAATAAAGACTTATAGTTTTGGCAACTAAACTTGACAAACAAGCTTGAGATAGCAACGCTTGCGAGATCGACCGAGCACTGCTCTAACACTTATTGTTCAAAGATATTCCTTGATACTCAAGGTGATCCCTGGTCTGAAAAAGTGAAAAGCATTTAATTATGATTTTCATCATATGTGTTTTAATTACCAGCAATTAAAGCATATACTCTGGAAAATATTACTCCCCCCGTCCCAAATTAGATGACCTAGTTGTAGTTTGCACAATTCTTAAGGCAGGGAGGAGAGAGGAGAATATTTAAGTATTTTTTCACAATTATACCCTTATGAGTAAGTACTAGTAAAATTTAGAAATGATTTATCTCTCGAACTATACAACCGATATTCATAAACTTTATACCATTGGAAAGCATTTTAAAACACATACGTAATGAATTAAAAGGGTAATTTTAGAAATATTTCATTGTTTGATGAAATTTAAAACACTAATTTAAAACTAATTATGTCATCAAATTTGGGATGGAGAGAGTATTAGTTAATGTGCTAGACTAATAATAGAAGTTTTTTTTATGAGAGTTTTCGAAAATATTGGTTAACATTAATTGGAAATATGAAAACCAAATTTAGGTACTTTAATGCATATCTTGAGAATATTTTCGGTTTTGGAATTTTCTTATTGTCCAAACAACCTTGGTATATAAATACTTGAGTTTACATTTCTTGAAAACTATCCCAAGAGCATGCAAATTTCATTTCTCGTAGCTTCTGGTGGAGCCGTCTATTCGGAGAGGAAAGTACCCTAATTAGGAGAAATCTCTTACGATCGCTCTGAAAAGACGAGGGTACCTAAATACACCATAATCTTTTATTTATCAACCAATAAGTTATCTTCCAAATATGATTGTCTATGTACAGATTCGAAACAATATGAGAATTCGGTTCACACTTTGTGTGATCGTCCATGGATATAAGATCAAGACAATACAACAACAAGATCACTTGTGTGATTGACTATGGATACAAGATCGAGAAAATACAACAACAAAGTGTGTACTTTATAATAGGTTCGGAAAAATCCGAAACACTATAGGATCAATATCAAATATTACGGAGTTAACGTACAATTGTGTATTTTACTTAAGAGTTAGGATCCATGGACACTCTTAGATGGACAAAGTCAGGCAAGATTTATGCCATTTTCTCCGCAAATCCCAAACGCCAATGAATTTAAGTGTAATATCTTGATGATATATTCCTCTTATAAGACTCTACGCTCCCACAAAAAATGAACGCAGTTCGAGATAACAAACCTCACCATATACCAATCTTAATTTCAACCGTTAAATTTGAACGCTTGATATTAAAAGGGGTAGATGGTCATGTTATATATCTTTAATTATGTTCATTTTTTGTAGGAATGTAGAGTTTTATAAGGGGAACATATCATCGAAATATTACACTTAAATTCATTGTCGTTTGGGTTTTGCAGAAAAAATGGCGCAAATATTGTCTTACCTTATCCATCTAAGAGTGTCCATGGATCCTCCCTCCCTACTTACTTAATTATAATAACAATTATAATGCGAAAAACAAAGTAAAAGATATAACAAGATTTTTTTAACGAGGAAACCTCAAATGGAGAAAAACCCCGGGACCTAGTCCAGTTTTTAATACTCTAAGAATAAAGCCGCTATACAAAATCAAATACGAATTTCGTATAGTTGGGACCAAGTAGACTACCCCTAGATACTTAGTTCCCTCAGTATCCCCGCGCCTTCGAATTCTAGAGTCACACATGTGAATAACAAGTCCTCTGGATCGTATTCCAAACAGCAAAGGAAGAATCTGTTTGGTAACCACTCTAATCAATCTTGATGCAAGATATGTGAGTTGTTGACAAAGGCTCTTATGTTTAATTTAATAAACTCATTTTTCTGGTTAGTTCAATTTATCCAATAACTACCGAAATAGTCAAGTTTAGATTCGCAATCAATCGATATATATATCTCAAAGGGGAACCATAGAGAATGCCGATCTCACACAAATAATCAATCAGATCTATCAAAGATAAACTGATTCTAGTTGGATCCCAGCCGATCGAGGTTTGTGCACTAAATCCAAAAGATACGAAAACTAATAAGAATTCTTATTCATCTTCAAATTGTCTATTTCCTTCAAATACCTGCACAACAACACTTGAATCCTATTGTGATCAATCACACATAGAACGAAGTCTATTAATAATGGATTATCACAAGATGTTTTTAGATCTAACAACAGTTCTAAATACCTCGTCGATACTTTGATCTAATCTGAGTGAATCTTATATCAGAAGAAAAGATATTCTCAAGAATAAACAAACTAGGTGCAATCAAAGCATCAACAATCGTTAGTCAATCAAATCAAATCTAAAACTAATAACATTGCAATTATCTAGTTTCCCATCAACGGTACTCTTAGAGCTTCTTGATCCCACGAAAGTCTTTAAAAGAGCGGTCGTAAGAGATTTCACCTAATTAGGATACTTTCCTCTCCGAATAGATGGCTCCACCAAAAACAACAAGAAATGAAGTTCTCCTAGATATTATGGTAGTTTGCTAGAAATGCAAACTTAGGTATTTAAGGACCAAGGATGTTTGGACACCAAGGAATTTCCAAACCGAAAATATACTTAAGATATGCAATAAATGCCCAAATTCGGTTTTCCTAATTCCGCTAAATGCAGTCCAATATTTTTTGAAATATCTCATAGAAAATATCAAATTAGTAAATGCACATTACTAATTTTTTATTCTCTAGAGCTATGCATTAATTGCTGGTAATTAAAACATATAAAACTAAAAACTTAATTAAAAGATTCTTAATTTATGTCGGTTACAGGATCACCTCGAGTACCAAAGAATATCTTTGAACAATAAATAATAAGAATTAATGCTCGTTTTCAAAGTATGTTGACATCTTTACACAAAAAAACCCTAATTCCGGAACTACACAAGTTCATGAAGAAAATATGTAATTCATGGAAAATCGTATTTGCATCTTGGAATTGGTTCTACCACACTTACAAACAAGTTTAGAATTGGTTTTAACAGAATTCCAAGACTACTATGTGATCGGTCATACCAAGTCATAGTGGTTAGTTATAATCGGTTCTACCAAGTCACATACATGGGTTCAGATCGGTTATACCAATCACATGTACCGATTCTACATATACATGGTGCCTATTTGTGATCGTTCATACCAGTCACTAGGATTGGTCATACCAATTACAAAGATCATTCACACAACCAGTTATGATCGGTCACACCAATTACCAGAATCGGTCACACCAATTACAAGGATCGATCATACCATCTCATGGTGATTACTAAGGATCAGTTACACCAATTACCAGGACCCGTCATACCAAATCATAAGTCTAGGTATTGTGATTGGTTATACCAAGATACATTAGCTGAGTTCAGATCGGTTCTACCAACTCACACATATTAATCATCAAAGAATATGCAATGAATAGCCGGACCAATATACCTATTGATTTCCCTTTCAATTCATGAAATAAGTTCATGAATATTTCCTTTAAACAAATGTAAAACATTATTTCCTAGGATGAAATCTTCACCTTACACCCATACACATAATCATAAAACTATATACAAGATTATGTTGATGTCATAACTACGAAGTTCAAAAGATAAGCATTATACTTCGTAATCTAATTCCTTAATACTATGGTCATACTATTATGATCATGTTTCATCACTAGAGTATTAGATACAATATATACATCTTCGCATGTTATGTTTTCAATATAGCACGACTTGAAAAATACGTTAGGAATTGAAATAAGTTCAAGTCAATATTACTAACCTCAAGTGGAAGGATGATGTCGTCGTTGTAGTCATTATTTTTGCTCATTTTTCAGGTCTTCGGAGTAATGCTTATATGTTTCAACATTCCTATACATTGTAGTCTAACCTAAACGAAGTTGACTCTAGTATTTATCAAGTGACTTTAGATGAATTTTGATACTAAAATATGAAAACCAAACTTGACATACCAACACTTTGTGAGTTCAACCTAGTTATGCTCTAACACGCTCGTTTAAAGACTTATGTAAGATCAAGAAGCTCTACGAGTTCCGTTGGTGGGTAACTAGATAATTGCAGTGTTATTAGTTTTCGATTATTAATTTGATCGACCAACGGTTGTTGTAACTTTGATTGCACCTAGTTTGTTTATTCTTGAGAACCTTATCTTCTGATATAAGGCTCACTCTAACTAGATCAAAGTATTTATGGGATCTTTAGAACCATCTTCGGATCTAACGACATCTTGTGATAATCCATTATTAACAGACTCCGTTATGTGCGTGATTGATCACAAGAGGATTCAAGTGTTGTTGTGTAAGTATTTGAAGGAAATAGAATATTTAAATACGAAGAAGAATTCTTATTAGTTTTCGTATCTTGTGGATTTAGTGCACAAACCTTGATTGGCTGGGATACTACTTGAGTGAAGTCCCCTGCATCATTTCTAAAATTTATAGCAAAACCAGCTGGGGTACTACTTGAGTTCCAAGAAGCATCCACATTTAGTTTATTGTTAAGATGATATGGAAATTCCCATGTATCATTTCCATTGGTTGTTATTGCTGAAAGGTATGTGTTTCCTATGTCCTTTCTTTTATGTCAGAAATTCAGATGTCTCTGAATTGCTAAAGCAAGTTGTTGATAGGTTTAAGTTTGTTATCAAATACTCTGTTGCAACGTTCCTTCTAGATGAACCAAAGTTTTATCATTATAATTTCAATTGGGACTATGTGATTCTCTTCTGATAACCATTCCTTAAGAGCTCTAAGAAAGATGTATTCCTATCTAAATTGTTGTTTACAGGGCAGTGTTCCGTATTCCACACAGATTTTGCATACTTACAATGTAAGAATAAGTGTTCAATTGTTTTTGCTTCCTTGCATCCAAAGGTGCAATAAAGGGAATGATCCTCTTGAAATCTAGCTAGTTTATAGTTGGTGGATACCGCATTCTGCAGACACTTCCACGCAATTTTTTTTTATTCTCTGTGAGGTTTTTGTTGCCCAAAGTTTCTTCCAAAAGGCATCAGATTGTCCCAGATTATAGTTGTTTATGGTTTTTTCATTTAGTTTGTGATACATAGATTTAACTGTAAATTTCCCATTTTTTGTGAGCAGCCATCGTATAATGTCTTCTTCTCTTACTAGTATAATTTTGTAAATTTTTGGCGCTATGGGATTGGGGAACAGTGAATACACTAAGTTTTCATTCCATCTTTTAAGATTGGTACCTATTAAGTCCTTGACAAGGATATATTTGGAGTTATGACTTGTATGAAACTGTTTTAGAGTTTCAGGGATTCCATGTATCCAATGGTCCTCCCATATATTGACTTTCCTTCCGTCTCCTAATTCCCAAATGTTATTTTGTTCAACTAGTTTAATTCCTTTAGAAATACATTTCCAAATCCAAGAACTAGTAGAGGGTATCTTTGCCCTGAAAACTGATGTTCTCCTGAAGTATCTTGGTTTCAGTTGCGAAACCCAAAGAGCTTTCGGTTCATTCAGCATTCTCCAAGCAAGCTTTGCTATAAGGGCCAAATTGAATTTATGGGCATTCCTAAATCCTAGACCTCCTTTGTTTAAAGGTTTACATAAGCAAGAATAAGACTTTGGGTAATATCCTTTGTAATTTGTTTCCTTGCCCCACCAGAAGTCTCTTTGAAGGGCATCTATTTTATTTGTGATTTTTTTAGGAAGAATGAAATAACTCATTTGATAAATGGCCAGGTTTGCTAATGTTGCCTTATTGAGTATCATTTTGCTAGATTGTGCTAGAATTTTCCCTATCCAGCTTTGGATTTTTTGTTCCATCTTTTCTATTACTCCTTTAAAAAGTTTGATTTTTGTTTTATCTATGAACAAAGGTGTTCCTAGATAAGAGTCTTTAAGATCAATGTGTTTTATTTTCAGAATTTTACTAATCATTCATTGATATTTTGGTTGAACCTTCTTACTGAAAAAGATACCCGATTTATCAAAATTGATTAGCTGCCCTGAATCTCGACTAAATTTATCTATAATGTTTAATATGTTATGGCATTCCTTTAAATCAGCTCGAATGAAAAACAGACAATCATCATCAAAAAATAGATGTGAGATTGGGCTGTTCTTAGGGGTTATCTTAATTCCATGTATTTTACTATTTTCCTCTGCCTCAAGTAGGCTACGATAGAAAATTTCCATACAAATTATAAAGAAGTAGGGAGATAATGGATCTCCCTGCCTCAGACCTCTAGTGGGTTTGAAGTATTCTCCAGGACAACCATTTAAAAGAACTGCTATAGAGGTGGTGGATATACATGTGTTTATTAGGTTGCAAAAGCTTTGATTAAAGCCAAAGTCTCTAAGGGATTTTAGTAAAAATTCACAATCTACCCTATCAAAGGCTTTCGCCATGTCAATCTTTATCCCCATACCAGCATGTTTGATCTTTTTTTCCTTAAAGGAGTGTATTATTTCTTGTGATATGATAATATTATAAGATATTTGTCTATTGGTTAGGAAAGATGCTTGGAAAGGTGAAATTATAGAGTCCAAATGTGGTTTTATTCTATAAGGCAGAATTGTTGCTATTAACTTGTAGATAGTGTTACACAATCCTATAGGTCTGAATTGGCTAGGATCTTTAGGGTGTCTATTTTTGGGAATAAGGAATAAGAAAGTCTTGTTAAATTCTGTGTTTAGTTCACCAGTTTTAATTTTTTTTTGGATTATGTATGTATGTTACTTGCTCCCCTACAATGTCACAGTTCTGTTTAAAGAAGCTAGCAGTAAAACCATCAGGTCCTGGGGACTTGTTTGGCTTTAGCTTTTTTAGAACTGCAATATTTCCTCTATAGAAGGAATTGCAGATAAACTAACATTTTCCTCTTCAGATATTATGGCCTTAATGTTAGCAAATAAGTTTATGTCTTCAGTTGAGTTACTCATATCCTCTGTGAAAAGTGTTAAGTAGAAATCCTTTAATGTAGTCTTAATTTCTTCTCTTTTAAAGGTATTCTCTCCATTACTCATTTTAATAAATTGAATGTTATTCCATTTTCTTCTTTTTAGAGTTTTAGTGTGGAAGTATTTCGTGTTCTTTTCTCCTAAATTTACTGTATTGTCTCTTGATTGTTGCTTTGCAATAGCTTCTTGTGTATCGTATAGTGTTTCTAGGAGACACATTTTTTCTTTAATTTTATCATATTTTCTAAAAATGTAGCTAGATTTGTTCAAATTGTCTATATGATGTAAGGTTTTCCTAATTTCCTTAGTTGGTTTGCAAAAGATGTTTTTCTTCCAATATTCTAAGTTGTGCTGTAATTCTTTTATATTTGCTATAAGAGTTGTTGAGGGGTTACCATTAGGTAGAGTATGTTTCCATGTTTCTTTAATAATCTGAATACATGACTGCTCTTTCTGCCAAGTGTCGTAATATTTAAAGTTATATTTTTGGTTAGTGACAGAGCCATCCAACTTAAGGGAAATAGGGCTATGATCTGATCCCACAGCTACTAGGTGAGTCAGCTCAGCATTTTGAAATTGTGAGCTCCATTCAGTGTTTGCTACTGCTCTGTCTAATCTTTCTTGTATGTTGGTTGTACCTTCTCTATGGTTATTCTAAATATAAGCATATCCCATGAATCCTAAGTCGAGTAAGCCAGTATTATGAAGAATTTTGTGATAGTACTCACTATCATCTTTTTTGAAAGGTAACCCCCCTAATTTATCATCCTGACTAAATATCATGTTCATATCTCCTAGTAGGATCCAAGGTAGAGAGTTTTTATTTACTTGTTCTGCTATTTTTGATAAGAAGTTCCATGCTATATGTCTATTTCTAGGGTAAGGGATACCATAAAAACATGTTAAAAGCCATTTCTTTGATTCATGGTTAGTTTGAACTAAAATATTTATCATGTTTGCATTCCATTGCATAATTTCAAAGGCAAAACCATCTACCCAAGCTAGAGCTAAGCCTCCTGCCTTTCCTATAGGGTCTACTATGTGTATATTTGGATAGTCCTTAAGTAGATTTCTTACTAAATGTTTTTGTGATTTTGTTTCTGACAAAAACAAAACTTCAGGTCTCTCTACATCAATTATATATTTTAGATGGTTTTTTGTGAAAGGGTTACCACATCCCTATACATTCCATGCTATTATCTTCATTACTAAACTTTCTATGAATTTTCCTACTGTTTATTATGTTCCTTAATGTTTGTTATTGATCAGTTCACCAAAGTTTGTATAAATGTTCCTTTCAAAGAATACTTGAAATAAAAGTAAAAGTAAAATGCTATAACAACAAAGCAAAATGTAAATTATAGAAATTAACAGATTAATTACTGAAATTTAATGATGGAAAAGTTATTGAGAAAAACCTGTGACTTCTCTCTTTGATGGTGGGGACTTAACTCCGGGAAAGGAATTGGATGATAGGTATTTGTGATTTCCGGATGATTAGCCATGTTTGACCCATACTGGTGAATTTCAAGAATCTTATCTTCTTCAGAGGGAATTGAGCAGAATTGCTCAGAAGATGAAGATGAAGGGAATTCCGAAATCGAAATTTTAAAGGCAGACCTTGGATGAGTCAATGGGGAATGAAATGAGGATGCAATGCATGATGATGAGTGATGAATGCAATTTAGAAGATCTCTGATGGATGATGTCGGGGCTGAGGGAGAAATTAGGGATTCCAGATTTTCCCCAAAATAGGTGAAGATAAAGATAATCTTCTCACGTTTATGTTTTCTTCACTGGGTCCAATAGGTGAACCTAAAGCTAGTTCCGGGTTAAGAAGTTTTGGTTCAGAATAAGAACCAGAAACACTGCTAACATTAGTACCCAATTCCATCTCGGCCAAAACTCTGAATGTTTCGGAGTTAGCAGAACGGAATGATTCATCCGATGAAGGAATCAGTATAAAATCTTCAGGCAGATTGAACGGGAATGTTCTTTTTCCCAGACTAACGAAGATGCCAAAGGCATATCCTCGTCAGAAAAATAAGTTGATACTTTAGAGATGACAAAAAGGCCTAGGACTTCATAAGAATATGAAGGAAAAATGATAGATGAAACATGTTGCTCTACTATATGGAGATTCTCATGGCTATCATTGAATAAATCCGGCTCTTCAACCACATAGGTTCTAAAGATATCGTGAAAAGTCTCACGTACTCCTGGTTGATTAAGGTATTCTTGTACGGGTACCGTACTCCTGTGTGGTCGAAGTTATTCTTTGGGTTCCAAACTTGGATCAGAACATCATTTAACCAGTTCATATCATCACTAGGATAGGGTGAGTTAACAGTAATATCATAGATGTCTTCAAGTGGTATTCCTAAGAGAACGACACATTCACTATCTTTGTGTCCTAACCTCAGACAGTGGGAGCAAAATTTAGAGGGGAGATTGATGAAGTTGAAATAAATTGATGTGACTGGGTATCTTCCCACCTTAACTAGTAAATGGTGAATCAACGGTTTTTTTTAATGTTCACCCAAAGTAAAACTCGTGGGACAAAATCCGGTGAATCCCTTGCAGTACAAACTCTTGCAACCTGACCTACTTTACTTGCTACTAAGCCTAGCATTTCCTCAGAACGGTGTTCAAACTTGGTATTTAAAACAGAAGCCCAAATTGGAATTTCTTTAACTAAATCCATTGATATCTTCATCCCTTGATCAACCGTTGTCGCAGCTAGTACATTACCATATGGATACCACGTTCCATTAGATGATATCCAATGTAAATCTTCCTTTTTACGGAATGTGATAATAAATAAGTTAGGGTCAACTTCTCTAATTTGGAATGTAATCTGACCCCCCCAAAAATTGTTAAGAGCCCCTCTTACCTCCCATTGATGAAAAATGGTTGTAGGAAAAACTCTAGCTAGGATACTAAACTATTTAATGCCATGATCCCTGATGAAAGAAGGGGTAGTTGGTAGAATACCAATATTGCTATGATTAGCAAGACGCTGAGCCAAATAAAGGCCACTTAAATGACTATACAAGTTATGATTTTTACCCATTGAAAGAGTAGATGAAGAATGAGAGAGGTGAAGATATGCAGGTGAGATACTGGTTATATAATGCTGATATGCAGATGCGATACACTTAACCCGACTTATTTCTATGGCCGGTTTCCAAAATTGTTTCAGGGTCCCAAAAAAGAAAAAGAAAAAGAAAAAATCACCTCATACTGCACCAATCGTTAGTCGACAACCCAATAGTAGGTAACCAGGGTACGAGGTAGTATATAGGTCTCAATTTCAATTTTCGATTTGTTGCAATACCAAATAATGTAAACGTTTTTGCATTATTCCAGCAAAACGTACAAAAAAGGAGATCAAAGAAAAAGTATTTTGCACCTCAGGATATGATGCATACCTATTGTCCAGCGGGTTGAAGGAAAAACTAGTTTAGATTTTAAACAAATCAAGTCTTAGACAGAAGTTTAATTTTAATATTTATAATAATGGCTTGTAGATATTTATTTCCCTATAACTTTCTTATAGGCTTGGAGATTAATAGAAAAATAGATTATTCTATGCTATTAATGCCTTGTCGAGATTTTATCTTTACTCTGGCATGCGCAGTGCAATTAAGGTTGATTGAACAAGAGGAAAATAACCTAGCCGATATATTGGCAAAATCTTAAAGAAGAATATGTACTGTCAGAAACGAGTGATTAATGTCGATACTAACGAGATTATGAGAAGCGTGAGGAGAAGAGGAAATGCTTTAACACACTTTGGGTTTTATCTTTTTTTATAAAGGGATAACTATCCTTATTCAAAGTACTTCTAAAATCTATAATTTTCTTAAAATTACTATAGGAAGGTTAGAGAAAACATGGCTTGTAACCATGATAGAATTCCAGGCGGAGCCCCAGTTTCATTTACCAGAATTATGCATTGCAGAGAAGGACATCTCCATCGGGTATACTATTACTTCTGCTATTTGTGCGGCACTGACCAATTTCTTCATGCGCATCAAGTTTCTTGGTTGGCTTTCTGTAATATGAATCCCATCATCAAAGGAGGGCTGGGGAAGGAGGAAAGAATCAGAGCTGAAAGACAGATTGCGCAGAGACTTCCTATCGATGCATCACTGTTGTATAGTGAGATTCCTCACGGGTTTGCGAGAGACTATGTTGATAAGATGGAGAGGTGGTATAATTGGAGCCGCGAGAAAGGTAATTTTGAAGCCTCTTCTGTAGCCGCAGCAAGAGGCGAGATAGCATAGTAATTCACTATCCAGGACTAGAAAGAAGAAGTTTAAATGTGTTACTATTTCCCTATTTTCTAGCTTTATCGGAGTCTTTTTTTTTTTTTCTGTGGTAAACTTCTTATTTTGTGGTTATCTATATGTTGTTGCTTAGTTTACTCTATTTGTACCTAATTATGTCACCGAAACCCTTACGTTTACTATTCAATCTAGTTCTGGTTTGCTTTACTTAGTATTATAGTTATAGATTTCCCAGAAGTTAATCGATTGTACCCTACATAATGTTGTCTCCAAAGTTTGTCGTAGCCGATTCCGATCCCGCCCGATTTTCTGGAAAGACTATCTAAGAGAAACAGAGTAGCAGAGTTTATATATAAAAAAGTGCATAAAGACTGATATTATGCCTAATTTAAGTCCCGTTTTCCGAATTAATTCCCGGAACATAGATGAGAATATTTGAAACCCTTAGATAGAACAAAGTGAAAAAAATTCGGTCTAACCAGAAAGAACATGGGATAGCATCAATGAAGAATGATGCATTCCACAAAGAAACGGAAGGTTGCGTGAAAATGGTAGCATACTTAGATAGATGTATCAGTAATGACCAGTTAGATGAAAGATTACTCTAGTTTACATCGAAACGAAGTTTGGATGAAAATTGTTTCCCCTTTTTTATCCTCACCATTGCAAATGATCTAAACCTATGAACCCTTATGAAGAAGCTGTATAAATAGCAACCCACACCGGAGCCCAAACTAAGAAAGAAAAAAACAGTCAGGGATATTTACTGCTTAACCGATGACTGATATCAACAATTTCCGGTCCCTGAATCCTTGCTAATAAATCGTTAATCTAGTGATATTATAATTGCTTCTTGCCATACAGATTATGATGCAAGTTCGGTTTTATGAATGAGTACAGTCTATTTTATACAGAGAAAGAGAATTATGCAGAATATAAGAAATGCTTATGGGATGCATGTTTATGGAATGTCCTCATTTGTGACCCAGCCAATTTCCGTTTTGTTTAAGGAGCTTGTTTTATAAAAATTGTGTCAAAAAAACAGTTTGTTATTCTTAGTTCCAGCATAGTATCATCCATCTTTCCCCTCCCTTTGTTTGTTCCCCCCAACTTAGGGGAGCAAACAAGTATAAAAATTACTCACAGAGCATTGTGGACTAAATCAGAGTCGTTTAGATGAAGAAATTTAGATCGGAAAGTTTGAAGAAAACTAGCCGTTGAGCTAGCGCAAGAGCAGAGAGAGAGAAGATGACATTAGATAGAAGAGGACATGAGGGAGAAGAGTACATGAGATAGAAGAGGGCATTAAAGTAAATTGCACTTGTACGTTAATTCTGTAACACTTGATATTGATATTATATAGTTTCAGTTTAATACCGTACCTATTATCAAGTGCACACTTTGTTTTCGTATCGTCTCGATCTTGTATCCTTAGTCAATCACACAAGTGATCTTGTTGTTGTATTGTCTCGATCTCGTATCCATAAACGATCTCTTGATGTGTGAACCGAATCTGTTGTATTGTATCGACTCTATCCATAGACGATCATATTCAGTAAAGGACTTATAAGTGGATAAATAAAAGATTATGGTGTATTTGAGTACCCTTGTTTTTTCACATTTGATTTGGGTCTGCAAGTTCATAAGGCATATTCCTATGCACAATGTTTAAAAAACCTGTTTGACATACCAGGTGGCATGGAAAATGAGTTGCGCCACTATGGAAAAACCACTGAGCGATAGAGATTCTAACGACAAAAATAGTTAATATCTCCAGCGATGAAGTCTTTATCGCTAGTGTTACCAAGAATATTGTTCGATATTAACTATATGGCTAATATTCAAACTAAAATTGCCAACGATGGACATTGTAGCGCATATAAATACCGCACCACCATCTTTTTCCCCTTCCTTCTCTTCTCTTCTCTAGTTTAACAAAATTCTCTTTAGTTTTACTTCCTAAACAAATGGGAGTGAGAAAATAAAAATAAAAAGAAAAATCAAAAGGTCTACTAGTACCCAAACCAGTGGATTAAGTTATGTTGTGGATAAGGAATATGAGTTATACAGTGAAAGGATTAAGGATTGTGTTATACAACTCTATTTTTGAAAAAGATGTTTGGTATTACGATGAAAGACTACTTCTTCAGTTGTAGATACGAACAACGATAGTCATCAACCCTTATCAAAGTGAAGAGATTTCTCGAGATGACTGGGAGAAATTAATAAGGGAAGGTCATAATTAGAAAGAAGCTGAGAATTTGATCCATGAGCCTATTGAAAGAAGTGACTACCTATATTGGTTTAACATTATTTGCATGCTCAATATTGCTATGCAACCGCAAAATTTGGGTCAGCAGATAGATTTCCCAGCTTTAGGTAGGATGCCACTTGGTGATGAATTTCTTTCTTACCAACTTCCACCAAAGCTGGGGACGCATTTCCGTATCCTACTTAAGCGGGTTCATCATCGACTATACCACCATTTTCTTGGGATGAACAATCTCTATCTATGTCTGGACAGATTGTTACTCATCCGATTATTCCTAGTGTACTTGAACACACTTATCTGTAATGTGGGGTCAATGATACACCGGAGCGGTATCAGAACCAATTGAACAATTATCATGATCTACTACAGGGATTTCAGAAATTCCACTATACTGAGTTGTAAAGAGAGTGAGGGAAAATATGATGTTTGACATGAGTCTAGGATTTTCTGGTCACGGCATGGTGGTACAGATATAAGTATTGGTGTTATAGGTATGAATCTTGGTGGATTAAGTCAGCGTAAGAGTCCTGGTGGATCAAGTCTGCGGAGTTGTGGAAGTCAGGGAAGTGAAAGAAGAAGTTTGAGAATTCGTTCTATGCAGAATGCACCAGAAAGTTCTACTTCAAATGAAGTGTTAGATACCCAAGTAGTACGTGAAGGTGATGTTGACATTGACATGGATACAAATCTTGGACGTTTTTTTATCTAGTTTCCATCTAACACTATGACTCCTGGTGGCGGTGTGAACATTGAATCAGTTAGGAAAACGAATCTGTTTACTCAAATTGCCTCAACTGCATCAGCATTTCAACCATTTCATCAAGCTCCATCATTTCAACCTTATGCATTTGAAAATTTGTATCATGTTCCCCTCCGCGCGAGTGAAACTTCTTCTTATCAAGGTTATGATGATTCTGAAGAGACTCAATCACCATGTCAGACTCAAACTGGCACAATAACTGATATGTTGAACAACACCCTTGATCCTGAAAACCCGTGCAGTTGGATCTTTGGTCCGAGAGGAAATAATCAGGTAGGAAATGGTCAGGAAAATGAGTAGTTTGACGTAATTTAGTTTAAATATTTCTAATGTAATCTTTTTGCTTTAGTTAATGAAAACTATCTTTAGATTAATGTTCAAATTGAAACTAGTTTTACATTTCATTAAAAATTAATCACAATACCATAAAATAATACTTAATGAAAATTAAATCCCTGCACGTGAATCATGTAGAGTTCATAACATTCATCATGACTAAACCATCTTTTGTTGTATTCATCAAAGGTATGAGCTCAAATTTTTAGTTCTTCGATTGATAACTCATGATGATTCCCTTTTATCATCCACATAATTCGCGCATACTTTATCACTTCGATATTGATGAAACAATAACGAGTTTCAAGACAATGTCGTGTTCTTCATGCATTTACATGACTTAACGTCATAAATCTTTGAAACACAGTGTCCCATAAATTAAAAGTCTTTAGATTGAAATTTTCATCGCTTGCAACTGAAATCCAACGTCGAGTTAGAGAAATATCTTCTTCTCGAGTGAAGCGAGGACTAGCACTATGCATGTTTAAATGAATTTGAAGTTGATATGGTGTGATTTGAAATGAATTTGAACTTGGGTATTTATAGAGGGGGAAATTGTAGATGTTAGATGACGAACTGATGAGCAGTGATCTACTCAGCGAGCGACAACATGACTCTCACTGGCGCTAGACAGACCAATGAGCGATCTTTTGACCATATAGCGATGGACATTCTATTGCTCGTTAGAGACTCCATTGTGTATGCCTAAGTGATATATTTGATACTTAGACACATTTGTTTGACACTTTGCTATACCCATAGTGGGTACCAAAATGACAAAATAAGTTGCTTGACATGTGCATAGGAATAGGCCTCAATCTAGCAAAAAATTTGGGCAGCCATCCTGTTTTATATTGACTCATTCCCTGATAGATAACCGTTTTTCGACTTATGAAAGTAAAAATTTGTAAAAGCTAGAGATAAGATTTCAAAATAAAAAATTCTAAATGACTCGCCCAAACTTGTTAAAAATAGCCCTCTCGCATCTTTTACCTCATAAAAATACTGTATAGGTCCTGCCTTCATGTGAAAGGGCGGTTCATATAAAACCACGGTTTTAAAATTATTTCTAGAGGTAGATTTTTTTACGAGGAAAAAAACGTTTTTTTACTATGAAGAATGACCTCACGCACCCTATCCGAGGTGAAGAACTCAGGACCTCTCGCACCCCGGCTAAGAGAGAATAATACCACTGGACCATATGACCTGTTGACGCCAAATGGCAGAAAAAAAGTTTATAAGGGTGATGGGGTCTGAATTGGCAACAGACGAGAGAGAATGGAACGGAAATTACTCCAAATTCTACAAAAATGTAGAAATATGAGTGAATTAAAACAAACCCATCTCCAAATTTCAAGTATCAACAAAGCAATTTCGTTTTACCAAAACTTATGAGTTTCTACTAAATTCAATTCATTAGATTATTCTGTCCAAGTATTCAATAACTCTCTTTTCCAAGTGTATTTGTCTATAATACGATGATCAAGTGTTTCTTACAGAAAATTCATAAAAAAGATGCATTTTTTATTTATAATAATTTAATGGGAGTTTCACCTAATAATTTCACATTTACATTTCTTTTTAAGTCATGTCAGTCTTATATGATCTTGATGCTGGAAGAGAATTACATGCCCATGTTCTGAAATTTGGATTTTGGGGTCATGTTTTTGTTCAGAATACTGTCTTGGATTCCTATTCTAAGTGTAGTGAGAATGTAGGTTGTGCATTAAAGGTGTTTGAAGAAATGGCTAAAAGAGATGTTGTTTCTTGGAATTGTATGGTTTGTGCTTATGAATCATGGTGAGATGAAGTTGGCAATTGAATTGTTTAAGTCCATGGAAGAGAGAAATGCTGTTTCATGGAATTTGGTTATCAGTGGTTTGGCCAAGAGAGGAGAAATGGAGTCGGCAAGGTTGTTGTTTGAAGAATGCAAGGTTGGGTCTTGGTAACGAAGCATCCTGGAATGGAATGGTATGATTTCTGGTTATATGAGGAATGATGATGTGAAGAATGCAAGGTTGATTTTTGATCGAATGCTGGTGAAGTCTGTAGTTTCTTGGACTGCTATGATTTCAGGATACGCTAAAGTTGGTGATGTTGAAGAAATGAACAACCTTTTCTATTCAATGCCAGTTAAGAATGTGATTACTTGGAATGCGATGATTGCGGGTTTTGTTCAGAATCATAAATTCGATCAAGATTAGAAGTTTTTCATAGAATGTTGATGTGTGGTGAATGTAAGCCGAACGAAACTACTCCTTTGAGAGATCTCTCTGCCTGTGCTCAACTAGGTGCTCATGTACAAGGAAAATGGATCAACTCTTATATTCAAAAGCGGGATATTGCAATTTCTACTTCATTAGGGAATGCCTTGATAGACATGTTTGCAAAATGTGGGGATCTCGAAAGCGCAATGTCAATGTTCAATCAGATGAGAACGAAGTGCATTATCACATGGACATCAATGGTTGCAGGCTTAGCCTTTAATGGGCACAGTAAAGAAGCTTTAGCTCTCTTTGATGAAATGTGTGCGGAAATAATACAACCAGATGATGTCATCTTCATTGCTGTTCTCTCCGCTTGCACTCATGGGGGACTGGTTGAAGAAGGAAGACGGGTTTTTAGTCAAATGGTGAAATAGTTCAACATTGTTCCTCGAATTGAGCATTATGGATGCATGATCGATCTTCTTAGTCGAGCAGGGAAATTAGAGGAAGCATTCACGTTAACTACGAGTATGTCTATGAAGGCAAATGCCGTTATTTGGGCTACTTTACTTGGTTCTTGTAAGCTGTATGGACAAGAGAGATGTTAGAGGTTGTGACATAGAAGATCCTCGAATTGGAGCCGGCAAATCCTGCTTATTTAATGCTGATTTCAAATTTGAATGCATCGATCGGCCGGTGGGAGGATGTTTTAAGGGTTAGAGCAGCAATGAAGAAGGAGGGTATCGAGAAAGTTTCCGGTAGTAGCTCAATTCAAGTGGAGAATAAAGTTCATGAGTTTCTGGTTAAGGATACCAAACATGAAAATAGGATGGAGATCTTTGAAACTTTAGATTCTCTCTATGATCAGTTGAAAACAGTTGGAATTATGGATAAGAGAGAAACTGTGCTTCTTGGTATGGCTTAATATGCAGGGTTTGTATGAGGATTACTTGAGCAGATAGATCGTGCTAAAAGTTATTGTTCAACTGGAAAGAAGTCTTTAAGTTATGTTTGATCTCAAAACAGCTACTTCAGACTTCAGAGACAAAGAAATTTTTCACGAAAAAAACAGCATATGGGGTAAATTTGGCTAGGGAAAAATTTCTATGAAATTTGCCTCAGAAACATCAATCACGAATGCTAATCAAGAGGGCTCCATGGTTTAGAAGACAAGTTTACTGAAGACATGGGAACTTCAAGGTAGACCTAAAAGAATAAAAAAACTGCCAGGCTGCCACACAGCTGACCGAGGATGTTGAGATGTTGGCCCGAACACTACATACTTCTAATTAAGGCCTTCAGCTCTTTCTTTCGTCATAACCAGTGGGAATTTTTCTACGTCAAACAATGTCCTTGATTCTTGAATGGTACGTAATAAGTTACAAATTAACAGCAGAACTTGTAATATATATGGTTCCATAGAATCCAGTTGAGGGTCTAAAACTGTTTGAGAGTGATGCAGTTTCTAACTTGTAAATATGTGATTTCATCTAGGTCCATGACAGATGTTTGCTTATCATCTTCAGACGTTTTCAACAAGATGCTCTGCCAAGGAGTGAAACTTTGTAACCACTAATCACGCCTTCAAACTGTGTCAAAATGAGACTCAACGGTGTTTGGTTTATTGTGATCCAAAGCACCGGGAGTAATAGTCAGAATCAATTGCTACATGTGCACAGTTTGAAGCTATGTCAACTAAATGAGACTCACCGGTAAGACATGGTTTAATTTTGCATTCAGTTCTTCATTTCCTCAAAATGTCTACGCATCATGATTTGTATGCATGTTTAAGGTCAGCTGCAATGTCTCTAATGTTTTCGAATACTATGTTCGTGGTTTTGCTGTTTTATCTTCATAGTATAATACATTAGATTCTGGAAAAGGAAAGTTGTACTTTATAATTGCATAATATGAGATTAAACTGTTTACTTGAACGAACATAGACACTTACAGCAAACCCCAAAAAAGAAAACCATAGACACCTATAGGCTGTAGCAACTAGTTACTTGACAACTTAAAGTGATTAAGGGCAGAAACACCATCAAGTCCTTTCCCGAAGTAATGGTCAGTGTATTCTTTCATCGTAATATTTTTGTAAATAGGGGGGTTCACCTCTGATAGTATCTCTTTCATAGGACCATAAATCTTTGTGTCGTCACTGAATTTTGTATTCAGGAAACATGCTACTGATATTCTTGGTCCATCTCGATTGGCTAGTACCCTGTGTTCAGCGCTTTTGAACTTGCCATTGCTGATAAGCTGTTTGAAATGCAAAGGCAGGTATATTTAGGTAATTATGCAGGGGATAATAAGGTTCCAGAACATAAATCAACTCCCATTCTAACTTCTGAGTGAGAAACATTTATTTACCTGAAGAAGATCTCCAATGTTCACTATTAGAGTTCCAGAGATTGGTTTTACAGTAACCCACTGATTCTGATGAAGAAATTGTAGTCCGCCAATATGATCTTGTAGAAGAAGGGTAAAGAAACTCGGGTCTGAATGCTTACTTGTCCCTAAGGTTAGTTCAGGTTCAGGGCATGCTGGATAATAATGACCACTAAGTACCAAGAAATCAGTAAAAATTCTTTTAAGGTGGTCGTGTTCTAATCCTAGAGCCTCCGATAACAACCCAGTAACTGTAACTGCTAACTTCGTAATATGCTTCCAATACACAACTATTATATCTCTGAAATTAAGATGGGTGATAGATCAGCTTGCGAAGAACAAAAACAGGAGTAGAGAAAAATATCGGATTCGATTACAGAGGATAAGATTCTAATCCCATATATGAGTCAACATATAGTGCTAAAAGTAAACTGTTAGTAGAGTGTAGACTAATAATTACCTGCAAGTGTCTGGCAGTTCTTGAGGATCAAGAGGATCAGGAGATAATAGGTTACATCTTAGACTGTCTCTCCAGTTAGCATATTTTGATACATAGAGATCGAAATTAGTATAAAACATGCATCCTGTTTTGGGATCATTCGAATGATATTGTTTCTTAATCACTGTATCTTGCTCATGAAATCTTTTCATACCTTTAATAATCTCATTCATTACGGTTAAAGGAATTCCATGGTTCACCAATCGAAAGAAACCCCATGTTCCCGCTGCACGTCGAATGTCCTCAATAACTTCATTGTGTCGCTGATGTTCATTTTGATCCACGCTTTTCATATCAATCACAGGAATCTCAAAATTACTGTTTTCCTGTTCAGTATGATTTAACTCTTCAGCGAGCTCATCCAGTGGTCGTACGAACATGCGAGGGATCTTTACAATTCCAGCATCAACTATTCCTTTCACACCAGCTTTTGATTCTTCAAAGGCCTTCAGTTCTTTGAGACGATCATAGGAAGGCTGCTGTTCTCCAGCTCCAGTAATCTCCATAGCCTGATGGCCGATTCTTGTCCTCCAGATCAAGCTAGCCGTATCAGCCAACACAATCAGTTCTCTGGGAGTGATTGATGAGAAAGGGGAAAGGCTTCTGACTTAAATATCTGATTGCACACAGGTACATATAATATGCAAACTGAACTCTCTCCGGCTGGACTGATCTACCTCAAAGTCTTTATGTTGCTAGTTATTTTTATTTTGATGGACCTAGCTACACAAATAGGTGATGTTAGTCTTCCCACGTTTTTTTTCCCTTTAAAATTGAATTTTCTTGTAAAATATTTTTATTTTGATGGACCTAGCTACACAAATAGGTGATGTTAGTCTTCCCACGTTTTTTTCACTTTACCTACTGCTTTCAATTGACTAGACAAGTTACTCCACATCACCCACTTATTAAGTGTCTGAAAGTAGAGATGTTTTGGAGAATGGAAAGAAGAAGCACATGTCTAGCAAGTACAATAAGCTAGAACATGACTAGACTCTATAGGGATAAAATTTTAAAAAAGCGTCCTCCATGGGGCTCGAACCATGACCACAAGGTTAAGATCCTAGCTCACTCAATAAGAACTTGATTTCTAGTGCAATAACGAGGCCTATAAATGGAGATCTTTTTATTTTTTTGACTAAGATATTTTTATTATCTGTTTAATAGCTTTATTAGCAAACTTGCAATATCACTCTAAGTCTAATTAACATCTGTAGTCTGAGACTCTGAATTGCAACTCAAAAGAATGAATAGAACAGAAATTACTCCAAATTTTCATTCATGGGTGTCAACAAAGTAATTTCATTTTACCAAAACAGCTACTTATTGAAATTTTCATTGAAATTTCCCCAGAAACATAATTCATGAATGCTAACCAAGAGTGCTCCATGGTTTAGTAGACAAGTTTACTGAAGACGTGGAAACTTCAAGGTAGACCCGGCAGCTGAGCTGACCGAGGTTGTTGACATGCTGGCCCGTACACTACATACTTCTAACGAAGGCCTTCAGCTCTTTCTCTTGGTCATAACTAGCAGGGACTTCTTTACATCAAACAATGTCTATGTTTGATGATTCTAGAATGGTAAGTAAGAAGTTACAGATAAACAGAAACTTGTTATATGTATTGTTCCTTAAGAGTCCAGTTCAGGCTCTAAAACTGATTGAGAGGGATTCAGTTTCTGACTTGTAATATCTGATTTCATCTAGGTCCATGTCAGATGTTGACTCATCATCTTCAACGTCTTCCTGGAGATGCTCTGCTAAGGAGTGAAATTTGGTAATCCTGCCTTTTATGTTTCAAAATGATACTCAAGTGTGAATGGTTTGTTCGAGGATGTGATCCGAAGCACAAGGAGTAATTATCAAAATAAATTGCTACATGGACACACTTAGAAGGTATGTGAACTAAATGAGTCTAGCTGCTAGAATATGGTTTCATTTTGCATTTACTGTTCTTCATTTCCATATTGCTATGTATCATGATTTGTATCCCAACTGTTTACTGGTCATCCAATTGAATCTATCCTGATTTATATGCTTGTTTGAAGGTTTGCTGCAATTATTAAAATTTTAAGGTTAATAGACAACTGTGTCGGTGGTTTTGCTATTCTGTTTTCATAGTATAGCACATTAGATTCTGGAAAATGAAAAATGCTACTTTATTATAATTGCATAACACGAAACTAAATGTTCACTTGAACAAACATAGACACTTACAACAACCCCGAGAAAGAAAACCATCGACACCCATAGGCTTTATCAACTAATTACTAGACAACTTAAAGTGATCAAGGGCGGAAACACCGCCAAGTCCTTTCTTAACATAATGCTCAATGTATTCTTTCATCGTAATATATTTGTAAATAGGGGGATTCTCCTCTGATAGTATCTCTTTCAAAGGACCATAAATCTTTGTGTTGTCACTGGATTTTGTGTTCAGAAAACATGCCACTGATACTCTTGGTCCAGTGCGGTTGGCTAGTACCCTGTGTTCAGCGCTTTTGAACTTGTCATTGCTGATAAGCTGTTTGAAATGGAAAGGTAAGTCTACTTAGGCAATTATGCAGCAGATAATGAGGGCTGCAGAACATAAATTAGTTCATATTAGTTCTAGCTTGTGAGTGGGAAACATTAATTTACCTGAAGAAGATCTCCAATGTTTACTATTAGAGTTCCAGGGATGGGTTCTACAGTAACCCACTGATTCTGATGAAAAATTTGTAGTCCGCCGATATGATCCTGGAGAAGAAGTGTAATGAAACTCGGGTCTGAATGCTTACTTGTCCCTAAGGTTAGTTCAGGTTCAGGGCATGCTGGATAGTAGTGACCACTAAGTACCAAGAAATCAGTAAAAATCGTTTTAAGGTGGTCTTGTTCTAATCCTAGAGCCTCCGATAACAGCCCGGTAACTGTATTTGCCAACTTCATAATATGCTTCCAATACTCGACTATTATATCTCTGAAATTTAAATGGGTGATAGATCAGCTTGCGAATAACAAAAATAGCAGTAAAGGACAAAATTTGATTTGATGACAGTGGATAAGATTCTAATCATGTATATGGGTCAACGTCTAGTACTAGAAGTAAACAGTTAGTAAAGTGTAGATCATTTATTACCTGCAAGTGTCTGGCAATTCTCGAGGATCAAAGGGATCTGGAGATAATAGGTTACATCTTAGACTGTCTCTCCAGTTAGCATATTTTGATACATAGAGATCGAAATTAGTATGAAACATGCATCCTGTATTAGGATCATTTGAGTAAAATTGTTTCTTAATCTCTGTATCTTGCTCATGAAATCTTTTGATACCTTTAATAATCTCATCTGTTACAGTTAAAGGAATTCCATGGTTCACCAATCGAAAGAAACCCCAAGTCCCCGATGCACGGCGAACTTCATCAATAATTTCCTTGCGTTGGCGATGGTCATCTGAATCCACGTTTTTCATATCAATCACAGGAATCTCAAAATTGCTGTGTTCATCTTCAATATGATCCAACTCTTCAGTGAGCTCATCCAGTGGCCGAACGAAAATTCGAGGGATCTTTACAATTCCAGCATCCACTATTCCTTTCACACCAGCTTTTGATTCTTCAAAAGCCTTCAGTTCTTTCGGCCGATCATAGGAAGGATGCTGTTCTCCAGCTCCAGTAATCTCCATAACCTGATGTCCGGTTCTTGTCCTTTGTATCAACCAACAAAATCAGTTCTGTCGGAGTGATTGATAAGGGAGAGGCTTCTGACTGGATTATCTGATTGCACACAGGTACATATAAGATCCAAACTGAAGTCACCACCGGCTTGACTGATCTACCTCAAAGTCTTTATGTTGCTAGTTATTTTGATGGACTATTGAAAAATGAATTTTTTTTTTGTAATTTTTCTTCTTCTTTTGATGGACTTAGCGGTGATGTTGGTCTTCCCACGTTTTCTTTCCCCTTTACCTACTTTCAGTAGACTACAAATTACACCGCATCACCCACTTAAGTTTCTGAAAGTGGAGGTAAAGTTAGAAAAAGAAGCATATATCTCTGCACATGACAAGGGAAAAGAAAAGAGTACAAATCGAAGGAAAAATACAAATCTATAAAGCGCCCACCGTGGGGCTCGAACCCACGACCACAAGGTTAAGAGCCTTGCGCTCTACCAACTGAGCTAGACGGGCTTGTTGTGCTAAAATGGTTCCCTTACTAACTCCAATGGCATTTGCATTATTACGATATTCACTCCACCGAAACTAACATCATTGAATAAGACGAGCAACCGTAATAACCAAAATGCTCCTAGAGTGGTTGAATTGACTTGGAATTTAAAGTAGTGAAAAATAATATAACCCCCTTCTATATGGGTTTAACATATAGAAACCAAACAAAATGGATCCTTCACTATCAACTCCATTATTTCACATTTTGATATTTGTAGACCCAAAACTTTTAATTTTGGGGCCAGATTTTGAAATTTTACCGGAAGCTGACGTCATCAGTAAATAACAAATACCAGAACTAGCCCTCACGATATATACCGTGTTTTAGATACCGACACCAGATTCATTTCTTCGTTTCTCTTTCATAAACTTTCAGAGCTCCTGCGATATTTTCTAGGATTTTTCTTCTCCTTCATTTAAACTGAAACGATTTACAGATCCATAGTGATGTGAGGTGAATAGGTTTTGCAGGTACGGATTCAATCAATCGATTTTGAATCTAGGTTTCATTTGTTCAAAGCTATTTCAGGTACGATTTTGGATTTGAAATAGGTTTTCGTCATTCTTTGTCTTCCATTTTTAGTTTGATTAGGTTTTGATTCTTTGTTTTCTCACATGCTTCACAGAAGAAAGCTGAATGGAAAGAGATTAATTAAGAGAACTTCTGAAATTTTTAAAAGCTTGCTTTCACCGATGAGAAGAAGCGTAGAAAATCGTCAATGGATACTTATATCTACAGATTCATCAACGAAACGATGAGAAAGATAAGTTTATTCTGATAATCTTATTTAATTTGATTGAAATTCCTCATTCAGTGATTTCTAAATGGAATTTAAGGAAAAAAAAATTTGGTTGTTGAAAACCTAATATCTCATATTTCGAATAGAATTTCTTATCTAATTTCTGACAAGAGTTTGGATCTATCGTCATTCCATCTTAAGCTCTCTTTTGAGATAAAGATTTTGAAGAAAAAAAAAATTCCGAAAGTTTTTGTTAGGGTTACTTCCAGATATTTGATCGATCTCTTTGTCCTCATTTTTGATCAATAATTGTTCTTCAAATTCTGCATCAGTGAACTTTAATATCTATTACTCATCCAATCAATTTAATTTCGTTACCTTTTTAATTTTCATGTACATCAAATTTTATATATATGTTTAATTGAAATTTATTTTAGTTGTTTGAAACATTCGAATTTTATTCACCTATGAACTATGAATGTTAATCTGAAACCTATTGATTTTATAGCTTCTTATGTTACAGTTGACATGTTAAATTATCTGAATTAAGAAGAACTTAGCATTATATATTAAATGCAGGAAAACATAGCAACTATATGATTGAAAAGGAATACACAGATGCATGTCTTTTAGTTCATCCTTCAATAAACTTGTGTGCTTCGAGTTTCAGTAACAATCTTGCTCAAACAGATAAGATGCATGCTCTGTGATTCTCTTACCTTAAAGTCAATCTAAACTTGTGTACCTCCTAACTTGGATACTTGAATACACGCTTTAACCTTGGTTTTTATTTGGCATAAATTTTTGTGTTCAATTTTAAGGAATATAATAGAAGTTTAGATACAAATACTACTCTAGAACCTCGATAACATGTTTTAATCTCGATAAATTTGTTGTCTCGATTAGGTCAGTTAGTTTGATTAGTCCTTAGCTAAATTGATATTCCACATTTCCACTAGGTTTTATTTTAGTACTCTTGAATCAGTGTGTCAATTGGGTGATCTCAATAAGCATATTCGGTGGCAAGTTGAGAACTAGCTGAATCCCCGGCCACCGATTTGATGCGAACATACTAGTTTGCTTCGTTTTTATGCATTGAGATTGTGTGGATTGGCTTGTTTAATATTGCTACTATTGATAAAAAATTCAAGTTTTTCTTCTGCAAATGTTTTTGTTTATTGTGCTGCACTGTGGTGTCTGTGCTGTTTAGGATGTTCTACTTATTTTTCGAGTCACGAAGCAAAAAGAATGATCATGTTGTTATATGGTTAACTGGAAGACCAGTGTGCAGTAGCGAATTGGTTGTTTTTTATGATAATGGTCCATTCACCATTGCAAAGAACTTGTCTCTTGTATGAAATGAGTATGGTTGGGACAAGGTATGATTACCATAATGTTATTGATTGCGTTTACTTTGTGTGTCTATACAAGCTGTGTTGAGTCTAACTGCTTTGGATCTCATTCTGCAGGTATCAAACCTTTTATATGTTGACCAGCCTACTGGAACCGGATTTAGTTATAGTTCTGATAGTCGTGACCTCCGTCACAATGAAAAGGGTGTGAGAAATGATCTATATAACTTCTTACAGGTATGTTTGTATTGTGTTGAAATTCGGAGAGACATAAATTTCATGAAAATGAATTTGAATTGAAATCTCACTGCAATCTTTATGATTTCAGGCCTTCTTTTCCGAGCATCCTCAGTATGCAAAGAATGATTTTTACATCACTGGTGAATCATATGCTGGGCACCACATTCCTTCTTTTGCTGCTCGTGTTCGCAAAGGAAACAAATCTAAAGAAGGTCTCCACATAAAACTCAAGGTTTGTTACCAATCTCCAAGATTATGTACTTGAAATTGAGTTATACTCGTCTTCCTATTTTTTTGTACTCGGACCTACATAACAATAAAGCTGCTTAAACAGGGTTTGCTATTGGTAATGGTTTCACTGACCCTACAATTCAATACAAAGCATATACAGATTTTGCATTAGACAATGGATTAATCAAGCAATCTGACTACAATAGTATCAACCGGATGCTTCATGTGAATTAGAAATAAAGCTTTGTGGTGGTGGTAGGTTTACTTGTTTCTGAATATATGGCATCTGAAGACCTCTAGTTTTTACACACTGTTTCTGTGGGGTAATTTTTTTGCAATGCTATTGTTTGCTTACGAGTTAGATGTAATACATTAGGCATTTCTTTTTGCATTATAAAAGCATGCATGCATCCATACATTAGTTTAGATGTATCCAAGCATATAATGTTCTTGTTCCATTTTTTTGATGTATTTATCCAAATATATAATATGCTTTAACTTGATAGTGATAATGATATAGTATACATGAAAATCATGCCTTAAAATTGTGAATGGTGACTGCTATATTAGTTGACATTGAGGTCTTTGAACCTTGTTAGTTTGATACTTTGATGAATTTTTTTGCTAGAGGTACCCAGGTAATTGTTGATACACAAATAATATGAATGTGTAATCCCTAGTTACACATGTTATATGCATGTGTAACTTCTGGTTACATTAGTTAGATGCATGTGTAACTCCTTGTTACACATGCTGAAATGAACAAACCTTACAACCAAAAAATTACACATGCTAGGTATCCAAGTCATATGCATGTGTAGCTGTCGATTACACATGATATATGCATGTGTAACTCACAGTTACACTAGATGGATGCATGTGTAACAACAAATTACACATGATAAGATAAGTTGTCAAGTTCCTTTTCTATGATCTCTGTTCTGTAATTTTTCCTTGAAATTGTTCTTGTTACTTTACACATGGAAGATGCATGTGTAACTACAAAACTTTAAACATTGCGCTTTAGGTAACTTAGGCTTCCAAGTTTATGAAAAATGGCATATTCCCATAAGCATGTGTAACTCTTAGTTACACAAGTCATATACATGTGTAACTCTAAGTTACACTAATCATATGCATGTGTAATTTCTAGTTACACTATCCAGATTCATGTGTAACTTCTAATTATGTTATTTTTAGATGAATGTGAAACTGATTTTACCCTTATGCATGTCTTACAATTGCACTAGCTTCATTTTCATTATATCTTGCGAGTTAGATAGTAATGATTTTCATGTTCCAGCTTTAGGCTAATTTTTCTAGGTACAAAGATTTATGTATTGACCAGAATGTGTCTATTAGTGGCGTTCACCCTTATCCAGGCCTTGGTTTTTATTGTGACGTCGATTGGGTTTGTGCGCCGCCTTAATTAAGTATTTTTTATAGTGTGTTCTTAGGAGTTGAGAAGTTATCATCTTTTTGTGTTGTGATAAGCATGTGTCTCAGACTTATATATCTAAACCAGAAGGTTTCTTCAATATACTTTGTGAATGGTTTTGTCTTTTTCTTGTTAATGGTATGTTACTCAGCCAAGCAATTTGAGAATGGTTAGTTCTTTTATATATATAATTTCGTAACATTGATTGGATGCTTTTGAAATATGGTTATGTAGTTCTTTGGAAAGAAAGTTGCATATGCACTTTCTCAAGGATTTATGGCGATTGCTGGTGTCAGTGATACTCTTGAATAACGAGAGGAGGAGCACATTTTGACTATTGTGCTGAACAAACAAAAGCAATTGCAGGTACTTCTTACCCACAAATGCTATCTACTATTTAAATTCTTTAAGTCCAACACTTGCCTAAACATTCCTATTAAGGAATCATCATCTTGAAAATCTGTTTGTTTTATGATGTACTTTAGTTTTATGTAGTTGGGCTCCATGCATTGAATGTGTGTTATGCGAATTTATTTCATGTTTGAAACCTTGTCTGCCAATAAATCAGAATTAGCAAAAGAACTAATTGGTTCTTAGTTGTAACATATGCATTACAACTGTGAATATCACAAGTAAAGTCAGGAAGCTGAGTACACAAGTCATACGTAGGTGTAACTCCTAGTTACAATGCTTAAATGAACAAACTTGTAACTAGAAAAGTTCGGTATCCAAGTCATATGCATGTGTAACTGTCAATTACACATGACGGATGCATGTGTAACTCCCAGTTACACATTCTAAGATAGGTTATCATGTGTAATTTCTGTGATCTTTGTAATATTTTATAGATCGAGATGTTTGAGATTTTCATATGAAAGCACTTCTGATTGCTTGTTGTTATATTTCAGGTTTCGGATAACTTCATAAAAGCTAATGGCTTAAATGTGGTAATGGTCTCGCTGGAATTGGAGTTGACGCTGAATACACAAATCAGATGCATGTGTAACTCTCAATTACACTAGTTAGATGCATATGTAACTTCTAGTTACACATGCTAAGAAATACATGTATTTTTTGTATGCGTTCTTTTTGATGTCTATTTTTTTGATGTGTAACTCTGCATTACACATGGCATAAGGATGTGTAACTTCTGGATACACATGCCATATGCATGTGTAACTTCTGTTTACACATTCACAATATACTTTAATAATTTTGGGCCTAGATTTAATAATTTTGGGCTTAAATTTAAATTTTATTTAATTAAGGGCTTGACGATATATAAAAGGGTATGGACGTCTTTTAATAATCCGGGGCCTAGATTTAAACTTCTTTTAATTAAGGGCCTCATATTATGGGTTATCCATGGGTCGGGCCTTAGCATAATTTTCCCTTTAAAGTATTGGTATGATGTAGAAGAAGATTTTTGGAAACAAATAGGTAAGAAAGATGCCATGTTTTTTGATGCCAGGAACACTGCTTATTTTCACCAAAAAGCTAATTTTAGGAGAAAAAGAACTCAAATTGAGTCTCTGCAGAACAATCTAGGAATTTGGCTAGATGAAATTTTAGCACAATGAGTAGAACTTCTCATCCTCCTTGTTCTGTTACCTTTCTTAGCAATATAAATCATAGTATCTCTGATCAAGATAATAACATGTTAACTGCTATACCTTCCAGTGATTAAATCAAGAAAATTGTCTTTGATATGAAGCCTTGGACAACTCCAGGACCTGATGGCTTCCTTCCTGGTTTTTACCAATTGATGTGGGATACACTGGGTCCTAAAGTAGTCAATATGGTGCGGTCTTTCTTTCACTCTCATTATATGTTAAAGCAACTAAACCATGATTTCATTACTTTGATCCCCAAAAGTAACTTCCCTAAAGGTGTTGTAGACTTTAGGCCCATTAGTTTGTGTAATGTTACTTATATGATAATCTCTAAACTGCTTGCTTCAAGATTGAAATGTGTGAATGATAAGATAATTTCCCCAGCACAAACGACTTTCATTTCAGGTAGACTAATTCATGATAACATTGTTATTTCCCATGAACTAATCCATTCTATGAAAAATTCTAAAGTTAAAGATGGTTGTGTTGCTGTTAAACTAGATATGTCAAAAGCTTTTGACAGAATAGAGTGGTCCTTTCTGCTTAATAGTCTAACAAAACTTGGATATTCATCTGATTGGTGTAGCATGATTAACCAATGTATATCAACCGTTTCTACCTCTATTTTGCTGAATGGTGCTCCAGGTAAAGTATATTATCCTCAAAGGGGCTTAAGACAAGGAGATCCCTTATCTCCTTATCTGTTTATTCTGTGTATGGAGGCTCTTTCCAGAGGTTTGATTCATGCTGAAAATGACAACCTCATTCATGGTTTTAAGGCTAATAAATATTTTCCTTCTGTTTCTCACATATTTTTTTGCTGATGATTGCTTAATTTTTATTAAGGATAGAACTAGAGATGCTAGGAATTTGACCTCTTTAATTGATCAATTCTCTAAATTCTCTGGCCAAGCTGTGAACTTTGAGAAATCTGCTATTGCCTTTAGTCTTAAGGTTCCTAGTAACATTAAGAATGACATCTCTAATATCCTCAGAATCAGGAGAATGTCCCTAAATGAGAAATATCAAGGTGTCCCTCTGTTGTTACAAAAAAAGAAAATTGAATCCTTTGCTCATTTACTAGATAACACTAGGAATAGGCTAGCTACCTGGAAACCTATTATCTTGCTCCTCTAGGTAGGAAATTAATGAACCAATATGTTTTAGGTAGTTTAGCAAGTCATCATCTTGTTGTGTTTCCAATGCCAAAATATTTGACTGACAAAATGGATATTCTGCAGATGAGGCTTTGGTGGGGGGAAAATGACAATGAAAAAGGTTACTTCCCTAAAGGTTGGAAAGATATATCCTTGCCTAAGGAATTAGGTGGTTTAAACATTAGGAGAACTGATATCCTTAATCTTTCTCTTTTAACTAAGCTAGCTTGGAGATTGGTATAAAACCTTGATGACAAATGGGCATCCATTATTAGAGGAAAATACTTTGTTAATTCTAACCCTTTGAATGGAACTGTGTCTAAGCAGGGATCTTGGATATGGAATGTAATTTGGTCATGTTTGGAATTTGCTAAAAAGTTTTATGTTTGGGAGATATGAGATGGGAAATCTGTGCATATTTGGAAGGATAACTGGATTCCTAATATGCACAAACCTCCACCTTCCAATTCTTCTTCTTCTAATATGGTTTATGTCAGTCCACTAATTAATCATGACTTGAAATGCTGGAATGAAAACATTATTGCATCTCTATTTGACAGAGACACTGTGGATAAAATTAAGAAGACTAGAATTCCTTTCTCCGGACAAGATAGGATTAGATGGGAACCTATCAAATAATGGGCATTTTATTGTCAAATCAACTTATAGAGTAATTCTTCAAGAGAATCTTACAGTTACACCTAATAAGAATAACATGTCTATAAACTGGAGAGCATTATGGAAACATAAATTTCCACCTAGGATACAACACTTTATGTGGAAATTATTGCACAAATGTCTTTCTACTAAATATAGACTTGCCAGGTTTACTAAGCATCATGAAAATACTTGTTCTTTATGTAGTCATGATATATAAAATTCAGAGCATCTATTTCTTGATTGTAGTATTGCTAGGAATGTGTGGAATATGGTGAAAATTCTTCTGTTGACTCAGATTTTGAACACTAATCTGTATGACTAGATATCTAATTTCTTTATGATAGGGAATCAAAATGCAGTTCTAGATTTCAGCTTATATGAGATAGCAACATTCTGTTCTTGCTCAGTTGAATGAGTGGAAAATCTCATAGCTTGTACATTCTCAACAGTATCAGGCTGGCAGGCAGTTACAACACCACTGGTATCCACCACTGTTGGATGTGATTAACATCAATTTTGATGGTTCCTTTTCAGATACTAACAATATGTATGGGTGGGGACTAATATGTAGAAATTCCACAGGTGATTGCGATGGACTGCGAGGAGGTACATCTTCTGCAATAGACCCGGAACAAGCTGAAGCACAAGATCTGTTAGAGTCAGTCATGTGGGCTAAACACAGAGGCCTGACAAGAATACAGTTAGAAGGCGATTGCGTTAATGTGATTGAAGCGCTTAAAGGGAAGTAGATAGCAGTCAAATGGACTACCTTTAATTTAATAAAATATGCATTAGATGTCTTAAGTACTTTTAGTTTTTGGTCATGCAACTATGTGCATAGAGATGCAAATCACTTAGCAGACTCATTAGCTAAGTATGCAAGAACTCATTTGCTTTTCTTTCACTGGTTCAATAATATTCCTGACTGGGTTTCATACTTGATTTAGCATGATAAATCCTTCTTGTATTTGTTTTTATTGAATTAATATAATTATCCTTTCATATTAAAAAAATAAAAAACATGTACACGAGTTGTGGTGTTGCGTCATGTTGCTTTGGCTACGGGTGATGCTCGTTCTCGTTGTGTGCCGAATGCCAAATGGTCGGACATGGATCACTCATTTTTTCGATAAAAAAAATAAAATAAAAAATATCATTGAATAAGAACTTGTTTCCTCATGCCCCAAGCTATGGTAGACACATCAATCCTATAAGTGGAGATTTGTTTCTTTCTTTCTTTATTTAATATCTATATTGATTGTGTAAGATTTCTGGGCTTCCAACTCAAAATCAATTGGCAATGAGTGGAGTGGAACCACACCTTATATTGAGGAGTCATGCTTAGGAAGTAATCTACGCAGGACCATTTTAGTTATACAACATGCCCCCTCCACGTGTAGGGATCTGTGAGTCCTCTACATCATGGACCGTTGTATGGTTTCCCTGCCTTCCTAGGTCTTACATCTCATACAAGGCCTAGCTATGATACCATGATAGAAGTGTGTGGGCTTCCAACTCAAAACCAATTGGTTTTGAGTTGGAAGCCCAGAAATCTTACATGCATGGTATCAGAGCTAGGCCATGTATGAGACATAAGACCCGTAAGACCTAAAAGGTAGGGCAGCCAAATGGGAAACCATGCAGGGATCCACGTTGTAGAGGCCTCAAGAGCCCTACACGTGGAGGGGGATAATGGAGACTAAGGAAAGTCTTAGTCACATCTTAGTCCTACATTGCTTACTACCTCCTTAGAGCAATTCATATGGGAATGAACAAACTCAAAATTGTGTTCATCCACGTGGATGGTCAAACGGGTTTCTCCACTATGGTAAAGCAGGGAAAAATGATCAGATTTGGTTTTCTATGGCCCCATTAGTATTTCTTTTTAATATAAAATGTTTTGTAGGATAAAGATGAAAAATAAAATGTAATATTTAAGTGAGATAAAATAGGATGAAGTGAGATAAAATAAAATGAAGTGAGATAAAATAAGGTTAAAAAGTAATAAAATAATCAGGGATTGTACTTGGCGTCAATACAAGAGTCGCGGGCGTCATTGGAAGAGACGCGAGGGTCATTGACACTGTCGCGCGTTGGAGCTTCCAGCGCCAGCATTTTGGCAAGAACTCGCGTCCTTACCGCAGACGCGCGCTAGATGTTCCGACTCAATGTTCAAAGCATCAGATTTGTTGGTTTGAACATCCATTTTTCATGTTTGTTCATTCCATAGTGGGAGCAAAGTGAACAAACTCCAAGTTTGTTCATTCCATAGGAAGTGCTCTTATGATCCTAATATATAAGGTGTAGAGCCACTCCACTCATTGCCAATTGGTTTTGAGTTGGAAGCCGACACACTTCTATCATGGTATCAGAGCGAGGCCATACGTGAGTGGTATAAATTCCCTCGTATACGATCCACGCGTTAAGAGGCTTAAATCGTCCTTACCCGTGAAGGGGAGTGTTGGGAATTAAATAGTCACACATTGCCTAAAACACCTAGCCTCTATACACATATAACACTACCGGCCTCTCCACTCATTTGAGTTGGAAGCCCACACACTTCTATGATGTTGTGATTTAAAAAAAAAAAAAACTTTTTCAAGATAATAATCTGCATATCAAATCCGATCAAGGGAGTAAACTTGCAATATCACTCTAAGTCTAAGTAACTAGCTCTAAGGTTTAGTGAACTTGCGATATCATTTTAAGTCCAAGTGGTTGAGTTTAAAAACTCTCGAAGTCGAGCATTGATAAGGATAACACACAATGTATGGGCTTAATATGAGGTTATTGCTTATTTCCTGCAAAATTTATACATACTAAAAACAACTGCTGCTCTATATGTAACTTGTATTAACTTCAGCCACTTGGACTTAATAATTAATTTGCAACAGTCTAATGCATCTAGTTTCTAGTAGAGCATTCAACTTGCGGATTATCCTCCAGCACGTTAATTTCACTTGGTGCGGTAAACAAAAACATATCTGAGAGACATATCAACCATCTATTACGTAGAATTAGAATGGTCTTTTAACCAACAAAAACAGGGCATTACCAGCAAGAGACTGTTTAATACCATTAGAAAAGTATGAATAACTGTTCTAGAATGTATTATTACCCAAATAGCAGGATACTGGTTACAAGAGAGGGATCAGTGTATTTATTCAATACCTGACAATACAAGACTTTAGTCTATGTCAGATGACTAGACACTGACTTACAGTAATACTTTTAATATACCCCCTCAAACTGGGAAGATGCTTCAAGTGTTAAAGAAGGTTACTGATAGAGTTACTAGCCTGTTGTACCTTAAATTCAAGTGGGCAATAAAGTTCATGAGTTTCTGGTTAAGGAAAGTTGGATGGAGATTTTTGATACTTCAGATTTTCTCCATGATCAGTTGGAGATATGTAAAAGACAGAAAATGTGCTTCTTGGTATATGGTGTCGTCATATTTTTGTTTCTCCTCGGGCAAGATTAAAATCGACTGAAAAAGGCTCACAGAGACACAAGAAATAAGCAAAAGGGAGCCACCAAAATTAAACATGACATACCCAAGCAGACCAAACTCCAAAATGAGCCAATTGATGGTGTTAATAAAATTTGTTCAAATGGATAGAAGTCTATCTGTTTGATCTCAAAAAGAGATTTTTCGCCAAAAACACAGTACGTATTACCTTGATTTCTTCGCTCAATAAACGGATTGAAAATGCTAGTTCATCATGTCACTGGTTTCAACTTATAAGGGCTTGACAAAGACGAATGAAATTTCCAAGAAACCAATTGTATTGCAATATTGTTCAGAACAAGAGCAATTCATCCAATTATATATGTCTATGTATATAAAATTACAAGAGATCGACAAGATATATAAATATTGTAGCACAAAGTATAGAACAGAAAATTCCCAAACTTATTTGCCCAACTGAAACGAAGTTGTAGCGTCTTCCAAACTTGGCTAAATGTGATTTCTTGGTAGTTCCCTTAAACCTCTTCAGCTTGGCTGACACACAGTGGGCATGTAGTCTTCTGATTCATCCAAGAGCTGATACATTACAAGTGGTATAAGTGACCACAAGGTGGGAAGGAGCTAAGCTCCTCTCCCACCACAAATATCTCTAGGCAGATTGGGCAATCGATCTGATCAAATGTGTTATCTTCTTCAAAGTTCATCTTGGGAAAACCAGCTGCTGCACTAGGAGCTGAAGTGGCGTCCGTGGGGATGATGCTGGTATCATCTTCTGCAACTTCTTCTTGACCCCAAAAGAACTTGCAAACCCTGTAAATCAAGTATATTGCTACCCCGTAAGCTATAAGAACACCACCAATCTTCACCCAATCTATTGAATCTCCTTCATTTTCATTAAAATCCTTGTTAGCCATTTTGCAATCGTGTATTTATGAGATGTTTGTCAAAGAAAATAAAAGAAGAAAAGCTTCTGCGAAATATCAAGCATTGTTGTGTGCTCAGATATCCTTTTATAAGCTGAGAAGTGACTTTTTTTTGGGTGATGATGAATATGATAGAACATACGTAAAAACACATCTGATATAAGTTGAAGTCCAGGTCATGCCATCGTCGTTATAACTTACACTCTTGGGTCAGATCGAAATTGCATAGAAACTTAGTGATTATAAGAGTACTTAAATTCGATTTTTCTTCTTCTTTTGGTTAAGAAAACACTTTCTCCATCTACAAGTTTGCTTTACCCACGAGGAGTTTCTTTTCTGCAAACTCAATTTTGGCAAACCCCGGTGTTTTAATTTTCTTAAATGGATGAATATATGTGCCTGAGTGAGTCAGATCTTATAACATACCCATTGATAGAATCACTGAAGTTGCGTAAGTAGTATGTGTCTTTCAGACGTGAAAAGTTTGAAGACTAAACAAAGTTGAAGACACCTCCTCACAGGGATATTTGCGAATAGCTGAATACACACTCCTTTATTTTTCTTTTGCGTCTGTCTATGGGAATACCAACTCTTTTGTCACCTTGATTTTCTTTTATACAAACTCGATTTATGTATTCTCATGTGGCATGTTTTGATCAACAACCTATTCTTGTGGAAGAAATTTTGCTCTAGCAGCATCAATGCCTAGCATCTGGCATCTTATGATGTCAGCAATCCTCAAGGATCGATTGTTTACCTGTACGGTCTGTCTAGTGACAGCATAGACTAGATTATAGGTTTTTGGTTTGCTCCCATGCCATGGCATGGTACCGCATATTCATCAGAACACCACCACAACTAAGTAACAAACATGCTATCTTTGGGTAAAAAAGTTGCAACAAGATCCATTTTAGTGAATTGTCCTAACACAAAAATTTGTACTTCCTGCTGAATCTAACATACCCGACAAGGGACAACCTAAATATCACCTCTGTCGATATGCCAAAATTGAATTTCATTTCGGAAATTTGGGAACACAATTTCAACAAACTCATGGAGGCAACCTTTCAAGACAGAAGTGGCTAAGGTAGGACGCTTAATATTTCCTCTTTCGATGGCACCTGTAGTGATGTTGAAATAATCAGCAAGCTTCAAAGGGTTTTGGCGTTAACGTAGGAAAGCGCGTTGACAGCATAACGCTGCTTCCCATTTATCATGGGAGATGAGTTACTTAAATTCTTCTTGAAAGTTTTATCAGCCTGTACGATCCTTGAGGATTTGGGCTTGCGCATTTGCTGTTAATCAAGTTCCGCCAGCCATGGAGGAAATGCGATAAAATATAAAAAAAAACAATAATGAGATATAATTCCGGAGTCTAACGCCCAAGGTCTGTGTAAATGGGGATTATCATAAGAAAAGTTCATCCACCGGATATATGTACTTTGGCGTATGTCTCTAGCATGTTTCATGGACTAGTGTGCTAGTAAGGCAGGAGCCATTGGCAATGGACCGGAAACACGAGCTTTAGAATTCTTATAACGCATCACTGAATTGTGCCTGGTAAAATTGACTGGTGCGAATCCTGTGAAACCAACCATGTGGTAGGCTTTGGGTGGTTGATTGAAGGTTACTAGAGAAGTAAAAGATTGACCAAACGGAATCATAGTAATTCTGAACGGTATGAGCTCCTTCACATTTAACCAACTTCATGTTATGACCCTGTATCAGGAAATTGTCCGAGGTTGATATTCCAGCATTTATAATCCTCAACACGTAAGTTTTTCCGGAAACAGATATCATATCAGCTCTAAGGATATCCCAGCGGATTCACTGTATAGAATTATTATTTTAGCACATCAAGGATAACGATTACTTTGAATCAAAAAAAAAAAAAAAGGATAACGATTACTTGCAAGTACAGCGCTCTATTCAGTGATGATCAGACCCTATTAAGACCTTTTTATCCACTCTCTGTGTGGACTAAAAAAAAGTAAAGAAAAAAGAAACACAGTGGAATAGAGAGGTGTTTGCCTGTGTAGACAGAAAAAAGGAACACCTAACCATGGTTTAAATAGTGGTTTCATGACATCATAAGACGTCACATGCTAGGCATTGATGCTGCTAGATCATAATTGATTTGGCGGCGCTAGAGCAATTTTTTTCCTATTCTTGTAGTATAAGTGTTTGTACCATGAGTAAATTTGTTACATATTGGGCTAGAATTATTATTATTATTATTTTATTTTTTTCATCAGAGTTGGGCTAGAATGTTGTTTGGCTCTAGCCCCTTAAAATCAACTAAACCCCATATATTTAATTCATATTTCGTATTTAGCCCACTTAGTATTTTAGATTTAGTTCACAAAGTTCCACACATTTGTACTTTTTTTTAGCCCCCTTGATTTTATTTTATGACTCCGCCACTAACCACTTCACTAAAATGTCATTCAGATCCGGCTTCTAGCTAAATAACACAGTTTACCAACCTGGCCAGTCCGTCATAACACGGTTAAAATTAACTATAAGTCAATGAGAAAAGTCAACTATCGGACAACGGTCAAAGTCAATTACTGGTCAACGGTCAAAGTCATCATCAAGTGTCAGTTTGCATGATCCGGACCACGGGTCAATTTTATCTAGCCAACTTCAGTGGTCCAATTCTTTCGACTTGACTCACCCAACTCGGTTCATTCTATTTATACTTAAAGTCAATATTTAATCCATGCTGCAAGCCACTCTGGTATCTAGTTGTAAGGACCGTTAGTTCGTTAACACTATTTAACCGGCCAATAGACGAATTGGTGATGGAATTAAACTAGAAGTGCTGATACAATGGATAAAGTGATAGTAGTCAGATTGGTCAGAGAAATGAAGTTGCGAATAAGTACCTAGCGCAATAGAAGTTGCCATGCGTAATGGCTCAACTAGTAATGGCTCAACTGACTCAGATATGTGACTGGATAAACTCGGTGTGACCCAAATGACTCAGTCATCCTAGTCAACTGACTGATTCATCTGATTCAGTTAAACCAAACTTGACTCACTGATTCCCGCGGCTTGACCATACTTTAACCCGGTTTGACCTTATCCCATTAACCAGAGGTTGTCCGTTAGTTGGACCATCACTTAGTGACTGCTAGTTGATCATCATTAAGTTCGGCAACATTTTCGGCCACTTAAGATAGTCCCTGGTCACCTTTCCGACTAGCTTCCGGGCATTATTCATGGTTTACGATGACCAATTTTAACATGAAACCTTCAAAAGAAAATTTAATAAAAAAAGAGATATTGGAATGTTAGAAAGAAGATTGAGAAGAGTCTAATGAGAGTTTTGTGGATTTACCCCAGATGATGGTGGTAATCAATTTTATGGACATGTAGATTGAAGGATCTTGAAGTAGGCGTCGTTTTCTATCTATACAGGTGGAAACTCTTGTAACCTTCTGGAAATTATTAAGTTTCTATAATCTGCAAGCATGTTGAATTGTTCGTATATCTTTAAGTATGATGTCTATGTTGTATCCGTATGTACGATTCTGATAAGTTCTTAATTCTTACATATTTACTGCTCAAATTTATGTTTATTAGTTTTCCATTTTGTACATATTTAACAATTTTGGATGTTTTTGCAGCTTTTAGGAAATAAATGTCGAACGACTAAAATGCAAAATTCTACTGGTAAAGTGGAAGAAATCAAGTGATTTAATGGGCTAGGCCCGAAAGTAAAAATATGGATAATTATTTCATTTGACCAAATATTTGGGAATGAGTACTACAAGAAAACTTGGCTTTAGCGACTATTTTCTTACCAACTACAGTTGGTGGAATTCTTCAGCAACTATTCTTTGTAACGAAAACCAATTATGGTGGGCGGAAATATCTAACCACTAGTTTCTCAACAACGATAGTGGGTGGAAGGCTTTAGCATGAACAACTCAACAACCGAAATATCGTATTTGTTGTTATTAGCCTCCAACCAGGATGTTTGGGCAACCAAAACCTACCCTAAAAGGTACATATCTTTTGCCACTAATCTTACCCACGAAACAACATGTTGGTGGACACCTCAACCAACCATCAAATTATTGTCGTTGTTAGTAGCTTTCAACCACGAGAATTTGACAACTACAAAGTACACTAGAAGGTAAATACTTCAAGACACTATGTGCAGCCACCAATTCAAGCTTTTGGTAGACACTTGTACCAAGACATTAGTTTGTTGGTGTGGTTAGTAGCTTTCAGCCACCAGGATATGATAACTACCAAGTTTCATGGTTTATTAATTAAGTACCCTTATTGAAAATAAATAAAGTAAATATTACATATTGTGAAAATGTCCATATTACCCTTGTTGGAAATAAGTGCAATAAATATTATGGAGACTGTGAACATGACCAAACTACCCTTATTGAAAATAAGTAAAGTAAATATTACAGACTATGAAAATGACCATATTACCCTTATTGGAAATAAGTGCCATAAATATTATGGAGACAGTGAAAATGATCAGACTACCCTTATCGGTAATAAGTAAAATAAATATTACCGACTGTGAAAATGACCATATTACCCTTGTTGGAAATAAGTGGAATAAATATTATGGAGACTGTGAAAATGACCAGACTACCCTTACAGACTGGACTCACCTGTCTCCATAATATTTATTCCACTTATTTCCAACAAGGGTAATATGGTCATTTTCATAATCGGTAATATTTACTTTACTTATTTCTGATAAGGGTAGTCTGGTCATTTTCAGAGTCTGCACAATATTTATTGCAATAATTTCCGATAAAGGGTAATATGGTCATTTTCACAAACGGTCTGTAATATTTACTCTACCTATTTCCGATAAGGGTAGTCTGGTCATTTTTACAGTCTCCATAATATTTATTCCACTTATTTCCAACAAGGGTAATATGGTCATTTTCACAATCGGTAATAATATTTATTGCACTTTTTTCTAATAAGGGTAATATGGTCATTTTCACAGTCTGTAATATTTACTTTACGTATTTTTGATAAGGGTAGTCTGGTCATTTTTCACAGTCCCCATAATATTTATTGCACTTTTTCCAATAAGGGTAATATGGTCATTTTCACAGTATGTAATATTTACTTTATTTATTTCCAATAAGGGTAGTTTGGTCATTGTCACCGCCTACATAATATTTATTGCACTTTTTTCCAATAAGGGTAATATGGTCATTTTCACAGTCTGTAACATTTACTTTATTTATTTTTGATAAGGGTAGTATGGTCATTTTTACAGTCTCCATAATATTTATTCAATAAGGGTAGTATGGTCATTTCAACAATCTCCATAATATTTATTGAACTTATTTCCAATAAGAGTAATATGGTTATTTTCACAGTCTGTAAGAATTACTTTATTTATTTTCGATTAGGGTAGTATGGTCATTTTCACATTCTCCATAATATTTATTGCACTTTTTTCTAATAAGGGTAATATGGTCATTTTCACAGTCTCCATAATATTTATTGCACTTATTTCCATCAAGGGTAATATGGTCTCATTTTCAAAGTCCTGCTTTTACATTACTTATTTCCGATAAGGGTAGTCTCGGTCATTTTCACGATCTCCATAATATTTATTGCACCAAATCTGATAAATTTCATCTTCAGTTCACCTGAATGAGAAACTCGGGTCGAACTCTAGTAATCTTTGAACCGGTGATTTTCAAATCTGATAAATTTCATATTCAGATCATCCGAATGAGAAACTCAGGTCTAACTCTAGTAATCTTTGAACCCGTGATGTTCAAATCTGATAAATTTCATATTCAGTTCATCCGAATGAGAAACTCAGGTCGAACTGTAGTAATCTTTGAACCCGGGATGTTCAAATCAGATAAATTTCATCTTGATTCACCGAATGAGAAACCTGTGTCCAACTCTAGTAATCTTTGAACCTGTGATGTTCAAATCTGATAAATTTCATATTCAGTTCATCCGAATGAGAAACTCAGGTCGAACTCTAGTAATATTTGAGCCCGGGATGTTCAAATCAGATAAATTTCATCTTCAGTTCACACGAATGAGAAACTCAGGTCCAACTCTAGTAATCTTTGAACTCGTGATGTTCAAATCTGATAAATTTCATCTTCAGTTCACCCGAATGAGAAACTCAGATCGAACTCTAGTAATCTTCGAACCGTGGATGTTCAAATATGATAAATTTCATCTTTAGTTCATCCGAATGACAAACTGAGGTCCAACTCTAGTAATCTTTGAACCTGTGATGTTCAAATCTGATAAATTTCCGAAAGAATATTCCGGGTTGTTTAAGGTTTCGGGGAATATTCCGAAATAATCTTACCTGTAAATGGATGGATTCATCGTTCTTACCAAGTTTCCGACTTATAGTAGTCCACTCACGGCCAGGTTTCGATCTCGGAGCCAGGGTATGCATGCAATATGCCATAATGGGGTTTGTTTAAATTTTCGGGGAATATTCCGAAAGAATCTAACCAGTAAATGGAAGGATTCATCGTTCTTACCAAGTTTCCGACTTATAGTAGTCCACTCACGGCCAGGTTTCGATCTCGGAGCTAGGGTATACATGTAATATGTCATAATATGGTTTGTTTAAATTTTCGGGGAATATTCCGAAAGAATCTTACATGTAAATGGATGGATTCATCGTTCTTACCAAGTTTCCGGCTTATAATAGTCAACTCACGACTAGGTTTCGATCTCGGAGCCAGGTTCAATATCGAAGTTGATGAAATGGGTGTGTTTAAGGTTTTAGGGAATATTCCAGTGGAAGCTTACCTATAGATGGGTGGATTTGTTGTTCTTACAAAGTTTCCGACTTATAATAGTTCACTCTCGTCAAGGTGTCAAGCTTGGATCCATGTTCAGTATCGAAGTTGACGAAAAGGGGTGTGTTTAAGGTCTCGGGGAATATTCTGATGGAATTTTACCTTTCGATGTGTGGATTCATCGTTCTTACGAAGTTTCTGACTTATAGTAGTCCTCTTCCGGCCAGGTTTCGATCTTGGAGCGAGGTTCAATATCGAAGTTGACGAAAAGGGGTGTGTTTAAGGTTCAAGGGAATATTTTGATGGAATCTTACCAGTAGATGGGTGGCTTCATCGTTCTTATGAAGTTTCCGACTTATAATGGTCCAACGAACTAAGTTTCCGTTCTTATGGGTGGATTCGATCTTGGAATGAAATCTTACCTCTAAAAGGTCTTATTCTTTCTAATTAAGTCACTAGAATTTAAAGTACGTTTATTCCTATAATAGTCTTATTGTAATTGTTTATAATCCAACGAACTAAGTTTCCGGCTTATAGTGATCCAATCTCGGCCAGGTTTCGATCTCGAAGCCAGGTTGTGCCTCGAAGTTGCCAGAAGAGGGTTTGAAGAAATAACCCACCCAAAGCTTCATGGTTCATAGTTTGTTTGTCTTTATACCGAATTTGAAGTTCGAATCAACACCGAGCTTCATATTTATCGATTTCGATGATGTATCATGCTAAGTTTCAAGTTAGAACTATCACAGAGCTTCTTGGTTCATAGTTTGTTTGTCGTTATACTGAATTTGAAGTTCAAATCGACATTGAGCTTCATATTTATAGATTTCGATGAGTATCCTGCTAAGTTTGAAGTCAGAACCCACCCAGAGCTTCATGGTTCATAGTTTGTTTGTTGTTATACAAAATTCGACTAGTCGAAATGACTTCATGAACTATGTGACTAGTCGAAATTCAAACCGGAAGCACAAGGAGAAAGCACAAAAATACAAAGAAACACACCAATTATCGATTTTTTTTTTCAGCATCAATCCCATATATTTTTCGGAATTTTTTTATAACCGAAAGTCCATAATAATATCTTAAATTTATTAATATATATATATTTTGGATTTTTTTTCATATCGAAAGTTGATAATAAAACATAATACACGAGTTTGTAGCACAAAAAGAAACACACAAGATTTCCTAATCCGTATGATTATCTTAAAGTGAATTTACACCGTCCGATAATTTCTTAAATCCGTATGAGAATACCAAAGAGAATCTACACAGTCCAAATCTGTTTACCTTATCCACACTAAATCGGAGAGAGAGAAATCGCCCACTCATTCTCCTCCTTTCACTCTCTTCTCTGTTCTCGCCCTCTTTTCTCTCTCAACCTCACTTCTCCGTCTTCTTACCATCGAACCAAAAACTGAAAGAAATCATAAGAAATCAAAATAAATTACTAAAATCATTTATCGCCAACCTAACCCCTTTCTCCGTATTCTTCATCTCCTGCACAAAATCGAAGTTCTCCCGTGAACCCAATCTTGTAATCACAAAACAAAGCAAGGAGTTAAGATTCATTTTTCCTGAACCATTTTCTTCTTTTCTTCTTTGCTGTTAACTTCAAACTCTCTTAAAATCGAAGTTCCCCCGTTATATCTTGTTTTGTTGTTGTTGAGAGAATGAGATAGATTAGGTTTTGTTGAGTTTGTTGTTTTCATCAAATGATTGATTGATTCTAAGTAATTTTTTTTTCCAATTAGTTTTTTTCTGAGTAAATAGGTATTGTTCATATATGAAAATTTCAGTGGTGGTTTTGATTGTTTGCTTCTTTATTCGCATATGTACGTTTTTGGAGTGAACGATTTCATGATTTGAGGAATTTTCTCTCTCTCTTTTTTTTTTTGATTTGTTGAGGTTGAGTTCATAGTAAGTCTGAATTTGTTTGACTGAATAAGTCTGAATTTGTTTGACTGAACGAGAATCAAGATAAATAAGAACATGGGTTTTCCATGGCTGAGTTCAGAAAAGCATAATAAGATAGCAATGCACAGCCACAGAGAAGCAATTGCTGCTGGAAATAATGCAATTCCGCAGATACAATATATTATTTTGATCTTCTATGGCCAATTGGTTATTAGATTTTTGTAATTGATGTTTATGGAAGATGATTCAATGATGTTTTGAGATTTTTGTAATTGATGTTTATAGAAGTTTTTAATGATTTCTGCTGGTGTTCAATGTAGTGGGAGGATATTATGGAAAAAAGTTAGATCCATAACCAGGTATATGTAGGAGAAGAGATGGTAAGAAATGGAGGTGTGCAAAAGATGCATTCCCTGATTCTAAATACTTCCAACGCCAGATGCACAAACGCAAGAACAACGCAGCCGGTTCAAGAAAGCCTATGGAAATCCATACTAGTATCCATTCAGTGTTGCCTTCATCATCCTCAAAGATATCAACCTTGACATCAATAAACACACTGGTGGTGAGAGTGTAAACAATGGTGGAAGCTTCTTTCCGTTACTTTGGATGGGTGGTAATAACAATGAACAAAGGTACATTTAGTATTTCACTATTTCTATTACTACTTGCTTACTTTAGTCCTTATGAGATTGTTTTTTTTTGCTAATAGCACTGTAATGTGGCTTTATGTACCAGTACGATGCTTAGTTCAGCTTAGGAATAACCCTTATTGATAACAAGTTTCAAAGATGATCAATTTGGTGAAATTTGGGATATATGTTCTTACCTGTGGTACTAGTGCAAATATCAACTGTCTGTATTACTACTTGGTGTCTACATGATTAGTTGTTTAAACCGTAATTATATCTAAAATGGCATGTGTGATTCATAGATTTTTTTATTAGTTCAATGGTATCTTGTTTCTGTGCTAAAATTTGAAGCTAATATTCTTGTTTTTGATTTGCAGGGGTCCACAAGAACCACCACCACTACCATATGTACAAGGCGTACCTGGACAAACTTCATTGTAGCTGCCGTCTGTAGTTAGTTCATCTAATTCGTCTCGTCCTTCTACTCCAGGTGGTGGTAGTTCTTCGTCTAGTTTTAATATGCAGCAAACGCCTTCTTCGTATAGTTTTAATATGGCTTAAGGATCTTGATTCTAAAATTAAAAGTTTTTTTCATATCCCAGATGTTTTGTATGATCCATGGCTTAGTTTATTAGAATTTAAGGTTTTTAAGATTTCTCTACAGTTAGAAGCGGTTACTTATATTTCTTTTGAATTGTTGTCAAATGTCAAATGCAGGTGGGGAACTTTGTATTCTGCACGGATAGTCAAAATCATGGAGGAAGAAGGTATCGGGTAAAGTTTAGGTCCAAATTGAAAATACCAATGTCAAGTTATGTTGTTTAATCACAAAATTTCATTGTTTTATTCCTATGTTGTATTATTATACAACTATTTTAATATCATGTGACAAATTCTTGATCTGTTCCAGGAATTACTACTTCTATGAGTACAGACTAGAGTACCAACATTTTGCAGTAGTAGTTGTTGTTAGAGGAGGGAAGGTAAGCTTCTTCGTATAAGTTCTTGATTATTTAAAGATTCATAGAACCAACTTAGAAACCTGACAAACATTTGTAGGCCCCTCTTAGTGGGAGGGTACTCCAATTCACTGAGATTAAGGGAAACTAGAAATGAACCAGCTCTCTACTCTTTCATATTTAATGGTGTTCCTAAGCAGATAATGTTTATGCAACGTACTATATGTTGTATTGTAGGCTGACATAGCTGGATCAAGGTGTGAAGCATCGTTCTGCTGCAACCAAGGATAAGCTTCCATAAACATCACCTCACTTCAACCAATTATCTTTGATTTATAAGCTTTATTTGGAGCCAACAGATGCAGTTCCTAGCTTGGTAGACCATGTAAGTTGTCTGCTTCACCTAAATATCTTTCACTGTGTAGCTTCTAATTTGTATATTTTTTAGGCTTTATGCTTGTTTGGTTTCTGACTACTCTTCAAGTCTTCCTTTTGTTTCATGGATTGCTAAACCTGACAAAAGATTGAAGTTTCAGGAGATAATTGTACATCTGAAAAATGTGACCATGGGTTTATCAATATTTTTACGCAGTAAACCTGTGTTATTGACTTTAAGTTTGTAAGGTGAAATATCCATAGTGTATGCATATTGGCGTTCTGAGGATTCCATAGAATTTTTGCTCATGGGTTCTGCAATTATAAACTTGGGTTATGGTGTATCCACTGTTTGGTGAATATTTGTTTTATATTCATTCTGTGACACTGAATCAGGCACCGTCTTTATTTGGATATTCTGTTTTCTTCAATAAAAATTGTGTTATCTCATATTACCTCTTCATGTGCATGAGGTCATTCTTTAATGGATTTCTTAACGACTTAACCTGATTTTTGTATGGTAGGTTCGTCTTAAACGTGAATACATGGATAAACAAGCTTTGGCACAAAATAATGGACAAAAGGTGAAAACAATCTGCCCAGATGTGGATCTACACATTGTTCTTATTGGTTATAGTGAATTTAGCTAGTCATATTCTTTAAACCAATGCCTGAGTGAGTGACCCATCATATTGCTGTTGCAGATGTTATTGGACCTGATGATCCCCACTCCATGGGAAGGTGTTACTTTAGGTACCCTAGATCCAATCATTTCCATAGTGAGAGCATAGCCAAGTAAAGATCCAAACTTCAGCTGTTGCTCAATCACCGCTTAGGTCCATTTGTCCTATGTATATATTGTAGTTTGATGTTTTGTTTGGGATGTTTGAATATTAATGAGTTAAATTTTATTAAAGTTTACATTTAGTTTTTCATGATAGTCTCGAGAAACCACTCTCTAGTAACTCAAATCTGTAGAGGGACAAGCCTTTAACCAACAATAATAACATCTTGACCAACTGATTTGTAATGGCTCAAACCCATAAGTATCTAAAGTAACCATGTGTGTATAACTTTTCACCAACTCAGAGCTAGCACTTGGTCCAACCAGAAAACTGGTGTCTAGAAACCTTGACCAACAAAAAGTTGGTGGCATAACCCTTGAGCCAACTGCAAAAACAACGGGCTTGAGATTCTCATCCAACAAACATTACGGAAGTTTAAATTCTTGAGAAACTAAAATTAAATGGAAGGAAACTCTCTTCCATCGAGAAATATAGCGGCTTCAAACCTTCACTAGCACCCCCTACGTCGCTCCTTAGCCAGCCGACTATTCTGCTGCTAGAATCCCTCTGCCAACAAAGATCTAGTTGATAAAACTATTGACCGTCAATACATTCAGTGATAAAATTACTTGAGCAACGACATCAAACACCTCCATCAGCCATCCAACTATTATGCTTCTGGAACCCCTTTACCAACAAAGATCAAGTTGATAAAACTCTTGACCGTCAAAACATTCGGTGATAAAATTGCTTGACCAACGACATCAAACACCTCCACCAACTGAAAAATCAGTAAGTTATGATCTTTAGCAGCTTACAACATTTTATAACATCCTACCTCTATCAACGATGTATTAGTCTTCATCAACAACATAGTTTTCGGGTGAAATATTTTAGCAACAAATGTTTATGCTTCTAACAACGATAGTTAATGGTTATTGGAAACTTGTGTCGACTAAAAATTTCGTCGTTTCATTTAGTTGACAGATATCTCTTCCAGCAGCATGGTTGGTCCAAGTCTTTAGCAAAAAAGCCTGTAGTCACCGAGCATATCTGTTGCCAGGTTGGTTGCTGCCGAGCTCCATCCGCTGAAAACGGCCCTGTACCAACTGAATCAAGGTAGTCGCTAAATCCTAATTTTCTTGTAGACCTTTTGAAAGATATACTAATTATGATAAAGGATATTTGATGATATTTTCCTTAATGAAGAAAATAATCAAAATACAGATAGTGGAAAAATATGATTCTTTATGATTGAAATTAATAAAGAAGAATATGATCATTTAACGTTTGGTATCTATCAAATATCCAATACCTAGTTTTGGTACCCAACATTTGAAATATTAAGGGTTGGTACCTTGACTAGCCTCTAACTGTTAAAGTCCAAGTTTGATTGTTTTATTTTTCTACTTTTTAAATTCCTATCAAAAAATAATCTGAACTCGCATATTTTCCCCCAAACATTATCTTCTTTTTCTTCCCTGTTCTTCCATCTCATTCCGTGTATAAACCTACCTTAAACCTAATTTGTCTTAATGATAAGCACGTAAACGCAACATTTTATACCCATATGTATATCATACAAGACTCAATATTTTGGCTAATAACACTATTTTAGTGCTTTTGTAGAAAGTACAAGCAATTCATTTATCCGGAAACAAATGACTAAATGTGAAGCTAAAATATCGTTTGCGGCAAAAATCACCAGATGGTTCATAAGATCAATATGAGACGGAGCTTAATTAAACGCAATCGTCATGTTATTTCTCCGTGTTAGCACCACTTAGGTCAACTAATGGAGAAAAGAGTATGATGGTGACAAAAAAAATGCTAGATGTACCGAAGTTTTACACATCGATTTATCTCAGGCTCTAATAGCAGTGGCCCACCTCTTCGAGAGAAAACGAAATAAAAACTTCGGTCAATCTAGAGTTGTTCTGGTAACAAAGAGAGTTCTATGTTTAAGAACGTCAACTCCACCGTGGTTAAAGAATATATGGACAAAGTCCCATGGATTCTAATCTATCATATAGATCAGAAGCTTGAATAACCTCCTAAGTCTTATGGAAGTTCTAATCTAACATCTAAATGTGATATATGGTACATCGAAAATTGGATGCGTTGAATGGAATAACGGAAAGTAGATATAGGTTGCGTTGAATGGAACAACGCAACTATCTCAGCCGTTGGATAAAAAAAAAATATGTGCTGAACCAAATATGGGAAAGTTGATTTTTCTACCCTGAACCATTCAGCGAAACTGTCTCGCTACTAGTTGGAATGCGAGATATATATGGAAATAGAAGTAGTGTTAAAGAATAAGAAACACTTTTTGTATAATCTACGACGCTTTTTGTCTAATCTAGCAGCTAAATCTAGCCCATGGGACTGAGTCTTAGACATAAGAAAATAGGCATAGCAATATACCATCAAACCATAAATAAAAACAGAAAAATCATTAAATATTGTCATCATCAATAAACCATCTCTCCTTACGGGGATTCGTTCGTGGATGTAGGTACAACTCACTGAACCACGTTAAATCCGTGTCACTTTTATTCATGATTGTTTCCTGTTATTAATCTTATTTTACATCATCATCATCAAATCAATCGTGTTCTCTGCCTGGAAATAATTTTTGGTAAAAACAATAAGAGTTAATAAATTCCTAATTTTCTGTAACAAATGCATCAAAAATATAATGCTTGGTACAGTAGTCAACAGTCTACACACATAAAACTTCTATTAGAGTCAAAGATTGTTTGTGGACCTAGATAAGAGAATGTGAGACCCTTACTAACTGTTCAACGGTTGTATCATTGGTGTTTACGGTTAGTCATTGCCACATAATTCTACTAGTTCCTTAAGCCTGATGAATTTTTAATAAGTCACCTATAATTCACCATACTGGGTATCGGTCCTCGCAGATATTGATACAATACTGAAAATTTCTGTCTAATTAAGGTATAGTCGTGCTGTAACATGTAGATTCACATTCGTTAGATGTCCAAAACTCATGTACAATAAATAAATAAATAAATAAGTTTAATGAATGTGATTGAACCATTGAATAAAAAAAATATTGTAACTCAAATGCTTGAGCATATTTTAGTATCTCCATTGTTCAATAAAATTTATGTAAACGATTATAAATTTCGATTTAAATTATTCAAAATTTGAATAACTAATTGATGGTTGACTTTGTTGTTCTAGATGATATCTCATTTGTAGAGCATATGTGTAAAAATTAGATGTAATCTCCAAAGAATCCTACTCGTTTATTACGATACTCATGAGTTGGACATTGAGATTATCTGATCTATTTATAGATTTTCCATTCTGAAAAAGGATTGAGCATGCCTTAACGTTTATTTGTCTTTGATATGTCGTTTTCCAGTTCATTCATGTTTACAAGAATAATAATCAATATTTTTATTTTCAAATTGGTATGAAAATTTGAGCATGCTTTGACTTTATATATCTTTTATATTTAGTATCCGTCACACTGGTTTCAACAAATGCATATAGAACTCCTGGGGATATAGATAATTGAGGATCTTTGGCCAGTTTCAACATGTATATATATATATAAATACACACGACACGAACCTATGTCGATGAATGTGGAAACCCATGCTTCCACTCTAACCTTTAAACACGACCATCATAAAAAAATGTATAGAAATCGATATGATACTTGGGAGAGATGAAATTAATATAACTCTTTTTTAAAGAATTTTTGACATATTCAGCATATATTAAGCGCCCCTAACCCAAATAAATAACACAGAAAAGAAACATAAAACAACCTAGATAAGACTAGGTTGAACCATAATTACAGACTCAAATATACCTTCTGACTACTAATAGCCATGAGGAAACCAGTAAACTCATCCTCTAACCTTACTCAACCAAGACCTGACTTCAACTTCCTTGAGAGGGTCAACCAGCTTCCTTATGTACCAACAATCTAAATTAAGCATCATGAATAACTAGAGGTTTTGACTTCTTACCTTTAGCAGATTTCTTCAAATATGCACCCCTTTGGTGAATGCTTTTAACTGTAACATGATTCTTCTTAGTAAAATGTGCTCTTATACTACTCCCCATAATCATAGAGACATAATGTTGATCTTGATCCTCCCAATTAGGATTCAAATTCTCAGTTCAGGAAACCCCATACTTATCACCCTTCTTTACCACTTTATCAATAGCTTTAGTGACCTGCATGAGAACATCAAAGGCATTCTTGGTATGTACCTCATAAATACTAACAAGTTCTATATTCAACTTACAAGCAACATAAACATTCCCTCTCTCATCAAAAAGTAGAAAATCTATTGAGCCATCCCCTTTAGAGGAGATTTATCCAAAACAATCTCAACAGTATAACTCTCCTCCTCAGTGTATTCATCCATAACATCCTCAACAAGAACTTGATCATTTTCTAGAGAAATACCAACCCATTTATCCTTCTTATTAGTTTTCTCAACTCATTGGCTCCTCTGTGGTTTTGTGCCATAGTGTACCTTCTTGCTACCATCCTTAATGTGATGAAATGGACACTTAGCATCTGAATGTCCAAAGGTGTTGAATCCCATAAACTTAGGAGGTTTCCAATAACACTCAACAACAACATTGAGAGCCTCTTTCCAATCAATAACAACTGAAATCTCACTAGGGAAATCATAAGTAGTATCTTAAAATGTTTTTATCAGTCATCAAAGGAATTTCAAGATAAATAGCAATAATTCTAATACCCTTCTGATTCCACATGAACATGGGGATTTTCCTAAGAGTAAACCAAACGAGGATAGTTTTCAAGTCCTCAACCATTTTATCCACCAGAGAAAACCAAGACCATGCATGTTTCAGCGTTACTGAACTCAACTACAAAAGTAGTTACACTATGTAAATACATACGAACTTCCTCTTTCAATCTCCAAATACGCAAAAAATAATTATTCACAAATAAAAAGGTATATGACGACCAAAGAAAGTACCCACCACTAGTTTCTCAATTTACTTTCTTAATGTCGTCCTCAAAATCAGAAAGAAAAGAAATATAATCTTTATTTCCATTAACAATCTGAGGAGCATGATTGAACCTTCAGTTTGGAATAATCTTTGGAGATGTAGTGTTTTCCGTACAATAAAGCTCTTCGCATGTAGATGCATAAGAGAACTAAATACTACCATATGCAAGATTTCTTTTTACAATAGTAATATTGATACTCAATGTAGCATATGTGGAAGCAGTGAAAAAACTATAAGGCATTTAATAATTGAATGTGGATATGCAAAAGAGGCTTGAAGAGGTATTAGTATTGACATCAACTCATTTAAAAACAATTGCAGTAGTGTCTCTGACTGGCCAGGTCACCATGTGGTTATCCTCAAGAAACACCAATTATGATGAAAGATGGTTAAACACTCTGATGAAAGATGCTTGGGTATTATGGATGGACATATGTGAATCCGTGTTCCATGGAGTATATCTCATAAGATTTATTATCAGCTAACATCCCACTTGCATGACACATAAATCATATCCAAAAGCACTAGTCCAACATAATACACGTGGTTTTGTCAACCTATTTATCCTTCTTATCCATCATGGAATATGCTCCATCTGGAAGCATAATTTTATCGGAGTGAATTTTCTTCTTTTTTATCTTTTATTTACTTCCACAAAATTTTCGTTTTTGTCCCTTTTTACTTTGGTTCTTACACAATTGACAATCTATTTTTTTAGATATTGAATTAGTAAGTGAAACCATTTTTTTTTTTTTGAAAGTATGTAAGGTAGATATATTAGAACATAAAACGGAGTCCGGTAATCTTTTGATTCAGTCTCGTTTGAGACAGACTCCAGATGAGTTGTCCTTATAATAACTGAATCTATCGGATTAGCTTCTTCATATATTATAATAACATTATTATTTAAACTACAAGCATTATATGCTTTGACCGATTTATAAGTAATTCCAAGAATTAAAAAAGATGGTATTGATTCTTCCCAAGATAGACATATATGCAGTTGAACTTCTTCCTTTTTTTTGTCAATAAATCAGCTGCCCCATTTTCTTTTCTGTCTGCAAATGGAAATCCTAAAAAATATACTAATTGATCCGCAAATTTCCTTGCTTCACCTAAAATTGATGTGGAATTCCACTGGATTGAGTTACTTTTCACTTGAACATAAAAAATTGTTGATAATTTATCCCCTCCAATGACCAAATTAATTTTTTATTTTTCTTGTTAGCAGAGCTACTATGATGTTTTTCTGAAACTCCAAATTTCAACTCCTTTAAAGTTTTATGTCCAGTTGCGCATAATGATACCAAAACCAGCAATAGTAACTACATAAATCCATGAAGCCTCACAGTTAACTTTATAAGTGTCTGTATCTGGTGTCTTCCAAATAGTATCCCTTTAAATATTTCTTTTTATAAATTGTTGTTTTGAAAAAATAGTTTCAGGATGCAGTATGCAGAATGTCTAGCTATAAACATACTATTTGAGAAGGAGAATTTTGTTTATCCTTAAAAATTCTAGAGCATCTTTCTTTCCATATGAACCAACATATGGTAGGAGCCGAAGACATTAAAATATAACCCTCTTTTCCTTTCCCCCATTTATTGTAGAGAGATAACAAAGAATTATCAGTAGTAGAAGATAGGTTAGAAATTACTCCCTAAGAGTCCGTTAGAGCCAGACTCCAAACTACTTTGCAAAACCACAATCAAATAATGAAACGACAAGACCTAGGATGTAAAAATCATAACATGAGTGATTCATAATATTCAGATTCCTATATATCCACTCATGTGGTACTTCATAATACGATTCAAATAATATCTATCTGTCTAGATATCATTATATACATCCATAAATCCATATGCTTTAAAAAAAAGATGTTATGTTGTTTCGACAACATGCTGAAAAAAGACACACTTGGTTTCAACATCAAGTATATATCTTAGCTTCTATCTTGTTGGTAATGCATCCTTAATGCACTTCCAGAGAAACATTTTTATCCTTTGTGAGGTGTCCATATTCAATAGAGATTTTCTGAACCTTTAGTTTCTGTAGGTACAAAGTTATAAGGATTCTGGAGTTTTGCATACAAAGATTTTTACTAAGAATTCACCGTTTTTAGTCAGTGTTCATCATAGCTTATCCATTTTCAGAGGACCATCCTTTGTTGTGTGTAGTTTTATTTTTGAAATTTCTGTAACTATTGTATTGCTAAAGGTTTACTGTAACACAACTTATTTTCACTTTTTTGAGTTAGGGTTTATCAAGTCTGATACAGTTGTTATATTTTTGTTGGTTTGAGAAAGATTTACTTTTCAAACAAAATTTTATCTCGTCCTGGAAACCACTTATCATCCCAAATGTTTATGGAATGTCCATCCCCTACTTCCCGTATACTATATTTCTTGTATGATCTATATCTTGAAGGATACACTTCCAAATCCAAGAGGGTTTAACCTTTTTCTTAGAATGAAGAGCATCTAAATTATTAAAGTACTTTCCTTTAAGAATTTTGGTCCATATTTAGTTAGGGTTACTTAGTAGCTAGCCCCCAATAAATTATACTAATCATAGCTTGGTTAACCTTGTTTTCTTCTTTAAAACCTAATCCTTCTTGATCTATAAGTTTACACTTACAGTCGAAAGATTTTATTTGGAGTTAGAGTATTTTTCCCACCAAAAATCCCTCTGATTTGCGTTAACTTTTGTCGTAATTTTTTCTGGTAACACAAAATATCCCATACTATAAATGGACATATATACCAGATAAAACATATTTATTTAATACTATTTACTTGGTTGAGAAAGAGTGTTTCTCGTCCATCTTTTTACTCTTTGTTCCATTTTTCAATGATATTCTAAAAAGTAGTTTTGATTTGTCAATGAATAGAGGAGCTCCTAAACGACTATCTTTAATATCTATATTCTTTATTTTCATCAATCTAGAGATAATTCATTTATGCTTGTTAAGAAAATTTTAACTAGAATTTAGAAAAATCTATTACGTATCCCCATGCATAAATGAACAAGTTAATAGCATCAAGAATATTTTTATATCTCTCAAAATATACTTTTATATATAAAAGGAGATCATCTACAAAGGAAAATTGAGAGATTTTAGGGGTTGTTTTTGTTGACCTAATCCCCTGTACTTTATTTTTTTATTATTCTAATAGAATAAGCGTTCTGGAAAAAACTTCCATACACAAGATAAATAGATAATGAGATAAATAGATAATTTGAAAAATGAAAAAACTGAACTAATCTTTTATCCATTTCGGTATTTGACATATTTTTTTCTTGGAAACCAAACTTTTTATTTATTATGGACTTGAGAAACATAAAAGGACTCACTTGACAACCTTGACATTGGGCAAAGTAGAAAAGGCGCATCAAATGTAAGAAAACACTACATGAGAATTCTGTATGTTCTCACGCGCATTGATATACCACATACAAAATTATAACTTACATTTAAATAAACCCACATGCACACATGTTCAGTCCCTTGTGGATAGACATCCTTACCTTAATTACGGACAATTTCCTCCAGGACCCCCAAAGGACACCGCTAACCCACCATGATCCGGATCAAAACCCCAGAAAATTTGATTATAACATCTTGTCGTTGTATCTTGCTTTAATTTTACTCTAGATGCAAGGAATTTAAATGGTTCACCTTTATAATTATAAACGTGCATGTCTCTCATGTTACAAGACTTGGTAGAATTTCCATTAGCGAAATGTCCATTTCCCATTTGCGGCGTTTGATTTTTGAGTCCTCCTCTAGCTACACCGCCATATCTGATCACTGATGCATTACTCCTCAGATGAGTGAAGAGATCTTTTGGCCAATATCCAATGTTGTCATTACTCTTGCCAGCAATAAGCCACCAGTTGCCGCTTTGTGGGTCCTGATAACATTTAGGCTTCTCTATCAAATTTTTTTTTTACCAAATCTCCCCATCCTTTATAAAACTTTAGAATAACAATGGTTAAAAATAAGATATAAGGTAAAAAATTTACCCGGCGTAATGAGTAAGGAAAGACATGAAACTTTTCCAAAGATAGATATGGGTGTGATTCTTGATCCAAAATTGTAATCAGGGTGGACTTGCACAAATCCTGGACAAAGCATATTGTAGCAACCATTGTTCTTAAATCCATCAGCCTGTCGAAAAACCATATGCATATTGAGTATATATATATATATGATTCTAAAAAAATATAATAATATTTGTGTTTACGATAATTGTGTATTCGATTTAATCTTACAGTCCAACGACTAAATAATCGAGTAGCATTGTCACCGAATAACATTGGGTGTACCTGAAAATTTTAGCGTTTAACATAATTATATGAATTATAATAGATGTATATTATGTAAAAAACAATGGTAAGCTACTAGTTACCTAAAGGATAAAAATAAAATTGAATGTAAGTAAATATACTTCAGACCATGTATACAAACATAACTTACCGCCCATCCCGATTCTATACTGTTTATTTCTTCTTCGGGACCATTTTGAACCCAAATTTGTGCAGAGCTAAACTGATCATGTCCAACTACTGGATTTTCTATAGTAACCGTTGTTTTTCCTCCATAATATATTTGCCCTACAGATGGCTCAATTGAAACAAACTAAAAAAAACCAACAAAAAAAACTGATTGTATCCATTATATATGTTTTTATAAATGTAATACATTGAGATTATATTGTGAAACTTATCAAATATGAAACTTACATGGTAGGGTTTATATGGGATATTAGCCGTGGAGTATATTCCATGAGACTCAGAAAGATACTTTGCATTTGCTAATTCTTGTTTTTTGGTTCTCCGGATTGCTACTGTACCTGGCGGACATCTTTCGTTTGGAAGGCCAGAGTTAACTTTGGATTCCATAACAAGATCCATTAGTATGTCTTTATTGATTTCTTTTTTCAGTTTGAAATTTGGTTTCATCTGTATATATATATATATATATATATATATATATATAAACAACAACTAAGTATGTATCACTGCGTTACTAAAATTCATTGTAGGATGATCAAATGGTATCTCATCGCTACCTGGATTTTGTGATTTTGCAGCAACGGATGGTCAAAAGCTGGTTGCCTGTAGATGTCTATGCAGTCTAATATATCACCTGATTTTTGTTGTACATTAATTATTTTCAAGGAAAAAAATATTAATATATATATATATATAAATGAGATTCTCCAATATTAAAGTGTGACTACATGAAAATCTTACTTGAAAAAACTTGATAGGATCTTTATTGAGGACTTTAAGTTGGTTTTCTAGTTCCATATCTTCTTCATGCGATAGTGTATATTTTCTTCCTTCTGCCTCACCATAATTCTCCAGTATTAAATAAAAAACCACCACAATTGTTAACAGTAAAGTGGTTTTCATATATTTAAGCTCTTTCTTCGGTACAATATGTATCTTAAAATTTGTTTACATATACTTTGTTTTATAGGTGAAATAAAGAATATTAGTCAGAACATTTAAGAAGGAAAACAAAGAATATTAGTCAGAGCATTTAAGATGACCATTTAAGACATGTTATTTTTGGATAATAACAATAAATGGTCATAAATATGGTTGTGGAACCATCTTGGGATAAGATTAAAAGATTAAAAGAAACACGTCAAAACTACACGAAGTCAACTTCTTATAACGTCAGATTAAGATTACAAAGAATGGGATAATTGGACTTTGGTACTCAAATTTTTCCCAACACTAGCTTTGGTCTATCATTTGTCCAATGTTAGGGCTTGGTACCTGGACTGGATGTTGACCCATGTTAACTGTTAATGACTAACCTTTAATTAATTTTATGAAATATATTTTTTTTTTAAATTACCAGATTACAAGTATACCCTTGAAGTGGGTCTACTATCTAATAATTATAAAGAAGAAGAAAAAATCTTACAGTCTCATTCATTCAATCTCACTTCGACACAGCACCAGCAGATCACAACATTTCCATCTTAAACTCATCAACATCAGCAAATCGAATCCTCCCTCTACTGATTTTACACAACTTTGAACTTTAATTTCATTCCTATTCTCATCACCATCAAAACAAAACCCATTCTAATTTTAAATCGTACTACCAAAGCCACGATCCTTATAACACCATTATTGAATTCGACTTCAACCTTAAATTCAATTTCTAACCCATTTTATATCACCATCTGAATTTTAATTGATGTTGTTTTCCATCCTCTACAACTCATCAATAGGCGATTTCGATGAAGTGATAATAAATTAGAGATGAATTTATGATGTTTCAGGGACAAAGTTGTTGTTAATGTTTTTCTAGACGGTGGTACTGCGGTGGATGGTGGTGGTGGAGGTTCATGGTTGTGTGTAGAAAACCCTATTGTCATCGATTTGAATACTTCTCTTCTACAACTTAATACCCAGTATATAAATACCTTCACATATTCTCAAACACCTACGCCCTATACCAGAAAAAAAAAATAGAAACAAAGTTGTTGGTGATTGCAGTGGTAATGATAGAAAGATAGAGATGAATACATAGAAAGTGATTGTAGTGGTGAAGGAAGATAGGGAAATATTTGTTTTCGTTATCTAATTTACTTGGTATAAGAATTTTGTAAATTTTAATTAACTGGAGGATATGATAGTAAATCGTTTGATAGTAACATTTTATATAACTTTTTTTTAATAATTATTAACCAGAAGTCATGACTTAACCTAGTCTAACGGGGCCAATATCTAGTCCAGGTACCAAGCCTTAACGTTGGACAAATGTTAGACCAAATCCTAGTGTTGGGCATAACCTGAGTACTAAAGTCCAATTATCCCACAAAGAATTTTATGTAACGTCAAATAATATTGGGATTGTGTCGATATATATGCTACAGTAATTCATCAACGATTGATACTGTTACAATAAAATTTATTAAGTAAGGACTATATTAATTGGAATAGATAAGACAATGGTTATTAGTCACCATAAGATTTTATTGTTGATGTGGCATTGTAATGAGTAATCGTTCACTACAAAAAAATCAGTGTGTTTGTAATATCATATTAATGTTACAATGTCATTATTACGACGCCAAAAAATCGTCAGAAATTTAGTCTTATAATCAGTGTTGTTAGAGCATTGCTCGTTCGAACTCGCATGTGTTTCTATGTCAAGCATGTTTGTCAATATTAGTGATCAAAACTATAAGTCTTGATTTCTAGTTTACTTATGACTAAGTCTCGGTCTAGGATAGTGAAGTATAGTAGAGCTACAAACTCCATGACGATTATCTTGGAAAGACGAAGAACTACTCAGGGAACCGGTAGAACTTCATCCGACCAAAAATGTATGTGGATACTTGAACTTATCTAGCACTCAAAAGTCTATCTATCTCCTACTCTTGAGAAAATAGTCGTATAAGTATGATAGTTTTCATACATACACGTTTTCTATTTCGATCCGAGTTTACTCGCCGATCGTTTTCTCGAAATATGTGTTGGTAATCTTTCGATTTAACCACATTTCATCTTTACCCGTGATTAAAGTCATGATGACATTTCAATCTTGAAAATAGCTTTGATGAAGGTAGTCGATTCTTTATGTATAACGACTATAAACATTATAGAAGAATGTTTCAATGATTAAAATGTAGAGTTGAGATTACGTAGCCACCTATGAATATAAGCATATATAGTGTGTTCGCACATTATTGTATAAGTCCATGTACCGGAAACCAAGTGCGTGCATATGTGTGCATGCGGTATTGGTGAAGGAGATAGGTTGGGTATGCGTACCCTACGCGTACTGGCGGAAGTTCACGTCCGTGAATTTCTGCTGAGTTTGGAGTTTAAGAACTTACAAACCAGTCACCTTAGGTACGCGTACCTACTGAAGTTTTCATCCGGGAATTTTTGCTTAGTTTTTAAACCCAAATCCGGTAGATAAGGTACGCGTACCCGTACGTGTACCCAAGCTGGTTATATATCTCAAATCGGTTGTTCATGAACTTAAAAAATAAGGATATCAATCTTTGCAAACCTTGGATATATTGTTCATGAATTGATTCAAGTAAATCAAACCGATTTTTTTTCAATTGTGTCTTGTGTAGTACATAAGATTTCCTTGCAATTGAACAACTCTTGAACTAGTTCTTATGAGTCATTTGAACTAGTTATGAGAAGATGAATACGGTTGATATGAAAGTGCTCATATGGATAACCATTAGTCAACCATTTTTGAACAAACTAAATGAAATACATTTCATGTGTGTGTGACAAGCTAAGTTTCGATCTAACGGTTGAAATATATTAGCTTGGATAAATCGAGTTTTTCATCTAACGGTGAATATTGAATGCTTTGTTACCAAGGTAACTTGGATTGCAAACCCTTATTTAAAAGCTATATAATGGAGACATCTAGCAACTAGAAAAACTAATCCCCACACCTCATGTGCGATACTAGTTGGTTTTTCTAGAGTCGATTATCCTTTAATCGTAGGTTTCTTCTCGTGACCCTGTCGATTAACGACTTGAAGACTTCATTGGGATTGTGAAGCCAGACGAAACTATTTATCTTATAGTTGAGCGATCTGATCTTGCCATTTTTTATCGTACGAGTTTAATTAAATAATTGGCTTGAGATTATATCTCTGATAGGGCAAGATAAAAAGAAATCACAAACATCTTCGTATCATCGTTTGTGATTCAGCAATATCTAGTTTCGCTACCATACGATTTAGATTATTATGAGAACATTGCTCGGTCTAACTCGTATGCTTTGCTATCTCTAGAATGTTTGTCAATGTTAGTGATCAAAACTATAAAGTCTTGATTTTTAGTCTACTATAACTAAGGTATCAGACTAGGATAGAAAGTGTAGTTGAGCTCAAGAACTCCATGGCGATCATCATACAAGACGAAGGACTACTCAAGGAACCAGTGGATCTTCATCGACTAAAAGGTATGTGGAGACTTGAACTTATCTATCACTCAAAAGTATATCTACTCTATCTCCTATCTTGAGACAAAAGTCGTATTACTATATAGACTAAGATTATACACATGTGATATTTCGAGATGAGTATATCTTGCTTATCTATTTCTCGAAATATGTGTTGGTAAAGCTTTCGCTTTATCCAAGTTCATCTTTACCTAGTGACGAAATTCATGTTATGTTTCAATCATTTTGGAAATTGCTCTGACGAAAAATAGTTTGTGAATAACAATTATATAACGCCCTCTGAATATGTTTCAATGATTGAAATGAGAGTTTAAACAATATAAACATTGGAGGATATAAGCATTGTTGTGGAAACACATATATGTATAAGTCCTTATTGCTTGAACCGAAGTTTGCGAACTTTGTTGATCAAATGAAACCGGAGTAGATACAAAGTTCGCAAACTTCAGTTCAAGCAATAAACTCATCCATGAATCGAGTAGTTCTCGAACCGAGTAAAATTTTCTTTGAGTTTGTCAACTCCGTCCGGGAACTTAAGTCCGTGAACCCAGTCTGAGAACTTGAGTAGGTTATGTCTAAAAACGATGTTTGTGAACTTATCTTAATAAACTAAGGAATGCTATTGCAAACCGTGGTTGTATAGTTCATGAATCGATTCGAGTGAATCACATCGTTTTTGCTTCGATTGTGTCTTGTGTAGTACATAAAGATCTAAGCAATTGAACAACTCTCTAACTAACTAGTTCATTTGAGTCATTTGGACTAGTTATGGTGAAGAAGAACATGGTTGATATGAAAGTTATCATATGGCTAACCATTAGGTTAACTATTGTTAAACCAACTAATGTACAAGTTTGGGTACGGTTACACAAGCCTAGAAACATGCATTACATGTGTGTATAACAGGTTATGTTTTCGATCTAACGGTTAATAAATATTAACTTGAATCTAATCAGGTTTTCATCTAACGGTGAATATTGAATGCTTTGTTAGTAAGCTAACATTGATTGCAAACCCTGATTTGATAAACTATATAAGGGAGAACTTTAGCAACTGGGAAACCTAATCCCCACACATTCTGTGTGATACTAGTTGTGCTAAGTGATAGGGATTCGGGAAGAACCCTATATGTGATAACCGCAATCGCACGGTGTCTAACTAGTAGACAGAGGCAAGTACGGGTCGAACCCACAGGGAGCGGTGGAAATACTGTAATCAATATCTCTAATAAAATTAACCAACAATAATGTTTTTGGATTTTTAGAATTGAAAAACGAAATAATAAAATTAAACTAATAAAATAAAATCAATGGGAAAGATGGAAACTAGGGTTTATAGTATCCACCACAATTTCTGTTTAATTACTGAAATGAAACATAATTATGAATATATGTTTATTGTTCGTTCTATCGACATCACCTATTATATATATTAGAGTCGCAAATATCACTGGTATACCCTAAGCATGGCACATCAAAAGACTAAATCTAAGCATGAACCATCAAATTACATCAGCGAGTAAATTATACGAAACTAGATTATTGATTCACAAATTGTATCTGGCTCTTCTAAACATAACCCATCAAAGAAATTAACCCAAGCATGTAATATCAAATAATGAGACAAAAATTTGTAAATATATCAATTACGCATATAGGTTTTCAAAACCGGTGAAGCAACAACTAATTTTCAATTAATCAATAAACAATATTCAAGAATTAATAAAACAAATCATAATAGCCTTTGCTCAATTTTATTCAATTCCAAAATAGCTTAATACTCCAAGTGGTTTCAATCTATAAAACCCTAGTTACAAGTTTAGCAAGACATAATTATGGGTTTCTTAAAACCCATCAAAAATAATAACAAATGAGAAACGATCACACCAATGTAGTCTTTGTCGTCCTCCCTTGTTCTTAAGCTTTGCAAATGGCTGTTACCGCACTAGTCTTCTTCTTTCTCCGAGTTGTGGCTCCTCTGGCCGTCCCCTAAAAACAACTCCCAAAACCGGCCTCCATTTTTTTTTGTTCTCCATTCTGTCGATATATCTCTTCATTCTGCAAGGGTTTCGGACAAAACCAAACTTACAATTCCAAAGGCCCAGCCCTTCTCCATTATCTCGAACTTGTTTCCATCTAGGAATCCTCCATCGACAGAATCCTACTTTGCTCCATTGACTTCACCCCAATTCAGATACATCGACAAACCCTAGCAGCAACACTCATCTATCGGCTGCAGTTCAGGCCACTGCACCAACTCCAAACACAACGACACTTCTCGTTCTCTCACCATCCAAGTTTTTTCTCCCACTGGTTTCTAATATTCGTACCATTAGTTGCGTACGTAGGCTCAATCGAACCGCCAAGCTCCGTTATTATTGTTGTGTCATTTCTCAGTCAAGGTCTTTCGCTTGTACCAATATCGAATGCAGGCAGTAGCATCTCCATCTTCATGAACCTGACTCAATTTCAGTCAAAAACGAAGAACCCTACAGAATCGATGGGCAAAGAGAGAACGACAGTCAAGAGCATCATTTTTCCCCTGTTTTCGATATTCAAGACACCAAGCCAACTCCACTGTAGGTATTAGCAAACATCACTGCCCATGCATAAAACTCACTTACTGGCAGCTCTCCATCTCGGCTACACCACCAGCCGATAAGACTTCACCTGCAACCATCCTCGAAGCACAACCCCGTCTCCAACACCCATGTTTTCATCAACACCGAAGACTCCTTCACGTCCATGGAAGCAGCTTACAAAGTCTGTCCAAAGCATCAGGGTCGCAGTTCCATCTTTACTCGATTCAAAATAGCCAACCAACTAAACCCTTTACACTGCTGCCTTCGAAGATTCATTGTTACAGCAATCACACCCAATACAGGACCCCTGAAATCCAAGCTTTTGTTGCCAATTTCACCACCAATTTGAGAATCCAACCATTGCATGCAACATTACTTTCTTGATCCATCTCCATCCAACCACAGCAACCTTCTTTATTGACCACATCTCTGAACTGAGCTCCATACATCCACCGAATCATGGAAGAACTTCAGTTGTTCATCACCAGCAGCTCCGATTATTCGTTCTTCTCGAGCGGTAGTAGAGACTCATTAAAGCTTGGCCACAACAACAACTCAGTGAACATCTCGTTGCTGCTTTATTTCTTATTGGAGACCAGAATTCTACAGAGATCCATGTTGGCTGAATCACCATTCAAAACTGTTGTCGTTGCTGCTGCCTTCCTTTTATGAACACCTCATTACATGGAAGCTATAAACCCTTTTTATTACAATATAAAATGAAGATGAAGATGTTGTTCAAGACCCTTATCTTGATGACGTGAGAAATGGGACGTGGTGGAGACTAAGCACATCACATGTTGTGGTTAAGAAGAAATGTACACGTTGTCCACTATCTCTTTCAAGCTTGGTAAAGGGGCGTCATGAAATGGTAGAGGGGCGTCAATTTAATAAGACAAAAAGGGTCATTAGAAGTAAAATCAAGTTCCCCTTATCACTGAAAATATATAAATGACTAATTAACCCTTATCGTTAATAATCAAGATTAGTAATGATAATCAAGATTAGTGTTGATTATCTAAATTAGTTTTGATAATCAAAATTAGTGTATTATAACTCTAAAATCTGATTTTTAGAGTTATAAAAAAAAAAAATTGAGGAGAAGAAAACTTATGTGATATTTGTGAAACCCTAGATTTTGATTCACTCCACCAAAATGAGTGATTCCAGTGGCAAATTTGAGGTGGGTGAATCTCTGTATGATAAAGAAAACAAGTACTACATACCTCTTGATGGAGATCCTGATATGGAGTATTTTTTAGATGGTAGAGATGTTTTAGACCAAAGTGAACTTCAATCTCAACCAATTGAAGAAATTAGCCAACAAAGTGAAGCACCAAGCACTTTGAAAATACCAGGTATACTTCTAAACTAGTTCTCATTAGCTTTTTGTTGCTCAAAATTCTCTAAATTACGTAAAAAGATCCTAGTTTTATAACTTTCAGATAAACATACGGTTGGAATTGATCACAATACCAACCGTAACTACATGTTACGGTGCACAAATATATAGTTACCAACCGTAACTATATGTTACGGTACACAAATATATAGTTACCAACCGTATGTTCTTGAATTTTGGGGAAAACCCAGAAATTATACCAGTTACGGTTGGTTAAGCTTGTTGGATTACCAACCGTATTTGAGTTATGGTTGCTAAGTACGTGCAACACTTACCAACCGTAAGTTACCTTGTGCATGTGTATATTTATTGTGTTTCAATGCACTAGTTACGGTTAATAATATATTAATCGATACCAACCGACTCTATATTACGGTGCATGATTGACTTTTAGTTACCAATCGTATGTGTAACTGTGTGTTACAATATTTGTTTTTTTTTGTTTACGGTAAGTTGGAGGATGACATTTACTGAATCAGAAGCGTGTTACGGTTTGTTTATTCACTTTATTTTCCAACCGTAACTAAATATATGTTTTTGTTTTTTTGTCCAGGTCGTTTATTTACCTCCTATAATGGATGACCAACCTTTAGCAAAAGAACTTGTCACATCGGATTCTAGCTCTCACTATTTAACCGAGGAGACATGGAAGGTGAAAGACGATGCAAAGGAGTGGGCTAGAGAACGAGGAAAGTTGATTATGTGTATCATAGTTTGTAATAGTTCCACTAGTGATATTGCCTTTCAAATGGTTTGCGAGTGTAGTGGACAACATAGAAGTCACGCAAAAAAGGATACCTTGCAAGTAGAAAAGAAAAAGAGGAAGAATACTACTTTCAGTAAGAAGACCCGATGTCCCTTCAAGCTTCAGTTTAAAAAGAATGCGGAAAATAGGTGGTTTTTGGAGAAAGTTGTATGTGGTAGTCATAACCACCCTATACCGGAGAGTTTGCTATCACACGCTTATGTTGGACGGATTACCCAAGAAGAAGAGAATATCGTAGAATCACTTTCACAAATTCGTATGAAGCCTGTTGATATCCTCGCTCACTTAAAGGAAAGAAACCCACAAAATGCTTCTACTTTGGATAACATCTACAATGCAACAAAAAAATGGAAGGCTAAGAAATGGGAACAAAGAAACGAAATGCAACAATTAAGTAATTTGGGGGAGTTGTATAATTACTCGGTTTTCCACGATGATGACGAGAATGGACGAATAAGACATCTTTTATTGGCTAATCCTGAGTTTGTGAAGTTGGAACGGTGCTCTCATCAAGTGCTTCTAATGGATTGCACATACAAAACCAACAAGTTTGAGATGCCGTTGTTGAACATTGTCGGGCAAACTTCTACCAATGCTCCTTTTAGTGTTGGTTTTTGCTTCTTCAGTAGCTCCAGCCCTCGAGGCCTTTCTTAGAATTTCAAGTAGATATGCAAGCGTGGCGGTGCCCCATGAATACTCTCTGGTCTCCTTCAAATTCTTCAACAATTGTAGGTAATAGACATTCACCCTATTTCCCGAGTTATCGGGCATGAATACAGTCCCAATAGAATACAACAAATATGTTGTGGCTGTACGCCTAGCCCTTGTGTCATCTATCACCTCACCTGCCAATTGCTTTTTGAGGGTGTCTCCAAACTTCGTCCTCAAATTTTTCAACAAAAGCTTCTTTACCTTGTTAATCTTGTTTGGTTCCGAAGGGTCATAACCACCAGCCAACATAAACTCCATCTCGGTCTCGTCTTTACCCCACCCAAGTGTTTCTTCAACAAGGCTGTAAAGATCAGTCCAAGACATGTTTTTATCAAAACCTTCATACAATGATTTTCCTTCAACTTCCAAATCAAGAATTTGCTTCACATCGTCCGGTATTATTGTCATCTCTCCAAATGGGAAGTGAAAAGTATCGGTTTATGGACAATATCGTTCCTTGAAGGCAGATACCGTTATACTATCATACTCCGATTGGGAATTCAGAATTCCAGGACCTAATCCTGAACTTGTCACTAGAGTACGAACATCACCACATTCCTCACCTAAAGGCCAATGACTAGATCTTTGATGCTTGACCAATTTGTTTGCCATTTCATGATCCTTAAAAACATACAAACATATTTTGTTAAACTGAGATTAATGGTATAATTGATAACTTAAAACAAAAAAATGTGTTAAGAGAAACATACCCTAGTCTCACATACTTTTGCGGCCCAGGAATCGGTATAACCAAATAAGATTGAGGACTTATCTGGTGCCTCTCCCCAAGGTCTTTTATTCTTCTTCCTTGGCAACAACAGGTCTTTTCCTTTAGGAATATACATCCCTTTTGGTGCAGGTTCCTTTCTCGGATTCTTTTCTTTCCTTGGTTTAGCTGGAGCTGGAGTTGTAGCTACAACAATTTGTTTCCCCTTGTTTTGTACTCCTTATTCATCATTTGCTTCCTCTTCCTCATCTTCATCATTTGGTTCCTCTTCCTCGTCTTCATCTTCACCATTTCCTTCTTCATCCTCAAGGTTTTTTTCAACTCCTACCTCTTCAATTTCTTGATCATTAGGTTCAGCTCCTTCTAATTCAACATCAGAGTTACCGACAAACGGTTCTCTAAGCCTAATCTCAAATTGATTATTCTTCTTCTTCGCATTCTTGGGGAAACCTCTATGATCTACCCCTAAATGCTTGTCACCACGAGGGGTGGGTGTATGATCAATCGGAGTTAAGTTATTCCCTCTCTTTTTCTTCACCCTATCAGGATTCCTACACAAGTAATAATTTAAATGAATTCCTAAGGGTTGAACAAACAAGGTGTTACAAACTAACCAACAACAATGTGAACAAATCAATATACGGTTTGTAACTCTATAATCGTGTCAAACCGTATGACTGATACGGTTCGAAAAATAACACCTAAACATGCCGTACTTAAAATCGGTTGGTAACTATATCATCGTTATCAACCGTATATAAATCGCACCAAAAGTTTTCAAACCACAGGACAACATACGGTTGGTAACTAACATACTACATTTCACCGTAGGAAATACACGATTGGTAACTAACAATGGGTAAGCACCGTAGGAATTATTATAAAGTTGCACGAGAATGCAATACGGTTGGTAACTCAGTGACAATAGGAACCGTAGGAAAAATTTTAACATGCAGAGTGAAAAGCGGTTGGTAACTCAGTGACAATAGCAACCGTAACTGGAATTTTTTCTGAATCCGAGGAACATATGGTTCGTAATCCTAAAATTTTCAATAGTTACAAACCGTATGAGCATCAAAAGCTTCATACGGTTATAAATCGCCAATAATTACCAACCGTATCTATCAAAAACCCAGGATATCAAACCCTGATTTTTGACCTAAAACCCTATTTTTTGATACAAATCATCATTAAAACGAACAAATTAAACAAAACCCTAAATGGGTTCCGCAAAACATACCTCATGTATGTCATTGGAATCGGTGGACGGGTTTGGAGTTGAGAATTTTGTTCTTCACCTAATTGAACATTTCCTTGATTGGAATCGCTACAATCTTCGTCAACTTTCTTCTTATTCGTAATCTATAATGTAGACTTCAATCAACGATTATAAATTTTGCGAATCGCCGATTAATCGAAGACGATGAATTTTCAAACTTTAATGGAGGTGGTGCTTACGGTTATAATGGAAGTGGAGAAGACGAAACAAAAATGAAAACTTATTTTCATTCTTCACATAATAAGGTTTATAGGAGGGAGGACAATTCAATCATTTCACTCAAAAAAACAAGGGTAAATTAGACCATTTGAGGTGAAAAGGGTAATTTAGTAAAACTACATCCCCTATAGGACACCCCCTAACCAATAAAAGGGACATTACTATCACTCATAACGCCCCTCTACCATTTCATGATGCCCCTTTACCAAGATTGATCTCTTTAAGCTCTAAAGGGATTCACTATGTGAAATGCAGTATTTGTATTTTAGGTAGCAAATGCCGATTAAGCTGCAACTGAGTTGTTTATTTTATGGAAGACCTGATTTGCTTCTACTTTCTAAAAAAAACACTAAAATAATGTTGTTAGCCAAAATATCGAGTCCTAGCTAATATAAATATGGGTATAAAATGTAGCACTAATGTGCTTATCACTAAGCTAGAGTCGATTCTCCTTTAACCTTTGGTTTTCTTCTTCTAAAACCAGGTTAACGACTTAAATATTTCATTGGGATTGTGAAGCCAGACCGATACTACTTTTCTTATAGTTGTGTGATCTGATCTTGTTGTTTCTATCATACGAGTATAATTGTAATAATTGTCTTGATATTTCTATCTCCGATATGGAAGATATAAAAGTAGTCATAAACACTTCGTCTCATCGTTTGTGATTCCACAATATCTTTTTTCGCTGTGTCGATTAAGACTATTGTGAGGTGATTGATAAAATTGAGCTGTTCATCGGGAATATAAGTCTGGTTTTATCAATTGGTTCATGTTCACCTTGATTTATCAAAAGACGGAACAAAACTTGTAGGTTTATTCATGGGAGAAGAATTTATCTATTACTGTAAACTTTTCTGTGTGATACGGATTTGTTTATTAAAGTCTTCGACTTTGGGTCATAGCAACTCTTAGTTGTGGTTGAGGTCAGCTAAGGGAATCAAGTATGTAGTATCATGCTGGGACCATAGACGTATGAGAATAATTGTACCTTGGATGAGGGTGAGATTGATTGGGTTTTAACTACAGTCCAGACCGAAGTTAGCTTGGAGTAGGCTAATATATGTAGCGGCTTAATACAATGTATGTTTAATCTGGACTAGGTCCCGGGGTTTTTCAGCATTTGCAGTTTCCTCGTTAACAAAATTCTGGTGTCTGTGTTATTTCTTTTCCGCATTATATTTCGTTATATAATTGAAATAATACAGGTTGTGCGTTGTTCAATCAATTAGAATGTCCGACATTTTGGTTGTTGATTTAAATTGATTGACACTTGGATATTGGTCTTTGGTACCATCCAAGTTGTCTCTCTTTGATAAAGACTCGCAGATTGTGTTTGCTTGAGTAAAGATCAAATTGAGATATTGAGATAATAATTCCTTGAGATATTTTCTATTGATTGAGTCTGACTGTCTAGTTGATTCTCTATAAAGTAACTCGGAGTTGTCCATACAGATTTCTAATCGAAATATTGGATGTGGTTATTAGACCCCCGCTTTTTCAATTGGTATCAGAGCAGGCAAACACGTTCAATACCTTACAAGTCTGTGTTTGTAACGATCTGACTCTATGGACAGAGGTATTATCTCAATAAACGTACCACCCGTCTTCGATGGCTCTAATTAGTTATGGTGGAAAATTATAATGCGATCTTTTTTTGAAGCACGTGATTTTTAATCATGGGTATATGTTGTTAATGGATATGATCCTCCCGTTGTGGCAGTTGGAAATATAAATGTTCCCAAAGATATTGGTGAATACACCCCTGCTGAGATACTTGATGCAAAGCAAAATTCTGACGGTTTGAATGCGATCATACATGACATTACCCATATCTTCAGCACCATGTGTCTAATTGCACTATGTCGCAAGAATCTTGGGATATCTTAGCAACCGTATTTGAAGGTAATACCAATGAGAAAGAAACTAGGCTTCAAAACCTTAATTCTGATTGGGAAAACCTTCATATGGCAGATGAAGAAACATTTGATGAGTTTAATCACAAAGTTTCTGAAATTGTTAATGCATCTTTTGCATTGGGTAAGACTATTCCTGAAAAGGACACTGTGATGAAAATTCTCAGATCGCTGCCATCTAGATACGATGCTAAGAAGCATGCCATCGTTGATGGAAATAACCTTGTTACTCTCTCCGGAAATACACTGGTTGGAAAGCTTAAGATCTTTGATTATGACCATTCGTCCAAATCTAAGGATGTTCCGTTCAAATTACTAAAGGATACTAAATTACTTGATAAAAGTAAAAAGGTGTATATCTCTGAAGATGATCACTATGAGACAGATTCATCAGATGAAGATCTTAACAAATCAGTCTCGATGATCACAAGACAGTTTTGGGATCTTTTGTTGAAGAGAAGTAAACGGTTCTCCAGAGATAAGGCTAAGGCATCAGTCAAACCTCATAATCGTGTTCCTCCTAAAATCACGGATATTGATGAAACTGATGATGAGGATATGCCTCCGTTCTTTAAGTGTAAGGGATTTGGTCATTTTTCAAACGAGTGTCCAAATCGGAGAGAATACACTAGGAACAAAGGTCTTGCTTCAACTGTTGATAAAATTTCTGACAATTATGATTCTAATGAAGACTTGAAATCAAGTGTTGTACTTCTTGGTGAAAATATTGATTTTGATAATTGTAGAAATACACATATCAATCTTGATATTCTTTCAGAAGATAATCCAACTATTTTGGAAGACAAAGTTGGCCCAATCTTTGGAAACACTGTTTATAATGTTTCAGGTTCCACTATGTACTTAGTTGCTTGCATATCTCAGAAGCCTAATTTTTATCCAAGATTGACGTGCTCATATTATTCATTAAAGGGTCATGAACTGTCAAAGTGTTATAATTCAAACACCAACAAATGAACGTCAAAAAACTTCAATGAAGAGAAAATCATTTAGCAAGAAAGCTTAAACTTGCTCAGAAGACCGCTGAGGTATGTAAGATTTTATCTTCGTCTAAGAAGTTAGTTTCCAAGGATAAAACAAGACCATTAGAAAAGAAAATATGGTCAAGTCGGATTGATAGACAGAGGTCCGTGGATTCCTCTCTAGAGGAAAACAGTAGACAAATTATTGTTCACCACAACGCAACTTGATTGTGTTGTCTTTGAAATCTTGTCTCATGTTCCTGATCAAAAGAGACAATGATTTTGTACCTCTCAAGCTTTAGGAAAAGTTTATTTTCTTCTTTTCTTAGGTTTTCTTTTTTGTCTATCAAACAAAAAGAAAGAGTATTATCGATAATTATACTCTTCATAGGGTTGAGAGTTGGTCGTTTACGAACCTGTTTAAAGGTTTCGAACCCTACATCCTTTTATCTTCTATAAAACCTCTTTTTATATCAAGACTACTTGTTGAGTTAATTATGATTTCCTCTCACAAACCCATACGGTCATGGAAACTCCAAGTATGATGTCTTCTGATGGTAATGTGATTGTTAAGCCATCAATCTTGAAGAAAAAAAAAAATCTCATTTGCCCACAATATTGAAAAGGAAGAGAAGGAATGTGAGGAAGCCAAGAGTCTTTCCTTCAAATTCTCAGAAGTTTTCTGATGTTCTTGAAGTGTTGAAGGTGATGCAAAAGGAGATTCAACAAATAAAGGCTTTTGTGTATAAGGCTCATGAGATTCAGAAGGCCCTGGTTCGACAACAGCAACCAAGAAGGTTTATTGATATAAACTCCTACCTTAATGAACCTTATGTTCCAATGGCTGTTGACGACAAGGAGTTTGGGGATGATAAATAATTCTTCAAAGGTCTTTGCATAGTAAATCTTCTATTTTTCGTGTTTTGATTATGTTAGAGTATTGCTCGGTTGAACCCACCAAGCGTTGGTATGTTAAGTTTGGTTGCCATATTTTAGTGAACCAAAACTCATTTAAGAGTAGCTTGATTTAAATGTACTAGAGTCAACTTCGTATAGGTTAGCTTGAAAGTATTAGGGTGAGACATTACAAGTATTGCGAAAACATGAAAAAGTGAAGAAGTACATAGCTACAACCACAACACCATCCTTCCACTTGAGGTTAGTGATATTTGACTTGAAATGTTTCATTCCCTAACGTATCTTTGAAGTCGTGCATATTGAAAACATAAAACTGCGAAGCATGAACACTCTAGATAGACATAGTATTAAGGAATACAATATGAAGTTTCTTTCTTAACCATTAAACTTTGTATATAAGACATCGACATAATCGTATGAATTCTATTGTGATTATGTGGGTATGAGGTGAGGATTTCATCCTAGGGAACAATGTTTACATGTGTTCTAAGGAAGTAAGTTCATGATATATGTTGTGAATCGAAAGGGAAATCACCAGGCGTTATTGGGGATGTTCTTCATTGCATATCTTATGAACGACCAATATGTGTGATTAGTATAACCGCTCATGACTTGTTTGTGTTCTTGGAAAAACTATTCACATGAGGCATGACTTATGTATTGGTATGACTTTTATTAGTGAAATCAATCTTAAGTAATCACCTGGGGTATGATCGGGTTGTGAGTGTCTGAACTTATTATTGGGAGAAGGGGAACCGATCCTAGTAAGAGGTGCACTGCATCACAAGGGGAACCGATCCTTGTATGAGGTGCAGCAAGGTTTATGGAAGAAAGGGGAACCGATCCTATGAACATGTGCAACATGTTTTTGGGAAGGGGGAACCGATCCTATGGACATGTGCAGTGCATACAAGTTAGATACAAAATATATGTGGGGAACCAATCATAGTACCTAGTCAGCCGTATCTTTGGTAAGCTAGTGTAACTATGCACATTACTCTCATGGAGGTAGAACCGAAACTTGTTTTGGTAGAACCGTAAACCCATGAGTTGTGATTCAGTATTACTTAATCAATCACATATTTCTTGAAAGTAAGATGAACCAATTCTAAACTTGTTTGGAAGCGTGGTAAATCGGTTTCAAGTGAGCAAGTATAAAAAGGACTTGTAAGAGTAAGATGTCATAACACTTTGAACACGGTACATTAATTCTTATTCTATATTGTTCAAATAAATTCCTTAACGTCTAAGAAGGAAGTAAATACCAATATCAAATTTAAATAAGTTAAGAATCTTTTTAATTAAGGGTTTCTAATTATATATGGAAAATAAGAATTTGTAATGTGCATTTGCTAATTAAAGATTTTCCAAGGAGATTACGATCATTATTTTTGGACAATGCATTCACAGGAATTATGAAAACCGAATTTGGTGGAGTAATAAAACAGATCATAAAATGTTCTAAAAGGGGGTGGTATTGCTTAAATTAGAAAATTTTCATTGTAAAACATCTGATTAATCGTGTTAAGAAGTTTTTCAAGAACGTAACATACCATCCTATGACTAATGAACACTTCCTTGGAGCTTTTGCACTTAAAACAACCTCACCATTCCAATGGTTTATGGATAGTGGATGTAGTAGACATATGACAGGTGATCTCTCTTGGTTTATAAAGACAGAAGACTACAAAGGAGGATCAGTAACGTTCGGAGATAGAAGCAGATGTCTTATCAGCAAAAAGGGGACAATCAAACTTCCAGGTATACCCGAAATTCATGATGTTGTTTATGTTAAAGGTATGAAATCTAATCTTCTGTCTATCAGTCAAATCTGTGATAAAGGTCACAAGGTTATCTTCAACATGAAAGGTTGTGATATTGAAGATAAGTCTAGAAAAGTAATTTTCCGAGGACGAAGAAGTATGAATAATTGTATCTTCTAGATATACAATCTAATTTATATTGTAACTTAACTAAGGTTGAGTCTACTCATTTATGGCATGAACGGTTTGGCCATATCAATTATCGAATGATAGGAAAGCTCATTAATCAAGAGCTTGTCAAAGGAGTTCCAAAGATCAACACTAAAGTAGAAGGTGTTTGTGATGCGTGCCAAAAAGGTAAGCAAGGAAAAATTTCACACAAACTTTCTCGAGATATATCCACTCGTGCTCCTCTCGATGTTATTCATATGGATCTTTTTGGTCCAATCCAACAGGCTTCAGTTGGAGGAAATAAGTATGCATTAGTAATGGTAGATGATTATACTCGGTTTACTTGGGTTGCTTTCCTAAAGCACAAAAATGACACTCTTGAAGAGTTCAAAATCATTGTAAATAGAATTCAAAATGAACAAGGTCACGGACTTAAGAAAATTAGAAGCGATCGTGGTACATAATTCAAGGATACTAAAGTATATGAATACTGTAATAGTCTTGGAATAAGTCATCAATTCTCGCCTCCTATTACACCTCAAGCAAATGGAGTAGCAGAAAGAAAGAATATAAATATTCAGGAAGTAGCAAGAGTCACGCTTCATAACAAAAATTTACCATTAACCTTTTTGGGGGAAGCTGTTTTTACAGCATGTTATCTTATAAACAGAGTCTATTTAAGATCAAAAACTCTAAATGCCCCGTAGGAATTATGGTATGGAAGAAAACCCAATCTAGGCTACTTAAGAATTTTTGGTAGTAAATGCTATATTCTCAAAAATAGAGAACACAGAGGAAAATTTGATTCCAAAAGTGATGAAGGAATTTTTTTTGGGTATGCTTCTAACATTCGTGCTTTCAGGGTATATAATCTCAAAACCAAAGTCATGATGTAATCAATTAATGTGGTCATTGATAACATTAGTGACTTTTGTCAAGATAATCATACTACAGCAGAGCTTCTTCCCTCTGAGACTGTCATTAAAGAAAAACAAACTAACGTTGAAACTTCTGTTGTTCCTTTAATCAATGATACTGATGAAAAGGATGATAATGAGAGTATTGTTGAACAACCCAATAATACTAAAACTATTGTTCAAAAACATGTTAAATGGGTACATCAAAGACACTCGTCTGAGACATCATTGGTGATGTCAGTGTTAGAGTTATGACTCAAAGAGAACTTCAGAATGTCTATCACTATTCATGTTTTCTTTCCTCAATAGAGCCGAAAAATGTTGATGAAGCACTCAATGAACCTTCCTGGGTAAATTCAATACATGAAGAACTCAATCAATTTGAAAGACAAGAAGTATGGAAACTTGTTCATAAACCACCAGGAGTAAACATTGTTGGAACAAAGTGGATCTATAAGAAAAAATCAAATGAGTTCGGAACAATCGTCAGGAATAAAGCTAGACTCGTTACTCAGGGATATTCGCAGATAGAAGGTATAGATTTTTATGAAACTTTTGCTCATGTTGCTCGTTTAGAATCAATAATATTATTGCTTTCCTATGCTTGTTATCTTAAGATAAAACTTTTTCAAATGGATATTAAATCTGCCTCTTTGAATGGGGATCTAAAAGAAGAAGTCTATGTGGCTCAACATAAAGGATTTGAAGATCCATTATTTCCTGATTATGTTTTTAAAATTAAGAAGGCATTGTATGGATTAATACAATCCCCCAGAGCTTGGTATGATAAACTAACATCCTTTTTACTCCAAAAGGAATTCTCTAGAGGGGGTGCTGATAAAACTCTTTTCACCAAGTGGAGTGGAAAAAATATCCTTGTAGCACAAATATATGTAGATGATATCATCTACGGTTCCACCTCAAAGACTCTAACGGACGAGTTTCTGAATCTTATGAGTGGGGAATTTGAAATGAGTAACGTTGGAGAATTATCATATTTTTTGGTTTACAAATACAGCAACAAAAGGATAGTATTCTTCTTTCCCAAGAAAAATATGCAAGGAATTTAGTCGAAAAATTCAAACTAAAAGATGCACAACCCATGGCTACTCCAATTCCAACTACTAGAAAACTTCAGTCAAATCCAGGAGAAAAATCAGTTGATCAAAAACTTTATAGACCTATGATAGGGAGTTTATTGTATCTAACTGCAACAAGACCCGACATTTCCTTCGGCGTGGGATGTTGTGCTATATTTCAAGCAGGCCCTAAAGAATCACATCTCAAAGCTACAATAAATTATAGTCTATCATACTCTATGGATACAAACAATAATCTAGTTGCCTATTCTGATGCTGATTGGGCAGGTTGTGTAGAAGATAGAAAAATCACCTCTGGTGGTTGCTTCTATGTTGGTCAGAATCTTGTCGCTTGGCATAGCAAAAAACAGAATTCCCAGTCCTTGTCAACCTGTGAAGCAGAATACATTGTTGCTGGTACATGTTATACTCAATTGTTGTGGATGAAGCAAATGCTCATAGATTATGGGATCAATATTCCTACTATGAATATATTGTGTGATAATCAAGTGCTATTCGATTGACTGAAAACCCATTTGAACATTCTAGAACCAAACATATTGATATCCGATATCACTTTATTAGAGAATTGTATGAAAATTGGATTATCAAATTGGAATATGTGCCATCCGAATGTCAGTTGGCTGACATTCTCACAAAACCCTTAGATAGGGAAACATTAGAAAATCTATGAAAATCCATAGGTATTTTCAAGGTACATCAAGTACCTGATGAAGAAGGTTTTCAACATTTGCTTGCAATTGTTAAAACCGATTTTCAACCTTTCTCTGGTAAAGGTTGGTTGTTGTTATTGTTTTGTTTTTGGCATGAGAATGACAACATAATAGTATTTCGATATTAATTCTCCCGGAAGAAGAAAATGATGCGATCATATTTGGAGAAGTTGGATGCGAAATTGAGGTAACAATCTTGTTAGTTGATTGTTTTCCTGTTTTAAGAAAAGCCTATTTTTATTTGATATATATATATTGCTTTTGCTTAAACGAAATTGTTGGTACAATTGATATGTTTATCCCATTATGTTTGCGTGGATGTTTGTGTGATTCAATTGTTTACGGTTAAGTAAAACTTTTGTTATCTTGCTTTATTGTGTGATATCAATCGTTTAAGCTTACGAAATTTGGTGCAATTGCAGTGCTTTAATGTTTATTTTGATTCAATTGCTTCCATTTAAGTAAAACAATTGTTACTTTGCTTTATTGTGTAGTATCAATTGTTTAGGCTTACAAAATTTTGGTGCAATAGTGAAACTTTGATATATTTGTTGTTTCTATTGTATCCGGTTGAGGTTAATAATTATGCAAGTTGATTTATTGGTTTGTATGAATTATTTATGGCTTAACGAATAAATATGTTAACGGAATGAGTTGTTTAGTACAATTCGATTCCAGATAAGATAAACTAAGTTAATTCTGATCTAAGTTAGACTTATCAAAGTGGAGGTTTCGGTTATTCAAGTCTAGCCGAAAGCCTTAACAAGGAAATGCTAGTTAACTAACCTAGTATTTGGCTTATTTAAAATCTAAAGGTCTAAGTTATATGGATAATTAGAACTTGATGAGAAAATGGAGTTTATCTTTATTTTGGTCTTATCGAATGAAGCGGTTGTATTTATACAATCGGTTTAGCAAAGGAACTAACTTGGTTAGTTGATTTTTGGTTTGCTAAACTAGTTGGGAAAATTTCTTCGGGCAATTATTTCTATGATAACATATCAAAACGTAATTACCTTGTAGTTTCAGTTTTGATATTTGTTATCAAAAATGGTATGTGGAACCCTCGTGCTTGACTCAACAGATTGCACGTCTTTTTTGAGATTTGTAAGATCCTTTTCGTGTTGTCCGTTATTTTTTCGTTTCTTTGTCATTTTTGTGACAAAAAGGGGGTGAAATATATGGAGTAAACAGGTGATGCTGGTATCAATTTTATGGTTGATTGGTGTCACTACGGAAGAGGACAATGGTGCTTGAACGTATCTAACGAATGAGGAAAATCACAGACTAAGGGGGAGTAACATATCATATGATTGGGATAACAAAGACGTGCGGATTGAAAATCTACCTATCTCACCTTTAGGGGGAGTATGAGATTTTTTATTATAATGCAGATGTTGCAATTTATGGATTGAATAAATATAGGTTATGTGCTGTTGGATTCGGTAATCAAGCGTATGTGTAATGAATTCTTGTAATTTGTTTATCCATATGATTATAAGAGCTTTGTTACTAAAATTGACAAAGGGGGAGATTGTTATAGCATTTCTCGGTTGAACCCACCAAGCGTTGGTATGTCAAGTTTGGTTGTCATATTTTAGTGAACCAAAACTCATTTAAGAGTCAATTGATTTAAATGTACTAGAGTCAACTTCGTATAGGTTAGCTTGAAAGTATTGAGGTGAGACATTACAAGTATTGCGAAGACTTGAAGAAGTGAAGAAGTGCGGAGCTACAATCACAACATCATCCTTCCACTTGAGGTTAGTGATATTTGACTTGAACCGTTTCATTCCATAACGTATCTTTTAAGTCGTGCATATTGAAAACATAAAACTGTGAAGCATGAACACTCTAGATAGACATATTATTAAGGAATACAATATGAAGTTTCTTGCTTAACCATTAAACTTTGTATATAAGATGTCAACATAATCATATGAATGCTATTGTGATTATGTATGCGTATGAGATGAGGATTTCATCCTAGGGAACAATGTTTACATGTGTTCTAAGGAAGTAAGTTCATGATATGTGTTGTGAACCGAAAGGGAAATCGCCAGGAATTATTGGGGCTGTTTTTCATTGCATATCTTATGAACGATCAATATGTGTGATTAGTATAACCGCTCATGACTTGTTTGTGTTCTTGGTAAAACTATTCACATGAGGCCTGACTTATGTATTGGTATGACTTTTATTAGTGAAACCGATCTTAAGTAATCACCTGGGGTATGATCGGGTTGTGAGTGTCTGAACTTATTATCGGGAGAAAGGGAACTGATCCTAGTAAGAGGTGCAGTGCATCACAAGGGGAACCGATCCTTGTATGAGGTGCAGCAAGGTTTATGGAAGAAAGGGGAACTGATCCTATGAACATGTGCAACACGTTTTGGGGAAGGGGAAACCGATCCTATGGACATGTGAAGTTCATACAAGTTAGATACCAAACATATGTGGGGAACCGATCCTAGTACCTAGTCAGCCGTATCTTTGGTAAGCTAGTGTAACTATGCACAGTACTCACATGGAGGTAGAACCGAAACTTGTTTTGGTAGAACCGTAAGCCCATGTGTTGTGATTGAGTGTTACTTAATCAATCACATAGTTCTTGAAAGTCTGATGAACCAATTCTAAACTTGTTTGAAAGCGTGGTAAATCGGTTTCAAGTGAGCAAGTATAAAAAGGACTTGCAAGAGTAATATGTCGTCACACTTTGAATACGGTGCATTAATGCTTATTATATATTGTTCAAAGATATTTCTTAACGGCTAAGAAGGAAGTAAATCCCAAGATCGCATTTAAATAAGTCAAGAATCTTTTTAATTAAGGGTTATATGGAAAATAAGAATTATTAATGTGCATTTGCTAATTAAAGATTTTCCAAGGAGATTTCGATCATTATTTTTGGACAGTGTATTCACAGGAATTATGAAAACTGAATTTGGTGGAGTAATGAAAAATATCTTATGAATATTTTCGGTTTTGGTAATTCCTTGGTGTCTAAACTTCCTCGTCTATAAATACTTTGAGTTTGCATTTCTAGCAAACTAATCCTGTGCAACATAGACTTCCACTTTTGTCTTTGTTACTGGTGAAGCCGCCTATAATAGAGGAGAGTAATCTAATTAGGTGAAATCGCTTACGGCCACTCAATTTAAAGTCTTTCTTGGGATTGAGAAGCTCTAGCATTACCCCGTTGGTGGGAAACTAGATATTGCAGTTTATCTTTAGTTTTCGTATTGATTTGATTGACTAACGGTGGTTGAACTTTGATTTCACCTAGTTTGTTTATGCTTGAGAATCTTCTCTTCTAATATAAGATTCACTCAAACTAGTTCAAGGTTTCGACAGGGATCTTTAGACTGTTGTTAGATCTAAAGACGATCTTGTGATAATCTATTGTTAACAGACTCCGTTCTATGTGTAATTGATCACAAGAGATTCAAGTTGTTGTGTGCAGGTGTTTATTGAAGATCTAAGAAGATTTGAATACAAAAAAGATATTGAAGATTTCTGACTTGGTTTTTATAATCTTTGGTGTGCACAATACTTATTTGGGAAAAAGAGGATCCGACTATAATTGATTTATCCTTTTGGATATTTTGATAGAATATTTGAGGAAGATCGGCATCAATACGTTTCCTTGTGATTAAAGGTATTGGTTGGCTTAATCTTAACGATTTCCTTTGGGTGATTGAACATAAGATAGATCTTGGAACCTGGCAAAGGAGTTTATGTTAAGATAAACAAGGGAACCTTTGCGCAACTCATATCACTTGGTTGAAGAGAGTTGATACCAAATATATTTGTTGTTCCTTTACTGTTTGGAATACAAACCAAAGGAATTGGTCCAAGTACGTGACTTGTTTACAGGTTGGAGGCGTGGGAATACAGATGGAACTAAGTGAACTATAGGTTTAGTTGCTTAGTATCAACTATACGAAGTTGGTTTATTTTGTATAGCGGCTTAATCCTGAGAGTATTCAATTCTGGACTAGGTCCTGGGGTTTTTCTGCATTTGCGGTTTCCTCATTAACAAAATCTTGCTGTGTCATTTACTTTATATTTCCGCATTATAATTGTTTTATTATAATTAAATTAAATTGCACAAACGTTAATTCCTATTTACTTGATACGTGAATCCTATAGTTTTTGGTTAAGTCCGAACCTTTGTATCAAGTAAACACTCTTTGTTGTTGTACTGTCTTGATCTCGTATCCATATACGATCACACAAAGTGTGAACCGATTTTTTGTATTGTCTCGAATCAGTCCATAGACAATCACTTTCGGGGAAAGGACTTATAGGAAGGAAAAGTAATAGCTTGAGGTATATTTGGGGTACCCTCGCCTTTTCAGATTAGAAGAATAACTACTGTTTGGAATAGCCATTATTGTGATTACATATAGTTATGTCCAAAGTTTTCATCTTCTTGTTTTTTGATTTATTGGTTTAAATTCTAAACTTGTTTGGAAGATGATTTTTGCAGTATTAATATTTATGGTTTTATATATTGCAATATTGTTATGGGATATTTGTGTTTACGTCCGTGAACTTGATTGTCCCATACTTTGTCAAGAGTAAAGTCGTTCATGAATTGATATGCAAGTATTGATAAAAGAATGAGTAGACTTTTGACAAACACAAAAGTTAAGCCTATATTGTCAATTATTGATGTAAGATAGGTTAAAATCTTTTGTGATTCAAGGATTATGTCTATTGTATGTCATTGTGCAAATGGTGATAGAAAATGTAATGAATCCTTGTTTATTCCACGGTATAAGGTTGATCTCTGATCCACTATTTTTGTGTAAATACTGTGTTATTCCATATTGTGTCTTATGTCGAGCACTAGACAACCTAGTTGATTATTTTTGTGATTAGCTTAGTTGTGTTCCGTAAGGTACTTTATGTCGAGCATATTGAACTAAATTAATCATCCTGTGTGATTATTTAGTTATGACTCTGTAAGTTTGTCTTATGTTTGAGAATTTTCGACTGGGTTGGTTGTTTTTATGATTAACTTAGTCATCGCTCCATAGATTTTCTTATGTGAGTATAAATGATTAAATTGATTACTTTTGTGATTAGTTTAATTGTGTATTCCGGTTAGATTAATTATGGGTTCTCTTGTGATTAATCTAATCGAGGTATTAAGTCTCCATAAGTTTACTTGTGTTGAGCATATTTAGTCAAATTAATCATGGTTCGCTTACAGTTAATTTGATTGAATATTTCTTTTTGGATTCCAAATTCATACTTGTATGATATTTGTTGAGTCCAAAGAAATCCTTCTTTTATTTTGAAATTAAGGTCGCTCTTGTTTTTCCCTTGGGAATGACATTTTATGGGGGAGAGTTCTTTTGAACTTGTGCTTAATTACCAAATCTTTGTGGGGAGTGCGTCTTTGGAATATTATAGGGGTTATCTTGTATCTTTATGAACTCCTTTATGAATGCATTTAGCTTCGGCTTTATGATTGCATCTAAACAAGATGATATACATTTACCTTTGGTCATGAAATGTCTCTTACGAAATTTCATTAGGATCCCGTCCTTGTACCTTTGTCAATTTTATTGACAAAAAGGGGGAGAATTAATATGCATTTCACACTACAAATACATATGGTTTCCGGATCATTATGTAAGGGGGAGTGGTTTCCATGTGAGATGGAGTATTGACTAGGGGGAGTGACGTATCACCATAGTATTATTGTTAAAGTTGTGATGCAATTGGACTTTGACGCTGTGTAATGATACTATGACACTGTATAACAATGATTGAGAACTCTTGTTTTCTCGTTGTTATAGCTATGGATTTTCAACAACGATGATGCTAAACTTACAACCTTTGGGATCATTGGACTACTTGGAAGTGACGAAGATTTCGAGTAATGTTGAAGATTAGACATGTGGAATATGATCTACAAAGTTTATTTATATATTTTTTGCATTCCAAATGTATTAATAATTTTTCCACTAAAATTGACAAAAGGGGAGATTGTTAGAGCATTGCTCGGTCGAACTCGCATGCGTTGCTATCTCAAGCATGTTTGTCAATGTTAGTGATCAAAACTATAAAGTCTTGATTTCTAGTCTACTATATCTAAGGTCTCGGACTAGGATAGAAAGTGTAGTTGAGCTCAAGAACTCCATGGTGATCATCATACAAGACGAAGGACTACTCAAGGAACCAGTGGATCTTCATCAACTAAAAGGTATGTGGAGACTTGAACTTATCTATCACTAAAAAGTATATCTACTCTATCTCCTATCTTAAGACAAAAGTCGTATTACTATATAGACTAAGATTATACACATGTGATATTTCGAGCTGAGTATATCTCGCTTATCTATTTTTCGAAATATGTGTTGGTAAAGCTTTCGCTTTAGCCAATTTCATCTTTACCTAGTGACGAAAGTCATGTTATGTTTCAATCATTTTGGAAATTGCTCTGACGAAAAATAGTTTGTGAATAACAATTATATAACGCCCTCTGAATATGTTTCAATGATTGAAATGAGAGTTTAAACAATATAAACATTGGAGGATATAAGCATTGTTGTAGAAACACATATTTGTATAAGTCCTTATTGTTTGAACCGAAGTTTACGAACTTTGTTGATCAAATGACACCGGAGTAGTACGCGAACCCAGTCCGCGAACTGGCGTAGTTCTCGAACCCGAGAATTTTTGCTGGAGTTTGTGAACTCCATCCGGGAACTTAAGTCCGCGAACCCAGTCCGAGAACTTGAGTAGGTTATGTCTAAAAACGATGTTTGTGAACTTATTTTAATAAACTAAGGAATGCTATTGCAAACCGTGGATGTATAGTTCATGAATTGATTCGAATGAATCACATCATTTTTTCTTCGATTGTGTCTTGTGTAGTACATAAATATCTAAGCAATTGAACAACTCTCTAACTAGTTCATTTGAGTCATTTGGACTAGTTATGGTGAAGAAGAATATGGTTGATATGAAAGTTATCATATGGCTAACCATTTGGTTAACTATTGTTAAACCAACTAATGTACAAGTTTGGGTATGGTTACACAAGCCTAGAAACATGCATTACATGTGTGTATAACATGATATGTTTTCGATCTAACGGTTGATAAATATTAGCTTGAATCTAATCAGGTTTTCATCTAACGGTGAATATTGAATGCTTTGTTAGTAAGCTAACATTGATTGCAAACCCTGATTTGAGAGACTATATAAGGGAGAAATCTAGCAACTGGGAAACCTAATCCCCACACATTCTATGTGATACTAGTTGTGCTAAGATAGAGTTGATTCTCCTTTAACCTTTGGTTTTCTTATTCTAATACCAGGTTAACGACTTAAAGACTTCATTGGGATTGTGAAGCCAGACTGATACTACTTTTCTTGTAGTTGTGTGATCTGATCTTACTGTTTCTATCGTACGAGTACAATTGTAATAATTGGCAAGATATAAAAGTAGTCACAAACACTTCGTCTCATCGTTTGTGATTCCACAATATGTTTTTTCACTGCGTCGATTAAGACTATTATGAGGTGATTGATAAAATTGAGCTGTTCTTCGGGAATATAAGTCTGGTTTTATTGATTGGTTCCTGTTCACCTTGATTTATCAAAAGACGGAACAAAACTCATAGGTTTATTCATGGGAGACGAATTTATCTATTACTGTAGACTTTTATATGTGATACAGATTTGTTTATTAAAGTCTTTGAATTTGGGTCGTAGCAACTCTTGGTTGTGGGTGAGATCATCTAAGGGAATCATGTACGTAGTATCCTACTAGGATCAGAGACGTAAGAGTATAACTGTACCTTGGATCAGTGTGAGATTTATTGGGGTTCAACTACAGTCAATACCGAAGTTAGCTTGAATTAGGATAGTGTCTGTAGCGGATTAATACATTATATGTTTAATCTGGACTAGGTCCCGGGGTTTTTCTGTATTTGCGGTTTCCTCGTTAACAAAATTCTGGTGTCTGTGTTATTTCTTTTCCGCATTATATTTCGTTATATAATTGAAATAATACATGTTATGCGTTGTTCAATCAATTAGAATATCCGACCTTTTGGTTGTTGATTTAAATTGATTGACACTTGGATATTTGTCTTTGGTACCATCCAAGTTATCTCTCTTTGATAAACACTCGCAGATTGTATTTGCTTGAGTAAAGATCAAATTGAGAGATTGAGATAATAACTCATTGAGATATTTTATATTGATTGAGTCTGACTGTCTAGTTGATTATCCATAAATTAACTCGGAGTTGTCCACACAAATTGCTAATCGAAATATTGGGTGTGGTTGTTAGGCCCCCGCTTTTTCACTAGGCTGTTCTTCGGGAATATAAGTCCGGGTTATAGATTGGTTCCTTTTGACCTAGATTTTATCAAAAGACGGAACAAAACTCGTAGGTTTATCTGTGGGAGACAGATTTATCTATTATCGTAGACTTTTCTGTGTGATACAGATTTGTTTATTCAAGTCTTCGATTTTGGGTTGTAGCAACTCTTGGTTGTGGGTGAGATCCGCTAAGGGAATCAAGTGCGTAGTATCCTGCTGGGATCAGAGACATAAGGAGCGCAACTGTACCTTGAATAAGTGTGATATTGAATAGGGTTCAACTACAGTCCAGACCGAAGTTAGTCTGTAGTAGGCTAGTATATCTGTAGCGGCTTAATACAATGTGGTGTTCAATTTGGACTAGGTCTCGGGGTTTTTCTGTATTTGCAGTTTCCTCGTTAACAAAAATTTCGGTGTCTATGTTATTTCTATTCCGCATTATATTTTTTTATATAATTGAAATATCACAGGTTGTGCGTTGTATCGATCAATTTTGAAATCCAATCTTTTGTTGTTGATTGGAAATTGATTGATCCTTGGATATTGGTCTTTGGTACCATCCAAGTTTACATCTCTTGTATTTGATAAAGACTCACAAATTTCTATTTGCTTGAGTATAGATCAAATTGAGGGATAGAGATATTAACTCCTTGATATACTTTTTATTAAGATTGAGTCTGACTGTCTAGTTGAATCTCTTAAAAGTATATTAGAGTTATTCCATACAGATTGCTAATCGAAATATTGGGTCAGGTTGTTAGACCCCGCTTTTTAAATTGGTATCAGAGAAGTCAAACACGTTCAATACCTCAAAAGCCTGTGTTTGTAGCGATCTGACTCAAAGGACGGAGGTGTTATCTCTATAAACGTACCACCAGTTTTCGATGGCTCAAATTACTTATGGTGGAAAATTGTTATGCGAGCTTTTCTTCAAGCACGTGATTTTCAGTCATGGGTATATGTTGTTAATGGCTATGATTCTCCCGTTGTTGCAGTAGGTAACGTTAATATTCCAAAAAATATTGGCGAATATGATGCTGCTGAGATACTTGATGCAAAGCAAAACTCTGATGGTTTGAATGCCATCATACATGCAATTACCCCAAATCTTCAGCACCATATGTCAAATTGCACTAGGTCTAAAGATGCGTGGGATATCTTGGAAACCGTATTCGAAGGAAATACCAGCGAAAAGTAAGCCAGTCTCCAAAACCTAAATTCCGATTGGGAAAACCTTCATATGGAAGATGAAGATTCATTTGATGAGTTTAATCACAAAGTGTCTAAAATTGTTAATGCATCTTTTGCATTGGGTAAGACTATTCCTAAAAAGGATATTGTGATGAAAATTCTCAGATCGCTGTCATCTAGATACGATTCTAAGAAGCATTCCATCGTAAAGGGAAATAACCTTGATACTCTCTCCAAAAATACTTTGGTTGGGAAGTTAAAGATTTTTTATCTTGAACAACAACAGCGAGAGAAACATCATTTGGTAGTAAACTCTATTACCACAACTGATAAGAAATCTCGCTACCCAAAAGTGATTGAAAAAAAATGAGAATAACTTTAATTCATCTCTTTCATTGTTTATACAACAGTTGAAAAAGATACTCAGACAGAGTAAAGTAAAGTATCATAAGAAAGATATCTTAATCAATAAGGGAAATAATAAATATCAAAAGAATCATAAAAATAAGTCTTGCTTAAAGTGCTACAGAAGTGTTCATACTTCAAAAAATTCTGATGAGAAGGTTAATGAGTTAACAAAGGCTTGGATGGATACTATTGACTACTGTCCAGAGGAAGAAGTTTGTGTAAGTTCATTTAACTTCTTTGCTGATAATCACATGTGTTCTTCAAACAGTCAAGTCTACTCCAAATTACCCAATCATGTTCCCTCAAAGGAAGAAAGTCTAATGATAAGGATTGAATATTTGTAAAATCAACTGGCTGTTCTAAGACAAGAAATTGCAAACGTTCGCAACTGTGATTCTAATAAGAAATACCATCTCTCGAATATTTCTTCTCAGCAAACTTCTCTTGACCCTATATCTAACGAAAAGGATGATATAGGAACCACAAGACTGTTTCAAAAAACTTTGAAATCTTGTGTGAAAATCAGGATAATGACTTAAGCACGAAAAATCAAGACATTGTCTTCTCAGTTAAAATGTACTTACCAAAAAGGAAAAAGAAATCTTCCAAGTGTACTATCAAAAGTACAAAAGAGAACTGCAAGGGCACTTGTATCCTACAGAGATTAACAAACATAGCTCTCAAAACAGTTTAAAAAAGAATGAGTAAAACTCTTAATTCTGTTCACTTGAAGGCTTAACGGAATCAAGATATAAGTACTCCCTTGAGATGGAAACCTCCCAATCCTATTATGGATAGGAAGGAACTTATTCTGTAGGAAGAATAAAAAGATGGTTCTTGTACCCTCATGTTTCAACAAGAACCATATCCTACAAAGAGGGGTGCATATATGTTCTTGGGTTGTTTCTAGTCTCTGTTTGGTTTGATTAATATTTTTTGGTAAACATTCATAACTGGGTTCTCCTTTAAAACCATTTTCTCTTACCCTTCCTTGATTAGGGTTTTGGTCAAAGATCTTCATAGAATATCTTCTCCTTTAAGAAGAAGTTTTATTCCTTGAAGAACTAAGCATTTCATTTCTCTCTTCTATCATGTCTTCTTCCAGTATCTCAAGCAAAGAAAGTGATGTGTGGATAGTCCTATTTCCATCCAAGAAGATTCGTTTCGACTTATTTGATAATGAACTGTGCACTGACAAACATGATGCTTCTTTTGATAAAAATCCGTCTGTATCACAGTTTGAGAAGCTCTCCTTGACCATGAATCTCGTTCTGGAACAAGTAAGTGCTCTGAAAAATGAACTGGTTTTATCCTCCAAAAGGTTGGAAGAAAAGATTGAAAACCTCTAATCAAGGATAAATCTGATTGAAGATGATCTTGGAGAATATAAGGATTATGAGAAGAATTTTGAAAGTAAGTGAAATGTTCTTTTTATCTAGTAAGTCTTCTTATGAGAATTTTATTCTTGTGTTTTAGGAAGAATAACTAGAGTTTGGAATAGCCATTATTGTGATTACACATAGCTATGTCCAACGTTTTCATCTTTTGTTTTTAGATTTATTTATTTAAACTCTAAAATTATTTGGAAGATGATTATTGCAGTATTAATCTTTATGGTTTTATATATTGCAATATGTTATGAGATATGTGTGTTTGCGTCCGTGAACTATTATTGTCACATACGATGTCAAAAGTTATCTCTTTTATATGTTGATATGCAAGTATTGATACAAGATCGATGAACTTTTGAAAAACAAAAGTTAAGCCTATTATGTCAATTCATTGATGGAAGATAGGTTAAAATCTTTTGTTTACAAGGATTATGTCTATTGTATGTCATTGTGCAAATAGTGATGAAAAATAGAATGAATCCTTGTCTATGCCGCAGTATTGATCTTTCCCTGATCCATATTTTATGTGTACTGCAATGATCCATAAGTTTTCTTATGTTGAGCATAAAATGATTGAGTTAATCATTCCGTTATGGTTAACATAGTCGTAGATCCGTAAGTTCTCTTATGTCGAGCATGTTCAATTAAATTGATCACTTTTGTGTTTAATTTGATTGAGAATTTCGATTAAATTGATCATGGGTTTTCTTGTGGTTGGTTTAATTGAGAATTTCAGATATAGAAAGTCATCTCTTTTATGGTTTTCGGTGTCCAATAAAATCCTTCTTTTCTCGTAAAAGTTATGTCGCTCTTGTTGTTCTCTCGGGAATGACATCAAATGGGGGAGAGTTCTTTTGAACTTGCGCTTAATTTCCATATCTTTGTGGGGCTATGGAATTTTTAGGGGTTATCTTGTATGTTTATAAACTCCTTGATGAATGTATTTAGCTTCGGCTTTATGATTGCATATAAACACGTTGATATGTCCTTTTTTTTGGTTTTGAAGCGTCTCCATGAAAATTTCATTAGGATCCCGTTTTCGTACCTTTTCCAATTATATTGACAAAAAGGGGGAGAATTAATATGTAGTTCACACTACAAATACATATGGTTTTCGGATCATTATGTAAGAGGGAGTGGTTTTCGTGTTGAGACGAAAGTATTGACTAAAGGGGAGTGATACATATCACCATAGTATTGCTATCGAAGTTGTGATATAAGAACTTTGATGCTATGTAATAATACTATGACACTATATAACAATAATCGAGAGCTTTTGTTTTCTCATTGTTATGGCTACGGGACTTCAACAACTATGATGTTGAATTGAACATCTATGGAATTATGAGAGTACTTGGAAAAGACGAAGTTTTCGAGTAATGTTGAAGCACTAAGGAGATCAAGCATGTGGATGAGAAGCTACAAAGTTTTATTTATTTTGTAATCCATATGTATTGATAGTTTTGTCACTAAAATTGACAAAGGGGGAGACTGTTAGAGCATTGCTCGTTCGAACTCGCATGCATTGCTATCTTAAGCATGTTTGTCAATATTAGTGATCAAAACTATACGTATTGATTTCTAGTTTACTTACGACTAAGTATTGGTCTAGGATAGTGAAGTATAGTTGATCTCCATACTCCATGGCGATTATCTTGCTAAGACGAAGAACTACTCAAGGAACCGGTGGAAGTTCATCCGACCAAAAAGGTATGTGGATACTTGAACTTATCTAGCACTCAAAAGTCTATCTATCTCCTACTCTTGAGACAATAGTCGTATAAGTATAATGGTTTTCATACATATACATTTGCTATTTCGAGCCAAGTTTACTCGCCGATCTTTTTCTCAAAATATGTGTTGGTAATCTTTTGCTTTAAGCACATTTCATCTTTACCCGTGATGAAAGTCATGATGACGTTTCAATCTTGAAAATAACTTTGATGACGGTAGTCGATTCTTTATGTCTAACGACTATTAACATTATAAAAGAATGTTTCAATGATTGAAATGTAGAGTTGAGATTATGTAACCAGCTATGGATATAAGCATATATAGTGTGTTCGCACATTATTTTATAAGTCCATGTATCGGAAACCAAGTGCTTTCATATGTGTGCATGCGATATTGGTGAAGGAGACATGTTGGGTACGCGTACCCGTATGCGTACTGGCGGAAGTTCACGTCCTTGAATTTATACTGAGTTTGGAGTTTACGAACTTACAAACTAGTCACCTTAGGTACACGTACCCAAGGAAGTTTTCATCCAAGAATTTCTGCTGGGTTTTCAAACCCAATTCTGGTAGCTAAGGTACGCATACCCAAGCTGGTTATATTTCTCAAATCGGTTGTTCATGAACTTAAACAATAAGGAATGCAATCTTTGCAAACCGTGGATATATTGTTCATGAATTGATTCAAGTAAATCAAAATAATTTTGTTTCAATTGTGTCTTGTGTAGTACATAATATTTCCTTGCAATTGAACAACTCTTGAACTAGTTCTTATGAGCCATTTGAACTAGTTATGAGAAGATGAATACGGTTGATATGAAATTGCTCATATGGCTAACATTGGTCAACCATTTGTGAACCAACTAAATGTACACGTTTAGGTACGGTTAGTCAAACCTAAATGAAATACATTTCATGTGTGTGTAACAAGCTAAGTTTCGATCTAACGGTTGAAAGATATTAGCTTGGATAAATCAGGTTTTTCATATAACGGTGAATATTGAATGCTTTGTTACCAAGGTAACTTCGATTTCAAACCCTGATTTGAAAAATATATAAGGGAGACGTCTAGAAACTGGAAAAACTAATCCCCACACCTCCTGTGTGATACTAGTTGGTTTTACTACAGTCGATTCTCCTTTAATCGTAGGTTTCTTCTCGAGACCCTGTCGATTAATGACTTGAAGACTTTATTAGGATTGTGAAGCCAGACGAAACTACTTCTCTTGTAGTTGAACGATTTGATCTTTCCATTTTATATCGTACGAGTTCAATTGAATAATTGGCTTGATATTATATCTCCAATAAGGCAAGATAAAAAGAAATCACAAACATCTTCGTCTCATCGTTTGTGATTCCGCAATATCTAGTTTCGCTACCATACGATTTAAATTATTATGAGGTGATCAATAATTCTAGGCTGTTCTTTGGGAATATAAGTTCAGGTTATTGATTGGTACTGTTCACCATGATTTTATCAAAAGATGGAACAAAACTCGTAGGTTTATCTGTGGGAGACAGATTTATCTATTATCGTAGACTTTTCTGTGTGATACATATTTGTTTATTCAAGTCTTCGACTTTAGGTCATAGCAAATCTTGGTTGTGGGTGAGATCAGATAAGGGAATCAAGTACGTAGTATCTTGCTAGGATGAGATACGTAAGGAGCGCAACTATACCTTGAATCAGTGTGATATTGATTAGGATTCAACTACAGTCTAGACCGAAGTTAGTTTGTAGTAGGCTAGTGTCTGTAGCGGATTAATACAATGTGGTATTCAATCTGGACTAGGTCCCGGTTTTTTTTTTTGCATTTGCGGTTTCCTCGTTAACAAAATTTCTGGTATCTGTGTTATTTCTATTCCGCCTTATATTTTGTTATATAATTGAAATATCACAGGTTCTGCGTTGTATCGATCAATTGTGAAATCCAACCTTTGGTTGTTGATTGAAAATTGATTGATCCTTGGATATCGATTTTTGATACCATCCAAATTTATATCTCTTGTATTTGACAAAGACTCTCAGATTTCTATTTGCTTGAGTATAGATCGAATCAAGAGATAGAGATATTAACTCCTTGATATACTTTTTATTAAGATTGAGTCTGACTTTCTAGTTGATTCTATTAAAAGTATATTAGAGTTAGTCCATACAGATTGCTAATCGAAATATTGGGTGAGGTTGTTAGACCCCCGCTTTTTCAAGTGTTATAGTAATTTATCAACAATGAAGACCGTTACAATAAATATTTATTAGTCACCGGTTGTATTCGTTGGAGTAAATAAGCCAACGATTATCCCGCCAACACATGATTAATTTGCTAATATGTTATTGTAACGGATAAATGATACTCTCTCATATCGTAACATTTAGGCTGTAACGGTATGACATAACATTTTATATAACGATGAATTTGTGTGTAACGATTGAGTTCCTGCCATCTTTCCTTCTTTGCAACCGCTTTAGCAACGTTTAAAAGACATTTTTTAATTGATTGTAACGTTTCAGTGTAACAATTATTATAATGGTGACTCTATGTGTAATGGTTGACTTCCTTCCAGTTGTGCTTCTTTGTGAACATTTTAAAAACGACTAACAAATGTTGTTTAGTTGATTGTAACAGTTCGGCTATAATAGTCACATAACGATATATTCCGTAACAACTGACATGTGAAGGTTGTATTTTGCTTGTGTCAATAATTTTTGGGAAGTTTTCCGAAGTTGAATCTCAAAGTTTTCTGAAGCTCAAACCGATGGAATGAGATGAAATCATAAATTGATGAAGTTATGTCTCAGGCTCTCAGTTGTTCCGGACATACTATCGTTTTCTCTTGTAATTTTCAGACACAAGAAATGAATAACTTATTTCAATTAATTTTTGATTTTATTTTTATTTTTGGTAATTAAATTGAAGAGTTAAAATGTGAAATATTGTTGGAGAGAAAAAAGAGGAATTTGTGTGATGCTAGGGTTCATCTTGAGTGTGAGTAGAAATTTGGCCGAGATAGTAGTGGTAATAGAGGGTACCAAAGAAACTTGGCATTTTAAGTCGAGGATAGCAAGGTAATTTCCCACAACCATCCCGAAACTCAATAATAGATACCAATTACCGCAATGACTTATCACTTTTAAAAATTTTGTATGAATAATAACTGTTAACAAAACGGCTATTGGAAATTCCATGATTTCATGTAGTAGTTACTTTGTCATATCATAACGGTTAACCTGTATCCGTTTGCGAATAGATGAGGATAACAAGTACACGATAACTTTTTCGTTTGTTAACCTATATGGATAAAACCTAATACGATCACAAGTAGGTCAAAGTAAAAAACCCTTCTAGAAGATTGTATATATAGTTTTTCTCTTTCTCTTCCACGATAAATATGTATAGACCAAAGGTATGTGAATCTAATTGTGTTGAAGAATTATTAGACGATCTCAAAAATAAGTATACAAGATTAATCTAGTCGTACCCAAATTAAGAGGACCGAATTTTAACAAATACGAAACTTGCAATCTATCTTTCAATATATGAATTCAATAAAAACGAGTCTTATTTTTTATCTCACATAATAGTACTTGAACTATATACATTGATTACATACTACTTATGTTATTCCTATTATATATATAAATAGCATAATGCGGAAAAAGAAAGACACAAGACATCAGAAATTTTGTTAACGAGGAAAACTGCACATGCATAAAAACCTTACGACCTCGTCCAGCTTTGAACACCATACTATATTAAACCGCTACGGACACTATAGCCTACTATCATACTTCAAACTGGAATGTAGATAATAAGAAATAAAAAATAAAAAATAAATCTAAAAATTTAATTACAAGAAGAAACAGACTTACCACATTAAAAATCTTTGAAAAAGAAAGTATTTGTAGTCTTCCACCATCGTTCGAACTATTTGAGCCATACAGTTTTTACGTTGTATATTATATAAAAGCCACCAAAGATATCTTCGAACTCTGTCTTGAACAAAAGAGGAAAGTAACCTGAACATCATATGGAACTCAAACCACCACTTCTTAGAGTGACTGACTTAAGTCGGTCTGGATGGCCAGATATGTGCACAGAGAGTACAACATCACCAGCTAGTTGTCTAACATGTTAAAACTCAAATTCTTTATCGGACACATAATTTAATCCACTGGATGAGATGCTAGTAGATCCTTTGGCTTTTCTCTTTCTTTTTTTCTTTTCTCAATCATATTTGAAAGGAAGTAACTAAAGAATTTTGTTTAGGAAAAAGAAGTGAAGGTATGAAAAGGAATGAGAGGGGAGGTGTGGTATTCATAGCCGCTATAGATTCGACCATGGACGATATTAAGTCGAACGTTGGCGATATAAACAATATCGAAAATAGTCAGCGTTAGATATAGGAAATATGATCGATAGGAATTTGTTCACTTAACTTTCTTACCATATTAATGTAGCTGGTTGGTCTTGCCATCTGGCATGTCAAACAGTTTTTTTTTTCTTTTGACATAATGCATATGAATATGCCTTATCGACATAATTATGTCAAAGATTCCGGCAAAAACAATTGCATGAACCTAATTTTACACATTCCTAAAAGAGATGCTACACCAACCGAGCTTTCTCGGGAATTTTACACATTCCTAAAGGAAGAAAGCTTCCGACAGGAAAATGAAGGGACGAGATAAGATCCCTCTACCATTTGGATTAGGAATAAGGGCAGAGTGGGTCCCATTCTCTATTGTATTCCGTAGATATTATATCTTTTGGAATTTCCAAGGTTGCTAATAGGGGGGACTGATTTGCTTGAGGGTGTACCAAAATACAAATAAGACAAAACAACATTTATCTTGGGGTTGGTATACCCCAAGCAAATTGGTACCCCGATTAGCAGCCTTGGAATTTCTCACGGTAAAAGAGGTGGTGGGCGCAGCAAAACCCCTTAAAAGCCCTATAAACACAAATCCTGCTCCTCTTTATCCTTTCCCACCACCACTGTTGCCGCCACCCTCTTCTTCCCTAAGAAGTAAGAACCCATTTTAAATTTTCTCCTTTGCCCTTGCGTCTTCGTCCCCACATTAACTACCCGTAAATTTGACCTCCAGGTTGAGGTTGGGCGTTGGGCCTTCTCCTTGTAGATAACTACAACAAACCCAAAAATGGAAGATAAAAGAGGAGAAGAAAATCATTCAAATAGTTCTACAATATTTAGTTCCAAGCTGGAAAAAATGCACGGTCTCTCGGATGAGTACTCAGGTAACAATTGTGCTTTTCAATTGAGAGTTATGCATCTCGGTGTACTCATTTAAGTTTTATTTTTATGCAAGCTGTGTAAATTCAATTTAATTTGTGTGGTAAGCTGTTAGGGTTTCATTGTTTTTTGTGAATGGTGATTTGAATTTTTAAATTTTCAGGTCGTTGGGAGAAATGCTGGGAGCAAGGAGACACAGGATGGGATTTGGGTCAGCCAACGCCTGTACTGCTTCAACTTCTTGAGAAGGAAACCCTTCCCAAAGGCAGAGTTCTAGTTCCTGGATGTGGGGCTGTGAGTTTCTTATTATCACACTTCTCTTTAGAAAATTTAGTGTATTACACCTCACAGTTTAGTTTAGCTTGAATTATTGAGAAATGGTGGTCACATGCTATTCACCCGGGATAATTGTAAGTAATAATACTCCAAAATTGAGTTTTGGAATGTGCCAGCCAATACAGATACATGGTGGTTTTCTAATTCTGTAACTTAAGTTTACACCTTACAATTTGTAGATTTAAGTAACCAGCTATAGATATTTTCTTCTCCTTGCATCTTTTGCCGCTTACAGAATATTCAAACTGACAGGGGCACGACGTGGTTGCAATTGCAAATCCTGAACGCTATGTTATAGGCCTGGATATATCGGAAACTGCCATCAAGAGAGCAAGAGAGGTAAGCTTTGCATACTGGACAATTAGATATATATGCACGGATTACTGCTTATGCATTGGGTGTCCTGTATTTTTTCTGTGTTAGATTTGAACAAAGAATGTGAATAGTTCTTGGGGGAAGAAGTGTGAGGTCTGGATGATTATACTACCTTCCACTGTTACTGATCTGTAACAAGCTTGGACAATTGTGACTTAACAGATGAATTTGTCACCTGTGACCATCTATTTCACACTGTGATTAAGAGTTCATGTATCTTGCTCAAGAATTAGTATGTATTCTGAATGTGGTGTAGATCTCAGATTAGTGGACCTGTTTTTCTAACCTGATTAACTATGCCCATCTATTTCCTCTATTCTACTGATTCTAGTCCGCTAAGCACCTTACTTTTAGGTCTGGGTTCCTTCTTTTGTATCGTTAAATATTACCTACCTAACCTCTGTGTGATTTGTCACCAGATATCTTCCTCATCGCCAAGTGCCAAATGTTTTGAGTTTGTAGAGATGGACTTCTTCACTTGGCGTCCAACTGGGATGTTTGATCTCATATTTGATTATACGTAAGTCGATAATTTATCAACTTCTTTCATTCAGTGGATTGCTCCATGTTGCTGACGTTAATATGGAGCTTTATAGATTTTTCTGTGCAATTGAACCTTGTACGAGAGCATCTTGGGGAACACGAATGCATGAGCTGTTGAAACCGGATGGGGAGCTCATAACTCTAATGTATCCTGTAAGAGCAAGGACCCATTTATTGCTCATAATATATCTGTCTAACTTAGAGTTTCTCAAATGATAAATGTAGTCTATGAAAATTAGAAACTAAATCCAAATCTGAGAAATTCTTATGTACTTTTAAATTTTACTGTAGAATGTTTTTATTTTAATTGCAGACTAATGATCGTGATGGAGGTCCACCTTTCAAAGTTTCCGTGGCCGAGTAATTTCTAAATTCAGTTTTTTTTCTTTTAGTTCAAAGGCTCTCTTCATGTTTTTTGTCATACATTAATTACTATAGCTTGTACCAATGAATGAATGTTTATGTTTTCTTGGTATCATCCTATTAATTTATGAATATTTTCATCTATCTGCAGTTTTGAAGAGGTTTTGCATCCCTGGGGATTCAAGGCGACTTCTATTACAGATAATGAGCTAGCTGTAGGAAAGCGAAAGGTATGTGCCATATTTCAAAAAATTTAGGCTAGAATTCTCTGTAAGGTATGTGATCTCAATGCCAAACAACCGGCGGTGGTAATCTGTGACTCTTACCACTGCTGTCATGCAGTTATTCGCGTGACAGCATGTCTCTGTCACTAATGTAAGTCAAGGACGTGGGAACTGGTCTCCATATCCCGCATTAAAACTAGATTTTGGAATCATCAACCTAGCGTATCAAGGCCTGATAATGGATCACTGCTGAGATAGTTAGATGGTTGTAATCTTCTCTAAAGAAATCAAGGTGGTAAAAACATCAATTTTGATTATATGGTAGTGTTATATTGAGGCTCATTTCTAGTGTGCCACATTATGCCCCCATTTAAGTGTCGCATAGTTTATATTTGAACAAGAGGAGGATTCTAATCACATGCTTAAAATTGCATGCCACAGACATTTCTACTTTGTCGGGGCCTATGGCACTCAAATTAGAATGAGTTTGAAGCTAATTTTTGGTGATGATGATTTTCTCATTATGTAGAACATCCAAATCAGCATATTTTCTAAAAGTAACAGCGTCGCCGTCGTCTACGAGGAAATTTGGAACCCCCTCCTCTTTACCTAATAGGGTAATATAATCACTAGCATACTAAATAACGGCTCTAGATCAAGTGAACCCTTAACTTGATACAATAATAGCATACTGTATAAGCACAAACTAACATATGCCGTACCTGAAGGTCCTCTACTGCACACCATAACAGAAAGCGTTTCAGTTAATACCGGGTGTGGCAGCAGAATTCTGTTCCTGATAGTATTTGCAGAAAAGACTGAATATGTTTCTTGTGGAACTAAAATTTGTTATTAAGCTCTGTAATCTGTTACTTAATTATTGATTTGGAGGCGTTTTGCGCATAGAAAGAAAAAGATATACTCTTAAGCTACAACTGTTATGACTTCTGATTGCTCAAAATGTCTTTACTAGGGATTACAAAATTTGTTGTTTTCGCTTTTGCAGGGCAACGAGAAGCTTGGGAGATGGAAGAGGTGTCATTAAACATTCTCTCCATTTTGACTAACGGAAAAGAAGAAAGCTAGTGTACTCGTTGTATCTATCTATAGTAAATATTTCATCTATCTTGGCTCGTAAACACAAGCAGAGATGTGACAGTCACAATGACAACCATCCTCTGATGATACAATCCTCATTTGAAGCTGTGAGAGAGTTGTGTGAGGTGTAACCTGAGTGTTAGAATAAACAAATTTATTTCATGTTTTTTTAGTCTGTTGCAGTTTTCTGCAGCTGTTAAGACAGAATTGTTCAGTTTCAATTCTGTTATCTGCAACGCCTCTCTTCTCCTTCATCTCTAGAGTATTCTGCTTCCTATATAAGTCTCTCTTTGGTGTAATCCTTTGTTTCGATCAAACGCATACTACTAATATTACCTCTCAAAACACAAGAGAATCATGATCAGCTGACCAGACGTGGAATACTGTTGGTCTGTTAATACTGTTGTACTCTAAAACGGATACTATTCAGAATTTCATATAGCAATAGGTTTGCAATTCATAGTTAACTAGTATGTGTCATTTGGTCTCGTATCGTATTCTTGTTTCTTTTGTTTGTCAGCAAAAAATATAAACCAAAAAGTAGTGTGAGCTCATATCTGCATGTTTCTTCAGGGGATCTGAAGTTTACGGGAACCCTATCCACATCGTGCTTGTCATATCATTGCTCGATAGTTACTGAACTGCAGCTGATATTTAAACAGACAATTTTGTTTCCAATTAATCGCTGTGGGACTATAAATTTGTGCAAGGAATAAGACAAAAAAAAGAAGTGAAAATGCTGCCCTCACGCAGGATTGAACTGCGGACCTTCAGTTTACAAGACTGACGCTCTACCACTGAGCTATAAGGGCAGGCTTGGCGGAATTTCGAGAATTAAAATTGGGAGCTCTTCTCCTAAGCGAGGATCATAACATTACACCATTTGCCCTCTTGTTGGGAAGAAGCAGTGGGTGCAAAATACCGCACACTCATTTGGTATGTGAAATAATCCTTTATATAGCAAGCGAACCTGAACGCATACGATATGTCCAAGATGACGTCACCAAGTCACAACAAAAGTGTGGAGAATCGTGCGGCAGTGAAGAATCGTGCAGATATAATAAAGTCCAAGGGATGTTGACGCGCGCCAGATACGAAATTAGGGGATTTATTAGCTGTCATCCACTATGTAAACTCTTATATAAGGAGCCAAAGGCCTTTGTAGAAAGTAGAGAGATCTTTTTGGTGAGCTGAGATAAGATATTTAGGAGATGGAAAGTTATTTGCTTCCCAAGTTAGGGTTTCAACTCATATATTTTGTATTTGATTTATCTTTTAATGAAATGATTTAGAGTTCTTTCCATGATGATTTGAATACAGTTCTTAGATCTTACTTGGGTGTGGTTGTAGGATTTCTTACAACTACATTTTGGTGCTAGAAAACATGGAGGGTGATGTACCCTGTTGGTGAAGAATTTTTTTTATCAATACAATTTTTGGATCTTTGAAAAATACTTTTTCCTTTGTCAAGAGAAGATATTATTTCAGGAACTAACGGTGAGACAAGCATCTACAACAGAACAAATGATAGCAACTAGGATAAGTAAAAGAACCGCAAGATGAAAAAGAGATGAAATTGTTGATTCTTCACAGATGGACGAGAGACGCAACCAATTTCAGCAAATCCAGGCACAGATCCAACAAGTACAGAAGGAGAATAACTGCAGAAGCCAAAAATATCTTAAAGTACAAAACTAACAAATAAGAGCAATAAGGATAATCAGAGCAAAAGAAGAGAGCATGCGTATACAGTGTAATTCGATTGTGAATGATGCATATTTACATGCTGGAATCAAAAGTAAAATACATAAATGTGATTATGAAGGAAGGAAGATCATGACAGTGAAAAAAATAGTTCCCTTGAAGGAATTGGAAAAACAGAAGATAACATTCGCAGCAGATGATATCTCAGAAGAGAATTTGAGGCGAACAGATCCACTAGTGGTTACAATAACTGCAGAGCGAAAAGAAAAAAAAATGAAAGCGTGAAAACATCAGAACGATGGGCGGTGGACAAAACCTTGATAGACACGGGCAGCTTGGTAGACATTCTATTCTATCGCGCATTCAGGAGTATGGGATGTAAGGATACAAACCTAACGCGCTCAACATATAACATACACGGTTTTAATAAGACAATAACAAAACCAAAAGGTGAGATAACCATATGAATTTTAGGAGAATAGAGACGCATGTAACATTGTGCGTGGTGGATGTGGAGTCACCATACAACATGCTATTGGCACAACCATGGGATCATGCGATAAAAGGTGTGGCCTCAACTCTTTATCAGTGCGTACGTTTTCCAATACCAAGTGGAATATGCGAAATCAAAGGGGACACTAGGAATGCGAAAATTTGCAGTCACATAGATGTGAAGAATTATGAAGGACACGCAAAGAATCGAAAGGATAGATGGAGGAAGGCAAAAGAACTAAAAAAAAAGAAGAACTAAGAGTATACATGATAAGAGCACATGCAGGAAAAGGAATACCAAGCGAGATCCAAGAAAAGAAAGGTGAACCAATACATAAAATTATGGATCCATCACCACTAGGAGAACCAAAAGTGAATTTCACCGCAGTAGAGCCAACAAAAGACATAAATATTGGAACAAAAGAAGAACCAAAGATGTTAAAAATCAGAACTAAGATGGACAAGGAAGAAGAAGAAAAGACGATCAATCTTTTACGTGAATATAAAGACATTTTATCATGAAGCATGGACGAAATGCCAGGTATAGACTCTTATGTTGCATGTCATAGGTTAGATATAAACAAGAACGCACGTCCATTCAAGCAGAGGATAAGGAAGATAGTAACAACATATCATCCTCAAATAGAAGCATAGTTACAAAAGATGTTAGACGCATGAATAATAAGGCCATCAAAGTACCCAGAATAGATAGCAAACATGGTGGTAGTGCCAAAGAAAAATAAAGGAATACGGATCTGCATCGACTTCAGCGACCTAAATACGGCATGTCCGAAGGACAATTTTCCACTACCAGATATACCACAAATGGTGGAAGCTGCGTCAGTTAACAACAGATTATCACTAATGGACGGATATTCAGGCTACAATCAAATCCCTATGGCAGAAGAAGATCAAGAACACACGTCTTTCTTCGTACCAAGAGGATTATATTGTTACACAAGAATGCCTTTTGTTTTAAAAAATGCAGGCGAAACATATCAAAGAATGGTAGAAAATATATGTTACACAAGAATGCCTTTTGTTGTAAAAAATACAACATTCAAAAAGTAGAAAAGATGGATGTTATACAACATTAAAAGTATACGTGGATGTTATGCCAGTGAAGAGCAAAAAGGCAACAGATCATGTTGAGAACTTAAAAGAAATATTTAAACAAATGCGGCAATTTAAAATGAAGATCAACCCAGCAAAATGCATCTTTGGAGTAGCATCGGGGAAATTTCTAGGTTACATTGTATCAAAAGAATAAATTGAAGTGGATCCAGATAAGGTGCGAGCGGTTTGAGACATGTCATCAACCGCAACAGTAAAAGTTGTGCAGAAATTGAATGGACTACTAGCTTCATTAGGCCGGTTCATCTTACCCTCCTCAAAAAAATGCTAGCACTTCTTTAACATCTTGATGAAGGGAACTGAATTCGAATAGACGGATGAATGCGAGAAAGCGCTACAAAGTATTAAGGATTATTGAATGAATTTATCTATTTTGTATAAAGTGGAGCCGGGAGAAGAATTATTAATATATTGAGCATCAACGTCGCACGCGTTAAGTGCCGTATTGCTACACCTAAAAGGATGAATTGAGAAGACAATATACTACATAAGTAAAACCTACAATTCCGCAGAGAAAAATTACACAAAGGTCGAAAAGCTTATCCTCGCGCTAGTCTATGCAACACAAAAGCTCCGTACGTAATTTCAAGCTCACAAAATCAAAGTATTAACAAAAGTGACAATCGAATATGTAATGAAGAACTCGAAAAGATCAGGGAGAATATAAAGATGAAACACACAAGTAGGATAATTTGGAGTCAAGCACGAAATAATATCTTCACCAAAATCGCAGGTTATTGCGGATATCTTGGCATTAGAAGAAGACGAAGGCGTAGAAGAAATGATAGATATAGATAAAGACCAAGGAAATCCTAAAGACTTGTTAACAGAGCGTAACTCAAACATATGGGAGATATTGGTGGATGGATCATCAAATGGAGAAGGAAACGAAATTGGAATAGTATTCATTTCACCAAAAGGAGCAAGAATGGCTTACTCATTCAGATTGGAGTTCGCATCCACCAATAATGAAACAGAATATAAAGCAGTGGCGCACGGGTTACGACTGGCAATTGAAATGAAATTAGAGGATGCTAGAATAACTAGTGACTCATAATTGGTAATATGACAAATACAAGGGTTATACAGTACAAATGAGCAATCTCTACAAAAATACAAGCAACTTGTTGAAGAACTTTCAGCAAAAATCAAAAACATAAGTTGGAGGCACATATGCAGGAAAGATAATTGATTCGCAGACGCATTGGCATTCATATCTTCTATATTAGTGGATCCTACCGCAAGGTATATAAAGATATATATGCTCATTTCCCCATCAATTAAAAAAGAAGAAGAAGAAGACGCAGACGTTATGATAGTGAAAACTACAAAAGAAGAGGATAAAGATGCAGATTGGAGAACCCAACTTCATTTATATCTGGAAAAGGGAGAGGTTCCAAGAAACATATTAGAGGCGCAAAAGTTAAAAAGACGAGTGACAAATTATGAATTAAGAGAAGGCATACTCAATCGAAAATATTTCCTTGGACCATCACTCAGATGTTTAACGCGGAAGGAAGGAATGAAAATATTTAAGGCAATACACTATGGAGATGCAAGAAACTATAGTGGAGGAAGATCCTTGGCTTACAAAACAACGATGAAAGGGTACTACTGGCCTTATATGCATGAGGATGCAAAGGAGTTATCTAGGCGGTATGAAGAATGCCAACGTCACGGGAAAAGGATACATGCACCAAGAGCGGCGCTAAACTCATCAACAAGTGTGTGGACATTTTCAAAATGGGACTTAGACATTGCAGGTCAATTTATACCAGGAACAAGGCAGAGGAGATACTTAATAGTCGCAACAGACTACTTTACAAAATGCGTGGAGGTGAAAGCAGTCCAACATATTCAAGATCGAGATGTATTCACCTTCATATTTGAAAATATCATTTGCAGATTTAGAATTCCTGTGCAATTAATATCTAATAATGGAAAGCAATTTGAGGGCGAAAACATAGAGATGCTGCTTAACGAGTTCAAGATCCAAAATGGAAAGTCAACTCCTTTATATCCGCAGAGCAATGGGAAGACTGAGGCAAGTAATAAAATAATTGCGGATATATTGAAATAGAAGCTGGAAGGACACAATAAAGGATGGTGCGAACGAATACATAACGCGGTATTGGCATATAGAACAACGTGGAGAGAAGCTACAAGAATGTCACCCTTATGTCTAACATATGGAGTAAAGGAGGTACTACCAAATCATACCCATCACAAAGAAAGAAGCATGGGAAAAGAACCTAAACACAGAATTGATCCTAACAAAACTTGATGATCTAGAAGAAAATAGAGAAATTTCTCTACAACATATAGAGAATTACCACAAAAGACTATCCCGAGAATATAACAAGCGCGTCAAAGAAAGAGAATTCCAACCAGGAGAACTTGTATTGAGAGAGATACCGCATTATCAGAGAGGAGGAGACGGAAAACTAGAGAAGACATGGGATGGAACTTATATAATCAAAAGGGTTGTTAGAAATGGAGCATTTGAATTAATGGATAGTGAGGGCAGGAACACGGGGCGTAGGCTAGACCACCCATGGAACAAAACATATATGAAGAAGTACTACCCGTAGGTCATGCGGTAGTCATCATACCTCTAAAGAAAATAATTCGTACGTAAATCTAATGAATCTAATGAAGCGCAAGGGTTGAAGGAAGCAAACAAGTCGCATGGTTTTTTTACAATAAGAGCAGGAGAATAAATGAAGAAAGAAGACATCAGGGTTGTACTAATCAAGCGTATGAATGCAAATGAAAAATTCTTCTTCTTTATATATATTAAATATTTCAAGAAAAAGGAAAAAATAAGACATTAATAGAAGGTAACAGAAGTTAAAACCTCTAACTAGGGAGGCTAGGCATCCAATTGTAGTGTGCACCTTAGTTCACATAAAATAAAAAGGCAATAATATGACCTAACACACGTCATAATTGGGTAAAACCTAGTTAGCATGACTTAGATGAAAGCTACACCGACCCTGGAACCCGAGTCATGGAGATTTGGGGCGAAATGAAAACCTATCCAGTAGAGACACCTTAGTCGAAAGACTAAGGTAAGAATTTTTCTCCTAAGGAGTGTAGAAAATCGATCAGAGCGTCGGGGTACACGGTTGAGTCAAGAGTGCCTGGGGGGTCTGGAGCGTACCTGACTATGATATACTCGGTCCTTAAGAAATCCCACTTAGGGTTCGGTCTCATAAACATAATCCATATCGGCGGAGGGATAAGGGGTTGCGAACACAAGTGATTATTGCATTATTGGATGGGAAGAGCCACCCTAAACCGGTAGGGGTAAGCTTCCTTGAAGGGGAAGTAAGGGGGAATGTAGGGATGACACCCTTTGTTGTGGAGATGAATTGTGTCAAAGACGTCAATATCATGAGACTTTTACTCACGAGAGTAATAAGACTTGTCATATTGACGCATCAATACATTCTTCAGAGGCAAAAGTACGAAAGATGATAAAGCAAGATCAATGGGTCATTACTTGAAAGGGTAATGATTGCCTGCGATTTTTCCGCACAAGAATAACCAAAGGCGAAGATAAGGGGAGGATGATAAGACCTATACCTAGGGAGGCTCAATAAAACCTCAATATAAAACCCTAAAATTCTTTTAAATATAACGATTACTATTTTGCAAGGGAAGAATTTAAAAGTAACGCACAAAGAAATAACCAAGGGAAATACATAATTAAATCTTAAATGACACGCAGATATAACCACGCGACGAGAAGACAATAGTATTTATACAAATACGAATAATAAAGGAAAGTATGGGAATAACATAAGGGAGGCATTATTCACCTTTTTAGAAATAATCTTATATAAAAATAGCAGAAATAGAAGTGTGCTTCTTTAGGTAAATAGAATCCACTTTCAAAGTTAGAGTATATCCAAACACATAAAAGATTAAAGAAGAAGAAAAAGAAAAGCTAAGCATCATTCTGAGAGACTTTTTGCTTTGATGCTGATACTTCAACGTTAATCCCGTCATTAGGGCCAACTTCAGGAATTGGATCCTTAGGAAGAAGACCACCTGCTTCATCTTATTCGCGTTGATCCTCCTGAAGAAGAGTCTCATCATCATCACCGCTCTCATAATAATAATCACTATCAGGATCAGGAAGCTCCTCGTCTTCATCTACATTAAGAAGTTCCACATCTAATAAAGGAAATGAGTTAGTGAGGCAAACTTGATCTGCGAGAGCTTGAGCCTTGACGTGAACTTCCAGTGCAACACTCTTCTTAGTATTCTCCGTACCAACCTCCATCAATCTTTCAAGATATAAACACCTCATGTTCGCTCTATCTCAGGAAGAAGAAAGTGCTACGGAAAGTCTCCCGCATTCTTTATGAGACTTAGCCAGATCAGACCTCAACCTCGAGATGGTAGATTGATATGACCTCTCAGATGCTGTAAAAAAGACATATAATTATTACCAGGGAGATAATTTCGTAGCTACAAGATACAAGTAATTAAAAAAATACAAGTAAACTGAGGCTGTCAGCTCAATGTGACTACCTTCCCTCTGAAAAATGAGATATTGAGATAAAGCTTGACCACTACTTTTCATATCCTCCATACACTTATCAAAATCATCATCGATTAAACTTTGGAGACGAGATCGAATCTTCTTTTCATATTGGGAGAGAGAGGCATTTTCCTTTAATTACTAGGATGTCATAAGACTTCTTTAACTATGTGTACTGTTCGCAGAGATTATTCATATTCACAGTCATTTTTATCTTGATTTGGATGATCTTCTCATTCTCCAAGGTTAAATTCTTCACACTCCTTACGGCCTCATCGTATTGGTTTCTTAGAACGTGAAGGGATTCATTTTGATCATCGCAAGTCTTTTAAAGAACAAGGTACTAACGTGTCAACATCACTTTATAATTTACAAAAATCGCTTCTCTTCTGCAAGGACTCGACTTTCATCTAATATAGTTTGATTTCTTAAATCAGCACTGTACAATGACCCCGAAAGATTGGATACTCAAGAGCCTAGAAAATGATTTTGATTACATAAATAAAGGTTTTCATTCTTTAAATTATCAATTTGGTCAAGCAGATATGAATAGTTATTAGTTAATTTATCTAGTTGACTTTGCAATCTCCCATTATTCGCACGAGCATCCTCAACAGAGTGTTGATAATTATATCTCTTCGTGACGTGATTCTGGTTTAAGTCTTTACATATGTGCGAAGAAATTCAAAATGTGGACACAAATGCAACAAAACTCATAAGAGATTAAATAAGTGATAGAAAAATATACCTTTGAGCTCTTGATTCTTCTTGCGAAGATTCTCGGATACAAGAGATTCAGCGAGAAGATCCCCCTTTAACTTAGCATTTTATTGAGAAAGCTCTAGAATGATATTCCTAGACTCATAGAATATATTGGTTTGGACTAGGCGGTGACGAGATTCCTAAGGAAGAAATAAAAAAAACATAAAGACGCGATAAAGTAGCATGCGTAGAAAATTACATGTGAAAGAGCACTCACCAAAAAAATCAAAATAAAGATTGACACTTGGATCTAGCTGTGAGAATATTTCGCTCCTAACTGACTTATTCGGAGGAGAGCCACATAATAACTTAGTAAGAGCATTATCGCAAATACGAACTTGGGAAAGATCACTAATGGACGAACGAGCGACATTAATGATATTTAAAAGAGATTCGGTCCCAGAGTTAAATTTTAAAAGGACGCCTTGATCAGCAGAAATGGTATCCAAAGGGGAAGAAGTGACCATAGAAAGAGGAGGAGTAATCACAGAAGAGACAACATCCTTTGAAACAGGAGCAATTGTATCTTCCACTGACGCGGGAATATTCGCAGGGGAAGAAATAGTAGCATCCTCCACTAATTCGGTTACATTCTCAGAAGTAACAACAGAAGTAGCAGTGTGCTCTATCAAAGCGGTATCCTCTGAAACGATAATTTCCTTTGAGGACGCAGGGGAATTCAAAGAAGCAGGGGCAGAAATTTCCTTCAGAGAGGTGTCAATGGCATCATTAGAGAAGACTTGCTGATAAGTACGGGGTTTAACTCCGGAATGACTAGGGAAATATTGATTGTAGGAGCACGACGGACTCTCTTGACCTTCTTCTTCTCACAATTAACTTCGCTTTTAGTACCCTTTGAAGAATAACGTAGATAAGAAACAAAGGAAACAATATTATTTTCACTCTAAAGAGAATAAAGTATTTCTTACTACCTTGTTATGCGAAGGATTCCTCTTGCGAGATTCATCATCTTTAAGGTTTGAAACTGTAATACGAAGATTACTAGAGGATAAACTTTTGCTGAAAAAAACCAGTATGGGAATATGAAGAACAATAAATATGAAGAACAACAGATATGAAGAACAGTAGCAGAGCAACAATGGTGGTCGAAAATCTAAAAGAAAGAAAAACAAGACAACAACAACGATGATAAAGAAAACTAACCTTGGATGAGAATCCATAAGACCCAAAGAAGATCAACACTGGAAAAATTTCTGGAAAAGTGGAGAATAAAGGTTTCGAGAGGATGAAGATGAAGATATTACACTGAGAAGAAGGGAAAATAGAAAAAAGAAAAGGTATCTCTCCTCACCACGGTCAATAAATAAGGAAAATATGGGAAAAAGGTTACCGGTTAAATCAGGACGTACCGGTTAAAAAGCGGAAAAGTCAACACGTGTATATGGCTAAACCGAAATCACAGAAGCATGTCGGTAGAAAAGAATACGGAAAGATGAATCGGTGCGGCAAAATAACACACTAGAGTTTCTCATACCGCTCATTCTCTCAAAAAAGCGATATGAGAAAAGGAAAAATATGGGTGCAAAATACCGCACGCTTATTTGGTATGCGAAATAATCCTTTATATATAAAGCGAACCTGAACGCATATGATATGTCCTAGATGACGAACCATATGACGTCACCAAGTCACAACAGAAGTGTGAAGAATTCTGCGGCAGTGAATAATCCATGCGGCTATAATAAAGTCCAAGCGAAGTTGACGCGCGCCAGATCCGAAATTAGGGGATTTATTAGATATCATCCACTATGTAAACTCCTATATAAGGAGCCAAAGGCCTTTGTAGAAATGAGAAAGATCTTTTTGGTGAGCTGAGATAAGATATTTTGGAGAGAGAAAGTTATTTGCTTCCCAAGTTAGGGTTTGAACTCATATATTTTGTATTTGATTTATCTTTGAATGAAATGATTTAGAGTTGTTCCCATGATGATTTGAATACAGTTCTTAGATATTACTTGGGTGTGGTTGTAGGATTTCCTGAAACTACAGAAGCAATCAACCTGGAAAGATGACGACTGTAATTTTGATTGGAAAAATAAAAATGAAACGGATTCAACATTGTTTCTTGAATTAAGCATTATGGATGCATGAAAAATCTTCTTAGTTGAGCAGTGAAATTTGAGGAAGCATTCACGTAAATTACCAGTATATGCTGAGGAAGCCAAATGCAGTTATATGGGGTGCATTGTTTAAGCACATATTGTTAAAATAAATAAAAAATCAATTCAATCACTTAAAAATTCATTCTTGAATTTGTATTCGCGTCACTTTCACATGCAATTTACCGATCAATGTGGACAGGATGTGTAGAAACTTCTCGGGCGGAGTTTTATAGATTATAGTTACCAAGCACTTTTGTGCGGAAAACATCAACCGAGAACTATGTACCAGAAAAAAATTACATGCGTTGATTTTCCGGTGCAGGGCCGGCCCCATATGATAATCACGGAAAGGCCCACTTTGGGGCAGCAAGGTCTTGGGGCAACAAAAGCCTAGTTTGATCGATATAGGGGGCATTTTTGAAAGTAAAATATATTGAAGGACTTAATGATAAAACTACACAACCATTTTGGACATAAGTTAAATTGATATAAATATATGGGGACTTATTTATGAATCTTTTTTAAACTCAAAATTTTCTTTCTGTTTTCCACAGACTATTTCGTTTTTTCCTTCTGCCTCAGGAGTCTTTTTTTTTTTTTTTTTTTAATAGGAAAGGGAAAATTTTATTAAATCCATTTAAAGAATGGTTACATTTAGTTCATCTCTTATAAGAGATTTCAACCATGGTGGAAAATCTGTAGCCTAAGATTCATTATTCCTAGAGATTCTAGACTTTTTTGCTAGGCTATTAGCCACCTCATTAGATTCTCTATGCACAAAGGTGTATTTCCAATCTATAAAAGTGACTAAAAGGTTTCTGAAATCTTGAATAATATTATTGTTCGTCCATCGGACACTACTTAAACTACCATTTATTGCATTAACTACGTTGAGACTATCTCCCTCCAAATGGAACTTGTCGACAACTGAAACTTTCGCCCACTTAATGGCTTCAAGAGCTGTTAAAGCTTCTGCCTGCTCCTCATATTGAGATACCCCTGAGATTGACTGCGCGCCTCGACAAAGCCCTGCATCAGAGAACAATATTAGGCCTATACCCATAAATTTATTATCTTTCTTAAAAGCAGCATCAAAGTTTATCTTTTGGAAGCCATTATCTTGTAGTTGCCAAGGGGTAACAATTCTAATATGTGTAGGATGTAAACTGTTGTTCCTACGGTTTATGGAATTAACACTCCAATCATTAAGATCTTTATTCACTTGAGCTACAAAAATTGGTATATTTATAGTTGCATTATCAAACACAACAGAACACCTAAGCTTCCAGATATGCCATATAGCATAACTGACAAATTTTATATAGCTTTCATGCCCTTCTTCAGTTCAATTGTTGTTCTGAAACCAGTTTGTAATCCACTCCTATAGATCAACAATTAAGATACTTCCTGCAATGTTAGCATCAAGTGCAAACCACAGTCTTTTAGTTATTTCACATTCAATGAATAGATGATTAATAGTTTCATCCTCATGACCACACAGGGGGCATACATTACTAATGGAGTTCACATACCTTGCAAGTTTACTTCTCACAACAACACAATCATGTATACATTTCCATAAAAAATGTTTTATCTTCTGTGGGAGATCAAGTTTCCACAGAGATTTCCAGGGGAAATTACTAACTTCACTACCATAGATATCATTGACAATACACTTATAGGCATATTTAACACTAAAACTACTATTATAAGTTGGGGACCATCTTAGAATATCCTTACCATTGGATGGGATTCTAATTTTACAGATATCAACAACAGTGTTTGTGTCAAAAAGGGCATTTAGAATTGTAACATTCCATTTACCAGAATCCTGCACAATCAATTGGTTAACAGTTTTCATATTACTAGAAACAAAAGAAGCATCAAGGAAAGTAGTCCTATTTGGTAGCCATTTATCTTTACATATTTCAATAGAGTTGCCATCCCCAACTTCCCAGCAATAGTGTTTTCTAACCAGATCAAGACCTCTACAAATTCCCTTCCATATCCAAGAAACAGACCCAGAAACAGTAATATGAAGAGGATTAGAGTTTAAGAAATACTTATGCCTAAGAATTTGCACCCAAAGAGCATCAGGCTCTTGTAACATCCTCCAAGCTAGTTTATCCAAGAGAGCAGTGTTGAGGTGTTCATTTTTACTAATGTTTAAACCCCCTAATTCTAAAGTTTTAGTCATAGTGTCCCAATTCTTAGGATATTAACCTCTAGCAGAACCTTTTTTCTTCCAGAAAAACTTCCTTTGAATAGTATCAAGCCTATCAGTCATTTTTTTGGGCATGGGGAAAACAGAGAGATGATGAGAAGCAAGAGTGCCTAGGGTAGATTTAATCAACACAGTTCTACCTGGCTGGTTAATATATTTACCCTTCCAAGTTTCTAGTCTAGTTTCACAAGAATCTTCAAGATGTTTAAAAGTAACCATCCTATTCCTTTGTAAAAGTAATGGCACCCATAAATACTTGTCATCTAGTCCTAAGTTTTTAATAGTAAGAATATCAAGAATTTGAGATTTTATTCTAGACTCTGTTTTAGGACTAAAAGCAATCCCAGACTTATCAAAGTTTATAACTTGGCCAGAGTACTTACTAAACCATTCAAGCATAATATCTAATCTCTTAGCATTTTTGACATTTGCCCTGGTGAACACAAGACAATCATCAACAAAAAACAAATGACTAACAGAAGGTCTAGTAGTAGTTACCTTAATACCTTGAATAAGATCTTTTTTCTCAGCATCAATGAACATTTTAGAGAGCAAATCCATACAAATAATGAATAAATAAGGGGACAAGGGGTCTCCCTGTCTAAGACCCCTTGTAGGGTAGTAAACATCTCCAGGAGCACCATTCAGCAAGATGGATGTAGAAACAGTAGTAACACATTGTTCAATCAGATTGCACCAATGATCATAAAAACCAAGCTTTTCAAAATATCAATCAAAAATTTCCATTCAATCCTATCAAATGCATTAGACGTATCAAGTTTGAGAGCCATTAATCCCGATTTAGTTCTTTTCTTCCTCATAGTATCAACAAATTCATGAACTATAACTATGTTGTCTGTTATTTGTCTAGAAGAAAGAAAAGCACCTTGATAAGGACTGATGAACTTATTCATAACAGTTTTAAGTCTACTAGCTAGAAGTTGAGAGATTATTTTGTAACTCACATTACTTAGGCTAATAGGTCTAAAATATGCAGGAGACTTAGGGGAACAGTTTTTAGGAATTAAAGACACAAAATTATGGTTCATCTGTTTTAAGAGATGACCAGAGTGAAAGAAACTTTTAACCATATCTATAGTGTCAGCACCAAAAACATCCCATATTTGTTGGTAAAATCTAGGTGGATATCCATCTGGTCCTGGACTAGTCCAAGGCTGCATTTGCCAAACAATGGCTTTAATTTCTTCATCAGTGGGAGGGTGAATTAAAAATTCATTATCCTCAAAGGTAATACATGGCTCTAATACATCAATTAAACTACTGTCACAAGTGGGATTAGTAGTTCTACTCATCTTGCTAAAATGTTCCCTTAATTCATCAGCTATCATGTTTTTGTCAGTCAGCCAAATACCAATATTACTTTTCAAACAATCAATTTGTGTTCTTTTTTTCCTAAATTTGACTTTATCATGGAAATATTTAGTATTATTATCATCAAAAGTCAGAATATTTTCTTTGTCTCTTTGCATGTAATAGTCTTGTCTCACATTATACTAATATTTAAGAGAATCCTCTAAACTAGTTTTAAGATCAATACCAGCAGAGTCTAACATATTGCTAGAAATGTCCTCTAACTGTTTTTGAATATCATTTATGTGAGATTGAAGTTTCCAAAAGAGTTTAAGTTCCATTGTCTTAGGGCCACTTTAACATTAGACAGACATCTAGTATGTCTATAGGCTTTGGAACCATTTTCACTAGTTCTCTAGTGTAATAGTTATAACATCTCTACATGTATTATTACTGAGCCAACATCTGTTAAATCTAAGGGGTCTTTTAGTGCCATTATCCTTCTTAGAAGTAACAAGTAAAATGGGAGCATGATCACTAGCTACACAAACCAGATGATAAACAATAGCATTAGGGAAAAAATCAAACCAAATAGCATTCACAAGAGCCCTATCAAGTCTTTCTATAATCATGGAGTCCCCACTTCTATGATTATTCCAAGTAAAGGGATTACCTATAAAATTTAGGTCAAAAACACCTAAATGCTCTAGATGACTTTTGACATCATCAAGCTGTCTTTGAGAAATTTGGTTGCCACCAACCTTTTCTTCCTGTCTGATTATAACATTCAGATCACCTATAATTTTCCGTGGGAAATTATATCTAGCAGCTAAGGAGTCAAGATAATTCCATTTCCTATCCCAAATTTGGTCATCAAGAGCACCATACATGCAGTTTAAAAGGGTAAAACCACTTCTAGAATCCATATTCACTAGAACAGAAATGAAATTGAAATTCATGTCCACTAAATCTATATGAATCCCATCCTTTCAAAGCATAAAAAGACCACCTGAAGCACCTACTGGGTTGAAATACAGATAATTCATGTAATTATAAGAATAAGTCCATTTTTCCATTTTCACATTCATAGTTTTGGTTTCACACAAGAAGATAATGTCAGGGTCATTTGCTCTAATTAGTTCACCTAAGTGTTGTCTAGTATACTTATTTCCAAAACCCTGAACATTCCAAGATAGGATTTTCATCTTATAATAAACAGAAATTGAAACCTTAACAGTATTTCTAAGAAATAAAATTTTGATAACCTTATTGGTTCCTAAATTGTTCAGAAAGTAGTCAAAATTATCCCTACTAATAAGCCAAACCACTTCAATCGAATTGTAAGGATTAATTAAAACAGAATAATTGTGAAAGTTAAGAGTTGAAACCTGATTTGCAGTATTCCTTTGAATCTCAGCAGCAGGGAGACGCACACTTGGTTCAATCTGTTCCCATCCATCCATCTCAGAGTCCATCATCCTCATGTCTTGATCACCAGTAGTTGTGGATTGATTCTCCACCGGAACATCTATACCCATTTTTTGACCTATAAATTCTTGACTTTGGTTTTCTCTGAACAAGGGATTTGTGAATTGGGAATTTTGCTCAATGAGAATGATATTATCTTCGACACCATTATCTCTTTTAGTTCTCTTTGGGTCAAGCCCATCCTCTTCAGTTACTTCAGGCCCAGCACCAGAGTTTGCTCCAGCAGCTGCTGCTAACATTGCTTCAACTTTGTGTGCATTGGCATCACACAGATTTTGGAATTCCTCTTCCGGCTTTCTAAATATCCACAGATGAAATGCAATTTCTTCACACTTTCCAGCATCAGGAGTCTAGAGACAAAATTGTGATGATGCAGCGCTTGGTAATACGAATCTAGAGACACAACATTGCTGACCTTTTTCTGATTAACTAGTAATATGAATGCATCGCAAAGTATACAAGGTTTGTATAGCGGATCAGTTTAATGGGATGAACCCTGTCTAGAGCTTTGTTTCTCTCATTTTTTTTTAATTTTTTTTTTGCTATGCACTTAAATGTTGGTTGTCCATTTTCAAATACACTTCTAGTTCTTTGTTGAGGATTGAGAGTTATATATGATGGGTTTCCTGGCATGAGACTGCTATTTTAGGACATGCGTGCATCCTTTTCTTTTGAATTCATTAATCAAAGGCATTCGGATATTTACCCAAAACACAAGACAATCATGTGCTTGGGGTGTCGTTAAGGACTGTTTGATACTAGAGTTCCAAATCAAAGTGTAGATAAAATAATACCCCCTCCGTTTAAGGAAAAGTGTTACTTTCACTTTTTCAATTTGGCCTAGATAGTATATCACAGATAATGAATTATCAAAACTTATAAATAAATTACATTGAAATTTCAATCAAAGTGTCAATACAAATTTCTTAATACAACATAAATTAAAACTCCAGTTCCAACACTAATAATATAAAAAAAAGAACTAGTAAACAAAACCTAACGTAGGAACAACCAGAGCCGCAACTAAGACAAGAAGAAGACTGTTGGAACAAAATTTAGATGCAGAAGATGTAGGAGGCAAAGACCAAGTAGGCGACATGTTAACAGTTTTGGCTTCCCCTCCTGTCTCGGTAGAAGTTGGTGACGAAGCTGCTGCCCCTCCGGTCGATGATTTTGAATCACATGATATGGTTTGGTCTTCTCTAGGTTCCATGTAGGGTATGGCGATATAGCCATTGGGGCCATCGTCGGACCGCCAGTACCTAAGATACGGTGAATCATAAGCCAGAATATCAATTTTGAGGCCATTCCTACAGTCAACAGGATTGCCACTGACGAAATACTGGTGGCCATCTTTTGTTATTGGAACTGTGTCGTCCCCAGAGTTGTAGGTGGCAAGTGGAGATGTTGCATCACATGATTTGAAATCACAATAAGTGACTTCTAAGACATTAGTAATGTTGGGATCATAAACAAAGCGAAGACTGTCATCACCAACTAAAAAGGCTGGTCTCGCAGCCCAATGAGCATAATCAAATTGAGCCTGCCCGGACCAACCAGCAGCATCACCAACATTCCAAACAACAGCATTCCCCATTAAAGGAAGCGCAACAGCCAAAAGTGCAAAGGAAAACAACAACTTGCTGTGGAAACCCATGACTACGAAATAAAGAAGAAGCTGAATTATCTCAGAGAGTAATTCGAGAGGAGAAAAGAGATTGTGTGTGGAGACGTAAGATAGGCCAACAGGGGTATATATAGGGCTTGGTTTTGTGATGACTTGTGATACTCTAAACGGATTCAGATTTCTAGTGCTGCTAAAAGTAGGATCACAGAGCTAGGTTTTGGAAATATTGTTGTACTCGAATCAAGGTTTCAAAATTCTAGTTGCGGTAGGAATCATTAAGAAAGGAAGGCAGCGGTTCGGTAACTTCTTTTAACTCTGCAATCCGTTAACATGCGCTTGACGTCAAGCGTTAATAATGTAGACTAGTGTTTGATTTTGGACGGAGAGAGTGGCACTAGGAATAATAGCAAAGTCTACACCGGATGCTTGAATCAGATAATCATAATTAGTCCATTTGCACAAATTTAATAATACTGATATAGCAAAATATCTCCGGTGACACAAAATTGTTGGGATCTTGCAACAATAAACAGCTCGTTAGAAGTATCAAAATAATATGTAAAGAACTAATCCGAAACAACTCTACCGAAATAAATTGACGAAGGCAGAATCACAAGTTCAACAAGTTGTCCTTAACACATTAGTTCGCGGGTATACTCGAGTTGAGTAATGCTAAACCCCTCACAGCGAAGATGTGTACAGGATAAGGCTGCCTGATATAACTTAAGTTAGCACAACACAAGCTACCCTCTTTTCGAACTCAGCAACGGGGATGGAAGTAAAACCGTATAGAGAAAACCCTAAAACAAAAGAAGAATTTTCAATGTATAGAAAACAGAATTTCGAGTTGTATTTAAAGGAGAAGATACTTGCAGATCAAGTTAGGTTTTGGTTTACTTCAAAAACTAGTAAAACACCTAAAAGGAATTTACCCATAAATAAAACTCTAAAATATTTTAGGAATTAATTTCCTTAAGAAAAACTCGCCCAAAAAAATAAATCCGAGTAGAAGAGGAACTTGGTGCATGGCACACGCGCATATCGCATGGGTCAAAATATGTAATTTTAATAAAACGCTCCACCCACAATGTTGTTTTACAACATATCTATAAGCATATGGTTATATAGTGGAGCTCCTTCTCTATTATACCCAATGTGGGACTAAAGAGAGATTCATTCACTCATAAAATGAGCAAGTATCCTTGGACCCATATGTCACTAGATCAAACCACACCAAGACCAAAATATTTTTTATTAAAACTCATTTTTCTCCAACAATCCCCACATGAATGATATCTCGGAAAAACAAAAAAAACCAGAGTAAGGAAAATACCATTTAGGCAAAGGTGTCCATGAGGTCTTGAACCCTTACTTAGTGAGAAGTTATCGGAACTACTTTCTAAACAGTGAACCTAGTCTTGAACTGATAGCATTTGGTGCAATTCGCGACAACCATCACGCATGATATCCTCTTGGCGTTGCTAAGTTCGTGCCGTTTTGTCCAATTTGGCCCTAGACATATCCTGTTTCTCAGAATTCTCTAGAGAATTGGCTCAATTCTCATAGGAAGCGGCCCCAATTCCAAATTCAGATAGGTGAGTTCCATCAAGAGTGTTTACTGCTACACCCCACTTCAATCTTAAATTGAAACTATGGAACTCATTAAGACTAATTTAAAAGTCATCCTTCACATGAAGTCACACTATCACATCAACACCATAGGTAAGGGACAAAGAATGAAATTCTCTGATAGTGTTTACCTTTACCCACCATAAATTAGTTGTCTCACTTGAAACCTTGATCATTGGATCTCCAATCAACAAGGTTGAGTATCCTTTATGGAAAGTTTAATTATTGAGCCTAAGCCCCATCCCCATCGATGATTTACTAACTATCTCTTTAGACAAACCTTTTGTCAAAGGGTCCGCGATATTCTCCTTGGACCTTGTCCAATCTATGGAAATAACACCTGTTGAGATTAGTAGTTTCAAAGAATCATGTCTTCTACGCATATGTATAGACTTTCCATTGTAGAATCTATTCTTAGCTCTACCCATTGTAGATTTGCTATCATAATGTATAGATATAGATGGCACAGGCCTATGTCAGAGAGGAATATCTTCCAAAAAGTTTCTTAGCCATTCAGCCTCCTATCTTGCTTTATCTAATGCAGTAAACTCCGATTCCATAGCTGAAAGAGCTATACATGTCTGTTTGGAACTCTTCCAAGATACAGAAGCACCTACTAGAGTGAATACATATCCACTCGTATACTTAGACTCCTCTGAGTCTGCAATCCAGTTTGCATCGCAAAATCCCTCAAGGACGGCAGGATACCCTTCGTAATTTAAACAAAAGGTCAATGTGAACTTTAAGTACCTCAGCACTCTAATAAGTGCATCCCAATGCATTTTCCCTGGATTACAAGTATACCTGCTTAACCTACTCATAGCATAAGCAATGTCTAGTCTCGTACAATTCATCAAATACATCAGACTTCCTATGACTCTCGAGTATTCAAGTTGGTTAACTCCTACACCCTTATTCTTCGTGAGATGACACTTAGAATCATATGGAGTATAAACAGGTTTACAATCAAACTGATTAAATTTCTTAAGTATGGATTCAACATAATGAGACTGACTCAGACTATAGCCATTATAATTTTTTCTAATCTTCATCCCTAATATGACATCAGCGGGGCCTAATTCTTTCATGTCAAAGTTCTCATTCAACAGTTTCTTAGTGGAATTAATAACATCCATGTTTATACCTAGTATAAGCATATCATCAACATACAAGCATACAATCACACAGGCATCCTTGACAAGTTTATTATAAACACACTTATCAGATTCATTAATTCTAAAATCACTAGAAATCATCACATGATCAAATTTCACATGCCACTGTTTAGGTGCTTGTTTCAATCCATACAAATATTTAACCATTTTATAAAATTTATTTTCATAACCTTTAACTACAAAGCCCTCAGGTTGTTTCATATAAATTTCTTCATCTAACTCACCATTAAGAAACGCTGTCTTTACATCCATTTGATGTATCTCTAGATTATGGACATAATCTATAGCAATTAACATCCTAATGGAGCTAATTCTACTCACTGGAGAATATGTGTCGAAGAAATCTATACCTTCTATTTGTCTGTAGCCTTTAGCTACCAACCTAGCCTTGTATTTTTCAATAGTTCCATTTATCTTACGTTTGCTTTTAAAAATCCATTTACAACCTATGGTCTTTCACCCTGGAGGTAAATCTACAAGTTCAAAAGTACCATTTTCTCGAAGGGAATCCATTTCAGTAATGGAAGCTTCTTTCCACCATGGAGCTTCTGGACAAGTCATGGATTCTCTATAAGTCTGAAGATCAGACTCGGCTAGGTATGTAATGCAACCAGGATATGTTTTCTTAGTTTTAGCCCTTTTACCTCTTCTAGGTTTTACTTCTGGTTCATCTTCCTCTAAAGGTAATGACTGACTAGTTGAAGGCACATCTAGGGGATCATCATTACATCTCTTACGAGAGTCACGTTTCGAAGGAAAAACATTCTAAAAAGACACAACATCCCTAGACTCCATGATAGTATTCAACCCTAGGTCAGAAATTTCAGAACTCACAACCATAAACCTGTGAGCACTAGAATGCTCAGGATACCCTATAAAAACACAATCAACGGTTTTGGGTCCTATCTTATTTTTCTTAGGAGGAGGGATGCCCACCTTTGCCAAGCACCCCCAAACTTTGAAGTATTCATAAGATAGTTGTTTACCTTTCCATAACTAATATGGAGTTTTATCTGATCCTTTAAAAGGTACTCTGTTCAGGATGTAATTGGCGGAGAGGATAGCCTCACCCCCACAAATTCGAAGGTAATCCTGAACTAATCAACATGGCATTCATCATATCCTTAAGGGTACGGTTCTTACGTTCAGCTACACCATTGGATTGAGGTGAATAAGGGGTTGTAGTCTCATGTATTATGCCATGTTGTTCACAGAAATCTCCTACAGGAATTTTATACTCACCACCACGGTCAGACCTAATCATTTTAATAGTAGTATTCAATTGGTTTTCGACTTCACTTTTATATATCTTAAAGGCTTCTAAGGCATCGTCCTTCCCTCTAAGTAAGAAAACATGGCAGTACCTCGTACAATCATCTATAAAAGTAATAAACCATTTCTTACCACCTCTTGTTTGAACTGACTTCATATCAACTAGATATGAGTAGATTAAATTTAAGGGTTTAGAGTTTCTCTGGACATTCTTATTGAATGATTTCTTAGCATGCTTAGATTCTACGCAAATCTCACACTTATGATTTTTATCTAAAGTGAATTTCGGTATGCAGCCTACGCTAGCCAGTTTATGCATTGATTTATAATTTACATGAACAAGTCTACCATGCCAAACGTTCAATGACACACACATGTAAGCAGAAGAATCATTCAATTTCAATTCAGGACAGTGAACTGCCATATGACCAGAATTTCCACATACCCAACAAGCACCTTTAATTTTTTAATGCCAGAATCTGGTTTACGAAACATACCTTTCTTGTTAGGTCTATGCTTCGTGTTGCGATAGTTTTTGTCACTTTTTCAAGCTTTGGGTGACTTGTGTTCAGACATATGATCTTTGTTTTCCATGTCCCTTGCATATGACACGTTCCTGTCTTTGGTGCACAACATCTCTTCCACTTGAATCTTCTTTCCCAATTCAACCATGTTGATCTCGCCAGTTTCATGTCTCAGCTTTTTCTTGTACTCCGACCATGAAGATGGTAACTTCTCAATCACCGCAGACACTTGAAAAGTCTCATCAATAAGCATACCTTCAGCAAGAATTTCGTTAATGATTTGTTGAAATTCGAGGAATTGATCAACAACAGACTTATCATTCGTCATCTTGAACTCCATAAACTTTTCCACCAGAAATTTCTTGCTTCCTGCAGTCTCATCTTGGTACTTTGCTTCTAACGCATTCCACAACTCATAAGCAGTCAAGTTCTCTTTAGCATTGTAAAAATCATACATCGCATCTTCCAAACCATTCATGATATGATTTTTAGCCAGAAAATTAGACCTCGTGTTAATATTGACCTCCTCCGCAGTCAAACTTTTAGCATCGTACAAGTCATCACCTGGAACCAGTACATAATCCAGTTTATGATGGATCAAATAAAACAGCATCTTGGATTGACATCTCTTGAAATCCTTTCCGTTAAACTTTTGTGGTCTTTCTACGTCGTTGTTTCCCATTGTTACAAGGAATAATTAATGTGTTAAGATTGTTGGGATCTTGCAACAATAAACAGATCATTAGAAGTATCAAAATAATATGTAAAGAACTAATCCGAAACAACTCTACCGAAATAAATTGACGAAGGAAGAATCACAGGTTCAACAAGTTGTCCTTAAAACATTAGTTCGCGGGTATACTTGAGTTAAGTAATGCTAAACCCCTCACAGCGAAGATGTGTCCAGGATAAGGCTGCCTGATATAACTTAAGTTAGCACAACACAAGTTACCCTCTCTTCGAACTCAGCAACGGGGATAGAAGTAAAACCGTATAGAGAAAACCCTAAAACAAAAGAAGAATTTTCGATGTATAGAAAATAGAATTTCGAGTTGTATTTAAAGGATAAGATACTTGCAAATCAAGTTAGGTTTTGGTTTACTTCAAAAACTAGTAAAATACCTAAAAGGAATTTACCCATAAATAAAACTCTAAAATATTTTAGGAATTAATTTCCTTAAGAAAAACTCGCCCAAAAAAATAAATCAGAGTAGAAGAGGAACTTGGTGCATGGCACACGTGCATATCGCATGGGTCAAAATATGTAATTTTAATAAAACGCTCCACCCACAATGTTGTTTTACAACATATCCATAAGCATATGGTTATATAGTGGAGCTCCTTCTCTATTATACCCAATGTGGGACTAAAAAGAGATTCATTCACTCATAAAATGAGCAAGTATCCTTGGACCCATATGTCACTAGATCAAACCACACCAAGACCAAAATATTTTTTATTAAAACTCATTTTTCTCCAACAATCCCCCACATGAATGATATCTCGGAAAAACGAAAAAAATCAGAGTAAGGAAAATACCATTTAGGCAAAGGTGTCCATGAGGTCTTGAACCCTTACTTAGTGAGAAGTTACCGGAACTACTTGCTAAAAAGTGAACGTAGTCTTGAACTAATAGTTGATCGACGCATTTATGTGTCTAATTTGTCCTCAATGTTTCGTATTGTTAGTATTCGATTTTGTACTTATTATGGTGTTTTTTTTTTGTGTTTTTAGGTGATATTGGAGAAATACACTTATGAGGAAAAAGTTGCTCGAAAAGTGCTTTTTGGACCCCCGGGAGAAAAGTGATAAAGGCACTCTCATTTTGGATAAGGGCACCCCCAGGAGCTAGCTGCTACGCACCCCAATTTCTGTTAGGGGGAGGTCATATTCTTCGTTTCAAATTTTGGTTTTCGCGGGAAATTTTTTCACAGTACTGGAAGATTTCCAATTCATCATTTGAAGGGTTTTAGTTCGATTCAATGGCTGAAACTCATTGGGTTTGTTCCTATTGGCTAAACAGGGCTGGTATAGGCCTTTTGTTCGATTATATTTGGCTGGATAACTCACGAGAAGAAATCAGGGAAGCTCGTGCATGGGAAGTGATAATCACGGGATGTTACGATTTTACATGGGTAGCAGCGTGTTTTATGTTATCTGGGAATAGTAAGGAACGTGTATAAGCATTCTTGCCATAGGAAACAACATGGAGGAGATAAAACATGGAAGAAATTCCCGTATCTTGCATGGACATATTACCGAGTTATGACGAAATTATATGGAAGATTTGAGGAGTTATTGCGGCACCGTTGACTATAAAAAGGTTTCTTGGGTCAATGAGAAAAGTTATGGAGAGTTAGGGGAAGAAACACATCACAGAAACTCGAGTTACAAAAATTCTTTTCTGCTGCTGCATGAGGAAGAACGTGAAGAACAGACGTGTCAAGACAGTCGTTAATTCACTGTCGTTGTTACTCATCTTTGTAACAGTTTTTCAACGATAGATAAACAGTGTTTGCAGCACTTTACTATTATCGTTCTCTGTAACAGTTGATTAGCAACACTTATTTCCGTTGCAATTTTCTGTTACATTATATTTTCATCTCTTGTAAGCACTTTTGAGCAATGAAAAATTCTTTTAAGCGTGTTTCCAACATGAGGAGCTAAACCCCATCATTGGGATGACGGAGGAAGCCAATTCTCAACACTGTGGTAATTTTATTAAATTATTTTCACGACTTTTGCATTAATATAATTTGATTTATGATTTTAAATTAATTAGTTGTGATTTAGTTTGATGGGTTATGCTTAGCTTAGGTGTTTTGATAACCCATGCTTACCATTTACAATTAATGTTTTATAAAATCTATCTTGGCAAAGATTTAGAGTCAATAGTTATTATTTTCGGAGCTATAATTGTGAAAGAATTAATAATTGAACCATAAGAACATGAGTTTGGTGGAATCCTGAGTCCTAGTAACTCTCAATCTTATTACCTTCGTTTGAATATTTTTGCTAGTTTTAATATTTTCCTTTATAAAGTCTAAAAAAATCTTCCTTCACAAGTCTCAACGAACTTTTTACTACAACATCATTGATAAATACCATCAATTTTTGGCGCCATCGACACGAAGCTTGTCTTTAGGCTAGAGTTTTTAGATTTTTATTTGTTTTTATTTTATTTGTTCTTCTTTACGTTCTTCTTTACGTTTTTTTTTTGTCTTTTTACTACAGATTTTGGAATTTGGAGCGAAAGAAAAATTTGCCAAAGCTTTTGGTGAATACTTAAAGATTTGGAGTTAAAGACAAAGTAAAAGGCGAAGCGAAAGAAGAAGATTTTTATTTTTATAAAAAAAAGAAAAAAAAAGAGTTTATTTATTTATTTTAGATTGTATTAGGATTTTTCTATTCTTGTAGTTTTCTTTTTCTTTAGCACTTCACTTTATTTTTATTTTTCTTTGGACTTTGGACTTGGACATTTTTTTTTTTTAAACCTTACGGAAGGGTAGTTTAAATATTAAACTGTTTGCAGAGAAGGACGGTGATTACGATATCACCTCGGCCCCTCGGGTTCGTACATGACATAGGAGTCGTGGCCCGAGTCGACTTCAGCGGTTCATCCCCCGTCTGGAACGGGAGGTAAGTTTGTCGAAACACTCGCGAATCCCCTGTTAGCGATTTATTGTATTCCTTCGTTTGAATATATGTTGAGGAACTGAAAACGGCTGTTTTAAATTCTTAGTAAAGGGCAAGGACTAGCCATATAAGATATGGGTTCGGATTTCATCACCATTCTCTTCTTGCCCGCCTTAGGAAAAATGAAACTTAACGCGAACCTAAGCCTTAAAATTTGGAATAGAATGAGACCTATAGGGTAACGAGCTTAATAGGAAACTCATTCGAAAAATATTGGTTACTCTTTTGAGCATTCTTCGAAGTTCATGAAAGTTTCTGTGAGTTTAATGCGTGACTGCGCCCCCCTGTAATGCGGTGAGGCCTTGGGTATCAAAGCTCCAGCAGCTTCCCTCGCCTCAATTCAACTTACTTAAACGCGGATTGATTCCAGAGGGGTTTGCTCAGATTGTAACGAATTCCCTTTCGAAGGATTAGAAGCTGGTCTAGAAAACAATATAAGTGGAGCCATCATGCTTTTTGTTTGCTAGAAATCAGTAGGTTTGCTGTGGTTGAGTCATCCTTGTTTGTGTTTGCATAGAACTTCCCTTCCTTTTAGGATTTTTCTTTTTAATTTTGTTTTTCTAGTGTATGTCCGAGGTCATTAGAGAAAGGGCTTGGAAAAGAGACACTCTAGGTCGTTTGATTAGTGAAAAACCTAGTAGTTCTTCTTGTGAAGGAGGGGAGCTCGAAGACTCTTCTTTTGAGAGCCCCGTTTTCGGAAACTTTAGTTTTGAGAATCTGTCTCTTCGTGAGGATAGTACTTCATTTGTGCCAGAAATGGCTACTTTGAGAGACTACATGTACCCAACTAGGACCAACCGAGCATCGTGCATTAAATTACCAGCCTCTACGGCTACTTATGAGTTGAATCCTGGTATTCATCAGATGATCCGTATATTCTTAGGAAAAGATGATGAAAACCCTTACTTTCACATTAGGGACTTTGAAAAAATTTGTGGAACAATTAAGATTAAGGACCTTACTGATGAAGTCTTGAAACTTAGGATGTTCCCCTTTTCCTTAAGAGATAAAGCCAAGTCTCGGCTGAATAATTTACCATCTGGGTCTATAGAAACATGGGACCAACTTACTACTGCTTTCTACTTAAATTGGTTCCCTAAGCATAGAACCTCATCTTTTAGGCAAAAAATTAGTGCCAGTATGCAACAAAAAGGAAAATCCCTTTACAGGTTTTTAGAGAGATTTAATGATCTTTTGTCGCAATGTCCTCACCATGGGTTCGAAAAAATGAAACTAGTTAAAATTTGTATGAAGGTTTGGACTATTCGACCAAATCCATGGTTGAGTCTATGTGTGCTGGTTTATTCACGAGTAAAAGTGCTGATGATGCACTTTCGTTCCTAGAAGATGTAGCTGAAAAATCCCAACAGTGGGAATCTTGTGTTGAACCCCCTAAAAGACTCTTAGTCAATAGAAGTAGCACCAATGTGGTAGATATAAGCTTTGGGTCAGATGCTAAGTTTGCTGCTTTGTCTAGAAGGTTAGAAGCTTTGGAAATGGGTCAGTCTAAAAATAGGTCCTTTGTTGAACCTAATGATAGAATTAGAGCCTCTCAAGTTTCTAGTTGTGGAGTAGAACCCAATAACTCATTTTGGGAAGGTCATGTTAGTGAAGAGCAAGCCCAAGATGTCTATAACAATACTAGGTTTGAGAACCGTCAGAAGTTTGACCCATACTCAGAGACTTACAATTCTGGTTGGAGAAACCATCCTAATTTTTCTTGGTTTAAGGGCCAGAATCAAGATCAACCTAGTAATTCTCAGCCAGGTTTTGATTATGCTAAGAACTCTTCAGGTCAAGCCCAGTTCCAGAACCCTTCTGAGAATAGAATGACTAGCTTAGAGGAATCTCTTAGTATATTAAAAAAGAGCCAGGATATGCTATCACAAAGCCAGGAAATGTTAATAAAGAGCCAGGTTAATTTTTAAGAGGAAACCAAGCAGAATTTTAAAAATAATTCCCAGTCTCTTGCTAAATTAGAACTTCAAGTCGGCCAGATATCTAAGTATATAAGTGAAAGAGAAGATGGAAGGTTCCCTAGTCATACTGATCCCAACCCCAAAGGAGAGAAATCATACAATCATGTGAATTCTATTACAACCCTTAGGAGTGGTAAAACGGTAGACAATAAGGTAGCCATGCCTAGTGGACATACTGTAGTTCCACCTTTTACTTCCCAAGAGGAGGAGCCCATAGCTGAGGAAACTGAAACAATTTCTAAGGAGTCCTAGGAAATTCCTGATATGACTATCTTTGTGCCTAGAGCCCCATATCCAAAGTTGTTAGCCCCAACAAAAAAGGAGTCGACTTTCAATGAGATAATTGAGATATTTAAGCAGGTGAACATTAACATTCCATTGTTAGAAGAAATTAGACAGATTCCTGCTTATGCCAAGTTCCTTAAAGATCTTTGTACACGAAAGCGTAAGCTTAATGTCCAAAAGAAAGCCTTTTTAGCTGGTCAAGTAAGTTCCATTCTTTTGAACCAAACACCCCCTAAGTATAAGGACCCTGGATGCCCCACCATATCTTGTGCAATTGGTAAGCACATGGTCGATAAGGCATTACTTGACTTAGGAGCTAGTGTTAACTTACTTACATATCATGTCTACACCCAGCTAGGTCTTGGTAAGTTGAAACCGACTAAAATGACATTACAATTAGTTGATAGGTCTGTCAAAGTCCCTCGTGGTATCATAGAGGATGTTATGATTGAGGTTGATAAGTTTATTTATCCAGTGGATTTTGTTGTTCTAGACACCCAACCTATTCAGGACCCAAGTGCTCAAATCCCGGTGATTTTAGGTCGCCCATTCTTAGCCACAGCCTAATTTGTCATCAATTGTAGGACCGGGCTTATGAACATATCCTTTGGTAATATGACCACCGAACTAAATGTATTTAATGTTACTAGGAAACCTTATGAGAATGATGATTTAGAAGAAGTGAATATGATTAGCACTTTAGTTCAGGATTTAGTTCAAGATGATTGGCATGACACTTTACTAGGAGACTCTTTAGATGAATTTGAGGAAACCGAAACCATTCTCTTAGACCAGACGTGTGATCAATCTGTAGAAGAAGCCCTTGAGTATTTTAAAGACTCTACGGACCCAGAAATCCAAGCAATAGTGTTAGGTCTTTCTGAGAATAATGATGACCTTAAGTTTGGGGGTAGAGAACTAGAAGAAGCTCTTGAATACTTTAGAGACTCTGAAGATCCATAAATTCAAGCAATCGTTAGAGGTTTGTCTGTGAGTAGTGAAAACCCTAAGTTTGGGGGTAGTGATGGTTCTTGTGATCGTCACATATCCCTAATTGAAGTCCCTAACTTGGGACTTGAGCATTGTGCGTCTGAGATATTACTTGAGTCTATTCAGACTCCGCAACCCGATCCTCCTGATACTGTCCAGGAAGTGACCCAGGTTTTAGAGGCCAGTATTTTGAATGAATCTCTTTATCAAGGCACACATATGAAGCTTCGTTATTTTTCCCAGATAAACCCAGTTGTCTTGACAGAAACCTTCGATGAGGATGTTCTCCTTCTATTCATTTTTCTGAACCAGTGCAGTTATCTCATATTGGTGTTAACTCTATTTGGTCTTATGGATCCACAACTATTTCGGCTATTGGTGTATGACTTTCGAAGGTGAAGATACTTTTTGAGGTATTTGATGTCTGGCTGAAGACTTTAAACTTAGCACTCCTTGGGAGGTACCCCTTGCTCATGCAACACGGTAATATTTTTCCTCATTTCCTTCTAGTGGTAACGGTTTCTCCTTGTTCATGTTTTTAATCTCATCTTTAGAACATTCAGGACAATGTTAGATTTAAGTTTGGGGGTATGGGAAAGAACTTTTTAGTTGCACTTTTGAAACTTCTAGCGTCACATGGTATCCGGTTAGCTAAGTTTACATACTGTTTCTCACTGAAAAGATAGAAATTGGAATGCTAGGGATAACAACCTATTGAGACATTAGAGAAAAATACATTGAGATCCTTGAAATTCAGGAGAGAACTTTTTCCTTTTAGAGGGTAACCGTGATGGACCTAACCATCCATGATGGAAAGGAAAGTAGGTCAGGAAATGCCAGAAATACAAAGTAACCTCACAATGTAGTCTTAGTTACTGGATAACAACTCTCTCTCAGTAGAAACTTATCATCATAAACAAACGGAGCGACATCAAAATCTATGAAGAAAGTTGAAGACGTTTAAGGTTTAGAAGCAACAATAGAAAATCAGAATTCAAAATCAAGGGTTACAAGAAGTTATAAGAGCAACAAAAATCAAACGATATAAGTTCATGATACCAAGACATCACGAGTTGCGAAGATCTAAGTTTTTAAGTCCTTCTCTCTTGGCCATGTAAATTTTTGTCGTGTAATTTTTGTGTGTCAAAAAAAAAATGAAAAAAAAAATGATGAAAAAAAAATGATAAAAAAAAAAAACGAAAAAAAAAAATCATCATTACGTCCTTTTTATTCTATAATTAGTTTTGTATTCAATAAGGCCATAGGGAAGTAGAAGTTTTTATGTCAAGCAAGAAATCGAAGAAAAGAGTTAATTGTCAAGGTTCTATGAGGTTCGATAGTTTATCATCAACAGTTGAAGACCGAAGAAGACGTTGTTTCTACTGAGCACTATGAGAGAGTCGAAGAAAGACACATTTGGTTGCTTTGTTAGTCCACTTTCAATCGACACAAGATCTTTCCAAAGCCTTTGGTTCAACTCATCACACATAATTAGTCCAATTGTGTAGTAGATGTCCCTCTCATTTTTATCTCTCTCCTAATCTTATCCAGCTGTAAATCAGCGGACGCATCTTACAATGTTTATCTAGTTGTGTAGCGGATATATCTTTATCTAGCGAGTGTTTGGATGTGTCTCCCTTTTTCTTGATCGGCTTTAGAGTTGGCACCTTTAATTTCTCTGGCATTCTAGTCACTTGGAGATAGGTCGAGAATTTTTATGTCCTCATAGCTCTTTGGATACTTGTGACCAATTCGAAGTACATGTTTTGTGGGTACACCTCTGGTAAACCCTCCGGAGACAACACTCCGCCACTAGGGCCACCTAGCGGTTTAACGACTTGCTGCACGTGCTAAGTGTAGTCTTTTTATTTTCTAGATTAGATTTGCTCGGGACTAGCAAATAATAAGTTTGGGGGTATTTGATAGACTCATTTATGTGTCTAATTTGTCCTCAATGTTTCGTATTGTCAGTATTCGATTTTGTACTTATTATGGTGTTTTTTTTTGTGTTTTTAGGTGTTATTGGAGAAATACACTTATGAGGAAAAAGTTGCTTGAAAAGTGCCTTTTGGACCCCCGGGAGAAAAGTGATAAAGGCACCCTCATTTTGGATAAGGGCACCCCCAGGAGCCAGCCGCTATTCGCACCCCCATTTCTGTTAGGGGGAGGTCATCTTTTTCATTTCAAATTTTGGTTTTGGCGGGAAATTTTTTCACAGTACTGGCAGATTTCCAATTCATTATTTGAAGGGGTTTTAGTTCGATTCAATGGCTGAAACTCATTGGGTTTGTTCCTATTGGCTAAACAGGGCTGGTATAGGCCTTTTGTTCGATTATATTTGGCTGGATAACTCACGAAAAGAAATCAGGGAAGCTCGTGCATGGGAAGTGATAATCACGGGATGTTACGATTTTACATGGGTAGCAGCGTGTTTTATGTTATCTGGGAATAGTAAGGAATGTGTAGAAGCATGCTTGCCATAGGAAACAACATGGAGGAGATAAAATAGGGAAGAAATTCCCGTATATTGCATGGAAATATTACCGAGTTATGACGAAATTATATGGAAGATTTGAGGAGTTATTGCGGAACTGTTGACTATAAAAAGGTTGCTTGGGTCAATGAGAAAAGTTATGGAGAGTTAGGAGAAGAAACACATCACAGAAACTCGAGTTACAAAAATTATTTTCTTCTGCTGCATGAGGAAGAACGTGAAGAACAGACGCGTCAAGACAGTCGTTAATTCACTGTCGTTGTTACTCAGTTTTGTAACAGTTTTTCAGGGAAAGATAAAAAATGTTTGCAGCACTTTACTATTATCGTTCTCTGTAACAGTTGATTAGCAACACTTATATCCGTTGCAATTTTCTGTTACATTATATTTTCACCTTTTGTAAGCACTTTTGAGCAATGAAAAATTCTTTTAAGCGTGTTTCCAACATGAGGAGCTAAACCCCATCACTGGGATGACGGAGGAAGCCAATTCTCAACACTATGGTAATTTTATTAAATTCTTTTCACGACTTTTGCATTAATATAATTTGATTTATGATTTTAAATTAATTAGTTGTGATTTAGTTTGATGGGTTATGCTTAGCTTAGGTGTTTTGATAACCCATGATTACCATTTACAATTAATGTTTTATAAAATCTATCTTGGCAAAGATTTAGAGTCAATAGTTATTATTTTCGGAGCTATAATTGTGAAAGAATTAATAATTAAACCATAAGAACATGAGTTTGGTGGAATCCTGAGTCCTAGTAACTCTCAATCTTATTACCTTCGTTTGAATATTTTTTCTAGTTTTAATATTTTCCTTTATAAAGTCTAAAAAAATCTTCCTTCACAAGTCTCAACGAACTTTTTACTACAACATCATTGATAAATGTCATCAATAGCATTTGGTGCAATTCGCGACAACCATCACGCATGATATCCTCCTGGCGTTGCTAAGTTCGTGTCGTTTTGTCCAATTTGGCCCTGGACATATCATGTTTCTCGGAATTCTCTAGAGAATTGGCTCAATTCTCATAGGAAGCGGCCCCACTTCCATATTCAGATAGGTGAGTTCCATCAAGAGTGTTTACTGCTACACCCCACTTCAATCTTAAATTGAAAATATGGAACTCATTAAGACTAATTTAAAAGTCATCCTTCATATGCAGTCACACTATCACATCAACACCATAGGGAAGGGACAGAGAATGAAATTCTCTGATAGTGTTTACCTTTACCCACCATAAATTAGTTGTCTCACTTGAAACCTTGATCTTGGGATCTCCAATCAACAAGGTTGAGTATCCTTTATGGCAAGTTTAATTATTGATCCTAAGCCCCATCCCCCTCGATGCTTTACTAACTATCTCTTTAGACAAACCTTTCTTCAAAGGGTCCGCGATATTCTCCTTGGACCTTGTCCAATCTATGGAAATAACGCCTATAGAGATTAGTAGTTTCAAAGAATCATGTCTTCTACGCATATATATAGACTTTCCATTATAGAATATATTCTTAGCTCTAACTATTGCAGATTTGCTATCACAATGTATAGATATAGCTGGCACATTCCTATGCCAGAGAGGAATATCTTTCAAAAAGTTTCTTAGCCATTCAGCCTCCTATCTTGCTTTATCTAACGCAGTAAACTCCGATTCCATAGCTGAACGAGCTATACATGTCTGTTTGGAACTCTTCCAAGATACAGAAGCACCTACTAGAGTGAATACATATCCACTCGTATACTTAGACTCCTCTGAGTCTGCAATCCAGTTTGCATCGCAAAATCCCTCAAGGACGGCAGGATACCCTTCGTAATTTAAACGAAAGGTCAATGTGAACTTTAAGTACCTCAGCACTCTAATAAGTGCATCCCAATGCATCTGCCTTGGATTACAAGTATACTTGCTTAACTTGCTCACAGCATAAGCAATGTCTGGTCTTGTACAATTCATCAAATACATCAGACTTCCTATGACTCTCGAGTATTCAAGTTGGTTAACTCCTACACCCTTATTCTTCGTGAGATGACACTTAGAATCATATGGAGTACAAACAGGTTTACAGTCAAACTGATTAAATTTCTTAAGTATGGATTCAACATAATGAGACTGACTTAGACTATAGCCATTAGAATTTTTTCTAATCTTCATCCCTAATATGACATCAGCGGGGCCTAAGTCTTTCATGTCAAAGTTCTCATTCAACAGTTTCTTAGTAGAATTAATAACATCCATGTTTGTACCTAGTATAAGCGTATCATCAACATACAAGTCAGATTCATTAATTCTAAAATCACTAGAAATCATCACATGATCAAATTTCTCATGCCACTGTTTAGGTGCTTGTTTCAATCCATACAAAGATTTAACCAGTTTACAAACTTTCTTTTCATAACCTTTAACTAAAAATCCCTCAGGTTGTTCCATATAAATTTCTTCATCTAACTCACCATTAAGAAACGCTGTCTTTACATCCATTTGATGTATCTCTAGATTATGGACATAAGCTATAGCAATTAACATCTTAATGGAGCTAATTCTACTCACTGGAGAATAGGTGTCGAAGAAATCTATAGCTTCTATTTGTCTGTAGCCTTTAGCTACCAACCTAGCCTTGTATTTTTCAATAGTTCCTTATATCTTACGTTTTATTTTAAAAATCCGTTTACAACCTATGGCCTTTCACCCTGGAGGTAAATCTACAAGTTCAAAATTACAGTTTTCTCGAAGGGAATCCATTTCACTAATGGAAGATTCTTTCCACCATGGAGCTTCTGGAAAATTCATGGGTTCTCTATAAGTATGAAGATCAGACTCGGCTAGGTATGTAATGCAACCGGGATATGTTTCCTTAGTTTTAGCCCTTTTACCTCTTCTAGGTTTTACTTCTGGTTCATCTTCCTCTAAGGGTAATGACTGACTAGTTGAAGGCACGTCTATGGGATCATCATTACATCTCTTACGAGAGTCACGTTTCAAAGGAAAAACATTCTAAAAAAAACACAGCATCCCTAGACTCCATGATAGTATTCAACCCTATGTCATAAATTTCAGAACTCACAACCATAAACCTGTGAGCACTAGAATGCTCAGGATACCCTATAAAAACACAATCAATGGTTTGGGTCATATCTTATTTTTCTTGGGAGGAGGGATGCCCACCTTTGCCAAGCACCCCCACACTTTGAAGTATTCATAAGATGGTTTTTTACCTTTCCATAACTCATATGGAGTTTTATCTGATCCTTTAAAAGGTACTCTGTTCAGGATGTAATTGGCGGAGAGGATAGCCTCCCCCCACAAATTCGAAGGTAATCCTTAACTAATCAACATGGCATTTATTATATCCTTAAGGGTACGGTTCTTATGTTCAGCTACACCATTGGATTTAGGTGAATAAGGGGCTGTAGTCTCATGTATTATGCCATCTCCTACAGGAATTTCGTACTCACCACCACGGTCAGACCTAATAGTTTTAATGGTTGTATTCAATTGGTTTTCGACTTCACTTTTATATATCTTAAAGGATTCTAAGGCATCGTCCTTCCCTCTAAGTAAGTAAACATGGAAGTACCTCGTACAATCATCTATAAAAGTAATAAACCATTTCTTACCACCTCTTGTTTGAACTGACTTCATATCAACTAGATATGAGTGGATTAAGTCTAAGGGTTTAGAGTTTCTCTGGACATTCTTATTGAATGATTTCTTAGCATGCTTAGATTCTACGCAAATCTCACACTTATGATTTTTATCTAAAGTGAATTTCGGTATGCAGCCTACGCTAGCCAGTTTATGCATTGATTTATAATTTACATGACCAAGTCTACCATGACAAACGTTCAATGACACACATATGTAAGCAGAAGAATCGTTCAATTTCAATTCAGGAAAGTGAACTGCCATATGACCAGAATTTCCACATACCCAACAAGAACCTTTAATTTTTGTAATGCCAAAATCTGGTTTACGAAACATACCTTTATTGTTAGGTCCATGCTTCGTGTTGCGATAGTTGTTGTCACTTTTTCCAGCTTTGGGTGACTTGTGTTCATACATATGAGCTTTGTTTGCCATGTCCCTTGCAGATGACACGTTCCTGTCTTTGGTGCACAACATCTCTTCCACTTGAATCTTCTTTCCCAATTCAACCATGTTCATCTCGCCAGTTTCATGTCTCATCTTTTTCTTGTACTCCGACCAAGAAGATGGTAACTTCTCAATCACCGCAGACACTTGAAAAGTCTCATCAATAAGCATGCCTTCAGCAAGAATTTCGTTAATGATTTGTTGAAATTCGAGGAATTAATCAACAATAGACTTATCATTCGTCATCTTGAACTCCATAAACTTTTCCACCAGAAATTTCTTGCTTCCTGCAGTCTCAGCTTGGTACTTTGCTTCTAACGCAGTCCACAACTCATAAGCAGTCAAGTTCTCTTTAGCATTGTAAAAATCATACATCGCATCTTCCAAACCATTCATGATATGATTTTTAGCCAGAAAATTAGACCTCGTGTTAATATTGACCTCCTCCGCAGTCAAACTTTCAGCATCGTACAAGTCATCACCTGGAACCAGTACATAATCCAGTTCATGATGGCTCAAATAAAACAGCATCTTGGATTTCCATCTCTTGAAATCCTTTCCGTTAAACTTTTGTGGTCTTTCTACGTCGTTGTTTCCCATTGTTACAAGGAATAATTAATGTGTTAAGATTGTTGGGATCTTGCAACAATAAACAGATCGTTAGAAGTATCAAAATAATATGTAAAGAACTAATCCGAAACAACTCTACCGAAATAAATTGACGAAGGCAGAATCACAGGTTCAACAAGTTGTCCTTAACACATTAGTTCGCGGGTATACTCGAGTTGAGTAATGCTAAACCCCTCACAGCGAAGATGTGTCCAGGATAAGGATGCCTGATATAACTTAAGTTAGCACAACACAAGTTACCCTCTCTTCGAACTCAGCAACGGGGATGGAAGTAAAACCGTATATAGAAAACCCTAAAACAAAAGAAGAATTTTCGATGTATAGAAAACAGAATTTCGAGTTGTATTTAAAGGAGAAGATACTTGCAAATCAAGTTAGGTTTTGGTTTACTTGAAAAACTAGTAAAACACCTAAAAGGAATTTACCCGTAAATAAAACTCTAAAATATTTTAGGAATTAATTTCCTTAAGAAAAACTCGCCCAAAAAAATAAATCCGAGTAGAAGAGGAACTTGGTGCATGGAACACGCGCATATCGCATGGGTCAAAATATATAATTTTTCCCACCCGCTCCACCCACAATATTGTTTTACAACATATCCATAAGCATATGGTTATATAGTGGAGCTCCTTCTCTATTATACCCAATGTGGGACTAAAGAGAGATTCATTCACTCATAAAATGAACAAGTATCCTTGGACCCATATGTCTCTAGATCAAACCACACCAAGACCAAAATATTTTTTATTAAAACTTATTTTTCTCCAACAATCCCCCACATGAATGATATCTCGGAAAAACGAAAAAAATCAGAGTAAGGAAAATACCATTTAGGAAAAGGTTTCCATGAGGTCTTGAACCCTTACTTAGTGAGAAGTTACCGGAACTACTTGATAAACTGTGAACCTAGTCCGGAACCTTCTCGCGAGATTTCGCTGGGTATTCCTTTTCATTCTTTTGATCTTATCATGTAAACTTTAAATTCTTCTTTCTTCTTTGTTTCTCTCGCCAATTTCCTACGAGCCTTTCGCTGCTTTGGACGTTCTTCATAATTTCTTACTTCTATTTGGTAACACAATTTCGCAAAATCTGTGTCTCCTCTAATTTTTCCAATTCCACTGGGTATAGGAAATTTGATGCATTGATGCAATGTTGACGCTACAGCCTTGATTGCGTGTATCCACGGTCGTCCTAATATCATGTTATACGGTGATTCCATGTCTACCACACATAACGTTACTTGTGTTTCAATATCCCCTAGTGGAATTCGTACCATTATCTCGCCTTTAGGTTTTGTTACAGATTTTCCAAAACCATGAACATGATATGTTGAATAAGACATTTCTTCATCCTTATATCCCATTTTCTTGAAAGTATGATAAAATATTATATCTACAGAACTTTCTGCGTCCACCAAAGTTCTATTCATAGCCCATTCTTCTACGGATTTTATTGATTCCTCATTTATCATTGGTATAGTGGATACTGTGATTACCAATGGAGATGTATGACTTAGATTTTCTTCTGGTATTTCTGCTGTTGTAAATGTGATCTCCTGCTTTTCCCAATCTTTCAATGGTGATATTTTTTCCACCGTCATAATTTTCCTTCCTTCAAAATCCCGTTTGTGTATCTTCTCCTTAATATTTTCATGAAATCTATCAATCATTGTTCTCGTTACCATTCCACACTCCAATTTTATACAATCCTCTTTGATTCTAATCATCCTTCCTTCAAATATCTCACTGATTTGTTTTATGATTTTCTTAATCTTGAACAATTCTTATCTTCTTCTTCACCTTTTTCTATGATTTTGCTAATTCAATCCCTGTTTCGGGCGCCAAAATGTAGTTGCATGATTTCCCACACTACACCCTTATTAAGATCTGGCTATAATCAACTCATAATTGAAGATTAAAAACGACACTTTATTATTTTGTTCTCAGAAATGTTTACAGAAATGGAAGAATTCAAGATTACAACTATTCTCTTGAAGTTTATCTCTCCTCAAGACTTTCTTAACTCTCAAAAATACATCATCATTTTCTGGACATATTGGGTCTCTATTTATAGGGTAGTTACATAATGGATGACAGCTAAGTTTTCCTCTTATCTCGGATTTGTTCTGCGATTGTACCGCGATAGTTACAATATTCATTCTCGCAAGTTTTGTATCCATCACGGGACAAACATTCTCTTCTCATGTTTGCTTAAATCGTCAACTATTACGTTATTATTTTGACTGCTTTTGTGACATTCGCTAGGTGTTGTTAAAATCTTGTGGTATTGCTTTCTGGGAAGCGTTGTTAATCTCGCAGAAAGGTATTGTAGCGATATTCTGGTCCTACATCTTGCCTCTTCTCATGTCTTTTCTGCGAAGAAGAGAAGATATGAGAATCTTCAATTCTTCAAAGTGCTCGTAGCCACTTTTCTTTCCATATTTTCTTCTCGACATTTCTCCGTTAATTTAGCTTAACCGCCTACATGTGTTGTAAATTCATCTTTTTACTGACACGTCTTTACTCAACAGGTTACTCCCTTTTGCCTATAAAAGGTAGAGTTAAACTTCAAAACTAATTTTGTTCTTCTATTTGTCTATCTTCTTCATCTGTTTATTTTATCTTCCGTCTGCAACTCTTCTTCCTCTTCATATTCTCTTGCTACTGTTCTAATGGAGTCATCAAGGTATGTTTTTTTATTATAATCTTTATTTGATTCAATTTTTACTCATATTCTTCGATCTTCCCTATTTGATTCTTCATAACTCCCGTATTATGTCTTCTCTTCAGTGGAACTATCCCTAACACCCAATCCTCAGTTCAAAACCCTAATGCTCGCAAAAGGCCAACTGAAAAAAATAAAAGAAGTTATGCGAATGATAAGGTGGTAAGAAACACATCCTATTTCTTAATAACAATATTGTTGCCTCTGTTTCTTATCTAAGTTATTATTCGCAGAATGTCGAGAACATCGCTAATCCTCCTAAAAGACCTCGTAAGTTTAAAGATCTTGAGGCTAATTTCTTTATCCCCACATTAACATCTGCAAAAGTTACTCCCACACCCTCACAACTGGATCCTCTTTATTATTCCTGCGAGAATATCGCTGCCAACACCTCTATTTCTTTTGACTCATTGACAAATCAAGCTCCTGAAATTGCTGTGACTGAAGTTCCTTCTAGCCCTTTATTGCCTTCAACTGTTGTTTTTCTCAAAACTCCTCCTTCTGATAATACAACCATCGCAAATGACTCCAATCGTCAACTTGTCCTCGTTACCACTTCACCCTCTGCATCTCTTCCTCCATCAAATGAAACCTTAGCAGGAGTTGATGCTGCTTTTAAAATTTTATCTAATATTTTAGACGATGCTAGAAAATCTTCTACTGACTCTCTCCAATATGAAGTTTGCGAGACCTTACTTAAATATTTTGGCTCTGATAATACTGCTTCACGTGCATCTTTAGAAAATGAAGTTAAAACCCTGAGAAAAAGCCTTCAAGTCAAAATTTTTGAATGTGATACTCTGAATCATATGCTTAGCAACTCTTCTCTTAACTGCGAGAACCTTCGCAGAAAAAATGACGAGCTGAAAGGTACAATTTTCCTGCCTTTACCCTTTTGTTTTTCTGTTTCTCTTTCATATCCCCTGTACTCAAGTCTCCTTCTTAAATTCTTAATTCATATATTAGTTTCAAATCAGACTCGTTTCATGGAAAGACTTAAATTTGAATCTATTGCTGACGAAGCTCGTGTTGAAAGAGATTCTTGGATGGACCAGTATAATAGATTAGATAATCTCTACTCATATTCGATCGATCAAATAGATAATCTTACTAATGAGAATAACCAACTATCGCAAAGTCAAAATTTATTAAGTAATGAGATTACTCGTCTCTCATATTTGTTAACCAAGTCTAAATTGGCGGTAGAATCTTTATCAGATGAAAATAAAACTTTAACCCAAGAGAAACATAGATTTTCAAGCTTGATGGCGATTTCTTCGCAGCAATTGAGTAATCTACAAAGAATATGTGATAATCAAGAGAAATCTCTTCGTTCCCTTAAAGATGAACTCAAGGAAGTAACTGAATCATCTGCTGATGAGAAGGATAAACTTATCAAGGGTAGGTTAACTCTTAGTTTGAAGGCCAGCAAGCTTCAAGACCAATACTCTCAATTGAAGAAGTCTAATTCTTTACTAGAAAAGGAAAACTCGTATCTACGCACCAGAGAAGAAAACATGAAATCTCGTCTGAAGGGTGTGGTTGGCGATAAATTTGATGACGCTATGAATCAATGGGAAAACTGTTTATTTACATTAATTCAAAAATTAACCTCGCAGAAAGAAGGTAGTCAATTGACTGCCTCTCTTGTTGACCTTTCTGTCAAATTTTGTGTTATATTTCTTGAAAAATCTTTGACTAAATGATCTTTTATCACTTTTGTTACTCGCAAAATCTGAAAGAAGTCTTCATTCTACCATCGCTGATCTTACTGATAAATTGGATAAAGTTCTCAAAGAAAACAAGACTCTTACTTCCAATTATATTGAAGCTCGCGACAAAGAAGAAAGAAGACTTGACTATCTCGAGTACTTCAAAAATATAAAGAATAGGAATCGTGACAGATGTTTCCTTCGCAAGATTCACCTCAGTGCTGAAGTTCTTGTGAACGATATTCTGCTCTCCCATTCTCTTCCTCCTATATATGTTCCTCCTTTAGAAGTTGATGATGATGAAATTCCTCTTCCCATGGATAAGGAATTAGAATTAGAATTCACTAATGATGAAGAAAATACCACTCAAGAAGATGATGAAGAAGAAAGAAGTCCTCCTAAAGAAGTAACTACAAGCGGTGAGAAGAATACTGATAAAGCTGACAATTTTAGAAAAAATAACGAATCTGGCGAGCAAGAATAGTGAATCTGGCGAGACAATCTCCAAAACTTGAATTTCATTTTTGCTTTCTTTTTCTTCTTCTTTCTTGCGAATAATGTAACTTTTGAAATTTTTAGAATTCAACTTTTGATTTTGTTTACTTTGAATATCCTCAAGAAAGATAATGAAATCTTATTTCTCCACTCCCCTACTTGCCCTTCATTATCTTTCATGAAATGGTGAATCATTTCCTGTGTCTCATTTCTGTGAACTATGTGGCTATATTATTCGTGAAAGTATGAATATATATGAGATGTAATGAGTACAGCTGCGATATTCCGAAAAATTCTGAAAGAGTTTACGATGTTATGAATCTGCCTTCTCATATATTCTCTTGCGATGAACAAATTTGTCCTGCATCTTAAAATAGAATAGTTAATTTTTAAGATTATTTTGTTGGTCTTATTTTGCCTTCCTAGTTAAAGGTCTTATTTTGCCAAAAAAGGTTTTCTTTCTGCGAAAAAATCGCAGGATGTCTTTACATTTGCATGTATTGACCCATTGATTTTGTCTTACTAAATTTTTTTCAGCATCTCTGCGACAATATGATAAGTTTAAATTCTCTTGCAAGAATTATACCTTATGGCATTGCCGTCTTGCGATGAAATCGCATGACGCTTTTACACTTTCATGTAAAAACCCATTGATCTCATCTTAACTTTTCTATTTTGGCTCGTTGCCTCTGTATAATTTTCGTCATGCGACAATATGACATGCCTAAATATTCTTGCGATCATAAAGCCCCATGATATTGCCGTCTTTAGACACTTATCAGCTCCCTGATGGAGGGTGCCGCCCTTATCTTCCCCCTGGTTGCCCCTTAAAGGAGGGCACATCGGCCATACAAGACTAGCTCCTCCCATCTAGATTTTCCAACAACCAGTTGTTTTTCGCAGCCTCTTGTCCTTTATGCCTATATGGCTTATATTTACAAGACTGCACCCTAAGTGGGGTTTTCTTCGGGCCTAGTGCATCATATCCAAGACTTGCCAAGGATGTTCAGGGTAATTTCGTACGCCCCGGGCACCCTTAACTCATCCGTGTACCTCGGCGCCTTGGTCATACTTTGCACACCTTATAAGAGGTCCTTAGTCGTCCAACCAGGGTATAACCTTATATAATTGGAAATCCAAGATCCCTATCCTATATAGGTTTTCTTTAACCCCAACATCTGCATAACTCAGGTTCCAGCAGCGGTATAACCTTATCACTGAGTCATGTCAAGAGATACCCCCTTATATGACGCACTATTAGGTCTTACATTTGCCTCTTGCAAAATTTTATTCGTGAACTAGGGTGCACGCCATAAAGGTTCGTCCCATTCTATTAATCTTTGCGAAATTTTATCCGCCATTCTTGCGATTATGCTCGCAGTTATTGCTTTGCTTTGTTATTAGTAGAATCTCGCAATTGGAATCAGAGAATTTTATTTTTATTTATTTTTATTTTTTACAACGTACCTGTATCTCTTATCTTGCAGAAGTTGTCATTGATAATACCTTTTCAGAAATAATCTATTCCATGGTCTGTCAAGTCTTTGACCAACATCTCTCCCTTCAGGGTCCATTAGTTTGTATGCCCCGGTTCCAACTATCATTTTAATGATATATGGTCCATCCCATTTTCTCTCCAATTTTCTACCATTCTCTCGCTGATAACTTGGTGTTTCTCGCAGCACTAAATCGCCAGGTTGAAATTCACGTTTCTTAACACATTTGTTGTACTCGCGGGCTAATCTTCGCTGGTAATTTTCCATATGTTGCAAAGTATTTTCTCTTTTTTTCTTCTAATTCATCCAATTTATTTAAAATCATTCCAGCACTTAGATTTCTTTCCCAAGCCTCTCTTTTTGTTGTAGGAATAGCTACTTCTGTTGGTAACACAGCTTCAACTCCATACGTCAAACAAAAAGGTGACATTCCAGTAGCTTCTCGTCTAGTTGTATTGTAGGCCCATATTGCATTATGCACCTATTCACACCATGCTATGTGGTATCCTTCTAGCTTCTTTTTTAAGATGTCTGTGATTGTCTTATTAGTTGGTTCAGCTTGACCATTTGCTTGTGGATATAGAGGAGTAGATTTTCCACACTTTATCTTAAATGCATTGAGTAGCAATTCTATATTCTGCCCTTCAAATTGCTTCCCATTATCAGACACCAACTGTGATGGAATCCCAAATCTACAAATTATATTCTCAAATATGAATGTAAAAATATCTTTATCGCAGATATGTTGTACTGCCTTTACTTCTCCCCATTTTGTGAAATAATCTTTTGTGATGATTAGGTATCTTCTTTGTCCAGAACCAGGCACAAATGGTCCCACAATATCTAATACCCATTTCCCAAAAGGCCATACACTTTTTGAAGATGATAATGGTGCTCCTGGTGCATGTATCTTCTTTCCATATAACTGGCAATCTTCGCAACGCCTTGAGAGTTGTTTTGCATCCTCATGCATATATGGCCAGTAATAGCCTTGCATTTTTGTTCTATATGCCAAAGATCTTCCTCCACTATGATTACCAGCGTCACCACTATGCAACATCTTCAATATTTTTTGTCCTTCTTCCCTCGTCAAACATCTTAGCGACGGTCCACTAAAAGATCTGCGATATAATACTCCATCTCTTAATTCATAATTGGTTGCCCTACTTTTTAATTTATGTGCCTCTAGTCGATTTCTTGGGATTTCTCCTCTTGCCAAGTATGCATGAAGATCTGCTCGCCAATCTGTAATGTTGCTCTTTCATTCTTCTTCGCCAATTTCTACCATCATCACATCTTCCTCTTCTTCTTCCTTGTTTATCGCTGGTAATAAAAGTGTTTGCATTTTTATGCACCTCGCAGCTGGATTTGTCATCATACTGGATATGAAAGCAAAAGCATCTGCGAGCCTATTATCTTTCCTTGATATGTGTCTCCATTTTATTTTTGGAATTCTCGCAGATAATTCTTAGACTAACCTTTTATACTTTCTTAAAGATGGTTCATTTGTTGTGTATTCTCCTTTTATCGGAGAATAACCAACTGTGAATCGCTGGTGATTCTAGCATTTTCCAACTTCATTTCTACCGAAAATTTTAAAGCATGAATCACGACCTCATATTCTGTTTCATTATTAGTGGATGTAAATTCCAATCTAAATGAAAAAGATGTTTTCTCTCCCTCTGGTGAAATAAAAACAACTACTATCCCATTTCCTTCTCCATTTGATGATCCATCCACCAATATCTCCCATCTGTCGGGTTCCGTTAATAGTTTTTTTGGATCTCCATGTTCCTCTTCTACATCCATCATCTCTTCCACAGCTTCATCATCTTCTAAAGGAAATTCATCTAAGAAGTCTGCGATAACTTGTGACTTTGGCGAGGATAAAACTTCATATTGAATATCAAAGTGTCCTACTTGTACATTCCATCTCTTAACTCTGCCTGATCTTTTTGAATTTTTCAATACTGACTCAATTGGAACTTTCGTTAACACTTTGACCTTATGTACTTGAAAGTAGATGTGAAGCTTAAAAGTTGCATGCACCAATGCTAGAATTAGTTTCTCAATCTTTGAATAATTTTTCTCTGCAGAATTGAATGTTTTGTTGATGTAATAAATTGGTTTTTCTACCCCTGCATCTACTCGCAGCAACACAGCACTTAGCGCATATGTGGTTGTTGCGAGATAAATCAATAGTTCATCTCCAGGTTCAACTTTCTGTAAGATAGTTATGTTCATCAAATGTTCTTTTATTCCTTGAAAATCCTTTTCACATTCATCTTTCCACTTGAATTTTGTTCCCTTCTTGAGTATATCGAAAAAATATTTGCACTTGTCTGAAGATCGCGAGATGAATCTTCCTAGCGAGGCTAAGAGTCCATTTAATTTTTGCACATCTTTTACCATCGCAGGCGTTGGCATATCGCGAATTTCTTGTAATTTTTCCGGATCAACTTGTATTCCTTCTTTTGATACAATATACCCCAAAAAATTCCCTGAAGTTACTCCAAAAGTACACTTATCGGGATTCACTTTAATATTAAATTGTCGCATCTGATCAAAAATCTCCTTAAAATCTTGTACATGATTCTAAACTTCTTTGCTTTTAGTCAGCATATCATCTACATACACTTCTAATGTTTTGTGGATCCACTTTGCAAACACCTTCTCCACCATTCTTTGATACGTTGCACCAGCATTTCGTAAGCCAAATGGCATCTTTGTATAACAATATAATCCTCTTGGAGCAAAAAATGCGGTATGTTCTTGATCTTCTTCAGCGAGAGGGATTTGATTATATCCTTTATATCCATCCAACGATGATATTCTTGCATTTCCCGCTGCTGATTCAACCATCTGTGGGATATATGGCAACGAAAAACTATCTTTAGGATAAGCTTTGTTTAAATCAGTGAAATCTATGCAAATTCTTATCCCCTTGTTCTTCTTTGGGACCACCACCATATTTGCAATCCACTCCGGATATTTTGCTTGCCTTATAATTCCTGCGTCGAGCATCTTCTGTAATTCTTCTTCTATTTGAGAATGATATGTTGTTGCGATTTTCCTTATTCTTTGCTTAAATGGTCTTATGTTTTTGTTGATTTCTAATTTATGACATGCTATTGATGGATCTATCCCTGGCATCTCATCCATGCTCCACGCGAAGATATCTTTATACTCTCGCAAGATATTTATAGTTCTTTCTTCCTCATCTGCCTCCATTCTAGTCCCAATTTTTAGCATTTTAGGCTCTTATTTACTCCCAACATTTACTTCCTTTGTTGGTTCTGCTGCAATATAACTGGCTTCAGGTTCTCCCATTGGTGTTGGTGTTTTCATAACTTTCGCGAGTTCATCTCCTTCTCGCGAGATTTCGCTGGGTATTCCTTTTCCTTCTTTTGCTCTTATCATGTAAACTTTAAATTCTTCTTTCTTCTTTGTTTCTCTCGCCAATTTCCTACGAGCCTTTCGCTGCTTTGGACGTTCTTCATAATTTCTTACTTCTATTTGGTAACACAATTTCGCAAAATATGTGTCTCCTCTAATTTTTCCAATTCCACTGGGTATAGGAAATTTGATGCATTGATGCAATGTTGACGCTACAGCCTTGATTGCGTGTATCCACGGTCGTCCTAATATCATGTTATACGGTGATTCCATGTCTACCACACATAACGTTACTTGTGTTTCAATATCCCCTAGTGGAATTCGTACCATTATCTCGCCTTTAGGTTTTGTTACAGATTTTCCAAAACCATGAACATGATATGTTGAATAAGACATTTCTTCATCCTTATATCCCATTTTCTTGAAAGTATGATAAAATATTATATCTACAGAACTTTCTGCGTCCACCAAAGTTTTATTCATAGCCCATTCTTCTACAGATTTTATTGATTCCTCCTTTCTCATTGGTATAGTGGATACTGTGATTACTAATGGAGATGTATGACTTAGATTTTCTTATGGTATTTCTGCTGTTGTAAATGTGATCTCCTGCTTTTCCCAATCTTTCAATGGTGATATTTTTTCCACCGTCATAATTTTCCTTCCTTCAAAATCCCGTTTGTGTATCTTCTCCTTAATATTTTCATGAAATCTATCAATCATTGTTCTCGTTACCATTCCACACTCCAATTTTCTACAATCCTCTTTGATTCTAATCATCCTTCCTTCAAATATCTCACTGATTTGTTTTATGATTTTCTTAATCTTGAACAATTCTTATCTTCTTCTTCACCTTTTTCTATGATTTTGCTAATTCAATCCCTGTTTCGGGCGCCAAAATGTAGTTGCATGATTTCCCACACTACACCCTTGTTAAGATCTGGCTATAATCAACTCACAATTGAAGATTAAAAATGACACTTTATTATTTTGTTCTCAGAAATGTTTACAGAAATGGAAGAATTCATGATTACAACTATTCTCTTGAAGTTTCTCTCTCCTCAAGACTTTCTTAACTCTCAAAAATACATCATCATTTTCTGGACATATTGGGTCTCTATTTATAGGGTAGTTACATAATGGATGACAGCTAAGTTTTCCTCTTATCTCGGATTTGTTCTGCGATTATACCGCGATAGTTACAATATTCATTCTCACAAGTTTTGTATCCATCACGGGACAAACATGCTCTTCTCATGTTTTCTTCAATCGTCAACTATTACGTTATTCTTTTGACTGCTTTTGTGACATTCTCCAGGTGTTGTTAAAAGCTTGCGGTATTGCTTACTGGGAAGCGTTGTTAATCTCGCAGAAAGGTATTGTAGCGATATTCTGGTCCTACACAAGTCTTGAACTGATCGCATTTGGTGCAATTCGCGACAACCATCACGCATGATATCCTCCTGGCGTTGTTAAGTTCGTGCCGTTTTGTCCAATTTGTCCCTGGACATATCCTGTTTCTCAAAATGCTTTAGAGAATTGGCTCAATTCTCATAGGAAGCGCCCCCACTTCCACATTCATATAGGTGAGTTCCATCAAGAGTGTTTACTGCTACACCCCACTTCAATCTTAAATTGAAACTATGGAACTAATTAAGACTAATTAAAAAGTCATCCTTCACATGCAGTCACACTATCACATCAACACCATAGGGAAGGGACAAAGAATGAAATTCTCTGATAGTGTTTACCTTTACCCACCATAAATTAGTTGTCTCACTCGAAACCTTGATCTTGGGATCTCCAATCAACAAGGTTGAGTATCCTTTATGGAAAGTTTAATTATTGAGCCTAAGCCCCATCCCCCTCGATGCTTTACTAACTATCTCTTTAGACAAACCTTTCGTCAAAGGGTCCACGATATTCTCCTTGGACCTTGTCCAATCTATGGAAATAATGCCTGTTGAGATTAGTAGTTTCAAAGAATCATGTCTTCTACGCATATGTATAGACTTTCCATTGTAGAAGCTATTTTTAGATCTAACTATTGCATATTTGCTATCACAATGTATAGATATAGCTGGCACAGGCTTATGCCAGAGAGGAATATCTTCTAAAAAGTTTCTTAGCCATTCAGCCTCCTCTCCTGCTTTATCTAACGCAATAAACTCCGATTCCATAGTTGACAGAGCTGTACATGTCTGTTTGGAACTCTTCCAACATACAGACGCACCTGCTAGAGTGAATACATATCCACTCATAAACTTAGACTCCTCTAAGTCTGCAATCCAGTTTGCATCGCAAAATCCCTCAAGGATGGCAGGATACCATTTGTAATTCAAACAAAAGGTCAATGTGAACTTTAAGTACCTCAGCAATCTAATAAGTACATCCCAATGCATCTTCCCTAGATTACAAGTATACCTGCTTAACCTACTCACAGCATAAGCAATGTATGGTTTCGTACAATTCATCAAATACATCAGACTTCCTATGACTCTCGAGTATTCAAGTTGGTTAACTCCTACACCCTTATTCTTCGTGATATGACACTTAGAATCATATGGAGTACAAACAGGTTTACAGTCAAACTGATTAAATTTCTTAAGTATGGATTCAACATAATGAGACTGACTCAGACTATAGCCATTAGAAGTTTTTCTAATCTTCATCCCTAATATGACATCAGTGGGGCCTAAGTCTTTCATGTCAAAGTTTTCATATAACAGTTTCTTAGTGGAATTAATAACATCCATGTTTGTACCTAGTATAAGCATATCATTAACATACAAGCATACAATCACACATGCATCCTTGACAAGTTTAGTATAAACACACTTATCAGATTCATTAATTCTAAAATCACTAGAAATCATCATATGATCAAATTTCTCATGCCATTGTTTAGGTGCTTGTTTCAATCCATACAAAGATTTAACCAGTTTACAAACTTTCTTTTCATAACATGTAACTACAAAGCCCTCAGGTTGTTCCATATAAATTTCTTCATCTAACTCACCATTAAGAAACGCTGTCTTGACATCCATTTGATGTATCTCTAGATTATGGACATAATCTATAGCAATTAACATCCTAATGGAGCTAATTCTACTCACTGGATAATAGGTGTCGAAGAAATCTATACCTTTTATTTGTCTGTAGCCTTTAGCTACCAACCTAGCCTTGTATTTTTCAATAGTTCCATCTATCTTACGTTTTCTTTTAAAAATTCATTTACAACCTATGGCCTTTCACCCTGGAGCTAAATCTACAAGTTCAAAAGTACCATTTTCTCGAAGGGAATCCATTTCACTAATGGAAGCTTCTTTCCACCATGAAGCTTCTGGACAAGTCATGGATTCTCTATAAGTCTGAAGATCAGACTCGGCTAGGTATGTAATGCAACCAGGATATGTTTTCTTAGTTTTAGCCCTTTTACCTCTTATAGGTTTTACTTATGGTTCATCTTCCTCTAAAGGTAATGACTGACTAATTGAAGGCACATATAAGGGATCATCATTACATCTCTTACAAGAGTCACGTTTCAAAGGAAAAACATTCTAAAAAAACACAGCATCCCTAGACTCCATGATAGTATTCAACCCTATGTCAGAAATTTCAGAACTCACAACCATAAACCTGTGAGAACTAGAATGCTCAGGATACCCTATAAAAACACAATCAACGGTTTTGGGTCCTATCTTATTTTTCTTAGGAGGAGGGGTGCCCACCTTTTCCAAGCACCCCCACACTTTAAAGTATTCATAATATGGTTGTTTACCTTTCCATAACTCATATGGAGTTTTATCAGATCCTTTAAAAGGTACTCTGTTTAGGATGTAATTGGCAGAGAGGATAGCCTCCCCCCACAAATTCGAAGGTAATCCTGAACTAATCAACATGGGATTCATCATATCATTAAGGGTACGGTTCTTACGTTCAAATACACCATTGGATTGAGGTGAATAAGGGGCTGTAGTATCATGTATTATGCCATGTTCTTCACAGAAATCTCCTACATGAATTTCGTACTCACCACCATGGTCATACCTAATAGTTTTAATGGTAGTATTCAATTGGTTTTCGACTTCACTTTTATATATCTTAAAGTCTTCTAAGGCATCGTCCTTCCCTCTAACTAAGTAAACATGGCAGTACCTCGTACAATCATCTATAAAAGTAATAAACCATTTCTTACCACCTCTTGTTTGAACTGACTTAATATCAACTAGATCTGAGTGGATTAAATCTAAGGGTTTAGAGTTTCTCTGGACATTCTTATTGAATGATTTCTTAGCATGCTTAGATTATACGCAAATCTCACACTTATTATTTTTATCTAAAATGAATTTCGGTATGCATCCTACGCTAGCCAGTTTATGCATTGATTTATAATTTACATGACCAAGTCTACCATGCCAAACGTTCAATGACACACACATGTAAGCAGAAGAATCATTCAATTTCAATTCAGGACAGTGAACTTCCATATGACCGGAATTTCCACATACCCAACAAGCACCTTTAATTTTTGTAATGCCAGAATCTGGTTTACGAAACATACCTTTCTTGTTAGGTCCATGCTTCGTGTTGCGATAGTTGTTGTCACTTTTTCCATCTTTGGGTGACTTGTGTTCAGACATATGAGCTTTGTTTGCCATGTCCCTTGCAGATGACACGTTCCTGTCTTTGGTGCACAACATCTCTTCCACTTGAATCTTCTTTCCCAATTCAACCATGTTGATCTCTCCAGTTTCATGTCTCATCTTTTTCTTGTACTCCGACCAAGAAGATGGTAACTTCTCAATCACCGCAGACACTTAAAAAGTCTCATCAATAAGCATACCTTCAGCAAGAATTTCGTTAATGATTTGTTGAAATTCGAGGAATTGATCAACAACAGACTTATCATTCGTCGTCTTGAACTCCATAAACTTTGCCACCAGAAATTTCTTGCTTCCTGCAGTCTCAGCTTGGTACTTTGCTTCTAACGCAGTCCACAACTCATAAGAAGTCAAGTTCTCTTTATCATTGTAAAAATCATACATCGCATCTTCCAAACCATTCGTGATATGATTTTTAGCCAGAAAATTAGACCTCGTGTTAATATTGACCTCCTCCGCAGTCAAACTTTCAGTATCGTACAAGTCATCACATGGAACCAGTACATAATCCAGTTCATGATGGCTCAAATAAAACAACATCTTGGATTGCCATCTCTTGAAATCCTTTCCGTTAAACTTTTGTGGTCTTTCTACGTCGTTGTTTCCCATTGTTACAAGGAATAATTAATGTGTTAAGATTGTTGGGATCTTGCAACAATAAACAGCTCGTTAGAAGTATCAAAATAATATGTAAAGAACTAATCCGAAACAACTCTACCGAAATAAATTGACGAAGGCAGAATCACAGGTTCAACAAGTTGTCATTAACACATTAGTTCGCGGGTATACTCGAGTTGAGTAATGCTAAACCCCTCACAGCGAAGATGTGTCAAGGATAAGGATGCCTGATATAAATTAAGTTAGCACACCACAAGTTACCCTCTCTTCGAACTCAGCAACGGGGATGGAAGTAAAACCGTATAGAGAAAACCCTAAAACAAAAGAAGAATTTTCGATGTATAGAAAACAGAATTTCGAGTTGTATTTAAAGGAGAAGATACTTGCAAATCAAGTTAGGTTTTGGTTTACTTCAAAAACTAGTAAAACACCTAAAAGGAATTTACCCATAAATAAAACTCTAAAATATTTTAGGAATTAATATCCTTAAGAAAAACTCGCCCAAAAAAATAAATCCGAGTAGAAAAGGAACTTGGTGCATGGCACACGCGCATATCGCATGGGTCAAAATATGTAATTTTAATAAAACGCTCCACCCACAATGTTGTTTTACAACAAATCCATAAGCATATGGTTATATAGTGGAGCTCCTTCTCTATTATACCCAATGTGGGACTAAAGAGAGATTCATTCACTCATAAAATGAACAAGTATCCTTGGACCCATATGTCACTAGATCAAACCACACCAAGACCAAAATATTTTTTATTAAAACTCATTTTTCTCCAACAAAAATTGCACTCGTTTTTCTATTCAACTAGTAATACGAGTCCCTAACTAGATTGCAAAATATACAAGGTTTGGATCTATATCGGCCGGAATCTTCCGTCGATGAGAGAAATTTAAGAGAGAATCAGCAATGCTTTTAGCATTGTTTAAGTACATAGTGAAAGACTCAGTCACTTCAAAATCATTCTTGGTTTTGTATTCGTTGCTCTTTCTAATGCAGTTGTCATTTGGTTTCATGCTAGTTAATGATAACTTGTCGATCAGTACAAGGTTCTGATTGTCCCGCGTTAAGTTGTCTTTGACTGATTTTCTTCTGAATGTCCATTGCCCTGTATTCCAATTGAAGCTGTACAATGGAAGGAAGCGATGGCCATAAATGGAAATGAATTCTAGAGCTGACAAAATGAAATCAAATTCTTCGCTCGACATGTAATATGGGAAGCTGATTCTTGTCCATCCTGGTTTTATACCAAGGTAACCCTGCAGATGAAAGTGAACACAATATTATCACTTTTATAACGAGCCTTATAGATATGCTATATATCTGAAAATGTGATTATTCATAATTGCCTCAGTAACAATGCAGCTGAAAATACCTTTTGGATGGTTGCACGAAAAGAAAGGGAGAGATTCTCATCCACACCAAGCAAATGGTGACCGTAGGGACCAGCACAGGCACACCCACCTCGAGCCTGAATGCCAAAAAGGTCGTTCAGAAGTTTCGCAGCAAAAGGTCCATGTAAAGGCTTCCCTGACTTTCTTGTCATGTAAAGGCTTCTTTTCCTTTCATCAACAACTTCAGTAATGGTGTGTTGGTATTTCAATTTTGTTGTCGGGCAAACTAGAAAAGAAAGGATGGCTAATCTTGTAACCTTAGTATTCCCTAGGATCCATATGTTTGGATTTGGAAGGAGTCTCTCCAGAGCTTTTTCTATGTAACGTTGCTCCTTATTTGCAATTACATTGTAGCTAATGTACTCTTTAACCCAAAATGCCAATGATGCTCTTATCTTTTGAATGATTGGCGGTGTACCGGCGTCTTCTCTTTCTTCGATATCATCATAGTATAATGTGTCCTGCAGTTATCGAGCATAATATTACAACATGTACAAGTAAATCAAGAACAACTTATAATGCAACGTGGTAGACAACTGTTGGGGGGTTTTAGGTATATTACCTTTGCGTCGAAGTTATTGACATAGGTGACCGTTCCTCCTCCACAAGTTGAAGGAGGGGAAGATCGCAGTTGATATAAGGCCTTGTTCATCATGAGAATTCCTGGCGTTCCAGGACCACCAAGGAACTTATGTGGGCTTAAGAAAATAGCATCGTACCCATCCATACTGCCAGATCGCATGTCGATCTCCACATATGAGGCACTGTATCAAAGACAAGACGGTGAAAGTTAATACTATTAGCCGATCAAAAAGAAAATAACGTGCAGGTATACCAACGCACCTTGCAGCAAAGTCAAAGCATGCAAATGCACCATAACTGTGAAGTAGACATGCAATGGCACGCGTATCGACCAATATGCCAGTGACGTTACTACAAGCCGAGAATGAACCTAACATGGGACGGTTTTCGGACTTAAATCTCTCGAGCTGAATTCTCAAACTCTCCATGTCTACCAATCCATCATCATCTAACCCTATTTCTATAACTTCCGCTATACTCTGACGCCACGAAAGGATGTTCGAATGATGTTCATATGGCCCTACAAAAACTACCCATCTTTCTTCATTCGTCATAACTTGGCTCTGAATAATTCTATCTCTGAGAATTGATGGAACCCAAATGCCCATTACTTCTTGTAGTCTCTTAATTGCTGCGGTGGTTCCCGATCCACAGAAAAGCAGGGCATCGTTTAAACTTCCACCCAAGCATTTCTTTATGTACTCTGTTGCTTCCTGTACCATTTTACTCGTTTTTCTCCCCACATAACTATCACTTGTATGTGTGTTTCCTGCTCCAATATAGTAACTAGAATTAGCTAAATACATTAAAAAAAAAAAAGTTGTCAAGCTAGAATTACCATTTGGCCGGAATTCATCTTCCATCCAAATGGGAATTCCGTGAAAATTGAGGCCTCGTTTGCACATGACTTTCCCAAAAAAATTCCCAAACTAGAATATCTCCACGTGACTAAGCCTGTTTGGGATTGTTTTTTTCCTACAAAAAGCACTTTGTAACCAACTCGTAACAAACTTTTTAGGAAAATAGCCTTTTAAAAGCAGAAACCTGTTGACCCACTCAATTTTAATTAATTAATTCTCTATTTTAACTTTGTTATTATATTAAAAAAATAAAATTTACCCTTAAATATTTATTTATGTACAATTATTTCACTAATCAAATTTTATTATTTTTTGTTATAAAATAATAAAACCTGCGGCCCATGCCTTAGCTTCTTATGCCCTGGATCACAAAGTCCAAAATACGTGGACTAGTTCTAATATTCCGACTAGTATTATAAGTCTCTGAAGTCTGAAATGTAAGCAATGACTAGTTCTTTCTGTAACCTTTTGGCTTCCAAGAAGAAAAAAAAACAATAAAACCTTATGGCATCTATTTGTAAAACAACAATAATAATAATAATAATAATAATAATAATAATAATAATAATGGTAAAAATTAAAAATTAAATGTTTAAAATGTGAATAAGAATTATTATTTATTTAAATAATATTAAAAAAAATATATTTATTAATAGACGTAATTTATAAAGAATTTTTAAACCATGTTTATTTTCGTTATTAGCCACATCATAAGCACTTCAACATGATAATTTACCAAATAGAATTTGCAGTTTGTTGGTTCCACAGCATTTTACATATTATAGTTTACCAAACGTCTGACTACTTTATTTTTAAAGCACAACACAATAACAACGCACAATATAACACAACAGAAAAATACTTTCGTAAAACTCACATCAATACTAAACTAGGCTGTGGGAGTCAATATTGTCGAGCTATCAAATATTTGGCTCACAAAGTTCCACCCCCTTGTCCATATGGTGTGACCCATACCCAACAAATAAATTAATTTAAGCATTTAATACCTGGTTGACATACCGAACCATATGACACATTCAATAATGAGGGACCTTCCTAACTTTATTACTAAAAATAGCTAGCAGTACATTTATGTGGTATTGTGGTTATCATCTGGAAAGACTTGAAGAATCCAAAATGTGTAAAAATGAAACTGCAAAAAGTTTTGTTTTCTAGGCTATGGATGGATTAGAGCAACTGAACATGTGAAAGACGGATGCGAAAATAGATAAAAGAAGGAAGAGTTGTAGTTACCATAAAATGGAAGGACATTTTGAATGATGTAATTTTCAATGTAGTGAAGAGATCTTCCGGAAGCAGTATGATCCGCATAAACTAGTTTCCTTTTCCCAAAAGGTGTGTCAATTTTTAAATCATCTCCGATTACTTGTGACCTTAACCATCTCAACTTGTTCTCATTTTCATCATCATCTGCTACTTTCTTATCTTTATCAGTATGATAATGATTGTTGTCGCCGCCGCTGTCTTGCGAGCCCGAGTCGAATGGCTGAGCAGTATACATGACCATAATTCCAAAATCTAACTTTTTTTATTGATTGATATAAATGAATGGAAGAAGAGAAGAATAGAAGAAGAAGAAGAAGACACCGAAGAAGTTCAAACAAATGAAGGCATTATTTATAGTGACAAGTAATGTGATCTTGTAGCTTGGTCATGGTCAATGGTCAGCTGAAGATTGGGTTCTTTTGTACGCGCAAAGCGGCAAAACAAGTGTCCGCATCATATTATTTGTATTCCAAAACTGAGGGACAAGAATTAGTTTGCTGAACCAGTTGGTAATTACTACTGGTCTGCTACTACATAGATTTCGAACACAGTTTTCAAGTTAGCACTGTGTACATGCTTTGAAGAAGAAGTGTAATTTTTGTTGATAAATTATTATTAAGCTAGAGTCTAGAGTTTCTTTTTAGATAGGATATCCTGGTTAGCTATGTGCCTGCGTCAGTGTGCTTTTGAACCGATAAAATATGTGGTTTATCTTTTTATTGGTCGAACACACGTATATCCGTTGACACTTGACATGGTACATAATAATCTGATAGCAAGTTGATTAGCTTACTTAGCTATGTGCGTGCGTCAGTGGTTTAAATGATATTAATTGGATCAAAATGACATGATGTGTGTATTACACGTCTGGTCAAGGTGTAATATTTTTATCAAAATGACGTTCTGTAGGTGTAACAGTAATATTTATTAGTCGTTCAGAGTTGACATATAAATCCAATCCAATCCAGTTTTTTTTCAGTAAAAAAGGGGAATCTAGATGGGCTTGTGTTGTTGACTAGTTGGGTGGGTACATAAAATCTGCCCGTCATGTGTCCGAGGTAGATTGAACGAGGAAACGAAGTGAATCTTCAAGAAAGATGTTATACACCAATTTCTAAGAAAGTGTCAGCGAAGAGTCAAATCAAGTGTCAGAGTTTACTTTAGCGAAGTTCACATCGCGAGGTACTGATTAACGAGGTAGCACTGACTTGTACCAGAAGATACATCACGAAGAAGATTGGAAATGCGAGGTGTGAATTGTTGTGAAAGAAAAGAGAGAGAGCATACGAAGTCAATGGCGCGAGGTGAGCCTTGCGGCGCAAGAAATAGTAGGACCCCCGAGGTAAAATGAGCGAGATGTGGATTGTTGTGCAAAAAATGGGACAGCTGTTCCCGACAACAGCCGAACTTTAAGGCGTAGAATAAGCGAAAAGTTGATATGAGCGAATTAAAAAGTGTGTATCCGAGATAAATCAAGTTGTAATCCATTATGTAACTTTCTCCTATAAAAGGAGGATTGAACCCTCTGTAAAGGGGGTTGGAACATTTGGGAAAGGTGAGAGAACTCTTGTGAGGGAAGAATTAGGATCCTAAGTGTCCTTGTGTGGCTTGTAACTTAAATTTCTAAAATCGGTTGAAATATAAGATTTGTGTTTTGTCTCGTTTGTGTTCATCTTTGAGTTCATCAAATTAGTAAGTGGGTGTAACTGCGGATTTTCTGCGGTTACATTTTGGCGCCGAGAAACAGGGATCTCATGTTGAGATTTCAATCTCCCTTGAGATAGTTTGAGAGATTTGTGATCGTATGAGAGTCCTTCCTCAAAATCATTAAGTGAGTTGTTACTTCATAAGAGCCGGAGATTAGTGACTAAGAAACCGAGGCAGTATTGGAAGAGGAAAGGTAGATCTGAGATCTGTTATCTTGAAGGTGAACAAGTTAGTTCTGGTCAAAAAGCCGGTGAATCGGAAAAAGAAAGATTAACAGGTTGTCCATGGAAAGAGTACCGGAACGAGCACATCACATCATCGCATCGAGAAGGATCTTGCGTCTGGCAGGAAGAGAAGGAGGAAGGATGGAGAGAGGCGAAACGTGAAACAGAGGAGGAAGACAAGGTGCAATCCAACATGGAGAAGATGATCGTTATCGAGAAGGATCGATCCATACCGCTAACACCGAAACGGAGGAGGAAGAAGAACCTGTGCAAGGAAGCGGAGAGGAGAATATCAATGAAGAAAATATGATGTTAGAACAAATTAGAAAGGTGCTACGTTTAGAAAGAAAAAGAGAAAGAGAGAGAGCTCTAATGGAGCAAAGATACATACTCATGAGGCTGAATGCGGTCGTGATGCAGCAAAAAAACCAACTCAACGAGGAAAGGACTGTTCATGATTTACGAGGCGAAGCCGGTACAGGATAAAACGCAACTCAAGGGGAAGGAGTACCGCCGGATGAACAAGGAGAAGAAATAGGAGAACGAAGGAGGATGCGTCAAAGAGAAAGCAGCGAAGAGAGATTGCTGAGGAGAGCTTCGGAGGAAACTAGGTGGGAAGATCAAAGACGGCGATTTGAAGTGGAAAGAACTCGAGAGGCGGAAAGGCTTCGTGAAGAATAAAGACTAAGAGAAGAAGAAATAATATGAAAAGAAGAAAGATCTCGTGAGGAGCAAAGACGTCGTGAACAAGAATGGCAAGAGGAAGCGAGGAGGTACGCAAAAAAAGGAAGAAGAAAGACATTGAGAAGAGAGAAGAAGACATGAAGAAGAGGGAAGGGAAGATGATGATGAGCGAGATAGAAGAAGGAGAAGGCGCATGCGAGATGAGGGAAAAGGAGAGGTCAATCAAACGGTCATGAACGAGATACATGAGATAAAAGCATTACTCAATAAATCACGAAGAGGAGGACGAGTGCAACTGGAAGAAGCAATTGTGGAGGCTGACAAATCACCATTCTCGCGCGAAATATTGGAGGGAAGAATCCCAGGAAGATGTTCATTGCCCACCTTCGGAAGTATCTTCGATGGAACAGGGAACGCAGTGCAGCATCTAAAACAATACACCATCTCACTAATGCAATGGGCGAAGTACGAGACGGTGTTATGCCAGTATTTCCCAGCCAATTTAACCGGGGAAGCCTCAAAGTGGTTTGAAGGGTTAGTAGAAGGTTCAATCTCGTCGTTCAAAGTTTGCAGAGGATATTCTTGACAACTTACATAAGCAACAACATGTTAAGACCTGGAATAGAAACCTTATTCAACTTGAGAAGGAAACCGAGCGAAAACCTGTGAAGTCTCATAACGAGATGGAGGTCGGTATGCAGTGAACTCGCAGGAAGAGTAGATGAGAGAAATTTCATTCTGGCCTTCGTTAACGCGTTAATACCAACTGATCTCTTACACACACAATTATTCGTAATTCGTAACACAGTAAAAATGAGTAAACTCTGAGAGTATCAGGAGGAGTACGTAGCGCTAGAGGAGAAACAAAGGTAGGCTATTGAGGCAGCTCCGATACAATCCAAGGAGGGAAATTTGTGTCTCTTTCCATGAGTAGCAAGCGTAATAGAAGATGACATGAAATATGTGGAAGCAGAGCCGTTAGCAACAATTCCCACGAAATTTGTAGCAGTATCCAATGGAGATCAAGAGTGGATAGATCAGCATCGGAGGTATATTGATCCCAGACCTCGGAATTATGAGTCACGAGGTGACAATTCAAGGAAGATATAACCTAGGGCAATGATATGGAGATAAAAGACCACAGTTCGAGGATGTGGCGTTGCCTGAACTTAACACCACAATCGAGAATATATGGGAAGCGATTGTTCTAACCGAAGAAATTCCTCCCCCAGAAAATTTTGGGATGGAACCCTATCCAAGTGCAAGAAGTGGCGACTTTTGAAAATATCATCATTTTCACGGACACCTCACGGAATAGTGCAGAAACATACGACGAATAATACTTCGTCTGATTGAAAAGGGGAAGCTCAAACATTTTCTAGCGAATCCGGGGCCATTAAAGCCACCACCACCTCGGAAAGATGATCAAAATCAAGCAAAGATATACATAATCGAAATTGATAGGGGAACTCAGAAAATAAATTGTAATTCTATCATTCATTATGCGAAGAACATACGGAATTTTCATGATAATGTATTACAATGGGTTCAAAAATGGGATTTTGAAGGAAATGAGATATTCAGTATCGCAAAGAAGGAGACATTGGAAGAATGGCAAAAAAGAGCCATTTCTTTTTCAGCAACAGATGCCCCAGATGGAGGAGCTTCGCACACAGACCCATTGGTGATCACCTTGAACTTAGGATAATACACGAAGTGGGAAGAAATTTACACAAGAAAAAAGAGAATATGGGCCATAGATATAATCTTAGTGGACACGGGGAGCTCGGTGGATATACTATTTTATCACACATTCAAAACGATGGGCTACCGAGACTCAGACTTAGTGTCATCAACTTACATATCTATGGGTTTAACGGAGTGGCATCAAAGCCAAGAGAAGAACTGGTCGTGAAGATCTTCGCAGGGGAACTGGAAACCGATATAACAATATGTGTGGTGGATGTAGAATCCCCTTACAACGCTCTGATTGGGCGACAATGGATACATGGGATCAAGGAAGTAGCACCAACTTACCACCAAGCTATCCGATTCCCAATGCCAAGTGGAATTGGTGAAATAAAGGGAGATCAGAAAGAGGCCAGGGAATGCAATGAAGAGGACGTTCATAACTATGACGAGAAGTTAAGACGCAAGAAAGAGCAAAAGAAGAAGGTGTTGGAATCAAAGAGGGAAGAATAATTAATGATATATATGGTTAAGGCAAAAGAAGGATGGGCTATTCCTAGTGAAAATCCTGAAGATAAAGATAAACCTTTATAGAAATTAAAGGATCCATTTCCACTCGGAGAACCGGTCATGAACTTCGTCACAGTAGAACCTACACAGGAGATAAACTAGGGTAACGAAGATGAGGTGAAGATGGTTAGGATCGGGACGAAGATGGAGACGGAAGAAGAACCAAGATTGATAAATCTGCTGAAATAATACCTTGATGTATTTGCATGGGGCATGAGCGAGATGCCAGGAATAGACCCAGAAGTCGCGTGCCATAAACTGGATCTAAACCCAGCAATTAAGCCAATAAGGCAACGAATACGGAAGATAGAAACTGCTTACCATGAGCAGATAGAGCAAGAATTACATAAGATGATGGACTCGGGAATAATAAGACCCGCGAAGTATCCAACATGGATTGCCAATATGGTAATAGTACCGAAGAAAACTACAGGAATAAGAATATGCATAGATTTTAACGACTTGAATACAACTTCCCCGAAGGATAGTTTCCCGCTACCCAATATACCCCAGATGGTGGAATCAGCGTCTGGATACAAGCGGCTAACATTGATGGATGGTTATTGCAGATACAATCAGATACCACTCGCGGAGGAATACCGAGAGCACATGGCTTTCTTCGCACCTAGAGGGTTATACTGCTATACAAGAATGCCGTTTGGTCTGAAGAATGCAGGGGAAACTTACCAACGGATGGTCGAGAAGATCTTCGCTAAATGGGTGCACACTAAATTGGAAGTCTACGTCGACGATATGTTGGTAAAGACAAAAGAGTCAGGAGATCACGTTGAGGATTTGAAAGAAATCTTCGAACAGATGAGAGTATATAAGATGAAAATAAATCCTGCGAAGTGTATATTCGGCGTAGAGTCAGCGAAGTTCCTGGGGCACATCGTGTCCGAAAGGGGAATCGAGGTAGATCCAGCCAATTTCAAGCCATATTGGACATGCCATCGCCATCGACGAAAAAAGACGTGCAAAAACTAAATGGACAATTGGCAGCTTTGGGTAGATTCATTTCTAGATCCTCAGATAAATGCAAGCATCTTGAAAAAGGGAGATAAATTCTCATGGACGCAAGAATATGAGCAGGCATTACAAAATATAAAAAAATACCTTATCAACCTCTCAATCCTCCAAAAGCCCGAACCAAACGAAGAATTGTTGATCTGTCTCGCGACCACACCAAATGCAATAAGTTCAGTGTTACTTCGATCAGATGAAGGCGTCGAAAAACCTATCTTTTACGTCAGCAAAACCATCAATGCTGCTGAAAATAATTACCCGAAGATAGAAAAACTAATTCTAGCGTTGGTATACTCATCAGAAAAATTGCGAACTTATTTTCAGACTCACAAAATTAAAGTTCTAACCAGAATCCCAATAGAGTCAACTTTAAAGAACAAAGAGAGTTGGGAGAGTTGAAAGGTGGAATACCCGAATTGATCAATTCGGATTAAAATACGAAGTCCAAACTTCCACGAAGTCACACATAGTTGCAGAATTCTGGTCGAATTCCCAATGAAAGAAGATGAAGGAGTGGAGGAGATGTTAGATGTAGATGAGGAACGTCCATACCCTATAGACTTGCTAAAATAAAATCATCCGAGGATATGGGAGATATTTGTGGACGGAGCATCAAACAGTGCCGGAGAGGGAATGGGAATTGTATTTACTTCGCCAGAAGGAGCGAGAACAGTATTATGCTTCCGGTTGGAATATAAAGCTACTAATAACAAAACAGAGTATGAGGCGGTCATACAAGCTCTGAGGCTGGCCATCGAGATGAAACTAGACGAAATAAGAATAACTAGTGACTCTCAGTTGGTATTCAGGCAGATAGAGGGAAAGTATCAAGCGAATGATGTTGTGATGAATCGATATTTACAACTCGTGAAAGAATATTCAAAGAAAATATCAAATATAATATAGAGGCAAGTAAGCATAGATAATAATAGACATGCGGACGCCTTAGCCTTCATTGCCTCGATGATTGATGATACTTCGGAGAAATACATCCAAATTGAAAGATTAATGCGTCCATCGGTGACTAACGAGTTGGAGGGTGAGAAGGTCCTAATGATAGAAAAGAACATTTTATCTGATGAGCTGAGAGAAGATGATTGGAGAGTCCCGATTCACAGGTATTTGGAAAGAGGAGATCTACCTAGAGACAGATTTGAGGCCCACAAGATCAAAGGGAGATCCACGAACTATGAGTTGCGAGAAGGAATCCTATATCGGAGGTCATTCCTAGGCCCACTGTTGCGGTATCTATCACGGGAAGAAGGGATAAAAATCATGAAAGCAATACATTACGGTGATGCTGGGAATCATAGCGGAAAGAGGTCATTGGCTTATAAGACTAAGACGCAAGGGTACTTCTGGACGAACATGCATAAAGATGCAAAAGATATTGCGACGAGGTGTGAATCTTTCCAAAGATTCGGAAGACAGATACATGCGCCATCAACAAACCTGAATTCTGTGTTGAGTGTATGACCATTTGCCATATGGGGAATAGATATCGTGGGACTGCTTGTTGAAGGAAGCAAGAAGCAAAAATACTTGATAGTGGCAATGGATTATTTCACGAAATGGGTTGAAGCCAAGCCTGTGAAAAACACGCGAGATGACGACATATACGATTTTATACTAGAGCACATCATGTGTAGATTCGGGATCCCTCTGCAAATCTTCTCCGATAATGGAATGCAATTCGAAGGATAAAATGTGAAGATGTTGTTTAGCACTTTCAAGATACAATCTGCAAAATCGACCCCGCTGTATCCGCAGAGTAATGGACAAGCGGAGGCGACGAACAAAACGATAGCATCCACTTTAAAAAAGAAGTTAAATGGGCATATCCATAACTGGTGCGAAGAGGTTCCGAAGGTACTATGGTCATATAGAACCACCAGGCGAGAAGCAACCAGGATGTCTCCTTTCTGTTTGGCGTATGGAGTAGAGTCAGTTCTACCTACCGAGATCATGTTTCTTACCACTAAGAGAGAGGCCTGGAAAAAGGATCTGAACTCGGATATGATTCTGGCAAAATTGGATGACTTGGAGGAAAACAGGGAAACTACTCTACAACACATGACGAATTATCACCGAAGGCTATCTCGTGAATACAACAATAGGGTGAAGGAAAGGGGATTTGTTCCAGGGAAGTTGGTCTTACGAGAAATACCGCCATATAAAAAAGGACCTGGAGGGAAACTGGAGCCTACATGGGAATAATCCTTTATTGTAAAGAGAAGAGTGGGGAACGGAGCTTACAACCTCGCAGACTGTGAGGGGAAAGATACAGATAGCAACGGAAACATAATATATGGCAAAGCAGAAAGGCAAGGCCGTAGACTAGATCACCCGTGGAATCCAATCTACATCAAGAAGTATTATCCTTAGGAAGCGAAGAAATTCGCGGAGAGAAGTGTTATAAAAAAATGGTATCATTTTGTGAACGACAAGAGAAATGAAATGAAGTGTTTATTAAGCGAGCAAGAACAAAGCGAATAGTAAAATTAAAATACCGAACAAAAAAAAAATGCAAGGGTGAAAAGTAAGACCTCACTAGGAGGCTGAATAAAAAATGTACAGAAGAAAAGGCAAGAGTAAGTCCTCTATAAAACCTCTACTTAGGGAGGCTGAGACCTTGTGGCGTGCAACCTAGTTCGCACAAAGTGCAAGAGGCAAAAGTAAGACCTAACGCGCATCATGAGACAACCTCAGGAGATGGCCCATCCGTCATGATCTAGGGGGAAAATGTAAGACCCATCCGCCGGGGGCCCCAATTGGGTAACCACTCGGTAAGGAGTGTAGGAACGAGCCAGTGGAGAAGAAGATGGCCTGGTGTAGTTCTTCCGCTCGGTCCCAAAGCCACCCCACCTAGGGCGTGACTTCGTAACCAAGAGTCATATCGGCGAAAGGGTACGAGGTCACGAAGTAACTGATACCTAAGCCCAAAAGCACGGGGGTACTCGGAGGGGAAGGGACGGCACCCTCCTTTAGGGAGCTGAGTGACAAAAAAAAAGACGACAATGTTACGGGGCTAGTACTCACGGGAGTAGGTAGGCCTGTGATATTGACGCATAATAAGACCTCAATGAGCGAGATAAGGCGAGGTTGATGGATCTTTATTCTAACCCGAGTAAAGAGCTCCTGAGACTTCATCGCAAAACCTTGCACAACGGGGTGGGGCAAAATAAGACCTTAACTAGGAGGAAAAATAAGACCCCGAAATGATGAGAGAGATGTGAGGCAGAAAATGAGACCTGAGGCAAAACAAAAAGGCAAAATACGAAGAAAAGCAAGAGGCAAGCACATAATCATGCTTGATCTCATGAATCGTATCAAATGAGAAAGAGCGATGAAGATTCGAGAAATCTTTATCAATTGAGAAACACTTGCGATTGAAATATTGCATATGATAATATTTATATTAACTTGATTATGCCATGATTTGAATATTAATAATGCAGAAACAAGCCCTAAAAGGCAACAAGGTATAATTACAGACGAGATGGGAACGATAAGGAATGCAAGGAGAATAGATACACAAAAATTATGGTACGCTACATAAATCTGCAAAAGAATAGTAGGCAAGTATATACTTTTAAATAAGGTTTTATTCTTTTGAGCATTTACTTTGCGCTAAGGTAGGAGACCAATGAATCTGGCAAAATACATAATGATTTATATTCTCTACTTGCTAATAACTTCGGAAATATCCAAAGAATAAGGGGCAAGTATATACTTAAATATGTTTATTATTCTCTGACTATCTCATTCGTAAAGTATATACTTGGCATGTCGGATTGATTCCGAGTTAGTAGGATAATCTAGCGAAGTACGTGCAATATTTGTCAGGATATGCAGATTATACACTCTAACCATGGTAAGTGAAACTAGCAAAATGAGATAAGAATATGAAATAACAGATCGGAAAAATCAGGTATATTATGGCAAAATAAAAGAAGAAAATGTTGTGCCCCCCAAGCTTGGGAGCGCCCAGATAAAATGTTAAAGAAATGAGGAACCAAAAGATTGAACTGACATCAAAATAAATAATCAAGGATTGCCAGCTTCCTCCTCAACAGAACCACTTCCATATCCATGAACTCCAGTGTCACCACCACCAGTACCAGCTCCACTGCTGCCCTCCATGCCTTGAGGAACTTCGCTTTTGGGCTCCTCAACATCTTCGTCAGTCTTTGTATCTTCGCTCTCACCATCAACATTAACAGGCGGTTCATCATCGGAGAAGACTTCAAGATCCATGGAAGGAATATCAAGGCCGTGAGAACTGCAGAGCTCAGTGACGAATTTCACCTTCTCCTCTTGGGCATTCCTGCGAGTAAACTTCGCGACCTTCTTGGCATCCTTTTCCATCTTATCACAGTCTTCATTCAGAAGTGTAAGACTTTCCTTCAGATCGGACACCTCTTTGGCAAGACCATCCCTTTGGCGATACAGGTGCAGGATTTGATTCTTCAAACTCTCCTCAGATTCTGTAAAATGACAGCAAAGTGAGAAACAAGTCTAACGGAGAAAAATGTGAAGCATGACAATAACACCTATAGCTACCTTCTTTCTGTGAAATAACAGAACTTAGAGTTTTCTGAAGGTCGATGTTCAGAAAGTCAAGTCTCGACGCTTCCGATTCAAGAAAATTGCAGAGTTCGTGAGAAGATTTATCCTCATCTTTGTTAAGATCAGACGAAAGACTATCATCATCAGGAGACCATATAACAAGTTTGCCACTCCTCGGAGGAACAACAAGCTTTTTCTTCATAGGGGAGGCAGGATCTGTTTTCTTTCCTTGAAATCTCTCCAAGCGAGCCAAGATGGAGGACATATCACCACTTAACCTAATATTCTCGTCCCTTAGCCAAATATTCTCAGCCTCCAACTTCTCACACTTCGGCTTTAACTTGGAGAGTTCGCTCATGAGTTTGCGAAGTTCAACTTCGGACTTATCCTTCCTCTTAATTATCCTCTCCTTATCCTTCTCCAGCCGTTTACCATGAGCCATGGAGGAGGAGTGAAGATTTCGCGAAGTTGTAAGAAGATTATTAGTCCGACGCAACTCAATCCTTAAATGTTCATTTTCTTCGTGGAGATGAGAGTTTATCTCTTCATTATTAGCAGACTCATTGGCTAAACGATCAGACAAAGAATATGATGTCGTCAATTTCTCACTTAAAATCTCGTTCTCGGTCAAGTAACAGTTAATTTGAGACAGAAGATTTTCTTGTTCGGCTAGGCAATCCTCAGTGGTCGACTTGGCTTCCTCATAACTCATGTAATACTTCGCAAAACGGGCTTAACGAAAATAAAAGAATAGTAACAGTACACCATTTTTAGAGATTAGGAACGCTGCCTGGACGTTGCTGACTGGGGTCGCAACGGCTGATCAACGTTGCAAAACACGGTGTTGCATTTTTTTCGCAACGGCATATTCTCCATTGCGATTCTTGGTCAGCAACGGCGATTCACAACGTTGCGACTCCGTTTATTCGCAACTGAAATATGCCGTTGCTAAGCTGTTTCTAATTACAGGAATACCCCTATCCGGTTCTGGTTCTAATTTAGCAACAGATTTTAGACGTTGCTAATAGTTTACAACATAAAAAAAAGGTCATGTGTTCATTGACCTGATCAAAATCCATTTACCCCCTGCAGTTACCCAGTTCCCCACATTCATCATTTCCACAGATACCCATTCATTCATTCATTCATTCAAAATACAAAACTGTATCATATTATGTAAATGGATTCTTCAATTGATTTTAACAAAAAGTAAGCATTTCATACAAATGTGTTCCAAGTATCACAACAAACTAGTGTACAAATCTTCCAACTTAAACTAGTGATTCAACATACATTCATTCCTAAATTCAGTTCATGTAAAGTTACGAAATTCCTAAGTTCTTCTAACTTAAATCACTATAAGGAGATACTCCATAAACTTACAAATCTTGTAGCTTCTAAGGGACCTAATGGCTGCTGCTTTGTTCTCCAACCCTAATTTCTGATCTCATTTCCAACTTCAGTCGAGTTTTCCTATAGTTGCGGAATCATAGTGGGAGAGAGAGAGGGAGTTTGTACCAAGTTCCCAAGAATCCTAACCATAGATGGCATAGTTTTGTCTACTGTGCAACAAATAAGAACGGCAGAACTTTTGAGATCCCAAGGAACTGCTGCAGAATGATCACGTGTAACAGTCATTCCATTGAGTGTGTTCAACCCAAAAATAACCGGCACCCTGAATAGATAAATATAATAAAAGAAGAGTTAATTCATTGACACAATTAACAATTCAACCTTGCAAAATAACAATGAAATAGCAGATTAAATAAAAATAAATAAAAAATATTCTGCCCAGCAAGAATTGTTCAGCTCATCCCATCTAGGAATGGGTGAACACCCATCAGTATATAATACATAATCTAAGGTGTTTTTAACAAGGTGGTTATAGGGCGGCCGAGGGAATCCAACATCAAGACCTTATCTTTAAGATACCTCCCAATCTAAGTTTATTGGTGAAAAGGCAGCACGAATTTCTGTCTTATATATATAATAAGTTGATCGATACACTTATATGTAGTGAAAAGGCTGCACAAATTTCAAGGAATATCAGTGTGTACCTTTATAATCTTGATGGACCACATAGTTAACAAAAGGATTAACATTATTCTAATGAAGAATTAAGAAAAATTAAAATTCATTTCCTTTCCAACCTAATCCATGATCATTAAGTTGATGAAATTTGATTCTTGAACCATACAGTACATTTTTTAGGGGTTGTGTTTACTAATCACGATGATCCCTAGTGAGTTTCCTTTTCATTTAAAAAAAGTCTAGCAAATGAGTAAGACTGACCATAATTAAGAGCTTAAAACCCAGATGCTTGGTCATACAACTTTAGACCTTTAGAACCCAACTGCATGCCCAGAAATGCATTTAAGTTTTTAAGCTACGTAGTAATGATCAATGCAACCTACAAAAAATAGTTTTCGGACCACAAGAAGACCTAAACTCTAGAAGAGGAAGCTTTAAATTAGGACTCACACCTAAAACAGATCATTTATATGCCTAAACAGCTAGATGATCATAAAGTCGTAGTACCCGGCCCAACGTTTACTAAGATTAGTACTACTAATTTAGTCCTTGAAATCTTAAATAACCTGGTGCCTATAGAAAATTAATCTAGAATTGAAATGGAGTGTACCTATGGCTTTAATTCCTTACAGCAGTCTCGAATTGATTAATTCCTTTCTCAAGCTTTTCATCTCGGATGTAGCTAACACCAAGGGCATTGTGAACCTGCAGAATAGAGCTTTAGACATGGACATATATATATATATATATATATATATATATATGATGCAGATGGCAGGAAAGAAAAAAAAAAAGAAGGTAAAGTGGCTTTTCAGAGGTACTAGTAAATGACCACCAAACCCATACACGTATCCCAGACTAACTAACGAGGGAAGAGAAGATAATGGACATGGTACCACACCTGTGCAAGATCCTGATCGTCTCCATCCCATTTCGAGATTGCTTGTTGCAAATATTTTATTGCAGCTGGGTAGAACTTCCTTCTCAACATCACTGCACCAAGTTCAAAGAGCTCAGTAGCACTAGTATCACCACTTCGCATTTGCTCCTGAAATACTCATACAAGATTAAGGGAAAATCAGAAACATACACAACCTTTCAATTAGACTGAACTCATTCAGAAAATTTTCCTTCTTATTTGTTTATTCTACTAATTAAGCATAATCCTGACGAAAAAGATGAAAATTACTTCGAAACTTTATTGGACAAATTCAGTTACTGGGTGGTTATAAAATGAATTTGAGTTCATGGTAAACAGGAGAGTAAGCGACAATAGAAAGATTATTATGGGAACTTGAAAAGGAATATAAGGGAACACCATTTACCTGCAATTCTTTGGCGGAAAGGTCGAGTTCTCTACGAACAATGACTTGACGAATCACAAAGAACGTACCAGCCCCAAGTAAACCTAATAGTAGCAGCACGTACGATAACTGAATTCCCAATTCAAATAGCTCTCCAACCTCGTACACTGAGTTGAATCTCATCTCTCCACTGTAGTGTGCTGCTTCTGCAATACTCAGCCATGTCACCGCAACACATGGAGGTACCCACATCAATGGTCGATGGGCATTTTCATTATCCCCGTTGACTACAAAGTCCTGAGAGATATCTGCGAAAACTCGATGAAATTCAAATAGGGGATGACTTGCGCTATATAGCATTTCTCAAGAAAAAAATGCATGGAAAAATGAATCTTTGCAGAGAGCAGCAAAGCAATGCTTGTGGCTTGTGAGCATTGAGATGCATAAGAGAAGACAAATGCTGGTAACCTTTAGGTGAAGTTTGGGCATAAGAGAAGATAAATTCTAAATCCTATTCCCGTATCCTTATTCAGGGTTTGAGTTCCAATAAGTCTTCAGAACCTCAAATGGATAAGGAAAACATACTTTCTAGTTTCACATTTATCTGACGAACCAAGCATTATAAACAACAACACAAACAGCTAATCATCATAATCTACTACACTAGATGTAAAATTTAAGTGAATATAATAGACATCTAAGAAATTACCTCCACGATGACTGGTTGAAACTAAACATTTCATCTTCTCCAATCAGAATATCTGTCTCACTCCGAAAAGAAGAAAAAATTAACAACTGAATAAACGTGAAACCACCAAACCAATTTCTCTATTTATTCTACAAACACACTCACGCACGGAAGAAAAATTGACACAAAGTGGAGGGTCCTGACCCAGAACCCTCTAGAACACCCTAATCTCCCTTTTTAGCAGTACACATTTATTAGAAAAAAAGCGACAACGAAAATATGCGCAATGGTCCAGATTTCCACACTATGACACCGTGTTTCTTAAAATTTCTCAAATGCTTAACTAAAATGTACTCCAGACACCATTTAACATCACAGTTCGACGTTATCATAACTCTACTTTAGTGGACAACAAAGAACTGAAAAACCATGCGTGTCAAGTGGCACAATAGGCCATGGGAAATTGCCCCAGACCCACACTAAATATCCACAATCTCTACTTAGCATCATAAAGTAGGGACTCTAATCTCCATCATTACTTACCAGGATTCAAGTAGTACTCTTTTACAAGAAGCACAAATTTAACTTAAGTATGTGCAATGGTACAAATTCCTACATTCCGATGCAATATTTCTTAAAATCAAATACTGTTTAGCATAACATTATAAGAAAGTCTCAACCATACAGCTGAACAACTCATTGCAAACCTCCATAGGGGGGAATTTCCCCCAGCCAAGACTACAAAATCTCAATTTACCCTTAAATTATCACAAAGTAGTGACTCCAATCTCAATCAATGAACTGAAAATTCATTCAACTGCTACCATAGACATCTTTTAACAGGGTTGCAGAGCATGTAAAAAGAAAAATGACTAACTAAGCTATACTACAACAACAAAGTTACAGATGAACTACAAACTGAAAAACAAAAACTATAACTAACATTAACAACAGGAACATGATGCAGATTATATAACAGAGGCGTTATTGAGTTACATTACAATTGTTGAAGACAATAATCATTAGGGGCTAAACAATATAACAAGGTCGGACCCCCAATTCATATTTTACTGCAATAAGACCAAATCTAAACCAATTCATCCTATTTTACTGCAATAAGACCAAATCTAAACCAATCCACACAACTCACACATTCCAATAAAACCCTTGGATTCGATAAAACATAAACTTAAATCACTAAAATGGAAAAAATAGAATCAGTTGAAACCCTAAAAATAGAGCTAAAACCCTAGAATCGATTAGATTCACATACGGAACCCTAAAATCGAAAGAGAAAGAAGAAATTGAAAAGCTGAAATCGAAAAAAACAGATTCACAAATGAAATCGAAAAAATGAAATCATAACTGAAACCCTAGATATCAAAATCTGTAAACCCTAAAAATTAAGTCAAAGATTATACCTGATGACAGAGTTCTACACGAAGATAGATTTTAGAGACTGAGAAGAGAATAAGGAGCTCAGCTGAGCAGATCGAGATGGAGAGGAGAGGTGAGGATAGGAGAGACTGAGTCTGTGGTTTGTGCTGAGAGAAAAATGAAGATGAAATCGACCAAGGGGAAGGATAGAGGCTAGATTGGGATTAAGGGTGGAAATAAAAAGAAGAACTCTTGACCAAAGTTTGACTAGGGCGTGTTTATCAGCTCTGGTGTTCCGACCGCACACGGGCTTCACACGCTTGAACAAAGCACAGTTCCAATTCGCAACCTTACGTGCGAGGTTGCAAATTTCGCAACAGGTTCTGAGCGTTGCGAAATATTAGCAACGGTTATTAGCAACATCAATTTCGCAACGGATTTAGTGCCGTTGCAAATATGGGTTACAAATTCCTTAAAATGGTGTAGTGTAAAGACGAGAATGAAATGAAATGAGAGACAGAGAAAGGGATGAACTTACTGCTGAGCTCTGAAATCCTTTGATCCTTCTTAGCCGAGTGGTCCCTCTCGTCGGTAGGATCATTTTTAAGCTCCTGAACTTGGGCCCTGCAGTCTTCAAATTATCGCGAGTAACTCTTGTCTCCACGAGATGAGCCATGTGGCGGTTAAATTCCTTCAAAGTACGGCAGGTCAGAAAATAACTAAGGGAGGAAGCCAGGTTAAAGTCAATAATACCTACCAAGGACATAATAGCAACATGTTGCTGGAGAGAGAGATTCAGGGAAGCATTAGAAATGAAGGACTGATCTTCAGCCAAAAAGGAGTCGGAACTAAAAGAAATCAGAGACTCGGTGGAAGCTGATCTAATGGATGGAGCGTCACGAGTTAAAAGGAAAGCATTCCTCAAGAAGTCCAAATCGAGCTTATAAGCGGGATCTTCCACTTCATAGACCTTCCTCGGCTTCCCTTGAGACCCCAGCAGAAGTAGCAGGTGACTCAGTGGGAGGATCGCCCGCAGTACCGATCGGAGTTGGCATGGTGGGCTTAGGAACGTGAGTAGAAGCATCTTTCTCAAGCACCTTGGCAACCTTGTCTTTAGGAGGAGGAGAAACAGGAAACTCTGAGGACTTTGTGGAGATAGGAATCCGGGTTAAGGCACCCATGTCTAAACCTCGGTGGCGTTTTGGAGGAACAGCAGCAGAAGGGGACTAAAGCGAGGTATCCTGGTAAACACGAGGTTAAAACATCGAAGTATGCAAGCGCGAAGTTAATAAAACGGGAAACAAAGGCCGCGAGATAAAAATAACAGCGGAATACCTTAGTAACAGCAGCAGCGGAAGAAGAATTTTATTGGAGATCTCGTTTTATGGGAACCCGAGAGCCATTGGCGGAAGGCTCCATAAAATCATCCTCCTACTAAGAACAAGGATTAGTCCATCTGGAAGAAAAGAAGCAAAGCATACGAAGAAGGCGAAGTAAAACAATAAATCACCTGATGAGGAGTTGGAGATCCGACGGTGGATTTTTTTGTCATAAGACGATCTGTCCTTGATCAAGCCAGGAGCAGGGAGCGAATACTGTGGAAAATTAGGAAGCTTAGATAAAGTAATGAAAAATGAAGTAGGGAGGAAGTCTAGCGAACTTACATCGGAAGGCCTCTCGGACCAACGAAATTTCCAGGGCTCATAGGCATCGAGATGGACATGATCCGGGAGAGGACCCAACCAAGCTTTTCCTGAATCGTCAAAACCCCAAACCAGGGGACCCTCAACAACTACTGGAAACATCATCAAGTCTTCATCATTAGTCAAGCGCAGAGAGGGACCTTTAGGAGCATCCTTCTAGGAACTGACAGGCTCGACATCCAGGAGGAGAACCTTGGAGGGATCCTTCATGGACTTTCGAGATAGAGCAATGCCCCACTCTTGGTACTTCCTTCTTCGGCCTTGAGTTTTATCGATGTAGTTCTCCGAGAAAGAGGCAATGTTGTAATCAACCGAGACAAACTCCTCCGCTGCTGTGGGAATTTGAGACAGACCACCGGAAAAACGTCTCACAAATTCATTGACAATGCGAATTGCATTTCCACTCAGCTGGAAAACTCCTTTGTTGAGAAAAACCAGAATCTCATAGAAAAGTGGATTCTGGGCATCATACAGAGGGAAGGTTAAGCCCGCTCTCAGTTGGCCTAAGGTGTTAATCATCCTGGTGGACGACCACGTTTCTGCTTCGATCCAACGACATTTTAATTCCATCTGCCTGGTTTCAAGAACCGGAGGCGAAACTGAAGAATCCACCGCCTGGGACAGAGTTAAACCCAATTTTTTGAAATCAGCCTAGAAATCCTCAAGGTATTTTGATATAGTGGCAGGGGGAAATTTCTTGGGTGCCATTGTTAAAAGAAGAGACGGTAATGATGCTGAGGAACTGAAGAAGACTGAGGATAACAGAAAGAAAAGAAACGGAATTTTCGGAAGAGCGATGCCGGAGAAGAAAGAGTTGAAGATCGTAAATAATAGAAAAAGATAAAGAAGAGAACTATTTATAATGAGCCAAGGCGACAGGGAGAAACGGTTACACGAGGAGAGGAATCGGCTAATAACGGTCAAAATGAGTCGATGGAGACAAGATAGCGAAAAATCCGGGTACGTGGCGATTACGAATTTAATGCAGGATTCTCTTTCCTTTCTTGGTTCCCGCGAATGGAATGAGAAAAGGCAAAATGTGGGTACAAAAAATCTGCCCGCCACGTGTCCGAGGTAGATTGAACGAGGCAACGAAGTGAATCTTCAAGAAAGATATTATTCACCAATTCCTAAGAAAGTGTCAGTAAAGAGTCAAATCAAGTGTCAGAGTTTACTTTAGCGAAGTTCACATCGCGAGGTACTGATTAACGAGATAGCACTGACTTGTACCAGGAGATACATCACGAAGAAGATTGGAAATGCGAGGTGTTAATTGTTGTGCAAGAAAAGGGAGAGCATATGAAGTCAATAGCGCGAGGTGAGCCTTGCAGCGCAAGAAATAGTAGGACGCACGAGGTAAAATGAGCGAGATGTGGATTGTTGTGCAAGAAACGGGACAGCTGTTCCCGACAACAGCCGAACTTTAAGGTGTAGAATAATCGAAAAGTTGATCTGAGCGAAGTAAAAAGTGTGTATCCGAGATAAATCGAGTTGTAATCCATTATGTAACTTTCTCCTATAAAAGGAGGATTGAACCCTCTGTAAAGGGGGTTGGAACATTTGGGAAAGGTGAGAGAACTCTTGTGAGGGAAGAATTAGGATCCTAAGTGTCCTTGTGTGGCTTGTAACTTAAATTTCTAAAATCGGTTGAAATATAAGATTTGTGTTTTGTCTCGTTTGTGTTCATCTTTGAGTTCATCAAATTAGTAAGTGGGTGTAACTGCGGATTTTCTGCAGTTACAAGTTGAGCCTAAAAACATACATTTTTACATGACTGCTAATAGGGGGTACCAATCTACTTGGAGTGTACATCCCAAAAGTAAAACATATTTTATCTTATTCAAAATTTGGTACACCCCGAAGTATTCTGATACACCCCATTAGCAATGAGTAAATTTTTGATGGAGGCGTTTTCTGATAGGGGCATGGGGGGGCAAATCATGTCTTGACATGTGTTTTTCCTATTAATTATTTTAAGAAATTTTGTTACCATAAATATCACCAATTAAGATGACCATTATTTTTACCAATTATACAATTCTTTCATATATTTGGAAATGGAATTTTATGGAATCAATTTATGGCAAAGACACGTGTCAAAACATGATTTGTCCCCCATATTCCCATCAGAAAACGCCCCCATCAAATATTTTTCCATTAGGAATATTGCATTTTCGTCCGATCCAAGATCGTGAGGGTGTTCCATGCATGACTTGACTTCAATTCAAGTATGAAGATAAAACTCAAGTATGAAGATAAAACTCAAGAATGAAACATATGGCTGAGGCTAGACGGATAGTCTAGGCTCGGAAAGAACCGAAGAAGTGCGAGATGAATGTAGTTTCCAAAGTAAGTTTAAGATGAATGAGCTATCCTTTCAAGCACCACAAACATCTCAATGTCTAATATTGAAATCACAAGGTTTTAAAACGGACGTGAATCATCCTTATGGTGTTATGCATCATATTCATTGGATTAGATTTACTTTCCATCCAATTGCTGTATAAGCCTGTCTGGAGCTAACACCTTGTTCCAACTTAAACAGATATAGTCCCCTGCAAAGCCCAAAATGAGATTCAAATGCAACCCAATACGGCATTGGTTATTATTTATTATTTCTTGCCAGATTTTGAAGAAAAAAAAATTGCGGTTAAACGGTTTTTATTTAGCAGTATCACAACTTATCATTTTGCATATCATTATCATTTGGAAAAACATTTGTTAAATAAATAAATTGAAAAAATTGATTAAATGTGGTTCATATCTTAAAATGATTATGATACTACCAAATCGATAACTCTCGTACGACTAATTCTCGTCTAAAACTCCGTTAACTTTTTTATTTATCAATCCTCCATAATTACGGTGTCCGAATCATGTGTGGGCTAATAATTATAAATTAGACTTCCATTTTTTTGTATTACTATTTTTAGTCATAAGTTAGCCCCTCCTAGTTCCGCCAATGAGTAATGGATTTTCGGAAATGTAAAACACTAACAAAAGGTTAGATTCCGGATGCCTATCAAAACCTGGCGAGATTGGGGTATACCCAGATTAATTGGGGTATACCCAATAAGACAAAATAGAGTGATTTTACTTCAATACCCTTGAACTAATTAACTTAAAATTAAACCATAAAATTAAAAACTAAAAAACTCTTAATCTTCCCTAATCTCTCTTCTCTAATCTATCTGCTCTTCCCCTTCATCTTCTTCCATTTCTTACATCAAACGAAAATCTTGAACTTTGATTTTCCAAAAAAATCGTTGACTCTACCGGCGAAAAGAAGACTATAAATGATGTTTAAACTCAAACCCATCATTGTGTTGTGTGATTTGATTGTTATATTAGGTTAGAAATCGAAAATTATGTTTTCTGTATTTTTGGCCGGCAAGGTCGTAACATGCATATCTTGCCGACTTTTCATAACAACCATGGCCACTGTAAAAAAATTCAACAGCCGGCAGGGTATTTTTTGAAGACCCTGCCGGCCAATACAGCCGGCAAGGTCGGAACATGCATATCTTGCCGACTTTTCATAATAGCCATGGTGACTGTAAATTTTTAAACAGCCGGAAGGGTATTTTATGAAGACCTTGCCGGCCAATACACCGCCGGAAGGGTATTTTTTGAAAACCTTGCCGGCTAAGAGACAGCCGGAAGGGTATTTTTTAAAAACCTTGCCGGCGGATTCATTTTTCTGAATAGCCGGTGGTATTTTCAACAGCCGAGCGGGGTATTTTTAAAATTTTACGGGGTATTTTTTTAAGACCTTGCCGGAAAACCATTTTTTTGTCGTCTCCTGTGTGTCAAAAAAATAAAGTCGGCAAGGTCAACACATGATCTTCATTCGTCGACCTTGCCGACTTTTTATACTTTCAGAAGTGAAAGTGTTGATTTTTGATCTAATTTTGAGTATGATTTCATACAACACCTTTGCAATCCCCTTTTTAGAAGTGTTTGGGTTGTGTGCTTTCATTTCCGTTGCAAAAGATTTTCTCAAAACAATTTTTTTTTCCTCAAAATGTTTCTCAAATAAGTTCAATCAAAGACAAAATTTCATTTCATAAGTTTTAATCCACTCAATTAATCAATCTAAACTCAATTAATTAAGCTAATCAGATTTTTTAGTGTTAACTAAACAAGGGTATATTAGCCATTTAGAAAAATATATTGCTAAGGGGTGGCTTCTTTTACTTCAAAATGACCCTATTTTGTCTTAGGGATATACCCCAATTAATCTGAGTATAGCCCAATCTCTCCAGGTATCAAAAACATCACATACAATCTCATTTATCTACATGTATATTACGTACCCCAAAAGATCCAATTTTTGTCCAAAATAAATCAGACCCGCCGCGGGAAATTCCGTGATTGTTGAGGATCGCCCATTTGCACTCCACAACCACCGGAAAAAAACTACCTCACAAAAAGAGTTCCCACTTGAAAAAAGGTTGGCTCAATTTAAGTTTGTCAAGTGTCATATTCTCCTATCAAATATTTGGCTAACATGCAGTGGGGGAAGATTGTTTTTGGCAGGGGTGCGCCAGACCATTGCAGCAGTGCAACGCAAAGGCGACGCGTGAGAACCTCAGCAGCAAGTTGTTGTGATAGGAACTTCCCCATGAAAAAAATAAAGTTAATATCGTGCCATCCGATGGACGGCATATCAGATATTAAACTGATAAGAACAGAAACTACATTGATTTTAGCCAAAAGGCCAAGAAAGACATCAATGGGGAAAAAATTTCGCGTCATAAAAAATCGTTTCTGTAACGAAAGAATTTTATCACAAAAATTTTTTTCTTAAAATTACTTTCTTTTTGAGAAACTACTTAGTTTTTTTAGTGTAAAAAGAGGATATGTGGTGTAAAAAAGTTCCACCACATGATGTGAAAAATAATGTAGTATTCCCTTCATTAATCCTGTGACCCATGCCCAACAAAAATATACTATTTGGCATTAAATTCTTAAGTTGCATGTCAAGTTTTCAACCATACAACACATATGGCCTCCCTAATACTTCAATGCGAATCTAGAAGTAAATTTATGTTGTTATCCGCCGGAAATGGTTAGACAATGAGATTCTATGTATTATCACAGTAGATATTTGTTGTTATCAGCCGAAAATGGCTAAACAAGAGATTATCTAATATCATCACAACAATTAATACTTATCTGTTTGCTTTCTTTGGTGGCGGAGTCAGATAATGAAGTAGAGGGGGCTAAAACAAATGGCACTTTGGTGGACTAAACCTAAAATAATAGGGGGCTAAATACAAATTATAAGATAAATATAAGGGTGTATTAGGGGTTATTATGATTATTTTTTTGGGTGCTAGAGCCAGGGTTAGTCAACCCTTGGCTCCGCCCCTGCAAGTTTGGTGTGAATCAGACTCTTAAGTTGAAATTTCGAGTCTGATTCAAGAGGAGTTGTCGATTCCTATATCCGAAGAAGACCTGTCTTATATCCAAAAGTTGAATGAAGACCAGTCTAGGGCATACGAGACAATCATGGGAGCAATTGAGAGAAAGGAAAGTAAAGTCTTCTTCATAGATGGTCCGGGAGGTACTGGGAAGACCTATCTCTATCGTGCTATTATGGCGACTGTCAGGAAAAATGGTGGTATTGCATTAGCAACAGCCACGTCGGGAATAGCTGCTACTATGCTACCTGGTGGGAGGACAGCACACTCAAGGTTTCAGCTTCCGATGACACCGACATCAACTTCAACGTGTCGTATGAAGAAGCAAACCGAGGAAGCTAAAATTTTGAGGCATGCTACCGTCCTTATGTGGGATGAAGCTACAATGGCGCATCGCTACTCTTTGGAAGCATTTGATCGGACGATGAGAGATATCACAGGCATTGCTGAACCATTTGGTGGAAAGATTCTAATCATGGGAGGTGATTTCCGCTAGGTACTACCTGTGATTCCAAGGAGTACAAGGGGACAGACAGTCGATGCATGTCTTAGCAGGTACATTGCATTTTTTTTTTCTTTTAAGACCAACAAAAGTTATTTTATATTGATATGTGATACTTAGTGTTTCTAAATGATGTTGAGTTACATTACATTCTCAACAGGTCACATTTGTAGGAAAATGTACATGTTTTGCGTCTGAAGAAGAATATGCGTGCAGCCGAGGATGCATCTTATTCTGAGTTTTTGATTCGTGTTGGTGACGGGGATGAACCTTGCGTTGCTAATGAGATGATAAAGGTTCCGGAAGAGATGGTCATACCATGGGTCAGTGATGCTTCTTTGTCTCAGCTTATAGATGTTACATTTCCAAACTTGGTGGAAAATGCCAGAGATGTAGACTACATGGTCAATAGGGAATTGATCACACCTTTGAATGAGTACGTCGAGAAGATTAATGACCGAGTAATTAGCATATTTCCTGGAGAAGAGGTTTTATTCTACTCATTTAATTCTGTGGACGACGATACTCACGGTCTTTACCAACAAGAATACCTGAACAACATTGCTCCTGGGGGTTTGCCATCACACATTTTAAAATTGAAGATCGGTGCTCCTATTATGTTGTTGCGGAATTTTGAAGCAAAAAATGGTCTATATAATGGTACCAAGTTAATAATCAAAGAGTTCTTCCCAAACTATAATGATGCTGTAATTATTAGTGGGAATTACGTAGGTACACGAGTTTTTATTCACAGGATGCCACTGGAGCCACCTGAGAATCTGAAGCTCCCATATAAGTTTAAGCGTAAACAGTTTCCGATCTGTTTGTGTTTCGATTTTACAGTCAACGAGGCGCAGGGGCAAACGATCGAAAACACAGGTATTTTCTTTTCTGAGCATGTGTTCAGCCATGGTCAACTGTACGTTGCTCTCTCGAGAGGAGTATCAAGTAGCAACACGAAAGTATTAGTGGCTAAAGGCACAATTGCAAAGAAGAAGGGAACGTACACGAAAAATGTTATGTATAAAGAAGTCTTTTTGTCTTAGAAAAATACGAGTTACAAATACAAATTATTGATGTAAAAGGACATTTACGATTGAAAAATTATTATTAAATGAAAAATTCCAGTTTAGTTGTGATTACTTTTGCACATTAACATGAAATGAATTTTCACCACTTGGCGTTGACCATTGACCAAGTGTTAATTTGAACATTGATTACTCCAAAAAAACAACAGAATTTAAACGAATGTACCTAAGAAAGCGCATCGCGCATGCGTGCTATACTAGTAATTATAAATTAGACTTCCATTTTTTTTTGTATTACTATATTTAGTCATAAGTTAGCCCCTCCTAGTTCCTCCAATGAGTAATGGATTTTCGGAAATGTAAAACACTGACAAAAGGTTAGATTCCGGATGCCTATCAAAAACATCACATACAATCACATTTATCTACATGTATATTACGTACCCCAAAATATCCAATTTTTGTCCAAAATAAATCAGACCCGCCGCAGGATATTCCGTGATTGTTGAGGATCGCCCATTTGCACTCCACGACCACCGGAAAAAAACTACCTCACAAAAAGAGTTCCCACTTGAAAAAAGGTTGGAATATCTCCAGATGGGTGTTAGGCTCAATTTAAGTTTGTCAAGTGTTATATTCTCCTATCAAATATTTGTCTCACATGCAGTGGGGGAAGATTTTTTTTGGTGGGTGTGCGCCAGACCATTGCAGCATTGCAACGCAAAGGCGACGCGTGAGAACCTCAGCAGCAAGTTGTTGTGATGGGAACTTCCCCATGAAAAAAATAAAGTTAATATCGTGCCATCCGATGGACGGCATATCAGATATTAAACTGATAAGAATAGAAACTACATTGATTTTAGCCAAAAGGCCAAAAAAGACATCAATGGGGAAAAATTGTCTCGTCATAAAAAATCGTTTTTGTAACGAAAGAATTTTATTACAAAAAAACAATTTCTTAAAATTTTTTTCTTTTTGAGAAACTACTTAGTTTTTTTAGTGTAAAAAGAGGATATGTGGTGTAAAAAAGTTCCACCACATGATGTGAAAAATAATGTAGTATTCCCTTCATTAATCCTGTGACCCATGCCCAACAAAAATATACTATTTGGCATTAAATTCTTAAGTTGCATGTCAAGTTTTCAACCATACAACACAAATGGCCTCCCTAATACTTCAATGTGAATCTAGAAGTAAATTTATGTTATTATCCGCCGGAAATGGTTAGACAATGAGATTCTATGTATTATCACAGTAGATATTTGTTGTTATCAGTCGAAAATGGCTAAACAAGAGATTATCTAATATTATCACAACAGTTAATACTTATCTGTTTTCTTTCTTTGGTGGCGGAGTCAGATAATGAAGTAGAGGGGGCTAAAACAAATGGAACTTTGGTGGACTAAACCTAAAATAATAGGGGGCTAAATAAAAATTATAAGATAAATATAAGGGTGTATTAGGGGTTATTATGATTTTTTTATTGGGTGCTAGAGCCATGGTTAGTCAACCCTTGGCTCCGCCCCTGCAAGTTTGGTGTGAATCAGACTCTTAAGTTGAAATTTCGAGTCTGATTCAAGAGGAGTTGTCGATTCCTATATCCGAAGAAGACCTGTCTTCTATCCAAAAGTTGAATGAAGACCAGTCTAGGGCCTACGAGACAATCATGGGAGAAATTGAGAGAAAGGAAAGTAAAGTCTTCTTCATAGATGGTCCGGGAGGTACTGGGAAGACCTATCTCTATCGTGCTATTCTGGAGACTGTCAGGAAAAATGGTGGTATTGTATTAGCAACAGCCACGTCGGGAATAGCTGCTACTATGCTACCTGGTGGGAGGACAGCACACTCAAGGTTTCAGCTTCCGATGACACCGACATCAACTTCAACATGTCGTACGAAGAAGCAAACCGAGGAAGCTAAACTTTTGAGGCATGCTACCGTCCTTATGTGGGATGAAGCTACAATGGCGCATCGCTACTCTTTGGAAGCATTTGATCGGACGATGAGAGATATCACAGGCATTGCTGAACCATTTGGTGGAAAGATTCTAATCATGGGAAGTGATTTCCGCCAGGTACTACCTGTGATTCCAAGGAGTACAAGGGGACAGACAGTCGATGCATGTCTTAGCAGGTACATTGCATTTTTTTTTCTTTTAAGACCAACAAAAGTTGTTTTATATTGATATGTGATACTTAGTGTTTCGAAATGATGTTGAGTTACATTACATGCTTAACAGGTCACATTTGTGGGAAAATGTACATGTTTTGCATCTGAAGAAGAATATGCGTGCAGCCGAGGATGCATCTTATTCTGAGTTTTTGATTCGTGTTGGTGACGGGGATGAACCTTGCGTTGCTAATGAGATGATAAAGGTTCCGGAAGAGATGGTCATACCATGGGTCAGTGATGCTTCTTTGTCTCAGCTTATAGATGTTACATTTCCAAACTTGGTGGAAAATGCCAGAGATGTAGACTACATGGTCAATAGGGCATTGATCACACCTTTGAATGAGTACGTCGAGAAGCTTAATGACCGAGTACTTAGCATATTTCCTGGAGAAGAGGTTTTATTCTACTCATTTTATTCTGTGGACGACGATACTCACGGTCTTTACCAACAAGAATACCTGAACAACATTGCTCCTGGGGGTTTGCCATCACACATTTTAAAATTGAAGATCGGTGCTCCTATTATGTTGTTGCGGAATGTTGATGCAAAAAATGGTCTATGTAATGGTACCAGGTTAATAATCAAAGAGTTCTTCCCAAATTGTATTGATGCTGTAATTATTAGTGGGAATTACGCAGGTACACGAGTTTTTATTCACAGGATGCCACTGGAGCCACCTGAGAATCTGAAGCTCCCATATAAGTTTAAGCGTAAACAGTTTCCGATCCGTTTGTGTTTCGCTTTTACAGTCAACGAGGCGCAGGGGCAAACGATCGAAAACACAGGCATTTTCTTTCCTGAGCATGTGTTCAGCCATGGTCAACTGTACGTTGCTCTCTCGAGAGGAGTATCAAGTAGCAACACGAAAGTATTAGTGGCTAAAGGCACAATTGCAAAGAAGATGGGAATGTACACGAAAAATGTTGTGTATAAAGAAGTCTTTTTATCTTAGAAAAATACGAGTTACAAATACAAATTATTGATGTAAAAGGTCATTTACGATTGAAAAATTATTATTAAATGAAAAATTCCAGTTTAGTTGTGATTACTTTTGCACATTAACATGAAATGAATTTTCACCACTTGGCGTTGACCGTTGACCAAGTGTTAATTTGAACATTGATTACTCCAAAAAAACAACAGAATTACGAAACGAATGTACCGGCAGGCGCATCGCGCATGCGTGCTATACTAGTAATTATAAATTAGACTTCCATTTTTTTGTATTACTATATTTAGTCATAAGTTAGCCCCTCCTAGTTCCGCCAATGAGTAATGGATTTTCGGAAATGTAAAACACTGACAAAAGGTTAGATTCCGGATGCCTATCAAAAACATCACATACAATCTCATTTATCTACATGTATATTACGTACCCCAAAAGATCCAATTTTTGTCCAAAATAAATCAGACCCGCCGCAGGATATTCCGTGATTGTTGAGGATCGCCCATTTGCACTCCACGACCACCGGAAAAAAACTACCTCACAAAAAGAGTTCCCACTTGAAAAAAGGTTGGAATATCTCCAGATGGGTGTTAGGCTCAATTTAAGTTTGTCAAGTGTTATATTCTCCTATCAAATATTTGGCTCACATGCAGTGGGGGAAGATTTTTTTTGGTGGGGGTGCGCCAGACCATTGCAGCAGTGCAACGCAAAGGCGGCGCGTGAGAACCTCAGCAGCAAGTTGTTGTGATGGGAACTTCCTCATGAAAAAAATAAAGTTAATATCGTGCCATCCGATGGACGGCATATCAGATATTAAACTGATAAGAACAGAAACTACATTGATTTTATCCAAAAGGCCAAAAAATACATCAATGGGGAAAAATTGTCTCGTCATAAAAAATCGTTTCTGTAACGAAAGAATTTTATTACAAAAAAAAAATTTCTTAAAATTACTTTCTTTTTGAGAAACTACTTAGTTTTTTTAGTGTAAAAAGAGGATATGTGGTGTAAAAAAGTTCCACCACATGATGTGAAAAATAATGTAGTATTCCCTTCATTAATCCTGTGACCCATGCCCAACAAAAATATACTATTTGGCATTAAATTCATAATTAGTTGCATGTCAAGTTTTCAACCATACAACACATATGGCCTCCCTAATACTTCAATGCGAATCTAGAAGTAAATTTATGTTGTTATCCGCCGGAAATGGTTAGACAATGAGATTCTATGTATTATGACAGTATATATTTGTTGTTATCAGCCGAAAATGGCTAAACAAGAGATTATCTAATATTATCACAACAGTTAATACTTCTCTGTTTGCTTTCTTTGGTGGAAGAGTCAGATAATGAAGTAGAGGGGCTAAAACAAATGGCACTTTGGTGGACTAAACCTAAAATAATAGGGGGCTAAATACAAATTATAAGATAAATATAAGGGTGTATTAGGGGTTATTATGATTTTTTTATTGGGTGCTAGAGCCAGGGTTAGTCAACCCTTGGCTCCGCCCCTGCAAGTTTGGTGTGAATCAGACTCTTAAGTTGAAATTTCGAGTCTGATTCAAGAGGAGTTGTCGATTCCTATATCCGAAGAAGACCTGTCTTCTATCCAAAAGTTGAATGAAGACCAGTCTAGGGCCTACAAGACAATCATGGGAGCAATTGAGAGAAAGGAAAGTAAAGTCTTCTTCATAGATGGTCTAGGAGGTACTGGGAAGACCTATCTCTATCGTGCTATTCTGGCGACTGTCAGGGAAAATGGTGGTATTGCATTAGCAACAGCCACGTCGGGAATAGCTTCTACTATGCTACCTAGTGGGAGGACATCACACTCAAGGTTTCAGCTTCCGATGACACCGACATCAACTTCAACGTGTCGTACGAAGAAGCAAACCGAGGAAGCCAAACTTTTGAGGCATGCTACCGTCCTTATGTGGGATGAAGCTACAATGGCGCATCGCTACTCTTTGGAAGCATTTGATCGGACGATGAGAGATATCACGGGCATTGCTGAACCATTTGGTGGAAACATTCTAATCATGGGAGGTGATTTTCGCCAGGTACTACCTGTGATTCCAAGGAGTACAAGGGGACAGACAGTCGATGCATGTCTTAGCAGGTACATTGCATTTTTTTTTCTTTTAAGACCAACAAAAGTTGTTTTATATTGATATGTGATACTTAGTGTTTCGAAATGATGTTGAGTTACATTACATTCTTAACAGGTCACATTTGTGGGAAAATGTACATGTTTTGCGTTTGAAGAAGAATATGCGTGCATCCGAGGATGCATCTTATTCTGAGTTTTTGATTCGTGTTGGTGACGGGGATGAACCTTGCGTTGCTAATGAGATGATAAAGGTTCCGGAAGAGATGGTCATACCATGGGTCAGTGATGCTTCTTTGTCTCAGCTTATAGATGTTACATTTCCAAACTTGGTGGAAAATGACAGAGATGTAGACTACATGGTCAATAGGGCATTGATCACACCTTTGAATGAGTACGTCAAGAAGCTTAATGACCGAGTACTTAGCATCTTTCCTAGAGAAGAGGTTTTATTCTACTCATTTGATTATGTAGACGACGATACTCACGGTCTTTACCAACAAGAATACCTGAACAACATTGCTCCTGGGGGTTTTCCATCACACATTTTAAAATTGAAGATCGGTGCTCCTATTATGTTGATGCAAAAAATGGTCTATGTAATGGTACCAGGTTAATAATCAAAGAGTTCTTCCCAAACTGTATTGATGCTGTAATTATTAGTGGGAATTACGTAGGTACACGAGTTTTTATTCACATGATGCCACTGGAGCCACCTGAGAATCTGAAGCTCCCATATAAGTTTAAGCGTAAACAGTTTTCGATCCGTTTGTGTTTCGCTTTTACAGTCAACGAGGCGCAGGGGCAAACGATCGAAAACACAGGTATTTTCTTTCCTGAGCATGTGTTCAGCCATGGTCAACTGTACGTTGCTCTCTCGAGAGGAGTATCAAGTAGCAACACGAAAGTATTAGTGGCTAAAGGCACAATTGCAAAGAAGAAGGGAACTTACACGAAAAATGTTGTGTATAAAGAAGTCTTTTTGTCTTAGAAAAATACGAGTTACAAATACAAATTATTGATGTAAAAGGACATTTACGATTAAAAAATTATTATTAAATGAAAAATTCCAGTTTAGTTGTGATTACTTTTGCACATTAACATGAAATGAATTTTCACCACTTGGCGTTGACCGTTGACCAAGTGTTAATTTGAACATTGATTACTCCACAAAAACAACAGAATTACGAAACGAATGTACCGGCAGGCGCATCGCACATGCGTGCTATACTAGTAATTATAAATTAGACTTCCATTTTTTGTATTACTATATTTAGTCATAAGTTAGCCCCTCCTAGTTCCGCCAATGAGTAATGGATTTTCGGAAATGTAAAACACTGACAAAAGGTTAGATTCTGGATGCCTATCAAAAACATCACATACAATCTCATTTATCTACATGTATATTACGTACCCCAAAAGATCCAATTTTTGTCCAAAATAAATCAGACCCGCCGCGGGATATTCCGTGATTGTTGAGGATCGCCCATTTGCACTCCACGACCACCGGAAAAAAACTACCTCACAAAAAGATCTCCCACTTGAAAAAAGGTTGGAATATCTCCAGATGTGTGTTAGGCTCAATTTAAGTTTGTCAAGTGTCATATTCTCCTATCAAATATTTGGCTCACATGCAGTGGGGGAAGATTTTTTTTGGTGGAGGTGTGCCAGACCATTGCAGCAGTGCAACGCAAAGGCGACGCGTGAGAGCCTCAGCAACAAGTTGTTGTGATGGGAACTTCCTCATGAAAAAAATAAAGTTAATATTGTGCCATCCGATGGACGGCATATCAGATATTAAACTGATAAGAACAGAAACTACATTGATTTTAGCCAAAAGGCCAAAAAAGACATCAATGGGGAAAAATTGTCTCGTCATAAAAAATAGTTTCTGTAACGAAAGAATTTTATTACAAAAAAAATTTTCTTAAAATTACTTTCTTTTTGAGAAACTACTTAGTTTTTTTAGTGTAAAAAGAGGATATGTGGTGTAAAAAAGTTCCACCACATGATGTGAAAAAGTATTCCCTTCATTAATCATGTGACCCATGCCCAACAAAAATATACTATTTGGCATTAAATTCTTAAGTTGCATGTCAAGTTTTCAACCATACAACACATATGGCCTCCCTAATACTTCAATGCGAATCTAGAAGTATATTTCTGTTGTTATCCGCCGGAAATGGTTAGACAATGAGATTCTATGTATTATCACGGTAGATATTTGTTGTTATCAGCCGAAAATGGCTAAACAAGAGATTATCTAATATTATCACAACAGTTAATACTTATTTGTTTGCTTTCTTTGGTGGCGGAGTCAGAGAATGAAGTAGAGGGGGCTAAAACAAATGGCACTTTGGTGGACTAAACCTAAAATAATAGGGGGTTAAATACAAATTATAAGATAAATATAAGGGTGTATTAGGGGTTATTATGATTATTTTTTTGGGTGCTAGAGCCAGGGTTAGTCAACCCTTGGCTCCGCCCCTGCAAGTTTGGTGTGAATCAGACTCTTAAGTGATTATTAGGCTATTCCCAATTAATCTAAGGTTACTGCCCCATTAATTTTTCATCAGGTAGCCATAGTGCATTAGTTAATAGTTAATACTTATCTGTTTGGTTTCTTTACGTAAGATTCACATGATAACTGCTGTAATTCTCTGTAAATGTTTCCTGTTTTTTACTCTAATCTTTTTCTTATTTTAAGTTTTTAACTGTTCTCAGTATCCTTGGCCCTTGCGTCTTCGTCCCTGCATTAATACTTCAACTACCCATAAATTTGGCCCTCCAAGTCGGGGACTTTTCCCTATAAATAAACCCTTCATTTCGACGATGCCAGCAACAAACAAAAAAATGGAAGAAAAAAGCGGAGAAGAAAATCATTCAAGTAATTCTGCAACATTTCGTTCCAAGGTGGAAAAAATGCAGGGTATCATACATGAGTACTCGGCAGGTAACAGTTGTGCTCGTCAAATTGAAAGTCATATGCATATATATATTGGTAGATTTATGTAAGCTGTTAGGCAGGCTTCCATTGTTTTTTGTGAATGGTGGTTTTAGTTTTGGAATTTTCAGGTGGTTGGGACAAATGCTGGGAGCAACGAGTGACACCATGGGATTTGGGTCAGCCAACGCCTGTAGTGCTACAACTTCTGGAGAAGGAAGCCCTTCCCAAAGGCAGAGTTCTAGTCCCTGGATGTGGGGCTGTGAGTTTCTAATTATCACACTTCTCTTTAGAACTTGAGTTTTGGAATGTACCGCCAGTACAGATACATAGTGTGGTGGTTTTATAATTCTGTAACCACGTACCTCACCGTTTGTAGAATTAACTAACCAACTACAGATATTTTCTTTCCCTTTATATATTTTGCCGCTTACTATACTGAATATTCAAACTGGCAGGGACACGACGTGATAGCAATTGCAAACCCTGAACGCTATGTTGTAGGCCTGGATTTGTCGGAAAATGCCTTGAAGAGAGCAAGAGAGGTACCGTTTGCATACGGGACAATTAGATATATATGCATGCATGGATTACTGTTTTTAACCTGATAAGTTCCTTTATTCTACTGTTTCTAGTCCGCTAAGCACCTTACGATCATGAAATATCACCTGCCTAACCTTCTGCGTAATTTGTCACCAGAAATCTTCCTCATCACCAAATGCAGAAAGTTTTGAGTTTGTAGAGGCGAACTTCTTCACTTGGAGTCCAACTGAGAAATTTGATCTCATATTTGATTATACGTAAGTCGATAATTTATCAACTTTTCCTTTCATTCAGTGGATTTCTCCATGTTAATTACTGACGTTAATATAGAACATTATAGGTTTTTCTGTGCGTTTGAACCGCGCATGAGAGCATCTTGGGGAGAACGAATGCATGAGCTGTTGAAACCGGATGGGGAGCTCATAACTCTAATGTGGCCTGTAAGAGCAAGGAGCCATTTATTGCTCATACATAATATATCTGTCTGACTTTGAGTTTTCTCAAATGATAAAATATAGTCAATGAAAATTTGAAACTAAATGCAAGTCTGATAAAATCTTGCATGCTTTTAAACTTAACTGTGATCCATTTTTTTATTTTTTTATTTATTTTTATATATTGCAGACTGATGATCGTGATGGAGGTCCACCTTATAAAGTTTCTGTGGCCGAGTAATTTCTGAATTCATTTTTTTACTTTTAGCTCAATGGCTCTCTTCACGTTTATAGCTGGTCGTACCAAGTAAATGAGTGTTTATGGTATCATCTGATTAACTTATGAATGTTTACATTTATGTGCAGTTATGAAGAGGTTTTGCATCCCTGGGGATTCAAGGCGACTTCTATAACAGATAATGAACTAGCTCATGTAGGACTACGAAGGGTAAGTGATATGATTTGGAGTTGTTTTATGTCGTAGAATGTAAAAGAAATATGATACAGTTATTATGACTTCTGATCGCCAAATGTCTTTACTAGCTAAGGATTACAGAACTTGTTGTTTTCGCTTTTGTAGGGTTGCGAGAAGCTTGGGAGATGGAAGAGGTGTCTTTAAAGAATTCTCAAATATGAATAATCAAAGAGAAGAAAGAAAGCTAGTACTCCTATATATGGGTCCATAGTAATATTTCATCCATCTTGGCTCATAAACAAGCGTGTCAGAGAGTGTGTGAGAGAGCTGTGTAAACTTGAGTGTTGGAATAAAATGCTTTTGGCTGTTTTAGCAGAATTGTTCAGTTCTCGATTCGATTCTGTCTTACTGCCTACATAGGGCACGATTGTTAAGGGGAGATCGGTATTAACATGGGTATCGTTTCATATCAGACAAAAGAATTATATCATTTGTTACTAAGATGGGTATCGTTTCATATCAGACAAAAGAATTATATCATTTCAGAGAGGAGTTGGGGCTCAGCTTTAGCCAGGCTTCCAACCAAAAGCTTTGTATGAGAAATAATATTTGTAGTTCTCAACTAGAATGATTTTACTAAGATTATAAAAGAATAAAATCTTTTACTATTTCCCATCCAATCGCTGTAATAGTGGTTGTATGCCTGTATAATCTTGCCTGGAGCTAACACCTTGTTCCTCCTTAACAGAGATAAGTCCCCTGCAAAGCTCATCATGAGATTAGATGCAAACCCAGACGGCATTGGTTAGATTCCAGATGCCAATAAAAAACAATCGCATACAATCTCATTTCTGTAATTAAACTTTATTCGGACACTTGGTATTTATGTAAAAGACCATATAACACTTGGTATATATATGCAAACCCCGTTTGTCGCTCTGTCTGACCATAATGAAAACGCAATTTTTGTTTTTCTTCTAGACGAATACGATATTGAGACTTTTTCCCTGAACGCGATTGATTTCTAAGATCATTTCCGGCTTTAGGCCTTTTACTAGTTAGTCCCGGTAAAGCCCCCAGATGGCGTATTTTTTTGAAACCAGGCCCTCGGTAACGAGACATAAAAACTCCTTTTTTTAATTTACAAAATAAACCTAAATTAAGACTGAACTAAACAATAAACGAAAAATATATAATGAAGTTAAGTATTGTACTACAAAAAAGAATGAGATGAATTGTATCCAGACTCTTTTGTATATATAGCAAGGTAAGGAGACTTTGTCTTAATTTGTTCTGTAGAGATCTAACCAAGCGCTCGAATCTGTTATTTATTCATAGTTGGAAGTTCTTACGACATAATAGATCCGCTATTTTTGAGAAAAGGAAAGAAGTCTTTTCAATATTCCTTGAGTTTAAGGAGACATTATTAAGAAGAATTAATTGGGGGATATGGGAATTAATTGGGGGATATAGCTACGGGACAAAATAGGTGTCCCAATAGTAATTCTGGGTGACCCCCTATGTAATTATTTTTTTAATTCATAATCTAGCCCCCACTAATTAGGATTAGTGATTAAGTATAATTAGTAAATGTTAAGTATTTGGGGGATAAATTAGTGTGTATTTTTATTTGTGTTTGGGTGAGAGTAGAAGGAGGGAAAAAAATATTTGAGAGGAATTTCTTTTTTTGAAAATGGGAAGATGATTGTGATGAGATAATTAATGATAATAAGAGGTTGAAAAATTGATTTTTTTCTTTGAATCCACCATTGTTGCAGCTGAAAAAGCTTGGTGCCGGCATGGTATTCAACCAAAAACTCATGCCGGCAATTGTTGGAAATGTTCATAAATTGTTTGCCACTATCCGGGGGGTTCGGGGGGCGTATCCCCAACGAGAGGGCGTAGCTCTCTCGTAACGATTTTTTTCCTGGTTTTGATCTTCCGAATGTTGATTTTTTTCTGGTTTTGAACAGGTACCGGCATGGTAATAGTTTTTTCGAGCGTGCCGGTACCTGTTCCGGCATAGTATTTTGCTTAAATACCTATGCCGGAACAGAATGAAAAGTATCCAGAATGTTGATTTTTTTCACTTGAGGCATTGATAGGAAATTATCGGGCATCGTCTACCGTGTTCCGGCATATGGTCTTCATCAATTCGGCATGGTATTCCTCACTTCCATTTTGAATTTTTCTGGCTTTAAAAAGCTTGGTGCGGCATGGTCGGTTGATATGAAGACCATGTCGGTATTGTTTTTCAAGCATAGGAAATAAATATGAAAACTATGCTTGGGAAAAAATACCGGCATGGTCTTCATATCAACTGTCCATGCCGGTACCAAGCTTTTTAAAGACAGGAAAAATTCAAAATGGAAGTGACTAAGACCATGCCGGAATTGATAAAGACCATATCTTCGGAACACCTGCACGGCATGGTCTTCATCAATTCCGGCATGGTCATCATCGCTTTCAGCATGATCTTCATCACTTCCGAATAAAAAAAAAATTTCGTTTCCAAAGTGAGGTGAAGAGAATTTGATATAGAGTGGGGAGAGTTTAGAATTTGAAAGGGAATGGAGAATATTTGGGTTTCAAAACACTACCCCTAAATAAGATTAATAAGAAGTGGAGATGGAAATGAGGGATATGATTTAGATTTTTGTTTTTTAAGTTTTTAATTTTTATTTTGAGGGAAGAAGTGGAGATGGAAATGGAGGATATGATTTTGTTTTTTGATTTTAAGTTTTTTTTTTTATTTTGAGGGAAGGGTATTTTAGTATATTCATAACCAAAAGTCACCCCTTAGCACACACCATGGGTTGGGGGAAGTAATTCATATCCCCCAATTAATTCTTCATTATTAATCATGTAATAAAGTATAAAATAGAACAAAGAGAGAAAAGTCGGCTATCGGAATCGAACCGATGACCATCGCATTACAAATGCGATGCTCTAACCTCTGAGCTAAGCGGGCTCACATAAAAGAAATTGTGTTGTGCATAGGAATTCAGTCAACTACTTAGCTCTTAGCTATTCAAAATAAGAAAAAATGAATACCGAATAGAATGATATTCTATAACAATATAATATAACATATGAATTAATATAACGATAAATAAAGTGATATATGATATCAAAATTTTCATTGGGAAGAAAATCTACATTTTTTCTTCCCATGATTCTCTTTTATATTTATAATTTATATGGATATGATTATCAATATCAATAACTTAATTCTAAATTATTAGAAATTAAGAAAAAATATGGCATTCTAAAAAAAGAATCGAACGTTCAAGTATTTCAAATCGGGTGGGAAAAGTGCGAGGAAGAGAGGAATATATATGTGGTATATATCCATCCATATTGAATTGCGGATACATCAATGATAGAATCATTTCTGATTAAATCAAATGTAGGTCCTTCAATATAGAAAAGGGGGTAAATAAGAAAGAAATCAAAGAGGAGTAAAGAGATAAACTTTTTAGATAGATAAGTTGTATCTAATGAATTCAACGGTTAACGGTTCCAACATAAACGAAAGGAAGAAGGGGATGGAATCCCATCGAGATCTTTGGCTCAAACTAAAAAGGGGATATGGAGAAATTGGTAGACGCTACGGACTTGATTGAATTGAGCCTTGGTATGGAAACCTACTAAGTGATAACTTTCAAATTCAGAGAAACCCTGGAATTAAAAATGGGAAATCCTGAGCCAAATCATGTTTTCAGAAGAAAAAAAATAAGGGATTTCTGAAAGCGAGAATAAAAAAAGGATAGGTGCAAAGACTCAATGGAAGTTGTTCTAATGAATGGAGTTGACTCCGTTGGTAGAGGACTCCTTCTATTCAATTTTAATTTAAACTCCAAAAAGAATGAGGGATAAACCTACGATACGTACGTATACGTACTGAAATATCAAGATTCTATTAATGTCGCCCTAAAAAAAAATTTACACAAAAAACAAAGGAATAATTTTTGTGAATCTATTCCAAGTTGAAGGAAGAATCGAATATTCAGTAATCAAACCATTCACTCCATAGTCTGATATATCTTTTGACGAACTGATTAATCGGACGAGAATAAAGATAGAGTCCCGTTCTACATGTCAATATCAATACAGACAACAATGAAATTTATAGTAAGAGAAAAATCCGTCGACTTTATAAATCGTGAGGGTTATCCTTTTGGGAGCTTCACCTTCGGTCAGATGATCAAAATGCATGAGTAAAAACACAGAGTTTTATCCTTTTTGGCACAAATTTAATACCTAGAATTTTACATATTTAGTAACATAAAACTACAATAACCAGGGAATAGACCAACTGGTTAGGGATGGAAATCTCAAATGATAGGTTAGAGGTGTTTGAATCCTACACTGTCCATAACAAAAAAAACACATAGTTTGTTTGATGAGAAATTGCAGAATACGTTCTTGGGGAGTATTTTTTATCTGCTTGCAATACCAACAATGTTGATATGTCTGAGTTGGTCTAAGGCGCCAGCTTAATGCGCTGGTCCGAAAGGGAGTGGGTTCAAATCCCACTGTCAACAGATACACTTTTTTTTCCACCTTATTATAAATTTTCTTGCGGCCGAGAGACATTTATAAAATCATGTTTTTTTTCCCTTAAATCAAATTCCAGTTCCAACACTAATAAGCAACACCGAACACTTCTGCAGTTGTTTTTCTGCTTCTCTTTTCCTATCAAATACTCATGTGTCCTGACTCTAAGATGTTCAACTTCCACCTGTCAAATATCTGACTCTAAGATGTTCAACTTCCACCAAATAATGTAGATTGTCTTACTTCGCTATGTGCATGCGTCAATGGTTTAAGACTTTAAGTAATATTGGATCAAAATGACATGCTATATATGCCATGTATTAACGATCTGGTCTAAAATCCAATATTGAGGACTCATTGCTTGATCAACATTGGATATGCTACAGAACCTATCCAATATTGAGGACTCATTGCTTGATCAACATATGTGCATTTTGCTCAATGCTCTGGTCTAAATCCAAAATGACATGCTATATATGCTACAGAACCTATCCAATATTGAGGACTCATTGCTTGATCAACATTAAAAAATTTACATAAAAAACAAAGGAATAATGCACAGTCTCCCATAATGACAGTCCCTCAAAGTGCTCAGGACTCATTGCTTGATCAACATATGTGCATTTTGCTCCTCTTATTGTACCTGCAAAGTAACGAAGAATCAGTCCAGTACCTGTGTTTTTAGAAAAGTGATCAAAAGAACCATCTAAATTAACAGTAAAGACTCCTTAAGCAGGAGGACTCCGTTTTAGATTAGTTCTTTCTGTTCTTGAGACTAGCTTAACAAGAACTTTCAACCTAGTCTGGGAATGATCAATGGACAAGGACAAAATCTAAGAATAAGTTGCAGAGGATCTAAGATCTTATCATCGAAAACCTTAGAACACCTTTATTTCCATATTGCCCAAGCGGAAACCATTCTTCTTATTATAATATTATCAAAAGTAAGAATTACTTGGCTGAAGTATCCAGTTAGATAATTCTTGACTGAGAAGACAGTTAGAATCAAATTGCAAACCTGTGTTGCCAAACCATATTTCCCTTGAGTGTAGATGGTGAAATTTGGATAAGGGACAAAAGTGTCATTTCAACCCTATAGACAAAATTCAACTTTCACGAGAGAGATTAAGCCCTTGTCCCTCAAGGCATCCTTAGCCACGATTTCTAGTATACGTCCCCGCGAGACACTGCTTATCGTGATGCCGTGATTCCTAACGCACATCCTCGACGAGGTACTACTAGTCACGTAGGTTCTGTAGAGCGTAAAACGTCCCCGGCAGACTTATGAACTAGAACAACCACAATTCCATCATGTCTTCCCGAGACGCATCTGATTGTGATGCCATGATTCCTAGTATATATCCTCAACGAGGTGCTACTGGTCATGTAGGATCTGTAGATGCGTAAATACGGCCCCGATGGACTTATAACTCGAGCGGAGATTTTCATATCTCATGTAAGCACGACTCATCCTATTTGAGATCAAGGACTGATTCCTAGTACATCATCGTGAGATACACTGGTCATGTCTGCTCTAGGATCTGACTCGACTTACTGAGGTTTCCGGGTAACTCCTAGGACATCCCCGCGAGATATGCTGGTTATTATACCTCCGATCCCTTTCGATAGACTCTTAGAACATCCTTTCGGGATACAATGGTTTTCTTGGCCCCATCATATGGACACATAGTTGATTCCTATCACATCTCTGCAAGATACGCTGGTCAAAGCCAAGTGAGCCAAAGTCTCTCAGAGGCATTAATCGGGCGTACGAAGCCTTTTTCTCTCTGCAGGAGGAGTCCCAGCTGAACACAGAGAGATTCGGATCCTCAAGAAAATCTTCGGAGAGATTTTGATCTGTCTGCAAAATCTCGGAGAGATTTAAATCTCTCTGTAAAATCTCGGAAAGATTCAATCTCTCTGTAAAATCTCGGAGAGATTCAAACCTCTCTGAAAATCTCCAATAAGGCTGAATATTCCTCATGGTAGGCACGAGCCTCACGTAGGAATAAATTCTCCTTTCCACATGAATTATGAGGCATCCCATTCCTTTTCACGTGACTCATCCTAGTCATTCTACAAATCAGAGAATATTTCTCTCTCAACACGTCATCATAAAGGCTGACGCTGCTTTACACAAATGGGGGGATATCAATTAGGGTTTTGGTCTGGCGGTCTAGAAATACCCGGATTATTTCTCACCGCAGAAGAAATTAAAGACAGTGGAATAATGAGATAAACTCAACCTAGTTGATCTCTATATATTCCTGAAGAGATGGGAGAAGTGATCCGCACGGCACGAAAATCAATCCCTATCTTCACCGACCTAAGATTAGATAATTTATCTATAAATAGGTCATCTATTTCTCTAATGCTCATAACGCATATCTTTCTCATAACACTCTTAGAGCAATAACTTGTTATCTGATATCTCTCTTCATCTACTTCCCTCCAAAAAACCAGCCCTAAATCTCTTTCATGTGACTGAAGAAACCTTTGAACGGCTATTATACGTGGTTTAGGCGAAGACTTATCCTACTCAACCTCCCGTAAATCACTTTCAGAAACCCTAGAATCCCACTTCTAACCTCTCTCAAATTTTAGGTAACTACATTTTGGAGACCACAATGGGAGGTTGTTCACTTAGTTACAGATATCAATCATGATCTCTTAGGAAGGATGACGATTCCACCAATCCAAATGCAAAAATGTTCGATTGATTCAGTCTCTATAAATCCATTACAGACTTAGTCAAGAGAGTTATCTGTACCAACACTTTCTCTCGCCTTCTAGTTTGACCTTAGTGAATAGGTTAGTGCGTCTCGGATCACATGGATCTCTTCTTGCATAACAAAACACCCTAGTAACCTATTTTCATAAAAAATCTACTGTTAATCCTTGAAAACGTTGGATAAGGACCAAGGAATCTCCCGGAGACTCAACAGAATCTTGCAAAATCTTATATCGACATCCATACTTATCTAAAAATGCCTTTAGAGTTACCAGTAGGGATAGATCCAACAAATATAGATCGAGTACAATCTAGATCGAGTACATGTTTCCTAAAGAAGGAGTAAAAATACTGAGAATAGCACTGATGGGATCTTGCCTGCAATCGACCTCACCGGAGAAGATAAATCTCATTACGAACGCGACAGAGCAAATGAGCAACCATCCAACCGACCTTATCACTCTCAAGGACCAAAAGGATCAGATGACGCACTAAACTTGGAGACTCTGACAGATAGTTTCTCCAAAGCTCGTTTAGGTCAAGGGCCTCAACTTGATCACAAGGGACTCGGGAAGTTTACTTCACTTTAGTATTGTACTTATAACTCTTTCATTCTGTATCATATTGACCTAGTTATTTTTCCGTCGGATTTGTCTTTTAGTCGTCTATGAAATAAACTTAGAGAAAACTTGTAAAAGATCCATAAAATTTGTGACCTAATCAGAATTTTGCAGAGCCGCTTACTTTCACTAACTACCATATCCGGTCAAGGTACAACTTGTCGTTCTTCCTGCTTTAGAGGATCATGACCATAAAGAAACAAAGTATCAGACAAGACGCTCGGACAAAGCTCATACTTATTCGAAGGTTCAAAATCGCTGGTCGATATGCTATCTCGACATCCATTTTGTCAAAAATAGGAGGAACTTGCCCTAGCTATTACAAAAAGTTTCAGCGCCTCTGCACTAATGACCATCCAACTTTATTTTACGATGGGATTTTAGTTCGCCCAAGACGTCGAAGGAGAATATATTTACAACCAAATCTATCAAAGGAAAAAAAAATCTGAAACGATACTCGTAGGGCCAACAATTCAGATAAAACTTCATTAATTGACATACATCCGCAACAAACTACTGTCACTGAAGTAAACAAGGTAAATATCAGAGACCGTTGCTCCAGGACACACTTTACTCATCCAGACGCCTAATAGCACTCCTCTCATCCAAAGACTTTTCTATTGAAAAACCGCTCAACAAGGTCCCCCATGTGTTAGAGTCGGACGTGATGACTGAAGGACAAGATGTATCTCCCTTTAGTCCCAGGAGGTGTCTATTACTCTCAAGTATGGTTTACCATCTCCTAAAAGAATATATCTCAGCAGAAAATTTAGGACAAATGTTCGCATGAGTCCCCTTCAATACATATAGCAGAGATTAAAGAACGACTTTGTCTCATCCCTGAAGACTCAATCTCGAGCAACACAAAGGTCTTTCTCATACAATCAAACATCTCTAGTAAATGAGAATCCCTATTCATGCATGAAACTAGGGACTGATAAACAACCGTGCATCATACATCTGTGTGATTAAAAGAAGGTGTCCCAAATATCCAGTTTTCATATAAGATATTTAGAAACAATCAACGCATGGGTCTCTAAATATTGGGACACATCAAGGTCATTCAACTCCTCAAACCCACATCACAATGTGTTATTTGAGGACTAGGATACTAGAGATCGACATTCAAAATCGTGAAAGGGAATTATCTGTGACTCGAGAAATTTCGTATCTCTCTTCGGTCTCGTCGAATTATCCTCCGTCAGCATATTCTATATATTCAGCAATTGCAACTATGTTTCGGATCCTAACTGAAGATGTGATGATTCAAATCTCGATAGTTTCATCCCTACAAGATGTTTTAGGGTTTTATGAGTGCACCAAAACTATATCAAGTAGAAGAAGCATTCAAATTATCAATCGACAACAAACGTATGCAGGAGATAAACTAGGGTTCACAATCAGTTTGAAAAGGAGTATATAGTTTCCACTTTACTCAGACACGACTCATACTTTAGGCACACAACTCGACGAACTGAGACAAATGGGTAGAAAATTCGACAACTCACCCATGATGAAAAATATTCGTCTATGTCTCTCATACCACGTGTTGAAAGGGATTGATGTTTCGGAAAGACATATCATCAAAACACTTGAAGAAATTAATGTTTAAAATCTCTGAATTACCGAGTTTAACTTCACGTGGATTTATCACCGAAAAAAAGAAATGAAGAAGAAGGTTCAAATCCAAAATTTACTACAATAGATGAAAGGAAGGTTTTTTTTGTTCTATAGTTGGGGTCAACCACTGAAATTGGGCGTCAAACGAAGTTTCTACAGTTTCTGGAGTAAAGGTCGCACAAGGGAGGAACTTCTATTATGAATTTAACTTAGGGTTTTCACCTACTCGCATACCCGACGGAGCAATCTAGGGTTTGGATCAAGTTTGAACTCATAAGGGTCCCATTCCTTTACCAGATGCATACGTGAAAGGTTCAAAAAGAGAAAGTATCAACCCTGAAGAAAATTATCTGACAGATCCCCCTAGAGAAAATATCTTTCTCCATGTTTTGCTGCTTCACTTTGGCCTCTGCATCTCAAGTCGTTTTCTTAGCATGTTCTATCTCTTCATATACTATACGCACCTCCCGATTAAAAACCTCTCGGAACTCAACTCACCCCGACGGGCCCTGACAGGATTGAGTGATTCTCGCAACCACCTCATATTGAAGTGAAGATTCTCAAGATGTCGTAAAGGTTTACAAGATCCTCATAAGCAAGGCCATTCAGAGTTATCATTTTCATGATACTAAAATTTCCAACAAGTGTCTCATCTGAAGTTATAGAATACATGGGACCTGTGAAATCACCCCAGGACGGTTAGTTGTCTCTCTGCACTAGAAATCTCTTTCTGAAAGTCCTATGAAATTGTTGAACCCTACCCCATATGCATTCTTCCAAGATCTAGATCGTTCTCACCATGAAGAGTACTCTACAAACGAAGAGAATATTAGATAAGGCTGCAAAGTTCAAATTACATAAGATTTACATGAGGACCGACCTCTTTCCCTTAAAACCTTGTCCTCCTATAATCCCTCCAAGCCTTGTCTTCTCATAGTCCCTTCAAGGATTTATTTGGGCCCACACTTTAACAAGGGATCAAGAAAAATACGTTTTATGGAAACCAAAGAGTAAAAACGAATAAACAATACCACGGACATGTCTCTGGCCTAAGAATACAAAATTTACGACCTATACCAAGCTAAGGAATGGTAGTGAGGTCATAATACTCCAAGGGGTTATGCTTGAAGCAAAATAACATTTTAAGAATCCAACTGAATCAAGGATTCCTTTGGTAATTCATATTGATGGACACTGCAGCGCGAAGAATTGAAAACTGATGACAATTCTTAAGGAATTTCGGGGTACTTTCTGAAGAAAATGTGTTCTTCTATGTCTTCCCAATAACATACCAAAATGGCGCTTCAAACGGACAAACAAGCTAGTATATGTGGTACCAATACTTTCTCTCAATCCCGTTTAGCTTATTACTCTTCAACAAAAACGAGCTCATAAGGGATTTTGACCAAAATACCCTTATATTGCGAATTTGAGTATTTTCAAAGAAGAAAGCCTTGACACAGCTAGGGACCGAAAAAGCTCTCATCTACTCATTTAAAAGGCCTCATATATGTGAATATTGAGTTTTATAAGGGTTCTAAGAAGGACGGGATTGAAACGGAATCCAGAAAAGCAGAATTTCAAGGAAAATAAAGGGAATCTAACTCAAAATAAGGAATTTGGGTACATGATTTCAAAAAACAAGACCAGAAATGCGCCAGAACCTCTTTCAAGACGTGACTATGCCTAGGTAAGCTCCATATATCTCTCAATCCAAAGAAAAATCAAGCTCATAAGTGGTTTTGGCGAAAATACCCTTAGTTTCAAAAGTATGTATTTTCTCCAATAAAGAGGAGTCTGATTGGTACAAGGAATTAAACAAGCTCTCATCACACAAGGTACCATCCCTAAAAAATAGATGCACACCTTTCAAGCCTATCCAGAGTGTTTGAAGGAGTCATACGCATAATTAGATTTAGGTACAGTACAAGCCTGAATTCAGAACTTACACGGGATAGGGACTCCGTAACTTCAAAGTAAGTGTCTATATTTTATCACGGACCTTCACCAACATTGAGGCCATCCAAGAACTATTCAAAAATTCTCTCTTCCCAACATACTCGCCTATACAAACTCAGAATCTCAAGGATTCACAAAGAGAGAAAATTAGGGTTTTGGCTAAGTAAACCCTAATTAACAAATTCCATTCGTTCAAGACGGAAATTTTGTCTCATCAAGAGTTCATTATCATGCCATTGACGTTCAACCAAAAGTCCCAGGAAATTCCAAGGTCCAGAGTTGATTCCAAGATCAGGGTCATAACAATTGAAGGCTAAACATCAATTCAAGGATACAAATGTATAAAAGAATTTATGTATTGGATATGAAATAATCTATGTTGATGGAGGGAAAAACAGGGAAAGAAAGACTAATAAATTAACTTGCTTAACCAAGTCTAAGAGGATGAATGAATTGTAATTACGTATAAAAATAACTCATACATCACATAAAAATATGAACAATTTGTTACCATATATATATACTCATCATAGAACAATCAAGGTTCTACTTTGAGTAAGGGACTTAATGTAGATGGTAAAATTTGGATAAGGGAAAAAAGTGTCATTTCAACCCTATAGACAAAATTCAACCCTCACGATAATCCCTTGGCCCTCAAGGCATCCTTAGCTACGATTTCTAATATGCATCCCCACAAGACAGAATCTCAAGGATTCACAAAGAGAGAAAATTAGGGTTTTGGCTAAGTAAACCCTAATTAACAAATTCCATTCGTTCAAGACGGAAATTTTGTCTCATCAAGAGTTCATTATCATGCCATTGACGTTCAACCAAAAAGTCAAGGGAAATTCCAAGGTCATGTTACCATATATATATACTCATCATAGAACAATCAAGGTTCTACTTTGAGTAAGGGATGTCATTTCAACCCTATAGACAAAATTCAACCCTCACGATAAGCCCTTGGCCCTCAAGGCATCCTTAGCTACGATTTCTAATATGCATCCCCACAAGACACTGCTGGTCATGATGTCGTGATTCCTAGCGCACATCCTTGATGAGTTACTGCTGGTCACGTCGGTTTTGTAGAGCGTAAAACGTCCCCGGCAGACTTATGAACCCGAACATCCCAAATTCCAGCATGTATTCGAGAGACGCAGCTAATTGTGTTCCATGATTCCTAAGATACATCCCTAACAAGATGATTCTGGTCATGTAGGCTCTGTAGATGCGTAAATAGGTACCCGGCGGACTTACAACCTAGAGTGGATATTTGTATATATCCTGTAAGCACGACTCATCCTATTTGAGATCAAGGACTGATTCCTAGTACATCATCGCGAGATACACTGGCCGTGTCTGTTCTAGGAACTGACTTGACTTACTGAGGTTTTCGGATAACTCCTAGGAAATCCCCGCGAGATACGCTGGTTATTCAACCTCCGGGCCCTTTCGACATACTCCTAGAATATCCTTTCGGGATATACTGGTCTTGTTGACCCCATCATATGGACACACAGTTGATTCCTAGCACATCTCTGCAAGATACGCTGGTCAAAGACAAGTGATCCAAAGTCTCTTATAGCCATTAATCGGGCGTACAAAGACTTTCTATCTCCAGGACGAGTCCTAGCTGACCACAGAGAGATTAGGATCCCCAAGAAAATATTCTGAGAGATTTTGATCCGTCTGTAAAATCTCGAAGAGATTCAAATCTCTCTGCAAAATCTCGGAGAGATTCAAATCTCTCTGTAAATATCCAATAAGGCTGAATATTCCTCATGGTAGGAATGAGCCTTGTGTATGAATAAAGTATCTCTCCACATGAATTATGAGGCATCCCATGCCTTTTCACGTGACTCATCCTAGTCATTCTTACAAATCATAGAATATTTCTCTCTCTCAACATGTCATCACAAAGGATGACTTAGCTTCACACAAATAGGGGGATAACAATTAGGGTTTTGATCTGGCGGCGGTGCGTGTGAGAAATACCCGGCTTATTTCTCACCGCAGAAGAGATTAAAGTTGGTGGAATAATGAGATAAACTCAAACTAGTTTATCTCTCTATATATTCCTGAAGAGACAAGAGAAGTGCTCCGCACGGCACCGTAATCAATCCCTATCTTCACCGACCTGAGATTGGAGAATTCAGCTATAAATAGGTCATATATTTCTCCAAGCAAAGACAGATCTTTCTCATAACCTAGCAGAGAAATAACTTGTTCTTACCCCTCAGAGATTATACGATTAAGCGGAAGCGGGTATCGGTTCGTACCTTGAACTTGAGCTCCGATTAGCAAGAACAAATGTTAGATATTCGGGTTGGACCCGAATATGGTCGCCCATATTGTATATGGCAAGCCCGGTAGGGTTCCATATTCCTTAGGGTTTGGAACCTATATAAACATCTCTAGCATATGTGTAAAGGGTTACGTTATCCTACCATATATCACACATAGGTTTACCATAAGAAAAGTGGTAACTCTAACCCTAAAATAGAGTTACCATTAGGAGAAAAAGGTTTTAAGTTCTTAGCCTGTGAATCAAGTTTGTGCTCATACTAGAATATTTTAGTACCTGATGATCGTCGTGTTGAAACGTTGTTTTTGCTGTTGTTGCTGCTGTTTGTTCTTGCTAATCGGAGCTCAATTTCAAGGTACGAATCGATACCCGCTTCCGCTTAATCGTATAATATTTGATATTGTTATCATGAGCTATTGGTTTGCTGCGTTTTCGTGCTTGATTTAACTTGCTTTGGTTGCTTGAAAGTTGTTGATAACATGATAGTATCATGATTAGGGTTCTTGTTGTTTTTTGGGTTAAAAATCATTAATGGATGTATAAATATTTCGGATCTTGATAAGGGTGTTTTGGTTTGAAATATTTAATTGGTTATGTTCATTATTGATTCAAATGATCTCCTGGAAAGTTTTGTATTGTTTGAACGTGTGGTTTGAAAGATATTGCAAAAACCCTAGTTTTATATCATGTTTGTGAGCAGTGGTTTGATGATTGTTTTGATGTATATATGTCGATCCATGTTAATTAAAATTAATATATATAGATAGTTCTCTCTGAGAGATTTTTTTTGACATATTATTTGCTTGAATCGGAGCTCGTATGAGTGAGATATCATCACCCAAAGTTGGTCATGCGCGTCTGTACGTTGCTGGAATTTTAGAGAAGACGATGAACAGTAACCGAGAGACACTGTTCCAAATCGGCGAGTTACACTATTAAAAATGGGCGAGTTAACTCGGTCCATGATCGACGGTTCAGCCCGCGGTTCGGACCGGTGGGTCAGCTCGCGGTTCGGACTAGTCCAGGTTAACTCGCGGTCCAGCTCGCGGTTTGGCTCTAGTTATTTGTTTTTTCATTTTTCTCTATCTTGTGTTTGTCGGATCAACTCCAATTTTGGTACCTTGAGGTTTTTCGACGCTCCTAATTCAATAAAACTATTTTCAGAACCTAATTAGATTCACATGATAGAGTTTCTTTGAAATTATATGGTTAATCGCTTTATCCATGATAACATGTGAATGGTTTATGTGGTGATTGTCTAATTTCTTTAATATACAACATGTATGGTGCTAGATTGAATTCATATCTTACTGAATTGTATGTCTATATAACATGTTGATTGATTAGATAATCATTTTGGTTTGATAACATGTTTGATTGAATTATTATTTTGATTGATAACATGTTAAAACAATTGAGTGGGAGGTTGTTTGGTTGAGTTTGTTTAATTCCCAAAAACCAATAACTTGCGCATATATTAAATAGATGTAGATAATATTACTTGTGGCGTGAGAGATGATTAGGAGTTTAACGATTTTTCGATCTTGCGACTTGTAATGTTGTTTTGCTATTTATTTAGACTAATGCTGCAAAGTTATTTTTTTTAATATGTGTATAGTGTCATAAGTTTAATATCCTTTATTTTATTTTATTTCGTATTCTATGTTAGACTAAATGGCTTCCAAGAACATCATTGCTGATTTGAACAAGGGTAAAAAACTTGATGGCGACAACTATAATATCTGGCGCCGAAAGATCGTTTTTCTCTTGAATGATGATGGGCTGCAGGAAATAACTAAGCATGTGATGCCTCGGCCTGACGAGGGGACGACGGTTCAACACCGTCGCAACCTCGAGGATTACCAGGAATAGATTAAGAAGGATCGTAGTGCTCGTCATATGATCCTGAGCTCAATGCACAATGATATCATTGCGGAGTTTGAGAACCACCAGTTTTCTCATGACATGCTAGAGGCAGTCAGGCAGAAATTTGGAGTTACCTCTGTGGCTAAGTTGCGCGCTTTGACTATGAAGTTTGACACATGTCAAAAGAAGCCGAATGTTACAATGAAGCAACATTTGAGGACAATGTCGTCAATGATACGTGAACTTGAGGTTGCAGGTCATCACTTGACAGATGAACAACTGGTACAAGTTGTTATTCGTTCGTTACCTAACTCTTGGTAGCAGATGAAGAAAAACATGACACATAATGATAATGTCCGCACTTTTGAGGATATTTCTCGTCGTGTGGAACTAGAAGTCGAGCGCTTGGAAGCTGCTAAGACTGACAGTTCTGTTTTTGTTGATGAATCTGCTTCGCATAAGACCAATGGGTCTAAGCGCAAGAGGGGTAAGGGTTCTTCAGCTAAGAATCCTCTGATGGATCTAGGTCATCCACTACCAACGCTCCTTAGCGCAAAAGAGGCAAGCGTGCTGGTAAGAAAGACAAAGCAGAGATGAAATGTTTTAACTGTGATAAGAAAGGACACTTTGCTCGTGAATGCACTGAGCCAAAGAAGGTAATTTCTGAACCAATTCCTCGCTATGAATGTTTTGTTTCTAGTCAAGCATTATTTGCTCATTCTCCTCATTTGTGGGTTGTAGATTCGGGAGCAACCGACCATGTAGTGAGGGACCGAGATGGGTTCCTAGATTATCGTCGAGTTCCTTCTGGGAGCATGAGAGTTTATATGGGGAACACAACTAGCATAGAAGTACTTGGCATCGGTACCTATATGCTAAATCTGCGACAAGGGCGCACGATAATCCTCCATGATGTACTTTATGCTCCAGATATTCGACGAAATTTAGTTTCAGTTAATAGTATGTTGCGTCTAGGTTTTAGTTTTCTTTTTGAGGGTAATTCTGTTAAGATTTTCTTAGCAACTGAGTTTTATGGTTTTGGTTTTATGTCGGATGGTTTTATGGTTTTGGATATTGACAATTCTAGTTCTTTTGATACTAATAAATCTATTTCATTAGTTGCGTCTTCCTCATATGTTAATAATGATTATGTGATTTGGCATGCTAGATTAGGTCATATAGGGCAAGAAAGGATGACTAGGTTAGCTAGAGAAGGTCTTTTAGGACCCATCACTAAAGTCTCCTTGCCTACCTGCGAACATTGTCTTGCAGGTAAAGCTATTAGAAAACCGTTTGGGACAGCCAAAAAGGCCTCTGAGCCTTTGCAATTAATTCATTCTGATATATGTGGCCCAATGAATGTTAAGGCAAGACATGGAGCCTCTTATTTCATCACTTTCATAGATGACTTTACGCGATATGGTCATATTTACTTGATATACCACAAGTCAGAAGCATTGGACTGCTTTAGACGCTATGTATGTGAAGTGGAAAATCAACTAAATAAGAGAATTAAGGCTCTCAGAACTGACCGTGGACGCGAGTATCTATCTGACCTATTCAAAGGGTATTGTGAGGAAAAGGGATCCTAAGACAATTGACTATTCCTGGTACTCCGCAAAAAAATGGTGTAGCAGAGAGAAGGAATCGTACTTTTTTAGACATGGTTAGGTCAATGATGGCGCAAGCTCATCTTCCTATTTCTTTTTGGGGAGATGCGTTACTGACTGCTGCCTATGTCCTTAATCGTGTGCCTTCGAAGGCAGTGCCTTCCACCCCATATGAATTATGGACCGGCAGAAAACTTGAATTAGGTAATTTACGGCCATGGGGTTCATCTGCTTATGTACACAACATTTCTCACCGGTATGGGAAGCTGGGACCTCGAGCGAAAAAGTGTATCTTTATTAGATATTCTGATTACTCGAAAGGCCATGTGTTCATTGGTGAGCATCCTGATGGAAGTGTATCTGAGATTGAGTCACGTGATGTAGATTTCCTAGAACATGATTTTCCTAGAAGGAACGAGGTAGGGGGATATCTTAGCCTCTTTGAGGTGGAAGAGTCAATGGAAGACACACCAGTTCGTCTAGTTAAGAATAACGAAGAAATTCCTCGTTCTCCTAGGGAAAGTGGGAGTGTTCCACCTGATAATGGATTGGCTCCATCAAATCAGGATCCCCAATATCGAAGAAGTGAACGTGGAAAAGTACCTCGTCATCGTTTTCAGATTGAGGGGGAAAGTTTCATGGTTTGTTCACATGATGACGCAGAGCCTAAGAATTTTAAAGAGGTTATGTCATCTCCTAAAAGGGAAAAATGGATTATTGCACAGGAAGAAGAGATAGAATCAATGAGGATAAATGGTGTGTGGCAATATGTTGACCTCCCAGAAGGGCGCAAGGCTATTGGAAACAAATGGGTTTTCAAAGTCAAATGCAATGCGGATGGTTTATATGAAAGATATAGGGCTCGCCTTGTGGAGAAAGGTTACACCCAACAGGAGGGTGTTGACTACGAGGAAACTTTCTCCCCTGTGGTGAGAATTGCCTCGATACGCCTTATGCTTGCTATTGTCACACATATGGATTTGGAACTTCATCAAATGGATGTTAAAACTGCATTTCTCAATGGAGAACTAGATGAGGAAATTTACATGGAGCAACCAGAGGGCTTCGTGATTAAAGGTCAAGAGCGCAAAGTTTGCAAGCTCCAAAAAACTATTTATGGCCTAAAATAATCATCTAAACAATGGTATTTAAAATTTGATTGAGCCATTGTTTCCAATGGGTTTACGATGATAGAAGAAGACCATTGTGTGTACGTTAAACGGTCCGATATAGGTTTCCTTATCTTGTACTTATATATTGATGATATCCTTATAGCTTGAAGTAACATGGAGATTGTTGTCGCCACAAAAGAGTGGTTGTCCTCAACTTTTTAGATGAAGGACATGGGAGAAGCAAGCTATGTGCTCGGGATTAAGATCCTTAGAGATCGTTCAAAGAGACTTTTGGGTATGTCACAAGAGACGTACATTAAAAGGGTTCCTGAGCGATTTCACATGAAATATTGCAAGCCCATAGACACACCATTTGCTAAAGGTCAGAACTTAAGCCTTGAGATGTTCCCTAATACCCCTGAAGAGAAAGACAGGATGTCGCGGGTACCCTATTCCAATGCAGTTGGGAGCCTGATGTATGCTATGATGTGTAATCGTCCTGACATATGCTATGCTATTGGATTAGTTAGTCGGTGCCAGTCGAATCCTGGTTTTGATCACTAGAAAGCGGTCAAGAGGATACTAAGGTATCTCAAAGGGACGAGCGATCTCATGCTATGATACAAGGGTTCATATCTACGTCTCAGTGGTTATTGTGATGATAACTGGAATGGCGAAATGGGAGAGCAAAAATGCGTCAGGGTATGCTTTCTTGCTAAATGGCGGGGCCATCACATGGAGTAGTAAGAAACAGTCAATTGTCGCTATGTCTTCAATGGAATCTGAGTTTGTATCTTGTCAAGATGCAGTACAAGAATCTAATTGGTTAAGGAGGTTCTTTGAGAGTTTTGAATTTGTCACTCACGCTACTGATGCGGTAAAAATTCACATTGTTAGCACATCAATGATTTCTTATGCAAAAGACCCAAAGTACCACGGAAAGACTAAGCACATTGATAGGAGGTGTTGTTTTATTAGAGCTTCTCTTGCAAAGAAAGAAATAGTTTTGGAGTACATGCCTACAGAGTTGATGATAGTTGATCCCCTTACTAAACCTATACCAAGAGATGTTTTCATGTCTCATGTTAGGGCGTTAGGTTTACGTAGGTGGTAATGGATGTCTCTTTATTTAATTATTTATTTTTCTAAGACATGATGATCGTAGATGCATATGTTTTATGGATATTTATTAATAATCAATATAATTTGATAATGGTTCATTTTTATGATTGATTATTTACTTATGGGCATGGATATACACGCTAACATTGGTGCATAGAGAATGCATTATGTCGAAACTTGATTGATATGTCACCTGGTATGGACTGGCTTACTCACATAAGCAGTCACCTTTTGGCGCTAAGGAGAGCGAGCAAAGATGAGATGATGCATCGCCTTGGCAATACCAAGATGAGATCTATATAGTGAAGATCGATGATGAATGTACCTACTGTTCATCATACCTTAAAGGATATCCAAATAAGAAATATCTTTCACGGTGCTTGATGAAAGCGAGCAGTTATAAATTTCGGATTAGGCGCAAGAGTTGCAACTAAGTCAATATTTGTAGAGTGTAAGAGTTTGTGACATATACTTGTTTAGTCAAGTAAAACTCCACTCTAGCGCATTTTCATATTATGCGTGCTTGCGACCACTACGGAGGTGCGAAAATCGTTCCCTGCTTTTCTCACCATGTGAGTCCGTATGATAATTAGATTATACACAGGTAACCTTACGACTTTTGACTTTGTTATTAAGTAAAGATTCGATGATTGCTACTTTAGTATGTGTCATGTGGCCATGGATGATTCGGCTTAAAGGGTACATATCTGGGAAAGCAGTTGATTCTGAAACTTCATGGCAATAGGGCGAAAGGAAGGTCATCAAACTTATAAATGTTTTTATATTCACAGTTGATGACTTTGGTTGCCTAAGCCTTGATGGAGTTGCAACACAAGTGTGAATGTATTTACAATAATCTAGCATGAGGGTTAGACTATCTCTACGAGGGATCAGAGTAGTCTATACCAATGAGATTTTGATGGACCTAGGATACTTCGAGATACAAACATTTTTAAAGGGTTGATGTCTCTATGCTGACTCATATTGAGCTTCTAGTATAGAGCTCCCAAATTGCAAGTACCTCGACGGTCGCACGGGCTATTTACTAATATGAACTTTTATTTCTTCCGGTACAATCCACACACACTATGTGCGAGTGGGAGATGTTAGATATTTGGGTTGGACCCGAATATGGTCGCCCATATTGTATGTGGCAAGCCCGGTAGGGTTCCATATTCCTTAGGGTTTGGAACCTATATAAACATCTCTAGCATATGCATAAAGGGTTACGTGATTCCACCATATATCACACATAGGTTTACCATAAGAAAAGTGGTAACTCTAACCCTAAAAGAGAGTTATCATTGGGAGAAAAAGGTTTTAAGTTCTTATCTTGTGAATCAAGTTTGTGCTCATCCTAGAATATTGTAGTACCTGCTGATCGTCGTGTTGAAACGTTGTTTTTGATGCTGATGTTGTTTGTTCTTGCTAATCGGAGCTCAAGTTCAAGGTACGAACTGATACCCGCTGCAGATTAATCGTATAATCTTTGATACTTCCATTCCTAAGACCATCCCTAAATATATTCCATGTGACTGAAGCATCCTTTGAACGGCCACTGTGCGTGGTTTAGGTGAAGAATTGTTCATGCTCAACGTCTTGTAACTCACTTTCATAAACCCTAAAATCCTACTTTTAACAGCTTTCTCAGATTTTAGGTAACTACATTGAGTAACTACAATGCAGTATAATATGAGAGGCCTTCTCTTCATCGTGTCCACATAAAGGACAGCTTATATCAGCATTTCCAGAAAACCTAAGTGTTCTAGATTTTGTAGGAAGAATTTTATGTAAGCATTTCCAGATGAAATATTTAATCCTGGGTAGAACAGTAAGTTTTTACATGAGCTTAAAAATTCTCTTCTTCAATTCAGAGAATTCTGATTGACTATGTGTCTCAGAATAGATTTTCTTGTAAGCGGATTTGACTGAAAATGAGCCATTATTTTCTAGTTTCCAAATTAGCTTGTCTTCCTAAAGAGAATGAATAAATAAACCAGAGATAATAGCAGCAATCTCAGGTAAAAATAGATCATGTAGAAGACCAGTATTCTATTCACTAGTCTCTGGACTGAATAGGTATTTAACCAAGAGATAAGAAGAAGGATTGACAACTTTTATTTTTGGTGCAAGAGGAGTGTGGTGGCATGGAATCCATACATCCTAATTAAAAAACCATTACCAAGACTCCAAAAACCGTTATCCTTTATGAATTGAATTTGAGAACTAATACTTTTCCAGGCATAAGAAGAATCATCCTTAACTGTATAATCAAGAATATCTCCATTAGGATATTATTTAGCAACCATTACCTTTAACCAAATATCAGATCCTCTTGTGCAAAGTCTCCATACAGATTTGGCAAGTAAAGCTTTGTTGAAAAATTATAAATCCCTAAAACCAAGACCACCTTATTCTTTATATCTACTCAAGTTAGTCCAAGAGATAACAGTACCTTTGTTAGAGTCTTTTCTTATCCAAAATTTACCCTGAATGGAATTTAGTTCTTATAAAGTTTGGTCAGGCAACTTAAAAGAATACAAATGATGAACTGGAATAGCATTAAGAACATGCTTGACCATAACTGTTCTTCCTGGCTCAGACATATGAGTTAAATTGGATTTACATAATCTAGTATTCATATTCTCAACCAAAGTAGAAAAATGAACTTTCTTGTCTCTACCAATAAAGAAAGGTAGTCCAAGGTATTTCTCCTTAGAATCCATAATAGGGACCTAAAGAATACATGTTAAAGTCTCAAAAATAGATGGACTAACATTATTACTGAAGTATACTGAAGACTTGTTGAAATTAATGACCTTCCCTGAGAATTTACTAAATTCATCAATAACTTCAAGAAGGTATCTGGTCTGATCTAGATTTGCTTTAGAGAACAACAAGCAATCATCTGAAAATAAGAAATGATTACTTTTTGGTGCTCTTCTTGCTATCTTAACTCCAGTTATAGTCTTAACCTATTCACAAAAAAGATAACTTTCTATAAAGAGATTCCATAGCAATAATAAAAAGATATGGAGACAGAGGGTCCCCCTGCCTAATACCTCTTATAGGATAAAAATGACTAACCAGGATAACTTCAACTTGAGTTGTGCTAATGCACTGATGAATCAATTGACACCATTTGTCACAAAAACCAAACTGCTTCAGAACCTGAATTAGGAAGTCTCATTCTAACCTGTTAAAATCCTTTGACATACCATTCTTCAGATCCAAAGAACCAAATCTGCCTGATTGCTTCTTCATACTATGAACTATTTCCTGAACAAGAGAAATATTTTCAGAAATCAATCTCCCTGGAACATATACAGCTTGCATAGGTGAAATTATCTTTCCTATATGTTTCTTCATCCTTCTAGCAATGATCTTAGATATTAAATTATAAGAAGTATTTCAAAAATCTATAGGTCTGAAGTACTCAGGTTTATGAGGTGTTGAGGTCTTAGGAATAAGCGAAAATATAGCTTTATTGAGTTGCTTGAGAAGAAATCCAGAATGAAACTTTTTTTTGAATCATTTGAATAAGATCCACCTTTACTGTCTTCCATTGAGACTGATAGAATCCATGTGAGAATCCATCAGGACCTAGTGAAGTCTAAGCTTCCATAGACATAAGTGTATCAAAAATCTCAAATTCAGTAAGAATTTGAAGTAATTTTGTCTTCTTCTGAAATACACTGAGGAATATGTTGTAAAAAATAATTAGAATCTGTAGTCTCAACTGAAGTACTAATTCTCTTGAAGTTAATAGTTAAAAGATCATCCAGAGCAACTCTATCACTACACCATGTGCCATCATGAGATAAAAGACTATCAATTATGTTCCTTGATCTTCTCATATTTTATCTAGTGTGGAAGTATTTAGTGTTCATATCCATTTATCCATGATATATATCCTTTCCGTGTTGTCTCCAAAAGCTTGACTCAATATCATATCATTTAGCAATATCAGCTTCTATTTGAAAAAACTTTATGAGTATTACTTCCTTTAGAAATTGTTTGCTGAAGATGGGTCAGTTGTTCCTTCAAATGGGTGATATTTCTTTGAATATGACCAAAAGTGTTCTTATTCCACAAAGACAGTTGCTTTCTAGTATTAGATAGATATTTTATCCATAAACACATAAGCTGCAGAACCAAACACATTAGAAGTCCAAGAATTTTCAATTTCTTTGATATAAGTGGAATTATGTACTAACTTTTACCCTTAACTGATAAGTTATTGTATAATTGAAGAAATATGGGTGTGTGATCAGATCCATTTTTTGGGAAACATGAGTTAGACTATAATATGAGAATTTCAAAAACCAATTGCTATTGACTAAAGCTCTATCTAGTCTAGTTTTAACTCTACCATCACCATGTTTATTACTTGTCCAGGTGAAAGGGTTTCCATTAAAACCTAAGTCAATAAGATAAGACTCTATTAGTAAATGAGTAATACTACTATTACTCGAATAGGAAGCATGATTTACTCTTTCATCAAGATTAAGAGTGATATTAAGATCACCTAATACTACCCAAGGTATCTTAACAGCTTTACTGAGGTCTCTAATATATTCCCATCGCTCTACTTGTTTTTCTTTATATGGAGTATACCATATAAGAAGGTTAAGAACCATTCTCCCTTGGAGGGGTCGTTCAAAATAATAGATGTAGGACCAGAATATCTCCATGATATTACTCTTGCGAGATTAACAACACTTCTGCGAACACCACCGCGAGTTCTTCAACAACACTTTGCGAGTATCACAAGATAATTTAAAGAGTGACGTAATAGCTGACGAATGAAGAAACACGAGAAGAACATGATTGTCCTGCGATGGTTACAACGCTTGCGAGAATTGACATTATAACTACTGCGATAATATCGCAAGTCAGATCCGAAATTAAAGGACAGCTTAGCTGTCATCCACTATGTAACTACCCTATATAAATAGACCCAGTAGATTCAGAGAGGGGATGATGTATTTTTGAGTGTTGAGAAAGTCTTGAAGAGAGAGAAAATTCAAGAGAGCGGTGGTATTCTTGATTTCTTCTATTTCTTGTAAACATTTCTGAGAATCAAATAAGAAAGTGTTGTTTTTAATCTTCAAATATGTGTTAATTACTGTAAATTCTTATCAAAGGTGTAGTGTAGGTTTTCCTGCAACTACATTTTGGCGCTAGAAACAGGGATGAATTGATGATTATTTGAAGAAAAAGATAAAAATTGACATTGTGATTAGAAGGAATTTGGAACAATTAGTGAAAGATCTTACGCAATATCCAACAGTTTCACTAAGATTAATGGCTAGAAGAAGAAGAAATACATCAGAACCACTAACAACCATAAGGAGGAGTAAAAGACTTGCAGGAGGAGAAACAAATGAAATGGGAGAATCCTCAAGAATAAGAACAAGAAGAAATAGAACAAGGAATGATGGAGAAAATCAGGTTCAACAGCCAAATCAGCAAACACCAATACAAGATAGAACTGTGGATTATGATAGCGTAAGCATGCACACTTGGCGATCAGATTCAATAGAAGAACCAGAAGATCGACAATTAAGAGATGAAAGATGAGAGAGAAGAAACCAATAAGTAAATGGAGGATTAATACATGGAGGTGATGAAAATGAAATAGTAGAGGTTTTAAGACAAAGAATACAAGAGGAAAGGAGGTTAGAGGCGGAAGAACGTGAAAATTTGGCAAGGCAAAACCATGAATTGAGAATGGAAAACATGAGGTTACAAAATAGAAGGTCAAGAAGCACAACAAGATCAAGTTCGAGAACAATCAGAACTGAGATAAGAAGAAGATCACCTATAACAAATATTGAAGAAGAAAATTATGATCCAAATGGAGGACATCGCGAAAGGAGAGAAATAAGGGAAGATCGTTACATACTACAAGGTGAAATTCAACAAAATGAACAAAACAACAGGAGGCAGGAGAATGGACAGCGTCAGGCACGAAATAACCAAGATGGAGAAGAAGATCAATAGGAAGGAAGAAGGATATTGCATGGAAGAGAAACTATAAGAAATCAACATATAATTGAAAGAGATATCGAGAGACATTATGCTGAACAAGCACGCTTAGCTTGCGAAATGGAAAGATTGAGAGCAGAGGTAGAAGAACAACAATTTCAAGAGGCAATTCGCCAGAATAATCATGACAATCGAGAAAGAAGACGTGAACAGAACCGTAATAATGGTAATATTAACGAAGAATATGATAGGGTGCAAAGAAGAACAGAAGAAAATCGCAGAAGAGAAAATGAGAGATATAATGGTGTGCGTATTCGTGAAATAAATGTAAGAGAAGATAGCAGAGAAAGACAAGAAGAAAGTAATGGAGACGGAAATCAAAATCTCGCAACACAAGATAGTCAAGAACGCAGGAGAAGGGAATCTGCGCTGAAAAGACCAATGGAGCAAAATTCAGTTGGGAATGAACAAGTTTTAAGAGAATTAGCAGAAATGAGGGGAATGTTAAATGATAGAAGAGAAGGAAGCAGAAGTCAACTTGATGAGGCGATTGAAGAAGCTGCAAAAACTTCATTCACTCAAGCAGTACAATTAGGAGGAATACCCCCAAAGTGCAACTTGCCAGCATTAACTAGTATTTTTGATGGATCTACATGTGACATTCAACACATCAAAGCTTATGTGAGATGTATGCTACAGTGGGAAAATCATGATGATGTGTTGTGCAAATATTTCGCATCAATCTTAACTGGCGAGGCGCTAAAATGGTTTGAGGGTTTACCCAAGAATACTATAACTTCTTTCACTCATCTACAAACCACATTTTTGGGGGCATACATAAGTAACAATTCTGCGCGTCCAGGAATTGAAGATGTGTTTGGGTTAAAAAAAAGGGTTGGCGAGAGTCTGAAGCACTTAACATTAAGTCTGAAGCACTTAACATTAAGGTGGAAAACAATGTGCAATGAAATGGCTGGTAGAGTGGATGAGAGATACCTCATTTTATCTTTCATTAATGCTATGTTCGCAACCAATCTACTATATTTTCAAATTTTCAGAGTCAAAAATATCATCACAATGACTGAGCTGCGAGAACTACAAGAAGAATACATTGCTTTGGATGAGAAATAAAATGAGATGGAATCATATTCAGTTGCAAACACCATCTCAATAGCGACAAACGGAAGTTTACTTCCTAAAATGATTAATAATGTGGCGAGCACCTCGCAGCCACAACAAGAGAAAGTGGTGATTGATAACCATCAGAAATTAGTAGACATGGGAAGTCGAGATCAAGAGGAGTATGAGAGGGAAATGAATTATTACAATCGCGGTGGAAATAATAAAATTCAAAGACTTGATCAGCCGCAAGAGACTTATGGAGGCCAGAGGCAAAATAATTTTAGAGGGCAAGGGAGTCAGAAGATAATATGGGAAGAAATTAAGATGCCACCTCTAAATACTAGTATAGAAAAAAATTGGGAGGCTATCATTTTGATGGAAAATATACCATCACCCTGGAATATGGGAAAAGAGACACATCCGAATAATCGAAATCAAGAATTTTGTCCTTACCATCACTTTCATGGTCACTCAGTAAATGATTACATGAATGTAAAAATAATAATTTTGAGGATAATTGATCAGGGAAAATTAAATCATTTTCTAATAGGACATCCGCAATCTCAGCAGTTACCCACCGGCACCAGATATTCGCAGAGTGAATACTGTAAAAGGAGAAGAAACATTTGTGATAGAGGTTGGAGCCAAGGCGAAGAATTTGTTCTGTAATTCCATTATACATTCATTCAAGACTATTGAGGATTTCCACGACAACGTTCTAAGCAGAGTATTCGCGAGAGACGCGGATGGAAGAGAGATAATGAATATTACGAGAGTCTCGCCATTAGAAGAGTGGCAAAATCAAACTATTTCTTTCACTGCACAAGAAGTACCAGAGCCTGGCGAGATGCATGACAACCCACTGGTGGTAAGATTAGAAATAAATCCAAAACAAATAAAAGAAGAAGATGAAGAAAATGATGATGGTGAAACTGAAGATTCTTGGGCCATTAATAGAGTTCTAATAGATACTGGAAGTTCAGTTAATATCTTATTTTATCATACCTACAAAACCATGGGTGGAAGAGACGAGGATATGATACCGTCAACCTATAAGATCTATGGTTTCAATGGTACTGCCAACAATCCCAAAGGGGAAATTACTATGCGGATTCCGTTAAAGGGGTTATCTTCCAAAGTTCAATTTTGCGTGGTTGACATAGAATCACCATATAACTCCTTGATTGGCAGGCCATGGTTACATGGAATCTTAGGCGTAGCGTCAACTTATCACCTTAAGTTTCCACATCTCAGTGGTGTTGGAGTTATAAAGGGACATTTGATTGAAGGAAGAAAATGTTATGAAATTGACATGGAATCTTGCGAAGAAAGAGCAGCGAGGAATAGAAATTGGAAACATAATATCAAGCAAAAACAAAGAGGTGATAAGTTGATGGTTGATACAATAGAGCGGCGAGAGGAAGTAACACTGCGAAATCAACATGAGCTGCAAACAGTAGATGGCGAGCGTCTCGCAGATGGAGAGAAAATAACAAAACGCAACAAATGGGCAGAAGCAGAAAGTAGAAAGGTAAAATGATGAAATTTAAGAAATTTATGAATGATTTGTTGAAGAAAATGTTTCAAAATAATATTTCGTTTGAATGAAAAAGATGAAATTGAAAAATTATACAAGAGTTGAAATGCAAATAAAGAGAAGATCAAAGAAAAGAAATTTTATCAGAGTTGCAATACTCGCAAGAGAAATATAAGAACGGGACGAACCTTTATGACGTACGCCCTAGTTCGCGAATAAAATTTCGTAAGAGGCAAATCTAAGACCTAAAGTGCGTCATATAAGGGGGTATCTCTTTGCGTGGCTCAGGGATAAGGTTATACCGCTGCTGGAATCTGAGTCACGGAGATTGGGGTTATGGAAAACCCATCCAGGAGAGGTACCTTGGATTTTCAACTATATAAGGTTATACCCTGGTTGGACGACCGAGGGTCTCTCCTAAGGAATGTAGAGTATGATCAAGGCGCCGAGGTACACGGTTGAGCCAAGAGTGCCCGAGGCATACGAAACTACCCTGTCCATTCTTGGAAAGTCTTGGCTATGATGCACTCGGCCTAAAGAAAACCCCACTTAAGGTGTAGTCTTGTAACTATAAGCCATATAGGCATAAAGGACAAGAGGCTGCGAAAACAGATGGTTGTTGTTAAGACCGGATGGGAGTAGCTAGTCTTGTATGGCCGATGTGCCCTCCTTGAAGGGGAAACCAGGGGGAAGATAAGGGAGGCACCCTCCATTAGGGAGTTGATAAGTGTCTAAGGACGGCAATGTCATGGGGATTTATGTTCGAAAGGACATTTAGGCCTATCATATTGTCGCGTGACAAATATTATACCGAGGCAACAAGCCATGAGAAAAATATAAGATGAGATCAATGGGTTCTTACATGAAAGTGTAAGGACGTCCTGCGATTTCATCGCAAGATGGCAATGTCATGAGGCTTTGTTCTCGCAAGGGAGCTTAAACTTGTCATAATGTCGCAGAGAAAGTGACAAAACGCAGATAAGGCAAGATCAATGGGTTTTTACATGCAAGTGTAAGGACGTCCTGCGATTTTGTCGCCAATACAAAATGTGGGAAAATAAGACCTTTAACTATGAAGGAATAATAAGACCACAAGAAATCAAGATTGAATGACTGCGATATTGGCGAAGAGATAATGAGACTTGCGATATTATCGCAAAGATAGAGGAAAGAATATTTAAATAGATTTTATTCACAACTAACATCTAAGCTCTACTCAATTTTTTTCATATTGCAGATGAATAACAGAGGCAAGTACGGGAATGAACAGAATGATAAAATTGTTATTCATCATTAAATGATAAATTTACGTAGACATTATTATATGATACATTTACACAGATAGTTAAAGATTAATATTCATGTTGATTAACTATATTACAGAAAAGAATTATTTTCTAATTTATAAATATAGAAGCAAAGAAATTTATACATCAAGGAACCTTGTAGTAATATCACAAGAAGAAGGCAATAAATGTACAAATATTACAAGGAGATTAAAAAGAGGAAACAAAACTAGTTAGATCCATCATCATCCTCGCCAGATTTTTCTTATTTGTCTTCACCGTCATCTTCGTTGTATCCTTCATCTCCGCCAGATTCTTTAGCTTCACTGTCAGAGATAACAAGATTTGGAGTATTCTTTGGAACTTCTACTGCAAGGAAAGGATACAAATAATGAGGAATGTTATGATCATCGCAGACCTTCTTGGCAGAATTATTACGAACACCAACAAGGAGATTACTAAAATTGGTAGCAGTAATCTTTAATTGGGTCTTCAATTTTGAATATTTCTCATTGCGAGCAGCAAGTGTCTTTGCGAGTTGATTCTTATCATCTTCAAGTTCTCCAATTCTTTCAGAGTATCTCTTTTCAGCTCCTGCGAGTATATAATAACAAGTTGGAAATTTTGCAAAAAACTATAAAAGACAAGAAATTAAAAAGGAAGAACAATTAACAACCTTCTCTTTCAGAAATCAAGTCTTTAATTAAGGCCGCTTATTCAACGTGAAGGATAACATCTACACCTAAGTTAGCTCTGGCATTCTCAAGAATCTTTGCAGCCCAGGAAAATTCGTCATCATTATCAATAAAAAGACGGGAACGAATTTGGTTTTCCCTTTCAACAAGATCCTCTCTCTCGCGGATAAGTTTATCTCTTTCAATTTGGACTTCAAGAAGGGTTTTATGAAAATCCGCTAAAGTTTGATCTCCTTGCCTAGAGATGCGATCTTTTTCGTCTATACGATCACTCTTTTGGGCTCTTAGAATCTTGATTTCTTCTTTAGAGTTAATATATTGACGCTTGGATGTATTAGATGCTATCAAACTAGATCTGTGATCAATTGCTAAAAGATGAAATTTGGATCTAAGATCATCTACAGAAAGGGAATTAATCTCTTCATTTGAATAGTTACTTAAGGATTCATTAAGGCGATTGAGAAGAGTATCATCGTCTATTGGGTTTGGAAAATAACGAAGGAATACAGCTTCGTCAGAAAGGCCGTAAACATCTGCGAAGAAGAAAAATAAGAAAAAATGCAAAGGAATACAAGGTTAAAGAAAAAGGGAAAGATTTCTTACCATAAAGTTGATCGTTCGCATCTTGGAGGCTTGCGACCTTATCTCGCGAGGAAGAAAGTTCAGTTTCCAACTACTTGATATTTTCTTGAAGGTCAGCAGATTCCAATTTCCCATGAAGACTAGCGGACTCAGATTCCAACTCCACATTCTTCTTGCGAAGAACAGTATTCTTCTTGTGAAAAGATGCGCATCTCTTCTCCAAGTCTGAGGCAACAGCAAAGGAAGCTCTTCCAGTCTGCGAGGGAACAATGTAAATTAAAACTTGGCGAGGAAATGAATACATAAATATGGTGAAGAAGTGAAAACATACCAGAATATCAAGAGAATTTAAGAGACTGGGAGTTATTGATCTTGAGATTCCTTGGAGAGAATCATTATCAACCAATATGGGAGCATTGCAGATATTGGAAAGAGCCTGGGATACCCCATTAAGAGCTTCATTTCCATAATCATTTGTGATACCATGTGTAATATCGCCAAAAATGTTAGATAGATGGGCCATGGAAGATTCAGATTGGGAGGATTCCATTGCGGAAGGGATATCAGCATCATCATCATCGTTGTCATTATCAGAATCATCCCTTGAATTTTCTTCATTAGATTGAGGAGTTGAAGAAGAAGAGAATTGGTTTTTTCTTTTCTTTTAGGGAGGAGCACCATATTTCTCTTTGCGAGGAGCAGTAGACTTCTCTTTGTGAGAAATAGTATATTTCTCCTTGCGAGAAGCATCTTTGTCTTTCCCCTTAGTTTTCACAATCTTCACAGGTTCTATTTCTTCAATAACCTGCGAACACAGATAAAGATAATAAATAAATGAAACAATATATTGTTAAGAATCATAAAGGAATATTTCTTACTTCATCTGTGAGAGATTTAAGGGCCAAAAAGGTGCTGGGCTTCCCAAATTTCTAGTAGTTAAGTTTCATCCTGTTAATCTGGAAAAATTGGAGTAGTCAGTGAGAGTATGAAAACATGAGGAAGATAATAATGATAATTATGCAAAAAAATTGAGGGAACATACCTCTTTATTACTTTTAGGCCAGTTGAAAACCCACGGTTGATATTCTGCGAGATTCGCAGGCAATGCATGAGGAGCGGAGATGTAGGTACCCTCTAGGCATAATGAAAAAATGAACCATTTGTCATCACTGGAGTGGCGAGGTCCTTGATTATTACCCGTATGCCAATAGATATCTAACATAAGATCTTTATCTTCAGCGATGTCATCCTTCTTTTGTAAGCGGACACCCCAACAAGTGATGTCCTTCTTCATAGGGATTATATCGTAATTTGTGAAGAAGTTCTCCACAGTATACTTCGCGGGAATAATTGGAACATCTTTAAATTTAGGATTCTTCGCAGTATCAAGGTAGCGAGATTCTTTACCAGCACCGCGAGTATCATACTCAAGCATTAAGCGAATACAATCCCCATTCAACTGATATACCGCCCGCAAGAACTTCGTGTGAGAGAGTATCTCATAGAATAAAGGAAGTTCAGGGTCATAGAGAGGAATGGGAAGACCAGCCTCAAGCTGGACTAGCGAGACTATGATCTTCTCATGGTTACATGGAAGATTATAAAATAATGGAACAGAAAGTTCAGACTTAGGGTTTTGATTGGGAATGGTGGATAAATTAAAACCTTTGTCTTGAAGTTCTTGTTGAATCTTCTCGAAAGCAATCACATATTTGCGACCAGATGCAACCATTTTCAGTATGGGAATGAAGATTGAAAGAGTAAAACATTGAAAGAAAACTTGTAACAGTAGCGGATCCGGAATTTACGGAAGAACGGTGAATTTGCAGAGAAATTACGGAGAGAAGGAAGAAAGAAGTAAAAAGAAGAAAAGAGAAGAGTGAGGAAGATACATATAGAAGGTAAAAAATCTCGAGAAGATAAATGCAATTAATATAAGGAAGAGACGTGAACGGTTGGAATTCAGCGGTTGAAAAGGGACGTGTCATAAGTTGAATGGAAGAAAAAACACGTGTAATAAATCTGGCAATAGATGCATAAATGTGTCAAAACAATAAAAAGCGAAAATATGAACATATGCGGCATTCTAATTCTCATGATCTTTCCTCCTTCGCAGAAAAAACATGAGAAGAGGCAAGATGTAGGACCAGAATATCTCCATGATATTACTCTTGCGAGATTAAAAACCTTATGCGAACACCACCGCGAGTTCTTCAACAACACTTTGCGAGTATCACAAGATAATTTAAAGAGTGGCGTAATAGCTGACGAATGAAGAAACACGAGAAGAGCATGATTTTCCTACGATGGTTCCAACGCTTGCGAGAATTAACATTATAACTATTGCAATAATATCGCAACTCAGATCTGAAATTAAAGGACAGCTTAGCTGTCATCCACTATGTAACTACCCTATATAAAGAGACCCAGTAGATTCAGAGAGGGTATGATGTATTTTTTGATTGTTGAGAAAGTCTTGAAGAGACAGAAAATTCAAGAGAACGGTGGTATTCTGGATTTCTTCCATTTCTTGTAAACATTTCTGAGAATCAAATAAGAAAGTGTTGTTTTTAATCTTCAAATATGTGTTAATTACTGTAAATTCTTATCAAGGGTGTAGTGTAGGTTTTCCTACAACTACAATAGCATTAATCATGTTAGGACTAGAATGATGAAGGAGCTTCAACCACTACTTATGGACAACAAGGGACTCTTGCATCTCAGGTACTACATCCTTTTCCTGGATATCTTAATTTCATTGATGGGTTGCATATCAATAGTTGAGTCCTTATTTTTATGGGATAACTTAGGAGGGTAACATGAACATTATGGGGGTTATTAGATGGTTCATCATTAAGCTTAGAGTTTCTTATCCTCTTATTTTGCCTAGAGTCTTCAGCAGCTTCATCTTCCTCCAGAGCATCACCCATTTCATTTGTAGGAGCAACATTTTTCTTCTTCATTCATAAAATCATCTTCTTCATCCTATTCTTCAGCATCAGAAGGATGTTCTTGTTAGTGTTTATCATATTCCTCAATTGTGAGTCTATCCAGGAACAACTTATGAGCTAGTAATTCACAGTTGTCATCATTATGATCAATCACATAGCATTTACGACAAATATTATGAGGTTGTAGATTCCAGTGATACTTGATCCAAACTTGACCTTCAGCTTTAGTATTCCACCAGGCTTCTCTGATCATAGGAAAGTTAAGGTCAAACAATACTCTTCCTTCAACATCAGACCCATATCTTGGACGACGGTTTGGAGGAACGGTAGAAATCTTAGTTCTAAGGAAACTAATGGCTTCCTCTAAAACAACTAGATTTTAATGCTCCAATCTCAATTTTTTCAATGTTACGGTGAATTCCTGCACAAGAAACTTGTGCTCTCTGGTTTCTTGGAAGTATCATGTTTTTGAATAGCAAAAAGAACATCATTTATGATCCATGTCCCTCTTTTAATAACTTCTTCTTGTTAATTCTCATTATTGAGTTTGATGACAAATATATTACGACTCATCACCTTCATCTCTTTGTTCTTATATCTTTTCCACAACTTATTGATCTCATCCCAAACCAGCTTTAGTTCCATCTTTTCCTTATAAAATATTTTTCCCAGTATTTAGTTTTTTCTAGACTTACCTATACAGGAATGGGCATGGTATCAAACTCATTTTGTCAAAAATGTGTTGGATGCGGATCAAGGATGTTGCATGGGGTTGCCAAATTGCACAAAGGGTTCCATTTCCATGCAAAAATCATTCTTCATTCATATGGAGTTCAGTAAAACCAGTGGAATTTGAAACTCCCTGTAGAAGACTTGTAAAGGATATTGGGCATTTGTTCTTACTAAAACTTAATTTCTTTTGAGGTAAAAATGAACCCCCAATTGGGGGATATCTAATCCAATTGGGGGGTATCGATTACTTCCCCCAACCAGGGGTGGATGTTATTGGGTGATTTTTTATTATGAAAATACCAAAATACCCTTTCCCCTAAAACATAAAATCTAAAAACCAAAACATATCCCCCATTTCTACAAATCAGTTCCGGCACTCATTAGGTTTATGTTTTGAATTTTTTTTCCTTCTATCTTCTTCTTCATCCGTTCTTCGTTGACGATGATTCAAAAATTTCTTCGACGATTAACCTACCCAAATCATAACCATGCCTCCAAGAAAGAAATCAGATGCCCAATCAAAGTCAAAATCGTTTGCTCAACAAAAATTAGAACAAAGGCTTGCTTTGATTGCTCAAGAGCAAGAAGAAGAAGAGGCTTAGGACGATCAACTTCTCGTAAACATAGCTTATGTGAGAAGGTAAGTGATTTTGAAGTGTTTTATAAGTTTTTGAATCGATTTATAGCAGTGGATTTGGGTTAGAATAGCGCACCCTAACTCAAACCGTTGAGTTTTATAGAGTACCGACATTGATTTTAGTATGATTACAGTTCCGGTACTAGTTTACGGCATTCAATATATAATGAATACAATGCCGATATTTAGTTACGGCAATGATTTTAGTATGAATGATATGCCGGTATTGAGTTACAGAATCACCCGAAAATGAATGTTCTGTCCCGGCATTGATTTTTGGTTGACTTCAATGCCGGTAGTATGTCACGGCATTGATTTGAATTTATTCGTGTATGCCGGCAGTCCACTTTAAGTACACAGGAAAACCCTTGGAATTTGTTATCAATACCGGCATATAATTTAGGTTGAATAAAATGCCGGTACAAAAGTTGTATTTTACCCAGGGGGTCTGGGGGGTCCGGGGGTGTAGCCCCTCCCGACTGGTTTTCAGTCCACTGCCGGCACAGTCATTTCATTCTCGAGATTAGGAATCCATATGTCCTTCCATTTTTTTACTCAATGCTCCGTTTTTGGCTTGCCAAACAAAATTTCCCTTAATCAGTTCTAAACCTTTTTGGATGCTTGTCCAAATCCACGGCAAATTCGAAGTTCTGGAGGCTTCAAGTGGGTGTGAATTTGGGAAATACTTGGCTTTAAGAAGCTTAACCCATAATTGATTTGTTCAGTGATTAACCTATTGGCAAGTTTTGTGAGGAGAACTATATTAAATTGATGCTGGTTTTTAATTCCTAAACCTCCTTGAGAGACAGGCTTGCGCATATACTTGTCCAAACTCTTATGAAACCTCCTTGCCTTTTTTTACCCTTCTTTTTTCCACCAGAAGTTTCTTTGAATTTTGTCAAGTTGATCTAGAGTTTCTTTTGGCAAAGCTAGGACTTGCATTTGATAAGTTGGGTGGGCTTGAAAAATCGATTTAATCAGAAATGCCATGCCCGCTTGGAATAGAAGTTTGGATTTCCATCCTTGTAGAGTGAAATAATATATTTGAAGGAGAGGCTCAAAGTTGACTTTTCGATTCTTATAAAAGAAAAAGAGGTGTACCCAAGGGACTTTTAGAATTTTTGCAATAATTTTCCATGTTTGGGATGGATACAGAGACTAAAATAAACACTTGATTTTTGTAAATTAACCATCTAGCCATTGATTTTCCCAAAAAGCAATAAGGTTTTTAGCTTCCCCTATATCCGCTTTGGTGAATTTTTGCTAGTTTGAACACCACGGTTTCTTACAAATTCTCAATTATCTATAAATATATCTTAACAAAAACCTTATATCATTAATCCAATGTATCTTAACAGGGAAAAAAATAAAATAATGCCCTTAATAATATGTTGCCCAAAGTTGAACTTTGACCACTTTATGTCAGAGCCGGCCCTGTTCATGGAACTGTACAAAGTTTCTGTTTATAATAGACCCGTTGTGTAACCAGAATGTTTCTGTAGATTGGTGAAACTGTCTCACTCTTTTTTGAAGTTCCCATAAGATTCCAACAAACGCAGAACACGGTTCTGTTTCTGGAGCATATGCATATAAGCATCTAATCTGTCTGCCACGGGCAATGATGGCATCTATCTCTTTATCTGAAGATAACCAGCCAAATAATAAGAAAATGAAAATTCGATAATAACAGGTGACCAATATTTGAATTAAGACGAAGAAGTAGAACTGTGACTCACCCGGAATTGATTCTAGGTATTCTAAGAGTTGAGGACCAATATGTGTAGATGGCCACTTGATTGATATCTGGCTGTAATCAACGACATCCTGGAAAGGAAGTTCTACCTGATCGGATAAGATCACAGGGACGCATTCCTAATAGCATATAAAGAGCTTGTTTAGCGAATACATCCAAGTTTGATATACATATATGAGAGAGAGAGAGAGAGAGAGAGACATACCACAAAAAAGGACTCGTAAAACCGCAAAGTCCATGATGATTCGCCGCGTGGGGCTAGGCAGAATTTTGCATTCCGTAAGTGTTCAAAATACTCCTTACGACCGAGTTTTTCAGGGCCACTGAACTTCAACTCTGGAGATTCCAACTGTTCACAAAATCAGTATACATACTTCGGAAGGAAAAATCACAAGATAAAAAAACCAGACAATTTACTGTATTCCGTTCGCCAAAATAAATTTAAACCATCAGTGAATTAATACTCGGAGAAACGAAAAGTTTAATACTGTTTTATACCAACTTTCGCCACATAGCTAAATTGTACTTTCGTTGTTGATGCTTCAAGTAATTTTGAACCTAGCTAGCCTATCACAAAGAACTTCTTGATTTTACATCACTATCTATACATTAGACGTCTACCAACACAGAAAACCAAGTTTAGGTGCAGGTTCAGGGACTTGTTCCCCATCTTTAAATGGTCATTTCCCACCTTTCTGGTGAACATGCATCACTAAGAGCAATATGATCTGCCAGATCTACTAAATTACAGCTTTATTAAAAAGAAACAGAAAACTTTTAAATTAGTAAATTAGAGGATTGGGGCAACTTCTACACATTCTTGTTTGGTTCCTATTGAAGCATGAAACATAGTTACCTTTCAAGGGAGGCGATAAAACTATAGACAGCTAATTGAAATACATGCAAAATCTAACATTTTATAGAGATGACTAAGACTGTCAACCTTATCACAACACAGAGGAACTGAGTGACCAGGGTGCTCGAAAGTTGAGCTTAACAATCGATCTACCAATTTAGAACTCCTCAATAAGATGACCATAATCATGCAGACCAGGAGCGTCATTCTGACGCTATTAAGTAACTTAAACTTAACTCTATGTGAGACCATTCAGGGTGCTTGAACTTAAATTTTAAACTTTATAGGTTCAAGAGTTCAAACCTAAACTAATTAGGTGATCTGCTTATTAGAGAGATCTATTTTTGCCAAAAACAGTTCGTAAATGCTTGTGAGGGCTGAATTCACTTTTAACGGCAAATATATATGTAACATGTAATACAAAATATGCATCAATGTATAAGTGTAAAAATTCCAAACAATTAAAAAAAGAAGAAAAAAAAAATTAAATATGTAAAAAGTTCATATCCTAGGCAAAAAAAATTGACACAAACATGAGAACGTAGATATCGGCATACGTTATCTGGGAAATTCTTTGCAAGCTCAACCAGTTTAATACGGCCAATTTTTCCCTGAACCCGACCTAAGAAGTTTGCTAAAAACTTCCTCTTTGATAAGGGCAGAGGGTTGACTAAGCTAGCTCCATAGCTTGTCATACTATCATCAACATTTCCAGGGATAATAATATCTTTCCATGTATTAAAAGCACTTGTGTCTCTCTTATCCGTGCGGTCTCCCTGTCTCAAAACATAAAAGGTGCAAACTATTATGAATTATAACGTTACAGGAACCTATGGGAAATATAATTTTATATCATCAATAGATAGCTTTCAACTTAACTAAGGACAAGAAACTGTGATATATAACAACCCAGTGCATGTTAACCAACTAAAAGTGCACTACAGTTTGATTTTAACGAAGTGCCGAATACTTAACTGAACATAAATTTCTAAGGAAGAAGGTTATGGCTCTATAAGAAACTGAACAATAGACGGCAACAAATCTAAGATGGGGGAAGAAATTGCAAAGAAGTATTTATTTAATGCTACTTGACCTTTTTCTTATAAGTAAAAATAAATGCAGTAAAGTACCTAAACACTGACACGTTCAATAGCAGCTTATATTTCTTATGAACAGATTTATTCTGGACTATTCTTTCCAGCTTAAATTTATGTTTCCAAGTAAATATTAACATATGATTCTAGAGCGTTGAAAGTGTACAAGTAAATATGCAGACTACCTCAGGAGTAAGAATGATGGATCGATTCAAGTATTTCGGCCAAGATCTGAAAATGTGAGCTCCAGCACCACTGTGTCATTCAAGAGAAGAAACCATACATCAATGCAAGAAAACCTGAACATGTAAAATGAAACAAACCACCAACACATGTGTATTTGAAGCATTTTTAAAATTTTGCATGATTAATGATATATAAAACCTCACAGATGATAATCTTTAGTTTCTTCCTCAGATCTCGACTTGGTTATTTTTCCCTAAAGAGTTGACAGATAGTCATAAATTTGATATCCCCCCTTGCTTTATTGTTGGTTTTACGGATTCCTATTGTCATACTATAACATTCTCATTTTACTTCTTATGAAACCCAGAAAAGAAAAAGGGACTGTGAAGTCAATAGAAACAAAAGCTACCTGGGGAAAACAAATATATGGTCGCGCCCACCTGATAATCGAAAATACGGCATTTGACTTAAAACCTGAATAAGAAAGAAAACCCCAAGTCAAAAAAAGCAGGGAGTTCTGAACCAAGCTGAGGATCATAAAACTAATGCCATAGGAAAGAAATGTGAAACCCAATCTCGTCTCTCAAGATTACTAAGCTCTTAAACTAATATCTACAAGTCACGTGAGTGGTTCAGACTTTCAGGGACAGAATAATAGGAAATTATTGCTAGCACAAGTTACACAAGGACATAAAGAAAAGTTACCTTGACATATGTTGAGTTTATTTCCTTATCAGTCAGACCACCCATCATCCGAACACATTTCACATAAGTCGGAACAAAGAACAGATCTGCTTCCTCTTTCTTCAATGTACGAAACCTCGACTTAAGGAGCAGCTGATGGATTTTAACCTATAAAATAAACCAATTAATCAAACAAATCCAAAAAGTATCTTACCAAAACCTCTTGCGAACAGCATAAGATTACTTCGCAACATGAGCATATGGCCTCATAACAAGATTTGTTATACGAGGTGAGTAAAATTCTGGCACAATGTTTGGTTGGGGGCCACCTCACTGAAGGTTACATTACTAAGGTCGTAAGAGGTATCCAGGAGACTGATGGGTAGCATTTATTACAGAGACAGTGCTTGGGACATGGATCTTACGTTTGAGAAACAGACTGACAAACCATGAAGTCAATGAGGCTGCTGAACTATATCTGGTCTTGTCTGTAGTAGCACCCAACGAAGAACAAGACTCATGAGATGGACATGGGAGCAACATGGGGTTATTCACATTTAATTCCTGCTATAAAGCCTTAATAAGTGACAACTCTATCTCTACATTCCCTCATAACAAGATCTGGGTCCAATTTGCTTCAAGTAGAATTCCAGTAAACCATTTCTCCTTCTGTTTTTGTTTTTTTTTTCCTTTTCATTATAAATGGGTGTGTTGCGGAGAGACTTTTGTAGATTTTTTAGATAGTAACGAACTTCACAATATACTGCACGAATTTGTTCTTTTCAGTTGCTTAACAAATATTGATTCATATATCTTGTGCAGTTATCATGTACGAGGTTACGCATATCGTATCTCACTTGTCTATGATTTCTTTGGATACAGCTGAGAATAAGCCAATCTCTTAATGCAAACAGTCTAAATGCTTGAAGCTAGTAGCACTCTTGAGAAATATCCTAGCACGCCTATTGGCTGTAAACCCTTTATAATTTAAGACACTACAATGGCACAGTGAGTTAGCCTTATTGGAAAACCAATTGTTTCTGTTTAGGTAATGAATAAAGGTGTGACCATCATCATTTTCAGTTACCTATCTTCTTTCTCGATGGCCTCAAATACACTAGCCTAAGCTTGGCCTGGCACAAAGTGTAGATAAATATAAATTAAACATGAAAAAACTTAAAGGTACATATATATCTGTCAAATAATGAATTCACATTGGTGTTTAGTTATAAACTTAATATGCAGAATCTAGATGTAATCTCACAACAAGACAAGTTTACGTAATATACAGTATAATCTGTCGCTAACCCGTAGTAAACTACAATACCTAATTTACACTCACCCAGCAAGAAAATCCAAAAATCCACACTTAAACTAAGTTACTAAACATAAGAAGCCCCGAGGTCTTTTCACTCTTTTTACTTACTGAAAACTCTCTGAAAGTACATTTTAAACCTAAGAATTTCAGCACCCAACTTCTCTCTTGAATTATCATATAACCTAGCTCAAAACTACAGAAATTCCACTCAGAAAAGGTATGAATCCAATGTGCATTTTCTGAACAGACATTGAGAACTAAACACCTATAGGTATGGGATTGAAAATATAAAGAATGAAGGTAATTATAAGATGATTATTACACTGATCTTGACTAAGACACCTTTATTTTCTAAGATAGGTGCAAGCTCCAATTAGAAGCTTGCATAACGAGAGTAAATTTACTTCAACCTAAATTCAAGAGATCAAAATTTGAAGGAAGAAAAATGAATACCTGAGTTCCCCATTGGCCTTTCAAGCAAGAACCAACAGTAACTTTCCCATCTCTACCATACATCAACTCTTTAAGTCCATCAATTTCATTCTCATCATAAACATAGATCTTCAATGAAAGTTGATTTCCAAAACCTCTATTAGGCCAAGCATTATTAGCAAAATAAAGATCTTGTGATGATGATGATTTGCTGATAAAAGAGGTGGAGGAGTGATTATTAGGGCAAGATTGATTGAAAATTCTTGTAAGAAAGAATGTAACTGTAATTAGAATTAGGGCTAAGATTTGATTTGTTCTTGTACATACTGCTTGATTATTTGATATGAAGTTGCTTCTGGTTTTATTTGAACTTGCCATCATTTCCCTTTAATTCCCCATTCAGTTCTTCCTGAACTGAGTTTTCTTTAACAGTGGAAATATGATATTGGGAACTTGACTGAAATTGGAGGATCAGTCTAAAACCGAGGGCATTAAATTAGACATGCTTTGTCGGTTCCCTGTAAACGACATCAACATGTGATTTGCTTGGGCCTCCTTTTTCATGTTCAGTAGCAAGTAACAACTCGATACAAAAATCTTTTGAGCTTTCTTACGTCAGTTTCGACTGTCGAGATACCGAGAAGCTTATTTGCTTCACTGTTCTAGCCTTCTAAGCGTGAACATAAAAATGTTCGCCTGGTGTGGGCGACCATTAAACGCCCGATATCAAAACCAAAAATCAAAGACCAAAAAAAAAGACCATATATGGGTTTAGTACCTTGAGTAAGCGACGTTGACCAAAACCAAAGGCGAAAGTAAATTTGGTCGAGCGTTGGTAAAGATTACGCTCGGTGGGGGCGTTGGTAAAGCTTACGCTCGGTGTGGGCGCCGATATAGTTTACGCGCGATGGGGGGCGTTGGTAAAGATTACGCACTGGAGAAGGGGCGTTTGTATAGTTAACGCCTGATGGTTTTTTTCTACTATTCACGAAATTAAAAAAAAAAAAAAAAAAAAAACTATATGGGGCGGGGGTATAGTTCCCGCCCCAAACATATCAAAATAAAAAAAAAAAAAGAAAAGTATGGGGCGTTTGTATAGTTAACGCCCCATCGTAAACAGTTTAATAAAAAAAAAATATGGGGCGGGGACTTTATAAACGCTCGGTGTGGGGCGTGAATTTCAACTACGCTCGGTGTGGGGCGTTAACTTCAGCTGCGCTCGGTGTGGGGCGTTAACTTCAGGTGCGCTTGGTGTGGGCCGTAAAGTTTATCAACGCCCGACTATATTTGGGTTTGGTCTTGGTCGCAGACCAAATTTGGTCTGGAAATTTGGTATGGTCTTCGATTTAGTCTTTACTCCGTCCCACTACGTCTCTGCTGCAGACCAAATTTTTACTCTTGGTCGTCCACTGCAGACGCTCTAAGAGCAACCGCAGTGGGGAGACTAAAACCAAAGACTAAAAACTATAAAAAAATGAAAAAAATGGGTTTACTCCGTGCACAGACGCTATGGTGGGAAAATCAAATTTGGTGGGCGTAACTAATATTTGCGCATGAATCAGGCGCAACTAATACTTGCGCCCCATTCATTTTTTATTAATTTTTTTCCCAGGCGTAACTTATGAATTACGCCCGTCATCGGGCGGACTCAAAACCTTGCGCCCACCATCACGCGGACTCAAAAGTTTGCGCCCCACCATCAGACGCAACTTATACTTACGCCCAAATCAGGCGGAATCAAAACCTTACGCCCGACTAAATCCAAACCAAAGACCAAATATGGTTTGGTATTTGGTTTTAGTATGGTATTTGCTCTTTACTACGTTCGATAGCGGTTGTCATTTGGACCAAATATTTGGTTTTGGTAGTCGACTATGGTTTCTCTAAGTTCCTATCTTTTCTTTTCTTTTGACGCAAAATAAACTTATATTAAATTAGAGGGAGGATCCATTGACACTCTTATCACTATCATACATGATTTGTGTTATTTTCACTGCAAAATCCAAACGACAATGAATTTAAATCTAATACTTGGATGACACGTTCCTCTTATAAGACTATACATTCCTACCAAAAATGAACGGAATTTGAAATACCAAACCTCATCATCTACCGATCTTAATTTCAACCATCAATTTTTAACGGCTGATATTCAAAGGGGTAGATTATGGAGTTATATGTCTCGAAATGTGCTCATTTTTGGTAGGAATATAGAGTTTTATAAGAGGAACATATCATCTAAATATTATATTCAAATTCATTATCGTTTAGGTTTTGCGGGAAAAAATTGCGCAAATCATGTATGATAGTGTCCATCTAAGAGTGTCCACGGATCCTCCAATTAAATGGCATTTTTAGGGGCGACTTTTTTATTCCCAACCCATAGACAAGGTTATGGATGTCCTAAATGTTGGTAGAATACCTTAATGCCCTTTAATAATAATTGGAAGTAAAATAATTGTTCTTAGAATCCGATTATTGGTAATATAATCGGTAGTTAAAAACACACAGAGACTACCGATTGATATGAATTTGTGCTAAATGCATATTTGGGGCTACTATTAATCGGAAGTTAATGATAAATTCATTTGCTATCGATTATAGGATACTCCAAAATTCAAAAAAAAAAAATTGCAAAATCTCATTTTGGGGCAACTCTATATTCGGTAGTTATATGAACTATTTTGACTACCGAATATGGTTGGATATTTGCAAAGAGAGACATTGTATAATCGGAAGTCGGGATAACTTCATTTACTACCTATTCTAGGCTCAACCAAAATTCAAAAAATAGAGGATTTTGGCAAAATCTCATTTTGGGGCAACTCTATATTCGGTAGTTATATGAACTATTTTGACTACCGAATATGGTTGGATATTTGCAAAGAGAGCTATTGTATAATCGGAAGTCAGAATAACTTCATTTACTACCGATTATAGGCTCAACCAAAATTCAGAAAATAGAGGACTTTGGAAAAATCTCATTTTGGGGTTACTCTATATTTGGTAGTTATATGAACTATCTTCACTACCGATTATGGTAGGATTCCGTCATAGAGGTCTATTGTATAATCGGAAGTCAGGATAACTTCATTTACTACCGATTATAAGCTCAACCAAAATTCAAAAGATAGAGAATTTTTGCAAAATCTCATTTTGGGGCTACTCTATATTCGGGAGTTAAATAACCTAAATTCACTACCGATTATGGTAGCATTTTTTCCAAAGGTCTACTTTAATCGAGGGTCACGATAACTTTATTTACTACCGATTATAGGATAATCAAAATTCAAAAGATAGAGGATTTTATTTTGGGGATACTTTATATTCGGAAGTTATATAAACTAAATTGACTCCCGATTGTGGATTAAATTCCCTATTGTAAAGTTATCTACCGATTGTGAAGGGTAGTTTGGCCATTAAAAAAATGAAAAAAAGGAATGGCTACATTTTACGTTTGGGTGACCCTTTTTTGTCTTATGTGTCGCCCCTAATTCTTTTGGGGTCGCCCCTAAAAATGCTAGGATATTAAAACCAAGAAAATATACAATTGTTACATAGACATCCCTTAATATTTCATCAAAGTCTGCTGGGATATTTTGAAAATACTGGAAAGAAGCTCTAGAAGTTCTAGCTTTGTTGGCTAGCTTATGAGATATATTGTTTGTCGTTCTTTTAACATAGTTGACATAACCATTTCTAAAACTATTTAGGAGGTGCCTTATTTATATTACAAGTCCATGATTCTCCCACTGTACATATAGGGTTGCACCTTTTAGAGAGTTTACTACATTTATACAGTCTGATTCAAACACGACATTGGACAGATTTAAGTCTTTGGCCCATCTGTTATCTTTCATTACTCCAAAACATTCAATTTTCTCTACATTTAGTCCTACATTGCAGTGTATGCCTCTGACTCCCCTGCATGTACCTGTATAATCTCTTATTATTAGACCAATACCAAATATTTTTTTAACCTCATCGTAAGAAGCATCAATATTAATCTTAAGTTGATTGATAGTAGGAGGTTTCCAAATTGAAGTTGTCTCTAGAGACTTATTGAGATTAAGATGTTGTTGCTGATGAACCATACTTTGAAAGAACTGATTGATTTGATAATATATGTTTTTGACAGACTTCATAGTATTTGGATTTTTGTTCCTAAAATCTTTATTGCATCTATTCTTCCAGATCTCCAAAGTAGTTATCATAACCCTGATTATCCAAGTGTTTTAGTAATCTTGGTTCCTGATGGTTGAATCCGAAAACTAACTGATAATCCAAGGAACTACTGCATTGTTGGACGAATGAATGTCGCAAACATTTATATTCATAGCAAACCATATTTCTTTGGATGAGCCACAACCAATAATGAGATGATCAAGAGTTTCTGGTGCTTTATTACATACTGGACAGCTAGTAGTTATTTTGTCTTGTAGAAGCTTTGCTTAACCATTGTTGGGACTATATTTCTAAGGATTTTCCAAATAAAATGTTTAACTCTATGTGGCGTACTGGCCTTCCATAAATGTTTCCAAACTATTTTTGGAACTAGTTGAGACTGTCTACGCTGAGGAGTTATAGCATTATATGTGGATTTGACCGTGAAAGCACCTCTTTTATCAGGTTCCCAGATTAGTGTATCCTTACCATGTTGAACTAAATGCATTTGTAGTACAAGGTTAGTTGTGTCTTCATCAAAAAAAATTCTAACTAGAGGAACATTCCATCTTCTTGGATTTGGTGTATGAGATCGCAAACATAAACAATTCTAGTAGGCTCTGCATAGTTGTTATTTGGAATGAGAGGATGATTTAGTCCCTTAATACATTTGTCATACTAAACTAATGTCTTAGTACCACATCTAACATCCCATCTATGGTACTTCTTAACTATTTCTAGACCATGTTCTATTCCTTTCCATATCCAAGAGGAATTAGAGTGTTCTTCTTCAAGATGAAGAAAATAACAATAAGGAGAATACTTTGGCTTCATAATTTTAACCCATAGATGATCTGACTCAATACAAAGTCTCCAAGCTAATTTAGTTATTAGAGCCATATTGAATTGCTCCAGAATTCTAAAAGTTAATCCTCCTTCAGCTTTTGAATTACTTAGAAAGTTCCAAGCTATGAAGTTAATACCTTTATTAGTTTTGTGACCCCACCAGAATTTTCTTTGGATTGTATCAAGTTGTTTCAAAGTATGCTTTAGTAACTTAGAATTACTCATGTAATGTGTTGGAATCGAATTCAACACTGACTTGACCATAGTGGTTCTGGCTGGTTGGTTCAAGAGTTTTGAGTTCCATCCACTAAGCCTATTTTGAAAAGCATCATTGATTATATTGAAACAAGAAGTTTTTGCTTTGCCTAGTAGTTAGTGTAATCCTAAGTACTTATCATAAGTACATAACTGTTTGACTCCTAATTTCTCAATTATTTCCACTTTTTGTTGATGTGATAAATCACCTGTAATAAAAGCTACTGATTTTGAAAAATTTATCATCGGACCTGATAAAGCTCCAAAGTTTCTGAGGATATCAAGGATAAAATAAATACTTCTCTGATCATCTTGAAAAAAGAGTAACAATCATCTGCAAACAACATATGGTTAACAGATGGTGCCTCTTTTGTTACCTTTATGCCCTTAATTTGGTGACTATGTTCTGCCGTAAATAGACTTCTTGAGAGAAACTCCATTGCAGTGATGAATAAATAAGGGATAATGGGTCCCCTACCTCAATGCTCTAGTAGGAGAGTATTTATCAGAAGGACTTCCGTTAATCCTTATAGATATCTGAGTCGTCGAGATGTATAGAAGGATTAATTCTCTCCATTCCTTGCAAAAACCCATTGACTAAAGCATTTGATCTAAAAATGGCCACTCTAGTCTATCAAAATCCTTGGACATGTCAAGATTTAAAGCTATCAGTCATTTTTTTGATTTTTTTTCATTAAGTGAACCATCTCATGAGATATTATTATGTTATCATTTATAAATCTTTTTGGAGCATAAGCTACTTGAATAGGAGATATCACCTTATCCATCAGAGTATTCATTCTAGTTACCAACAACTTTGAGATGATTTTGTAAGAATTATTACAGAGACCAATAGGTCTATAATCATTCGGTGTTGATGGATATTGGGTTTTGGGAATCAGACAAATAGAAGTTTGGTTAAGTTAAGAAGGTAATTTCCTAGAAGTGAATAATTCCTCCACCATATTAGTGATATCATCTCCTACTGTATTCCACTGAGTTTAAAAGAAACCAGCTGGGAAACCATCCGGTCCCAGTGAATTCCAGCTAGGTAAAATTTTAACTATACCATTGATTTCTTCTTTATCTGGTATTCTCATGAGATTTTCATTATCTGAAGCAGTAATGATTTGTTGAATATGAACAAAAGAAGAAGGTGAAATTGAAGGAATAGTAGCAGTGGCAATATGAGAAAAGTGACTAGTGAGAAGGTTAGCTAAATCACTTCTAGAATGAAGCCATTTTTTATTGGAGTCCTTTAAAGAAACTGTGTTGTTTCTAGATCTCATTCTATTCGCAAAATCATGGAAGTAAGAAGTGTTAGTATCTGCTTCTTTGACCCAATGATCACAAGATTTTTGCTTCCAAAACTCTACCTCTATACTTTTCCAATAATGTATGTTATTTAGAGTACAATCTATTTGGTGATTTATATGTTTATTAAATGGTAAATATTGCAGATTAGGCAAGTGTTTCTTCAATTTTTGTAAATGAAGTTTTGTATGTCCAAATTTATGTCTTTTCTATTTAGCTAAGTTAACTCTTGTAAAGGAGAGTTCCTGATGGATACTTTATTCTGAAGAAGAATTGGATTGTGAAGATCATGAGCTAGAAATTAGATGAGCACAAGAAGGGTCTCTTAGCCAACATTTGTAGAATTTCCAGCAGTCTCTAGGTCTTTTACAATCTGCTTCTGTCACTAAGAGGATGGGACAATGATCTGAGCTCAAAAAAGGTAAATGAAACAGCTATGAATATGGGAATTATATTTGCCATTGTGCATTATGAAGAGCCATATCTAGTCTAGACATTTTGTAACCCTTACCATTCACTCTGTTAGACCAAGTGAATTTACTACCCACAAATCCCAAATCCATAAGACCAGTTACATCAATATTAAAGGAAATCCAATCTTTTATTGATGTTTGATATGAGGAGTGACCATTCAAGTGATTGTGAACATTGAGATCTCCCAAAATAACCCAAGGCTGGAAAGAAAGAAAGAAAGAAAAAAAAATCTTTTATAAAATCCTATTGCACTTTTTTCAAATCATTATGAGTTAAACCATAGATGCAAGAAAGGAGCCACTCTTCTTTAGAAGGATTTGATTTAACTAATAAGTGAATCATGTTATCTTGAGAATATACTACATCACATGGGAAGCCATTTTTCCAAAGAAGAATGATTCGACTAGACAATCCTATTGAGCTAACAAAAACAGAGTTTGGATAACAGTATGGCCTAGTTAAAAGTTTTGCTTTATCCTCCTTAGTTTTGGAGTCAACAAGAAAGATTATATCTGGATTATGATGTGCAATGTTGTCTGCTAGATGATATCTAGTTTCTTTTGAGGCAAAGCCTTGAACATTTACACCGGACTTATATTCCCAAAGAACAACCTAGTAATATCAATCACCTCATAATAATCTTAACTGTATGGTAGCGGAACAAGATATTATGGAATCACAAAAAATGAGACGAAGAGATTTGTGATTACTTTTTATCTTACATATCGGAGTTAAATCTCGATAAATCTTAGAGAAGATTATACTCAATACGATAGAACAAAGTAAAATCAGAACACGCAACTACATAGAAAATACTTAGGTCTAGCTTCAGAATCTCAATGAATCCTTTAAGTCGTTAACCTATAATGGTTTTAGAAAAACATAGGTTAAAGGAGAATCGACTCTAGTCGCAACTAATATCACACAGGAGGTGTGGGGATTAGGTTTCCCAGCTGCTAGAGTTCTCCCTTATATAGTCTTCAAATTAGGGTTTAAATCAATGTTATCTTGGTAACAAAGCATTCAATATTCACCGTTAGATGAAAACCGGATTATATTTTAGCTAATATCTTTCAACCGTTAGATTAAACTTAGCTTGTTACATGCAAATGAAATGTACTTATATTTAGATATGGGTAACCGTACCTAAACGTGTACACCTGGTTGGCTCAACAATGATTAACCGAAGTTAGCCATATGAACACTTTTATATCAACCTTTTTTATCTTAATCACTACTTGTTATAGCCAATTGAACCTAAATCGGTTTTGATTCACTCGAATCAATTCATGAACATTATAGCCACGGTTTGCAAAGATTGTATTCCTTATTATATAAATATATTTGTTCATGTGTATAACCGATTTTAGAACTTAACGCACTCAAGTATGCAAATGGGTACGTATACCTGAGTTTTCGGACTTGGTCTTGTTTGCTAGTATGCAAATGGGTACGCATACTATCGTTCATGACCGAACTCAGTTAAAACCAGTACGCATACTGGTATGCATACTATAGTTACCGGACTTCAATTGTTGAACCAGTATGCATACGGGTATGCAAACTATAGTTTCCGGACTTCAACCGTTGAATCAGTACGCATACGGGTATGCATACTCAATTCCTGGACTTGGAATATTCTTGCAACAGTTCGCATACAAGTACACATACTGTGCTATATCCAATCAAAGGTTTCTTGTTCTAAACTCTCATTTTAATCATTGAAACATTCTTAGAAGACGAGAATAGCTGTCTCACACAAACTATTAGCTTCAAAGCAATTTTCAAGTGATCAAATGATCAATACGAACCATTCTGAGTGTATATCAAATGATTGTCACACATAAATCATGAGATATTACCATGCGATTTTCACATGGTCATCTTTTGAATTTCGTCAAGAATAAAAAATAAACTTGGTTAAAGCGAAAGCTTACCAACACATATTTCGATAAACATGTAAGCGAGTTAAACTCAACTCGAAATATCAAATGTGTGTAAAGTAAAGTCTATATAGCTATACGACTTTTGTCTCAATATGAGATAGAATAGAAATAGACTTCTGAGTGATAGATAAGTTCAAGTCTCCACATACCTTTTGTTATGAAGTTCCACAAGCTCCCCTTAGTAGTTCATCATCTTCAATCGATAAATGACGTGAAGTCTAAAGCTCAACTACACATTTTATCTTAATCCGAGACATAGCTATAAGTAGACTAGAAATCAAGACTTATAGTTTTGACAACTAAACTTGACAAACAAGCTTGAGATAGTAACGCTTGCGAGTTAAACCGAGCAGTTCTTTAATACATGATATTACAATCTCGTTTCGTTTATTTTCAAGTACAAATTGATTAATCAAATTTGGATTTTTGATCAAACTGATTTTTTACTTTTACATCAAAGTGTCCTCGTTTATCATACTTTTTCGATCTTTTGAAGCTTTTTAAAGACGACAAAACTTGGCGAACCTCTAAATGAAAAAAACCTGTAGCCACATTTCTAATACCTTGGCGGGATGGATCTGAAGCTCATTTTTACTTATTCTAAGCCTTATTTTCCCAATTCAGTAATTTTTGCCTTTTTCCTATCTTCAAAAAAAATTGCCTCCCCGTGGGAGATTTTCTGGCTCTGCCCTAACTACCTATTGCACAAAGATTTTTTGTTACAGCAAGCCAATGAGCCTCCAACTTGAAATATGGTTAGCTTTAACCGTTGGGTTTGTCTACAAGTACGTATATGGGATTTCAGTCAAATATGAATTCTTTTTGGCATCACCTGAGTTGCAATATTTCAAGCTTTGACAAACTCAAGATCTTAGCAAAAAATTGTCGACTAGCCAACTTAAAATAGGGTCGGTAGTAGGTTTAAAATTAGACATGTAAAAATCTTTCGACATGGTAGAGTGGTATTTCTTACTCTTTTTTTTTCGACAACTGGGTTTTCATGAAGATTGAATTAATTTGATTGACCAATGTATATCTACAACCAATATATCTTTAATTACTTATTTCATGGAATTCTTAGTAGTACTTTTTGAAAAAGTGGGGGTTTAACAACCACACCCAATATTTCATTCGGAAATCTGAACGGAAAAACTAGAATATACTTTTAAGAGAATCAACTAGTCAGTCAGACTCAATCTATAGAAAAGTATATAAAAGAGTTATATCTCTATTTCTCAATTCAATCTGCAATCAAACAAATAGGAATTTGCGAGCCCGATTGAATAAGAGAAATAACTTGGATGGTATCACAAATCAATATCCAAGTATCAATCAATTAAATCAACAACCCAAGGTCCAGATTCAAGAAATGATTGAACTTACGCACAACCTGTGATATTTCAATTATATAGAAAATATAATACGGAAAAGAAATAACACAGACACCATAATTTTGTTAACGAGGAAACCGCAAATGAAGAAAAACCCCGGGACCTAGTCCAGCTTTGAACACTACACTTTATTAAGCCGCTATTGACACTAGCCTACTACAAGTTAACTTCAGACTGGAATATAGTTGAACCCTAATCAATCTCACATTAATTAAGGTGCAGTTGCGCTCCTTACGTCTCTGAATCCCAGCAGGACTCTACGCACTTGATTCCCTTATCTGATCTCACCCAAAACTAAGAGTTGCTACAACCTAAATTCGAAGACTTGATAACAAATCTGTCTCACACAAAAAGTCTATTGAGATAGGTAAATCTGTCTCCCACAGAAATACCTATTAGTTTTGTTCCGTCTTTTGATAAATCAAGGTGAACAGGAACCAATTGATATACTGGACTTATATTCTCGAAGAACAGCTTAATAATATCAATAACCTCACAATAATCTTAATCGTATGGTAGCAAAACAAGATATTGTGGAATCACAAACAATGATACGAAGATGTTTGTGACTACATTTTATCTTTCCTATCGGAGACTAAATCTCGAGAAAATCATAGAGAATATAGTAGTCAATCACGATAAAAAAAATAGTAAGATCAGAACACGCAACGACACAAAAAATTATTGGGCCTGGCTTCACAATCCCAATGAAGTCTTTAAGTCGTTAACCTATAGGGTTTTGGAAAAACCTAAGGTTAAAGGAGAATCGACTCTAGTCACAACTAGTATAACACAGGAGGTGTGGGGATTAGGTTTCCCAGATGCTAGAGTCCTCCTTTATATAGTCTTCAAATTAGGGTTTGAAATCAATGTTACCTTGGTAACAAAGCATCCAATATTCACCGTTAGATGAAAACCTGATTAGACTCAAGCTAATATCTTTCAACCGTTAGATCGAACTTAGCTTGTTTCATAAAAATGAAATGTAACTTCATTTAGATATAGGTAATCGTACCTAAACGTGTACACCTTGAAGTTAGCCATATGAACACTTTCATATCAACCTTATTCATCTTAACCACAACTAGTTCAAATGAATCAAATGAATCAAATGAAACTAGTTGTAGAGTTATTCAATTATTTATATTCTCATAGAAGTATACATGACACAATTGAAGCAAAATCGGTTTGATTCACTCGAATCAATTCATGAACATTATAGCCATGGTTTTCAAAAGATTGCATTCCTTATTATATAAATGTATTAGTTTATGACACCCGATTCTAAAACATAACCCACTCATGTATGCAAACGGGTACGCATACTTAAGTAGACGGACTTGAACTGTGTTCGCTAGTACGCAGCCGGGTACGCATACTGTTGTGCACATCCAAGTTTCAGTTGATTCTAGTACGCGTACAGGTACGCATCATATAGTACCCGGACTTCAACTAACTTCGCTAGTACGCGAACAGGTACGCATACTATAGTTCCCGGACTTTACCTGACCTCACCAGTACGCATACGGGTATGTTTACTACATTCCGGTCTTAGAGCAACACATATGCAAGTACGCATACTGTGCTTATAATCCAATTATGGTTAAGTGTTCTAAACTCCCTTTTCAATCATTGAAACATTCTTAGAAGAAAACAATATCTGTCTCACACAAACTATTAGCTTCAAAGCAATTTTCAGATGATCGAAAGATCAATACGAAATATTCCGAGTCTACATCAAATGACTGTCTCACACAAATCATGTAAGATTTACCAGGCGATTTTCACATGAACATCTTTTAACTTTTGTCAAGAATATAAGATGAACTTGGTTAAAGCGAAAGCTTACCAACACATATTTTCATAAATATGTAAGTGAGTTAAACTCAGCTCAAAATATCAAATGTATATAATCGAAGTCTCAAATAGGAGATGGAGTAGAAATAGACTTTTAAGTGATAGATGAGTTTAAGTCTCCACATACCTTTTTGTTGATGAAGTTCCACAAGCTCCCCTTAGTAGTTTTTCTTCTTCAATCGATGAACGCCGTGAAGTCTAAAGCTCAACTACACATTTTATCCTAGTATGAGACATAGCTATAAGTAGACTAGAAATCAGGACTTGTTTTGATCACTAAACTTGACAAACAAGCTTGAGATAGAAACGCTTGTGAGTTTGACCGAGAAGTGCTCTAACAATCTCCCTTTTTGTCAATGTTAGTGACAAAACTATCAATACATATGGATTACAAAATAAATAAACTTTGTAGCTTCTCATCCAAATGCTCGATCTCCTTGGTTCTTCAATATTACTCGAAATCTTCGTCAATTCCAAGTACTTCAGCGATTCTGAACGTGTTCAACTCAGCATCAAAGTTGTTGAAGATCCATAGCTATAACAATGAGAAGACAGTTGCTCTTGGTTATTGTTATAGAGTGTCATAGTATTATTACACAATATCAAAGTCCAATTGTATCACAACTTTGACAACAATACTATGGTGATATGTATCACTCCACCTTATTTAATACTTCATCTCACAATGAAAACCACTCCCCCTTACATAATGATCCGTAAACCATATGTATTTGTGGTAAAAACTACACATTAATTCTCCCCCTTTTTGTCAATATAAATTGGCAAAGGTACGAAAACTAGTGGGATCATAATGAAATTATCATAGAAATACTCCATGACTAAAAGAGAACATATCAAATTAATTTCGATAATTTTACATAGTCGAAACTTAGTGTATTCATCAAGGAGTTTATAAATATACAAGATAACTCCTACAATATTCCACAGTTGCACTCCCCACAAAGATTTGGAAATTAAACACAAGTTCAATTAAGAACTCTCCCCCATAAAATGTCATTCCCATATAATTCGGAAAACAAATAACATAGAGACCAGAAATTTTGTTAACGAGGAAACCGCAAATGCAGAAAACCCCCGGGACCTAGCCCAGCTTTGAACACCACACTGTATTAAGCCGCTACAGACACTAGCCTACTACCAATGAACTTCATACTGGAATGTAATTGAACCCTAATCAATCTCACACTGATCAAGGTACAGTTGTGCTCCTATTCTTTTAGCTGATCTCACCCAAACTAAGAATTTCTATGACCCAAAGTCGAATACTTGATAAATAAATCTATCTCACACAGAAAAGACTATTTGAATAGATAAATCTGTCTCCCACAGAAATACCTATGAGTGTTGTTTCGTCTTTTGATAAATCAAGGTGCACATGAACCAATTAATAAACCGGGCTCATATTCCCGAAGAACATCCTAGTATTATCAATCACCTGACAATAGTCTTAATCGTATGGAAGCGAAAAAAGATATTGTGGAATCACTAACGATGAGACGAAGATGTTTGTGACTAATTTTTATCTTGCCTATCGGAGATTAAATCTAGAGCAAACCTTAGAGAAGATAGTACTTAATCACGATATAAAACAACAAGATCAGAACATGCAACTACATATAAAATAGTTGGGAATGGCTTCACAATCCCAATGAAGTCTTCAAGTTGTTAACCTACAAGGTTTTGGAGAAAACATAAGGCTAAAGGAAAACCGACTCTAGTCGCAACTAATATCACAGAAGGTGTGGGGATTAGGTTTTCCAGTTGCTAGATTTCTCCCTTATATAGTTTTCAAATCAGGGTTTGCAATCTAAGTTACCTTGGTAACAAAGCATTCAATATTGAACTACGCACAACCTGTGATATTTCAATTATATAACAAAAATATAATGCGGAAAAGAAATAACACAGACACCACAAATTTTGTTAATGAGGAAACTGCAAATGCAGACCTACTCCATACTTGAACATCACATTGTATTAAGTCGTTATAGATTATATCCTACTACAAGTTAACTTCGGACTGGAATGTAGTTGATCCCTAACCAAGTATCACACCAATTAAGGTACAGTCGAGTTCCTTACGCCTCTTGAATCTGGCAAGACTCTGCGCACTTGATTCCCTTAGCTTATCTCACCCAAAACTAAGATTTTCTACGACCCAAAGTCGAAGACTTATAAACAAATATGTCTCCCAAAGATAAGTCTATTCTGGTTGTTGTTTATGTCTTAAGATAAAGATCGAGGTTTACATCAAACTCAACTAATAATCCGGTGTTATACTCCCGAAGAGTAGACTAGAAGCCTCACAATAACCTAACTGATTAACAGAAGAAGTTATTACGGAATCACAAGAGTCTGAGACGAAGAAATGTTGTGATTAGTTTTTATATCTTACCCATCGGATATAATTCTCGAGAAAATCTTAGAGAAGATTAAACTCAATATGATATAAAAATTAAGATCATAATACACAACTATAAGGAAAATAGTTGGATATGGCTCCACGAATGCCAAATGCAGTCTTTAAGTTGTTAACCCTAATAATGGTTTTCAAGAAGAAATGTAAACATGGGTTAATGGATAATCAACTCTAGTTTGCAACTAGGATACACGAGAGTGTCGGGATTAGGTTTCCCAGATGGTAGATTTCTCCCTTATATAGTCTTTCAAATCAGGGTTGCTTACAATCAAGGCTAAGATAGTTTAGTAACAAATCAATTAATATTCACCGTTTGATGAACTCCTGATTTAAGATTCAAGCTAATGTTAGGGTTTTGTTCCGTATACAAAACTATATGGCTGAAATTGGACTTTAGGTAACAGTTTTGCAGCAGAAAATAGTGATCTATGGTGCAGAAACCGTGGCTAAAGGGCAGTTTCGGGTTTGGAATGTCTACAAGGTTTACTTGGATTAGGAAACTTGTATGACGGTTTGGAGGAGTGTTTTCCAAGTTTATGGTTTCCTAATTAAGGTGTGAGGCTATTCTTAGAAGTTCTCTAAGGCTTGGGGAGCAAGGATTTGTCTACTATATAAGAGGGCTTATATTGTTAGTAGAATTATTCTCTTGGTTAATTCTCTTGGAGAATCCTCTCTTTATGAGAGTGATTGGGTCACAACCATTGTGTCCTACGATGGTTGGTGATGGGGAAAAATCTATGTGAGACGAGAGACTTGTAGTGAGAACGGGTATGGGAGAAATCTAGGGTTTCTAGGGTTCATGTGGGAGAAGCTAGAATTCATGATGTTCTTCGTGTTCTTGTCTAAAGTCAAAGCAACCATGGCGGTGGAGGTTTATGGAAGAAGAATAACAAAGGAAGAGTTAAACTCTTCGTGATATGTCTTATTGTTTCTAACGTTTAGCGCTAGTGGGTTATATAACTAGTTGATTATATGATGTGTGGGATGTAATAACTTGTTATGATAATGAAGATTCTCGGGGTGGTTTTGGCCGTGGATGTATCCTACATAGGTGAACCACGTAATATTTGTGTCGTGTGTGATTGTCCATATCGTATTGATTATATATTCGTGCTAGTATTATCCGGTCATGCTAATCTAAATATGTAAGAGACGGATTCGAGCTAAGTTATCTAAAGTAGGATGTTTCGTGGAATTTTCTATGGAAACATGCCGGTTCGAGATGAACGTAACCTCGGTTTTTCCGACAGCTAAGTCTGCTTAGAAAATAAGCAATCAATCTCCACCATTAGATGGTATTAACTTGATACACACAAATGAAATATACCTATATTTAGATATGGGTGAATAATACCTAAACCTATATGACAAGTTATCTCAATAACAGTTAACCGAAGTTAGCCACCTGAACACTTTTAGCATAGCCATATTCATATAACACTTATAGATCAAATATGATAATCAATCAATCATGATAGATAATCAAATGAATCTAAATATGCTTAAAGAGAGTTGTTCAAATATTCATTATCTCATAGAAATATCCATGAAAATTTTGAAGCATATTCGGTTTAGTTTATAATTGTACATAATACTTATACGAGAACCAATTCATGAACATAATGCCACGGTTTGCATAGCAAGTTTGCACAACTTAATTTGATAAAGTTCTAGGAACTTTAGGTCGCAAACTGAGTTCACAAACGAACCTAAATTCACGAGTATGAGATGCCATACTTACCGATTTTAGAACTTAACCACTATGTTCCCAAACTGAGTACGCGAACCACAGTTCCGGACTTTCCTAGTCTTGTCTTTCGCAAACGTTGTTCGCAAACCACAGTTTCGGACCTTTCACAGGTAAACCGTTTGCAAACAAGAGTTCTGGACCTGAACTAGTACTCCACAGTTCGCCTACTAGGTACGCATACTGTGTTGTATCCAGACATTGGTAGTAATTCTAAAACTCTCATTCAATCATTGAAACATCCTTAGAATACAACAATGGTAATCTTACACATACCACTATCTTCAAGTAATTTTCAAGTGATTAATTGATCAATACAAAACTTCCCAAGTTAACATTGAATGAATGTCTCACACAAATCATGTAAGATGTTCAAGGTAATTTTCACATAATCATCTTGACTTGATATTTAGTTTCCAACAAATAATTGTTTACCACTAAACTCTTCAAGTAGATGATGAAGCATTTTAAGCTTTAAACTTATATTACGAGAAATATATAAACGATATAAACTCGGCTCGAAATTTCAAATGTGTATAACAAAGTATATATAGCTATACGACTTAGTCTCATTAGAATATAAAATATAATAGACTTCTGAGTGATAGATAAGTTTTAGTCTCCATATACCTTTTGTTGATGAAGTTCCTCCAAGCTCTTCAGTAGATCTTCTTCTTCAATTGGTGAACGACATGAAGTCTAAAGGTCAACTACACACTTTTATCCTAATCCGAGACATAGCTATAAGTAGACTAGAAATCAAGTATATAGTTTTGATCAACTAAACTTGACAAACAAGATTGATGTACCAACACTTGCGAGTTCGACTGAGGAGTGATCTAACCATCTCCCCCTTTGTCAATTTTAGTGACAAAACTATCAGTACATATGGATCACAAAATAAATAAACTTTGTAGCTTCTGATCCATCATGCTTGATTTCCTTGGCTCTTCAACTTCCTTGAATTCTTCGTTACTTCAAGTTCTCCTTCGATTCTGACGTGTTCAGCTCAGCATCATTGTTGTTAAAGATCCGTAGCAATAGTAATAGGAAAACGAATATTCTCAATCATTTTTATTCAGTGTCATAGTTTTATTTTATAGAATCAAAGTCCAATTGCATCACAAATTTGAAATAATACTACAATGATATGTATTACTCCCCCTTAGTCAGTCTTTCCATCTTAGAATGGAATCCACTCCCCCTTACATAATGATCCGTAAACCATATGTATGTAGTGTGAACTACCAAATAATTCTTCTCCTTCTTGTAAATATAAATTGGCAAAGGTACGAAAACCATGGGATCATAATGAATTCACAAAAGATAATTCATGACTAAAAGGAAACATATCAACTTTTTTTTCGATGATTTCACATAGTCGAAAATTAGTGTATTCATCAAGGAGTTTATTGAGATACAAGTTAACCCCTTCAAATTACATAACTGCTCTCCCCACAAAGATATGACAATTAAGCACAAGTTCATTTAAGAACTCTCCCCCATTTGATGTCATTCCCAAGGGAACAACATAAGAGACCTTAGTTTTACAAGAAAATAAGGATTTATTTGGACGTTAACAAATCACATGAATTTGTATCCAGTAAACCTCGAGTAAATTAATCACAGGAAGATCTTATTGATTAATTTAGTCGGAAATCACTCAACATAAGAAAACTTACGGCGTAATTATAGTACTTTTACATAAAAGTGGATCATGGAAAGATCGATACTGCGGAATTTCTCAAAAAGTTCATTCTATCTTTCATCAATATATGCATAAAGGCATAATAGACTTAACTTTTGAGCATATATGAGATAATAGCACAGTTCACGAACGTAAAGGAATATATATCTCATAAGACATTTGCAATTTATAAAACTAATAAGATTAAATACTGCAAGTTCATCTTCCAAAAACTTAGAATTTAAATAAATAACTATAAAACAATGAAAAATGAAAATCGTTGGAAATAGCTATGTGTAATCACAATATTCGCTATATCAAATCCTAGTTATCCTTCTTAAACATAAGAATAAATTCCCAAAAAGAAGTTCCCTAGACATTAAGATTTTTGAAGAATTCTTTATCGTCCCTGAAATTATTTTGGTCAATAGACATTGGAACAAGGTTCATGAAGAAATGAGTCAATTCCAATAAACCTTCTTAACTGTTGTCGAACCAGTGCCTTTTGAATCTCCAAATATCTTAGAACAATGGCTTTTATTTCATGAATCTCCATCCTAGTTTGTTTCATCTCTTCAAGAACAACATAAAACTTTTGAAGATTTGAGTTGTTAGCTCTTGGTTTCTTCATATTCTTCCTTTTTCTCTTCAAAGTTGTATTAGTGGAATGAGATTTATCTTTTTCCTTCATGATTGATGACTTAAGAATCATACTAACATCTTTTCCATCAGAAGAAATAGTGCTTGGAGTCTCCATAATTTTGAGATATGGGTTTGTGAAAACACAAATAAAACAGCTCTACAAGCAACCTTGTGATGGAAAGAGTTTCAAAAAAGGAAAAAGCATGCAGGATTAAGGAACCTATATACAATGCAAGTAGGGTTCATGTACATCAACATAGATAACCCAAAGGAGGGTAGGAATCTCGATTTTAACCTTTGATTCATATATGGTGAAATCTTTTCAATACCATTACTTAAAAAGGAAAGATATTCAAGCAATAATATTCAAGATGAAACTAGATTATATTTTGACTCTAGATCCCGGTTGTGCATAAATCATGTCTCTTTTCAGTATACGGGCATATGAGCCAAGATGCATTATCAACACAGTTAAACTGTGTTAGGGTGAACAATAATCTGTTCACCACAAGGTTCCTGCATGGGATTATTAGCATCCATATTTATAAGTTGTTTAAACCTAGTTATTTTATGTAGTGATCTAACCTTTTCCTTATAAATAAACTTCTTAGAAGAGGATTTAAATTTACGTACCTCAGGTGGATTTGACTTCAGAACAAGTTTAAGCTTGTTTGCTAATCGATTGTCTCTCCGCTGTAGTTTGTTGACATACCTTACTTTATGTTTGTACTTGAAACAATTAGAGAGTTCATGACCCTTAATAGTACAGTAAGGATATGTCAATGTGGAGGATGGTTCAGATACCATGTCCAAACATGCCGCTAGGTAAAGCGAAGTACCTGAAACATAAGAGGTAGAATTTTCATCAGACAGAGAAAAATCCATTACATCCTCCAAGGCTGTTGATGATGTATCAACGGGAAAAATGTCAAATTTGATATGAGTATTGGTACAATTATCAAAATTGATATTTTCACCAAGGAGTGCTGCACTTGATTTTTCATCCTCTGTGGAAGCATAGTGATCAGATGTTTCATCAAGAGTTACAGCAAGAGCCTTGTTTCCAGTGTATTTTCTACAATTTTGGCACTCATTAGAAAAATGTTCAAAACCTTTACACTTGAAGCATTGTGTCATATCCTCATCATCAATGTTGATAGTATCCCTATTTTTTGGAGGAACACGATCATGATGATTAACTAATGATCTGGTTTTGTCTCTGGTGAAACGTTTACTTCTTTTCAAAAGAAGATCCCTAAATAGTCTTGTGATCAGAGAAACTGAGTTGTCAAGATCTTGATATGATGATTCAGTCTAAAAAATATCATTCATAGAGTTGCCAACACTTTTACTTTTATCAAGTAGATTAGTGTTCTTTTATGCTTTGAAAGCAATATCCTTTCCATCTTTGGATAGATGTTCGTGATCAAAGATTATTAACTTTCCAACAAGAGTATTTCTAGAAAGTGTTTCAAGGTTATTTCCCTCAACGATGTTAAAATTGTATCTAGCTGGTAGAGATTGAGAATCTTCAACATAATGTCATTTTCAGGAATAGTCTTACCCAATGCAAAAGATGCATAAACAATTTCAGACACTTTGTGGTTAAACTCATCAAATAAATCTTCATCAGCCATATAAAGGTTTTCCCAATCAGAATTTAGGTTTTGATGCCTAGTTTCTTTTTCAGAGGTATTCCCTTCAAATACGGTCGCTAAAATATCCAAAGCATCTTTAGACTTAGTGCATGTAGTCACATGGTGCTGAAGATCTAGGGTAATGGCATGGATAATAACATTTAATCCGTCAGAATTTTGCTTCACAACACTAATCTGGACTTCATTATATCAACCAGTGTCCTTTACAATAGTTACACCGTCTATTATAACCATTGGAGGATCATAGCCATTTACAACACGAACCCGTGATTGAAAATCATGCGCTTGAAGAAGGGCATGCATAGAAATTTTCCACGTAAGTAATTTGAGCCATCGAAAACCGGCGGTATGTTTATAGAGATAATACTTTTGTACATACTTATGAGGTCTTAGCGTGTTTGCCTGCTATGATACCAATTGAAAACACAGGGGTATAATAACTACACCCAATATTTCGTTCGGAAATCTATATGGACGAAACTCCAATATAATTCTGAGAGCACCAAGTTACTGAGTCTCAATCAGGATATATATTAAGGAGCTCTATTTCTTTCTCAACACAATGAGTAAATCAAATAAATAGAAATCCGTGAACCTGATTATTATGAGAATAACTCGGATGATACCAAGGACCAATGTTTGGGTATCAATTAAGTCATATCCAACAAACAATGTCGGATTTATCAACTATGATTGAACTGCGTATAACCTGTGATATTTTAATTATATAACGAAAATATAATGCGGAAAGGAAATAACACATACACCAGAAATTTTGTTAACGAGGACACTGAAAATGCAGACCTAGTCCAGACTTGAACACCATACTGTATTAATCCACTACAGACTCTAGCATACTACAAGTTAACTTCAGACTGGAATGTAGTTGAGACCTAACCAAGTCTCACACCGATTAAGGTATAGTCGCATTCCTTAAGCCTTTTGAATCTCGCAAGACTCTTCGCACTTGATTCCCTTAGATGATCTCACCCACAACTAAGAGTTGCTACGACCCAAAGTCGAAGACTCATAAACAAATATGTCTCCCATAGATAAGTCGATTCTGGTTGTTGTTACCGTCTTAAGATAAAGATGAAGATGTATAAGAAAATAAACTAATAATTCGGGTTTATACTCCCGAAGAGCATCCTAGAAATATTAGTTACCTCACAATAACTTAACTGATTAAAAAAACAAGTTACCGTGGAATCACAAGAGTCTGAGATGAATAACTGTTGTGATTACTTTTTATAGCTTACCTATCGGAGATAAATCTCAAGAAAATATTAGAGAAGATTAAACTCAATATTATATAAAAAGTAAGATCAGAATACGCAACTACAGAGAAAATAGTTGGACATGGCTTCAAGAATCCCAAATGAAGTCTTTAAGTCGTTAACCCTAATAATGGTTTTCAAAAGAACTATAAACCCGGGTTAATGGAGAACCGACTCTAGTTTGCAACTAGGATACACGAGAATGTCGGGATTAGGTTTCCCAGATGCTAGAGTTCTCTCTTATATAGTTTTTCAAATCAGGATTGCTTACAATCAAAGATAAGGTATCTTAGTAACAAAGCAATTAATATTCACCGTTAGATGAACTCCTGATTTAAGATTCAAGCTAAGTATGCTTAGAAAATAATTAATAAATCTCCACCGTTAGATGGTATTATCTTGATACACACAAATGAAATATACCTATATTTCTATATGGGAAAACCGTACCTAAACGTGTATAACAAGTTGGCTCAATAACAGTTAACCGAAGTTAGCCACATGAAACTTTTAGCTTAGCCATATTCCTTTAACACTTATAGATCAAATATTATAATCAACCAATCATGATAGATAATCAAATGAATCTAAATGTGCTTAAATAGAGTTGTTCAAATGTTTACTATCTCATAGAAATATCCATGAACAATTTGAAGCATATTCAGTTTGGTTTGTAATTGTACACGGTACTTATACAAGAACCAATTCATGAACATAATGCCACGGTTTGCAAAGAAAGTTCTCATACCTTAATTCATTAAAGTTCCAGAAACTTTAGTTCACAAACGAACTTGAGTTCATAAGTATGAGTTGTCATTCTTGACGATTTTAGAACCTAACCATTGTGTTCTCAAACTGAGTACGCGAACCAATATTCCGGACTTGCCAAGTATTTCCGTTCGTAAATGTTGTTCGAAAACCACAGTTCCGGACCTTTCACAGGTAAACCGTTCGTAAACACAGTTCGCAAACAAGTGTTTCGGATCTGAACTAGTACTTCAAAGTTCACCAACTAGGTATGCATACTATGATGTATCCAGAGATTGGTAGTAGTTCTAAAACTCTCATTCAATCATTGAAACATCCTTAAAAGACAATAATTGTAATCTTACACATATCACTAGCTTCAAGTGGTTAATTGATCAATATGAAACTTCCCAAGTTAACATTGAATGATTGTCTCACACAAATCATGTAAGATGTTCAAGGTAATTTTCACATGATCATCTTCACTTAATATTTAGTTTCCAATAAATAAATTGTTTACCACTAAACTCGTCAAGTAGATGATGAAGCATTCTAAGCTCTAAACTTATATTTCGAGAAATATATAAATGAGATAAACTCGGCTCGAAATTTCAAATGTGTATAACAAAGTCTATATAGTTATACGACTTAGTCTCATTAGAATATAAAAATAAAATAGACTTCTGAGTGATAGATAAGTTTTAGTCTCCACATACCTTTTGTTGATGAAGTTCCTCCAAGATCTTCAATAGATATTCTTCTTCAATTGGTGAACGACGTGAAGTCTAAAAATCAACTACACACTTCTATCCTAATCCGAGACATAGCTATAAGTAGACTAGAAATTAAGTATATAGTTTTGTTTAGCTAAACTTGAAAAACAAGCTTGAGATAGTAACGCTTACGAGTTTGACCGAGCAGTGCTCTTATATTTGTAATTTGTTACTAGATTATGTAGTGAACATAGGTTTGATTTCATACCTAGAAAACTATGTTTAATTACATAAGTTTAAGGAAGTATATGTATGAACTTGTTTCATAGTCGAAAGGGAATCAAAAGCATTATGGTCTCGGTTTTCATTGAAGATCTTAAGTATTGACCAATCTTAACCTATATAAAGGGAATCAAGGTAGAACCGTTCCTATCTTACTTTGGGAGTTAAGCTAGAACCGATTCCTACCTATATTGAGAGTCAAGGTAGAACTGTTCCTAACTTGCTTTAGGTATCATGGTAAACCCGGTCCCAATAGGCAAAACCGATTTCTATAAGTCACTACACTTTAGGGTTTGTGTTATTTGGAAATTGGGTTTGCAAAATAAGAAAGTTCACGATGTCGACATAATAAGTAATTTTAACATGTTCTGAAATCTTATATCTTAATTGTTCAAAGATATTTTACGATACTTAAGATGAGATCCCAAACCGAAATTAGTAGAAATTTTTTTTGAGATTTTCGAAGTCAATATGTTTTTTTTTACCAGCAATCAAAATATATCTCTAATATATATATATATATATATATATATATATATACATATTAGTTAATTACTAGCTTATATTGAGTTTTTGAATGAAATTTTGATTATACAGTTGGATACTGATTGGAATTCGTAAAACCGAATATAAGTGATTTATTGCATATCTATTGAATATCTTCGGTTATGGAAATTCTTTGGTGTCCAAACTACCTTGGTCTATAAATAGTGAAGTTTGTTCTTCTTACAAACTCATCATGATCCATGCAAACTTTATCTTTGTTGTTTCTGGTGTAGCTGACTAATAGTATTCTCGTAATACTATATATTCGAGAGTAGAGTAATCTAATTAAGTGAAATCTCTTACGTCCGCTAGTTTAAATAATTATTTGGGATAACTTTTACTAGTACTATTGGTGGGAAACTAGAACGGTATTGTTATTTTTATTTTCAATTATTGATTTGATTGACTAACGGTAATTATCTCTTGATTTGCACCTAAGTTGATTATTCTTGAGAGCATTCTCTTCTGCCATAAGGTCACTCAATCTAGATCAAGAGTATAACAATGAGTTGTGATCATCTATTGTTAACAGACTTTATTATGTGTGCGGTCAATTATAAGTCATGAATCAAGTTTGTATTGTGTAGGTACAGAAGACTATTGAAGATTGAAGAAAAAATGATTTTTCTTATTGGTTTCGTATCTTCGTGATTTTCTTCGTGCACAAACTTGATTGGCTGGGATCCGACTAAATCTGGTTTATCTTTGGTATAATGATTATTCACTAGTAGTATTTAGATCGACATGCTATGATTTGGTGGTACTCTTCAGCATCCGAATCTGTTAGTTCTGTTTGACTTGATCTAGTTAACTTGTTTAATCCATATCTTGGAAGATCTAAAACCCGACAAAGGAGATTATTTTTTTATAAACAAAAAAGTCTTTGTCACACTCAACATGAAAATCTCTGATTAACTTCTTGAGATAGAAGAGTGGTTACCAAACAGATTAGTAATTTAATGTTTGGAAGACGATCCAAAGGGTTGAGTGTTTAAAGTCTTTAGAGAGACTGAAGCAACTTAAGATAATGGACTTTATGTTAGGATTCACGTGCGTTTGCTAGATTGGTTGTAGGCGCATATATGTTGATGAAATTAGGTATCTAGGGGTAATTTACTTGGTCTCAACTATATGAAGTTGGTAGTGTCTTTGTATAACAACTTAATTTTGAGAGTATTCAAAGATGGAGTAGGTCCCGACTGCATTTGCGGTTTTCTCGTTAATAAAATCTTGTTGTGTGATTTACTTTACTTCTCCATTATTATTGTTTAGTTATAATAAAGTAAATTACATTGTAGGTTAATCCAAAAAACTTGATATTGATCATATAATATATCGATCTTGTACTGTAACTATTATCAAGTGATTAACTTGTTATTGTATTGTGTTTTTCATGAACCTAGTATCACTTTAGACTGTTAGGGGCAGCCTCAGTTGTTAAAGGCACCCAGCATGGTAACTTGTAATTTAAATTCTTAACCGTTATTAGTGGACACATTGCACGTGTGTCGCACGCGGCTGTTGTGGTGTAAAAGGTTGTTGCCTTGGATGCTGTTGAATCAATCAGAATCAATAGAACTTTATTATTCTCTCTCAAGTTTCTCTTCTACCCATTCTAGATCTCTATCCTTAGATATTTGAGTTACTTCTGAGCTGATTTGTAGTGTAGATCACTATAATTGGTATCAGAGCACTCGATCCGAGTGTTCATGTAAGAAAATGGTGACCCAGAAGGAGTTTGAAGCACTGCAGAAACGAGTGAATGAGTTATCTCAAGACCGACCAATCCAATGGTTTCAAGAACTAGGGAAGAAGTTCGACGATGCTCAGATCAATGTCTCACTGGGCCTTGTAGCAGGGTTGGGAAAGTTATTTGAATCTCAGATGGATGTTATTGAAGCAAGAATGTCGAATGAACACAATGATGGAGATAGAGTTTTAGAGACCCCAGACAAACCTCAAACTCAACCTAAATAGAATGAATTCCTGAGAGGTAACTATCAACTCCAAAATAATCAATTCGTTTCTGCTCACAAACCTAAGATAGATTTCCCTAAATTTGATGGCAATAACCCAAGATCTTGGATCCGTAAATGCACTAAGTTCTTTCAACTACACCTGATGGATGAGGAGCAGAAGGTTATGATAGCTTCAATGCACTTAGAAGGACGAGCTGATGTGTGGTATCAGGATTACCAAGTTGGGAAAGGGGTGGTACAGTGGAGAAAGTTTTGTGATGACCTCAATTTTATATTTCAAGAGTTGTGTCATGAAGATGTAGTTGGGTAATTCAACAAGCTCAATCAGGAAAGAACGGTTTTGGAATAACAGGAACTCTTTGAGGAGCTTAAGGCCTTGATGATTGCTAGAAACCACTATTTGAATGAAGCCTATTTCACTTCCAGTTTCATCAGTGGGCTGAAGGATGAGATTAAGTTGGCAGTTCAGATGCACTCACCATCTACACTAAACCATGCCATGTACTTAGCTAGAATGCAGGAAGATGTGTTGGAGAAGATTACTAAGAAGGCCAAGTTTGTCTCAAAACTTCCCCCACTCTTCTTGAGCAGTGGTAGCAGTTCCAAAGGCTTTGTAACCATTCCAAAGTAAAATTCCCCATCACCCAAAGGAGGTGGCACTTCAAAGATACCCCCAATCAAGAAATTAACCTATGCTGAAATGAGGAAAATGAGAGAGAAAAGGCTGTGTTATAACTGTGATGAAGAGTACAAGTATGGATATAAGTGTGTTAAACAGCAGCTCTACATGTTGGTGGGTTAAGAAGAAGAAGAAACCACTTCAGTTGAGGAAGAAAGCCCTGGAAGCACACCAGTCATACAAGAATTGGAGGAAGAGGTGGAAGTCTCATTACATGCTCTATCTGGTAATGTATCCCACAACACCATTAAGATCCAAGGCACCACTAGGAATAAGAGAAAATTCATTGTTTTAATTGTTAGTGGAAGCACACATAGTTTCATAGACCCAGAAATGGCTAGAATCAGTGGAGCCTTGATTAAGCCAACTACAACCTTGCAAGTAGCTGTGGAAGATGGTAACAAGGTGCTCAGTGATGCCCAATGTCCTCAGTTTTGTTGGCAGATGCAGGGCCACTCTTATACCTTTGATGTAAGGGTCTTAGAGTTGGGTGGCTGTGACATGGTGTTGGGAGTGGATTGGATGAAGAACATCAACCCAGTAAAGTTTGATTTCAAGGAGATGATTATCACATTCAATCAAGAAGGAAATGAGGTGGAGCTTAAAGGGATAACTGAAGAGATGAGGATATCTTCTATGACAGTAGGGGCTTATCAAAAATATATCAAAAAACACAAACATGGGCTAACAGGCCACTTATTCTCCATTACAATAGTGAAATCCAAACTTGAGACTCCAAAGACTTTGGAGCCACTGTTGAACCAATACTCCTCTATATTTCAAGAACCCTCAACCCTACCACCTCCTAGAAATCATTATCACCACATACCTATAATTCTTAATGCAGTACCCCCTAACCAAAGTCCCTACAGAATTCCTTATGTGCAGAAAGAGGTGGTGGAAAAATTGGTGGAAGAAATGCTCAAGTCTGGAGTGATAAAACCCAGCCATAGCCCATTTTCATCCCCAATATTGTTAGTAAAGAAGAAGGATGGGAGTTGGAGGTTTTGTGTAGACTATAGAAAAGTGAATGAATTAACTGTGAAGGACAAGTACCCCATTCTAGTGATTGAGGAGTTGTTGGATGAGCTAAAAGGAGCCTTTGTATTTTCCAAGATTGACTTGAAAGCAGGATATCATCAAATCAGGGTATTTCCAGGGGACACCCCAAAGACTACATTCAAGACTCACCAATGGCATTATGAGTTCTTGGTCATGCCCTTTGGATTGACTAATGCCCCTGCCAGTTTTCAGGCCCTCATGAATGATGTGTTTAGGCCTTACTTGAGGAAATTCATATTGGTGTTCTTTGATGACATTTTGGTTTATAGCCCAGATATGGAGTCACACCAAGAACACTTACATCTAACTCTGGGAACTTTCCAAAAGAATAAGCTTTTTGCAAACCTCAACAAATGCTCATTTGGACAAGGGAAGCTAGAGTACTTAGGGCACATTATATCAAGGGAAGGAGTAGCAGCAGACCCAACAAAGATTGAATGCATGACCAAGTGGCCTATACCTGCAAATATCAAAGACTTGAGAGGATTCATGGGCTTGACAGGATACTATAGAAAGTTTGTGAAGAACTATGGACTCATTTCTAAGCCACCAACATAGTTACTTAAGAAGAACAACTTTCACTAGGACTTCACATCTCAAGAAGCCTTTGAGAAGCTAAAGAAAGCTGTCACAACTACACCAGTCTTTGTATTACCATATTTTGGTAAGCCATTTGAACTATCTACTGATGCTTGTGATACTGGGGTGGGAACAGTATTAATGCAAGAAGGGAAAGCAATAGCCTTTTTCAGCAAAGGAATGGGGCCAAGATTCCTAGCTATGTTCACATATGAGAAGGAGCTAATGGAAGTTGTAATGGCAGTCACCAAGTAGAGGTCATACTTATTGGGGAACCAATTTACCATATACACAGACCACCAGAGCATCATATACTTTATGGAGCATATGATTCATACCTTGCTACAATAGAAGTGGCTAGCTAAACTCTTGGGATATGACTATGTCCTAAAGTACAAGAAAGGATCTGAAAATCAAGTAGAAGATGCCTTATCAAGAATCCAAGTGGGTGAACCAGCCCATTGTAATAGCTTGACTCAGTTACAACCAAGATGGTACCTTGAAATCCAAGAGATTTACCATGGTGATTCACATGCTGAGTCACTAATTACTCAGCTTACTGTACTAGAAGAATCTGTTGAAAGCTATACTTACCAACAAGGTATACTAAGGTATAAAGGGAGGATCTGCATTGGGTAGAATGGGAACCTTAGGCAGAAGGTTATTACTTCCACCCATTCTTCTGCTATTGGTGGACATTCTGGTGCACAAGACACCTATCAGAGGGCAAAACTATACTTTTTTTGGGTGGGAATAAAAAAGGATATCCATAAAGGTCTCAAGGCCTGTGATATTTGCCAACAACACAAAAGGTTCAACACTGCACCAGCTGGGATGTTACAACATCTTCCAATTCCCGAGCAAGCTTGGGAACACATTAGCATGGACTTCATTTCAGGTCTTCCAAAATCTAAAGGCAGGGAAGTTATCCTAGTCATTGTGGTCATACTTACCAAATTCAGTCATTTCCTGGCTTTGAGACATCCTTACACCGCTTCTTCAATAACAAAGGTATGTCTGGACTCAGTATTCAAAATTCATGGACTCCCTAAATCCATTGTTTCAGATAGAGATGTTGTTTTTGTGAGCAACTTTTGGCAAACATTGTTTAGCAGATTGGGTACATCTCTACACTTAAGTACATCGTATCACCCTCAGACATATGGCCACACTAAGAGAGTGAATGCCTGTTTGGAATCTTACCTGAGGTGTATGACCAGCTTCAAGCCTAGCAAGTGGGTCTTCTGGCTTCCAATGGCATAATGGTGGTATAACACCAGTTACCACACTAGTGTAAAGCTCACCCCATTTGAAACCTTGTTTGGCTATGCCCCTCCACAGTTTGGCATTACTTTTAGTGCTCAAGGATTCAATACCACAGTGGATGATTATATTGAGCAGAGACAGGCTATGAAGCTCTTACTTAAGGACTCCCTAGAAGCAGCTCAGCAAAGAATAAAGTATCAAGCTGACAAGAAGAGATCTGAGAGGTCTTTTGAAGTTGGAGACTGGGTATACCTAAGATTGCAACCTTACAGGAAAACATCAGTGCAACTAAGGAGAAATTTGAAACTCTCAGCCAATTTTTTTGGCCCCTATCAGGTTGAAGAAAAGATTGGGCAAGTGGCTTATAGACTGAAGTTACCAGCTGAGTCTAGAATTCATCTCACCTTTCATGTTTCTCAGCTCAAGCCCAAATTGGGACATGGAGTTATTCCTCAGACTTCCTTGCCAACCCTGACCAAGGCAGGAGAAATGAAGGTTAAGCCATTGCAAGTGTTGGACTCAAGGGAAATCAGGAAAAACAACCAGGATGTAGCTCATGTTCTAGTACATTGGGAAGGGATGAATGAGACAGAGGCTAGATGGGAGGACAAAGACGTTATGGCAACTCAATTTCCAAAAATGATCCTTAAGGACAAGGATCTGGAGAAGTAAGGGGGTTTGTCATGAACCTAGTATCACTTTAGACTGTTAGGGGCAGCCTCAGTTGTTAAAGGCACCCAGCATGGTAACTTGTAATTTAAATTCTTAACCGTTATTAGTGGACACATCGCACGTGTGTCGCACGCGGCTGTTGTGGTGTAAAAGGTTGTTGCCTTGGATGTTGTTGAATCATTCAGAATCAATAGAACTTTATTCTTCTCTCTCAATTTTCTCTTCTACCCATTCTAGATCTCTATCCTTAGAGATTTGAGTTGCTTCTGAGCTGATTTGTAGTGTAGATCACTACAGTGTTGACTTTGTCCATAGACGATAACATAAGGTATCATACTTTTAGGTTGATATCAAAAAGATTGTGGTGTACTTAGTACTCTCGTCATTTTAAATTCCCATTTTGATGTATAGATTAGGGCACCAAAATTATTAGGGGATTTTAGATAATAATATGAATAACAGATTACAAGGTTGGCAGAGAAACTATCAATTAGGAAGGTAGAATTACGCAAGTAAATGTTGTTTAAAGTATTATAAGTATGTATCAGATGCAAGTTTTGAAGTTACCATAGACTACTATTCATCAAATTGACACGATTTTTATTGGTGGAATAACTACAATAATCTTAAATCTCAATACTTGATTTCTTGGGAGAAATTTTGTTTACCTTAGAGACTTGGAGGTTTAGGATTCAAAAGATTCAACCATTATAACTCAACTTTTCTTTCAAAACTAGCTTGGCAGCTGATTCATAATAAGGAAGCTCTTTATACAAAGGTTTAGAAAAGTAAATATTTTCCTTTCAATGATTCACAGTTTTCGTCTCCACCAAATAATGACAATTCCAGCTAGTTGTGGAAAAGTACCTGTCATGGTCTTAATATAATATTGGACTATGTTAAATGGTAAGTAGGTAATGGTGCTAGTATCAAAATATGGAAATTTTATTGGATTCTTATATGTAACCTGTTATTCATGAATGGGATGACCTGAATCTTAATAAGTATCAAGGGTTTCCGAACTTATTGACTCTAACACTGCTCAGTGGAATTTTTTTTTTCTCCGTAAACTGTTTCATGTGAATGTGATTCTTACTTTTCCCATTCGATTAGATCAACAAGATACTATAGTTTGGCCTTATACTACTTCTGGTATCTTTACAATTTCATCAACTTACAAGTTGCTTTGTGAAAAAGATATGCTAGTTGATGCTTTTATGGGTTTAACTCCTCAATTTTGGTTGAAATTGTGAAAAACTAAAAATGCCTTACAAATATCAGTTTTTTTAATATCGACTTTTTAAACATATGGATACTTCTAATCAACAATGTGTTATATCCAATACTAATCAGATTGAATACTTTGATCATATGTTGCTTCATTGTCCTTTTGCTCGAGCAATATGGAAATTCTTTTATCCCCGGGTGTATAATTTTTTGATGTAGCATTATTTAGTCCTCTCATGGATTCTAACCTTGCAGTTAAAAATTCAGTTACTAGTATTTCGAACTCCTGAATCTATCAACCTTATAGTTTGCATAATGCATTTCACTTAGAAAATAATATTTTTTTTAGTATATACATTTTGTAACAAAATAATAACCCATTGTTGTAGGGCTTTAGCCCACGAATGTGAGGTCCAATATATTAGATGGGGTTCCTCTTTACATGTATATAAAGGACATCATAGATATGTAATGTGACTGATCAATCAATAAGATATTTCGCTCGCTCTCTCTCTCTCTCTCTCTCTCTTATCTCCTTGTCTTCTTCTTTACAATTCAAGCTTGGTAAAGGGGCGTCATGAATCGGTAGAGGGGCGTCCAACTAATAAGACAAAAAAGGTCATTAGAAGTAAAATCAAGTGCCCCTTATCAATGAAAAATATGTAAATGACTAATTAGCCCTTATTGTTAATAATCAAGATTAGTAATGATAATCAAGATTAGTGTTAATTATCAAGATTAGTTTTGATAATCAAGATTAGTGTATTATAACTCTAAAATCGATTTTTAGAGTTATATATTTGTCTTAAAAAAAAAAAATTTGAGGAGAAGAAAACTTATGTGATATTTGTGAAACCCTAGATTTTGATTCACTCAACCAAAATGAGTGATTCCAAAGTTTGAGGTATGTTGCAAATTTGAGGTGGGTGAATCTCTATATGATAGAGAAAACAAGTACTAGTTCCATTAGCTTTTTGTTGCTTAAAATTCTCTAAAGTATGTAAAAAAATCAAAATTTTAAAAATTTCGAAGCTTTGACATAAAGAACATACTATCTTCAATAAGATTGGTAATTACAAACAAAACGAGGTGATATTTGGTTGATCCATTAAAGTGACTTATTCGTGGTTACTAACCAGTATATGTGAGATACGGTTGGTAATCAGCTTACGCATTTTGGTTTATTAAACCAAAATGTCAAACTAGAATCGGTTCAATTTGGGGAAAACCTTAAATAATACCGATTACACTTTATTGATTTAAACCAGAGAACGGATGAATCCGTCTGTGAATGATTGATGCATGAGTTTTGTTGAGATCTGGTTACCATTTGTCACAAATCATAATGAGAAGTATATGTGAGATACGGTTGGTAACCACTTACCAAACCAACCGTAATCGGTTCAATTTGGAAAACCAGAAATAATACCGATTCGGTTGGTAAAATTTATTCTATTACAAACCGTAGGTTAATTACGGTTGGTAACTTTAATATCATCCTCAACCGTATGTAGATACTGATTTGGTAACTAACTCGAAAATATGAGCCGATGATGTGGAAATGGAAAAAAACTAACATGCGGGACAAAATGGGATTTCGTAATCCGTTTAAATTACCAACCGTATCATCGACCAAAATTCTCGTAACCAAGAACATACTCAACAGGAGAAAGTGTTAGTATTTGATATTTATTTAATTGTTACTAAGTTTGAACCGTAAAGCATAGATACTGTTAAAGTAACATAACCAATTCTAACCGTATAAAGAAAAAATGCAAGATTCTAAAATTTGATTTTTAACCTAAAACTCCAATTTTTGATGGAGAATATACTTCAATTGAACACAACAAAAATACTAAATGAGTCCTTATATCAAGTGAAAGATACATTTCTTATAATATTAAACCATAGTAAAAAATAATAAGCATAAAATCTAAAATACAGGTGGTTTATCTCAACAAATAAGACATTTTCGAATATAGACTTCAATCAACAATTATTAATGTTGCGAATCACCGATTAATCACGATGAAATTTTCGATCGATTTTAATGGAGCTTATGGTTAGAATGGAAATGGAGGAGAAGAGAAGATGAAGAAGAAGAAAAAATCGATTTGATTTTTTTGAATCATTAGGCTTAAAAAAAAATTGATTTGATTTTGGTTGATTTAAGGTGAAAAAGGTAATCTAGTCAATCTACACCCCTATAGGACACCCCCTAACCAATATGAGGGTCATTGCTATCACACTTGACGCCCCTCTACCGATTCATGACGCCCCTTTACCAAGCTTGATCCTTATAATGGATTTCAGTCTAAGTGCGTGATGTGGAGTAACTTGTCGATATTGTGTAGCTAGGTCCATCAAAAAAAAAAGATCTTACAAAAAAAGAATCATTTTAATCAATTAGAATTGCCTTATATAACAAGCCACATAAAGATATGATCGGCTCAAAGAACTGAAGGCCTTTGAAGAGTCAAAAGCTGGTGTGAAAGGAGTAGTTGACTCTGGAATTGTAAAGATCCCTCGAATGTTCGTTCGACCACTGGATGAGCTCACTGAAGAGTTGGATCATATTGAAGATGTAAACAGCAATTTTGAGATTCCTGTGATTGATATGAAAAGCATGAAGCCATTGATGACATTCGACGTGCAGCGGGAACATGGGGTTTCTTTCGATTGGTGAACCATGGAATTCCTTTAACCGTAATCAATGAGATTATTAAAGGTATGAAAAGATTTCATGAGCAAGATACAGCGATTAAGAAACAATATCATTCGAATGATCCCAAAACAGGATGCATGTTTTATACTAATTTCGATCTCTATGTATCAAAATACGCTAACTGGAGAGACACTCTAAGATGTAACCTATTAAATCCTGATCCTGAAGAATTGCCAGACACTTGCAGGTAATAATTAATCTACACCCTACTGACAGTTTACTTCTAGTATAATAATGGTGACTCATATACGAGATTACAATCTTATCTTCTGTAACTGAATCCAATATTGTTCTTTACTGCTGTTTTTGTTCTTCATAAGCTGATCTATCGTCCATCTTAATTTCAGAGATATAATAGTCGAGTATTGGAAGCATATTCTTAAATTGGCAGATACAGTTACTGGGTTGTTATCAGAGGCTCTAGGATTAGAACAAGACCACCTTAAACCGATTTCTTGGTACTTTTTGGTCATTACTATCCAGCATGCCCTGAACCTGAACTAACCTTAGGGGAAACCAAGCATTCAGACCCGAATTTCTTCACACTTCTTCTCCAAGATCATATTGGCGGACTACAAATAAATGTTTCTCACTCAGAAGTTAGAACCAATACGATGTTGATATCTGTTCTGCAACCCTCATTTTTTTTTCCTACTGTTCCATTTCAAACAGCTTATCAGCAATGACAAGTTCAAAAACCCTGAACACAGGGTACCAGCCAATCGCAGTGGACCAAGAGTATCAGTGGCATGTTTTCTGAATACAAAATCCAGCGACAACACAAAGATTTATGGTCCTTTGAAAGATATACTATCAGAGGATAATCCCCCTATTTACAAATATTTTACGATGAAAGAATACACCGAGCATTACGTTAAGAAAGGACTTGGCGGTGTTTCCGCCCTTGATCACTTTAGGTTGTCTAGTAATTAGTTGATACAGCCTATGGGTGTCTATGGTTTTCTTTCTTGGGGTTTGTTGTGAGTGTCTATGTTTGTTCAAGTGAATGTTTTAGTTTCGTGTTATGCAATTATAAAGTAGTATTTCTCCTTTTCCAGAATCTAATCTATTACCTTAAAAATTCTAATAATTGCAGCTAAGAGCTAACCTTCAAACAAGTATATAAATCAGGATAGACTCAATTGGATGACCAGTAAACAGTTGGGATACAAATCATGATACATAGACATAGAGGATATGAAGAACAGTAAATGCAAAATGAAACCATATCCTAGCAGCGAGTCTCATTAAGTTCACATACCTTCAAAGTGTGTCCATGTAACAATTGATTTGAATAATTACTCCTTGTGCTTCAGCTCACGTCCTCGAACAAATCATTCACGCTTGAGTGACATTTTGACACATTTAAAAGGCAGGATTACCAAATTTCACTGTCACAGAGCATCTCCTGAAGACGTAGAAGATGGCGAGTCAACATCTGACATGGACCTAGATGAAATCAGATATTACAAGTCCGAAACTGAATCACTCTCAATCAGTTTTAGAGCCTCAATTGGACTCTTAAGGAACCGTACATATTACAGGTTTCAGTTTACTTGTAACTTCTTACTTACCATTTATGGCTGAAAGAAAGAGCTGAAGGTCTTCATTAGAAGTATGTATTGTACTGGAATGTCGACAACCGCTGTCAGCTGTGTGGCAGTCTTTTTCTTCTTTTAGGTCTATCTTGAAATTTCCACGTCTTCAGTAAACTATGGAGCACTCTTGGTTACCATTCGTGAATTATTTTTCTGGGGAACTATCAACAGAAATTTCTTTAGCCACTTATACCACTCTGTATGCTGTTTTTACGTGAAAAATTTCTTCGTCTCTGACGTCTGAAGTAGCTGTTTCGAGATCAAACAGAAAGACTTCTTCCCAGTTGAACAATAACATTTTAGCACCATCTATCTGCTCAAGTAATCCTCATATGAACCCTGCATATTAAGCCATACCAAGAAGCACATTTTCTCTCTTTTCCATAATGCCAACTGTTTTCAACTGATCATAGAGAGAATCTAAAGTTTTAAAGATCTCCATCCTATTTGGTATCCTTAACCAGAAACTCATGAACTTTATTTTTCAGTTGAATTGAGCTACTACCAGGAACTTTCTCGATACCCTCCTTCTTCATTGCTGCTCTAACCCTTAAAACATCCTCCCACTGGCCCGATTGACGCATTCAAATTTGAAATGCTTCAGTTCGAGGATCTTTTTTGTCACAACCTCTAACATCTCTCTTTGTCCATACAACTTACAAAAACCAAGTAATGTAGCCCAAGTAACCGCATTTGGCTTCATTGACATACTCGTAATTAACGTGTATGCTTCCTCTAATTTCCCTGCTCGACTAAGAAGATTGATCATGCATCCATAATGCTCAATTCGAGGAACAATGTTGACCTGTTTCACCATTTGACTAAAAACCCGCTGTCCTTCAACCAGTCCCCCATGAGTGCAAGAGGAGAGAATAGCAATGAAGATGACATCATCTGGTTGTATTCTTTCCACACATCTCATCGAAGAGAGCTAAAGCTTCTTTACACTGCCCATTAAAGGCTAAGCCTGCTCATGTGATGATGATGCACTTCTTTCTCAGTTGATTGAACATTAAATTGCACTTTCAAAATCACCACATTTTGCAAACATGTCTATCAAGGCATTCCCTGGTGAAGTAGAAATTTCAACATCCCGCTTTTGAATATAAGATTTGATCCATTTTCCTTGTTCTTGAGCACCTAGGAGTGTACAGGCAGAGAGAACACTCGTAGAGTAGTTTCGCCCGGCTTACATTCACCACACAGCAACATTCTGTGAAAAACTTCCAATGCTTGATCAAATTTATGACTCTGAACAAAACCCGCAATCATCGGATTCCAAGAAATGACATTCCTAACTGGCATTAAATCGAAAAGGTTGTTCATTTTTCCAACATCACCAGCTTTAGCATATCCTGAAATCATAGCAGTCCAAGAAACTACAGACTTGACATTCGATCAAAAATCAACCTTGCATTCTTCACATCATCATTCCTCGTATAACCAGAAATCATAGAATTCCAGGATACTTCATTATCAAGCCCCAACCTTGCATTCTTCATCACAGCATTCCAAGTTATCATCTCTTCAAACAACAATCTCGCCGGCTCCATTTCTCCTCTCTTGGCCAAACCACTAATAACCAAATTCCATGAAACAGCATTTCTCTCTTCCATATACTTAAACAACTCAATGGCCAACTTCATCTCACCATGATTCATATAAGCACAAACCATAGAATTCCAAGAAACAACATCTCTTTCAGTCATCTCTTCAAACACCTTTAATGCACAACCCACATTCTCACTACACTTGGAGTAGAACAATATTCTGAACAAAAACATTAGCCCCAAATCCAAATTTCACAACATTGGTATGTAACTCTCTCCCAGTATCAAGATCATCATAAGACTGACATGATTTAAAAAGAAATGTAAATGTGAAATTATTAGGTGAAACCCTCATAGAACTATAAACAAAAAATGCATGTTTTTTATGATTTTCTGTAAGAAACACTCAATCTAATGTAATGTAAACAATTTTTTTTTTTTTTTTTTGATCGGTTATATACTTATATTGTAAACAAATATATTTGGGAAAAGAGAGTTTTTTTTCATTTTGACAAGTTGGGAAAAAAGAGTTATTGAACCTGGCTTGATTGGGGTATACCCAGATTAATTGGGGTATACCCAATAAGATAAAATAGGGTCATTTTGAAGTAAAAGAGGTCATCCCTTAATCAAATATTTTCAAAATGGCAAAAATACCCTCGTTTAATTAACACTAAAATTTTGATTATATTAATTAAATTTAAATTGATTGAATAAAATTAAAACTTATGAATTTAAGGTATGAAATTTTGTTTTTGATTGAATTTTTGTGGGATGATTTTTGATGAGATTTTTTTTTTTTTTCTAGAACAGCTCTTGCAATGAAAATGAAATACACAACTGAAACACTTCTAAAGAGGGGATTGCAAAAATGTTATATGAAATCATACTCAAAATTAGATCAGAAATCAACACTTTCAGTTTTGAAAGTATGTAAAGTCAGCAAGGTCGACTAATGAAGATCATGTCGGCCAAAAGTGGACCGGCAAGGTCTTCATCGTCGACCTCGCCGGCCAAAAATGGCCGGCATGGTCTTCATCGTCGAACTCGCCGGCCAAAAATGGCCGGCATGGTCTTCATCGTCGACCTTGCCGACTTTTGTTTTTTGACATACTGGAAATGACATAAAAAATTTATTGGCCGGCAAGGTATTCAGAAAATACCATGCCGGCTGTGCAATTTCTAAAAGCTAAAGCGTAATACCATCGTCTACTGGACAATATGTAGGAGCAGTTAAAAGCTAAAACTAGTTGTAGTGTCAAATGTTAAGAGCATACTGGGGACGAAATAGGTGGGTTGAATCAAAGTTTTCATTTAGTTTCTGAATGATATAGTGGATTGAACAAATGTTTATTACTAACGAAGTTAATCATATCAGACAGATTTGCGCAAATGTTTATTACTAACGAAGTGAATCATTTAGTTTTAACGAAGTCAATCATATCAGCTAAAACTAGTTGTAGTGTCAAATGTTAAGAGCATACAGGAAATGGACAGACTACCCACGCCAAGCATAATTTTTTAGCCGTTCTTTCAATTTGTAAGTGAGTTCTAATCGCAAAATCTTGGATTAAGAAAGTGTTAGTCCGGCAAGGTTTTCAGAAAATACCCTGCCGGCTGTTTTTGGCCGGCAAGGTTTTCAGAAAACACCCTGCCGGCTATATTTGGCCGGCAAGGTCTTCAAAAAATACTCTGCCGGCTGTTGAAAAAATTTACAGTCGCCGCCATGGCTATTATGAAAAGTCGGCAAGATATGCATGTCACGACCTTGCCGGCCGAAAACACAGAAATCATAATTTTCGATTTATAATCTAATATAACAATTAAATCACACAACACAATGATGGGTTTGAGTTTAAACATCATTTATAGTCTTTTTTTAGCTGGTAGAGTCAACAATTTTTTTGGAAAATCAAAGTTCAAGATTTTTATATGGCTTTGGTTGATGGAAGATGAAGATGAAGAAGAAGAAGAGAAGATTAAGAGTTGTTTAGTTTTTTAATTTTAGGGTTAATGAAATTAAGAAATTGGTTTATTTTTAAGATTTAATTAGTTAAAGGGTATTAAAGTAAAATCACTCTTTTTAATAATGACACACCATATCCCCTTAGAATTGGGTATACCCCAATCAAGCCAGGTTATTGAATACTTGTACTGAATAATCTAATGAATATTGGAGTAAGGCCCCTTCCTATGGGTGTGGCAAATATTCATGTTTGCCATTTAAGCACCTACTATGGAGGGGGCAAACAGGCAAATCGGCCTGGCTAAGTGGTAATTCTACCGAGCGGTCCGCTCGGTCCATTATAAACCGTTCGGTGTATAATATACTACACCGGTAGCGGTCTAGACTAGACCGTCAGTATCATCTCATCCAACGGTCATCATTTCATCTGCCTATAAATACAATATCAAATTTCATTTCAACTCACACCATTTCTTCGATCTTCATTATTTCACTCCACAAATCCAATATGTCAGTTCGAGTTTGACCTCGCAAATTTAGCATATCTGAAGATGAATCCATTTGCAGGCATTATGTTTTTGTTACGCAAGATATGGTCGATGGTGGACAAATTTAGCATATCGAGTCGCATATTTCAGATATTTCAAGAAGAAACATTGAACCTCAATAATCGAAATTCATATGGATTGTGTCATCGCTTCAGAATAATCAACAAGGATGTGAAGTTGTGGGATGCTGCACTTGCTGAAGGTTATCGAAACCGACAAAATGGCCAAACGCAAATGATGTGGAGCAAATGTGTCGGCTCGAATTGCGCAACAAAGTTGGAACAAATTTTCACTATGAGTGTTGTTATCTTATCTTGAGGGTGTTTCCCAAATATGATCAGTTTAGAGTAACTGCCCAAATATGTGATAGGTGTGATAAACACCTAGATATTTATCTATTGTTTATGCTTTCTTTGCGAGTTTTCATGTAAATTATGTATCTTATGTGTGAGTTTGAGTTTTTTTAGGTGCTTTGGAGTCATGTGGAGCAAAAGAAGAAGAAAACACTCATTTAGAGTGAAAAGTGCAAAAAGATCGATTCGCATGCGAGTTATGCAGCAAAGAAGGTGAAGAATGAACTTTCAAGAAAGAAAACATGCAGTCAGTTCTCTGGGACTGACAGACCAAATGGTTACTGGGTGGCCCATATCAAGTCAGTGGGTGCCTTGAGCAGTTTTACTCATTACCTATATCCTATATTTGAGAGAAACATTTCTCTCCTTCAATCATTTCTTTCACCTGATATTCAAATTGAGAGAGAGAACATAAAAATGGCTCTGCTGGCCGGAAAAAGAGACAATACAGATCCATCTGTGCTAGTTGAAGGAATGAGACGATTCAGAAGAATAAATTAATGAGTTCGTTGGTTGTGATGAATTAATGGGTTTGGATCGATTTGATGGTATTTTGTGGCAGAGATGAGATGAATATGTGTGGGTTTGTCTCAGACGAGGTTTAAACATCAAAGAGATTTGCAGGTGGTTATCTGGTGGAATTTAGAAACTGCAATTTGATGGAATTCAGGTTTGAATTGAATCTGTGATTTTGGAAGTTTACAAGTTAGGGTTTATGTGGTGTTACTGAGTAGACTTTGAATGTGAAGGAGATGTGGATTGATTATGCAATGGTGGTTTTGAGAAAATGGGAATTTCTGAGAATTTGAGATGCAGAGGGTTTTGAAGTTGTTGGGTGAGTCTGTGAAGATGAAATTACATATTGATAATGATGTTGTAGCTATGAGATGAAGGGAATCAGTGGCAATATATGAGTTTGAGTATAAGACCTGGATTTGTTAGCTTCTGTAGCTGTAAATAGGGTGAAGATATGAATCAGTGGAGGTGTTTTGGATGGCCTGATCCTGGTGGGTGTTGCTTCTATGTCAATGAGATGGAATTGAGACAACAATGAATTACAATTGCAGGTACATAGGATATGATTATGCCGAGAAGGAGCTTTTACTGGTGGATTTCATTGATGAAGAAGAGTTGCAGCAAGGGATTTAAATGAAACTGCAGTCAGGCCATTAGCTGGTCTACAGGAAAGAAGATGAAGTGGCGAGCTGAACCACAACGTGTAACTGAGATGGAGTTAGATTGGTGATGTTGATCTATGAGAATGGAAGTTGTTGGTGGAATTGCAGTTCAAAAACTGAGATGAGTGATGACAAGTATGTGAATCCAGGGAAAAGGTTGGGATGATTTTGAGTTCAATTTGTGGTGATTGCAGGTGTTGTAGGGTTGCGAGACAGATTTGAAGGGAGTTATGGTGTTATGAAATGAAGGTATGAACTGGTGCAGCCGGGTTTATAATGGTGGTAGTATTGTGGTTTACAAGGAAGATTGTGGTGTTATGCTGAAGCTGGTGCTTGCAAAGGACTGGCTAAAGATGTGCATCTGCAGTTGGTAAAGAATTCTGAAGTTACATAAACTGCAATGGAGCAGCAAAACCAAGCTGGTGATCATGTAATGGAGTTGTGATATGAAGCTGGTTCTGGCGGTTAGAGAAGGCAGGATTATAAAAAGCTGGTAGTTGTCTGTGTTGTGGACCTGACCATTGCAGGTGCAAGCTGGCAAGGCAGCAATGAATATTGTTGCTGTTAGAGTTGCAGTTTGCAAGGAGCCATAGATGGAAGAAATGCTGCATGACTATATGGATTCTGTGAATGAATGCGTTGCAAGTTGGATTACGGAGCTATGGACTGATCATTATGCAAGTAAGGGAATTGAATGTGTGATGCAACTGAAGTCAAGAGCATCATGGAGTCTGTTGGCAGTGGTGGACAAGCTGGTGGTGAACTAGTAGGGTATTGATGTTGATGGTCAGTGAAGAGATTATCTGAGATGGGAATAATGTGGAATGTGTCTTTGTAGTATTGAAGTTGAAGTGACAGTGCATGAACAAGATTGCAGAAACAATGCGAAAAGTGAGCGAAAATGGCGGACCGGTAGAACTAGTTCCGGTTGCTGGATTTTGGAACCGAAAGTGGGGATCGTAATGTTTCAGTGAATCATGAAGGGGGTGCGAGTCGGATGCAAGAGTCGGACGCGGCATGTATGATCTTGGAGCTACGCTTTTGGGTACGTTTTCGCAAGAACAAGGAATTGGTTTAGATGGTATTTTTTGATTGTTTGAATTACAGAGATATGGAGATGAGCTGTTGTGAGTGTGCATTTGATGGTGACAGTTTCCGATGGTTCAGGTGGTCGGAGACAAATTTTCATGTGACAAATTTCGGCGACCGGTGAACGGATTCCGGCGATGACTTCATCGAATCCGGCGACCAACTTTGGACCCATAATTTCCAGAAGATATGTTTTCACACATGGGTTTGGTGGACGAATTGGAGTCGGGAAGACTTGACCTACTTTTGGAAAGAGTATCCTTTTGGGAGAGGCATATAAATAGAAAAGTATTTCTCTAAACCTAGATGTCTCCATTAGGGAGACTTCTACTTTTTTCTAGGGTTTCACATGATTGTTCTTCTTTGCTTTCTATGATGATTTCCAAAATCACAAGTACTTGATTTTGCTATTGGTTAAAGATGTAGTTGGATTTTGAAAACAAGTTATGGATTGTATGAATTAGTTTTCTCTCAATATTATCGTTTGATTTCTACTGATTATAATAATTGCATGATCGATGTATTGCAATATGATTGAATGTTTGTTTAGTTGAGTCTAGAATTGATTGAACATACATCCATATCTATTTTAGGGTTTTCATCGAGCGATAACCTTGAATATGAGTAGCATGATATGATTATGGTTTGTAGTGATACACTCTTGTAATCATATGTAGAAATTGACCTTTGTCCGAATTGTCATGCGCAATGTGTGACAATTGCATTGATTATCCTATTTCACAAATCTTAATGCTCTTTGGGAATTGAACTTGATTAGCGCAAGGCGTTGAGTTATTCTTTAGGTAGTATTCATGCTTGCATCGTTTTACATGGAAGTGTGATGACTTGGGAAATTTACGGAGTATTCTTACAATAAGGTATTCTAGGGCTTTTGATGATAACGAGATTAAATACGAATTCTAATCATACATTCAATACTTGTTTACAATTGAAGATGAAATCTGTAACCAATATTCTCATTACCTTAATTTGTGGGCTTTATTTTTTTTATTTGCTTTTATTTTACTTATACTTTATAAAAATCAGAAAATCCCCCGTGTTACTTATAGGAAACCGAAAAACTTGACAACATAGTCCTCTCTGTGGGAACGATCCTTTTTTGCCCTTGCTTCATTATATATTTTGAGTAGTAAGAAAGTGTAGTTTATTTTTGACGCCTACGGCAGCGATCATTATGTTGCATCTTTCGTTTGTATGATGCAACTATCATTTGTATCAAATTTTAATTTTAAGATATTCAAATATAAAACTAGTGCATCTTTTATTAAAAGTTAAGAATTTTAATTTACATTAGTGCCTCTTTCATTCATCTAGATAATGACATAACTTTACATTAAAGACTTTAAAAATAAAAGTTTGGGACAATGTTCTTCATCTTGTTTATTTTCTTCATTTCACCAAACTTCCAATCAATGCGCTCATGAATGGAGTCTCCTTTGTTTATCTTCTTCTTTGCCTTCAAATTTTCCTTTCCTTGAACATTTTTCTTCCCTTGAACTTTTCTTGGTTTTCTCTTTGGAGGTTTGATTTGATTAATATCCAAAACTTGTAGACTTCTTTGATTTTTTACTTATTTCTTTATAACCTTCACATATCTTATTAAGGTCCGATTCAAGCACCACTCCAGAAAAATCAAGTTGGGTAGCCAAGTCAAGTTGGGATTTAAACTTTGCCATTTTGAAAGATAATACGATAGAAAGATAGAATTTTTTGTGTAAAATATTTGGTGTAATGTTAGTTTGATTTTTGGCCCTTTTATAGCGGTGGAGAAAGAGTCGCTGGAGGTTTCAAATCCACCTAACGGTTGAGACTTCACCATTACCGGTGTAGTTGGCACCGCTACCAGTCGAGACTTGGCCGCTATGTGGAGACTCGATTGCTTAGAGTTTTTACCATAGTGGTGCGGCCAGCTGGCATGGCAAATGGGCGGGTTTGGAATTTGCCATAGGAACCGGCCTAAAAATAAGAAAGAAAGGAAATGGAAAGAAGAACTTTTCATTAACCAGAGAAGGGAACACAATTACATAGGTATAGCATTATATTTATACAAGAGTAAATGAAAAACCTTAGTACACTAATGGACCGCACATCCATGGGCCATAAGCCCTATAACACCCCCCCTTGTGTGGTTCAAAAACGGAACTTCAAAGGTGTTGCCTCATTAAAACCTTGACAAGGAAAAACCCAATGGGACAAAACCTTGACGAAGGAAAAAGAGTACAACATGTTGCTAAAGCTGGCCACTTCTCTTCAGAAAAACCTAAAATATAAAAACCCTATGGGGAAAAGATAATCTCAGCCAGGGAGTCATAATCCTGGTGTTGTTGTTTTCGCATTAAAAACATTGACGAGTAACAAAACCCATTGGGACAAAATAAACTCGGTGAAGGGCAAAAGAGTTCTACACTCCCCCTGATGTCGACATCATATCATTAGATACCCCCAATGATGTCGCCATCTCCCCCTGATTGCAATCAAGGGAGTTCGAACAATTTTCTTAGTCCGATAATTTTGATGTGCTTTTCAAAAGTCGATTTAGGCAATGACTTAGTAAATAGGTCTGCCGCATTCTCATCAGATTTTACTTGACTAACTTGAATTTTCAGAAGAGACTGTTGTTGCTGATTGTAAAAGAACTTTGGTGATATATGTTTCGTATTATCACCCTTAGTGTACCCTTGCTTCATCTGTTCGATACAAGCTGCATTATCCTCATAAATGCAAGTTGGCTCATTAGTGGTAGAACTCATACCATATGTCCCTCGAATATGTGTAATGATAGACCTTAACCATACACACTCACGTACTGCCTCATGTAAGGCAATGATCTCAGAGTGGTTCGTGGAGGTATCCACAAGAGTATGTTTGGTCGATCTCCAAGATATCGCTATGTTTCCAATGGTGAAAACATAACCAGTTTGTGACTGACCTTTATGTGGGTCGGAGAGGTACCCAGCATCAGCAAAACCAACCAAAACATTATTTGGGGTTTCAGTGTAGGGAGTTGCATTTCCACTAGCGGTCCTTCTTACTTCTTCATTGGGATAGAATAAACCCATGTCAATGGTTCCTTTCAGGTATCTGAAAACATTCTTTATACCATTCCAATGAGATGCGTAGGCGCTGAGCTATATCTACCTAACAAGTTCAATGAGAATGATATATCAGGTCGAGTACATTGAGCTAAGTACAATAATGCGCCTATTGCACTTAGGTAGGGAATTTCATCTCCCAATACGTCTTCGTCATATTTCTTGGGACGAAATGGATCCTTTTGTACATCTAAACTTCGACCAATCATGGGAGTGCTAGCAGGGTACACCTTGTCCTTATTGAATTACCTGAGTATCTTATGGACATATGCAGATTGGTGGATTAGTATTCCACAGTCTCGGTGTTATAGCTCAAGTCCTAGACAAAACCGAGTTTTCCCAAGATCTTTCATCTCAAATTCAGATTTCAAATAGCTTGCGGTTTCTCTTATTTCGTCAAGAGTACCTATTATGTTCATATTATCAACATAAACAACTATAATTGCAAATCCGGAACTCGTTTTCTTTATAAATACGCAAGGCATAACTCATTATTCATATATCCCTTCCCAATCAAATTATCACTTATACGGGTATACCACATCCGCCCGAATTTCTTTAATCCATAAAGTGAACGTTTTAACTTTATTAAAAACGCACTCCGTTGTTTTAGATTTACTTGATTCGGGCAATGGAAGGCCATCAGGAACTTTCATGTGTATATCTGAATCAAGATCCCCATAGAGATATGCCGTAACCACATCCATAAGCTTCATTTCAATTCCTTATGAAACTACCAAGCTAACTAAGTAGAGGAACGTTATGCCGTCCATTACGGGAGAATATATTTCCTCATAATCAATTCCAAGGCGTTGTGAGAAACCTTGCGCCATAAGGCGAGCCCTATACCTCAAGACTTCATTCTTCTCATTACGCTTTCTGACAAATACCCATTTATGTCCAACGGGCTTTACACCTAGTGGGGTTAGCACTACCGCACCAAATACCCGTCGTTTTGCCAGTGAATTTAATTCTTCATGGATTGCAACTTCCTATTTAGGCCAGTCTGCTCTTTTTTGACATTCTGCAATAGAGCTTGGTTCGATGTCATCATGCTTAATGATCTCTTGAGAAACAGTGTATGCAAATGCATCATCAATCTGCGTAGAGGATCTTTCCATCAACACATATGCACTCTCATAATCCACAGAGATTTCTTTGTTCTATGGTATCATTTCAAACATCGGAGTGTCCTCCAGTATTGATTCATGGACATAACTATAATCATAGACAATTTCATGAGAGGGATTATCTATATTGATGATAAATATATCAGGTTGTTCCTTACTCACTCTTTTCTTCCTTGGGTGTGTATCTATCGAACCAGGTGGTCTTCTCCTCTTCCTTTGGGGGGCCACGACCTCAACTACACTTCCACCAAGTATAGGTTTGACACCTCTATATAAGGTTCATTTTACCGTATTAGGGATTTCTAACCTTGCAGGCACGTTTTCAGCTGGTATGTATGATCTCGTCACTTTAGCAATATCAGTGAATGCTTCAGGCATTGAGTTTTCCATATTCTGAAGATCAATAATTATTTTCACTTCACTTTCACATTGTGAGGTGTGGGGATCAAGATGAGATAAAGTTGGGACACACCACGACAATTCCTGTTGTTCCCTTAGGAAATCCTTTTCCATACCTCCCCCTAACAACGGGAAGGTTGTCTCATCAAAGTGATAGTCCTCAAATCTAGCGGTAAAGAGATCTCCTGTCAAAGGCTCCAAATAGCGGATAATTATTGGGGATTCATATCTAACATAAATACTTAATCGTCTTTGGGGACCCATCTTAGTACACTGTGGGGGTATAATAGGCACGTATATAGCACAACCAAAAATGCACAAATGTGAAGTATCAAGCTCATATCCAGTTACCAATTGGTACACAGAAAATGGTTGGCTAATAGTGGGTCTAAAGCGAATAAGTAATGCTGCATACAATATGGCGTACCCCCAGGCAGTAATAGGCAGGTTGGAGCGCATAACCAATGCCCTAGATATCATCTGCAACCTTTTGATGGTAGCTTCTGCGAGACCATTTTGAGTGTGTACATGGGGTACATGGTGTTCTACGTCAATTCCGATAGACATACAAAAATCATCAAATCCTTTAGATGTAAATTCTCCAGCATTATCAAGTCTGATAGACTTAATTGGATAATCGGGGTGGCCCTCAAACGTATAATTTGTGCTACGAGCTTTGCAAAGGCAGCATTTCTTGTGGACAGTAATGCAACATGTGACCAACGGGTTGAAGCATCTACCAGAACCATAAAATACTTGAATGGTCCGCACTCTGGATGTATAGGTCCACAAATATCACCTTGTATTCTTTATAAAAATGGAATGTTTTGTTTTGTATCTTTATCATAGGATGGTCTCGCTCCTGTCTTTACTAAAGAACAAGCTTTGCAAAATGAGAGGTGTGCTTTTGAAAAAGTCCACGAAGTAGAGTGAGAGAGAGGTTGCACATCAGTTGCTTTAGATGGCAATGGATGGCAGACGTTGTTACTTTGCATTATAACTGTCTTTTGTCTTATTTTACTTTTCATTCGAAAGAAAGGATGTCCGTGTGAGTTCTTTAAAACACGGATCATCATATCACGACCTGGGTGCCCCAAGCGGTCGCGCCAAAGCTTGTATAAGTCACAATTCAACAGTTCATCGTTGGTAACAACATGTGATTCGATAATCCGAATAGTGGTAGTGTACAAACCACTAGAGTGACTCATTAATTTCTCTAAAATGCGTTTTCTTCCACATGTATTAGAGATAATATTTATATATTCAATTCCATTTTCACAGTGAGTTTCCAAGTTGTAATCATTTGTACGGATATCTTTGAAGCTCAACAAGGTACGGTTAGCTCTTGGTGCATATAGAGCTTCTGTGACTTTAATCATTGTGCCATTTGGCAACAAAAATTGATCATTACCTCGCCCAATGATCACTTGTGATGATCCAATCATCGTAGTCACATAGGATTTATAAGGAATTAAGTCAACAAATAATTTCCTATTTCTTAAAATGGTGTGTGTGGTGCCACTATCAGCTAGGCACTCAATCTCTTCTGAGGATGACATTCCTACAAGTAAATGGTACTTCAAAGAATTCAGTCACATAATTCAATCATGCAATATATTATCACAATAAAAAATAAATCCAAAGCATAATAAGTACCTATAAAAATTAAAATATGTTGTAGGGCTTACGACCCGTATATATGCGGCCCATCTATATAGTTAGGGTTTTACCTTTCCATGTATATAAAGGATACTATAGCTATGTAATAAGGTTGATGCTAATCAATAGAAACTCTTGCCTCTTTGTCTTCCCTACATTTCCACTACAACACGTTATCACCACGATGCTATACCGCAGAGCTATATGGGATCGGTTGATTTTTTTCTTCTATATGGATGATTTAGATCAACACAGTTGTGTAATTATCGTTAACCTAATGTTAAAATCGTTGAACTCAAATCAGCTAAGTTGGATCTAGTTTCTCATATATATATATATATATTTTTTATGTTTATGCAAATTCCATGATCAATTGATTGATTAAATTAATATATAGATTAGATTGATTATATATTAATTAATTATTTTATTGTTTACCGTGATTGATTATGTATCCTCCGTCTGTTGCAATCCTCTCCTAAAAAGGAGAAGGAAAGGATGTCTCCTGTTACGATCCGTCCCGGAAAGGATTCTCCCGATTCAACTCAGTCCAACCCGATTCAACTCGGCACAACCCCATTCAACTCGGTCCAACCAGGTCCGAACCAACTCCACACATATTCTAGGCGTGTATCTATACCTCGTATTCCATGTACTCCCCATCCTGTTCCAGGCGTGTATATGTACTCGGACGTTGTCATGTACCGTTCCGGCCTGGGATCATGTTGTGCGCAACCAATGTTGTTCGGATTTTGTGTATGTACAATGGGAACCAAAGTATGATGTACGTAACTATAATGTTGGTTTTTACATTGAGTACTTGTTAGGATTAATTTTTTATTTTTTTTAGAACATGCCTAGTTTTGTTTATTTTTTGCTTAAGATAAGTCCAGATCATATAAATGGTCAATTTAAATTATGATTGCTAATCTCAATCATTAAGAATTTTAGTTTTAATGCTACTTTGTTCTCTTGAATATGATATATATTGGCTAATGTTGAATGGTGTCTTTCGTTCAATTGGTTATACCAACTCAATTCCAATATATTTATTTTGGGCTTAGAAGTACTTGAGCACCATTATTGGATACTTGATATTTTTCACCAAATATGAATGTTCCATGGAATTTTCAAAACATATGTTCAAATAAAATCACATGTATTCCAATTTTTTTGTGGAAGAACTCCCAATTTTTTTATTTGAGTCGGAAAATTTTCATTTCTCTACTTCATCCATAATACTAACGAACCGGTATATGTTGAAGTATGACAACAAGAGAATTAATTATTATTTTTAGTAATATATTCAACCTAAAGTAATTGGTTGACATGTGTAGTGAGATTCTCTTGGCCTATAATGAGATAAAGAAATTTCACAAATTAAGCTAAATGTAGCAAAAATGAAAATGGAAAGAACCCCAAAGTAATGAGGGTTAGACGTACCGACTCATATAAAGCATGTGAAAAGGGACATATATATCATGAGAAAAAAAAATTTATTTTCCCCAGCAGTAATGACACCAAAGTATAGGTATCAATTGAACATGGGATCAGCTAAAATGTAATTCTTGCTCCCATCATAAATAAAAGAGTTGGAAATGCACATGGTCATAGGTGTTGGTATATACAATATAATGTGTATGTGTATCATAGTAACAACCAAATTTCACATCAACTTTAATGGCAACAAGAGCTTTGCCTGGCCAATTAACTATCTTATCGAGCGCAGCACTGTTCATTTTTTTTCAAGATACTTTAGAGAGACTAATGAGTCAATTTAGTGAAATGTAAATCACTATATTATTAATTTGGATTATTGAATCCATATTGATTCCAACGATGAAATGTTGGAAATTGACTCACACAGGCTTTGCGCATAACCATAAAGCAACTTTGGTTGTGACATGACGATTGTTTTGAAAGGACCCATGCGAACATCACTTTATTTGAGTGAACAAAAATGGGAACAATATTGACAGAATGCTAAGTAATGACATATCTCTCAATAAGTGTTTTCTAAAGTACTAGATGCACAACCCCCTCCTCCCTCACATTATGCTTTTAAGTAAGAGAGCATATCACTCATTTTTATAAAGTCTTTAGTAAAACAGGATCGAGACCATCCTAAGATGCAAATGGTAAAAATTCCATATTACAAAGAAAACAAGGTGAAATTTAGAAAAATATTCATGCAGAATGCGGATCATTAAAGTGACTTATGGATCTGGTGAATGTTTTGACATTTGGGACTAGTTATAGTTCCAAAGAAATTTGCGTTTAAAAATTCCTAGCACATATTACACAATAGAAAGTGCCAAAGGCTCACCACCCTTGTTAATGCTATAGAATATACATCAAAAAGACTTGATGAATATTGCATGATTAATATGATCAATATAGAGCATCTTATGCCCAATGGTCTCGCAAAGGCTACCATCAAAGGTTACAGATGGTGCCTAAGAAATAGGTTATGCGTACCAACCTATCTTTTATTTCTTTGGGGATATGCAATATTACACGCATCTTACTTAATTCGTTTTTAGAACCCAATATTAGTCAACTTTTTATGCGTACCAGTTGGTAACTGGATTTAAGCCTGACATTCGTGTTCTTAAGCATTTTTGGTTGCACTATATATGTGCCATTACGACTCCACATCGTACTATGATGGATCTTCAAAACTGTTAAGTAGTTATGTTGGAAATGAGTTCCCAACAATTATCCGCATTCTAAAACTTTTGGCAGGAGATTTCTTACCGATAGATTTGCGAGTTGTCATTTTAATGAGACATTCTTCCCGTCGTTAGGGGGAGATAAGAAAAAGTATTTTCTAAGGGAACGACATGAATTGTCGTGGTGTGTTCCCACTATGTCTCATGTTGATTCTTGTACTCCACAAATGTAAATGTGAAGTGACAAAGAATAATCAATTTTCAGAATGTACACTGATGTCACTAAAGTGACAAGATCACACATACCAGCTACAAATATTCCTGCAAGGTTAGAAATCCTCAGTATGGGGTACACCATAGACTACGGTGTTGCAACTACACTTGGTGGAAGTGTAGTTAAGGCCGTGGCTCCATAAAGGAAGATGGAGATGCCACTAGGTTCGATCAATGCTCACCTAGAAAGAAAGTAGATGACTAAGGCACAAACTAATTTGTATCATTAATGAAATCATCTCATTTGATTGTCTCTGACTATGTCCATGAATCAATACTGGAGGACGCTCCGAAGTTTAACGATTCCAGAGAACAATGACATCCCAAGTGGATTATGAGAACACACATGAGTTAATGGAAAGATCGTGTAAGCATATTAATGATTATTATTTTCATATACAGTTACTAAAGGAAATTGAGAACGGTGAGATTGAACCATGCTTCTTATTGTTTGAATATCAACAATAAAGAGCATATTTGTCCTACACAATCCAGGTAGAATTTGATTCTTTGACAATTATATAGGTATTTGGTGTGGTAGTGCTAACCAACCAAGTGTAAAGCCTGTGGACATATATGATTATTTATCACAAAGCACAGTGAGAATAATGAAGTCGTAATGGTATAAATACTCTCCTTGTTGCGTGAGGTATCTCTCAAAGCCCTGGAATTGTTTACTTTGTTGTAATGATCATTATAGCATTTTGCTACTTAGTTAGCTTAGTAATTTCAAAAGGACTTGAAATGCAGCATATGTATGTGGTTGTTACGTATCTTTGAAAGAATCAAGGGATAGAAGATATTTACAAAAGTGCTTGATAGACTTTTGTTTCCCAAATCAAATGACTCTAAACCACAGAGTGCGTTTACAGTTAGATAAAACGCTCACTTATAGATTCAAGCAATCAGACGGATGTGGTATACCCGTCTAAGTGGCTATTTGATTTGGAGGGGATAGACAAGTAAGTTATTTTTCCTTGCGTGTTCATAAGAAAGTTCCTGATTTGGAATTGTAGCTATTTATGTTGATATTACAAACATGATGTGTACTCTTGATGTAATAAGAGACTTTAAAAGCTATTTAAAATCCGAAATTTGAGATGAAAAATCTAGGGAAAGCTCGATCGAATACTGAGATTGTGGTATATTATTCCACCGGTTTGCATATATCTAAAGTTATCAGGCAATTTAACAAAGACATGCATCCTGATAGCACTCCCATGATTAGTCGAGGTTCAAATGTAAGTAAGTTACCATTTCGTCTAAAGGAATATGACGAAGATGTGTTGGGAAATGAAATTCCCATATCTAAGTACAATATACGCATTGTTGTACTTAGTATAATAATGTACTCGGTTAAAATTTTGTATCCTCAAGGAACTTGTTAGCTAGATATAGCTCAGCGACAACGCAATGTCATTGGAATGGTATAGTGAATGTAATCACGTACTTAAAAGTAACCATTGACATAAATTTGTTTTTATCCCTACAAAGACATTAAAAGGAATGCTAATGAAAGTGCAATCCAAAAGTTGTTGATTATGAAGGAACATTAATTTCTTCTCCAACGAATGTAATCATAAGGAGATATGGTAGATTATTTTCTAGGTAATTACCGATATTTAGTTTCGAAAAGTACATGACTAAAGGAACTGTCTGGAAAAACTCTGAAAGTAATCAGGGGGAGATGCCGACATCAGGGGGAGGATCCAAGGATATGATGTCGACATATTTTACTTCGAAATTGAAGTTGTGTTGTACTATTTTTCCCTTCGATTGAGAATAGTTTTTCCCAAAGGGTTTTGTCTCTCGACAAGGTTTTTAGCGAGACAATACTAAAAATATCAAGTATGTTGAACGTTGTAGACATAAAGATCGCGTTGATATTACTGAAAATTTTCTGAATCAAAGAAATAAAACGCGATAGTCTGTTAAGAAACGTAACTTCCAGGATCAACAACATGGTCTTATAAGATTTCAAATCACCAAGGTACAGTGTGATAAACTCCTTTTGACTGCATTAGACTAATGAAAATTGTATGACATCATGGGGAGCATCTAATGGTGTATTGAACTCTTTTCCTTCACTGAGGTTACTTTTTCCCATAGGGTTTTGTTGCTCGGCAAGGTTTTTGATGAGACAACAACAAACACCAGGAAGTAATTTCCCAACTAAGGCTATTGTCTTTCCCACAAGGATTTTTTGGCTTAGGAGTTGTGAAGCAACTAATCAACTTCAACGAAACAAAGTGATCATCTACAACAGATCACCTTTACTTGTATTTGTCACGTTGTACTCTTTTTCCTTGTCAAGGTTTTAATTAGGCAATATATTCGAGTCCAACTATGTTCTAAGTTTTCTTAATATTGTACTCTTTTTCTTTAGTTCAGGTTTTGTCCCTCTGGGTTTCCCTGGCGAAGTTTTAACGAGGAAATTAACTTAGACTCGTCAATCTTTGAGGATCGTATTGCATGTGATGAACTACATGTAAAATACAAGACAACATGTGAAGTACTACATGTGAAGAGTTGCACCAAGTTTTTATCCCACTGGGTTTTTCCTTGTAAAAGTTTTAATGAGGAAATTGATTTCGGCGCAAGTCATCAAGGAGAGGACGATATTTGAAGAACTACATTTGAAGCACTGCATATGAAGTTCTATTGGACCGCACAAGGGGGAGTGTTGTAGGGCTTACGACCCGTATATATGCGGCCCATCTATATAGTTAGGGTTTTACCTTTCCATGTATATAAAGGATACTATAGATATGTAATAAGGTTGATGCTAATCAATAGAAACTCTTGCCTCTTTGTCTTCCCTACATTTTCACTACAACAAAATCCACTGATAATCAACAAAAAAACGATACTTTAAGACTACCTAACATAGTTTAAGTCATCAAAAGAAATATTTAAACTAATGTCTTATAAACCACAAAGCAAGAAAATAAACAAGTTTTTAAGATCAAAGGATAACTTAAAAAAAAAAAAACAACAACAATCAATCAATCAAAGTTAGGTGTTTCCATAAGGGCATGGATCTTTTTGACCTAGAAGTCTGAAATGGTGAATTTGACATATGGGGCATGATCATGTTCTTCCACACAGTGAGCTTCTTGATCTATAGATTCCCGGTACTTTTTGTAGCTGGCTGCTAGCTTGGCACTAGCCTTGCATTGCTAGTACCAATGTCCGGAGATTCCACACACTGTAAAAAGGTGCATTGCCATTATCGGCCTTCTTAGGAGTGGGGGTCTTATGTGTTTTTTCAACAGTGTTTCCCCTACCACTAGGTCCAGAAGTAACATCTCTAGACCATATATTCGAATGGCCTCCACGCCAATGGCCCATTTTGTCCTCTTCAACGTGGGTTGTTATCCCCACGTGAGTATGGAGCATTAGAATATGAATCAAAAAATTTAACCCACTTTTCTTTGGGGTGTTTTCCTTTGTTATCCTTGCCATAGTTAGCCTTAGGAATTTTCTTCTTCCTGGGGGCTCTAGCATTGTTGTTTGCTATAACTTCAATGTGCCTTTCAGCCACCCGCAATAAGTTGATCAACTTTCTAAAAGTTGTTATTCTCTTGTTATCAACCTCTATGCGGTATTGGTTGGATAGAATAACATATGACAAAGGGAAAGTATACAATGTCTTTTGAATCATATCTCTATCAGTTTGGTATTAGAGCAACAATTAGATCCTTTCGGAGCTAGTTGTTGCGCAAACAATAATAAATGTTAATTGTGATTCGATTAAATTTGTTGTATGTTTTTTTTTTTGTGTGTGTGTGTGTTACCTAAAATGTTGGGACTAAATTTCTTGAAGTGTGTGAGGTTGTAATATCCAGTCCAATTCTTAAGGATATTTTTGTCTTTTAACATCTAGGGTAATTTTGTAATTTGATATAAATGAGTATTTTTAAGTAGTTCACTATTTCGATTTAGATTTTTTCTTGGCGAACCTCATTATGTATTTATGAAAAATTTTGTGACAATTGTTATTGGTTTGTCTTCATAAAATAAATATTAATTAGACATGAACCAAGGTGGATACTTGGCTTAATTAGGCATGCTTACCATTAATTAAGGAATTAATAAAGGCATAAGACTAGAGAGGTTAACATGGGGTTAGTCAATTGGGATTTGTGGAGATATTGAAAGAATTTTAGAGACTTCTAAAATATCTTGTTAGTCAATAGAGAGTTCTTCAAAATCTCAAACAATCTTTGTTATTGGATCGTGACTTTTTAAAAGTCTTCAGAATTCTCTGTTATTGGATTTGGAATTTAAAATCAATGACTTGTGGTTTTGAGAGACTTGTAGAGACTTTTATTACAAAATATACCATAAATGGCTAAAAAAAAGTCTCTCCTAAGTAGGTGATATTTTGAGAGACTTTGTTCTATCTCTTTTCTTTAAGGATTAAATATCAAAATATTAAAAACAATAACCAAATAAGCTACAATTAAAAATTCATAAAAAATGAAGAAAAAAGATTTGTTGTATTCCAAAACCCAATAAAGTTTACTAGAGATTCAAATCCCTTATGTTCTTCTGGTTTTGATTTTATTGGAAAAAAAGGTTACAATTTCTGTTAGTCATGCATGTGCTAATACATTTTCATTGAAATATACATATATTCATTTTGTTTGTCTCATGTGTGTAAGCTCATATATCTCGTATGGTCTCAATGAACCACCATAATTCCTTGAAAATCATCCAGAGAGTCTCTCAAAATCTCTACACTCGCGGAGAGTCACCGAAAATCTCTTACATAAAAAGTCTCTGAATGTCTCTATTAATCCCAATTGACTAACCCCCTGTAAGCCTCATAGCTATTATTGGGTGTCATTTTCTTTTAATTAATTACATAATTAGGAGTTTATTATTTTGGTGATTTTTATTTTTTTTACTTTTATACTCATTCATATTTAATTAGACAAGATTGACATTGATAGTGGTAACGTGAATTATGGAGTAGTGGTGGGAGTGGTTCTTAATAACTCCTTAATAATTTTTATTTATTTTTTTAATAACTTTTTTGCATGTATTTTCATTATTGCTTGTTGATGGATTTGTTATTAATTGAAATTGCCTTCCTTAATTGAAAATGTCTTCTTAACTTAAATTGATTTCTTAATTGAAATTATTAGACACAATTTAGATAATTAAATTTGAATTTTTTTAATTGAGATTAGGAAAGAAATAATAATCTTTAGCTTATTAAGATCTAATCACATGGTAGAACTTAATTAAGCGAAATTTAGGGAGTTAACTTAAATAAACACGCAATAAATACACATGCATACGTTACACATAGCATTAAAGACACATGAATTAAATAATGATACAAATAAATACACATGCATACGTTACACATATCATTAAAGACAAATTTATTATTTTAGCATTTAAGACACATGAATAAATACACATGCATACGTTACACATAAATGAATTAAAGAGACTATTAAATAAAAATCAGTTATTTTAATATTTATTTCCAAAATCAATCAAGACATTTAAAGCAACTAAAGAGGAAAAAAACGGAATTTAAAAAAAAAAAAATTTTTTTTTTTTTATGCAAAGAAATTTATTGAGATGGAATTATTCAGTTACAGGCTTGTCTTGAATCACCCAATCTTGGATTTCAAGTTGGAGATCAGTTCTAAAATCAAAACAAACTCTCATAAGTCTAGCTCTTTTTGCAATTTTGTCAGCCACACTATTTGCATTTCTTTTGACTGAAATGCATCTCTAACTCTCTAATGAACTTAACAAAAACTTAATATCTAAGATTAATGATTGGTTTAACCAATGAACAAAAAATTCTGATCCATTTATTGACTTAACTAGAACCTCACTTTCTGATTCAAATATAACCTTCTTCAGCTTCAATTTCACTGCCAGAGCTACAACTGCTTTCATTGCTTTACACTCCAGCTCCTCCACTTCAATATCAGCCCTCATTCCTCCATTGATGTAGACACATTGGACTGCAATGTTGGTACCTGCAAAATCTCTAAATATTAGACCCAGTCCTCCTTGCAGAGTTTCTTTCTTGAAAGAAGAATCAATGTTACATTTCAATAAATCATAATCTGGAGGAGTCCATTTAACATTTAGTTGAGGAACAATGCTGCTATTAGAATCTTGGACATTAGACTTAGCAAGTTTGTTAATACTGTCTAGGTAAAACATCCTGTTAGGATTAGTATTCTGAAACACTTTAGAACACCTATCCTTCCATATAGTCCAGGCAGCAACCATAAGTAACATGTTCATGTCTTGCCTATTGATACATGTTCCAAAAACTATATTGGTACCTACAAAAAACCAAGATACTACCCAGTTTCGAAATGAACTATGCTGACTCAAAATTATTCCAACATTAATATTAATAGCAAGCCAAATTGATCTAGCATAGGGGCACTCTAAAAACAGATGCTCAGAAGTTTCAGCAGGGAAGTTACACAGACTACAATGCACTAGAATCTCAGGTTTGTATCTAGCCAACTTGTCTCTAGTAGGAATAATGTTCTTTATGCATTTCCATATGAAAAGCTTCACTTTATGAGGTAAATTCATTTTCCACATAGAATTCCAAACTTGTTTGGGAATACAATGGTTATAACAGGTAAATTAGTTCTATCAATAAGAACATTATAAACACTCTTAACTGAGAACTGACCCTTCCTGTCAAGTAACCAGATAAGCACATCATTACCAATAACTGGAATATGCATATTCAGAATTTTATTAGCATCATCTGTCATAAAGAGATAGTTAATCAAATGACAATTCCAATCTCTAGTACCTGCAATAAAAAGATCACAAACAATAGTGTAAGAAACAATGTTTACTAATCCTTCAAAAGGTATAGGAGGGTGATCTAAATCAATTATCCAACAATCAAGCCAAATGTGAGCCTTAGTTCCACATCTAATAGCCCAACAACTATTCTGATTTATAGTATCAATACTTTTATATATACCCCTCCAGATCCAAGAACAATTTTCATTTAGTTTTTGCAGGTGTAATATGCTACAATCCTTAAAGTATTTAGCAGATAAAATTTTAACCCACAATTCATCCTGCTCAGTCACAATTTTCCACACCAATTTCCAAATCAAGGCAATGTTAAATTTTTCAAGATCTCTAAATCCAAGCCCCCCGTAGTCCTTAGGAAGATTAATGTTATCCCATCCTATAAAATTTATACCTTTTCCAGTTTTATGACCCCACCAGAAATTTCTTTGTAAAGAATATAACTGACCAATTATGGTAGTAGGGATTTTGAAACATCCCATTTGGTAAGTTGGTAAATAATTTAAAACAGTTTTGATTATAGTTGATTTTCCAGCTTGGTTCACAGTAGTACTGATATAATTCTTCAATCTAGCTTCAAAGGATTGAGCAATAGGATCAAAGGATCTTATATTAGAATGTCCTAATAAAAGTGGAGCACCTAAATATTTCTCAGAGTCAGTGACCAAAGACATATTAAGAGCTGTAGCTAAAGAAACACAATCATTAAGATCAAGATTATTACTGAAGTAAACACAAGACTTATCAAAATTTAATAGCTGACCAGACAGACTACCAAAATTCTGAATAATTTGCAAGATTGAATCAATATGCTGCTCATTAGCCTGACCAAAAATAAGAATATCATCAGCAAAAAGAAAATGAGAAATAGGGGGAGCTCTCCTAGAAGCTTTAATTCCAACAATAGTTTTATTTTGTTCAGCAGCAAGTAAAGATCTTGAAAGAAATTCCATAGCAAGAATAAAAAGATAAGGGGATAAAGGATCCCATTGTCTAATACCCGTAGTAGGTTCAAATTGATCACATGGAGAGCCATTCAGAAGCACACTAATACTAGTAGTAGTGACACATTGCATAACAAGATTACAAAATTCCTTACTGAAACCAAATTTCTCTAAAACCTTATTGAGAAAAGACCATTCTAGTCTGTCAAAAGCCTTAGAAAGATCAATTTTAATGACCATAGTCCCTATAGAACCTTCCTTATGTTTCATAGTATGAATCAATTCATGTGCAATAATAATATTGTCATGAATTGCTCTCCCTGGAACAAAAGCAGCTTGGTATGGGGAGATTAATTTATTAAGTAAAGGTCTAATTCTATTGGCCAAAATTTTAGAGACAATTTTGTAAGAAGCATTGCAGAGACCAATTGGTCTAAATTCAGAAGGTTTTTTGGGACTTTTACACTTAGGAATCAAAGAAATATAAGTCCTGTTAAGACATCTAGGCATGTGGCCACTCTGAAAAAATCTTTTAACAACCTCAGTAACATCATCACCAATAAGAGACCATTGGGATTGATAAAATCCTGCTTGGAATCCATCTGGTCCAGGTGAACTCCAAGCAGGCATATTGCTTACCACATTAAAAATTTCAAGATCATCTGGGACAACATGAAGCAAAGCATTATCAGCCTCAGAGAGAATACAAGGAATAACATCAAAACTTTCATCAGTGAAATAAGGATTGGAGGTACTAGCAACAGTTTTAAAATGGTTAGTAAGAAGATTACTAATATCATTTCTATCTCTAAGCCAGTTTCCTTCATTCTCACACAACACAGATATATTATTAGTATGCTTTCTTTTATTCACCATAGTATGAAAATATCTGGTATTATTATCCATAGCTGACGAGGCGTCGAACTCGCAAAAATAATATTTCTCTACTTTTTACACTAGCAAGTAGTATAATGTAAGCAGGACCATCCCAAGGGAGGTATGAAGTTTCTAGTTGTTAAGCAAATACTCTTAGCAAAGATGATTGTGTTGTAGAAAATCTGAAAATAGTAAATTGTATTCAAATATGAGATGGAATTGATTAAAGGTTCATTCTTGACCACGGAATACAAACCAAATTGATATATAGCCAAGTTCTTTGCATTATCATGTTACTAACAACCCTAGAATAATTAGTACGCTCAATTATTCCGTTATTATCTCCTAAGATCACCGGATACGGAAGCGCTCGACTACCGGTTCCTACTTGCCAAGTTTCCTAGAGGTACGCTTACTAGGTGTGACTTAAACAAATGCTCTAAGTTTTGTGAGATAAGGTTACTCCTAGTGATGAACTCAAAAGCACGAATCACCTACTAGTGTTGATTTCTACATATGGATACTTAACAAAGTCCCATCATCAATACCCACATATTGCTACTTGTGTTTATATTCTCTAGACAATTACGGGTCGAAGAAAATCTAAACTAGCAAATAGATTAAGAATTAATGATTCAATTTCGAACTTAAACCCTTAACAAATAATCCATAAACAATAATAGCATAGTAGAAAATCAATCAATAACATAAATAAATGCAATAGAATAAGTTATTTCATATCAAATATAGATTCATATTTCGGGCTTCGAAATCGCCCTTAACCAAAAAGAGTTTTAGTTACTCATAAATATGGAGTTCATCATCAAATATAATAAATAAAATAATGAAGATGAAAATAAAACAAGGAAGCAAACCCTAGTTCCAGCTTTCTGCAAAACTCCCAGTAGAATAGAAAAATACGTGATATCCAAAGTTGTAGAAGTCTTCCCCTTTTGTAGCTTTCTTTCTCCAAACTAGGTCATAACTCAAAAGTCCAAGTCCAATATATCCACTAAGCCCATATAATTCATGTGTGAGAGTAGCCCAGTAGAAATCATGCCCCAAAACGAGTCACCGAAAAGCTGGGTCACCTGCCGGAACTTGGACGTCAGTGCGGAAAGTTAACCTCAGGTGACCGGAGCTCAGGTGAATTGATACCGATTCGGAATAGTGATATCATCTAAGTTAGATCTGAGTCAGTGCCAACTCATCTGACTTAGCTCTAGGCCAAAACCATTGCGAAGGCCTAAACTACCGCTGCACAAACAATGTTCCTCACAGCTACTCCTAGCCAAGATAGCTGCTCAATCACCAGCTCGCGACTGCACCTACAAGCACAGCACACCCTGCAACAACAGAACTACTACCACCTGCAATATTAGTTCATTACATCATCTCCCAAATCTGCTCCCTGTCAACCTTTCTAAACGATACAATCTCGTTTTGTTCTCTCACTCGGACTCCACTGCGCTATTGAGTTTTCGAACTGCCATCAAATACAATGGCAGCAACCTCTTTCTGCGATCACCAAGCTCGAATTCTCATTCTTCATTAATCATCACCGCGAGCTTCATTCGCTTCCATTCTCTGTTTCCAACCATTACCTCCATCGACATTGAAGCAGCATTACCAACTCCATCGTCAATTTCTCGAGCTCTAACTTTCTCGCCACTGAGTTTCCAAACCTTTTACATCTCTCAGCACCACAGCGTCATTGCGATTAAGTTCTCTCATACTTCATCAACGTCTACTTCCAGCAACAGCTCCTAGTCTGTATATTCGGCCTCCCATCTTCACTGTTCTCATTCACCAGCTCGAACCAGCAGCAATATCATCTTAACGCCTGCCCTCGAGTTCTTCCTAATCAGCAGAGAATCCATCAACCATGAACAGATCAACATTATTGAACTTCAACTCTATCACGACCACTGAACTCCAATGTATAGTCAGCAAGACAAGCTCCATATCTCGGAAACTCAACCACTAGCTCTGCCAACATCTCGATCACTACTACCACTCGTTCATAAGCCACAGCAAACTCCAGTTTTTCGTACCAAACTCCACCGAGTACCATAGCAGCAACACAACCTCCTTCCCTGAACTGCAAAGCTCTCTATTTTTTCGGCTTTATCTACTCGATCACCATTGTAACATAGCAGCAACCCAACACCATTAGTTTGTTCCCTCTGTTCACCTCGAGCACCATCATCTGCAATCATCTCTTCCACCTACAATAGTATCATTTACCAATTCCAGCTGCAGCTCATAATCAATCTTCTATGCTAACCAACACTGTCAATTTCTGAAGCTTCATAACATTTTGTTGTTCTTGGCCTGCAACTCAACACTTCCTTATTTCTAACAGCTGCCAAATATGCCCCCAGACTTTCCCAGATTCGAGCACAAGAACCCTGTAGTAGATTGGCTGAACTTGCAGTGAAGAGTTGCTCGTTCAGGCATTTCAGCGAACACATTATGTGTCTGTCTCCAACTGATGGGGGTTGGGTACTGGTTGCATCTTGGAGGTCACACACACTCCTTCCCTGCAATGCAATCGAATTTCACACAAAATCCATTCATACTGATCCATTATAGATCCTAAAACACACATCAATTGCACCAATTTATTGAGATAAACAGCAGCAACAACTCAACTCAGTTTCACTGTCTTCTTGGTTCAAAACTAGCCTCAAACTCGAATCTACATCAACCCCATCTTCGAGTTCTTCTCAAACTCTCAGTACCCTTCTTAATCTTCATTATTATGCCATGATAACCAATGGCAGCACACACCGTTTTCTCATCTGATTTTCTCGGTTGTAGTACCCCCAGAACTCTAACAGGTTCGTACCCAAGCTGTATTTCCATCTGGTCTTAGCTTCTCGAACCATAACCGGGATAATCGAACCCAACTCTTTAGCCGGCAAGAAGAACTTGTTGCAGGGGCGTTTACACTTCAAATGATACTGCACTCGACTCAGCTTTTGTTATATAGGAGGAGATGCCCCTTAACAAGCTTCAGTCTGTCTTTAGTGAACTTGTCAGATGGGTGCCCCTTATCCTCATCTGGGCTCCCAATAGCACTTGCCTATGAAATGGCGAAATTACCCATTTTGCACCTATTTTTTCTTCTCTTGATCCAATGACTCCAAAATACCTATAAAACGCAAACAAAGCATAATATACAAAAATGCAAGAGAAATTTCAGAGAAAAGCATAAGAAATTGACTTTCAAAAGATATAATTTAGGCACTTATCAATAGCTAGTCCTGTTTTGTCTCTAGATTTCTCTCTATAGAATTCAGATTGAATGTTATACCAATTTTCTAGCTCATTAACAATAGTTTTGACCCTAGATTGCTGATTTCCAGAGGTAATATCATTTTGAGCAGATTCCAAATCTTTTTGCAAATTATTAATATTCTTTTGTATGTCTCCAAATTCCATCCTATTCCATTGAGATAAAGATAATCTAGCACTATGTTGTTTCTGCTTTAGTTTGTAGGCAGGACTTCCATGTACATCTAATTTCCAAGATTGCTCTAACTAATCCTTGAAACTACCATGCCCTATCCAGGTTCTAAAAAACTTAAAAGGTTTCCACAAATGTTTAGGAATAGGATCAGTAATTAACAAGACAGGGCAATGATCAGAAGCTATGAAATTTAAATGTAAAAGCTTAGCAGAATCAAAATTCATAGACCAATCATTATTACACAACCCCATATCTAGTCTAGCTTTCCTTGATCCAGTGACATATGAATTACTAGTCCAAGTAAAGTCTTTTCCATCATAACCAATATCAATTAGACCAGCATCATTAACTCTAGTTTGAACCCATCTATCAGAAGTATTATTATTATTATCCAAGTGAAAATTGAGGTCACCTAAGACTAACCAAGGTTGTTGAACATCCTTACTAAAATCTGCTAAGAAATTCCATTGCACTTTTTTTAGGTTCAGTGTAAGTAGAACCATACATAAAAGAAACCAGAGCCTTAGGTTTACTAGGGTCTAACTGAATAACAACATGGATTATATTATTTTCATAGCCAATGACTTCAACATCAATACCATCCTTCCACATAAGAATAAGTCCATCTGCCTTTCCCACTTTATTCAAGTAAACATAATTATGATAATGAACTGATTGAGCAACTAGGATCATTCTTTCCTCATCAATTTTAGTTTCACATAGAAATATAAAATCAGGATTTTGAGATTTAACTAAGTTTTGAAATTGTTGTTTTGTAAAACTATTTGCAATTCCTTACACATTCCATGAAATGATTTTCATTTTATAAGATACCAAATTGAAGATAAAATTTAAATTGTAAAGATTAAAGAGTACCTCATTTTCCTTTGTGCTGCTACATGGCTTATCCCTGATTGTGACCATTTGAGTTGTCTGTGTGTTCTCAGAATTGCCAGAATTTGCACTATCCAGTTCAAAAACAGGAATATCTAGAGAATTATTTCTTTGCCTTTTTCCTAGTCTTTCTCCTTCAACAACAACATCTTCTTTGATAGAGATTGGACCAATTACATAACCATCTTTAGGAGGAACAAAAGCTTTACTCTTCATGACATTCTTCTGAGCATATTTGGGAACTTGTTCACCACCTCTAGTGATAGTTAACTGCTTATTTTCTCCTTTTTTTAATTCCCCAAAATAATGAGGTTTAGCATGAGCTTTTTCCAGATAATCAGTGGCAGCCTTACAAGCACCCTTATCATGATTAAGAATATAACAGTTTGGACATATCTTATGAGGTTGCTTCTCATAAAAAACTTAATCCATCTTGTAGAACCTGCATTTGTAATTGCCATCACCCCTCTTCTCAGTGGATAATTAATATCAATTTGGACACAGACCTTTACATAATCACATGCAACTGGGACAACATCTTCAGGGTCAACTGCAATAACTTCACCCATAATACTACCAATCTTTTTAGCAGCTTTTACATTCATATGCTCAGGGAGAATCCTTTTAAGCTGAATCCAAAAGCATTGATAACCCCAATCCAATTCTTGATAGAGGACTTCAGAATTATAAAAGTGAAGGATTACCAGATAACCATTCACACTCCAGGGACGAGTATCAAAATTTTTTTTCCGAGTTTCTTTATCCTTGAAACGGAATTCCATAATATTGTGATCCAATTCAAAAACTTTGAGATCTTCAGAAGTTAAAAAATCCCACATGACGAAAATATGATTTTCAATAGTCTTCAATCCCATTTTTCCTTCAGTGATAGTTTTTCCAACAAGACTAATTTATTCTCTAGCATCAGCATTAACTTCAACAGTATCCGTTTGATGATACACAATCTCATCAACATCCCCAAGATCAAGAGCAGCTTGCATAAATTTTGAAGCTAAGTCTGCAACAGATTTCTCATTTTCCTCTGCCATTGATTGATTAGAGAGGATTTTATGATGAACTTGAAATTTCTTTTGGATATGTAATGTGTGAAATACTAGTTGAGATTTATAGTGCTTAAACCCTAGTGATTTTTGGGATATTCTTGATTTGATAAATATATGCATCCGATTATAATGGAAAAAAGAAATTGACTGAGGAATATTTTCCGATATAGAGATACCTCCAGAAAAGGTAAGACTGCAGCTGTAAACGAAGCCGACAATCACGAGAGTAATCAACGCAACTTGTTTGTAACGAACTTTTTGAAATTTGAATTTCATCTTTCCGCCTATCAGAACCCAGTGAGTCAATGTTGGAAATCGGTGAAGAAAATTATCCAGAAGAACAATTCTGACAATCAGAGAACACAAAATAGCTTCAACAAGCATTATAACAACTTTAGCAAACGCCTGAATCACAAACTTAAACGAGGTAAACACCATTAGGGATGAAACCATCTGCAAACACATTAGGAAAAAAGAAAATTAGCAAAACATGGAAAAATTCATTAAGAAAACTGTTTAAATCGGTTTTTCAAACAAGTGAAATTGGATTAATATGGTATTAGCTCATTGAGATAGATTAAAACCCAAGTGAAATTACAGAAGATGAACTATAAGCTTAAGAGAACAGATTAAGACATAGGAAGATTGATAAAAAAGAAAACTGAGTCAATCCAGCTTGATCGCCCGATTCACATAAGGAGAGAGAGTGCTCATGAAAAAAAAAATGAAAAAAAATATATGCGTTCGGATTTGTATCACACGAGTTAGCAACATGGAAGGCAATCATGTCACAATCAATCAAACCACCAGAAACGATGCATCTTCAATCACAATCAGACATTTTTTTTTTTTTGAAAAAAAATAATGGGAAGACATATGATGGTCAAACAGTACATACATATGAACTAGACACCCCTAAAAGATAAAGCTAAGTATGTATCTATCATATGGTAACATCTTGAAAAAATGCACATACATAAAATTATATAAAAATAATAAAATCAAAACAAATGATGTCATTTTGACTCAAAACTACAACCATTACATGCCAGATCGTTTACATACAAAATCACATCAATATATATATATATATATGATATATGATATATGGATTAAAAATATAATATATTTATATTCATAAAAAGACAAGATATTGATGATTTTATATAATACATATAGATCAGATTGAGAAAGTTTCCAAACCCATGCACAGATTAAACAGACAAGCACTAGAAAATAAACTATTATTTTATTATTATCATCTATATATTTTGATTCATTCCTATTTATTACCAATCATCAAAACTACAAATAGCGTGTTAAAAAAGAGACCAATCAATCATCGTTAACACACAACACTCATAGGTTAAAAGATAGGCATCATATTATATTAAAGATCTAACTTTTAGCAAGCAATCAATAGTTAAATATTTATTTTTCTGTTACAGACAAAAGGGGATTAGAATGAAAAAAAAAGGAAAGATTTAGATATACCTCGATCGTAGTGCATTTAAAAGAATAAGAAAACCGAAAAAATTCCAACTTCCTAAGATCGTACTTTTGAGCATAATGTTGAAATAAAAACAAGGAGAAGTATCGGATCCAGACTTTTTTTTTTCAGCGGCTTTAATTTGATTGATTGAGAAGTATAATACCAATCTAAAAAAATAAATAATTAGCAGCAGGGTTAGAGCTCGTTGGTGATGACGTATTGGAGTAAAAATAAGAAAGAAAGGAAATGGAAAGAAGAACTTTTCATTAACCATAGAAGGGAACCCCATTACATAGGTATAGCATTATCTATCTTACAAAAAAAACAAATAGTTTTAGCCCAATCTTACGGTTTTGAATTGCTTTTATTCTAACAATCGACGGTTTATATTAGTTTCAAAATGTAAAAAAGGGGTAGGGATAAATCGTGGCTGAGAATGCACCCGTCTAGCACGCCCTCATCCAACGTCTCAGAATCAATTTCTTAATTTCTTCTCCCTTAATTTCCATCAGTTACTCCTAGGGGAAAACCATTTGTTTTTCTTCCGTAATGGGAAGAATTCAATTAGTATTGTCATCAGTTACTCCTAGGGAAAAACCCCATTACTCATCTGTAACGGGATGAATCCAATTAGAACCACCATGATTCCCTTCATGTGTTATCGATACAATCGTTCATACGTTACCGAAATAAAAAAAGACATTTACCCATTAATAACACCGTCATGGATTGTTCTACGTAAATCTCTAAAAATTATCTTGCAGGGGTTGCCAGTGTTTTCCAATCTCCTTTTCTCTATCAAGATCTGTTCACGTAAGTTTCTCTGATTTGGGATATTTTTTTCAAGGAAATCTCTCTAATTTGAATATTGTTGTTACTATCCTGTTAACCTAATTGTAAGTTTAGGGTTTATAATTACTAGCTGATTTTGTTCTTAGTTTTTGGTTTATACATAAATCACCCGAAAATATATTTGAAAGTCATTATAATTTGATTTATTTGTATTTATGTATTTCCTAACCGATATTGAAAAGCAAAAGTCTGACCAAGTTAAACCGTTTTTTTCTCAGAATCTGATAAAGAAAGGAATAATTGAAATCGAAGAGTTCGTCCCAAATGAGTTGTTCAGTTGTTGTTGTTACTAAAGTTAGTTTATTAAACTATTTTGGTCGAATTGGAAAATCTACAAATCTAAAACGGGCATGCATTCCTCATTGACATGATTTATCTTATCTCAATTATCTCAAGCAATTCTCCATTTTATCAATAACATCTTTATTACTTACTGCATCCATTTTTTGGTATTCCATCTTATTACTCATTCAACGAAATGACCAGGCTCAAAAAAAAAAAAGACCAAAGCATCAGCGAAAGGTACGAAAACTCTTCTATCTTCCCTTAGCATTGCTTCCCTACCTCTCTTTCAAAAGGAGATTCATTTTAATGGCTTTCTTAAAATTTATGAATCAGTTTTATCCACATATTGGTACTTATTGTCGTTTTCACGCTTTCTTGTAATAGAGAAGACGAACTTCATCGTGTTCCAGAGGTAATATTAGGAGTCATATATTGCAGGTATACTTCATTCTTCGCCAAACTTTAATTAGGTAAAGGTAGTTCTCATAGTTGTATCACTGTGTTGTACATGGTACACCAAGTTTCGATTGTATGCGACAATCATTTGATGAAAAGTCAATGAGCTGCTTGATATCTGTGATTTTGTTGTTGCAGTTGGATCAGGTTGGATACGTAGCGCGTGCCTTTTATTGTCCACTATTCTACAGTGACATATTTTAGGATTTACTAGCTATAGGGGTACATGCTACAGCCGCTACCTTTGTATGTAACACAATCTAAAGAAGTACCGATATGAGATCTGAAGTGTGGAAGCGCCAGTATAGTTTATTATTCTTGGAAATCGAACTCAACAATAATTACTCTTGAAATAATTACTTTAAATAATAGAAGCTCAAGAATTTGAATAATAGAATCTTGGAAAATGCTTGACGAGATATCTAAAGTTCTGGGTCAAAATTTTGATACAAATCCATTTCCCATAGAGTAGCCTTCCTGTTACTACTCTTAGAAAGAAAATGAAGAACTTAAAGTCCTAATATTTTTTATCGGACACATTATATAGTGGATAATGTTTCAGCCAGCTTCCTTATGGATTATTTTCGGCAGCCTTTCCTTTTTTTTTTAATAATTAATCCAGTGGTATTGTGAACGCATACCTAAATGTTAACTCATGTAACTAGGAATTGTAATTATGAATGAGAGATATGGGAAATTTACTGTATATGCTATATATTATGTTGTTTTCTCTTCATAAAGTTCCTTAACTATAATTGTAATTACAAGCTTTCCTTACTATGATGGTATCGTACAAGGCAGTGGCGCTACATGTTAGTATTGCAGATGTAGAGACAACGGTACTACATAAGCATTGGCGTTACATGAAGAAACAATTGCTGATTCCACTCGGATATTTTTATACTAGGGAAGCTACTCCATTTTTTCTCACTACAGAGTTGTACCAGCAATTGAAGTGCTAACTTCATAGTTGAATGTGAAGTGATGTACATGAATACATATCAGTGAAACCCATGAACCCAATTATTATTAATTTATTTATGTTCGTGACTAAAACCTATTGTTTCTACTATTCCTCAACATACTCAGCCATGTACATGAGTGAAGTTAGATATTACTGTGGAAAACAACTACCAGATTCACAAAGGGCCAGTGCGGACTTATGCCCCTTGAGAATTTTGAAATAAAAGGAAGATCTGTTATTGTACGTACTAAATGTTATAAACCTTATTATTTAGGGTATATGATGAACTGAATTCTCTTACCTGATGCATAGACATAAGGATTGGAATGGTCTACTCATATGCAGATTTATTTTTTGTAGGGGGAATTCTGCAAACTCTGAGAGATGAAAATTAGTTGGAAGTCACCGAGTGTATTGTTCTCTGGAATCGGAAACTAATAAAAGGGGTCGGTATACCTTTTTTTAAAGATTTATTGATCTAGCGTCCATACGTCAGATGGTGAAATCAAATGGATAATGCGGAACATGCGTATGGTTGGTTCTTGCAATAATACATGTGTGTGCAAAATTTGATTTTAAATTAAAAAAAAATCGGATAATGTATTACTTTTGTCACGCAAAAAACGGATCTTTCGGTCTTTAATCTGATAATTTTTAGGAAACAAAAATAGAGAAACCCATTTTTTATGAAATCGAAGGAGCACATTAAATACGGATGACCAATCAAACCAGAAAAACTTCGCAAACAATCAATCCCGGGCCATTACGGCACGGGTCATATTCTAGTATTTATACAAGAGTTAATGGAAAACCCTAGCTAGTACATTAGTCTAGTATTTATACAAGAGTTAATGGAAAACCCTAGCTAGTACATTAGTGGACCGCACATCCATGGTTCATAGGCCCTATAATAATGAATTGAATTTAGTAGAGAAACTTACTTTGTTGATACCAAAGTTTGGAGATGGATCTGTTTTAATTCACTCGTGCCTCTACATATTTGTAGAATTTGGAGTAATTACTGTTTCATTCTTTGTTTTCTGTTGCCAATTAAAACTACAGGTACCACCCTAGGTCCCTAGCTCTCCAGGACGAAAAAGAGTCTTTTTTCTCACGTTTGGGCCAAGTCCTATGGTCATTTAATATAATATCTAGATTAACAACTAGGACAATTTCCTAAGTCTTACGAGCGTGCTAATTTAGTATGGTAGTCGCAGAACCAAATGGAAAGTTTGCGCTTAATGGTTCAGCGAAAACAAAAATCCCACTTTTCGATGAATGAAAAAACACTTGACCAGTCAAACTAGTTGACTGCGTTGTTTCACTCAGCGCAGATACCCTGAAATTTTCTTCCGCGCGCTGAACCATTCCGCGAAAAGGTGATTTTGGCTGCACTGAACCATTTAGCGAAACTATCTGGCTACTAGTTCAACTGCGAGATATATCTAGAGAGATTAGTAGTGTTAAAAAATAGACAACGCTTTTTTTCTTTCGTGCAATGCTTTTTGTCTATTCTAGCAGAAAAATCTATCCCATAGGACTTAGCCCAATTAAAAAAAAATGTTATCTATTTGTTAACACTAGTTCTATCTCCTAGCATTTGCTCGCATGCGAACTAGCAGCGAGATAGTTTCGCTGAATGGTTCAGCGCCACAAAAATCACTTTTTTTTGCGGAATGGTTCAGCACATTTAGATTTTTTTTTTTTATATGGCGAATGAGATTGGTTGCGCTGAACCTAAGATGTTATCTAACACTTTTTGTTTAAATTTAGAGACAAAAGATATTGTGGACTTACGACCCAGGGTCATGAAGAAAGTCTTATTTAGAATTTCTCCTTTACCCCACTTAGCCATGTCACCTTTATTTATGACCTCCACCCTTGCATTGGAGATTCTCTTATAGCTTAGTGTCTAAGTGGTAGAGCCTCGGCCATTCCTGCGTGAGGGCATTATTTTTACTTTTATCGGGTCCTTAAATACCAGAAGAAAATGTCATAAGAAAAACATTTTTTACTTAACAAAAAATTAACTTTTTGCCTCCAGAAGTAATTTTAAAATATTATATCCGACGTAGCTTCCATACATTTTTACTTTCAAAAATCCAAAAGTTGCTATCTAACATGGAAGAGTCAATGTAAAACAAGATGACTACCTAAAATTTCTGTTCGACTCGTGATTTTTCAGCCCAACTCAGATGATAAATGAGTTTTCCACCTCATATTAAAAACATATTTTATGATGTAGGATCCGTTAACCACAATTGCTAAAAGCCGGAACCCGCGTTAGAGGTGCTGGTACAATTTCATGCAAGTAAAAATATTATAAGCAATCCTTACCATTGAATTGCTCAAATGATACCAGTGCGCTAATGCTAGTACCTTCCTTTAGCAATCATGTCGCTGACATGCCCCATTCTTACAATATCTAACAAGATTTTATGAGTGTTAGATTGTGACGAATAAACAAACTAGATTTTGTTGACTATAATGCATTTTTTTTAATTCAGAAAGGAATTTATTGACCATAATGTATTTTTTTCTTTAATTCAAAAAGGAATTTATTAAGAGTTATAAATTAAGATGTTACAGAGAGTTTATCCTTACTGATCTAGATATTGATATCATGAGGGAAAGTTTCATAATACTCAAAGCTAGAGCCACTAATCCTAGCTTTCTTATCAATGTCATCTGCAACTCATTCTTATCTCTACTAACTGATTGACACAACCATAAAGGCTTGTGTTTAAAAAGCAACTGAATATCTAAAATAAAACTATGTTTATCCAATGAACAAAAGGATCAGTTTCCTTGACAGACATTATTAGAAGTTTATTATCCGATTCAAAAATAACTTTCTCTAACTCCGTTGTACCGACCCATTCAACTGCAACTTTTAGTGCCATACATTCCAGCTGCTCAACTTCTTATCCTAGGTTTAACATCCCATCAAAGAATTGGCCTTTTGCTCAAAGCATGATCCTGCACAATAACGTAGTATTACTCCCATTCTTGCACTTCATGTTTCTTTTTTGAAAAAAAAATCCACATTTATTTCATAAAATTAATATCAGGGGGATCCCATTTTTTAGCAATGCTAGATGTATAAATATTCTTCAAACTATTAGGAGTGTCAGTAATTGGACATCATTGATTAGCTAGGTGCTTAATACGCTCTATAGTTATTACTTTGTTTGGTTTCAGATTTTCAAAGATACCAGCACACTCATCCTTCCAAATCATTTTGATAGTAATCATGAGAGTATAGAGGATATACTCCATTTGGTTAGGAGTAACTCCATTAAAAGTACTACCTAGATAAAACCAACTTACAACCCAGTGAAGAACATCAGTATGAGCATTAAGAGCCTGAGATGCATTTACACTAATACCCAACCAAATTGACCTGGCATAGGGACAATCAATAAACAAATTCTCAGCAGTTTCATATGAGAGTTACAAATGACACAAGGAATATATATATACCCATGATCTAGAAATTCCTTTGGAAAACTAAACTTCCTTACAGAGTTAAATTATTCATATAAAAATGTCTTAGGAGCATTGTTCCTACTAGAGAAAAAAGTTTCTAGGTATAACGCATATTTATATATATATACCAACATGTATTATTTTTAACTAGAGTTAAACCATTGTTGATCCCTCTCTAAACCCAAGAGCAATTCTCATTAAGCTTATCATGTTGCAAAAAAATCATTATCTTTAGAGTACTTAGCCTTTAAAACTTTAGAACTCAGATCATCGGGATTTTTACAAATTTTCCAAGCAAGTTTAGAAATTAAAGCATGATTAAGAAATTTCAAGTTTCTAAAAGCAAGACTACCTAACGCTTTATGTGACAGACCGGAAAATTACCCGCATGCCGTAACTTCCCCGATGCGCCATGATGAAGCTACGATCCGAGCCTTAAAGCTAGGCAAATGCACGTTCATTTTCCATTGCAAGCATGCTCATGGAGAATGATGCAGCTATTTAAGCTTCCACAGCATTCCAGCTTACCCTTGTTCCGCAAAGGATTTGTTAAGAAAATAAAATCTTTCTTAATACGGCAAAAAAAAAAACGGACTTCTGAGGCCCTAAACAATGGAATTTGGCTAAATTATGGTGACCATGTGGATCTATAGATCAACATGTCTTTATCTTTTGGTCGTTTCCCATCAAAATGCACTCCTTTTGAGCTAAATTACGACACTCGGGTTTTTATCCTATGTCGAACACCTTGATAGGAAGTATGAGCATCCAAGGAATGGAATGCAACTAGCCTTATCAAGTATGGAAACAATCATCTCTTGCGTCGATCTACCGAGCCAGATGATATGAGAGGCCAAAGTGTCGCAATCATCTCTAAATTAGATGATATGAGCAACAACGTGCTGGACCGACAATACTGCAACTCATTACGGCTGCCTACGTACCATTACCTACTCTAAAGGGATCAAGCACAGACCGTAGTTCATACATGAAGGGACCACCAGCTTAATCCAACTCGTTTGCTAGGCTTTGGCCAAGCAATAGTGGTAATGGCCTAGTCCGTATAGGCTGTTCCATCAAAATGCATCTAAGTGATGCATGTTTGGTCTGAAATATGGCATAACGATGCCTAAGAATCAAATTCCCTCTCCGCGAGGCTACGAAACTATAAATGAGCCTTAGGCATCATTTATACTCTTTCGGCTAAGCTATACAGCTTACTTGGTGCATAGTCCGCATATGCACCATCAACCAACTACCCCTCCCTATATATGTAAAAATTACATTTTTACAACTTAAATTGGGGGACCAAAAATCATTCATAAACTCCACACTTTACTATTCATGTCCGTTGCCATATATTTCCTGAATAACCGGCCAAGAAGGCTGTACATTCAGTTCTGGATCACATGGCAGTTCCAATGTACGACCAGGATGACTGAACATTCTTAAGGCCATCTACCCAATTTTCCTGAAGCACCCTTGGTGCGAGATTTGGCTCTTGGCCAAATGCCAAACATAATGCGCCATTTTGGCGCGTTATTGGCCTTAAGCCAATCTACCTTTTACCAACCAATGGAAGCTTTGGATGAAGCTTCATCTCAGCCCATGGCGCATCTTTTAGCATGAGCCATGCTAAAAACACGGGGTATTACACTTTATAAGAACAAAGACTAATCCATGATATGAAACAAATACCTCTATTACCTTTATGACTCCACCAAAAATTCCTTTGTAGAGAATCAAGTTTGGTAATAATATTGTTTGGAATATTAAAATAGCCATTTTATGTGTAGGAAGAGCATTCAAAACAGACTTAACCATAGTGGTTATACTAGATAGGCTTATAGAAATGCTACACCAATTGTTTAATCTAGCCTCAAAAGATTGAACAATCGGAGTAAAATATTTTTGTTTATTCTGACCTAAAAGAGAGGGAACTCCTAGATAGGTATATATCTTAGTCCTTTACAATGCTCATATTAATGAGAGCTTTGGATAAGTCTTTACAAGCACACAGACTCATATTCTTACTAAAATAGACACACGATTTTTGGAAATTAAGAAGTTGACCAGAAAACATACCAAAGTTCTTTATGATGTCAAGAATACCATTAACATTGTCCATATTTGCCTTAGTAAAGATGCAGATATCATCTACAAACAATATAAAAGTAATGGAAGGGCTTTCCTAGCAGCTTTAACACCATAGAAGATTTTATTAGTTTCACCAATAATAAAAAAGATAAGGACATAGTGGATCTCCTTGTCTTAAACCTCTTGAGCGGTTATATTGCTGACAAGCACTATACGAAATTGGAGATTTTGTAACGTTGAAAAAACGTTAGTATCTATATATTTTAACGTCAAAAAAATGTTGGAAAAGTGTCGTTATTATTAGTGTTACAATAATTTATCAACGGTTTATTTCGTTACAATAAAAATTTATTAAATAACAGTTTCATTCGTTGGAATAAATGCACCAACGGTTATCTAGTCAGCACAAGATTCATCTGATGTTATTTTATTGTAATGGATAGCTGTTATTGTGCTTATCGTAATGGTTAGATTGTAACAATTAGGTGTAACAGTTACTGTAACAACGACTTTGTGTGTAACGGTTGACTAATTGCCACCTGTCCTTCCTTGTAACAGCTGCAAAAACGATTTTAATCGTTGCTTAGTTGGTTGTAACAGATTTTATTTAACAGTTATTGTAACGATTCAAAACCGTGATAACTCAGTGTAACGGCTGCCTTACGACACGTGTCAATTGTTTTTAACGTTTAAAGTAACGGCTTCAAACGTTGATGTTTCATTGTAACATTTTGGATATAACAACTTGTTGTAATGATTCGATTTGTAACAGCTGAATATAATGTTCACCGTCTTCCACGTGTCTATCGCTTGTAACATATAAACTAACGGCTTTAGACGTTGACGATTGATTCTAACATTACTGAATTTTCCAGGTGTGCTAATTACTAACAAATTTTATATCGTTGATTCGACGTTGGTAAAAAATAATAGTTTTTTAAAAAAAATGTTTTTTTTTCTGTTATAAATAAGCTCCCATAATTGGACCCTGCAATGCAATGCAATCCATTTATGAAGCTGCAATACAATTAGTTTCTGAAGCTGTATTGCAATTCATTTCTGAACCTGCAATACTGAATCTGAAACCCATGATTCAATCTCATTTCGCAATACATACATTCTCATCTAGCACAAGGAATTCATTCATTCAATTATTCTGGAATTCAATCACATTGCACAATACATACATTCTCATTCTAGCAGAATAAGAATTCATTCTCATTCGAGTATCATCTTTACATTGAAAGAACTACTTAAGCCTAAAAAAAATACATGGTTCCCTATATGGTTATAATCAAATGAGAAGGGTTGTTTTTTTCAGCAGTTTCTAAATATAAGCAAGTGTTGTTCTGCCTTATATATACCTTGGCTGAAAAAAGTTGTTATCTGCTAGAAGAAGTTGTCCATTGACATCATAGTAGCCTTAACCAGCTTTTTCCATCAATTCTAGTATCCTAATAAAATAATAAATGAAACAGAAACCAAAATTAGAAACAGATCTCATAGGAGAGAAATATTCAATCAGTAATTTGGGCATTTCTTTTTACATGATTCTGCAAAAAATAAAATTAGCGACAATCAAATTGGAAACAATGTTCGCAAGAGAGACAAAAAATCATTTAGTTACATGTGCATTGTCTTTCTGGATTTCATACATTTTCATTGTTGAATACCATTCAATCATAATAATTTGAACATTGACAAGCTAAGTATCAAAAGTTTATATTTATTTGATAGAATTGTAACTGGCAATTCACATACACGGTTCATATGAAAAAGTCTGAAAAGTTGTAGTAAGAGTTTACTCACCATAAGAATTAGAGATGAGAATGTGTTACTTCTCAGTTGTCCTACTTCCACAGCTTCGCAGGACCAACACTATCTCATATCTTCCAACTTGTCTACATGTCCATGTATTCTTGCACATCAACAGATCTAATTATATTTCTCTATCGATATCTTACAAAGAAAATACAAAGGCAGGGATAAACTTAATTCAATAATCTTGATCTTGGTTACAAGTTAATCCCTCGCTTGTACATCTTTGTAAGGCTAACATGGTCTCACTTGTTCATCATTTGTCCAGCTTCAGGTGTTTGCATCAATTAATCCTAAAAAAGCAAAAAGAATGGTAGTATGAATCAACCTAATTTTTCATTTAGAGGAGACCATAATAATGATAAGTAATACACATAACTTTAGTGTGGTAAGAGTTTACTCACCAACTGGAATTAAGTAGGTTGCTTATCAGGATTGCTGCATCATCAATCTCCATAAGGTAAGCATTATTTTTTCCAAGAGAAACAACTCATATGCATCGAGTATTCGGAAAAGTAATGTCTCTACAAATACTCAATGTGGTGAGTTGTTTCTTCTACCATAAAAATGAACATGTTGATGTTTTTTTGTTGTATAGCTAACCTGCAACCAAATTTCCATCAAGTGAAAGAGACCATAATAATGATAAGTAATGCAAGAAACTCTAATGGGTTAAGAGTTTACTCACCGACTGGAATTAAGGAGGGTTACTTGTCTGGTATTAAGCATCGATCTCCATAAGGTGAGCTTGATTTGTGCCAAAATAAACAACTCACCTACATCGGGTTTACTGAAAATTAAGATATACATTAATATGTTTTTCTCTACGAAAACTCGTTGTGGTGAGTTATTTGTTCTAGCATAAAAATGAATATCTTGTTCTTTCGTTGTTGTATACCTCTCTTACAAGACATGTTCAAGAGATCAGAATAAAATCATTTGAAGAAACTTCATTTATTCCAGCTCTTGAACATCCTTGCAGGAACAGACAATAGTCTCTTATCTTGTTCTTCACTTCAGATGGTACTGCCACACTAACACATCTCCAACTTCAAGTATTCCAATCAATGAGTCCTCCGAAAAATAACATAAGAGAGTGGTAGTAGGTGAGTACTCCAGTCAGGATAAAATAATGACAAGGGAAACTAATTATTATAAGATTTTAGTCACCAATGGAATTAGAGAGGAAAACATATTAGTTGTCAGGTTAGCTGTGTTAGAGCATTGCTCGGTCGAACTCGCATGCGTTTCTATCTCAAGCATGTTTGTCAATGTTAGTGATCAAAACTATAAAGTCTTGATTTCTAGTCTACTATATCTAAGGTCTCGGACTAGGATAGAAAGTGTAGTTGATCTCAAGAACTCCATGACAATCATCATACGAGACAAAGGACTACTCAAGGAACCAGTGGATCTTCATCGACTAAAAGGTATGTAGAGACTTAAACTTATCTATCACTCAAAAGTCTATCTACTATATCTCTTATCTTGAGACAAAAGTCGTATTACTATATAAACTAAGTGTAGATACCGTCGAAATCGGTTAGGATCTCTAAATATCCAAATGGGAATCACGCAAGGAAATTATTATTAATAAGGGAAATTATTATTATCGAAGCCGCCACCCAACTTACGGGAGTTGGGACCCAAAAGAAACACTGGTCCAAATATTTTGAGATAGGTCCGGGAATCAAGATACGAGCTAGGAAGGTGTGAGGCACCTAGCCCGTCCAATCCGAAGATCGGCCTCTACTTTATAATTGGGATTCAATGGTTCTAACTTTTAATGAGCTAAAAAAATAAACAAATGAAATACATAAAAATGCAAATATTTTCACTAATTAAATGGACACGAACTAACACCTGCCAAACAGAACAAACTGATTATTATTATGGATGGAAAAATTATTATTATCAAAAAATCAAATCAAAACGATCAAAAAAAAAAAACCATTATTATTATTATTATTATTATTAATCAATCATCATATCATCATCATATCATTATTATTATTATTAATCATCACTTTATTATTATTATTATCATCCAAGCAAACAAAAAAATCCAAAGAGGATTAATCCTAATGACACTTTGCTAAACACGTATATGACTGCACTTAGTATGAATGACTCCCTTTATTTCATGTAGAAACAAGAGTAATAATTAATAAAGCACTAACAGGTGATGGATCCAAAAGCCAAGACGCGATGCAAAGAAAATTTAACAGCAAATGCTTAGAAGAGAAGTAGCACTTTTTTATATGTAAACAAACGACAAAACCGTTTCGTTTTATTCAATCATCATGACAATACCATTACACAGCAGGCATCGAAATAAAAATCATATAATAGCCCAAAGGTTATGCTAATACATGTTTCGCAGATGATGGAAATGTATCTTGGATTTATTGGATCCCACAGACGATGCTTCCGCAAACCGACTCAAGCATCCGAAATACCACCGTTCCAAGTTTTTTTTTATGAAAAGTGAATTATTATTTTTCTCAATCTTTCTGGTCCTATCTCTACGAAGATTTCTTGTACTAGAATACCAAATCCTCTAGAAATTTCCCCTTCTCTCCCCCCCTAACTCATGGAAAATATCCCTATTTATAGCCTCCTCTAATCAACCAAGGCCCTAGGATTCAATGCCTAAGATCCAACGGTTGAACTCTAAAACCTAAATATTATTACTCATTTTCAAAATATTATTCCCATTTTTATAATTTCATTGGATATTAATACCAAAAATGCAAAAGATTTCATTTAAGTCTAGGATCTTAGTTGGAAGGAAAGACTTGGGAAAGAAGGGAACCTAATATCTAAAGCATGTCGACAATTTGTGGAAGTCGGCTAGCTAGCTTACCTATGGGAACGGACAAGACTCGATGTTTAACATTTTTCGCCAAATGGACGTCCAACTAAGGACTTAGTGGACACAAAACATAGACACTATATAGACGTCCAGCTAAGGACCTTTGGTATTAAGAAGTGGACTTCAAAATGTTCGTACTAAGAGGATTTAGTGCATACACCATTTTACTCTCAAACCATATTTTGGGGCCCACGGTGCGCATGTTGCTAGATTCGGTTCGCGACAACATTTTTAATTTAAACCCAATGTTTGTGCGAAATTGGGGTGTCTACAGTTGCCCCTCTTTGCCGGAGGTTGCCCACAACTGAATGGCAAAGCCATACACGTAATTTAGCACAACAATTGGCTCAACCATCTTGTTGGATTTTATTGGATCGTCCGGGATGACACGGTTCAGTTCACCCGAAACACCTCCAAGTATTTAATTTTACGCACATGTACATCCTCATGGCTAATTAAGTTAGCCAAGAAGTTTGTAATTGTCGCGTTGTGAAAAAACAAGGAAACACATACTTACCTTTTAAAAATATTCTCTCTTGCATATAGCTAACTTCTACTTTCGCCACTTTCTTCCAATCACCTTGTTGACTGCCGCAAATCTTTGTGGTTTTTCAATCCTTTACTTTCTTCGAGCGGGAGGTCATTCCTCCTTTAAAGCACAAAGTTTCCCGCGAAGACTTACAGATTGATATGATGCATGTGATCAAGTTGCTAAACAGGAGTCCTTACTTGAATCAAAAGATCTGATAATTAATGAGTTGGAGTCTATGCTTCAAACAAGAAGAGAGTGATTAGTAGTACGTGCCTCTATAAAAAAAATTAATTCTAGAAAAAGAAAATCCTAAAGAGAAATACAGTAAAATACAACTAATTGCATGGAATTATTGCCTGAGTCAATCTAAATAGTTTAATTTTTTTTTTATTATTATTTTTTATTTATTTTATGTTTACCTAGACTTTTCCTCATCGGCTTCCACACAACTAGAGGTTTTTTTTTTTTTTTTTTTAAACACTATAAAATTGAAAACAATAATACCTGATTATGATACATAGGAGCCCAACTTCCTGATTTACCGTGTAGGGAGGGAGAACACTGGTATTACGCCGGCACCGTCGAATTTTCAAGAGTCAATCTGACCATTTCCAACCATCCCCAATTGTTTGATGTTTTTCCCAAAAATTCCCGAGTTCATATATGCTGGCTTACCTTCTTCTATCCTTTGTTTCATCATGCGGCTTACCATTCTTTTCTAACTCCTTCAATTGTTGACCATTTCTCCTCGATGCTTCTTATTCTTCTTTGATTTCTTCAAATGCCGACCAATTTTCTCAAGTGGATGTTTATTAACTACACAATCTTTTTTTCTTGTTTTTTTTGCTACTCAAATCTATCCGTTTGGACGTCCGTTGCTCATAGAACTTTAGGATACAAGACTAGTGATGACATACATACAAACATATCTCTCTCTATGACTTCAAAAGACTCATTTGACTGACATGGGCCCATTATAATGATGGTGGTGCCCCTGACATTATAAAACTGAAAATAATGATTCTTGATTATTTTTTTGACGGACTCTAAAGAACTGAGAACAAAAATTCTTGATTTTTTTTGACTGACTCTAATAGTTTTTGATTTGATTTTTCTTTTCTTATTTTTTGACTTGACTTGACTTAACCGACTGGGGGCCAAAAAAAAGGTGATGCCCCTACTTACTGACACTATGAGAGAGATATTGGACTCCTAAATAATCTCCTTAAGTTGTATGAGTGTTCTCCGCCCTTAGATAGGTTTGAGCACTTACCTTAGGTGTAGTATTTCTTCAGTTGGTCGACATTTGTGAGCTTCGGCTCTTCACGTCCGTCCAGATCAGTTAATCGGACTGCAGATCCTGGGAAGATGCTTTTGATGATGTACAGACCTTCCCAATTAGGCTTGAACTTTACTGTAGGTACTGAATATCGCAAGATAATAGTTCACGAGTATCAGGAGAAAAGAGTTATAAAATGACACGATGATAGAAGAAGCGCGGAGAAATATGAAGTTTTGCGAGGATGAAATAATTTTGCGAGCATGAGTTGCGATACTTCGTAACTCATGAACATCTGTATAAATTTTACTATAAATAGGAGTTCAAATGTAAAATTCGGGAGGTTCTTTGAGCAAGTGTTAGGAAAGAGAATAGAGAAAGTTGTAACTATTCTAATTCCATTTAGATACTTCTTTGTGATCAATTGAGAACATTAATAAGAAAATTGTTATTCATCATCAAGAACTTCTTTTTTTTTACTAATTCTATTGAGGGTGTAGTTGTAGGTTATTCTGCAACTACATAATTGGCGCTAGAAACAGGGACTTGAGAATTGTGGTAGCCTAAATTTGAGGGAATTGTGGAAAATTTGAAGATCAGATGAAGTCAGTAGATGGAGATGGCAAAAAAGAAGAATGTAATATGATCACAGAGACAATGATTGATGAATTTCATAGTAATATGAAGGGAAAAATATACAAGTGAGATTGTAGAGGAAGAAAGATCATGGAGGAAGAAAAGATGACAACTTTAGAAGAATGGGAAAAGCAGAAAATCACATTTTCAGTAGCAGAAATTCCAAATGAAGACTTGAACCACACTTCACCATTGGTGATCACATTGCCAATCATGCTAGAAGATAAGAAAGCTGAAGAAAAATGGAAATTAAACCGAATTTTGGTTGATACAGGGAGTTCTGTTAATATTATATTCTATCATGCACTTAAGGGGATGGGAATTAGAGATGAAGAAATCATAAATTCAAAGTGTCTTATTCATGGATTAGGGAAATCTACAACAAAATCTAAAGGAGAAATCGTGCTGCGGGTATTACTAGGAGAAATCAAAATGCATGTAATCTTGTGTGTGATAGATATGGAATCTCCATATAACATGTTGATAGGAAGGCCATGGATTCATGCGATCAAAGCTGTTGCTTCAACATTACATCAAAAAATCAAATTTCCTACACCAAATGGAATTCAAGAAATAAAAGGAGATCTTGATAGTGCAAAATTTTGTTATCAAATTGAAGTAACACAATGCGGAGGAAGAGCAAGAAAGAAACAACTTCGTAGGAAACTTGCGAAGGAAACAAGAAAAGAAGAAGAATTCCGAGTGTATACAATAAGAGCAAAGGAAGGGAGAGGTATACCAAATGAAATTCCAGAAAAAGAAGGGGAACTAGCAAAAATAATTAAAGAACCAACACCTATGGGGGAGCAAATTCCAAGCTATGTTGCAGCTGAACCAACTAAAGAAATAAATATTGGAAGTAAAGAAGAGCCTTTATTCTTACGAATTGGAACTAAGATGGATGAAGAAGAAGAAAAAAGGACTACTGATCTTTTGCGAGAATATAAAGATATCTTCGCAGGAAGTGTAGATGAGATACCAGGAATTGATCCATCAGTGGCATGTCATAGATTGAATATAGATAAAAATATAAGACCATTCAAAAAAAGAATAAGGAAGATATCACAAAATTATCATGTACAGATAGAAGAAGAATTACAAAAGATGTTGGATGCAGGGATCATAAGGGAAGCAAAATATCCAGAATGGATTGCGAATATGGTCATTGTTCCAAAAAAGAATAAAGGAATAAGAATTTGCATAGATTTCACTGATCTAAACAAGGCATGTCCCAAAGATAGTTTTCCATTACCAGATATACCACAAATGGTGGAATCAGCTGCAGGTCATGATAGAGTCACTTCACTTGATGGATATGAAGGGTATAATCAAATATCACTCGCAGAATAAGATCAAGAACATACTGCCTTTTTTTCTCCAAGGGGTTTGTATTGTTATGTGAAGATGCCATTTGGTTTGCGGAATGCGGGTGCTACATATCAACGTATGGTTGAAAAAGTGTTCGCGAAGTGGATACATAAAACTTTGGAGGTATATGTAGATGATATGTTGATAAAAAGCAAGGAAGCTAAAGACCATGTGCAAGATTTGAAGGAAATATTTGAGCAAATGAGAAAGTTCAACATCAAATTAAATCCTGATAAATGTATAATTGGGGTTTCATCTGGAAAGTTCTTGGGATACATAGTATCGAAGGAGGGAATACAAGTTGATCCAGAAAAGGTCCAAGCAGTTCGTGACATGCCAACACCTGCAACGGTAAAAGAAGTACAAAAACTAAATGGACTCTTGGATTCACTTGGGAGATTTATTTCGCGAATGTCAGATAAGTACAAGCATTTTTCAACATACTTAAGAAGGGAGCAAAATTCAAATGGACTGATGAATGTGAAAAAGCTTTTCAAGGAATCAAAGAATACCTCGCAAATACATCTATACTACGTAAAACCAGAGAAAAACGAAGAATTATTGGTATACCTCGCAACAACTCCATATGCTCTAAGTGCAGTTCTGTTACGAGCAGACCTAGAGTAGAAAGGCCCATTTACTACATTAGTAAAACCTTTAATGCAGTGAGAAAAGAACTATTCTAAAATGGAGAAGTTAATCTTAGCCTTGGTTTATGCATCATTCAAGTTGCGAATATACTTTCAAGCACATGTAATAAAAGTGGTAACCAAAGTCCCAATTGAATCGGTCATGAAGAACACAAAAAGGTCGGGGAAGAATAGAAAGGTGGAATGCACAAGTAAACCATTACAAGATAAAATACGAAGTGTTGTCATCGCAAAAATCACAAGTTGTCAGATTTTTTGGCAGAATTTCCTTTGGAAGAAGATGAAGCAGTAGAGGAAATGATGGATGTTGAAGAAGAATTTGGAAATCCAAAAGACTTGTTAACAGAGCCTGATAGATGGGAAATTCTGGTGGATGGATCATCCAATAGTGAGGGAAATGGGATTGGAGTCGTGTTGATTTCACCAGAAGGAGAAAGAACAGCATTCTCATTCAGACTAGAATTTGCATCCACGAACAACGAAACAGAGTACGTTTGTAGTGCATGCATTAAAGATCGCAATGGAAAAGAAGCTTGAAAGTATAAGGATAACAAGTGATTCACAATTAGTGATTTGTCAAATTAAAGGGGAATATACCACAAATGAATCTTCTTTGAAGAAATACAAGAAACTCGTTGAGGAATTATCTGCGAAGATACCAAAATTAAAATGGATACATATATCAAGAAAATATAACCGTCTCGCAGATGCTTTTGCATTTATTCCAAGCATGATGACAAATCCAAATACAAGAAATATCCAAATACAAACAATTCAAAACCCATCAGTGGACAAAGAGAAAGAAATTGAAGAAGTTGTTGCGATGGAAGTAGAAAGAGAGTTATCAAACAACATCGCAGATTGGAGAAAAGAAATTCATGAATACCTCGCAACATGAGAAACATCCAGAAACAGACTAGAAGCACATAAACTAAAGAGTCGTGCAACAAACTATGAGTTGCGAGAAGGAATTTTATACAGGAAATCTTTTAGTGGACCACCTCTCAGGTGCTTAATTCGCGAAGAAGGAGAAAAGATATTGAAGATGTTACATGGAGGAGAAGCTGGCAATCATAGTGGGGGAAGATCTCTAGCATATAGAGCAAAGATACAAGGATATTACTGGACTTATATGCATACATACGCAAAATTGTTCGTACGAAGATGCAAGGAATGCCAACGACATGGTAAAAGAATTCATGCACCAGGGGCTACATTAACTTCTTCAACAAGATGCTGGCCTTTTGGTAAATGGGGGTTGGATATTGTTGGACCATTTATACCTGGATCTAGACAAAGGCGATACTTGATAGTTGCAACATATTATTTCACGAAGCTCAAAGAAGTAAAAGCAGTACAGCATATTCGTGATAAAGATGTTTTTACGTTTATATTTGAGAACCTCATTTGCAGGTACGGGGTTCCAGACAACTAGTATCGATAATGGAAAACAATTTGAGGGAAGAATATAGAGATGTTACTCAGTGCTTTTAGAATAAAATGTGGGAAGTCAACCCCGTTATATCCACAAGCTAATGGACAAGCTAAAGCAACAAATAAAACAATCGCAGATACAATCAAAAAAAAATTAGAAGGACATATCAAAGGGTGGTGCGAGCAAGTACCTAGCGCAGTTTGGGCATACAATACAACTAGAAGAGAAGCAACTGGAATGTCTCCTTATTGTCTAACATATGGAGTAGAAGCAAGATACCCATAGAGGTTGTAATTCCAACAACAAAGAAAGAAGCTTGGGAAAGAAATTTAAGTGCGGGAGTAATATTACGAGAATTGGATGATTTGGAAGAAAAAGAGAAAAGGTGTTGCACCATATGAGGATTTATCAAGAACGATTAGCTCGAGAATACAACAAGAGAGTCATTGAACGTGAATATAAACCAGGTGATTTGGTCATGCGAGAAACACCTCGATATCAAAAAGAAAATGGAGGGAAATTAGCACCAAAATGGGATGGACCATATGTTATTAAAGAAGTTGTAGGAAGCGGAGCTTATCTACTGATGGATCCGAAGGGAGAGACATGGGTTTGAGGCTCGGTAGACCTTGGAACAGACTATATTTGAAAAGGTATTACCCATAAAACTCATGAAAATTTTTACGAATATTGTTTGCTCGCAGGAAATTGGGAAAAGTTACGAATTTTCAAAATTTATATTCCGATTAAAGTTTCATTATTTTGCGAATAAAAGACCGCAATCTGTGATCAGCCTCCAAAAAAGAAAGAGAGCCGCAGAAAATTTTATACAGGCAAACCTTTGTGGCGTACACCCTAGTTCGCGAAGCTATAATTCGTAAGAGGCAAAGTCCTAAAGTACGTCATTTAAGGGGGTACCTATAACGTGGCTAAGGGTAACCGGAACACCACCAAGGGCCCTTAGTACATGGTAAAAAATTTTGGGTACAACCTAATAATGGGGTACCTATCCGGGTTAGACACCTTGGATTCTCACCTAATCTAACGACATTACGCAATATAAAATGCGGTGTAAGAAGATTTAGGCTGGGCGACTAAGGCATACTGTCTTTCCCAAGAAGTGCAGAAAACGATCAAGGCGCCGAGGTACACGGTTGAGTCAAGAGTGTCGGGTGAGGTTGAACCACATCTGCCATTTTTGACAAGTCTTGGCAAATGATGCACTTGGCCCAAAGATACCCCATAGGGTGCAACCTCGTAACTATAAGCCCTATAGGAAAAAAGGATAAGAGGTTGCGATCAAAAGTCAAGTTGTTGGTAGAACCGGATGGGAAGAGCTAACCTTGTATGATCGATGTACGCTTCCTTGAAGGGGCAATCAGGGGGGAAGATAAAGGGCAGCACCCTCCATTAGGGAGCTGATAAGTGCTATAAGACGCAAATGTCACGAGGCTTCTTGTTTGCGAAAACATAAAGGCTTGTCATATTTGTGCAACAAATGAAGTTCTGCGAGCCTTCTAAAAAAAAAAAAAAAAGAAAGAAATAAAGAAAAGAATAAAGAACTCGCAGAACATAATAAAGTTAAGATGAGATCAATGGGTCATTACATGAAAGTGTAGAGACGTCCTGCGATTTCATCGCAAGACGGCAATGTCATGGGGATTTATGTTCGCAAGGATATTTAGGCCTGTCATATTGTCGCAACAATTCCTGAAGAGGCTAAAATACTATACAAAGAAGTTAAGATGAGATCAATGGGTTTTTGCATGAAAGTGTAAGAACGTCCTGCGATTTCATCGCACGACGATAATGTCACGAGGTTGTATGTTCACAAGAATGTTCAGACTTGTCATATTATCGCAAATAATCAATACAAAAGAGGTGGCAAAATAAGACCTTTACTTAGGAAGGCATGATAAGACCACAGAAATTAATGAAATTTATTATATCAATATCATTGAAGAAATTTTACAAGAATATACATCAAGATATTTTGAAGAGAAGATAGCTCTGGCAATATCATTGAAGAATTTTACGAGAAGTCCTATGAAAAAAGGATAACATCATTGAAGAATTTTAATGAAGGCTTAACAAAAGAGGCGATTTTGATAACAATCAAATACAAATAAGTTCATATTCGTAAAAGTTTACGAGAATTACATACTTCTTATACTTTTCCATAATATTGAATATTTCACAAAAAGATTGAATACTTCTTATAATTCTTCAAGAATATCTCATATTTATTATACTTCTTTAATGGATATTTCATTTGGTGAAAGTTAAATAATCATTATACTTCGATCGAATACTTCTTATATTTCTTCATTTGATGAATTGAATACTTCTAATACTTTTTATATCTCTTCATTTGGTGGATCGAGTACTTCTAATACGAAAAAGGGAATTATGTATTTCTAATAATTCATTTGGTAGATTGAATACTTCTAATACTTCTTATATCTCTTCATTTGATGGATTTGGTACTTCTAATACTTCTACAAAGGTTGAAACTTCGCAAGATAAACTGAGGCAGATATTTTAATACTTCAAACAATGTTTAATCATTTAAAGAGAAATAATAGGGGGAAAAGGATATACTAAGCTTTATCTGTGAGTTATATATTATTTCTCTTCACATGATCAAATAGGGCAAATTTAGTCAAAGTAAGGTTAAATTATCTTCGCAAAATATCAAAAAGAAAGGATATATCATCTTCGTAAAATATCAAATGTACTTCTCAAAAAATAGAATTATTCGCAAAAAAGGAAACCAACGGTAATAAAGGGAAGGAATTCAGAAGAAATAAAGAAAGGAGAGCCAATGATAAATTGAACAAGGAATATTATCATGCTTCATCAACACTCTGTGATGGATCTTTAAGATCATAGGAGTCATTAGCAGCCTTCGAATTTTGCGAGATATCATCCTTGGAAGAATATGCAGCAGGGACATCTCCTTGAGGAATAGATTCTTTCTCATCATCAAGATCTTCATCATCACTCTCATGATCGAAATCACTATCAGGCTCACGAGCAACTTCATCGTCAGATATCTTCAGAGGAGTAATATTTACAGGAGGCAAGCCTCTTGATAAGAGAATGTTATTCGCAAAAACTTGAGCTTTCAGGTGACTTTCACGAAGTATAGCCTTTTGATGATTGGTATCTTCGATATCCTTGGAATAAGCAAGATAATTGAATCTCCGAGTAGCACGATCACGAGAGTTGATTAAGCGAGTAGAAAGCAAAGCATTCTTCTTACGAAGCTCAGAACAGGAGGCTTCTAATCCAGCTTTTGCATTACGAAGGTGATTCTCAGATTCTGCAAATAAAACAAAGTTCAAAGAATAAAATTTGCGAATATAATGAAATTTAAAGACGTCGTTTAGAGAGGCAGTCAAATTTTAATGACTACCTTCTCTTTGTGAAGTAAGAGATTGAGTTAAAGATAGACAACAATTCTTCATCTGATTCATCGCATTATCAAAACCATCACCAACTAATCCTTTAAGTCGAGATTGAAGCTTTTGATCTTTAGAAAGGAGAAAATTATTATCCTTCGCAATTTTGGCATTAAGACTTTTTAATGACGAGTAATCTTCTTCAAGTTGATTCTTCTTAGCACACAAGACTATATTCTTATTAATAAGGGAATTCTTCTCAACAACAAAAGAATTTCTTTCAAGATCGAAGACTTCTTTAATTCCTCAAGTTCACCTTTCAACAAAGAAAGAAGATTTTCTTGATCGCAACATTTATTCGAAGAGTCTTTAATTCTTGCGAAGAAACAATCATTGTATTCAAAAACGAACATTTCTCTTCTGATAAGGTTTTGTTCTCTTCTAATAAGGTTTCTATTCTCAAATTAGCTTTGGTTAAGGAAGAAAAAAGTTGAGATATGTCATCATTCAAAAAATTTCGATCATATATTAATTGAGTATTCTCTTGAAAAAGAGCATCAGAGTTGTCAAGAGCACACGAGTAAAGATTAGATAAATGGGAGAATTGGTTCGAGAGGCTTTCATGCTTGGTTCGATATTCGTTGCATCCGATTCATGGTGAAGTACCAATCTTCTACATTTTCTGGATGGATTCTATAAAGGGGAATGGGTTTTAATGGATGTTTCAAGCATATGAAGAATATAAATAAATAAAAGAGAAAATATGAGGATAGTAATCATACCTTTCAGTTCATCATTTCTTTTGCGAAGAATTGCATGATCAGAGAATTATTCTGAAGATGATGATTTTCTTTACGAAGATCCTCGCATTCTGCTTGAGAGGCTTTCAAAGAATGGCGAAGTAATTCAATTTCTTTTTCCAAGGATTGACGTGAAGAATAAATGTCTGGATTGACGAAATTATTCAGAACTTCGCAAAATTCATATTGCGAACGAACATTAGTAGATTTCGCAGTATTGGTCAAAACCTCAGATAACATTCGGAAAGTTGAATAAATTCCATCTCGAATTTCTTGAGGAAGAGGAGAAGAATTTGAAGGAATAAGAGCAAGCTGCAAATTGTCTGGAGAAATAGTATTCAAAGGATTTGGGGATAAGACAGGTTTTTCTAAAGAAGAAGTTGAAGGAATATTTTGCGAGGATTGTTTTTCAATTGAAGAAGTTGAAGAAATATTTTGAGAGGGTTGGTCTTGAAGAAGTGTTGATAAATTGACATTGATAGGAGATTGAAAAGCAGGTAATGGAGTAGAGGCAGGAGTATTTGAAGAAGCATTTTCACGAGGAGGAGAGGAAAATTCCTTATCAAATGCAGGAAGGAAATCATCAATCGAAATTAATGGTGTGGGTTTAGTTATTCGAGATCTCTTGCTTGGATTTGGTTTTTCGTCAAACTGCGAATCAAAACGTAGATTAAAAACTGAGGCAACAATATATTGTTCAGGAAAGAAGACAGAGTATTTTAACTACCTTTTGATTCTCAGATTTTCTTCTTCGTGGATTAAGGCTTGGATTCTTTAATTGAGATTTCATCTGAGAAGTTATTTTGCTGAAATTAACCAAAATCAGATAACAAATTATACAGAAATTAAAGAGGAGAACAAATGAAATACGCAGAGATAGAGGGAAATTACCTTGGAGAACTCATGAAGATACAGTAGAAGAAAAAATTGCAGAGAAAATAGTGATAGAGAGTATGAGTAGAAGATAGAATTGCGGAAATAAGAAGAAGAAAAGAAAGAGAGTATAAAGGAGTTATATAAGGGAATAACTAAAAAAGAACGGTTACAAAAGACGTGTCAAAATTTCAAAAGACTAAGTAACGGTTATGTTCTCACGATCATTTCTTCTTCGTAGAATTGACATGAGAAGAGGCAAGATATAGGTACTGAATATCGCAAGATAATAGTTCACGAGTATCAGGAGAAAAGAGTTATAAAATGACACGATGATAGAAGAAGCGCGGAGAAATATGAAGTTTTGCGAGGATGAAATAATTTTGCGAGCATGAGTTGCGATACTTCGTAACTCATGAACAGCTGTATAAATTTTACTATAAATAGGAGTTCAAATGTAAAATTCAGGAGGTTCTTTGAGGAAGTGTTAGGAAAGAGAATAGAGAAAGTTGTAACTATTCTAATTCCATTTAGATACTTCTTTGTGATCAATTGAGAACATTAATAAGAAAATTGTTATTCATCATCAAGAACTTCTTGAGTTTTTACTAATTCTATTGAGGGTGTAGTTGTAGGTTATTCTGCAACTACATTTACTCTTGGGTCAGAATGTTTTATAGGTCTGACTTCTTTAAGCACCAAATCTCCTTCCTTTAAGCCTCGCGGATGAACCTTCTTTTTGAAACTTCGAGCTATCCTCTACTGGTAAGCTTGTGCATGACATGCAGCACGTTTCCTCTTTTCATCAATAAAATTCAGCTGTTGAACCTTCGACTCTATCCATTCATCTTCGGGTATCGTGCCTTCCTTTATTACTCGTAAGGTGGGAATTTCAACTTCAACGGGCAAAACTGCTTATGTGCCATAAACCAAAGAGTACGGAGTCATACCAGTGGGTGTGCGAATTGAGGTACGATAAGCCCATAATGCATAAGGTAACTTCTCACTCCAATCTTTGTATGTTTCTGTCATCTTCTTCAAAATTCTGCCTAATGTATTATTTGCATCTTCCACAGCACCATTGGTTTGCGGCATGTAAACGGTTGAGTTCCTTAGCTGGATTTTGTACTTTGCACACTCCTTTTTTACCTCCTTGCTAACAAAGTTGGACCCATTATCTGATATAATCTTATTTGGCAATCTTTAACGACATATAATGTTGTTTATAATAAATTTAACAGTCTGATTCCCTGTAGGATTCTTGACGGATATTTATTCTACCCACTTTGTAAAATAATCAATTGCCACTATGATGTACTCATGTCCATTTGACGCGGAAGGATTCAATTTCCAAATTACATCAATGCCCCAGACAGAGAAAGGCCATGGTGATGTAAGAGGATGCAGCTCAATTGGTGGAAAATGTAACAAATTGCCATGTATTTGGCATTTATGGCATCTTTTCACGTACTTGAAACAATCTGATTCCATTGTTGTCCAATAATACCCCATCCGAAGAATTTTCCTTGATAACATGTGTCCGTTCATATGTGGGCCGCAGATTCCTTCATGTACCTCGCTAAGAAGGCGTCGAGCTTCATCTCCATCTACACACCTCAATAAAATCCCATCATAAGATTGTTTATAAATTACTCCTCCGAGGATGATACATTTAAAAGACATGCGTTGTATGTAACGACGCTCTTTTTTATTCAACCCGTCTGGCATCATTTGATTATCTAAGTAATTCTTGATATCATGGTACCATGGATCTCCGTCAGGTGTTTCTTCTTCGATTTCTACAGCATAACAGTAAGCTGGTTTTTATTTTTGTGCCACCTCAATGGGTTTGACTGTGGAGTCTCCTGGGATCGGGATTATTGATGCTAAAGCAGCTAATGCATTTGCAAACTGATTCTTGTCTCTATAAAGATGGTGAAAAGTAATGCAATCAAATTTCTCCACCAGCTTCATGAGGCATTCATGGTATGGAACTAGATTTTCTTCCTTGATCTTCCAGAATTTTTGTGTTTGGTTAACAATAAGCAAGGAATCTCCATATACCTCCAACTTATTGAATGATAACTCTAAGGCAGCTCTCAAGCCAGCAATGCATGCTTCATATTCAACCATGTTGTTAGTACAGTTGAAATCCAATCGAACAGAAATTGGAATGCGTACCTCATCAGGAGATATCAAAATTGCCCCTGATCCTTTACCAACTGGGTTCATTGCTCTATCAAAATACATCTTCCACAATTCACCTCCATTATCTTGTTCAGCAATAAGGATATGTTCGTCAGGAAATTCTGTTATGAGTGTCTCACAATCTGGGATAGGTTGCGCTGCTAAGTGATCTGCTATTGCTCTTCCTTTTATTGACTTTTGTGTCATATAAGTGATGTCAAATTCTTCTAGCAACAACTGCCACCTGGCCATTCTCCCTGAGATCATTGGCTTTTCAAAAATATATTTAAATGGGTCCATCCTTGATAACAACTGCACCGAATGAGATAAAATGTAATGCCTAATCCGTTGAGTAGCCCAGACAAGGGCAAGGCATGTTTTCTCTAAGTTTGAATATTTTGATTCATATCCGGCCAATGTCTTGCTAATATAGTAAATTGCTCGCTCTTTCTTACCATCTTCGTCGTATTGTCCTAAGACTGCCCCCATTGATGAGTCAGTTACCGATAAATATAAAAACAAAGGTTTCCCAGGTACCGTAGGGACCAACACAGGTGGATTGGACAAATATTTCTTTATCTGATCAAATGCCTCTTGACACTCTTCATTCCACTCCTTTGGCGAGTTCTTTCTTAACAATTTAAAAATTGGTGCGCAAACCGGCGTTAGTTGCGAAATGAATCGACTGATATATTGAATTCTTCCTAGAAAACCTCGTACCTCCTTATCATTCTTAGGTGGAGGCATATTAATGATTGCATTCGCTTTCTCTGGATCAATTTCTATTCCTCTATTGCTGACAATGAACCCTAGTAGCTTTCCTGATTTTACCCCAAATGTACATTTATTGGGAATAAGCCTCAACTTGTACTTCCCGAGCCGGTCAAACAACTTCTACAGGTCTGATGGATGATCTTCTCTTCTTTCGGACTTGGAAATCATGTCGTCTACATACACCTCCAACTCCTTGTGTATCATGTCATGAAAAAGAGTAGTCATTGCACGTTGATAAGTAGCTCCAGCATTTTTAAGACCGAAAGGCATTACCACATAGAAAAATGATCCCCAAGGTGTAATAAAAGATGTCTTCTGCCTATCTTCTTCTGCCATTTTTATCTGATTATATCCTGGGAACCCGTCCATCAATGATAGTAATCCATGCCTTGCAGCATTGTCGACAAGGATGTCAATATGGGGGAGGGGAAAGTCGTCTTTAGGGCTTGCTTTGTTAAGATTCCTGTAGTCGATGCACATTCGTACTTTACCATCCTTCTTAGGGACCGGTACTATGTTAGCCAACCATTCTGGATAATTTTTAACCATCAAAAACCCAGCTTCATATTGTTTGATTACTTCGTCATGCACTTTCAGAGACCACTCTGGTCGGAGCTTACTCAACTTCTATTTGACAGGCCTCATTCCGGGGATGATAGGTAAGTGATGTACTACCATGTCTATGTCTAACCCTGGCATATCCTCATACGACCATGCAAATATATCTTTGTACTGAGTTAGCAACCCGATCATCATCCTCCTTTCTTCTGAAGATAAAGTAGTACCGATCCTGACCATTTGGGGTTGATCTTCCGTGTTCAGATTGATCGACTCTACTTCTTCGACAGGTTCCATATTTTCTTCCAAATGATCAAACGACTTGAGGATCTCATGAGGTACGTCCTCTTCGATCATTTCCTCGTCATTGGGAGTCGGTCCATCAGTATAATCGTGCTCCTTGTCCAAGTCAGATATTTTGTTTCCAAAATTATTTTGATTCCCTGAAACATTTTTAGAAAGAACACAATTCTCTGGTTTACCAACCAGGTAAGTATTTTCAACATGAATGATCGAAGGGCATTTCTGACCTTCCATTAATCGAATTGAATTGACTGGATTAAAACAGGTCATTTCAGTGAAAGTCTTACCTGAGTCCTCTCTTATAGTGCTTACCTCATGTTCTTATACAAAGAGATCCTCTAACCCGTCTGTTATTTTTCCAGTATCAACCTCATATTTTCCTAGAGACTCAGTAATGGCCTCGAGAGTCCACTTCTTCATATTATTTTGGTATTCAGTGAACTTGGTTTCCAACATCTTCTATAATTGTTCCATCAAGCCTGTTACGGCCTCAACATCGATATTCATTTCAGATTCTATGCTCGTGTTCCAAATCCTGTTTTCAAGGAAACAAAAGAATATATGGTAACACAAGGGTGCTTATGCCTCGGATTTTGTGCAAAAATGAATGCAGTTTACAATTAATGCACGTGCATGCAGGTTTCACTAATTATCGGGTAGGCTTGGGTTACCTTAGCAAAATATACCGCAGAAATAACCAAAGGCTAGTCTTTAGTACTGGGCTAAGGCTTGTGGTGTTCGACTGATAACGCCCAAAGGGTTCAGCTTTACTAACCACGGATTTTCCTAAGATTCGGACTCGGACGATGCAAAATGTAATGCAAATGTGCAAATGGGTGCGTGCAGTGTGTGTGTGCAACACCAAGTAGTGTAAAATCAAAACCCTAAAATCCCAATTATGTTTCAAGTTAGATTCTCAAATCCCCAGTGAAGTCGCCACTGTAGATACCGTCGAAATCGGTTAGGATCTTTAAATATCCAAATGGGAATCACGCAAGGAAATTATTATTAATAAGGGAAATTATTATTATCGAAGCCTCCACCCAACTTACGGGAGTTGGGACCCAAAAGAAACGCTGGTCCAAATATTCAGAGATAGGTCCAGGAATCAAGATAAGAGCTAGGAAGGTGTGAGGCACCTAGCCCTTTCAATCTGAAGATCGGCCTCAACTTTATAATTGGGATTCAATGGTTCTAACTTTTAATGAGCTAAAAAAATAAACAAATGAAATACATAAAAATGCAAATATTTTCACTAATTAAATGGACACGAACTAATACCTGCCAAACAGAACAAACTGATTATTATTATTATTATTATTATGGATGGAAAAATTATTATTATCAAAAAATCAAATCAAAACGATCAAACCAATATTATTATTATTAATCAATCATCATATCATCATCATCATATCATTATTATTATTATTAATCATCACTTTATTATTATTATTATCATCCAAGCAAACAAAAAAATCCAAAGAGGATTAATCCTAATGACACTTTGCTAAACACGTATATGACTGCACTTAGTATGAATGACTCCCTTTATTTCATGTAGACACAAGAGTAATAATTAATAAAGCACTAACAGGTGATGGATCCAAAAGCCAAGACGCGATGCAAAGAAAATTTAACAGCAGATGCTTAGAAGAGAAGTAGCACTTTTTTATATGTAAACAAACGACAAAACCGTTTCGTTTTATTCAATCATCATGACAATACCATTACACAGCATGCATCGAAACAAAAATCATATAATAGCCCAAAGGTTATGCTAATACATGTTTCGCAGATGATGGAAATGTATCTTGGATTTATTGGATGCCACAGACGATGCTTCCGCGAACCGAATCAAGCAGCCGAAATACCACCGTTCCAAGTTTTTTTTTATGAAAAGTGAATTATTATTTTTCTCAATCTTTCTGGTCCTACCTCTACGAAGATTTCTTGTACTAGAATACCTAATCCTCTAGAAATTTCCCCTTTTCTCCCCCCCCCCCTAACTCATGGAAAAGCTCCCTATTTATAGCCTCCTCTAATCAACCAAGGCCCTAGGATTCAATGCCTAAGATCCAACGGTTGAACTCTAAAACTTAAATATTATTACTCATTTTCAAAATATTATTCCCATTTTTATAATTTCATTGGATAATAATACCAAAAATGCAAAATATTTCATTTAATCCTAGGATCTTAGTTGGAAGGAATACTTGGGAAAGAAGGGAACCTAATATCTAAAGCATGTCGACATTTTTTGGAGGTCGTCTAGCTAGCTTACCTATGGGAACGAACATGACTCGATGTTTAACATTGTTCGCCAAATGGACGTCCAACTAAGGACCTTTGGTATTAAGAAGTGGACTTTCAAAATGTTCGTACTAAGAGGATTTAGTGCATACACCATTTTACTCTCAAACCATATTTTGGGGCCCACGGTGCGCATGTTGCTAGATTCGGTTCGCGACAACATTTTTAATTTAAACCCAATGGTTGCGCGAAATTGGGGTGTCTACGCTAAGAATATACACATGTGACATTACTAGCTGAGTATATTCCGCGTATCGAAATGTGTGTTGGTAAAGCTTTCGCTTTAGCCAAGTTCATCTTTTCCTAGTGACGAAAGTCATGTTATGTTTGAATCACTTTGGAAATTGCTCTGACGAAAACTAGTTTGTGAATAATAACTATATTACGTCCTATGAGAATGTTTCAATGGTTGAAATGAAAGTTTAGACAATATAACCACTAGGGATATAAACATTATTGTGGTAACACATATATGTATAAGTCCTTAGCACTTGAACCGAAGTTTGCGAACTTTGTTGATAAAGGGAAAACCGGAACTTGAGCAGTCAACCCAGTCCACGAACGTGCGTAGTTCTCGAACCCGAGAATTTCTGCTGGAGTTTGTGAATTCCAACCAGTTAACTTGAGTCTGCGAACCCAGTCCGCAAACTTGAGTGGTTATGTCTAAAAACGATGTTCGTGAACTTATCTAAATTATCTAAGTAATGCTATTGCAAACCGTGGCTTTATAGTTCATGAATCGATTCGAGTGAATCATATCATTTTTGCTTCAATTATGTCTTGTGTAGTACATAAGATCTCATAGCAATTGAACAACTCTCTACTAGTTCATTTGAGTCATTTGGACAAGTTATGGTGAAAAAGAATATGGTTGATATGAAAGTTATCATTTTGCTAACCATTTGGTTGACTAATATTGAACCAACTATTGTACATGTTTGGGTACGGTTACACAAACCCAAAATCGTCAAGTACATGTGTGTATGGAAAGCTAAGTTTTTGATCTAACGGTTGACAAATATTAGCTTGAATCTAATCAGGTTTTCATCTAACGGTGAATATTGAATGCTTTGTTACTAAGCTAACATTGATTGCAAACCCTGATTTGAAAGACTATATAAGGGAGAACTCTAGCAACTGGGAAACCTATTACCCACACATTATGTGTGATACTAGTTTGATAAGCTAGAGTCAATTCTCCTTTAACCTTTGGTTTTCTTCTTCTAAAACCAGGTTAAAAACTTAAAGACTTCATTGGGATTGTGAAGCCAGACCGACACCACTTTTTTTAAAGTTGTGTGATATGATCTTGCTATTTCTATCATACGAGTACAATTGTAATAATTGGCTTGAGATTTTTATCTCCGATAGGCAAGATATAAAAGTAATCACAAACATCTTCGTCTCATCGTTTGTGATTCCACAATATCTTTTTTTCGCTATATCTATTACGACTATTGTGAGGTGATTGTTAAAACTGAGTTGTTCTTCGGGAATATAAGTCTGGTTTTATTAATTGGTTCCTGTTCACCTTGATTTATCAAAAGAAGGAATAAAACTCATAGGTTTATTCATGGGATACAGATTTATCTATGTTTTATACTTTTCTGCGTGAGACAGATTTGTTTGCTAAAGTCTTCGACTTTGGGTCGTAGCAACTCTTGGTTGTGGGTGAGATCAGCTAAGGGAATCAAGTGCGCAGTATCCTGCTGGGATCAGAAGTGTAGGAGAATAATTGTACCTTGGATCAGTGTGAGATTGATTGGGGTTGAACTACAGTCTAGACCGAAGTTAATTTGGAGTAGGCTAGTATCTGTAGCGGCTTAATATATTGTATGTTTAATCTGGACTAGGTCCCGAGGTTTTACTGCATTTGCGGTTTCCTCGTTAACAAAATTCTGGTATCTGTGTTATTTATTTTCCGCATTATATTTTTATATGATTGAAATAATACAGGTTATGCGTTGTTCAATCAATTAGAATATCTGACCTTATTGGTTGTTGATTTAAATTGATTGACACTTGGATATTGGTCTTTGGTACCATCCAAGTTATCTCTCTTTGATTATAACTCGCGAATCATATTTTCTTAAGTAAATCAAATCGAGAGATTGAGATAATAACTCCTTGAGTATTTTTCTATTGATTGATGATTCTCTAGAAAACAACTCGGAGTTGTCCATACAGATTGCTAATCGAAATATTGGATGAGGTTGTTAGACCCCCGCTTTTTTAATTGGTATCAGAGATGGCAAACATGTTTAAGACCTTACAAGTCTATGTTTGTAGCGATCTTACTTTATGGACGAGTCTATCTCTAATAACGTACCAGTTCAGAAATCACCAGATGATTTTCAAAGCTTCGATTCACCTGAGAAAACTGTCACATCTAGGTCAGTTTCTAAACATTCTCTTAATGTAGAACATGTTGAAGTCTAGGAAATATGCCTAGAAGAACAATTGGATGAACTTTCTAATGAAGGTGATTCAGATATTGATAGAGATGTTGACAAGGAAGTCTGAGAGTATGTTAAGGTTTTGAATTCATTGGAAAAGAAGAAGATGACAACTTCTCATGTCACACCTATTCTGACTTCTCCCTGTCGAGAAAACAAGAAATATATAAGATGTTACACATGTGTTTATGTTTCGAATCGTTCTAACGAATCGATCCTCAAGGATTCTGAGGAAAACCTATGTAGGAAGTCACTTGAATGTGATAATGTTTATCAAAAATATTTCTTGTTGGAAGAGAAACTTGTAGAATAGCTAGCAAGTTTTGATAACAGAGAAAGCGCTTATCTCGCTCGAGAAAAACAAGTTGAGGCTAATTTAGCTGCTGCTCTTGATAAAATCAAGATGTTGGAAGATGACTTGAAAAAGTTCAATACTAGTTCAAGCAAATTAACCACTATGCTAGGAGAAAGTAAAAATCATTATGATACACGAGGATTGGGCTATAAGGGAATATATGCTTCAAGTATTAGCAAAGAGGTAAAATTTGTCAAGGCTAGTGATTCTTCTCAACAAAAGGTTTCCACTGATGGAAAAAGTTAAATACCTTCACCGACAGTTAAGGTTCGAAAGAGCAAAGTATATCAACCTCCAAAGTCCGCACACACTGATCGAGGTAAGAACATTCCTTATGTTTGCCACTATTATGGAAATAAAGGTTACCTGGAAAGGAGATTCCGTATAAGGAATGAGAAACTTCATGATGTTCTTGTTTGGGCATCACAATAAGTTGTGAAACCAATATCATATGTTAAGAATAATCCCCTTAACATTACAGGTTGTAACTGTCCAACCTTTAGGCAAAGGAATCAGTGCTATGATCAACCTAGATTTTCCTATAAATGTTATACAAAGCCTTTTCACAATCATAATGGTTATCAAAAGGATAACTTAGTAAATATGAAGACAAGATCTTATACTTCCAATTAGAGAAAGACTAACTTTCAAAAGAATAGTTAATCCAATTCACTCTCAAAAAATCTAGAAGAGAGTATGGGAAGAAAGTTCTGGCTGTTCCTAAACGCACTCAGAAGTGGATACCAAAGAAAGTCGAGTATGTTTTGAGTGTGAAAAGGAATGATCTCCCAGAAAATTCCATGTCTATGGAGAAGGCAGTATCCATGATGATGGAACTTAAAAAGTTCTTTGGAAAGATGGATTTGGATGTGAAAGGTTCTAAAAACGATCTCTTTCATGATAATCCAAAAGTCACTTGTGGTGAGAAAGACATTGTTCACCTCAACACAACTTGATTGTGTTGTAAGTGCATCCTCACCAAGGAATGTCCTGCTATCTATATGGTAACGAAATAACAAGAATTGGGGCACACAAATTATGTTAGATAAGTCGATTGGATTCGTCTAAAAAGGTTCTTAAAGGTTCATGATGTTTGGACTTCATGGTACACATACCAAGTATGCATAACATCGTTTAAGTTCGCGGACTTGAAAATTCGTGTGCAAACCTGTAAGTTCGCGGACTTGCATGTAGACGTCGATATTCGGTCAACTTGTTTTGGCCATAACTTCTTCGTCCAAACTCGGAATGAACTCATTCTTTTTGCACTCTATTTATCTTTAAATTCTATTCAAAATAGAGATGCGAAAACTTGAATTTGGATGAGTTAAGATTGGTATTTGTCATGTCTCTTGTTTTTGAGTATGTTGCTCCGTTTTATTGCACTTGTTCCACTTCTCTTGAACTTGGGCACTTGGATTACTACTATTCTAAGATAATTTGTAGATTTTACAAGAATGTTGTTGGAAAATCTTTTTATACGCCTTTGGTAGCAATTATTGGTATAAATTCGGGCGAAAAAGATTGATTCCACCCTCTAAGGATAAATCATCTTATATGTGCATTACGAGTTTGTCTTGGTGCCTAGGAAACTTCTTATGAGACTTTATTCTTGTTTTTGAGAAGGATTACTAGAGTTTGGAATAGCAATTATTGTGATTATACATAGCTATGTCCAAAGTTTTCATCTTCTTGTTTTTAGATCTATTGGTTTAAATTCTAAACTTGTTTGGAAGATGATGGTTGTAGTATTAATATTTTGATTTCATATATTGCAATATTTTGATGGGATATGTGTGTTTACGTCCGTAAACTTGATTGTCCCATATTTTGTCAAAAGTAAAGTCATTCGTGAATTGATATGCAAATATTGATAAAAGAATGAATAGACTTTTGACAAACACAAAAGTTAAGCCTATATTGTCAATTATTGATGTAAGATAGGTTAAAATCTTTTGTGATTCAAGGATTATTTCTATTGTGTGTCATTGTGAAAATGGTGATGCAAACATAGATTGAATCCTTGTGAATTCCGCAGTAATTGATCTTCCCTGATCCATATTTTGTGTATTACTGTGAGACTCCGTATTGTGACTTATGTTGAGCATTAGACAACCAAAGTTGATTATTTTTGTGTTTAACTTAGTTGTGTTCCGTAAGATACTTTACGTCGATTATTTTGAGCTAAATCAATCATCTAGCATGGTTATTTAGTCAGCACTCCGTAAGTTTTTATCATGTTGAGCATGTTTGACTAGGATGGTTATTTTTATGATTAACTTAGTCATTGTTCCATAAAATGATCTTATGTCGAGTATGGCCAATTAAATTGATTACTCTTGTAATTAGTTTGGTTGAGTATGGAAATTAGATTATTTGCGAGTTTTCTTGTGATTAATCTAATTGATTTATTAAGTCTCCATAAGTTTACTTGTGTTGAGCATATTTAGTCAAATTAATCTTGGTTCGGTTTGGTTAATTTGATTGAATATTTCTTGTTGGATTCCAAATTCATACTTTTATGTAATTTGTTGAGTCTAAAGAAATCCTTCTTTTCTTTTGAAATTAAGGTCGCTCTTGTTATTCCTTAGGGAATGACATATTATGGGGGAGAGTTCTTTTGAACTTATGCTTAATTGCCAAATATTTGTGGGGAGTACGGCTGTGGAATATTAGAGGGGTTATCTTGTGTCTTTATAAACTCCTTGATGAATGCATTTAGCTTCAGATTTATGATTGCATCTAAACAAGATGATACACATTTACCTTTCGTCATGAAATGTCTCTTACGGAAATTTTATTAGGATCCCGTTCTTGTACCTTTGCCAATTTCATTGACAAAAAGGGGGAGAATTAATATGTAGTTCACAGTATAAATACATATGGTTTTCGGATCATTATGTAAGGGGGAGTGGTTTCCATGTGAGATGGAGTATTGACTAAGGGGGGGTGAAGTATCACCATAGTATTGTTGTTGAAGTTGTGATTCAATTGGACTTTTACGTTGTGTAATAATGCTATGACACTGTATAACAATGATTGAGAACCGATGCTTTTCTCATTGTTATAGCTACGGATTTTCAACAACGATCATGCTAAATTTACAACCTTTGGGATCATTGGACTACTTGTAAGTGACGAAGATTTCGATTATTATTAAAGATTGGACATGTGGAATAGGAGCTACAAAGTTTATTTATATATTTCGAGTATTCCATATGTATTAATAGTTTTGCCACTAAAATTGACAAAGAGGGAGATTGTTAGAGCATTTCTCGGTCGAACTCGCATGCATTGTTATCTCAAGCATGTTTGTCAATGTTAGTGATCAAAACTATAAAGTCTTGATTTCTAGTCTACTATAGCTAAGGTCTCAGACTAGGATAGAAAGTCTAGTTGAGCTCAAGAACTTCATGGAAATCATCATACACGACGAATCACTACTCAAGGAACCAATGGATCTTCATCGACTAAAAGGTATGTGGAGACTTGAACTTATCTATCACTCAAAAGTCTATCTACTCTATCTCCTATCTTGAGACAAAAGTCGTATTACTATATAGACTAAGAATATACACATATGACATTTCGAGCTGAGTATATCTCTCTTATCTATTTCTCAAAATATGTGTTGGTAAAGCTTTCGCTTTAGCCAAGTTCATCTTTGCCTAGTGACGAAAGTCATGTTATGTTTCAATCACTTTGGAAATTTCTCTGACAAAAACTAGTTTGTGAATAACAACTATATGACGTCCTCTGAGAATGTTTCAATGGTTGAAATGAGAGTTTTGACAATATAACCACTAGGGGATATAAACATTATTGTGGTAACACATATATGTATAAGTCCTTAGCACTTGAACCGAAGTTTGCGAACTTTGTTGATCAAGTGAAAACCAGAACTTGAGCAGTCAACCCAGTCCGCGAACGTGCGTAGTTCTCGAACCCGAGAATTTCTGATGGAGTTGTAGCTCGGTTTCAGTCCGCGAACTGACGGAAGTTCTCGAATCCAATAATTTCTATTGGAGTTTGTGATCTCCAACCGGTAAACTTGAGTCCGCGATCCCAGTTCGCGAACTTGAGTGGTTATGTCTAAAAACGATATTCATGAACTTATCTAAATTATCTAAAGAATGCTATTGCAAACCGTGGCTTTATAGTTCATGAATCGATTCGAGTGAATCACATAATTTTTGCTTCAATTGTGTCTTGTGTAGTACATAATATTTCATAGCAATTGAACAACTCTTTAACTAGTTCATTTGAGTCATTTGGACTAGTTATGGTGAAGATGAATATGGTTGATATGAAAGTTATCATTTGGCTAACCATTTGGTTGACTAATATTGAACCAACTATTGTACACGTTTGGGTATGGTTACACAAACAAAAAATCGTCAAGTACATGTGTGTATGGCAAGCTAAGTTTTTGATCTAACGGTTGAGAAATATTAGCTTGAATCTAATCAGGTTTTCATCTAACGGTGAATATTGAATGCTTTGTTACTAAGCTAACATTGATTGCAAACCTTGATTTGAAAGACTATATAAGGGAGAACTCTAGCAACTGGGAAACCTATTCCCCACACATTCTATGTGATACTAGTTTGCTAAGCTAGAGCTGATTCTCCTTTAATCTTTGGTTTTCTTTTTCTAAAACCAGGTTAACGACTTAAAGACTTCATTGGGATTGGGATGCCAGAATGATACTACATTTCTTGTAGTTGTGTGATCTGATCTTGCTGTTTCTATTGTACAAGTACAATTGTAATAATTGTCTTGAGATTTCTATCTCCGATAGGCAAGATATAAAAGTAATCACAAAAATCTTCGTCTCATCGTTTGTGATTCCACAATATCTTTTTTCGTTGCGTCGATTAAGCCTATTGTGAGGTGATTGATAAAACTGAGCTGTTCTCCGGGAATATAAGTCTGGTTTTATTGATTGGTTCATGTTCACCTTAATTTATCAAAAGACGAAACAAAACTCATTGGTTTATTCGTGGGATATGGATTTATCTATCTTGTAGACTTTTCTGTGTGAGACAGAATTATTTGCTAAAGTCTTCGAATTTGGGTCGTAGCAACTCTTGGTTGTGGGTGAGATCAGCTAAGGGAATCAAGTGCGTAGTATCCTGCTGGGATCAGAAGCGCAGGAGCATAACTGTACCTTGGATCACTGTGAGATTGATTGGGGATCAACTACAGTCCAAATCGAAGTTAATTTGAGTAGGCTAGTGTCTGTAGCGGCTTAATACAGTGTATGTTTAATCTGGACTAGGTCTCAGGGTTTTTCTGCATTTGCAGTTTCCTCGTTAACACAATTTCTGGTGTCTGTGTTATTTCTTTTCCGCATTATATTTTTATATAATTGAAATAATACAGATTGTGCGTTGTTCAATCAATTAGAATATCCGACCTTATTGGTTGTTGATTTAAATTGATTGACACTTGGATATTGGTCTTTGGTACCATCCAAGTTATCTCTCTTTGATTATACCTCGCGAATCATATTTGCTTGAGTAAATCAAATCGAGAGATTGACATAATAACTCCTTGAGTATTTTTCTATTGACTGAGTCTAGTTGATTCTCTATAAAATAACTCGGAGTTGTCCATACAGATTTCTAATCGAAATATTGGGTGAGGTTTTTAGAACCCCTCTTTTTCAAGCTGCATCGATCTCCTCAATTTATAGCAAACCTAACGACTAATACGTATCCACTATGAAAAATATATGGTGGTAAGTTGCACATATTGGCAGGAGTCATGTAAAACATATATTTGAAGAGATCAAAATAGGTAAGTAAACAAACCTGAGATAGAAAAGGAAACATGCACCTTCACATCAGCAGTGTCTCATATAACGGCTAGGCAAGCACATCTCTAGGTACCTCAAAACTACCACATCTCTTATCTTGGTGTATACTACCCTGCAAGGCTATGTAAGAGGTAGCAACAATACATTACAAGATATGCACTTGTTAACTATGAATTTTTGCCACACTTACATAGCTTCAAGTCGCATCAATGAATCCTGGCAAAACAAAGTGCAGGGTAGTAAGAATCAACCAATTTTCATCAAGGGAAAGAGACCATAATAATGATGAGCAATGCAAGAAACTCTAATGTGTTAAGAGTTTACTCACCAACTGGAATTAAAGAGGTTACTTGTCAGGTTTGCGGCGTGGATCTCAATAAGGTGAGATTGATTTGTACCAAAATAAACAACACACCTACACAGAGTTCACAAAAAATTAAGATATACATTAATATGTTTTCTCTACGAGAACTCTCTGCGGTGAGTTGTTTATTCTGGCATAAAAATGCATATCTTGTTCTTTTGTTGTTGTAAACCTGCAGCAACATCGTGTTCATGGGAATGGCTAGAATCCTAGACGAAGGATACAACTCATATCAATGTAGGGGTATACTAATCCTTCAAGGCTCTCTAAGGGATAAAATAAATCCATTTTGACAAAGTTAATGAATTTATTCAAATTCTTAAACATATTTACAAGACCAATACTATCCATATAGGAAACGTGACAACAAACCGCATACAGAATAAGAGGGAAATAAAACTCTGTGCTAGGTGTTGTATCTTTAGGCATAAAAATGAATTTTCAGTGCTTTTGTGGTAGTATGGCAATCCTACAATTCATGTTCAATAACTTGGAATCATATCATTTATAAAAACTTCATTGTTGAATAGATCGTAATAGGTGACAAAACAAACCTGCGGTTAAAAAGGAAACCCGTGTTCATGGGAATGGCTAGAATCCTAGACGAATGATACAAATCATATCGTTATGTGTGTATACTAATCATGCAAGGCTCTCTAAGGGCTGAAATAAATTCATTTTGACAAAGTTAATTTTGTTGAAAAACAGATTTACAGGACCAATACTGTCCATATAGGAACCATAACAACAAACCACATACAGAACAAAAGGAAAATAGATTACAACCAAATAATCACAAATCTAGAGCAGCAACCTGATGATTGAGATTACAGTTGAATAAACATTATTTGGGTTGTAATCTATTGAAAGAGATTATAACATCCAAGAGAAAAAAGAATGTAAAGAAGTAAACATGAGCATATAAAGAATACAGATTAGAACAAACTATTGAAAGATAATGCAAACCACTAAAAATCAGTAAACCATAAATGTGAAACCGAAATCTATTGAAAGACGTTACAAATGGATGCTAAGCAGTAAACAATATGGATGTTAAGCAGTAAACAACAACAAAAACAACAAATAAATAAAATAAAAATATATATCTTGTTAAAATCTATTTAGATTACAACGAGTAAAAACCTAATTTTAAAGGGAAAAGTACAAATCTAAAAATACCAGTGATCTTCATACAAATCTATTAAACAAATTGAAACCCTAAAAGAGAAAAATAAACAATTTTAGTAAATCTATTCATAGCTAAAAGGCACAAAGAAAACACCTTGAGATTGAATGAGATACAGTGAAAGATGGGAAAAAGGTCTGAGTTCTTCGTCTCTCTCTTTTAATAAAACAGGTGGAAAGCTGGAATTATTGAGTCAGAGGAGGGAAATGAAATTTGAAAGGGAAATTAGATGGTCTTTCAAATTTGTGAGGGAATGGATATCAAAAAGAGTTATTAGATTGGGAAAGTGAGAGGGAGACGAAATTTGAGAGCCAAAACTTTCGGACAAGATGGAATAGTACAATAATTGAGGAGAGATTTGTTTTTTCTCTCAAAATATGTAAGTCTAAGGCGTCCGGATTGAGGTAAAGTTGGTCAAATTTGTGGTCAAGTTGGTCAAATATGTAGTCAATTTGGTCAAATATGTGGTCAAGTTGGTCAAATATGTAATCAAGTTGGTCAAATATGTGGTCAAGTTGGTCAAATATGTGGTCAAACACATAATCGGATACAAAACGAGGCATACTCAGCTTGCAAGATAACCATATACATAGTTAGACCTGAGTTTCTCGTTCGGATGAACTTGAGACGAAATATATCAGAATTGAACATCACAGGTTCAAAGATTACTATAGTTGAACCTGAGTTTCTCATTCGAATGAAATGGAGACGAAATATATCAGAATTTAACATCACAAGTTCAAAGATTACTAGGGTTAGACCTGAGTTTCTCGTTCGGGCAATATATGCACGCTGCTATGCATGGTGCGGAAAATGAAGTACAAGAGAAACCGGTAGAGATTTCTCCAAAGAAATCGGTAGAGATTTTACCAAAGAAGCGTCTACGTTATCCCTTCATAGATGAAGCATAGAAGGAAAAGTACTATGCAGTGCAGGAGAAAAGGATTAGGTTGGCAGAAATGGAGGAGATCAAGGTGGAAGAGGCAAAAGAATATGCGCGGCATAATAGTGATGCAAGTGCTATCGAAGATGAAGAGCCAGTTGTTGTTGTTCATAGTGTAAGTAATATCTCTAATACATTATCTGACCTAGATGAGTCACTTGCAGTTTTTCGCGAAATGAGAATCTTAAAATTTTGGCCCGAAAGACCGATTCCGAAGCGGAGTCAGATGAAGATGATGACACAGAATATGTACAACATGACCGGTCTGATGAGGATGAAGAGTCTGATTCCGAGTGATCGGGCATAATGAGTAAGACTTATCGAAGGTAAAATGGTAAGTCACTGAATCATGATTTATTTTTTTTGGTAATGGAAATGGAGTCTGAAAATGCAGGAGATGATACAGGGGAAAGTTGTGTTTATTTTTCTTTTTTCATTTTTGTTTTTGGTACTTGGATTTTTTGTGTGTAAATGGATATTATGAACATGATAGTGTTGCTGTCAAATGTTGATCAACACTGAATAAACATAAAGGTTGTAACTTTATGAAATGCAATATGAGGAAGTCAGTTTATTTATATTATCCGATGATTGTGTATCGATAATGTTGGAGATGCAGGTTGTAATCTAGAAAGTAAAACTACAATGCAAAGAACTGGAACGTGTACAAGACTAAACTGTAATGAAAACAAATGTATACTAAAAACAATTCACTTTATTGTTTCTTAATAGTTGCCCTGCATCTTTGAAATTGCAGCATGTTTAAAATTCAAAAAAAGATTCTCTATCCAGTCTAATTTACTTGATGGATACAATTCACAACATCATAAAAATAAACCTAAAATTTGAAACATAGAGATGTTCATACTTCATAATCACCATCAGAAATTGTACCATTCAAAATCAAGAGTGTGTAACCTCTAATTTGTAAAATTATTAAACCCCCAAATGAATGAATGAGAAATACCTTAGATGAAAATGACCAAGATTTGCATTTCCAAAATTATGCATCACTATCAATACTTCTATGAGATATCGATTAAACTAAAATCTAGGCTTGAATCGATGTTTCATAGAAGAATCGATTGATTCATTGTTGTTGATGAAGTTTTCTGCAGCTGAATCTCCAAGAAACCCCAAAAATAATGAATGAGAAATACCTTGGATTATGAATCAGTGTCAATACTTCTGTGAAATATCGATTAAACTTAAATCAAGGGTTACATCGAAGTTTCACAGAAGAATTGATTGATTGATTCATTGTTGTTGCTGAAGTTTTCTGCAGCTCAAATCAATGAAATTAGATGAACTGATAATGATTTATGTCTCAGGCGTTGTTCTAGATTTTTGTGGCTCATTTGAGTTGTTAGTTAGGTACCAGGGTATTGAGATATGGCATGATGCCTGAACCAAACCATGTTGCAGTTCAAGAGATGGCCCATCTATACACAAGTGTGCCGATAATATTTAGGAAGATTGTAGTTGCAGGATTTTCTACACTACACCCTTGTCAAGAATCTATGAAAACTAAGTCATAATTGTGAATGAACAACAACACTTTTATATATTCACTTCCAGGAAGATTTACAAAGAATATTAAAACTCAGGAGTACAACTTTCTTTCTGGAGTTTCTCTCTCCTCAAAATTCTCTCAGCTCTCAAAAATGTATCATCCTTTTCTGGATCTATCATGCTCTTTATATAGGGATTTAGATAATGGATGACAGCTAAGTTTTCCTCTTATCTCAGATTCACTTTGCGATCTTATCGCGATCGTCACAATATTTCTTTATCGCAAACATGATGACCATCGTAGGATCAATCATGTTCTTCTTTTATTTCTTCCATCGTCGATTTCCTTCAGTTGTTCCGTAACGCTCATGAAATGTTGTTGAAGAGTTGTCAGTGACACTCGCAGAAATGTTGTTAATATCGCGGGAATAACGTTGTAGCGATATTCTGGTACTAAATCTTGCCTCTTCTCATGTCTTTTCTGCGAAGAAGAGAAGATATGAGAATCTAAAATGCCATAATTGCTTATCTTTTCAGATTTCTTCGTCCTTTGCCAGCTATTTTCACGAATCTTTTCTTCTAATAATTTTTTGACACGTCTTCTGTAACCGCTGCGATATGACCACCCACGTCTCTTCTTTGCATTAATTTCCTTTATCTTCTTCGAGAAATTTATTCTTCTATAAATACTCTTCTCATTCCTCTCCTTTTTCTCTTTTACTTTCTTCTTTTTTCTCTCCGTATTCTCTCTGCAATTTTTACTGCTCTTCCGCGAATTGCGCTTCTATAACAACTATGATTTATTCCTTCCTTTTAACTTTTTCTTTCATTCCCATACTCAAAAATGGTTGATGCTGGTGCTAAAAATTTGAAGGCCTTCAATGGAATGCGCGAGAAACTCAGACTTAAAGGTTTTAACTTATCTTTGATTCCAGATCAAGATTCCAAATCATAACTTTCCCTTAAACTATTTACTGATGACCAATGTTCTCGTGAGAAAATCATAATATCGTTAGGACAACTTGAAGCTGGTCTTCCTATCCCTCTTTATGATCCTGAGCTTCCGCTGTTTTATCAAATAATTTCTGACGAGAGATTCTCGCGAGCAATATACCAATTAGGTGGGGATTGCATCAGATTACTACTTGAATATGCTTCTCGTGGTGCTGGTAAAGGAACACGCTACCCTAAAGTTCCAAAGAATCCTTTGTTCACAGATGTCCCCATTGTTTCTTGCGATTATACTGTGGACAACTTTTTTGTAAACTATAGTATTGTCCCTATGAAGAGGGATAGTACATGTTGGGGAGTTCGTTTGAAGAAAGAGAAGGTTGCTGGTAAAAATGCTCTTATGATGGATATTGACTTCCATACATATACTAACCAAGGTCCTCGTCATTCTAGCGACGATAAGTGATTCATCTTCACATTAAGTCTTGAAGGTCCTTATATATCTGGTTCTCGCGAACTTCCCACGAATCTTGCAGAATATCAACCCTGGGTCTTCAGCTGGCCTGAAATATCTAAAGAAGTATATTCTCTCAACTTTTCATGTTATTATTATTTATTGTCTTCTTTATATTCTCGCTAACTTTTTTGATTTTCTCAGATTGATAGAATGAAACTCAGCTATCAAACTCTTAGGAAACCCAGCATTCTCTTGGCTCTCGAGATCTTTTTACGGATGAAGTAAGAAATATTTCTTCATAAATTTTAACAATATATTGTTTCCCCTATTTCTTATCTTCATCTGTGCTCGCAGGAAATCGAAGAATTAGAACCACTGCCTCCTCCAAAAATCAAGGAGAAATCTCCAAAGGAACCATCTGGGAAATCTATAAAGGAGAAGCCAACTAATTCTTCTAGGGGAAGATCTTCTGCCCCTCGCAATGATGAATCTAGCGATCCTCCGCTAAAGAAAAGAAAAATTCAACCTTCTTCTTCTCCAACTTCTCAAATAATTCCAGAGAATCCCAGTGTTGTTCTTGATAAGGATATTGACGAGGAGTTTAATGTTGGCAGTTTTCCTTCAATAAGAAATTCTTCTTCTTCTGATTCTTCAATGACTCATCTATCTAGGATTTTTAGTGATATCTCCCACAACATGAATTCTAACGACGAGGATGAAATAATTGAAAAGACATCCCAAGCCCTTGCTCAAGTTTGTGATGCTCCTATTTTAGTGGATAATGATTCTCTCCAAGGAATCTCAAGATCGTTGACTCCCAGTCTCTTGAATTCTCTTGGTGCCTTGGTATGTTTTCATTTCTTCAATTTTTTCATATTTTCTCTATTGCTAGATTTTAATTTATTTCTTTTCTTCGCAGGTTGGAAGAGCTTCTTTTGTTGTTGCTTCTGACTTAGATAAAAGATGCGTCAACGCTGAAGAAAAAGCAGCTAAAGTTTGCCGAGATAAGGAAAAACTAGAGTCTGAAAATATAGAGCTTCGCAAGAAGAATAAACAATTGGAGGCAGAAGCTTCTATTAATAAGCAAAAGATCATTAATCTTGATAGGGCTAACCAATAACTCTATGGTATGACTGATTTCCTATCTCTCTTAATTCCTTTTATTCTATCGCGGCTTATTCGAGCAATCACTTTTAACTTGCAGATATTTATGGTCTTACTGACAAGGCTATAATCTTTCAAACTTTCCCTGAACCTGTAGATGATCATACTCTTCTTACTAGTCTTAATAATTCCTTAAGTAATTTCTCAGATGATAAGATTAACTCCCTCCCCATAGACGAACTTAGATCCAAGTTTAATCTCTTAAAACTTGAACACAGATTCAATTTAGGCTTGACTAACAAATATAGGCGCCTTTATTTTGATTCAAAGAAAGAAATAGATAAATTAAGGCAGAAGAATAGCGATCTTATTGACGAGAAGGATCTTGCCATAAAAAAGGGATCTAACACCTTAGCAGATTTTCATAAAACTCTCCTTGACGTTCAAATGGTCAGAGATAAACTTATCCGCGAGAATGAAGATATTCTTGCGAGGGAGACTCAAATTTGATCTCGTCTCCTCATTAATAGCGATGATGAGTTTGCTTGGGCTGCGAAGGTTCTTGACAATTCCAGAAATGATTTAGGTGTAAATGTTAGCCTTCAAGTTGAACAGGCGGCTCTAATTAGAGATATGATTTCTAACAGAGAAGGTTATTAGCTAATCTTCTTCTCGCTAATTTCTTGTTTTTATTATTCTTCTTTATAAAATTTCTAACTTGTTGTTATATTCTTGTAGAAGCTGAGAAAGGTTATCTTGAAAGTATCAAGGAGCTTGAAGAGGATAAGGATCAACTCGCGAATACTCTTGCTGCTCGTAATAATAAATATTCACAGTTGAAGAAGCAATTTGGCATCACTACCGTGAACTTCAATAGATCTCTTATTGTTCGCAATGATTCCGTTAATTTGGTTTGCAATGACCATGGGATTTCTTCTTCTATATATCCTGATCTTGCAAAAGAAGTACCCGAAGTGATTCCAAATCTCGACATCTCTGATAGTGAAGCTGAGGATTCTGACGAGGAAGAAAATGATAATAATGATGACGAAGGTGAAAAATCTGGCGAAGAAGAAGATTATGATGACAATGATGAAAGGGAAAAATCTAACGATGAAGAGGAGTCTGATAAAGAAGATGGTGATGGATCTAACTAGTTCTTCCTTTTCCTTCTCTTTTTTTTTGTAACATTGCTGTTAGTTTCTCTAAATTTGTAAATTTATTTTTCCTCTTTGCTTCTACCTGTAAGAATCAGAAAATAGCTCTTTTTCTGCAAGTTAATCAATCAATATAACTATTATTCTTTTAATTATCTGCGTGCCTGTTTCTATGCAATTTGTATATGATAGATGAATAATAATTTCATCGTTCTCATGCATTCTCATACTTGCCTCTATTATTCATCTGCAATATAAAAATTGATTAAAAGATTAAATAAAAATTTAAAATTTGCCTTAATATTGGCGATATTACCGTCAATAATAATTGCGTGAAATCGCAATTCTCGTAACATCTGCGAGTATTATCGCAGTAATCTTGTGGTCTTATTTTGCCTTCCTAATTAAATGTCTTACTTTGCCACGCTCTTTCTTTCTGCGACAAAATCGCAGGACGTCTTTACATTTGCATGTATTGACCCGTTGATCTTGTCTTATCTTTATATCTTGATTGTATTGCGACAATATGACAATTCTAAGTTCTCTCGCGAGCTCAAAGCCTCGTGACATTGTAGTCTTGCGATGAAATCGCAGGACGTCTTTACATTTTTATGTAAAAACCCATTGATCTCACCTTAACATTGCTCTCGTGGCTTGTTGCCTCTGCATCATTTACGTCACGCGATAATATGACAGGCCTAAATGTTATTGCGATCATAAATATCCATGACATTATCATCTTAAGATACTTATCAGCTCCCTAATGGAGGGTGCCGCCCTTATCTCCCCCTGGTTTCCCCTTCAAGGAGGGCACATCGGCCATACAAGACTAGCTCCTCCCATCCAGATTTACCAACAACCAGCTGTTTTCGAAGCCTCTTGTACTTTATTCCTATATGGATTATAGTTACAAGACTGCACCCTAGGTGGGGTCTTCTTCAGGCCAAGTGCATTGTAGCCAAGACTTACCAAGGATGGCAAGAGAGTTTCGTACGCTCCGGGCACCCTTGGATCAATCATGTACCTCGACGCCTTGGTCATAATTTGCACTTCTTGGAAGAGACTCTCATTCGTCCAACCAGGGTATAACCAAATATAGTTGTAACTCCAAGATCTCTCTCCCGGATAGGTTTTCTTTAACCCCAACATCTGCATGACTCAGGTTCCAGCAGCGGTATAACCTTATCGCTGAGTCATGTCAAGAGATACCCCCTTTATAACGCACTATTAGGTCTTACATTTGCCTCTTACAAAATTTTATTCGCGAACTAGGGTGCACGCCTTAAAGGTTCGTCCCATTCTTATGTCTCTGCGAAATTTTATTCGCGCTTCTCGCGAGTATTGTAACTCTGATAGGATTTCATAACTTTGATCATTTTGGTAAAGTTTTTGCGATTCTTTCAAGCAGAATATTTTGTTCAATTACATATTTTCCAAACAAATTATTCGTAGAGTTCTCTAAGGTTCATCATTTTACCTCTCTACTTACTATTTTCTGATTCTGCTTTTCTGCTGCGTTTTGCTGTTGTCTTTTTTTCTGCGAGACGCTCGCCATCAGCTTTCACATCCTCTTTTCGTTCTATTGCATCAATCATTAACCTTTCACATTTCTGTCGTTGCTTGATTTTGCACTTCCAATTGCTATTCTTTTCAGCTCTTTCTTCGCAAGACTTCATATCGATTTCATAACATTTCTTCCTTTCTCCCCAGTCTCCTTTAATAACTACAACACCCTTTGGATGAGAAAATTTGATACACTGGTGATAAGTAGATGCTACACCCAATATCCCGTGTAACCAAGGTCTTCCTATCAAAGCATTGTAGGGGGATTCGATATCTACCACACATAATAAGATTTTTGAAGATATTCCTTTTAACGGTATTTGCATTTCAATTTCCCCTTTTGGATTGTTAGTTGTACCATTAAATCCATAGATTTTGTATGGTGATGGTATCAGATCTTCATTCTTTCCACCCATGGTTTTAAAGGTATGATAGAATAAGATATCAACTGAACTCCATGTATCTATTAAGACTCTGTTGATGGCCCATGAATCTTCAAATTTACTATCATTTTCTTCATCCTATTCTTGCATTTGTTTTGGGTTAATCTCCAATCTCACGACCAATAGGTTATCATGCTGCTCGCCAATCTCAGGTACATCTTGCGCAGTGAAAGAAAGAATTTGTTTTTGCCATTCTTCCAATTGCGAAGCTCTCGCTATATTCATTATTTCTTTCCCATTCATGTCTCCTGTGAAGACTCTACTTAGGATGTTATCATGGAAATCCTCTACAGTTCTATATGAGTGCACAATGGAATTACAGAACAAGTCTTTTGCTTTAGCCCCTACTTCAATCACAAATGTTTTTGCTCCTTTTACAGCATTCACTCTGCGAGTTTCTGGTGCTGGCGGTAATTGCTGAGATTGTGGATGTCCTACTAGAAAATGATTTAGCTTCCCCTGATCAATCATTCTCAAAATTATCCTCTTTACATTCCTACAATCATTTATTGAATGGCCATGAAAATGATGGTAAGGACAGAATTCTTGACTTCGGCTATTTGGAGGGGGTTCTTTCCCCATGTTCCATGGGGATGGTATGTTTTCCATCAAAATGATAGCTTCCCAAATTTTTTCTATGCTAGTATTGAGAGGTGGCATCTTGATTTCTTCCCATACTATCCTCTGATTACCTTGCCCTCTAAAATTATTCTGCCTTTGTCCACCATAAGTTTCTTGTGGGTGATCGAGTCTTTGAATATTATTATTTCCACCACGATTGTAATAATTCTTTTCCCTCTCATATTCTTCTTGATCTCGACTGCCCATTGCTACCAATTTTTGTTGGTTATCCATCACCACTTTCTCTTGTTGTGGTTGCGGGGTGCTCGCCACATTATTTATCATTTTAGGGAGCAAACTTCCACTTGCCGCTAGCGAGTTGGTTTTCACGATTGGATATGATTCCATCTCATTTTGTTTCTCCTCCAAAGCAATATATTCTTCATGTAGCTCTCGCAATTCTGTCATGGTAATTGTATTTTTGATTCTGAAAATTTGAATGTACAACAAATTAGTCGCAAACATTGCATTAATGAAGGATAGGATCAGGTATCTTTCATCCACTCTTCCAGCCATCTCACTGCACATTGATTTCCACCTTATGGTCAAGTGTTTCAAACTCTTTCCAACTCTCTGTTTTAACCCAAACACATCTTCAATACCTGGCCGCGATGAATTGTTGCTAATATACGCTCCTAAAAATGTAGCTTGTAAATGATCAAAAGAAGTTATGGTATTTTTTGGTAATCCCTCAAACCATTTCAACGCTTCGCTAGTTAAGCTAGATGCAAAATATTTGCATAGCACAGCATCATGATTCTCCCACTGTAGCATACATCTTACATAAGCTTTCACATGTTGAACAACACAAGTAGTCCCATCAAAAATGTTGGTTAATGCTGGTAAATTGCATTTTGGAGGTATCCCTCTTAATTGTACTTCTTGAGTAAATGGAGTCCTTGCAGCTTCTTCAATAGCTTCGTCAAGTTGCCTTCTACCTCCTTCTCTTCTATTGTTTATCATACCTCTTATTTCTGCCAATTCCCTCAGTATTTGTTCATTCTCAGTTGAGTTTTGCTCCATTGGTCTCTTTAATGCAGCTTCCCTTCTTCTGCGTTCTTGCCTTTCTTGTCTTGCAAGATTTTGTGTGTCTTCTTCTTCATTGTGATTCTGTCTTTCTCTGCGATTCTCTCTTTCACCCTCTTCTTGGAGTCGCAGTTGCCTATCTTCTTCTCTGCGAATTTCTTCATTTCTCATCATTTCTCTTCGTTGTCTCTCTATTCTCCTTTGTATCCTATCATACTCCTCTTGAATATTATTATTGTAGCGGTTTTGTGTACGTCTTATTTCTCGATTTTCATGGTTATTTTGTCGTACTGCTTCTCGAAATTCATGTTCTTCTATTTCTGCCCTTAATCTTTCTCTCTCGCGGGCTAAATGTGCTTGTTCAGCATAATGTCTCTCAATTTCTTCTTCAATCATTCTTTGATTTCTTTGATTCTCTCGCCCATGTAATATCCTCCTTCCTTCTTCTGGATTTTCTTCTTCAATTTGGTTGTTTCTTCTTTCTAGACTTCTATTGTCACGCGGATTATAGCGATCTCCGATTACCTCTTCTTCTCTATTTTGCATTTCTCTTCGAGTATTTTCTCCAACATTTTTTATAGGGGAAATTTTCCTTGGTTCTTCTCTGAATGATCTTGAATTTGATCTAACAGTACTCCTTGATCTCCTTCTTTGTAACCTCAAATTCTCCATCCTTAGCTCATGATTTTGCCTTGTTAAATTCGCACGCTCTTCTGCCTCTAATCTTCTTTCTTCCTGTGTTCTTTGCCTCAGATCATCTACTATCCCATTTTCTCGTCCCACATGAACTAATTCTCCATCCACTCTTTGATTTCTTTCTCCTTCTTCTCCGTTTCTTAATTGTCGATTTTCTGCTTCTTCCATTGAATCCGACCTCCAAGTGTGCACGCTCACTCTATCATAATCCACATCCCTATCTTGCGTTTTTTCTTGTTGATTTGTCCGTTGAATTGAACTTTCTGCTTCATTTCTTGTTCTATTTCTTACTGATCTTATTCTTAAAGATTCTTCTAATTCACCCGTTCCCTCACCTTCAAGTCTTTTACTTCTTCTCACTGTCGTTGGTGGTTCTGATGTATTTCTTCTCCTTCTAGCCATTTCTCCAATTCTAACAATTTTTTTAAATATTCAAGTTGCAATTTGAGATTTCTTAGATTGATTCTCCCTGTTTCTGGATGCCAAAATGTAGTTGCAGGATTTCCTACACTACACCCTTGTCAAGAATCTATGAAAACTAAGTCATAATTGTGAATGAACAACAACACTTTTATATATTCACTTCCAGGAAGATTTACAAGGAATATTAAAACTCAGAAGTACAACTTTCTTTCTGGAGTTTCTCTCTCCTCAAAATTCTCTCAACTCTCAAAAATGCATCATCCTTTTCTGGATCTATCGTGCTCTTTATATAGGGATTTACATAATGGATGACAGCTAAATTTTCCTCTTATCTCGGATTCACTTTGCGATCTTATCGCGATCGTCACAATATTTCTTTATTGCAAACATGATGACCATCGCAGGATCAATCATGTTATTCTTTTATTTCTTCCATCGTCGATTTCCTTCAGTTGTTCTGTAACGCTCTTGAAATGTCGTTGAAGAGTTGTCAGTGACACTCGCAGAAATGTTGTTAATATCGCGGGAATAACGTTGTAGCGATATTCTGGTACTACAAAGATAGTAATTGTATAAATTTTAATACAAGTCCAGCTAATGTCAAAAACAGTAGTGGGGCACAGTGGTTCACTTTAGTTTAAGTAAGTTCCAGGTCATAGGTTCGAAACCCCCTAAACCTTTATATTTTTCATTAAAATTTAGGCATTATGTGGTATAGTGTTGATTTTATTTTGCTTGACCTATTTTATTTGACCTAATTTGTTTGACATTAGTTGATTAATTAGTTGTTGGTCAAGACTCAAGGACCAGGGTATTGAGATATGGCATGATGCCTAAACCAAACCATGGTGCAGTTCAAGTGAAGATATGACCCATCTTTTAACTAAATAAAATTAAATAAATATACACAAGTGTGCTGATTTTATTTTGCTTGACTTGTCAAGTGTGACCTAATTTGTTTGACATTTGTTGACCTATTATGTTTGACCATTTTTTGTACACCGTACAAATTATCTCATGAATGTTAAGCCATTTCAGGTGTGAACACTGCCATTATAGATGCAGTATGCCAACACACCATAATGCCTCTCAACAGGTGTTGTCTCTTCAGTATCTACCAAAAATCAAATATGATAATTAGTGTTTGGTTGAACTGTCTATCAACCCCTTAGTGGCAGTTATTAGATATTGAGAACTGAAAGAGTCTACAATTAGGCTAATGGGGGTGTACCAAATTAGTGGGTGTGTACCAGCCCCAATAAAAAACAAGTTTTTTCTTATATGATTTTGGACACCACCCACTAATTTGGTTCACTCCCATTAGCAATGTTTGAGTGCAGGAGTTAAGGAGGAGTTATGATGGGTTTAGGACTTGTTGCGCATACCTTTTAATAGGCGTGAATAGCTAAGGGACGAGACGTTCCACCGAATGCCTTAAATGACTATTTATGGCATATTCTCTACAAAAGGGAACTAAACAGAGAATTGCCAAAATATGCAAAAATCTTTCTAAAATATCAGGCAAGGAAATTAAGAAAAATATAGATTAGAGATAATAGGTGATCAATGAGGAAACAATATTTCTAACAGAGATAATCAGCCATCCGGACCTTTTAAATTCACCAAGAAAGTTTCCAAGACTCTGTGTACTAGAGAGTTAGAGAATTTGAGGGAGTTTCTACAGCAGGAGATTGACAAGAGAAGTCTTCAGATTGAGTATGAAAGAGTTCATCAGGAAAATGCTCCACTATATAAACTATGAAAGATGAAGAGAATTGCAAGAGATGTGAGGAAAGATAGAGAAATAGAGGAGAGAGATGAGGGGATAAGGAGAAGATTTGTTTGGAGAAAGACCCGCGGTGCAACCTCAAGTGATTCTAAGAGAAAGAGAATGATTTTGAGAGAAGTGATGATCATGGGAGAAATTCTGAGACAGAGAAACAAAGTATGAAGAGAGAAAATAAGTTGGAGGATGCATGGTATGAAAGGTTCTTAGCAGAAAAAGCAATCCCTAGGCTTTTTGCAAGAACAATGAATGAGAGACTGAATGTTGATTCTAACGGAGAAACAATTGATGGTATTGATGAGAATGGTGAACCAGTTTAAGTTGAAGATTTGGAGGAAGAGAATGAAGATGATGAAGAAAGTGAAGATGCAGGTGATGGAAGTTATGAAAGTGCAATAGAAACATGCATTCAGTATAGCAATGCATATAGTGATGATGAGATGGGCATCGACGACGACGACGATAGCAGTCAGCATAGCAATGAGAACAGTGGTAATGATGATGAATAATCATCCTTAGAACATCAACAATATTTCGATGGGAAATCTTCGATTATGTGAAATCGGACTAAGTGCTTCTTCGTGAAACTTTAAAGAAATCTTGTAGGTGTTTGCTGGTCATTTTGCTCATATTGTTGATTTTGCTCATATTGTTGAAGCTGCTGATAGAATATGCATTGGTTTTCTTGAGGTTATTTTGCTATTCGAATGTTTTTATTTTTTTTGGAACAGATGGGCTTTTTTTGATACTGTTATGCATATGGTAACTGCTAACAGTTTTAAGGTGTTATTTATGGTTAAAAATCGCCTTAGCTGATTTTGGTAAATTTGGTAAGTGAGTGAGAGATTGGTTTAAAACCTTAAACAAATGTGCTGCATGTGAGCACTTTTTAGATTCGAGAGATCAATCTGTACAATTCTGGCCTAAACCAAGAAATGGTCGTTCCAGACTTGCTTCGGTCACAAAGTGAAGGAGATGGATTGATTTGGGGAGGGAAGCGAAGAAAGTGTTAAGACCAGAATAGTTCTGGAAGAGTAGTGTCATGACTTGTATCAGAAAGTGAAAGCTTCGGAAGCTTGTAAGAGGCGAAATCTTTTTGGAGAGCTTGCAAAGTTGCCTTTTCTGAGAGTGTTGTGTTTTTCTCCTGACCGAGACTTGTTGTCTGGTAAAAATAGGAAGACCTATTTATACAAGTCGAGATTGAAACGTACCCTGGTCTCATTAAGGAAGAGTGTAAAGGGTTAAATAATGGGAGGAGGTGGTAACCGCATGGTATTTATGGGTGAAAATGTCTTCACCATTATTTCCTCATTTATTTGACTGCTTTATTCCTATTAACGCTTTCTTAATGCGAGCGTAGTGTACGCTGCACGCTGTGACCGCCAAACCAAGACCCTGGAAAGTATCCCCCAGTTTGTGTTGATGTCTCGAGTATTGGTTGCACCTTGAGTGCAAGTGGTAATGCCAGGCTGCAAGTGGCGCATGTGGCATGTGCCAACGGTATGTGCGGAATGCCTTGGTTGCAGGTTACACCTTGAGTGCAAGTGGCAATTCCAAGATGTAAGTGGTGCGTGTGGCATGTGCGGAATTCCTTGGTTGCAGGTTACACCTTGAGTGCAAGTGGCAATGACAGGCTGCAAGTGGCGGTTGTGGCATGTGCGGAATTCCTTGGTTGTAGGTTGCACCTTGAGTGCAAGTGGCAATGCCAGGCTTCAAGTGGCGTGTGTGGCATGTGCGAAATGCCTTGGTTGTAGGTTGCACCTTGAGTGCAAGTGGCAATCCCAGACTGCAAGTGGCGCGTGTAGTATGTGCGGAATGCCTTGATTGTAGGTTGCACCTTGAGTGCAAGTGGCAATGCCAGCGATCATGTTGGCATGTTCCAATGGTACGCACGGACAAGTTGGCCCTAGGTTGCACAGTTTGCAAGTATAGGCTACTAGCGAGCATGTTGGCATGTGCCAATGGCACGCACGACTAATTTGACCCTATGTTGCACAGTTTGCAAGCATATGCTACTAGCAAGCATGTGCCAATGGCATGCGTGGACAATTTGGCCTAGGTTGCACGGTTTGCAATCATAGGCTACCAGCGAGCATGTTGGCATGTGCCAATGGCATGCATGGCCAATTTGACCTAGGTTGCACGGTTTGCAAGTTGGAAGTGGGCGCTACTTTGGAATGGCGTGGCTAGCTTGACCAAGCTAGGGTTTTGGGCCAAAGGCCATGAGGAGACCTTAGACGGCCAGGATTTGTTCTTGTGATTGAAGGGCAACCGTTGATTGTTGCACGCCTTCACTTTGGTAGCCTCAAGGGGAAGGACAGTATGGTAGTGCGGATAGGGCCAAGGTAAGGGTTTTTGGCTTGGCGTGACTAGCATAGCTAAGGCCAAGGCAGAGTGTGTTTGGCATGGAGCAGCTAGCTTGGGATAGGTGTGGTTGCCATGATTTGTCATTAACACGAAGGTGCGGCTAGCATGGTTGGCATGCTTTGGCGCGGTTGGTGTGGATGACATGATTTTCCATTGGCACATAGGTGCAGCTAGAATGTTTGGCATGCTTTGGCGTGGTTTGGTGTGGCTGGCATGATTTTCCATTGGCACAGAGGTGCGGCTAGCATGGTTGGCATGCGTTGGCGCGGTTTGGTGTGGCTGGCATGATTATTCATTGGCATAGAGGTGCGGCTATCATGGTTGGCATGCTTTGGCGCGGTTGGTGTGGCTGGCATGATTTTCCATTGGCACAGAGGTGCGGCTAGCATTGTTTATCACTTTTGCGTATAATAACCTTAATCTAGCAATAGATATGAAAACAAACTCAACCGATTCGCGACTCGACTAAACAAGCTTTCAAATCATATAACAATATAAATAGTGAATCTTAAGCAATAAAGCATGGAGACAAAACTAATTTATTGAACAAAACTCATGCTTGGAAATCCAATTTATTCCTTAACCAAAAGCGAGTTATCTAATCATATCAATGGAGTTCATAAACAAGAAGAAGCAATAAAACTATCATGTTGTCCAAACCCTAGGCAAAAGTAGAAGATGAGACCCATCTCTGAAATGTTCTCTAACCCTTTTATAGAATTGTTTCTCCACTTCCCGTACTAGCTTAGCCCATAACCAAACCAAGTTTATGCAACCCATTAGCAAAGCCCAGTTCAGGTCCAAGTCCATTTGGGTACACAGTTGGATCGGCGAGTCAATTTGTCCAACTCAGAAACTGGCCGAGTTTTCCTGGATATAATTTCAAGCCATTTATTTGCTCCCTGCACAGTCTAGTTCCTAGCATTCATTCATCCCTTTGTCCTCGCAGAAGCTCGAAAACATTACATAACCACAAGAAACAACACTCCAGTGCCTCAGTTCATTTACACGTGCAGCTTTAATTCCACCTGCAGCTCTCAATACACAGCAAAAGCTCCATTTGAGCTGTAACTCCACCTGCAATGCCTCCAATACCAACGCTGCAGCCACACTGAATCGTTCCACCTACTGCACCTGCATCAGTACCATGAACACAACAACAATCACGTCACACATCCATTTCAGCTCCTTGAAATAGCAACCAAACATCTGCAATTTGAGCTACATCCATCACCAATTCCTTCGCTTCCAATCCCTGTATTGTCTTCACTTATTGACTCCACCATCTTCCATTACTTGCATTACAACTGCAAAGCCATTCTCAAATTCCTTATATCTGCTCAACATCTCAGTCTTTAAAACAGCTACCAGCTCAGCAGGTCTCGACGCCATTACCAAAACCTGTAATGTCACCACCTGCTACTGCACCTTGTTGTTCTTGTGTCAGTAACCCCAAGACAACACCACCTGCATCTTCCCTGTAAGTTCAGTTCGAAATAAGAATAACATTCATCTAATACACTCATTCATCCAATCAATAGCAGCGCCTCCAATTCAGATTCTTGGTTCAACTGCAACCAATAGCAGCTCCACCAGAGACCATTGCAATCAATACAACAACCCCGCCTACAATTTCACAACAAGCCCAGCTGCCAGGACCATTAACCATTCATTGCATCACCACCTTGAGCCACTTCTGCTCCAATCAATACCCTGCAAAATAAACCCTTGGCAGCATCATTTTTATTTTTAGCTCCACAACATCTTACTGCTAAATTCCACTATCCACACACTCCCATTGCCACTCAGCATATAAACAGCCTCAACATCCTTGCCCTGCAATCACCAGCCAACTTAGTTGGATTGCCACTTCCATGAGCTACTTCTGTAGCTCCAACTTCACATTGGTTCATACAACCATTTCAGTGTATCATCTCCTTAATTCCTGCAATACATTGCACCCAGTTAGTTGCACAGTGCTGTATATCTTCTTGTCTTCAACATTAACCACCAGCTGGTTCTTTCTTTGCTCAAAGCATCGACAACATGGAATTCCCTGGAAACTACACACAAACTGCAGCTGCAACATGCCTTCATACCACACTAACTCCTAGCCCTTCTAAACAGCTCCATAACTCAACACTGTAGTCAATTCCAGCTGCTCATAATCCATAATCTCAGAAAAACACACTCACCACCATTCCATTTCAAATCCTACCAGTTCCCTGTGGCCATTCTCCTTGCAACTAACACCAGCATAACTGTATTGTTCCTTGTTCTGCTGCATACATTCCAACTGCAGTTCAACCAAAGCATTCCATCTCAGAGCAATAGAAACAGCCAATCACCCAAGACCTTCCCTACAATGAAAAACATACCAGCACTATAGTGCCAACTCCAGCATCATCACCAACTCTGCCTGAGAACACCTGCAATCAATTCCAACACTCATATATCCACGGAAACATCTCCTCACCAGTTACAGCTCTTAATTCTCAGTACCACCACCTGAAATACTAAGCATATCAACCATACCAAAATCCAGTTCAAACCCTCAATTTACTGAAGCTTTCTCAGTTCACCACAACTTCAATTCCACTTCTCCAACCTCAGAACACAAACTCATAATATCATCTTTATCTTCGATCCCGTACAATACTCATTGTTCCTGAGCCTAGCAGACACTTAAATCAGACCCATCTTCTGCTTTTGTGAATCAATACAAACCCATAAACCAAGTTCATTATCTCAACAGCAGCAGAACCTTCTTCTAATTCATGACCAAAAACCCTAATTTATTCCACAGCAAAACAGATCTCCTATTGCTCTAATATTCCTCACCTTACTTTGAATCGATGGCAGCACTTACATCCTCGATTCTACTTCGAAATCTTCTCAATATCATCTCAATTTCTCCCTTCAATCTTGAACTCACCATTACAGCTCCTCCCTCTCTAATCATTCAGTGTAGACAATGATGCAGACAATAATGAGAAGAAATAAACTCTTCTCTGAATTCCAGGGTTAGGTAGTAGCCAAAATGGTTTTAGGCACCCACAATCTGATAATGACCACCAAATATATATGGCTTGTCGGTTCCAAACAACTGACAACACAAATCTCTAATCAACTCAACTGTCAGTCACGGGCAACTGACAGTTTTTTTCACCTCCTTGCGCAACATAGCCTCATCCAAATACCACTCGCCCGTGAATTGACCTTTTTGTGCTTTTCACTCCAAATCAACGATTTTTGCTTCTTTTGCTCCTAATGACTCCAAAACACCTATGAAATGCAGAAGCAGCGTAATTTACGAAAATAATTGAGAAAATAGTAAAGAAAAGTATAAGAAATTGATACTCAAAAGATGTAATTTAGACACCTATCACTGCCATGATTTGTCATTAACACGAAGGTGCGGCTATCATGGTTGGCATGATTTGGCGCGGTTGGTGTGGCTGACATGATTTTCCATTGGCACATAGGTGCAGCTATAATGGTTGGCATGCTTTGGCGCGGTTTGGTGTGGATGGCATGATTTTCCATTGGCACAGAGGTGCGGCTAGCATGGTTGGCATGCATTGGCGCGGTTTGGTGTGGCTGGCATGATTATTCATTGGCACAGAGGTGCGGCTATCATGGTTGGCATGCTTTGGCGCGGTTGGTGTGGCTGGTATGATTTTCCATTGGCACAGAGGTGCGGCTAGCATGGTTGGCATGCTTTGGCACGGTTTGATGTGGCTGTCATGATTTTCCATTGGCACAAAGGTGCGGCTAGCATGGTTGGCATGCTTTGGCGCGGTTGGTGTGGCTGACATGATTTTCCATTAGCATAGAGGTGCGGCTAGCATGGTTGGCATGCTTTGGCACGTTTGGTGTGGCTGGCATGATTTTCCATTGGCACAGAGGTGCGGCTAGCATGGTTGGCATGCTTTGGCGCGTTTGGTGTGGCTGGCATGATTTTCCATTGGCACAGAGGGTAATTAGGGTTTTGCTCGTTGTAACCCTAATTTGAAAAAATACCCCCATTAATTAATGACTACATGTATTAAATGTTCTGATAAATGTGTCACCGGTGACATTAGGTTATTCGGGGTTTTACAATTTTACCCTTTTCTAAAAACCACCATCAACATTAAGTGCCATGCTTAGCTCAGAACATGAGCTTTGTTGCGAGGTAAGCATAAGATGGTGACAAACTATCAGCAGTAAATCATAAAGAGAATTCAGGAGGCTTGTCTGACCTTTTTTCTGAGATAAATAGGATTTGCATTCCTTGCCTCAAGTAGATTTGCGCAAGTCCCAGTATGACCAGGTGTCTTCGGGGGCCAAGCTCTGGAATGCAAGGCGGAGCCGACAGCGTAGACTTGGTGTGTGAGGGACATGTCAGCATCAAGGAGCTTGGAGTGGGTGTGGGCCATCTGGATGATGTGGTGCTGGAAAAGGAGGTATAGCTGACACGGATTGGCGCTGAGAAGGGAAGTTGGCGCGGATAGGTCATGTGTGTGCTGCATGTGTGCCTGACATGTGCGTCTGGCATGTGGGTCCGGTAAGCGCGTCTAGTAAGTGCGTCTGGTGTTGTCTTGGACGCGGACTTTTGGCGCTGGAACTTTGTCTATCAAGCTGTGATGATAGCGTGGGAGGATTCATTCCATGGGACGGTATAATCGATACCTAGAAGGCGTGCAGGGTGGATCATGGAATGCTGGTGTTAGAGGTAGCATGGTAGCAACAATGTGGGCAAGCATATTATGGCTATGCACTCCAGCGTTCCTCTTTCAGTTTGTTTTCCTATCTTTTTTTTTTTTTGGTGCAAACCTTAGCCATAGGTATGCCTTCCATAAATCTATAGGAATATAGTTCCTTTCTTCGAATAATACTGTAGTAGCGTCAGCTACCTCATGAATAGTAACTAGTAACCGTTATGATGCAAAGTCGGTACACACGGTGATGTAACAAAGAGTTGGAGATGAAACATGCGGTACTCCAAATGACAAATGATGTCTTCTTCGAGAAAAGTAAACCACTGTTGAATGGCTTCCTTTGCACTTATGTCTTCTGAAATTCTTCTGTATTTTTTTTTTTTGAAAGGCAAATGAAACACCTGGCTTATGGTTTTGATTTTCTGGATTTCTGGGTTGATAGAAAAGTCTTTTTTTTTAGATTTCTGGGTTGATAGGCAAGTGTTACCTATGAGGGTTTTGGGTTATTATTCAGGACGAACGTTTTAGGATGATGTCATTTTTGGTTATGATTGTAAGTGATACGAATATCTCAGGGAAGATATGGAACCGCAAACATTGCTTGTTGGTATTTTTGAGGATATTGGATCATTTTTGGAATAAATGGTTTTAATAGTATGGATCTGAATATGAATTGTGAGGAAAATATTGCTTTCAAGAAAGTGTGTGCCGGTAGTTGGCATATGATAAAATAGTATGATGGTTTTGTCGATAACCCGAAAGAATAAATCGCATATCTCGTTTGATCTAGACTTACTCAGTTTTCTGGGTCTTTTGTCTAAAAGCAAGATCCTCCCCGTGCAAAACCGGTCTTGTATGTAATATTGTCGCGATTTCGGAAAGTCCCTAGTTATTTTTGGAGCTTTCTGGTGACTGAGTCATTTGATTGTTGTTCCTGTGAAGTCCCCAGTCATCTCTTGTGGTTTGTGACTGGTAACCAGGTTGTTTAGTAGTCGAGTTGTAGATCCCCAAACCAATTGCCTGCTTCTGCCATTCTGATGCTCGTATCGAGGCATGAGATCGATTTATGGAAGCGGATATTGTAACCGAGAGATCAATCCTCCCGCCGTGGTTGCCAATTATTTATGGTTATAAATCGCCTCAGCCGATTTTGGTAAATTCGGTAAGTGAGTGAGAGACTGGTTTAAAACCCTAAACAAATGTACTGCACGTGAGCACTTTTTAGATTCGAGAGATCAATCTGTACAATTCTGGCCTAAACCAAGAAATGGTCGTTCCAGACTTGCTTCGGTCACAAAGTGAATGAGAAGAGTTGATTTGGGGAGGGAAGCGAATAAAGTGTTGAGACCAGAATAGTTCTGGAAGAGTAGTGTCTTGACTTGTATCAGAAAGTGAAAGCTTCAGAAGCTTGTAAGAGGCGAAAGATTTTTGGAGATCTTGCAAAGTTTACTTTTCTGAGAGTGTTGTGTTTTTCTCCTAACTGAGACTTTTTGTATGGTGGAAATAGGTAAGACCTATTTATACAAGTCGAGATTGAAACGTACCCTGGTCTCATTAATGAAGAGAGCAAAGGGTGAAATAATGGGAGGAGGTGGTAACCTCATGGTGTTTATGGGTGAAAACGTTTTCACCATTATTTCCTCATTTATTTGACCGCTTTATTCCTATTTACGCTTTCTTAATGTGAGCGTAGTGTACGCTGCACGCTGTGACTGCCAAACCAAGACCCTGTAAAGCATCCCCCAGTTTGTGTTGATGTCTCGAGTGTTGGTTTCACCTTGAGTGCAAGTGGTAATGCCAGGCTGCAAGTGGCGCGTGTGTCATGTGCCAATGGTATGTGCGGAATGCCTTGGTTGCAGGTTGCACCTTGAGTGCAAGTGTCAATACCAGACTGCAAGTGGCGCGTGTGGCATGTGCCAATGGCATGTGCGGAATTCCTTGGTTGCAGGTTTCACCTTGAGTGCAAGTGGAAATGCCAGGCTACAAGTGGCATGTGCGGAATGCCTTGGTTGTAGGTTGCACCTTGAGTGCAAGTGGCAATGCCAGGCTGCAAGTGGTGTGTGTGGCATGTTCGTAATTCCTTGGTTGTAGGTTGCACCTTGAGTGAAAGTTGCAATGCTAGGCTACAAATGGCGCGTGTGGCATGTGCGGAATTCCTTGGTTGTAGGTTGCACCTTGAGTGCAAGTGGCAATGCCAGCGATCATGTTGGCATGTGCCAATGGTATGCACGGCCAAGTCGGCCATAGGTTACACGGTTTGAAAGTATAGGCTACCAGCGAGCATGTTGGCATGTGCCAATGGCACGCACGACCAATTTGACCCTAGGTTGCACGGTTTGCAAGCATAGGCTACCGGCGAGCATATTGGCATGTGCCAATGGCATGCGTGGACAATTTGGCCTAGGTTGCACGGTTTGCAAGCATAGGCTACCAGCGAGCATGTCGGCATGTGCCAATGGCATGCGTGGACAATTTGACCTAGGTTGCACGGTTTGCAAGTTGGAAGTGGGCGCTACTTTAGCATGGCGCGGCTAGCTTGACCAAGCTAGGGTTTTGTTCCAAAGGCCATGAGGATACCTTAGACGGCCAGGATTTATTCCTGGGATTAAAGGGAAATCGTTGATTGTTGCACTCCTTCACTTTGGTATCCACAAGGGGAAGGACAGTATGATGGCGTGGATAGGGACAAGGTAAGGGTGTTTGGATTGGCATGGTGTGACGAGCATAGCTAGGGCCAAGGCAGAGTGTGTTTGGCATGGCGCGGATAACTTGGGATAGGTGTGGATGACATGATTTTCCATTGGCACAGAGGTGCGGCTAGCATGGTTGGCATGCTTTGGCGCGGTTTGATGTGGCTGACATGATTTTCTATTGGCACAGAGGTGCATATAGCATGGTTGCCATGCTTTGGCGCGGTTTGGTGTGGATGTCATGATTTTCCATTGGCACAGAGGTGCGGCTAGCATGGTTGGCATGCTTTGGCACGTTTGGTGTGGATGGCATGATTATTCATTGGTACAGAGGTGCGGCTAGCATTGTTGGCATGCTTTGGCACATTTGGTGTGGCTGGCATGATTTGCCATTGGCACAAAGGGGAATTAGGGTTTTGCTTGTTGTAACCCTAATTTGAAAAAATACCCCCATTAATTAATGACTACATGTATTAAATGTTCTAATAAATGTGTCACTGGTGACATTAGGTTATTCGAGGTTTTACAATTTTACCCTTTGTCTAAAAACCGCCATCAACAGGTATTAAGGTGTTTACAGGGGGTAATGGTTTTAGTATGTGTGTAATTAAGGTGTGTGTTTGCAGGTGGGGTGACAGTCTAGTTTTTCCTGGTATGAAAAGTTAATCTATCATATGTTTGAGGGAATTACAGACTAGGTTTTTGTGTCAGGTTTTCATGTTGATCTTGTGAATGGGTTATATTTTAATGGAACTACTTAGTAATTAGGGGTCTGGACAGTAATAGTGATGGTATTTGTAAATCTGGTTAATGAAATTGCAATTTCGTTTTTTTTTTGTTGATTTGAATATAGTGGGTTACATTTGGTATGCTGGAGATGTCTTTGTGTTGATTTAAACTGTGGTACGTTGAAATGTATTATATGGTTTATGAATTTACTAAATCATTATCTGAATTCTATCAAGAACTAGAATCATAGTACTAGGCAAGGGAACATATTACGAATCCTAATTCTCTCCTCTTTTCATCTAAAGTGCAAAAACTTCTTCTCAAAACATACTATAATCTTGATTCACTAATGGTAACAATATCCTACACCCAAACACTATAACTCAGTCTAAGTTTATCAACAAAAATTATAACAAGTTGTAGATCATCTTCGAAGACGTAATAACTTGACTCAAAATTGATTCCTGTGAAACCTACATGATTCCACTGACCCACAAAACTACTTGGTGCTGGTGGAGGCATATATATATATATATATATAATTCTAATCTACAATATATTCTGACCACTAATCCAAGAAACTATTTTGGCAATGAATCCATAAAGAACTAGAATCTGACTAGGCAAAGGGAATAAATTATGAACAATAACTTCTCTTTGGTTTTCATCTAAATTGTTGAAACTGGTTGGCATTCTCATTAGAGATACTGCTTCAATACATAGTTGATTGATTCACCCATTTACAAACAAATGGAGATATCCTATAAACAAATTGTGACATCCTACAAACAAGTAAAATACTATGTCTGACTAAGTCTAATTATCAACTAAACCTACAAAGTACACTGAGATATTCTTAAAACATAATTCAATGTACTACAACATCCACAATTGCATATACAAATCTTCTTAATCACAGTCAACAAACACAAAAACCATAAACATAAAATCTACAATCACATATAAATCTAAAAGATATACATGTTCATAAACACCATCATAAATTACATCATTCAAAATCAAAACCAATAGTTTCTAACCTCCAATTTGTAAAATTATTAAACCCCCAAATGTTGAAAAATAATGATTCAGAGAAAAACCAATAATTGAAATACATTAGATGATGATAACCCAGATTTGCATTTCCAAGATTGTGAATCAGTGTCAAAACTTCTATGAGAGATATATTCAACTTAAATTTAGGGTTACATCGATGATTCACAGAAAAATTAACTGATTCTTGTTGTTAATGAAGTTCTCTGCAGCTGCATCTCGATGTTTCCGAAGCTCAAATCGATGGAGTAAAATGGAGAGGAAAAGGGAAATGGGTGGAGAAATGTCTCGGGTTCTCATTTGTTCTCGACATATTTATTCTCTTTTAATTTTTGCACAATTAAAAAAAAAAACTAATTTCATTGATTTAGTTTTGTTTTCTGATTTTCGGTAATTAAAATGAAGAGTTATAATGGGAAAAAAAATATTGGAGAAAAAAGCTAGAATCGTTGGGAGGCTGGGTAGCCCTTGAATGTGAGATGAAATTGGGAGCTGATAGTAGTAATACAGGCGCTAATAGTAGTAATGGAGGGTAACAATGTAACTTGGCATTTTAAGTTGAGGATAGGAAGCTAATTACCCACAACCCTCCCGAAACTCTGTAATAGATACCAATTATTTCAACGATTATCCAACGTTACAAAGTTACCAACGTCGATACGCCGTTACTTAAAAAATATCCGTTACAAAATAGAGTGTTACAAATTCCCTGATTTCGTGTAGTGAAGGAGAGGCATTAAGCAACATACTACACTAGTAGATGAAAGGTATTGGTGAATGAGATTATAAAAACTGCCACATAAACCAATTTTTTTGTAGGGACAGAATATCGCAAGATATAAGGTTACGAACATAGTAACAAATACAAGAGAAAAGTGTCTCAAGATAATGCGATAATAGAAGAAACATGGGAGAAGTGTGAAGGGTTTGCGAATATAGAATAAATTTACGATCAGAGGTTGCGATACTTCGCAGGTTATATATAGCTGTACAGATTTCACTATAAATAATAGTTCAAATGCTAGATTGAGGGGGTTCTTTAAGTGAGTATTAGAAAAAGTCTTAGGAGAGAGAACAGAGAAAGTTGTAATTGTTCTAAGTTCCATTAACATACTTCTTTGTAATCAGTTGAGAATCTTAATCAATAAATTGTCATTTTTCATTAAGAACTTCTTAAAGTTTTATGAATTTTACTGAGGGTGTAGTTGTAGGATTTCCTGCAACTACATAATTGGCGCTATAAACAGGGATTTCTTAAAGAGATAATTAAAGAATTTTGCGTCAGAGAAATGGCTAGAAGAAGAAATATACCAGAACCATTGACTGCAGTAAGGAGAAGTGTAAGACTCACAGGTGGAGAAGCAAACGTAATAGGGGAACCTAGTAGGGGAAGGAGCAATCGAAGAAATCAAACTCAACAAACAGTAACACAAGAAAGAGAAATAGATCAAGATCGAGTGAGTGTACACACTTGGAGAACTGATACACCAGTAGAAGCATATAGAGAACCGCAAATCAGAGAAAATGGGAGATTGATGGGAGGAACAATTCATGAAATAGAAATGGAGGCATTAGAAACATTGAGACAAGAAATTCAGGAAGAAAGAAGGTTTGAAGCTGAAGAACGTGCAAATCTAACAAGACAAAATCAATAATTGAGGAGGGAAAATGAGATGTTACAAAGGAGGAGATCTCAAAGTGCTGCGAGATCAAATGTTAGACCAGAGAGAGAAGAACGAAATTCGCCAACAATCAATAGTGAAAGTGCTATGCAAGGACAAGCACAGAATCTGGATGAAAGAAATCGAGAGAATCGCTTCATTTTAGTACCGAACAACGAACAAAACGTGGAAAGTTTATGAATAAAACCATTTCCAAGGGAAAATAACCAGAATGACGAAGAAAATCGAGAGGAAGAGAAGCAACTTGTGGAAGAAATTGAGAGGCAACAAGAAATGCATCAAAACAATTACGAGGATGGAGTAAGAAGACATGAACAGGCTCGCAACAATCAAAATCTTGAGTATGGTAGAATTCAGAGGAGAGTTAGAAATCAACGAACATAAATAGTAAGGAATGAACCAAACCTTCAAAATAGAATTCAGGCAAATCATGGAGAGGTAAATTGCAGAAGGAGGAGAAATGAAGAAGAAGAAATTCCTGATATTCACATGAGAATGATGAGGAGAATAGAAATGGAAGAACAAGAATTTCAAGATGCTTTGCAACAAAACAATTGTGACAATCTGGAAAGAAGATATTTGCAAAATTGTGCAAATGGAAACATTAATGAAGAGTATGATAGAATGCGAAGGATTGCAAGAGAAGAAATGCAAGAACGTAGAAGAAGAGAGGATGCATTGAAGATATAAATGGATTAGAATTATGAGGCAAATGAACGAATCTTTCGAGAATTAGCGGAAATGAGAGGAATGATAAACAGTAGAGGAGGAGGAGATAGAAGACAATTAGATGAAGCAATAGAAAAAGCTGCGAGGACTCGTTTCTCTAAAGAAGTACAATTGGGAGGGATTCCACCAAAATGCAATCTTCCTACATTAACCAGCATCTTTGATGGGACTTCATGTGCTATACAACACATTAAAGCGTATATAAGATGCATGTCACAATGAGAAAATCACGATGTTGTATTATGCAAGTATTTCGCATCAAGCTTAACAGGAGAAGCTCTAAGATGGTTTGAAGGACTTCCAAAGAACACTATTACATCATTTAATCATCTACAAGTAACTTTCTTAGGAGCATATATCACGAATCATTCCTCGCGACTTGGTATTGAAGATGTGTTTGGTTTAAAACAAAGAATTGGCGAAAGTTTGAAGCATTTAGTAAGAAGATGGAAAACTATGTGCAGTGATATAGCAAGGCGTGTGGACGAGAGGTACCTGATTTTGTCTTTCGTAAATGTGATGTTCGCAACTGAGCAATTATATGTTCAAATCTTCAGAAGAAAGAATTCCATTATGATGACAGAGTTGCGAGAATTGCAAGAGGAGTACATTACATTAGAGGAAAAGAAAAACAATATGGAGTCATATCCAGTGAAAAACACCAACACTTAAGATACAGGAGCAAACTTACTTCCTAAAATAGTCAATATCGTAGCAGGTACCTCGCAGACATCCTCGCAAACATCTTCGCAGATATCAGAAGAGAAGAAAATTGACAATGGTCAACCAAAAATGGTAGCAATGAGTAGGAAGGATCAAGAAGAGTATGATAGAGAAAGGAATTTCTATAGTCGAGGAGGAAATAACCAGATCCCAAGATTAGATCAGCAACAGGAAAATTATGGAGGACAAAGGCAGAACTATTTTGGACAAGGGAATCATAGACAAAACTATAACAATGGACAGGGAGGTCAAAGAATGATAAGAGAAGAAATAAAGATGTCAACTTTGAATACAAGTGTAGAAAAGATATGGCAAGCAATCATCTTGATGGAAAATATACCAACACCATGAAATATGGGAAAAGAACCACCAATGGGTCCAAGAAGTCATGAATTTTGCTTATACCATCACTTTCATGGACATTCTACAAATAATTGCAATAATATCAAAAGGATCATCTTGCGAATGATCGATCAAGGTAAACTGGACCACTTTTTACTCAAGCAAGCACAGTCACAACAATTACCACGGTCTCCGGTGATAACTCGCATGGTGAACACAATACAAGAAAAGGGAAAGGAAACCTTATACATAGAAGTGGGACAAAAAGCAAGGAATGTTTTCTTTAATTCTATTGTTCACTCGTATAAAACCATAGAAGATTTTCATGATAATGTGTTAAGAAGGGTATATGCGAGAGATGGTGAAGGAAGGGAAATAATGAACATCGCAAAAATTTCACGACTTGAAGATTGGCAGAAGCGTAAAATTTATTTTGAAGCCACAGAAATTCCAGAAGGTTGCGAAATACATGATAATCCATTGGTAGTGAGATTAGAAATTTGTATGAATATGGGAGAAAGCGAAGATGATACAGACGAAGAATCATTTGGTCTTAATAGAATCTTAATTTATACGGGAAGTTCTGTCAATATTCTCTTCTATCCTGCTTACAAAACCATGGGGGGAAAAGACGCAGATCTAATACCTTCTACCTACAGGATTTATGGCTTTAATGGAACTGCTAATAAACCTAAAGGAGAAGTAAGCATGCTAATTCCCTTAAGTGGAATGCGAACTGAAATTCTATTTTGCATTGTTGATGTCGAATCACCATACAATGCTTTGATAGGGAGACCTTGGCTTCATGGGATTCTAAGTGTAGCTTCAACTCTTCATCAATGCATAAAATTTCCTCATCCAAAGGGTATTGGAGTTATCAAGGGTGATTGGGCATAAGGGAAGAAATGTTACGATACAGAAGTAGAAGTTTGCGAAGGAAAAGCTGTTGAAAAGAAAGTTGGAGAAAAAGAGCAAAGGCTGCGAAAAGAAGCGAAAATTTAATGACTAAGGACTAAGTCATGAAGGAATAAAGTTACAATGTTAAGTGTACAAGAAATTTACGATGATATAAAAGGGATATGGTTTGCGAAGAAAAAAGAATGAAGAAAAAAGGTAATGAAACAAAAAGGTAATCAATATATTTGTTCGCAACGTATAACAAAATATATTTTGAAAAACAAGAAAATGAAATGAGGTATTTCGCAACATGAAAAATTTGTGATGAGTTTTTACGAGTAAAAACGATTTATTGCGATCAGCTTTCATTAAAGAAAGACGCAAAAATTTATTTGCGATCAGCTTTCATAAAAGAAAGCCGCAAACTGTGATCAGCTTTCAAAAAAGAAAGAAAGCCGCAGAAATTTTACACAGGCAAACCTTTGTGATGTACACCCTAGTTTGCGAAGCAACATTTCGCAAGAGGCAAAGTCCTAAAGTACGTCATTTAAGGGGGTACCTATAAGCATGGCTCAGGGGAAACGGAACACCACCACGGAACCTGAGTACATGGACATTACGGGGTACATAACCCAAAAACGGGGTACCTATCCGGGTAAGACACCTTGGATTCTCAACCTAATCTTGCGATGTAACATGATTTAGGTTGGGCGACTAAGGCATATTGTCTTTCCCAAGAAGTGCAGAAAACGATCAAGGCTCCGAGGTACACGGTTGAGTCAAGAGTGCCGGATGGGATTGAAGCACATCTGCCATTCTTGACAAGTCTTGGCAAATGATGCACTTGGCCCAAAGATACCCCATAGGGTGCAAACTCGTAACTATAAGCCCTATAGGCAAAAAGGATAAGAGGTTGCGAACAAAAGCTGGTTGTTGGAAAAACCGGATGGGAAGAGCTAACCTTGTATGGTCGATGTACGCTTCCTTGAAGGGGCAACCAAGGGGAAGATAAAGGGTAGCACCCTCCATTAGGGAGATGATACGTGCTTTAAGACGCAAATGTCATGAGGCTTTTTGTTCACAAGAACATAAAGGCTTGTCATATTTGTGCAACAATCGTATTTCTCCGAGTAAAAAAAAATAATAAATAAATAAATAAATAAATATATATATATATATACTCGCAGAATTAAATACAAAGAAGTTAAGATGAGATCAATGGGTTATTACATGAAAGTGTGATAACGTCCTGCGATTTCATCACAAGACGATAATGTCACAAGGCTGTATATTCGCAAGTATATTCAGACTTGTCATATTATCGCAAACACAAAAATATTGTTAAGATAAAGTCAAGGGGTTGAGGCATGCGAGTGCACCAACGTCCCTGCGACTTTATCGCAAAAGAGGTGGCAAAGTAAGACCTTTACTTAGGAAGGCATGATAAGACCACAGAAACTAATGAAGTCAATTCCGTCAATGTCATTGGAGATTATTTATATTCTCAACAAGAATATGTATCAAGAATTCCTACCAAAAGAGGCAATTGTATTCGCAATCAAGGACGGATATTTCATACTCATTAAATTCTTCAAGGATTGAATACTTCTTATACTTCTTCAAGGATGTCTCATAATTTTCATACTTCTTCAAGGGTGTTTCATAATTCTTATACTTCTTCAAGGATGTTTCATACTTCTTCAAGGATGTTTCATAATTCTTATACTTCTTCAAGAATATTTCATAATTATTCAAGGAGGTTTCATACTTCTTATACTTCAAGGGGGAGATTTTTTATTTACTTCGCAACAACCTGAAACTTTGCAACTTAAACTGAGGCAGATTTTCTAATACTCATAACAACAATTGATCACCTGACGAGAAATAATAAGGGGAAAAGGAATACTAAGCTAGGTCTTCAAAATATATTATTTCTCTTCATATGATTAAGTTATGAAAGTAAGGAAAGCGTTCAATTAAAGAAAGATCAACTCATCATCGCAAAATTAAGACATTGGTACTAATTAAATTGCGAAAAGAAAATTGCTGGTTGATTAAAAGTGCAGGAAAGAAGAAAATATTGTACTCAAACAAACAAGACGAAAAGAACTGAAGCAAATATACATGAAGGAATAAAGCTACTCTGTGGGAGATTTATCTTCATCAAAATGATCTTCTCTTTCTTCTTCGGAGATATCATCTTCAACTTCACTATCAGAGATATCCAAATTTGGGGTATCATCAGGGATTTCTTCAGAAAGGAGTGTTTGATACTTAATGAGAGGAATTTGATTGTCTTCACAAATCCTGCGAGTCATCATAGCTCGGAAGCGCTTGATGTTTAAGATATGGTTGTTTTGAGAAATTTGATGTTGAGACTTTAAATCAGAAATCTTCTGATTACGCGCAGCAAGAGTAGCTTCCAGCTCTTCAATCCTCTTTGTATAATTTTCTTCAACATTTACAAAGAAAAAGGATAAGTAAGAAATAAGAGAATAAAGAGTAAGGGAATAAATTAAGGAATTGACTAGCAAATTGTGGAGTTAAAGTAATCAAGATTTTCGAACTTACCTTCTAATTGCTTCTTATCATTACGAAGAGAAATGACTTCAAGCTCCAGTTGATTATTCTTCTCAAGGAGATAAGAATTTCCAGTTGCGATATTCGCAGATTGCGCATTATCTTCGCAGCGGGATTTTAATTCTGCATTATCAATATTCAAATCCTCTATTTTTTGGAGAAGTTTTGTATTCTCAACCTCCAGTTTGTTACAACGACTTAAAGTTTTCTTCTCAGCAATTGCATGACGTCTTTCCCAATCTAAAGCGGCTGCACAGCTAACCCTCCCAACCTGAGCAAATAAAAGGGATTAGAAATCAATGAAGTAGGGGAAATTAACAAGGAAAAGAAGAGAAACTTACCATACTCCCCAAAGAGTATAATGTAATAGGAGAAATAAATCTTGAAATTCCATTAAGGGAATTATTGTTGATTACAGTGGGAACTTTGCAAGCCTTCGCAATATGCCTATGAGCATTCGCAGTAGGAGACTTTCCTAATCCACGAGAAGATTTGAGAAAAGCCTCAGACAATCGAGTCATTGCAGACTCAAAGGTTTCCACATTGCTGTAGTCTTCATCTTCTTCATCATCATCATCATCATCATCATTCCTCCTATCAGAGTCAGTATCAAAATTAGAACTAAGATCCTTCTCAAAAAGTCTATCATCTTTATCACTTTGTTCTTCGTCAACATCCTTGCTAGAGGAGATCACATGGGAGTAAGCACTGGGTGGGAGTCTCTTCCTTTTCCTCGCAGAAATAATATCCTCAAGTTTCCCTTTTTCTTTGCGAAGAACATCTTCTTTATTACCAGAAATCTTGGTGTTCTTCACAGAGCGAAGTGTTTTTTATCTTGAAGTTAGCGCTTCAGAAGAAGTTGAATTCTTATTCTCACTCACAACATCCCCAGGGAAGTCAGGAAGAACCTACAAATTCAAATAAGGATAAGAAACAGAGGCAACAATATATTATTTAAAACACATATAAGAATGTTTCTTACCTCATTTGAAAACAATTGGAAAGCCTCGCGAGTACTAGATTTCCCAGTTTTGAGGTAACTTTCCTTAAGTTCATTCACCTGACAAATATTGCAAAAGGATTAGTAAAAGAATAAAAATAACAAGAAGATAAGAAGATGGAGATACATACATCTTTATCTCTATTAGGCCAAGAAAAGACCCAAGGTTGATAGTTACGATCATGAAGATTCGCAGGAAGATCTACTATCCCAGAGATGTAAGAACCCGATAATGCTAGAGGATAATTGTACCAATCTTCATCATGAGAATGGTGAGGGGTTAGATTATTTCCAGAAGCATAATCAATATCATGCATAAGAAGATCAGCTTCTGCGACATCAGTTTTACGATGAAGACGAACACCCCAATGTTTATCTTCCCTCTTCGCAGGAATTAATGTGTAATTTTTAAAGAAATTCTCGACTGTGTAATTTGCAGCGATAATCTCTACATCTCTAAATACAAGTCTCCTAAGTTCAATTGGGTATAAAGATTTTCCAGTAGCAGCACGGTTTGCGAACTCAAAAAGAATGCGAATGCAATCCCCAGTCAATTGATAAATGGCTCATGAGAAATTTGGGTGAGAAATAATCTCATAGAATAAAGGAAGATTGACATCATAAATAGGAAGAGGAATACCTGCGAGGATTTGGCCTCGTGAGACTAAAACTATCTGATCATCCCAATGGAGATCAGTAAAGAGTTCCATACAGAGATGGGATTTATTGGTATGACCATCAATCTCAGAAAGAACGAGGTTTCTATCAGCAAGCTCTGCATTAAGTTGTTCCACGGTTTTATTCTTCGGAGCCATTAGATGAAGGATAGAAAACAGAGAAGAAAATAAATAAAAAAGGCAAGAAATAGTAGTAGAAGAAAGAAGGAAAAAATTGCAGAAGTAGGCGTAATGAGGAAGATGAAAAGGATAAAAGAATAAAAGGAGGAATTAAAGATAGCATTTATAAAAAAAAGAGTTTGATGAAGATAGAAATTCATCAATGCAATTAGACGTGAGCGGTTGAGAAGGACGGTTACGAAAACACGTGTCGAAGATTCAATGAAAGAGAAAATACGTGTTGCGAATATAAGAGGTAATGATAACTATATTAAATTTGCGAGAATAATAATTCTCATGACATTTTTTCTTCGCAGAACTGACATGAGAAGAGGCAATATGTAGGGACAGAATATCGCAAGATATAAGTTTACGAACATAGTAACAAATACAAGAGAAAAGTGTCGCAAGATAATGCGATAATAGAAGAAACATGGGAGAAGTGTGAAGGGTTTGAGAATATAGAATAAATTTACGATCAGAGGTTGCGATACTTCGCAGGTTATATACAGTTGTACATATTTCACTATAAATAATAGTTCAAATGCTAGATTGAGGGGGTTCTTTAAGTGAGTATTAGAAAAAGTCTTAGGAGAGAGAAGAGAGAAAGTTGTAACTGTTCTAAGTTCCATTAACATACTTCTTTGTAATCAGTTGAGAATCTTAATCAATAAATTGTCATTTTTCATCAAGAACTTCTTAAAGTTTTATGAATTCTACTGAGGGTGTAGTTGTAGGATTTCCTGCAACTACATTTTTTTCTTCAGAATATTAATGAGGAAACTCCACTCTAACCTATCAAAAGCTTTAGAGAGATCTATCTCAAGAGACATAGTTCCACTTGTAGTTGAAGGAAATCCTACGCTACACCCTTGATAAGAATTTACAGTAATTAACACATATTTGATGATTAAAACAACACTTTATTATTTGATTCTCAGAAATGTTTACAAGAAATGGAAAAAGATCAAGAATACAACCGCTCTCTTGAATTTTCTCTCTCCTCAAGGCTTTCTCAACACTCAAAAATACATCATCCTCTCCTGAATCTACTGGGTCTCTTTATATAGGGTAGTTACATAGTGGATGACAGCTAAGTTATCCTTTAATTTTGGATCTGTCTTGCGATGCTCTCGCGGTAGTTGTAATGCTAACTCTCGCAAGCGTTTGTAACCATCGCAGGACAATCACGCTCTTCCCGTGTTACTTCATTCGTCAGCTATTATGTCATTCTTTAAATTATTCTGTGACACTCGCGAAGCGTTGTTAAAGAACTTGTGATGATTCTCGCTGAATAATACCATGGAGATATTCTGGTCCTACATCTTTCCTCTTCTCATGTCTTTTCTGCAAAGGAGGAAAGATCATGAGAATTGAATCTTTTATAATGCCACGGCTGCTTATCTTTTTGCATTCTTCTGCTTTGACACGTTTTTGTACTCTTCGCCAGCTGTTTTCACGTACTTTTTCTTCCATTCAATTTTTGACACGTCCTTTTTAACCGCTGCGATATAACCGTTCACGTCCTTTTGTCGCATTAATTACATTTATCTTTTCGAGAACTTTTTTCTTCTATAAATACTTCTTTCATTCTTTTCTTTCCCTCTTTTTACCTTCTTCTTTCTATCTCTCTGCAATTTTGTTGTTCTTCCGTAAATTCCGCATCTGCTACTGTTGTATCTTTTCCTTCAGTCTTCTATTCTTTTCTTCATTCCCATACTTTACTTTTATTAAAAATGGCTCCTGCTGGTAGTAAATACATGCTCGCTTTTGTGGAAATTCAAAAGAAGCTCAAGGATCAAGGTTTTTCTTTATCCACCTTCCATGATCAAAAACCTAAAGCTGAACTTTCTGTTAAATTATTTTTTGATCATCCAAGTTCTCGCGAGAAAGTTATAGACTCGCTGGGTCAACTTGAAGCTGGTCTTCCTATTCCTCTTTAAAATCCTGAACTTCCTTTATTTTACGAGATTCTTTCTCATCCAAAATTTTCGCGAGCCGTATATCAACTGGGTGGGGATTGTATCCGTCTGATGATGGAGTATGCTACTCGCGGAGCTAATAAAGAATCCCGCTACCCTGATACTGCGAAGAATCCTAAATTCAAAGATGTTCCAATCATTCCTACGATGTATACTATAGATAATTTCTTCATAAACTATGACATAATCCCCATGAAGAGGGATAGCACCTACTGGGGTGTCCATTTGCATAAGAAAGATGACATTGCGAAAGACAAAGTTCTTTTGTTAGACATCGACTGGCATACTAGCACTAATCGAGGTCCGCATCATTATAGCGATGACAAATGGTATATATTTCCTATAATTTTAGAGGGTTCATATATCTCTGGTGTCCATGCTTTGCCTGCGAATCTCACAGAATACCAGCCGTGGGTATTCTACTGGCTTGAGAGAAATAAAGAACTATATTTTCCTACCGTTATTAATTTTTGCATAGTAAATTACCGTTATTATTTTCTTCATGTCTTTAGATTCTCGCTGACTATTTCCTTTTTATCAGATTGAAAGGTTGAAGGCCAACTACGAGAGGCAAGGGAAACCTGCTACTTACTTAGCTCTCAAATCTCTCACAGATGAAGTAAGAAATATTTCTTTATAATCCTTTACAATATATTGTTGCCTCTATTTCTTATCTTCATCTTTGTACGCACGAAATTGAAGAAAGGGAACTAGTGAAACCCGCGAGAACTAAAGAGAAATCTACTACTGCTCGCAGGGGGAAATCTACTGCTCCTCTCAAAGACAAGTCATCTCCCCCTCTCAGAGAGAAATCTGGTGCTCCTCTCTCAAAGAAAAGAAAAACTCAACTCTCTTCTTCTTCAACTCTTCAATATAATGAAGAAATTTCGGATAATGATTCTGAGAATGACATTGATGATGATAATGATGATGACGAAGCCAATAATGATGTCTCTTCCATGAAGGATTCCTCTCATCCTGAGTCTTTTATGACTCAACTATCCAAGATTTTTGGCGATGTTACTCATGGCATCGATAATAATTATGGAGATGAAGCTCTTAACGGGGTATCCCAGGCTCTCGCTAAAGTCTGCAATGCTCCTATATTGGTTGATAATGATTCTCTCCAAGGAATCTCAAGATCTCTGAATCCTAGCCTCTTAAATTCACTTGGTATCCTGGTCTGTTTTCATTTCGTCATCGTATTTATGTTTTTATTTCCTCTCCAGGATTTAATTTATATTGTTCCCTCGCAGACTGGAAGAGCTTCCTTTGCGGTTTCCTCAGACTTGGAAAAGAGGTGTGCATCTTTTTATAGGAAGAATGATGTTCTTCGCAAGAAGAATATGGAGTTGGAATATGAATCCGCTAGTCTTCGCGGGCAATTGGAATCTGGGTCTGATTACCTTCAATAAAAGATCAATAGGTTGGAAAATGAACTTTCTTCCTCGCGAGTTAAGGTCGCAAGCCTCCAAGCTGTGAATGATCAACTTTATGGTAAGAAATTTTCCCCTTTTCTTTATCTTTGTATTCTTTTGTATTCTTTCTTATTTTCCTTCTTCGCAGATGTTTACGGCCTTTCTGACGAAGCTGTATTCCTTCGTTCTTTTCCAAACCCAATAGACGATGATACTCTTCTCAATCACCTTAATGAATCCTTAAGTAACTATTCAAATGAACAAATTAATTCTCTTTCTATGGATGATCTTAGATCCAAATTTCATATTTTAGCAATTGATCCCAGATCTAGTTTGAGGGCAGCTAATATATCAAAACATCAATATCTTAACTCTAAAGAAGAAATCAAGATACTAAGAGCCCAAAAAAGTGAACTTATAAGTGAAAGAGATCGCATCTCTAGGTAAGGAGCTCAAACTTTAGCGGATTTTCATAAAACCCTTCTTGAAGTTCAAATTAAAAGAGAGAAACTTATCCGCGAGAGAGATGATCTCGTTGAAAGAGAAGACCAAATTCGTTCCCGCATTCTTATTAATAATGATGATGAATTTTCCTGGGCTGCGAAGGTTCTTGACAATGCTAGAAATAATCTAGGTGTAGATGTTAGTCTTCATACTGAACAAGCAGCCTTGATTAGAGACATGATCTCTGAAAGATAAGGCTGTTAATTATTCCTTTTCATTGATGTTTTATCTTTTATAATTTTATACTAAATTTCTGATTTATTGTTCTATATTCGCAGGAGTTGAAAAAAGATATTATGTCAGAATTAAAGAACTTGAAGATGATAAAGGAGCACTCGCAAAAACTCTTGCTTCTCGCAACGAAAAGTATTCAAGATTGAGGGAGAAGTTAGGAATTATGAGAGGAAATTTTAGTAACACTCTTATTAGTGTTCGCAATGACTTCATTAAATTGGTCTACGATGACCATCAAATTCCTCATTCTAAGTATCCTGTCATTCTGCATAAAGTTCCACAAAATGTCCTTGATCTTGTCATTTCTGACAGCGAGGCCGAAGATTCTGAAGAAGATGAAGATCATAATGAAGGTGATGGTAAAGATGAAGGAGAGAAATCTAGTGAAGACAACGATGGATCTCATTAGTTTTGTCTTTCTTTTTTGATTCTTCTATAATATTTATTCCTCTTTCTCCTTGTAATATACTCTTGCAAATGTCTCCAGCTTATAATATCCCTTGGTGTATAGATCTCTTTCGATTCTGTATGTATAAACTAGAAAATAATTTTCTTTTGCAATATGGTTAATCAATATAATTACTAATCTTTAACTGTTTGAGTAAAGTCTACGTAGATTTATCATATAATGATGAATAACAATTTTATCATTCTGTTCATTCACATACTTGCCTCTATTATTCATCTGCAATATGAAAAATTGAGTATATTAGTTGTGAATAAAATGTATTTATGCCTCAATCTTTTGCGAAAATATCGCAAGTAACATAGTTATAGTTTCATGATCTCTGCGTATATATCGCAGGTTTCATGATCTTTGCATTAATATCTCATCGATCTCTTGTGGTCTTATCTTGCCTTCCTAATTAAAGGTCTTATTTAGCCACATTTATTTCTGTGACAAAATCGCAGGACGTCCTTACATTTTCATGTAGAGACCCATTGATCTTGCCTTATCTGCATTTTGTCAAATATCTACGACAATATGACAGGCCTAAGTCCCTTGCGAGAACGAAGCCTCATGACATTGCCGTCTTGAAATGAAATCGCAGGACGTCTTTACACTTTCGTGTAAAAACCCATTGATCTCATCTTAACTTTTTCTCATGGCTTGTTGCCTCTGTATTTGTCACGCGACAATATGACGGGCCTAAATGTTCTTGTGAATATAAATCCCCATGACATTCCCGTCTTAAGACACTTATCAGCTCCCTAATGGAGGGTGCCGCCCTTACTCCCCCCTGGTTGCCCCTTCAAGGAGGGCACATCGGCCATACAAGACTAGATCCTCCCATCCGGTCTTAACAACAACCAGTTGTTTTCGCAGCCTCTTATCCTTTATGCATATATGGATTATAGTTACGAGACTGCACCCTAAGTGGGGTTTTCTTGAGACCGGGTGCATCATAGCTAAGACTTACCAAGAATGGCCAGGGTAGGTTCATCCGTCCCAGGCACCCTTGGCTCAACCGTGTACCTCGGCGCCTTGGTCATACTCTGCACCCCTTAGAAGATACCCTCGGTCGTCCAACCAGGGTATAACCTTATATAGTTGGAAATCCAAGGTACCTCTCCTGGATGGGTTTTTAATAACCCCAATCTCCGTTACTCAGGTTCCAGCAGCGGTATTACCTTATCCCTGAGTCATGCAAAGAGATACCCCCTTATATGACGTACTTTAGGTCTTACATTTGCCTCTTGCGAAATTGTATCCGTGAACTAGGGTGTACGCCATAAAGGTTCGTCCCATTCTTATGTCTCTGCGAAATTTTATTCGCGTTTCTTGCGAGTGTTGCAGCTCTGATGAAATTTCTTATTTTTGATCTTATTTCAACTCTTGCATAATTTTTCAATTTCATCTTTTTCACTTAAACAAAATAAAATCATTTTCTTCAAACAAATTATTCATATATTTCATCATTTTACCTTCCTACTTACTTCTTTCTACTTCTTCCCTTTTGTTACATTTTGTTATTTTTTCTCCGTCTGTGATACGCTCGCCATCTACTTTTCGCAGCTCATGTTGATTTTGCAGCATCTCATCCTCTCGCTGCTTTATCGTATCAACCATTAACTTGTCACATCTTTGTCTTTGTTTGATGTTGTGCTTCCAATTGCTAGTCTTCGCAACTCTATCTTCGCAAGACTTTATATTAATCTCATAACATTTTCTGCTCTCATCCCAATATCCTTTGATGACTCCGATACCATTTGGATGTGGAAACTTAATACATTGATGATAAGTTGTTGCCACACCTAAAATTCCATGTAACCATGGTCTGCCAATTAAGGAATTATAAGGTGTCTCCACATCTATTACACAAAATAAGACTTTGGACTTGATTCCCTTTAATGGTATTCTCATTGTGATCTCTCCCTTTGGTTTATTGGCGCTACCATTGAAACCATATATCTTGTACGTTGAGGGTATTAAATCCTCGTCTCTCCCTCCCATGGTCTTATAAGTTTGATAAAATAAGATATCCACCGAACTACCTGTGTCAATTAGTACTCTAATAATTGCCCATGAATCTTCATTTTCATCATCTTCAACTTTATCTTCATCTTCATCTTCACCTTCATCTTATTTTTGTTTTGGGTTATCTCTAGTCTCACAACCAATGGTTGATCATGCATTTCTTCAGGCTCAGGTTCTTCTTATGTAGTGAAAGAAATAGTTTGTTTTTTCCACTTTTCTAATGGCGAGACTCTCGCAATGTTCATAATCTCTCTTCCATCTGCGTGTCTCGCGAAGACTCTGCTAAGAACGTTTTCGGGGAAATCCTCAATAGTTTTGTATGAATGTACGATGGAATTACAAAAAAAATTCTTCACCTTGTCTCCAACCTCTATCACAAATGTTTCTGCTCCTTTTACAGTATTCACCCTAAAAGCGTCTGGTGCTGGTGGTAACTGTTGAGATTGTGGATGTCCTACCAGAAAGTGATTTTATTTTCCGTGGTCAATCATTTTCAAAATTATTCTCTTTATATTTCTGCAATCGTTAATTGAGTGCCCATGAAAATGATGGTAAGGACAAAATTCTTGATTTCGATTATTTGGATGCGGCTCTTTTCCCATGTTCCAGGGTGATGGTATGTTTTCCATCAAGATAATCGCTTCCCAAATTTTCTCTATACTAGCATTTAGAGGTGGCATTTTAATTTCTTCCCATATTACTCTCTGATTTCCTTATCCTCTATAATAGTTTTGTCTCTGACCGCCATAAGTCTCTTGCGGCTGATCAAGTATTTGAATTTTATTATTCCCATTGCGATTATAATAACTCCTTTCTCTTTCAAATTCTTCTTGATCTCGGCTTCCCATGGCTACTAACTTCTGCTGGTTATCAATCACCACTTTTTCTTGTTTTGCATGCGATGTGCTCGCCACATTATTTATCATTTTTGGAAGTAAACTTATATTTGCTACTATCGAGCTGGTGTTTGCAACTGGATATGATTCCATCTCATTTTGTTTCTCCTCCAATGCAATGTATTCCTCTTGAAGTTCTCACAACTTCGTCATAGTGATTATATTTTTGATTATGAAGATTTGTATGTATAGCAGATTGGTTGAGAACATTGCATTAATGAAAGATAAAATGAGGTATCTCTCATCCACCCTTCATGCCATTTCACTGCACATTGTCTTCCATCTTATAGTTAGGTGTTTTAAACTTTCTCCAACTCTCTGTTTTAACCTAAATACATCTTCAATACCGGGCTGCGAAGAATTGTTGCTTATGTAAGTACCCAAAAATGTAGCTTGCAGATGGTTAAAAGAAGTTATAGTGTTTCTAGGTAAACCTTCGAACCACTTTAACGCCTCGCCAGTTAAGCTAGACGCAAAGTATTTGCATAATACAGCATCATGGTTTTCCCACTATAGTATACACCTAACATAAGCCTTGACATGTTGAATAGCATAAGTAGTCCCATCGAAGATACAGGTTAATGCTGGAAAATTACATTTTGGGGGTATTCATCCCAATTGCACTTCTTGAGTGAATGAAGTTCTCGCAGCATCTTCAATGGCTTCATCAAGTTGCCTTCTGCCTCTTTCTCTTATGTTATTCAGCATTCCCCTCATTTCTGCTAATTTTCTTAAAATCTGTTCATTCCCAGCTGAATTTTGCTCCATCGGTCTTTTCAGCGCAGCTTCTCTTTTCCTGCGTTCATGTCTTTCTTGTCTTGCGAGATTTTGTGTATCTTCATCTGCATCTTCATTCTACATTCTTCTGCGATTTTCCTCTTCACCTCCTTCTTGAATTCACAATTGATTATGCCTTCCAATTTCTTCTCTGCGATTTTCCTCATTTCTTACCATTTCTCTTCGCTGTCTTTCTATTATCCTTTGTATTCTATCATATTCCTCATTGACATTATTGTTATGGCGATTTTGTGTGCGTCTCCTTTCTCAATTATCATGATTATTCTGCCATATTGCTTCTTGAAACTCTTGTTCTTCCACTTCTGCTCTTAATATTTCCCTTTCGCAAGATAGACGTGTTTGTTCAGCATAATGTCTCTCAATTTCTTCCTCGATGATTCTTTGATTTCTTTGGATTTCTTTCCCATGTAAGTTTCTTCTACCTTCTTCTTTATTTTCTTCACTATCTTGGTTATTTCCAACCTCTTGATTCCTATTATCACGTCTACCATTCATAGTTTCCCCGGCGTGGAATGTAGCGATCTCGAATCATCTCTTCTTCTCTCTGTTGTTGCCCTTCATTTGGATTTTGTATTTCCTCTCGGATATTTGCTTCAACATTTATCCTAGGGGAATTTTTCCTTAGTTCTTCTCTGAATGATCTTGAACTTGATATAGTAGTACTTCTTCATATCCTACTTTGCAATATTAAATTCTCCATTCTTAACTCGTGATTCTGTCTTGTTAGATTTGCACGTTCTTCTGCTTCTAACCTCCTTTCATCTTGTATTCTTTGTCTTAAATCATATGCTGTTTCATTTTCGCCTTCTCCATGAATTGATCTTTCAACCACTCCTTGATTTCTTTCTTCTCTTCTTTCATTTCTTAATTGTCGATCTTCTGCTTCTTCCATTGAATCTGACTGCCAAGTATGCACGCTAACTCTATCATAATCCACAGCTCTATCTTGTATTGGTGTTTGTTGATTTGGCTGTTGAACCTGATTTTCTCCATCATTCCTTGTTCTATTTTTTCTTGTTCTTATTCTCGAAGATTCTCCCATTTCATTTGTTCCTCCACCTACAGGTCTTTTACTCCTCCTTATGGTTGTTGATGGTTCTGACGTATTTCTTCTTCTTCTAGCCATTATTGCGTTAGATCTTCCATTAATTGTTCCAAAACTCCTTCCAATCACAATGTTAATTTTTATCTTTTTCTTCAATTTATCATCAACTCATCCCTGTTTCGGGCGCCAAAATGTAGTTGCGGGAAATCCTACGCTACACCCTTGATAAGAATTTACAGTAATTAACACATATTTGATGATTAAAACAACACTTTATTATTTGATTCTCAGAAATGTTTATAAGAAATGGAAGAAGATCAAGAATACAACCGCTCTCTTGAATTTTCTCTCTCCTCAAGGCTTTCTCAACACTCAAAAATACATCACCCTCTCCTGAATCTACTAGGTCTCTTTATATAGGGTAGTTACATAGTGGATGACAGCTAAGTTGTTCTTTAATTTCGGATATGGCTTGCGATGCTCTCGCGGTAGTTGTAATGCTAACTCTCGCAAGCGTTTGTAACCATCGCAGGACAATCACGCTCTTCCCGTGTTTCTTCATTCGTCAGCTATTACGTCATTATTTAAATTATTATGTAACACTCGCGAAGCGTTGTTGAAGAATTTGCGATGATTCTCGCTGAATAATACCATGGCGATATTCTGGTCCTACACCACTATAACCTTCTTTCTGTTTTATAGTGTGTATCATTTCATGTACAACTATAATATTGTCATGAATAGACTTACTAGGATCAAAAGCAGTCTGATAAGAAGATATCATGTTTTGAGGAAGGTTTTAATTATATTGGCTAGAATTTTGAATATAATCTTATTAGATGTAATACAAAGTTCAATTAGCTTAAAATAAGGTGGTGTTTTTGGTTCCTTACACTTAATTAGGGATGAAGGAAATATAAGTTTTATTAAGACTCCTAGGCATAAATACAAAATCAAAAAAATATATTTGAACCACATCTATAATATCACTACCAACATGTTTTCATTGAGTTTGATAAAATCCTCCTTGGAAACCATCCGGACTAGGTAAGCTCTAAGCAGGCATGCTTTTGAAAACAGATTCAATTTCCTCCTTAGAAGGAATACTTCCATATGAGTGAGAATAATATAAATACAATTAAAAAAAGGATTGGTAGAACACCTAACAGAGGAAAAATGATTAGATAACAGCTGATTAATACAATATCTATCATTATACCAAGTATCATTATTATCACGCAGTGCATCATTGTTGTTTCTATGACTTCTTTTATTCACAAAGAATGAAATACCTAGTATTATAATCTATGTCAGTATAAAATTTACCTCTAGATTTTTATCAATATAATTTAGTTTGAATGTTGAACAATTTTTTCAATATTCTTAGTAAGACATACTATCCTAGCATGTTGATTACCATTGACCTGACTATCCTGAAAATGTTTATGTTATCTTGAATGTCACCAAATTCCATTCTATCTATTCTATTGAGACAAAGTTGTTCTACTAAATTGAAGTTTTTGTTGAAATTTAAAAGAAGGAGTACTATGAACACTTATGTCCCATGCTAAGTCCATTTGGTTACCAAAATTTTCATGCTTAAATCAAGTACCAAAAAACTTAAAAGGTCTTCATAAATGTTAAGGTATAAGGTCAGTTGACAACATGATAAGGCAGTGATCATAAACAATATGGTTCAAATGAAGAACTATGGCATCAGAAAATGAAGAAACCAATAATTATTTCCTAATCCCAAGCCAAGTCTAAATTTTCTAAAACTAGTACCATACTAGTTCTAAACCAGTCAATCCGGAATCTATAACTTTACTTCTAACCCAACCATCTAAACTATTGGCACCATGATGTGATCTCAATAATGTTGTAGTAAATAGGTTTGTTGAGACTTGTGAAAGCAATGGATTTTAGATTTAATAAAACTTAAAAGTAAAGAAAACTTAGATCAAAATTGATTTCAAGATATGAGAAAAATAACCAAGACACTGATTCCACTATTACACATGAATAAATTATGGTAATTAATCTAAAACTCTAACTATCTTTTAAGTCCCTTATTTTTTAATTCACAAATAATCAGGCAAATTCTCAACAATTAATTGTATCCCCTAAGCATAGATTATCTAAACAAAGCATAACATATCTAATTGAATCACAACTAATGAACAAAATTTTGCAAACAATTAAAAACTCTGCAAAAGAAGTGATTGAGTGAATTATAAATTATAAATTAGAGAAAATAAATAATTACCAATTATTCATGCGTAAATAGATTCCTCATTGCCTTGGTTGTGGGAGAATTAGCTCATCATCATGTTAGAAACACGCTCAAAATTCATTATTATTGCTCAAAAATGGTTTACAAATGATGAAAAGGGAGAAAATGATGAAAAACGGGTATTTGCAACGTTTATAATTGTTGCAAACACTGTTACAGAGAACAATAAATATAAACTGTCGCAGTCGCTGTAACTTTGAGACCCACGGCTCTGTATCGCAAACACAGTTGGAAAACGACTGTTGCTTGTGGGTCGAATGTTCTTAGTGTTCTTCACAGCAGCAAAAATGGTGGTTTCCTGCTACTTGATTATCTCGATTTTCTGATGCTCTACAACTCTCCCAATCTCTCTGTAACCATTGTACGCATCCCCTACTCCTCTTTTATACTCAACAGGACAAAGGAATCACGCGTAATAACTCCAGATAATCCTCATAAATCCGGCAGTAAAGAAAATATTCTCTGAATTTTTTATTTCCTTTCTTGCTTCATCCATTCATTTGCAGTTGTCCAACCTTCCTTATTTATCTATTTCACGCTCCTTCAGCAACCAGGATCTATTCAAACACGAGCAGACTTGTTGTAATCCCGTGAATATCTCTTCCAGCGTATGTGTTCTATGTGTTGCCCTGTTTTCTCCTCGCGAGTTATCTAGTCAATTTTAACCGAAACAATCAACCATACCACGCATGTCTAGTCCATTAGAACAAAACCAAGTGATTTCAGCCATTGAATCTCACTAAAACTGCTTCAAATTCTCAACCTTAATTTTGCCAGTCAAAGAACTATTTTTCCCGCCAAAATTTATTTTCAAACGAAGGAGATGAAATTGCCCCTTATCCAGCTACTTGGGTGCGAATATCATGTGGGTGTCCCTTAGCAATTAGGTTACCCATTATCCAAAATGGGAGTCCGAATAGCAAATGTCCTCCGGGGGTGTTCCGAGCAACTTTTCGAGCCGAATTTTCCAACAATCTTTATTTCCAAAAAATACCTACAAACACACAAAATACCATTATAAGGACAAAAACGAGTACTAACAATATGAAACATTGTGGAAAAATTAGACACATAAATGCATCTATCACACCACCATTCACATGAAAGTTCAAGTCATCTAGGACTAACCATGGCTGACTGACATCCTTACAAGATCATGTAAGATATTTCTTTAATGCTTTTTGGATTTAGGATAAGTAGAGCCATACTTAAATGAAATGAGGACTTCTGGTAACTAAGGATGGATTTTAACAAGAGCATGTATTATGTTATCTGCAGCACTAGCAATTTCACAAATAATACCATCTTTCCACATAAGAATCTAAACACCAGCTAGACCAACTCAACTAATATAGTCATAGTCATAGTTATGACAATTTAGAGACTGATCCATAGAGATCATCCTACTAATATCAACTTTAGTTTCAGATAAGAAAATGAATTCAGGATTACTTTGACCAAATTGTATAGTTGCCGATTTGTAAATTTACTAGCAAGACCTTAGACATTCAAGCAAGGAATTTTAATTTATAGTAGTAAAAAAACCTAACTGTTTTATGAAAGTGTAGAAAATATGTTGGAGTAAAACAAAAATAGCATAAACCAAAACAAGAAAGAAAAGGATTGTACAAAGTTATAAATTTTGAATTATTAAAACTAAAAATTACTTTTTATCTGTTGATACTTGGATATTATCTCCAGCGGTCATTTCCATTGGTGTGGATTCACTTGATTGATCAAAAATATGATTGGTGATAACAAAATCATACTCGTTGAGTTCATCATTAGGAATGGAGGATTTTTTTTCCTTTTCCCTAGTTTAACTTCAGGTTCTAACTCTATTTGAGGGATTGGCACATGATTTTCTATGATTTTATTTGCATATTCAGGAACAATGAAACCAACAGCTGGAGAAATAAAAGGTGCAGCCTTAGTTGATTTCTTAGGATTTTGCTTCAAACTGGGTGCATACCTATAATGCATTAAATTTGGGTATAATAGATGACTCGTAACCCAAAATCATTTTCCAACTTCTTTTTTTCTTTGCTGCTCATCCTTCGTCTTCTGTCTATAACCCCTCTTTCCTCTTTGTACAAACAACATTAAAGGATGATCAATTATGATTGATGAGTCAAGGTACATCGAGAAATAATTAAAATAATACTAATATCCGTTATGCAAATAATGATCATTACCCAAGCTGAAAACAAAAGATTCTATCAACTAACTAATCACAAAAAGGCTAAGTTTTCATTTTATTACTCTGATATTAGTTATAAGCATCTGGGTCACAAAGATATATATATATATATGAAACTCCCAAAAATTATGGTTCGTTCTTTTAAATTAGATTATTTTTTAATTATCCTCGATCTAAAATACAGTTAGATAAATGGTGTTACATTTTCTACTTGTTCTAGATGAAATTAAATAATTATCTAATAGTTATTTAAAAATTAAACCGAACAATAGGTCTCTCAAAATACCCATCTAATACTATTGGAATCTTGTAAATCTGCATTGGCTACGTATTTCAATCCGACATAATAGATTGTTAGATCTTCCAATAGTGGGGGCTTTTTAATGGATCCTCCCTCGGTTATTAAACATGCTTTAGTAATTTAAGAGGACTCACATCCTTTTCATAATTTCGAGTTTTTTCTCAAATTAACGAATACAAATAAGATTGCTTCTATAATTTTTCAGACTCATCACTCCTTTTATTCCACTGCTGATCTATCTTATATCATCTTTTTGTCCAAAAATTATTTCTCTTTTAAATCAAATTCTTTATTAGGGTTTTATCTTTTAGTGGCTAACTAAATCTTATATATCTCCCTGTGTATTGCAGATTGTTATCCCTAAATATGTTGTTTTCTTTCAATCCAGTTTTGGTTTCAGTATTTGCGGTTGTTGTATTCAATCTTTTGGAAGATTTGGAAAAAGGTGCATCAGTCATTGTTACATGGATGCAGAGGAGACGGGTTAATTCGGCAGTTGATCCTCATCGAATTCATCAAGCACATGTGAGTCATACATGCCAACTCATCAGAAAATGGTACAAAATTAAACATCGAGTCATCCCTATGATAATGTTATTATAGGAAATTTCAAATCATCCCTATTCTAAAGCAATAATTATTATCACAAATCAAATGATTCCCACTACCTCAATAGCTATCAACTCTGCCACTAGTCAATTTCGTAAACACGATTATGATGTGTTAGAGCACTGCTCAGTCAAACTCGCATGCATTGTTATCTCAAACTTGTTTGTCAAAACTATAAGTCTTGATCTCTAGTCTACTTATAGCTATGTCTCGGATTAGGATATAATGTGTAGTTGAGCTTTAGACTTCATGGCATTCATCGATTGAAGACGAAGAACTACTAAGGGGATCTTGTGGAACTTCATCAACAAAATGTATGTATAGAGTTGAACTCATCTATTACTCAGAAGTCTATTTGTATCTTTCTCGTATTGAGACAAAAATAGTATAGCTATATGGGATTTACATTATACACATTTGATATTTCAAGCTGAGTTTAACTCGCTTACATATTTCTCGAAATATGTGTTGGTAAGATTTCGATTTAACCAAGTTCATCTTTTATTCTTGACGAAAGTCAAAAGATAATCATGTGAAAATCGCCTGGTAACATCTTACATGATTTGTGTGAGATCATTTGATGTAGACTCAGAATGTTTCGTATTGACCTATTAATCACTTGAAAATTGCTTTGAAGCTAATAGTTTATATGAGACAGCTATTCCTGTCTTCTAAGAATATTTCAATGATTAAAATGAAGTTTAGAACAAATAACAATTAATTGGATATAGCATAGTATGCGTACTTATATGCTATCTGTTGCAAGTTACTCCAAGTATGGGAACCATAGTATGCATACCCCCGTATGCGTACTAGTTTAACAGTTGAAGTCCGGGAACTTAGTATGCATACCCGTATACGTACCGGCGTAATAGTTCAGGCCCGGGAATTTAGTATGCGTACCCGTTTGCATACTAATTCAACTGATGTTGGTCGTGAAAGATAGTATGCGTACCCGTTTGCATACTGGCAAACTGACCAGGTCCGGGAACTCTAAGTATGCGTACCCGTTTGCATACCGGAGTGCGTTAAGTTCTAAAATCAGTTTGTTCGTGAGCATATACATTTATATAATAAGGAATGCAATCTTTGCAAACCGTGGCTATAATGTTCATGAATTGATTCGAGTGAATCAAAATCGATTTTACTTCAATTGTGTATTGTATACTTCGATTAGAATATAAACAACTGAAAAACTATATATAACTAGTCTTATTTGAGTCATTTGAAATAGTTGTGATAAAGATGAACAAGGTTGATATGAAAGTGTTCATATGGATAACTTCGGTTAACTATGTTGAGCCAACCATGTGTACACGTTTAGGTACGGTTACCCATGTCTAAATGAAGGCACATTTTATTTGTGTGGAACAATCTAAGTTCGATCTAACAGTTAAAAAATATTAGCTTGAATCTAATCAGGTTTTCATGTAACGGTGAACATTGAATGCTTTGTAACTAAGGTAACATTGATTGCAAACCCTGATTTGAAGACTATATAAGGGAGAACTCTAGCAACTGGGAAACCTAATCCCCACACCTCCTATGTGATACTAGTTGCGACTAGAATCGATTCTCCTTTAACCTAGGTGTTAGAGCATTGCTCGGTCGAACTCGTATGTATTTCTATCTCAAACATGTTTGTCAATGTTAGTGATCAAAATTATAAAGTCTTGATTTTTGGTCTACTATAGCTAAAGTCTCGGACTAGAATAGAAAGTTTAGTTGAGCTCAAGAACTCCATGGCGATCCTCATACAAGATGAAGGACTACTCAAGGAACCAGTGGATCTTCATCGACTAAAAGGTATGTTGAGACTTGAACTTATCTATCACTCAAAAGTCTAGCTACTCTATCTCCTATCTTGAGATAAAAGTAGTATTACTATATAGACTAAGATTATACACATATGATATTTCGAGCTGAGTATATCTCGCTTATCTATTTCTCGAAATATGTGTTGGTAAAGCTTTCGCTTTAACCAAGTTCATATTTACCTAGTGACAAAAGTCATGTTATGTTTCAATCATTTTAGAAATTGCTCTGACGAGAAATAGCTTGTGAATAAAAACTATATAACGTCCTCTGAGAATGTTTCAATGATTGAAATGAGAGTTTAGATGATATAACCAATGGAGGATATAAGCATTGTTTTGGTAACACATATATATGTATAAGTCCTTATTACTTGAACCGAAGCTTGCGAGATTTGTTGATCAAGAGAAATCAGAACGTGAGCTGTCAACTCAGTCTGCGAACTGGCGTAGTTCTCGAACCCGAGAATTTTTGCTGGAGTTGTAGCTCAGTTTCAGTCCGCGAACTGACGGAAGTTCTCGACCCGAGAATTTATGTTGGAGTTTGTAAACTCCAACCGGTTAACTTGAGTCCGCGAACTTGAGTAGGTTATGTCTAAAAACGATATTTGTGAACTTATTATAATTAACTAAGGAATGCTATTGCAAACCGTGGCTTTATAGTTCATGAATCGATTCGAGTGAATCATATCGTTTTTCCTTAAATTGTGTCTTGTGTAGTACGTGAGATCTCATAGCAATTGAACAACTCTCTACCCAGTTCATTTGAGTCATTTGGACTAGTTATGGTGAAGAAGAATATGGTTGATATGAAAGTTATCATTTGACTAACCATTTGGTTAACTAGTGTTGAACCAACTATTGTACAAGTTTGGGTGCGGTTACATAAACCCAAAACCATCAAGTACATGTGTGTATAACAAGATAAGTTTTCGATCTAACGGTTGATAAATATTAGCTTGAATCTAATAAGGTTTTCATATAATGGTGAATATTGAATGCTTTGTTACTAAGCTAACATTGATTGCAAACCCTGATTTGAAAGACTATATAAGGGAGAACTCTAGCAACTGGGAAACCTAATCCCCACATATTTTGTGTGATACTAGTGTGCTAATCTAGAGTTTATTCTCCTTTAACCTTTGGTTTTATTCTTCTAAAACCAGGTTAACGACTTAAAGACTTCATTGGGATTCTGAAGCCAGACCGATACTACTTTTATCGTAGTTGTGTGATCTGATCTTGCATCTTCTATCATATGAGTACAATTGCAATAATTAGCTTGAGATTTATTTCTCCGATAGACAAGATATAAAAGTAATCACAAATATCTTCGCCTCATCATTTGTGATTCCACGATATCTTTTTTCGCTGCGTCGATTAAGACTATTGTGAGGTGATTGATAAAATTGAGATGTTCTTCGGGAATATAAGTCTGGTTTTATTGATTGGTTCCTGTTCACCTTGATTTATCAAAAGACGGAACAAAACTCATAGGTTTATTCGTGGGAGACGAATTTATCTATCTTATAGACTTTTCTGTGTGAGACATATTTGTTTATTAAAGTCTTCGACTTTGGGTCGTAGCAACTCTTGGTTGTGGGTGAGATCAACTAAGGGAATCAAGGGCGTAGTATCCTGCTAGGATCAGAGGCGTAGGAACATAACTATATCTTGGATCAGTGTGAGATTGGTTGGGGTTCAACTACAGTCTAGACCGAAGTTAGCTTGGAGTAGTCTAGTGTCTGTAGCGGCTTAATACATTGTATGTTTAATCTGGACTAGGTCCCGGGGTTTTTCTGCATTTGCGGTTTCCTCGTTAACAAAATTCTGGTATCTATTTTATTTCTTGTCCGCATTATATTTTGTTATATAATTGAAATAATACAGGTTGTGCGTTGTTAAATCAATTAAAATATCCGACCTTACTGGTTGTTGATTTAAATTGATTGACACTTGGATATTGGTCTTTGGTACCATCCAAGTTATCTCTCTTTGATTAAGACTCGCAGATTGTATTTGCTTGAGTAAATCAAATTGAGAGATTGAGATAATAACTCCTTGAGATATTTTTATCTAGATTGAGTTTGACTGTCTAGTTGATTTTCTAGTAAAGTAACTCGGAGTTTGTCCATACAGATTGTTGATCGAAATATTGGGTATGGTTGCTAGACCCCCGCTTTTTGAATTTGTATCAGAGCGGCCAAACACGTTCAAGACCTTACAAGTCTGTGTTTGTAGCGATCTGACTCCATGGACAAGATTAGCATCTCTGATAAACGCATCACCATAAATAAAAATTATGTCTCGTCTATTAAAGAGAAAGATCCTTTAATCTCAAACATAGATGAAACTCGTGTTCAAATTAGACAGACAGTTTCTGACATGTGTTGTTCTGATTACATGATAAAATAGTCTATTTCTCAAAATAAATGGGAAACAACTGAAGAGAGTGAGTTCATTCTAAATCTTGTTAGAATCCAAGATGATAGACTCAATTAGGTGAAACAACATGTCAGTGCTCTTCTTGGTATGATAAGAGACTGCAAATCCAAAGAAAATACTGAAGATCATCCTTCATGTATGACTCTTGATGCAAGCCTTAAAAAGGATGCGTTGAAATAGAACATCACTTGAGTAATCTCTCTATTCAAGGATTCTCTAAGCAGTCCAATATACCAATTACTTCTACTACAACTGAAAATGCTCCAGCACCAGAAGTAAAAATGGAGTCCCTTCTAGTTAAGAAAGATATGTTAGTTTCCTCTGATCAAGGAAATTTCACACCATATGGAATGAAGAAATCTCCTGACGAGAATGTTAAGACTAAACTTCCTAATCACTCATGTGATCAGAAAGTATGTCTCTTTTACGAAGAAAAGGTTCTGTTAGACAAAAGATAAACTCTAAGTTGAATAAAAATTCTCTTGTTCAACTTCAACACACCTTAGACTTAATCCTCAAAGGTGTAACTGACATTCGTATGTCGAAACCCATAGGTTTTCATACGTATCATGTGTATGTTACCAGGAAGGTCAGTTCAATGAGTTCCTCAAATGTTCGAAAGCAGAACAGAAGTCTTAATAAGAACCGTATGAGGAAAGACCAAGCTGTTGATTCTGAAAATAACATGTCTCTTGATTTGAGAAAATTCCAGGAGAAAGAAGGAAAAATGATGATATGAGAAATAACCCGATAAAGATAATTCAAGGCTACAAAGAAATTGTCAACAGGTTGTCATCCTCCTCAAGTCAATATTCTTCTGGTAAGAACTCAAACTATGTCTCATATTTTTATGACAGTAAGTTTTATGATAATTTCTCAAATCAAAAGGAATCCCTCTCACAATTCAGGAGGAAAAATAAAATTGATCATAAACACAGTTCCTCGGATGAGCTCAGAGCTCAAACTTGTGCTAATTAATCACAAGTTAGGAACTTTCTCATAAAAATCATGTTGAGCAAGATGTGTAAAAGTCAGGTGTACTTTGGCATTTGCAGTTTGCCTAGTTGAGCTCATCTCTTATTGTTTGTAGCTAAACTAGTGTTAGCAGACAATATTGCTTAAAATTATCTGCAAATGTCTCTTACTGTTTTCCTGTTTATTTGTCTTGTGTTTTTCCTTATGGGGTGCACTGTGGTTGAATGTGTACACGGGTTACCATCTCGAGTTTACAGTTTGAAAACCCAAAAAGTCCTCCAAACAAAACCTTTAAATAAATGACATATTGAGTTACATAAGTCACGTACGTAAACTCTAGGTTATCTTCTGGATTATCAAGAATGTCCTCTTCTTCATCTTCTCCATGGTGCACCTAATGTCTCATGCTACTATGCCTACTCACATCAAGATGTTGAGAATTAGGATATGGTTTCTGCTGAAGTGGTTCATGACTTTCTTAAATACTTTGAGAAAGAAAAACAACAACTTGTTGATACAATAAAGGATCTTGATGTGGTTATAAGTGAGTTGAAAAAGGTTACTACTGACCTTGGTCTCATGAAGTCACAGGTTAAAGAACTTCTCAACAAGGATATCTTCTCCGAATATGCAGTTGATAATATGAATCACAAACTCAAAAGTCTTGAAACCCGAGAAGCTGTCGAACTTGAACTTTAAGCTTATGATCGGTTTCTAGTCGACATGTTTGAGTTTATATTGCCTAGTAAATCTTCTTATTTTTCTATTTTGTTTAGAAGAATAACTAGTGTTTTGGAATATCCATTATTGTGATTACACATAGCTATATCCAGAGTTTTCATCTTTTTGTTTTTAGATTTATTGTGTTAAATTCTAAACTTGTTGGAAGCTGATGGTTGCAGTATTAATCTTTATGGTTTTATATATTGCAATATTTTGATGGGATATGTGTGTTTACGTCCGTGAACTTAATTGTCCCATATTTTGTCAAAAGTAAAGTCGTTCGTGAATTGATATGCAAATATTGATAAAAGAATGAATAGACTTTTGGCAAAACACAAAAGTTAAGCCTATATTGTCAATTATTGATGTAAGATAGGTTAAAATCTTTTGTGATTCAAGGATTATGTCTATTGTGTGTCATTGTGCAAATAGTGATGGAAACATAGAGTGAATCCTTACTTATTCCACGGTATAAGGTCGATTCTCCGATCCACGATCTTTGTGTAAATACTGTGTTGTTCCATGGAGTGTCTTATGTTGAGCACTAAAACAACAAAAGTTGATTACTTTTGTGATTATCTTAGTTGTTGTTCCATAAGGTACTTTATGTTGAACATGATTAAACTAAATTAATCATCGTGTGTGATTATTTAGTTAGCACTCCATAAGTTTTCTTATGTTTGAGCATTCCTTTGACTGGGTAGGTTATTTGTAATTAACTTAGTCATTGCTCCATAGAATTTCTTATATCGAGTGTGGCCAATTAAATTGATTACTCTTGTAATTGGTTTGGTTTTGCATGACAATTAGACTATTTGCGAGTTTTCTTTGATTAATCTAATTGACTTAAGTCTCCATAAGTTTACTTGTGTCGAGCATATTTAGTCAAATTAATCTTGGTTCTCATTGGTTAATATGATTGAATATTTCTTTTTGGATTCCAAATTCATACTTGTATGTAATTTGTTGAGTCTAAAGAAATCCTTCTTTTCTTTTGAAATTAAGGTCGATCTTGTTGTTCCCTTGGGAATGACATTTTATGGGGGAGAGTTCTTTTGAACTTGTACTTAATTGGAAATATTTGTGGGGAGTGCGGCTGTGGAATATTAGAGGGGTTATCTTGTATCTTTATGAACTCCTTGATGAATGCATTTAACCTCGGCTTTATGATTGCATCTAAACAAGATGATATACATTTACCTTGGGTCATGAAATGTCTCTTACGGAAATTTTATTAGGATCCCATTCTTGTACATTTGCCAATTTTATTGACAAAAATGGGGAGAGTTAATATGTAGTTCATACTACAAATACATATGGTTTTCGGATCATTATGTAAGGGGGAGTGGTTTCCATGTGAGATGGAGTATTGACTAAGGGGGATTGAAGTATCACCATAGTATTGTTGTTAAAGTTGTAATGCAATTGGACTTTGACGATGTGTAATAATACTATGACATTGTATAACAATGATTGAGAACCACTGCTTTTCTCATTGTTATAGCTACGTATTTTCAACAATGATGATGCTAAACTTACAACCTTTAGGATCATTGGACTACTTGGAAATGACGAAGATTTCGAGTAATGTTGAAGATTATACATGTGGAATAGGAGCTACAAAGTTTATTTATATATTTTTTGTATTCCATGTGTATTAATAGTTTTTCCACTAAAATTGACAAAGGTGGAGATTGTTAGAGCATTGAAGCATGTTTGTCAATGTTAGTGACCAAAACTATAAAGTCTTGATTTCTAGTCTACTATAGCTAAGGTCTCGGACTAGGATAGAAAGTGTAGTTAAGCTCAAGAACTCCGTGGAGATCAGCATACAAGACGAAAGACTACTCAAGGAACCAATGGATCTTCATCGACTAAAAGGTATGTGGAGACTTGAACTTATCTATCACTCAAAAGTCTATCTACTCTATCTCCTATCTTGAGACAAAAGTCGTATTACTATATAGACTAAGAATATACACATATGACATTTTGAAACAAGTATATCTCTCTTATCTATTTCTCAAAATATGTGTTGGTAAAGCTTTCGCTTTAGCCAAGTTCATATTTGCCTAGTGACGAAAGTCATGTTATGTTTCAATCACTTTGGAAATTGCTCTGACGAAAACTAGTTTGTGAATAACAACTATATGACGTCCTCTGAGAATGTTTCAATGGTTGAAATGAGAGTTTAGACGATATAACCATTGGAGGATATAAGCATTGTAATGGTAAAACATATATGTATAAGTCCTTATTACTTGAACCAAAGCTTAAGAGCTTTGTTGATCAAGAGAAACCAGAACGTGATCCGTCAACTCAATCCGCGAACTGGCGTAGTTCTCGAACTCGAGAATTTCTGCTGGAGTTGTAGCTCAGTTTCAGTCCGCGAACTGACGGAAGTTCTCGACCCGAAAATTTCTGCTGGAGTTTGTAAACTCCAATCGGTTAACTTGAGTCCGCAAAACCTGTCCGCGAACTTGAGTAGGTTATGTCTAAAAACGCTGTTTGTGAACTTATTATAATTAACTAAGGAATGTTATTGCAAACCATGGCTTTATAGTTCATGAATCGATTCGAGTGAATCACATTGTTTTTGCTTCAATTGTGTCTTGTGTAGTACATGAGATCTCATACAATTGAAGAACTCTCTAACTAGTTCATTAGAGTCATTTGGACTAGTTATGGTGAAGAAGAATATGGTTGTTTTGAAAGTTATCATTTGGCTAACCATTTGGTTAATTAGTGTTGAACCAACTATTGTAAAAGTTTGGGTATGGTTACACAAACCCAAAATCATCAAGTACATGTGTGTATAACAATCTAAGTTTTCGATCTAACGGTTGATAAATATTAGCTTGAATCTAATCAGGCTTTCATCTAACGGTGAATATTTAATGCTTTGTTACTAAGCTAACATTGATTGCAAACCCTGATTTGAAACACTATATAAGGGAGAACTCTAGCAACTGGGAAACCTAATCCCCACACATTTTGTGTGATACTAGTTTGCTAAGATAGAGTCGATTCTCCTTTAACCTTTGGTTTTCTTCTTCTAAAATTAGGTTAACGACTTAAAGACTTCATTGGGATTGTGAAGCCAGATCGATACTACTTTTATCGTAGTTGTGTGATCTGATCTTGCATCTTCTATCGTACGAGTACAATTGTAATAATTGGCTTGAGATTTATTTCTCTGATAAGCAAGATATAAAAGTAATCACAAACATCTTCATGTCATCGTTTGTGATTCCACAATATCTTTTTTCGCTGCGTCGATTAAGACTATTGTGAGGTGATTGATAAAACTGATCTGTTCTTCGGGAATATAAGTCTGGTTTATTGATTGGTTCATGTTCACCTTGATTTATCAAAATACGGAACAAAACTCATAGGTTTATTCGTGGGAGACGAATTTATCTATCTTATAGACTTTTCTGTGTGAGACGGATTTGTTTATTAAAGTCTTCGACTTTGGGTCGTAGCAACTCTTGGTTGTGGGTGAGATCAACTAAGGGAATCACGTGCGCAGTATATCTTGCTGGGATCAGAGGCGTAGGAACATAACTGTATCTTGGATCAGTGTAAGATTGGTTGGGGTTCAACTACAGTCTAGACCGAAGTTAGCTTGGAGTAGTCTAGTGTCTGTAGCGGCTTAATACAGTGTATGTTTAATCTGGACTTGATCCCGGGGGTTTTCTGCATTTGCAGTTTCCTCGTTAACAAAATTCTGGTGTCTGTGTTATTTCTTGTCCGCATTATATTTTGTTATATAATTGAAATAATACAGGTTGTGCGTTGTTAAATCAATTAGAATATCCGACCTTATTGGTTGTTGATTTAAATTGATTGACACTTGGATATTGGTCTTTGGTACCATCCAAGTTATCTCTCTTTGATTAAGACTCGCATATTGTATTTGCTTGAGTAAATCAAATTAAGATATTGAGATAATAACTCCTTGAGATATTTTTATCTAGATTGAGTTTGACTGTCTAGTTGATTCTCTTGTAAAGTAACTCGGAGTTTGTCCATACAGATTGGTGATTGAAATATTGGGTGTGGTTGTTAGACCCCCGCTTTTTCACTAGGTTTTTCTAAAACCATTTTAGGTTAATGAGTTAAAGACTTCATTGGGATTCTGAAGCCAGACCCAACTATTTTCTCTGTAGTTACGTGTTCTGATCTTACTTTGTTCTATCGTATTGAGTACTATCTTCTTTAACATTTGATAGAGATTCAATCTCCGATAGGTAAGATAAAAAGTAGTCACAAACATCCATCTCATCGTTTGTGATTCCACAATATCTTGTTCCGCTACTATACGGTTAAGATCATTGTGAGGTGATTGATATTACTAGGTTATTTTTCGGGAATATAAGTCTGGTGTATCAATTGGTTCCTATTCACCTTGATTTATCAAAATATGGAGGAAAAAAAACTCGTAGTTATTTTTGTGGGAGACATATTTATCTATTCAATAGAATTTTCTGTTTGAGACAGATTTGTTTATCAAGTCGTCGATTTTGGGTCATGGTAACTCTTAATTGTGGGTGAGATCAGCTAAAGGAATCAAGTGCGTAGAGTCATGCTGGGATTCGAAGGCGTAAGGAACGCGACTGTATCTTAATCAGTGTGAGATTGGTTAGGGATCAACTACATTCCAGTCCGAAGTTAACTTGTAGTAGGATAGGGTCTGTAGTGGCTTAATATAGTGTGGTGTTCAAATCTGGACTAGGTCCCGGGGTTTTTCTTCATTTATCGTTTCCTCATTAACATAAATTCTGGTGTCTGTGTTATTTCTTTTCCGCATTATATTTGTTTATATAATTAAAATATCACAAGTTGTGCGTAGTTCAATCAATTAGATAATCCAACCTTTGGTTGTTGATATAAATTGATTGACACTTGAACATTGGTCTTTGGTACCATTCAAGTTGTTTTTCATAATAACCAGGCTCGCGGATTTCTATCTGTTTGATTTGTTGATTACATTGAGAAACAGAGATATAACTCTTGGATGTATTTTCCTTGATTGAGTCTGGACGTCTAGTTGATTCTATTGGAAGTATATTGGAGTTAGTTCATACAGATTTCCTAAACGAAATATTGGGTGTGGTTGTTAGACCCTCGCTTTTTCATGATGGCTTATACAGTAAACAAAAAATTGATCATCTCGCCGGGAAAGAATTTCAAAAATCAGCAGCGACCGTGGTGTATCTCAATTATCTTTCGGAGCGAGGAAAATATTTAATGGAAAAAAAATATAGGTAATACAGAAATCGTGAACAATGATCATCAAGACCAATAGGATGAAGAAGAAAGCCAAGGAGTAGAGATGCAACATTATAACAGGACCCAACATATACATTTTGTTCATGAAATTATGAAGATTTTGTATCTTTCAACACTATTTTATGGAGCCAGTGAAAGTCTATGCTAAAATTAATGTTGATACTTCATTGGGAAAATGAGATTCTATAAATAGAAGTATTAGGGTAACTAGAGGGAGGACAAGTATCTGAAGGAAGATGATGAAGAGGAAGGAAGTGTAAGAATAAGGGGAAAACATAGGATCACTACAACACTATCTAATACCATTAAGAACTACTCAACTATGGTAATGTGAACAATGCTGATACATCTGTTCCATCAACAACTAACAAGACCACTTATAAAAGTATGAAACTTCTAGATGGGGAAAAAATGATGGAAAAGGCACATGGGGAGATCAGGTTCCAATTTATAAACTTTATTCTATTTTTCAATTTGTGCAATCTTGTCAGATAATCCCATCTTTTTTGGTTGAACATTTTAGCTATTCCCTTGCTTCTTTAAGACTTCACTGCTTTATTTCTAATTCCTTGAATGCTCAATACTATTTTAAACTATCAGTTATCATGAAACACTTATGTTGGAATGTATGCGACTTTGAAAATAAATACATTAGAGAACACCTTAAAGAACTAATCATATCAAATGATCCTGATATAATTTTTTAAGCGAAACCAAAAATCATCTCAAAAGACTGAAGCTTTATGTTTCAAATTTCAACTATCCTAATGCGGTGTTTTGAACCAATAGGACAATCTGGTGGCCTTTGTTTACTTTGGAAAGATGGTATTGACATTCAAGTGGTTGAATGTAATCTAAATACTATAAACCGTGTGATCAAAATTGATGCAAGAACTAATCATTCTTTTGTTTGTTTTATTTATGGGTCTCTTGCTCCTACTGTTAGAAAAACTCAATGGGATATGATGCAGGCTTTTGCTAATCACTACAAGTTCCCATGGGAGGTTATGAGGGATTCAAATTTTATTTTGACACAAGAAGAAAGAGAAGGTGGTAATTAAGTAAGTCAATCTGAATTTGGTATTTCAAATGCTTTACTGAATAATGTTAGTCTTTACTCTTTGTCTTATATAGGAAATCCATTTACTTGGACTAATAGAAGGAAACGACAAGAGATGATTCTTGAAAGATTAGACAGAGGTTTAGATAGTTTGGACTGGATAAACATGTTCCCTAAAGCATCAGTGTACCATCTTATAGTTGTTTCCAGTGACCATTGCCCTATTTTTCTTACTACTACTCAAAATGAAAAGTCAACTCATAGACCTTTTAAGTTTAATAGGACTTGTTTTAGGGATAATACTTGTAAGGATGTTATAATATCCAGCTGGCAAAACTCTCATAATGAATATGGAGCTTTTTAAACTCTGTATGTAAGTTCAGAATATCGCCACAATAATCCTGCGAGATTCACAGCGATAGTTCTACGAATTCTTCAATGACACTTTGCGAGCATAACAAGATAATTTAAAGAATGATGTAACAATTGACGATTGAAGAAACATGGGAAGAGCGTGATTGTCCTGCGATGGTTACAACACTTGCGAGAGTTAGCATTATAACTACCGCGAGAACATCGCAAGCCAGATCCGAAATTAAAGGACAACTTAGCTGTCATCCACTATGTAATTATCCTATATAAAAAGACCCAGTATATTCAGAAAAGGATGATGTATTTTTGAGTGTTCAGACAGCCTTAAGGAGAGAGAAAATTCAAGAGAGCGGTTGTATTCTTGATCTTCTTCCATTTCTTGTAAACATTTCTGAGAATAAAATAATAAAGTGTTGTTTTAATCATCAAACATGTGTTAATTACTGTAAATTCTTATCAACGGTGTAGTGTAGGATTTACTGCAACTATATTTTGGCGCCCGAAACAGGGATTGAATTAACAAAAATCATAGAAAAAACTAGGTAGAAGATGAGAGTTATTCAAGATTAAGAAGATAATTGAACAAATCGGTGAAAAAGTTGAAGGAAAAATGATTAAAATCAAGGAGAATTGTAGGAAATTGGAGTGTGGTATGGTAACAAGAACATTGATCGATCAATTTCATGAAAACATTAAGGGGGTCGATTCATAAACGAGATTTTGAAGGAAGGAAAAGTATGACGGTGGAAAAATATCATCATTGAAGGATTGGGAAAAGCAGAAGATCACATTTACAGCAGCAGAAATACCAGAAGATAATTTAAATCATACATCTCCTTTGGTAATCACGGTACCCACTGTACCAATGATAAAGGGAAAATCAATGAAATCTGCAGAAGAATGGGCCGTGAATAGAACATTGGTGGATGCAGGAAGTTCTGTAGATATAATATTTTATCATGCATTTAAGAAAATGAAATACAAGGATGAAGAAATGTCTTTTTCAACATATCATATTCATGGCTTTGGAAAATCTTTAACAAAACCTAAAGGTGAAATAGTGGTACGAATTCCGATAGGAAAGATTGAAACACAGATAACATTATGTGTGGTAGACATGGAATCGCCGTATAACATGATACTGGGAAGACCATGGATACATGCAATCAAGGCTGTAGCATCAACATTAAATCAATACATCAAATTTCATATGCCTTATGGAATCAGAGAAATTAGAGGAGATACCGATCTTGCGAAGCTGTGTTATCAAACTGAAGTGAGAAATTATGAAGAGCGTCCAAAGCTGCGAAAAGCTCGCAGAAAAATGGCAAAAAAGACAAAGAAAGAAGAAGAATTTAAAGTTTACATGATAAGAGCAAAAGAAGGAAAAGGAATACCCAGCGAAATCTCGCAAGAAGGAAATGAACTAGCGAGTGTTGTGAAAACTGCAACACCAATCGGAGAACCTGAAGCCAGCTACACTGCAGCAGAGACAACAAAATAAGTAAATATTGGAAGTAAAGAAGAACCTAAGATGATAAAAATCGGAACGAAGATGGATGCAGATGAAGAAGATCAAACCATAAACCTCTTGCGAGAATATAAAGACATCTTCGCATGGAATATGGGCGAGATACCTGGAATAAACCCATCAGTTGCATGTCATAAACTAGAAATCAACAAGGAGGTAAGACCATTTAAACAAAGAATAAGAAAAATCATCCTCAACTAGTGTGTGGCCTTTTGGAAAATGGGGGCTAGATATTGTGGGACCGTTTGTGCCAGGCTCTGGACAAAGAAGATATTTAATTGTCGCTATAGATTATTTCACAAAATTGGGAGAAGTAAAAGAAGTGCAACACATCCGCGATAAAGACATTTTTACATTCCTATTTGAAAATATAATTTGTAGATTTGGAATTCCTGCACAGTTGGTATCTGATAGTGGAAAACAGTTTGAAGGACAGAATATCGAATTGTTACTTAACGCATTTAAAATCAAATATGGAAAATCAACACCATTATATCCACAGGCCAATAAAAAGGCAGAGGCAACAAATAAGACAATTACAGATATACTGAAGAAGAAATTAGAAGGACACCACAGGGCATGGTGCAAACAAATACATAATGCAATATGGGCTTACAATACAACTAGACAAGAAGCTACCAGAATGTCACCTTTTTATTTAACATATGGGGTTGAAGCTGTGTTACCAACAGAGGTTGTTATTCCTACGACAAAAAGAGAGGCTTGGGAGAAGAATCTTAGTGCTGGAGTGATTCTAAATAAACTGGATGAATTGGAAGAGAAGAGAGAAAAAGCTTTGCAACATATGGAAAATTACCAGCCAAGATTAGCTCGTGAGTACAATAAACGTGTCAAGAAATGTGAATTCCAACCAGGTGATTTAGTGATGCGAGAGACACCAGCTTATCGGCGAGAAAGTGGTGGTAAATTGGCAAGAAAATGGGATGGACCATACATCATTAAAGAGATAGTTGGAACTAGGGCATACAAGTTAATGGATCCTGAAGGTAGAGATGTTGGTCAAACACTTGATAGACCGTGGAATAGATTATTTCTGAAACGATATTATCAATGACAAATTCTGCGAGATTTACAGATACTAGTATATTATATGAAGAAACGAATAATTTTTTTTTACAACTGCGAGATTCTTCCAATAACAGAACAGTTAAGAACTGCGAAAATATCGCAAGAAACGCGAATAAAATTTCGCAGAGATTAATAGAATGGGACGAACCTTTATGACGTACACCCTAGTTCGCAGATACAATTTCGCAAGAGGCAAATGTAAGACCTAAAGTATGTCATATAAGGGGGTATATCTTTACATAATTCAGGGATAAGGTTATACCGCTGCTGGAACCTGAGTCATGGAGATGTTGGGGTTAAAGAAAACCTATCCGGGGGAGGTACCTTAGATTTCAAACTATATAAGGTTATACCCTGGTTGGACAACCGAGGATCTCTTCTAAGGAGTGAAAAGTATGACCAAGGCGCCGAGGTACACGGTTGAGCCAAGGGTTCCCGAGGCGTACGAAACTACCCTGACCATTCTTGGAAAGTCTTGGCTATGATGCACTAGGCCCGAAGAAAACCCCACTTTGGGTGCAGTCTTGTAACTATAAGCCATGTAGGCATAAAGGATAAGAGGCTGTGAAAAAATCTGGTTGTTGGTAAATCTGGATGGGAGGATCTAGTCTTGTATGGCTGATGTGCCCTCCTTGAAGGGGCAACCAGGTAGAAGATAAGGGCGGCACCCTCCATTAGGGAGCCGATAAGTGTCTAAAGACGGCAATGTCATGGGGCTTTATGATCGCAAGAACATTTAGGCCTGTCATATTGTCGCGTGACAAATATTATACAAAGGAAACAAGCCATAAGAGAAAAAGTTAAGATGAGATCAATGGGTTTTTACATGAAAGTGTAAAGACGTCATGCGATTTCATCGCAAGACGGCAATGTCATATGGCTTCGTTTTCGCAAGAAAACTTAGACTTGTCATATTGTCGCAGAGAAATTGACAAAATACAAAGAAGGCAAGATCAATGGGTTTTTGCATACAAATGTAAAGACATCTTGCGATTTTGTCGCAGATAGTAAAAATTGGAAAAATAAGACCTTTAACTAGGAAGGCAAAATAAGACCAACAAAATAATCCTAAACATTAACTATTTTCTTTTAAGAATGCAAGAAAGATTTCTCAGAATACTTTGGAATTTCTCAGGAATATTATTCAGAATCATACAGCAAGATTATTCATCATATCGCAACATCATCCATAATTTCGCAAGAAATATCGCAACACAGTTCGCAAAGGAAGAAGGCAGGAAATACTTGATCATTATAAGAAAGATAATGAAGGGAAAATATGGGAGTTAATAAATAAAATATCATTATCTTTCTTGAGAATATTCAAAATACAGAGGCAAAATTGAACTCCAAAGTTACATAAAAGATACATTGCTCGCAAGAAAGAGGAAGGAAAAAGAAAACACGAGCAAAATTCAAGCTTCTGTATTCATCTCGCTATTAGTCTCGCCAGCTTCACTCTCCTTATGGCTTTGAAATAATTGGCTATTCTCATTAGTAAGATTATCTATTTGATCGATCGAGTAAGTATAAAGATTGTCTAGTCTATTATATTGGTCCATCCAAGAATCTTTTTCAGCACGAGCTTCTTCAGCGATTGACTCAAATTGAAATCTCTCCATGAGTCGTTTCTGATTTAAAACTAAATATACGAACCAAGAATTTAAGAAGGAAGCTTGAGTACAGAGAAGATGAAAATTTGCTAGAACAGAAAAACAAGAGACAGAGGAAGGAAAATTATACCTTTTAGCTCGTTATTTTTGCTGCGAAGATTCTCGCAATCAAGTGAAGAATTGCGAAGTTTTTGGAAGAGAACGTCACATTCTAAAGTCTTGGCTTGGAGATTTCTTTTAAGAAATTCAACTTCATTTTCTAAAAATGCTTGTGAATCCATTTGGTTAAGACCAAAATACTTACATAAAACCTCGCAGACGTCCTGCTTGACAGGGTCAGTAGAAGATCTCTTAGCCTCATCTAAAACATCAGACAAGACTTTAAAAGAAACATCCACTCCTATTGAAGTTTCCTTAGAAGAAGAGGAAGGTGCATATGGCGAAATAATGACAGTGGAAAGATGAAGGTTTTGATTGTTTGCAATAATTGCATCGTCAAAAGGTGGAGTATTTGGAAAAGTAACAGTTGAAGGTAATAAAGGACTGGAAGGAGTTTCATTGACAAAACTTTGGGAAATTCATTTGTCAAAAAATCAGTGGAGATAGGGATATTGGTGGTGATATTCTTGCAGATATAAGAAGGAGGTTCCATTTGCATGGTTATGGGAATAGCTCTCGCAGATGGCAGCTTGGTAATAGTAATGTTAGCTTCAAGGGACTTAACCTGGCGAGGTCGTTTGCGAGGTCTAGCAATACCCTCGTCATCCTGCGAATAATAACTTAGATAAGAAACAGAGGCAACAATATTGTTATTAAGAAGTAATGAATGTTTCTTACTACCTTATTACTCGCAGAACTCCTTTTCTTTTCAAATGGTTTTTTGTGAAGATTATGGTTTTGAATTACGGACTGGGCGTTAGGAGTTCCACTGAAGAAAAAACATAGTATGGGAATCATGAAGAATCAAATAGAAAAATTGGATAATATGAACAAAAAATGGTTTAAACAAGCAAAACCGAGTTTACTAACGTCAGAAAAGCATATACCTTGATGATTCCATTAAAGCAGTAGCAGGTGAATATGAAGAAGAAGAAAGTTGCAGATCGGGAAAATTTGCAGAGAATGAAGGAGTAAAGAAGACGAAGAAGTAAAAGGAGAAAGTTTTTTCAATGATAGAACAACCTTTTTATAGACAGAAGAGTGGTGACTGGATAATAAAGGATTAGTCGGTAAAGAAAAGATTATTCGACACGTGTAAGTGGTTACACTTAGTTTACGAGATTTTGTCAGACAAAGAAAACAAAAGATGAGTAGATGCGGGCTACGGAATTTAAGAAGGGAAGAATTTCTCATGATCTTTCCTCCTTCGCAGAAAAGACATGAGAAGAGGCAAGATGTAGGATCAGAATATCGCCACAATAATACTCCTGCGAGATTCACATCGACAGTTCTACGAATTCTTCAACGACACTTTGCGAGCGTCACAAGATAATTTAAAGAATGACGTAATAATAGGTGTAGAATACACCTAATTTACTATCCAAGAGTTTATGCTTTCTTTGCTATTTTTCTAGTAAATTATGTATTTTACGTGTGTTTTTGAGTTATTAGGTACTCTGGAGTCGCACGGAGGAAAAGGAGAAGAAATCATTCAATTTGAGCTAAAAGGGAAAAAAGGTCATTTCAATGGCGGACACTATACGGATCCCAGTCGAGGTTAAGGGGTATCTCTGTTTTGGAAAATTATTAAAGACAGCCTAGCTGTGGTTAAGGGGAGGCCAATAGGCTAGCCCTTATCAGAGTAACCAACTATTATGGAGCACCATCTTGGGGTGTATTTACCTTGGGTGTACCATTTAACCCCAAATCATATAACCCTAAAAACGATAAATATCTCTCGTTTAATGATCTTTCATTCTGCGTACACCTAAAATTGAGAGAGGAATAAAAGCAGCGGCTGCTGCTATGAGTAAGATCGAGAAGATGAGAGATTCAAATCGAGAAGAAGAATGGACAGAAGGTAGATGATGGTCTGTAGCTTAATTGAACCATGGAAGATGAATTAATACTATTAACTGCTAAAAATCAGATCAAAATGAAATCAGGGTTTGAAGAATCAGTGATGCTATGATGTCGAGAAGGTGGAAATAGGTGGAATTGAAGCAGCTAGTATTGAGAAGTTGATGCTGTCGATTAAGGGTTCGAATGGAAAAGGGGATTGAAGCCGCTGTTGAAGAAATTACGAAGAAATCGATGTTAGGGTTTCAGCAATCAATCGATGGAGATGGATGAATTCGAAGACCGGAGTTCTGGTGATGGTATGGTGGATTTGAGCTGAAATTCAGAGATGGGTTCTGTGATTTTTGGTATGTCGATGAATCAGAGATAGGGTTTGGACCAAATGGATTAATGGAGGAGTCTTGGAGCTGAATTTATGTTTGGCAGAGAGATGGCTCGAAATTGGAGCTATTTCTGTGGATTATGTTGATAGAATTAGCAAATGGAGTTGGCTCAAGAATACAATTGATGGTGGTCCCAAATTGGTTTTGGAGATTGATCAGAAGATTGGGTTCTCAAAACTGTGCTGCAAATGTTGAATGAAATAGATGTATGTTAGGGTTTTATGAGTGATTGCTACTGTGAAATTGCATGAACTGAGTTGGTAAATGCACAGAGAGCTGGAGTTTGCAGGTGCAGGTGCATTAGTTGGGTGTTGTTGCTGTGGTGGAAATTGGCAGCTGATGATGTGGGTTATGGATAATGGAGGAAGATGAGACTGGTGATGTTTGGAAGGTGGGTTTCAGTGGATGTGAAGCTTCTCATGGAGCTGTGTATCAGAGAGTGCAACTGAAATTTCCACGGAATTGATGGAGGAAATGGAATGAATGGGTCAGTGAAGAAGAGAATTTGTCAATAGCAGCTGAAGTTCTGTGGCTGAAATGGAGAATGATGAGTTAAGAGCAAGCTGGGATGTGATGATGCTGTTGATGTTGCAAGTAAACTGAAATATGGGTTGATCGAATGGAGTTGAAATTGAAACTGTAGTGTGCTGTTGATGCTGCTACTACATGAGTTAGGAGAAGCCACATAATGAGATGCATCTGGGCAGCTGAGTTGTTGAGAAATGATTGTGATGTATGGATACTGCAGTTCAGATGGTGGTATTGAGGTTCAGGTGAGATTTTGAGGTAATGGAAAAATTGCAATGGGAATGAGGAGCAGAACTAAAACTCAAGGTGCTTTAAGCATGGATCTAAATGGTTCTGCAGCTGAGTTGTTGGCGGTGTCAGAGAGACTCAGCCATCATGGCTGGGTGTGCGGGTGAAGCATGGCCATCTTGGCCGTGAACAATAAGGTTCGGTGCAAGTGGCTTGGTCGAACTAGTCGGTAGAGTTAGCCGGTGACTCGGTTTCGACTCGTTCTAACTCAGCCCCATGACCTTGACCCTTGACTAACCTTTGACTGTTAAGTTTGATTACTTTGACTCTTAGTCATGACGGTTGACCAACGGAATATTCCTTTACCGGGAGGAATTTTCAGGTTGCCGGCGGCGACAAATTCCGGCCAACTTCCGGCCAAAAACACAGTTTTCCGGCGAGCAAAAATGAAGAAATTTGGGTGGATTTCTCTCATGTGTGTGAAGACTTAGAATTGGGAATTGGATGAAAACTTGGAAGTTTTGGAGAATTGGACTAGAAATTGGAATATGGCTCAAATTGGGAAAGTGGTATTCTTTTGGAATGAGGATTCTTTTCCTACGATATGGAGAGTATTGAAGCCTATAAATAGAGGAGTTCTCTACAACTTTTTACATACATCTACTTTGGAGAAGGAGTTAAAGTGCACAAGGATTGGAGGAAGGAGCAACCATCATCTTTGCAATAAGTTTTTCTTTCTTCCTTAATTATTATTATTATTGTGTGAACTCCAAATTATGAGTAGCTAATTTTCTTATTGATTGAGGATGAATTCCTAGTTCTTAATATTTGATTTGAGTTTTGTTTCAATTCTACTTTGAAGTTTTTCATATGATTATCGATTGTTTTTACTAATATTAATGTTTATGATTGATTGATAGGTTGTTTGGAGTGCACGCTAAATTGACTTGTTAATTTAATCTAAAGCTAGTGAAAGTTAGGGAATATGTAATAGTTTCTTGACTCTTTACACAAGTAGAAAACACAAGACCTTGCGGAGGGATTCCGTGGAGCCATTGTGTGTGAAAACAACGCTAGAAAGTAGACCAAGCGAACCGAGTCTAACTACTAGTACTAAACCTAAGTTCACAAATCTTAATGTGTTCGAGGAATTACATCTTGTAAGCGAACCTCAAGGTGGTTATTTTGAATAGAATCTGATAACTAAGCGAACTTGTTACTCGGTGAAATAAGGAATTCTGGGGTTATCTAAGCGAACCTGCTATCCTACGGTTGGTGATAATATATGACTAATAAAAAGTGGAAAAGAACATAACTTTAATCATTGTTTTGCAGCAAAGAAGGATTCCTTGATCTATTCTCTTTCATTGATTTCAACTTACACTTTTAATTACTTTGTTTATTTCTTTTGCTTTATAAGTTTTACAACCAATACCCCCCTTTTCGTGACAATTTGACAACTAATAATCTCTTGCTCCTCGTGGGATCGACCTTGACTACCCTATATTACTCTTTAATTAGGTAGTAAAGTATTAATTAATTTGTTGTGGTTACGACACGCGTACAAATTTTGGCGCCGTTGCCGGGGAGCAACGGGCGATTTTAGTTGTTTTTATTTTTCTTTTTGCTTTATTCTTGCTTTGTTAGATTCTATATTGTATCTAACTTAGTTTTGTGAACCTTGCTGTAGGTACTATATCTTTGGTGAATGCTTCAAGGGGGAAGACCGAGTCCAATTAGAATACGTGTTCGATCCGGCACTCAACTAAGGGACTTTATTCGAGCGGTTAACACTCCGCTTCCTCGTTCTACATCAAGTGAATTCGCAGATTCAGACATAAAAGAAGAAGCAATGGGTGATCGTACACTCAAGGACCTAGCTTCTCACAAGCTCGATACTCAACAATGGTGTATCCAAACTAACTCAACTTTCGAGATCAAGCCGGGATTGATTAGATAATTACCAAAGTTCCATGGCATGGTGAATGAAGACCCAAACAAGCATCTTATGGACTTCAACACCATAGTCACGTCCATGCTTCCACCGAATACTAATGCGGATGGAGCAATATTGAAAGCGTTTCCGTTCTCTTTGGTGGGCAATGCTAAGGAATGGTTATACTATTTGCCTTCCGGAAGTATCACAACATGGAATGGGATGAAGAAACTTTTCCTCGAGAGATATTTTCCCGCATCAAAGGCTACTCAAATTCGCAAAGAAATTTGTGGGATCAAGCAACATGTGGGAGAGTCATTATATGAATGTTGGGATCGATACAAGAGATTGGTGGCAAGTTGTCCACACCATCAATTTAGTGACGCCATGATAATCCAATACTTCTATGAAGGTCTCCAAACAAGTGATAGATATCTTCTTGACGCCGCCGGTGGTGGTGCACTAGTTAACAAAACGGTGGCCGAAGCTACCGAGTTGATTGAAAGTATGGCGGCAAACTCGCAACAATTCTATGCAAGAGGTGATTCAATGGTTAAGTTGGTGCATGAGGTTAGTGACTCGTCTTCACAATCCGATCAACGGTTAAACAACATAGAGAGGGTAGTGCAACGATTGGCCGCGGTAATTATTCCGGATGATGAAACCGAACAAGTAAATGCTTTATATCCAAATCCAAGGCCAAGGTACGATCCATATTACAATACTTACAATCCCGGTTGGAAGGATCATCCCAACTTTAGCTATGCAAACAAGCAAGCGGCGGCTCCTAATCCATATGCACAACAAGGTGGACTCCAACAATCACGTTTCCAACCTCAACAACAACAATTCCAACCACAACAAGTCAAGGAGCAAGATTCTTCGAATAATGACAAGTTGAATGTGATAATGCAAAGCATGCAAGGTCTCACTTCTATGTTACAACAAACCCAACAAAAGACCGATTCGGCAATCAAGGATTTTCAAACTCAAATGGGACAATTGGCAACCGACATGAACTTAATGAAAGCTCAAGCATCCACAAAGCTTCCTTCGCAACCCATTGTTAATCCAAGAGAGAATGTTAGTGCGGTTACTTTACGAAGTGGAAGACAGGTGGAGAGTCCAACTCGTCATGAAGAAGCTAGTGAAGAGGTAGTCAAAGATAAGGAGGATGCCGAACCAAAGGAGAAATCAACACCAACCGCCCAATCCAAGGAACTGGTTCCTACTTTCACTACTCCACCTCCTTTTCCTAGTCGTTTTGCTAAATCCAAGAAGGAAGCTCAAGACAAGGCACTCATGGATATCTTCAAGAAGATCGAAATCAACATCCCCTTCATAGAGGCCATCAAGACAATGCCAAGGTATGCTAAGTTCATGAAGGATTTATGCACAAATAAGGATAGGTTGCTTGATAATGAAATTACTAAAGTTGGCGAAAGTGCGTCGGCTATGCTTTTGAAGAAGATGCCTACAAAGTGCACGGATCCCGGTGGTTTCACGGTGCCAATTACTATTGGTAAGGAAAGGTTTGAACATGCTTTACTTGATTTGGGAGCTTCCATTAGTGTGATGTCGGCCAATATTTATGACTCCTTGAATCTTGGACCGTTGAAAGAGACACGAGTTATTATCCAACTAGCAAACAAGTCTAACATCTATCCAAAGGGACTTGTAGAAGACGTTCTAGTGCAAGTGAATGAGTTAATTTTTCCGGTGGATTTCTTTGTGGTGGATATGGACAACAATGAGAATCGTTCGTCTACTTCTCTACTTCTTGGGAGGCCATTTATGAGGACCGCAAAGAAGAAGATTGATGTTGATAAGGGTACACTCACTATAGAATTCGACAAGGAAGTAATACACTTCAACATATTTGAAGCCATGCGCTACCCAAGTGATGTGCATTCCTCTTACTCCATTGATGTGGTTGGTTCATTAGCGCAACAAATGGTGGAATTGAATCGAGAGGACGAACTTGATGTGGTGTTGCAAAAGAGCATTGAATTGGACGTCCACGGCTTGCCTATCTTGGATGTTTAAATTTCCATGGAATTGGTGGAGACGTGTGGTGCTTTGAAGGCATTACAAGAATCTAAGGGTAATGTTTCCTATATCTCTTTACCCGTGAATGATGAATTACTTGTACCATCTATTGTGAAGGCGCCTAAACTATAATTGAAGCCACTTCCGGATCATTTGAAGTATGCATTCTTGGGAGATGGAGAGGAGCTTCCGGTGATTATTTCAAAGAACCTCACACCGGTACAAGAAGACCGTTTGCTTAGAGTCTTGAAAGAGCACAAAACGGCTATTGGTTGGACAATTGCGGGTATCAAGGGTATTAGTCCATCCATATGCATGCATAGGATTCTAATGGAAGAGAACGTGAAGCCGGTACGTGACTCTCAACGTAGGCTTAATCCTCCCATGATGGAGGTTGTGAAGAAAGAGATACTCAAATTGCTAAATGCGGGGGTGATCTACCCAATTTCCGATAGCAAATGGGTTAGTCCGGTACAAGTGGTGCCAAAGAATTCCGGTGTTACGGTTGTTCGAAATCAAGACGATGAACTTGTTCCTACAAGAGTTCAAACCGGTTGGAGAGTGTGCATTGATTATAGAAAGCTTAATTCCGCAACCCGAAAGGATCACTTTCCTTTACCTTTCATTGATCAAATGTTGGAGCGGTTAGTGGGGCATTCTTATTATTGTTTCTTAGATGATTATTCGGGATACAATCAACTTGTTATTGCACCGGAGGACCAAGATAAAACCACTTTTACTTGTCCGTTTGGAACGTTTGCGTATAGACGGATGCCGTTTGGTCTTTGCAATGCACCTGCTACTTTCCAAAGATGCATGGTAAGTATATTCTCGGATTACGTGGAGCGCATTATTGAGGTATTTATGGACGACTTTAGTGTTTATGGCAATTCTTTTGATATTTGTTTAAACAACCTTGAACTAGTTCTTAAACGATGCATAGACACTAACCTTGTTCTTAATTGGGAGAAATTTCATTTTATGGTAAACCATGGCATAGTACTTGGTCACATTGTGTCCTCTCAAGGGCTTGAAGTGGACAAGTCAAAGATAGATTTAATAAGAAACTTACAATATCCCACTTCGGTGAGGGAAGTTCGTTCATTTCTTGGTCATGCAGGTTTCTATAGGCGATTTATCAAGGATTTCTCAAAAATCTCCATGCCGATGTGCAAGTTACTACAAAAGGAGGTACCTTTTGACTTCAACAAGGAATGCAAGGATGCTTTTGACAAATTGAAAGCAATGTTGACAAGTGCGCCAATTATCAAGTCACCGGATTGGAATCTTCCATTTGAACTAATGTGTGATGCTAGTGATTATGCGGTTGGAGCCTTTTTGGGTCAAAGAGTGGACAAGTTGTCCCATGTTATATATTATGCATCTAGGACCCTTAATGATGCACAAATCAACTATTCTACCATGGAAAAGGAGTTATTGGCTATTGTGTTTGCATTAGAAAAGTTCCGCTCATACTTGGTGGGTACAAAGGTTATTGTGTATTCCGATCATGCGGCACTTAGATACTTAATAAAGAAGAAAGAAGCTAAGCCAAGACTAATCCGGTGGATCCTATTACTACAAGAGTTCGACATAGAAATTCGAGATAAGAAAGGTGTGGAGAATACCGTTGCGGATCATCTTAGTAGACTTGTTATGTCTCAAGAAGAACTACCATTACAAGACCGCTTTCCGGACGAACAACTTTTCTCCTTGGAAGAATCAACACCTTGGTATGCGGATATAGTGAATTATTTGGTGACAAGGAAAGTACCTAGCACAATGTCTAACTTCCAAAAGATGAAGCTTAAGAAGATAGCGAAGCAATATGTGTGGGATGAACCATACTTATGGAAATATGGCGTTGATCAAATCATACGAAGGTGCGTACCTAACTCCGAATTTCAATCTATTCTCTCCTTTTGTCATACTTTTGCATGTGGTGGCCATTTTGGTTCTAAACGTACCGCTCTCAAGGTTCTTGAAAGTGGATTTTATTGGCCCACCTTGTTTGAAGATTCATATGTTTTTTGTAAATCGTGTGATAGATGTCAAAGAACGGGCAATCTAGGTGCTCGAAATCAAATGCCAATCACACCAATTCTCGCCGTAGAGATTTTTGATGTGTGGGGAATTGATTTTATGGGCCCTTTTGTCAATTCGAATGGAAATTTTTATATACTTCTTGCCGTAGATTATGTTTCTAAATGGGTGGAGGCTAGAGCCACCAAAACTAATGATTCTCAAGTTGTTTGTGATTTTGTAAGAGAAAACATATTTACTAGGCACGGCACACCAAGAGTGGTGATAAGCGGTGGATGCTCGCATTTCAAGAAGTCTTTTCATGCTCTCCTCAAGAAGTACAACATAACACACAAGATTGGTACGCCTTACCATCCACAAACTAGTGGACAAGCGGAAATTTCAAACCGTGAAATCAAGTCCATCCTTGAGAAAACAGTGAATACGACAAGGAAAGATTGGAGATTTAAGCTCAATGATGCACTTTGGGCGTATAGAACGGCGTACAAAACACCAATTGGTATGTATCCATATAGGTTGGTTTATGGAAAAGCTTGTCATCTTCCGGTTGAACTTGAACAAAAGGCTTATTGGGCGATAAAGAAATGCAATATGGAGTATGATGAAGCGGGGAAACAAAGAAAGTTGCAACTAAATGAGCTAGAGGAGATACGTAATGATGCTTACGAGAGTGCCCGGATTTACAAAGAAAAGACCAAGCTTTTTCATGACAAGATGATTTCTCGGAAAAGTTTTGTTGTGGGGCAAAAAGTTCTTTTATTTAATACTCGTTTATGTTTATTTACGGGTAAGCTTAAGTCCCGTTGGGTGAGACCATTTATTGTTACTAATGTTTATGATCATGGTGCAGTTGAAATTGTTAGTGAAAAAACAGGACAACCCTTGAAAGTCAACGGCCATAGGTTGAAGCCATATTATGAGAACTTTCCAACGGAGCATGTGGACGTGATTGGATTTCGAGATGTGCTCCCTCTAGAGGAGTAATGTGAAGCAAGAGCTATGTCGGGCCGTCGACTTTAAAACAAGCACTAAGTGGGAGGCAACCCACCGGTTTTGTATCTCTTATCCTTTTACTTTTTATTTTTATTTGCTTTTTGTTTTTTTTGTGTGTTTATTTTTCTTGTTTCATATCATATTAGGATTTCCCACCTTGATTTTACTTGGATGATTCAATTACATTGAGGACAATGTAAGGTTTAAGTGTGGGGGAGTGGCTAAGCATATATTTTTGCATATAAAAAAAAAAGAGAATTTTTTTCGCATAAAACTTTCAACTTTTAGAGATTTTAGAGTCACTAGCATACTTCTAGGTATGTTTACATAGAGAATTCTGACCGACATAATTGAACTTGGAAATGTTAGGGAACTACGTTCGATTTCTTGCTTGTTAGAGTGTTAAATAATGGATTTAATCATGCCGGTGATGCAAATTTGGTGCAGGGAGAAGTGCGTTATTAGAGTTGCTGATCAATAATTAGTGGAGACTACCCATTTTCATATCATGTGAGGCACCGACCAGAAATTATTCCATGACTAAAGAGATTCTTTTGAGTGTGTGTCACCGTACGTTAATTCCGGGTAGAATGGTGAGCTACCAAATTTCACACCAATTTCAGCACTATTTTGATCTCTTGAGTGCTAATCTTTGTCAATCATGAGGGTGACGTCTATAGATGAAAGCTTCCTTCTTGTAGTTCGATTTGCAGTTAGCACCATTCTCTCTGTCGACAACAACGGGTCCATAGAAACATCACAATTATCAACAAGGGAGCGACATCAAAATCTACAAGGAAATTTGAAAAGGTTCAAGGTTTGCAAGCAACAATGAAACAAGAGAAGAGCAAATTTCATATTCAAGTAAAGCAACATACAATGAGCAGATTTTACATACATGTTGAAGACTTAAAATGCAATGAGGTAATTCTATATCCAAGTATTAAGACTTATTTACAAAAGCGAAGAAAAGCAAAAGGTGAGAATTATTGAAATTTATGATTTCGAGACGATACAAGTTGTGAAGAATCAAGCGGTAAAGTACTTTTCCACGGCCATGGTTTATTTTATTTTTCACTTTGTTTTGTATTTTGTTTCTCTTGTCTAAAAAAGAAAAAGAAAAAAAGAATGAAAGAATGAAAGAAAAAAAAAATAGAAAAAGAAAAGAAAGAAAAAATATATATATATGAGACAAGAGAAATATCTATTATTGTTTTGTTTTGAATAAGCCGTGGGGAAGGAAAATCTATAATGAAGTTTCAAGCGACAAGGAGTTAAGGAAAAAGGTTACAAATTGTTAAGGATTTATGAAGCTAAAGAGTTTATCACCAATAGTTGAAGCCGAAGACCAAGAAGATGAAGACAAGAAGATGAAGATAAGTGGTTGATTTCCTTTCTTAGAGATCGTTAGAAAAATGGTTTTTCAAAATATTAAAAGATGTGGGTTTTTCAAAATTTCGGAAGTTATCCTTCCCACCATTCAACGTGTTGCAGGAATTCTCTCTTCATTCCTACCTGCGCACATGTGAGACCCATAAAAAAGCCGTCTTTTTGAGTGAAATTATCATAAAATCCTTTTTGGTGAGGTAGAAGTCGAGGCGAAATGCTTATTGGTCATTTCTCAAACACGTGTTCTCTCATTATGGTGTGGTTATTTCTCACTCAACATTTAAGAATGAGAATATGTTCTTTAGTATTTCTAACTTCTTATTACTAGCATGCAGAAACTCTATGTCTTCATAACTCTTAGGATTCTTGGGACGCTGGAACGCTTTGAAGTTGTGAGTTTTAATTTGATTTGCTCGAGGACTAGCAAAGTCTAAGTGTGGGGGAATTTGATAGGTGTAGAATACACCTAATTTACTATCCAAGAGTTTATGCTTTCTTTGCTATTTTTCTAGTAAATTATGTATTTTACGTGTGTTTTTGAGTTATTAGGTACTTTGGAGTCGCACGGAGGAAAAGGAGAAGAAATCATTCAATTTGAGCTAAAAGGTCATTTCAGGGGCGGACACTATACGGATCCCAGTCGAGGTTAAGGGGCATCTCTGTTTTGGAGAATTATTAAAGACAGCCTAGTTGTGGTTAAGGGGAGGCCAATAGGCTAGCCCTTATCAGAGTAACCAACTATTATGGAGAACCAGCTTGGGGTGTATTTACCTGGGGTGTACCATTTAACCCCAAATCATATAACCCTAAAAACGAGAAATATCTCTCGTTTAATGAGCTTTCATTCTGCGTACACCTAAAATTGAGAGAGGAATAAAAGCAGCGGCTGCTGCTGTGAGTAAGATCGAGAAGATGAGAGATTCAAATAGAGAAGAAGAATGGACAGAAGGTAGATGATGGTCTGTAGCTTAATTGAACCATGGAAGATGAATTAATACTATTGACTGCTAAAAATCAGATCAAAATGAAATCAGGGTTTGAAGAATCAGTGATGTTATGATGTCGAGAAGGTGGAAATAGGTGGAATTGAAGCAGCTAGTATTGAGAAGTTGATGCTGTCGATTAAGGGTTCGAATGGAAAAGGGGATTGAAGCCGCTGTTGAAGAAATTACGAAGAAATCGATGTTAGGGTTTCATCAATCAATCGATGGAGATGGATGAATTCAAAAACCAGAGTTCTGGTGATGGTATGGTGGATTTGAGCTGAAATTCAGAGATGGGTTCTGTGATTGTTGGTCTGTCGATGAATCAGAGATGGGGTTTGGACCAAATCGATTAATGGAGGAGTCTTGGAGCTGAATTTATGTTTGGCAGAGAGATGGCTCGAAATTGGAGCTATTTCTGTGGATTATGTTGATAGAATTAGCAAATGGAGTTGGCTCAAGAATACAGTTGATGGTGGTCCCAAATTGGTTTTGGAGATTGATCAGAAGATTGGGTTCTCAAAACTGTGCTGCAAATGTTGAATGAAATAGATGTATGTTAGGGTTTTATGAGTGATTGCTACTGTGCAATTGCATGAACTCAGCTGGTAAATGCACAGAGAGATGGAGTTTGCAGGTGCAGGTGCATTAGTTGGGTGTTGTTGCTGTGGTGGCAATTGGCAGCTGATGATGTGGGTTATGGCTAATGGAGGAAGATGAGACTGGTGATGTTTGGAAGGTGGGTTTCAGTGGATGTGAAGCTTCTCATGGAGCTGTGTATCAGAGAGTGCAACTGAAATTTCCACGGAATTGATGGAGGAAATGGAATGAATGGGTCAGTGAAGAAGAGAATTTGTCAATAGCAGCTGAAGTTCAGTGGATGAAATGGAGAATTATGAGTTAAGAGCAAGCTGGGATGTGATGATGCTGTTGATGTTGCAAGTAAACTGAAATATGGGTTGATCGAATGGAGTTGAAATTGAAGCTGTAGTGTGCTGTTGATGCTGCTACTGCATGAGTTAGGAGAAGCCACAGAATGTGATGCATCTGGGCAGCTGAGTTGTTGAGAAATGATTGTGCTGTATGGATACTGCAGTTCAGATGGTGGTATTGAGGTTCAGGTGAGATTTTGAGGTAATAGTGCAGCTGCAATGGGAATGAGGAGCAGGAACTAAAACTCAAGGTGCTTTAAGCATGGATCTAAATGGTTCTGCAGCTGAGTTATTGGCAGTGTGCAGGAGACTCAGCCATCATGGCTGGGTGTGTAGGTGAAGCATGGCCATCTTGGCCATGAACAATAAGGTTCAGTGCAAGTGGCTTGGTCAGAACTAGTCAGCCGAGTTAGCCAGCTGACTCGGTTCTGACTCGTTCTAACTCAGCCCCATGACCTTGACCCTTGACTAACCTTTGACCGTTAAGTTTGATTACTTTGACTGTTAGTCATGATGGTTGACCAACGGAATATTCCTTTACCGGGAGGAATTTTCAGGTTGCCGGCGACGACAAATTCCGGCCAACTTCCGGCCAAAAACACATTTTTCCGGCGAGCAAAAATGCAGAATTTTGGGTGGACTTCTCTCATGTGTGTGAAGACTTAGAATTGGGAATTGGATGAAAACTTGGAAGTTTTGGAGAATTGGACTAGAAATTGGAATATGGCTCAAATTGGGAAAGTGGTATTTTTTTGGAATGAGGATTCTTTTCCTACAAAGATATGGAGAGTATTGAAGCCTATAAATAGAGGAGTTCTCTACAACTTTTTACATACATCTACTTTGGAGAAGGAGTTAAAGTGCACAAGGATTGGAGGAAGGAGCAACCATCATCTTTGCAATAAGTTTTTCTTTCTTCCTTAATTATTATTATTATTGTGTGAACTCCAAATTATGAGTAGCTAATTTTCTTATTGATTGAGGATGAATTCCTAGTTCTTAATATTTAATTTGAGTTTTGTTTCAATTCTACTTTGAAGTTTTTCATATGATTATCGATTGTTTTTACTAATATTAATGTTTATGATTGATTGATAGGTTGTTTGTAGTGCACGCTAAATTGACTTGTTAATTTAATCTAAAGCTAGTGAAAGTTAGGGAATACGTAATAGTTTCTTGACTCTTTACACAAGTAGAAAACACAAGACCTTGCGGAGGGATTTCGTGGAGCAATTGTGTGTGAAAACAACGCTAGAAAGTAGACCAATCGAACTGAGTCTAACTACTAGTACTAAACCTAAGTTCACAAATCTTAATGCGTTCGGGGAATTACATCTTGTAAGCAAACCTCAAGGTGGTTCATTTGAATAGAATCTGATAACTAAGCGAACCTGTTACTCGGTGATATAAGGAATTCTGGGGTTAGCTAAGCGAACCTGCTATCCTACGGTTGGTGATAATCTATGACTAATAAAAAGTGGAAAGAACATAACTTTAATCATTGTTTTGCAGCGAAGAAGGATTCCTTGATCTATTCTCTCTCATTGATTTCAACTTACACTTTTAATTACTTTGTTTATTTCTTTTGCTTTATAAATTTTACAACCAATACCCCCCTTTTCGTGATAATTTGACAACTAATAATCTCTTGCTCCTCGTGGGATCGACCTTGACTACCCTATATTACTCTTTAATTAGGTAGTAAAGTATTAATTAATTTGTTGTGGTTACGACATGCGTACACGTAACAACTGACGATTGAAGAAACATGGGAAGAGCGTGATTGTCATGCGATGGTTACAACACTTGCGAGAGTTAGCATTATAACTACCGCGAGAACATCGCAAGCCAGATCCGAAATTAAAGGACAACTTAGCTGTCATCCACTATGTAATTATCCTATATAAAGAGACCCAGTAGATTCAGAAAAGGATGATGTATTTTTGAGTGTTGAGAAAGCCTTGAGGAGATAGAAAATTCAAGAGAGCGGTTGTATTCTTGATCTTCTTCCATTTCTTGTAAATATTTCTGAGAATCAAATAATAAAGTGTTGTTTTAATCATCAAACATGTGTTAATTACTGTAAATTCTTATCAAGGGTGTAGTGTAGGATTTCCTGCAACTACATTGTAAGTTCTTATATGGCACAAAGCAGGAATTGAAGAGATGTAATTATGAATAATTTGGTAATATTACTACTCAGATAACCAAAATAGAAGATCAGATCTCTTCTCTCCTAGCAAATGGTCATAATTTGTCTTCTGATAGTGTTATTGAATTAAATAAAAAACTAACTTTTTGGTATGATGCAGATGAAGTCTATTGGAGAATAAGAGAAAAAATGGAGATAGGAATACAAGATGTTTTCACAACAAAGCCAATTTCAGGAAAAAGAAAACTCAAATTAATACTCTACAAAATGATTTAGGTATTTGGTTGTCTGATAGGAAAGATATTGCTGATACTCTTACGTCTCATTACCTTAATATGAGTAGAAGTATTAATCCACCTAATCCTGCCAATTATCTAGATTATATTGCTCCTTGTATTACAGCTGTGGATAATATAATGCTCACTAAAATTCTTACTCATGAGGAAGTCAAGTTCATTGTTTGTGGAATGCAACCTTGGACCACACCAGGACCAGATGGTTTTTCACCTAGTTGGACACAATTGGAGATGCCACTGTAAGTATGGTTCAATCTATTTTTCACTTCGAGCATATGTTGAAGAAAATGAATCATAATTTTACTGCTTTAATACCAAAAGTCAATTTTCCTAAGAGTGTTGTATATTTTAGACCAATAAGTTTGTATAATGTGGTCTATAAAATAATATCTAAGCTTATTGCTAGTAGATTGAAAACACTTCTTAATAAAATTATCACTCCTTATCAAACTACATTACTTACTGGTAGGTTAATCACAGATAACATTGTGATTGCTCATGAACTTATAGACACTATGAAAAAACCAAATCTCAAAAAGGTTGGATGGTTGTCAAGTTGGACATGTCCAAAGCATTTGATAGGATAGAGTGGTCTTTCTTGCTAGCTACTCTTAATAAATTAGGTTTTTTTGATGAGTGGTGCACCATGATAGAATAATGTTTGTATACAGTGTCCACATCCATTATGCTTAATGGTTCACCTGGTGAATGTTATAAGCCTCAAAGAGGATTGAGACAAGGTGATCCCTTGTCTCCATATCTCTTTATTCTATGTATGGATTCCTTCTCTAGAGCATTGTTAAATGCTGAATAATGTAGTGATATTCATGGTATGAAAGTTACTACTCCTAGTCCTTCTGTTTCCAAATGGGATTTTTTTTTGCAGATGATTGCCTAATCTTCACCAAGGAAAATCCTAAAGAAGCTAGACATCTAGCTAAAATCATAGAGCAGTTTAGCTTATTCTCTGGAAAATCTGTCAATTTTGACAAATCAAGTATGGCCTTCATTCTTAAAGTTCCTAACACTGCTAAAAATGAGATTGCTACTATCTTACAGATAAAGAAGTTGGCACTGAATGACAAATATCTTGGAGTACCTATGAATCTTCGAAAAAGAAAAAAAGATGCAAACTTTTGGTGGTCTCCTAGATAGATTTTGTTTTAAGTTACATCCTTGGCAATCTAAATTTCTTAGCAAGCCAGAGAGAACTATTCTCACTCAGAAAGTGTTAGGGTCAATAGCTAGCCATCATCTTGATGGTCTCCCAATGCCAAGAAAATTAACAGATAAAATAGATGTTATACAGAGAAGGTTTTTGCGGAACAAAAAGAAAAATGCTATAGGAGGGTATCTTAAAAAGTGAGAGGAAGTTGCTAAACCTAAATTCCAGGGAGGAATGGGTATAAAAAGAACTGAATATGTCAACAAAGCGCTATTAACTAAATTATCTTGGAGGATGGTTAATTCTCCAGATGATGTATGGGTAAAAATTCTTAGCAGCAAATATTTTCCTGATGTGAATCCATTCCATGGTGCAATTGCTACCAATGACTCTTGGATTTGAAGGGGCATATGTGAAGGTATGGAATATGTTAAGAGATATAGTTGTTGGGAAGTCACCCATGGGAAGAATATATCTATTTGGAAGGATAGATGAGTGATCTCTATTGATAGACATTTGGATTCTAGATTCAGTTCAGTGAACATATGCAATGTTAACCATCTTATGGAGGACTCAAAAGTCTGGAATGTTAGTACTCTTGAGACTCTTTTTTATCGGGAGACTGTTAATGAGATTAGAAAAATTAGAATACCTGAGAATGGTAATGATACTCTTAGATGGTTGCCTGAGCACAGTGGTCTTCACTGTGAAATAAGCCGATAAGGTTATTTTGAATGAATCTCAATCTAACATTGTTTATCATAATGCAGGTGCAGTTAACTGGAAAGATTTTTGGAAACACAAATTGCTGGCCATGATATTACATTTCTTGTGGAAATGCATATCTAAGTGCCTTCTAACAGGTGATACAATAGGGAGATATCATGGGAATAATGCTAGTACTTGTCCTTTTTGTGGTTCTCGTCTTGAAACAATGCATTATATTTTCTTTGAATACAGTACTGCTAAAGAAACATAGAGATTAGCGGATAATAATCTTGCTAATGGTATTATCAATGTAAACTTTGATGATTGGTTGATTAATTGTTTTGTTGCGACTATTCCAAGAAATTTACAGGGTATACTAAAAGGATTTCATAAGGAAGTTATCATTGTATGGCATATCTGGAAAGCTAAGTGTTGCTTAGTCTTTGAAAAAATTTAGCCAAATGCAGGAAGTATTGTCAATAAAATATCTAAATACTTTGCAGATTAGGAATCTTCTTGTCCTGATCTTTATCAAATTAATAATAACATTGTTGTTCTCCGGAATGTATATTGGAAACCTCCCTTACTTAATGTACTGAAAGTCAATTTTGATGCTGCTTTTGACAGAGATACTTGAAATGCAGGATTAAGACTAATTATTAGAGATTTTGCAGGTGTACAACACGAAACTCGATCCTCGTCAACAATGACAACAAATGCAGGGGAAGTATAGGCTGCTGGAGCTCTAATGTCTGTCTAATGTGCTAGGGAGGTAGGAATCAGAAGACTTCATCTAGAGGGAGACTGTCAGAATGTAATATGGCAATCAATGGAGCAAGAAATTCAATCAAATGGACCACCAACAACTAGATTGAAGATATCTTAGTTTCGTTGAATAATAATTATGAGTCTTGGATATGTACTTTTGAACCAAGAGATGCAAATAATGTAGCGCAGCATAACTAAGCATGCGATGAATACAAGTAATATGTCTAATTGGTGAATACACTCAACCAGATTTGAATAATTTGATTTTAAGTGAAATGTATTATCTTTCTTATTTAAAAAGAAAAAATAATTTTAGCAATATTTTTATTTAAGCCTTATGTTTAATTTCATATTTAAAAACTCATTAGTTATTAAACAAAATTTTGATGGTTTTGTAAACCAGTGTGCAAAGATGGTATTGAGGTTTGGTGATTGGAAAACATCAACCAGCAAATTAGTAAAGTCAAGCCTCCAATAAAAGTTCCCCAAAGTGGGCAAGAAAATGCCAAAGACTAGCTAAGTTGTTCTCTGGTAAGGTTATAAATGTCCTACTCGATATTTTTTCCTATGGATATTGTTTTTCCTTAAAAGGTTTCTGATGTGACCTTCCTAAGTTATACCCCGGTGGTCCTAATCCTAATTCTAGTGCTTCGGGAGTCAGTGGTTGCCATCGGATTCATGAACCAATGAGTCCATGACTCAGCCAGGTTTGACTTTTATAAATTTAACTTTGAACTACGTGTCACTTTGCTTTTGCCTCGTGTAACAAAAAGTTATAACGTGTCCTGATCGTACTTTCTAGCCCCGTAGCTAAAACATGGTTCCTGATAACAATTTCAAACTCAACCCACTAGTCCATTTTTCTACCCTATGAAGTAGTCAAGTGAGGATTAATAGGGAGATAAAACCAAAAGCGGAATACCAGAAACAAGAATTCCAAGGCGCCGTTGGATAGTTTTTGATTAACAACCAAAACAGTGTCTGGTTTTGCATAAACCCCACAATTATATGAACAATAATCATCTCTTCATATAAATACCACCGCAAGCATCTTCATTTCCACCATAACAAAAAAAAAGTCAGAAACACAGAACAAATCAAGATCAACTAGAAATTTTTTAAAAAAATGGCAAACACAACTGGTCAAGTCATCAAATGCAAAGGTAAGCTCTATCTTAAGCTACTCTGTTTTTCATATGATTTCTGGCAAAAATGTAAGTGATATTAGCTGTTTGGTTGCTTGATGATTAATGGAGTATTATGGGTTTTGTAGCTGCTGTTGCATGGGAAGCAGGGAAACCACTAGTAATTGAAGAAGTAGAAGTTGCACCACCACAAGATATGGAAGTTCGTATCAAGATTCTTTTCACTTCACTCTGTCACACTGATGTCTACTTCTGGGAAGCCAAGGTAATAAAGTTTTCATCAATTTTGGAAACATCACAATTTATCTTAATACCCATCACTTACATTCTAATGAAGAACATATTTAACACACTAATTTTACGTTAAAATTGATGATTTATCGAGTTTTTTAATGTAATTGATGCTGAAAGATTGCTTCTTTTTGGGAAATTGCAGGGACAGACACCCGTATTTCCTCGAATTTTGGGTCATGAAGCTGGAGGGTATGTAAATTTTATTAACAGAACCATAATTTTTTTTCTTTTCAAAATCTATGCTTTTTCAGAAATTTTATAGCAGTAATGTGATTATAATTTATGTCTCTAATTGAGTTTTAATTGTGGGGTTGTGGATATTTCAGGATTGTTGAAAGTGTTGGTAAGGGTGTGACAGATTTGCAACCAGGAGATCACGTACTTCCTGTATTCACTGGAGAATGTAAGGAATGTCGGCACTGTAAATCAGAAGAGAGCAATATGTGTGATCTGCTTAGAATCAACACTGACAGAGGTGTAATGTTGAATGATGGACAATCAAGGTTCTCAATCAATGGCAAACCGATTTACAATTTCGTCGGGTGCTCTACGTTTAGTGAGTACACAGTTGTTCATGTTGGTTGTCTTGCTAAGATCAATCCCGAAGCTCCTCTTGACAAAGTTTGTATTCTTAGTTGTGGGATCTCTACAGGTTAGGATTTTAATTCCGTGGAAATGTCATTTTTGTATCTCAATTGATTTGATTCCTACAAGTTGTTATTGAATTTTGGTGGTGTATTTGTGTTTTCCAGGTCTTGGTGCTACTCTGAATGTAGCGAAACCAAAAAAAGGTTCGACTGTTGCTGTTTTCGGATTGGGAGCTGTTGGCCTTGCTGTAAGAAATTTACTTTTCTTTTGAGGATTGTGCATGTTGAAAATTCCTGAATAGACAAATCTAGTACTGTGGTTGTTTTGTTCCATTTTCATTAAAATGTTGCATCTAATAGAGTTTATATTTGATTAGGCTTGTGAAGGGGCTAGACTCTCTGGTGCTTCGAGGATAATTGGGGTTGATTTGAATGCTAATAGATTTAATGAAGGTGAAACGAACAAAATTACTCGATTTATTGATTTTATACAGTTCTTGTTTTGCAATTCATTCTCATTTCCATGGTTTGGCTTAAATATATGTGGGAACTGAATTGCTGTCTTTCCTCCTTTTACCAGCGAAGAAATTTGGTTGTACAGAGTTCGTGAATCCAAAGGACCACACAAAACCAGTCCAAGAGGTTTGCTCACTGAAATGCATAATGTTAATGAATCAGCTAAAAAACTTGTTTCGTCGAATTGATATCTTATTGATTCTGGTTTGATGAATAGGTGATTGCTGAGATGACTGATGGAGGGGTAGACCGCAGTATTGAGTGTACAGGGAGTATCCAAGCCATGATCTCTGCATTTGAATGCGTTCATGATGTAAGCTCTTTTCTGTGTCTCGAAATTGTTTTTGTGTTGGTATAGTTCACATGTATGTTTTAAATTTTGTGAATCTCAATGGAAACATCAATACATCCTTTCACTTACAGCACCCATAAGTCGATGACTTGCAATGTTAATGAAATTGTTTAACTTGTTGTGTGGACAGGGATGGGGTGTTGCAGTTCTCGTCGGTGTGCCAAACAAGGACGACGCATTCAAAACTCACCCAATGAATCTGTTGAATGAGAGAACTCTCAAAGGTACCTTCTTCGGAAACTACAAGCCACGGTCAGACCTTCCGTCTGTTGTGGAAATGTACATGAAAAAGGTAAAAATAAGCCTCAGTTTCCTCAGCATTGCCATAATGCAATTTTTTTAGCTCCATTGTATATTTCCATAATCCTGTATTTTAATTTGATTATGATTTTTTTTATTTGTGTAGGAACTTGAACTGGAGAAATTCATTACCCATGAAGTTCCCTTTGCCGACATTAACAAAGCCTTCGATATTATGCTTAAAGGAGAAGGTCTGAGGTGCATTATCCGCATGGAGTGATCCAAGCAAGGTCATCTATCTTATGGCCTGTCATTTATGGTTCTGTGTTCCAAAATAGTATTGTGATTTTGTGAGATGCTACATTTGTGCCTGGCTTGAGAATTGGGAGTAGATTCTGCAATAATGTAGTTTGTCTTTTAATTTGTTGCTGGAACTTGTGTAGTGATGGTTTCCACTTGATGTTGTTTCTCTATTGCGTTTATACATAAAAATGTTTTGTTTCAAGGCCTGCCAAATTTCTACTTGCACAAACCATTCTCTTGTCTTTCTATGGTGCTCTTTTCTTGGCTATGTCTAGGCCTTGGCTATTGGATGTTGCAACATGCGTTAGCCAAGGCTTAGCTCATTTTTCAGCGAATAACTTTTTAGGTACCGCCCAAAGTTGGGCCGGATACTGAGAATGTGTGGCTACATTGCAGTTGCATGAATATATAATGCTTAGCAACATCTAGGGTTTTAAACGCCCATTATTTCTGCTGTTGGGTTTGACAGAATTCTGACAATGGATGCGAATGGGTGAGTAATGCAGACCTATTTTTTTCATCCTTAATCTGTTAGGGTTTTCACTGGATTTCTGTAATAATATGTATATTTTCTTTTGTTTTTTAGTTTCAGAGTAAAATCCCAGAAATTACTGGAACTATTGAAGAGACTCCCAGAAGAAATCATCCTTGAAATATTTGGGAAGTTACCATTAAGATCTCTCTTGATATTCAGGTGTGTATCCAAATACTGGTGCAACCAACTCGATAATAATCCCGAATTTGTTCGTATGATTGAAAATAATTTTAGACTCGTGCTTATTGATGATGACAAAGAAGTAGGCTCTCTGGATAATAATACATTGTCATGTTCGTTATCCATTGGAATTCAAGGACGAGTTAAGAAGATTCATTGCCCACTTGTTCCCTTGGGATGGAACCTTGAGCGCACAAATTTTGCGGGTTCTTGTAATGGCTTGTTATGCATGTATGATGTGGAAAAGGAGCGGGTTTGTTTATGGAATCCATGTACTAATGAGATCAGATTTGTACCAAAATGTGGATTTCATAGGATTGTGGATAGAAGGAACTGCATTTGGAACAGAGCACATGGGTTTGGTTATGACTCAAAGAGTGATGATTACAAGTGCACATCTTCCTCGTTTCATACTACTACTCCGACAACTCCGACAAACGTGAATCTGAAGTGCAAACTTATACTTATTCATTTAGAACGAATACGTGGAAACTTAAAAATGTCCCTTATTGGTTCATCAATGTAGAAGACTGCGTGAGGGCACCGAATGGGGTACTTTGTAATGGAGCTCTGCATTGGTTTGTCTTGAAGATATTAGAATATCATGGCCCCGTAGTGTTGTTAGCTTTGGATATAACAGAGGAGGAGGGTGTAAGAGAAATTCGACAGCCAGAAAGTCCGGATGGCAAAAAAATAAGATATGTTGATGTGTTGGATGAGTGTCTTTGCATTCTTTATAGTAGTTTTGCTGGTTACAAAGTATGGGTAATGAAGGATTATGGAATGAGACAATCGTACGTGGACGCTAATGTACAACATTTCGGAGCTGACATTACCTGATGTTAAATCGTTTCTGTACTTGAGGGGAATTGAGTGTTTAAAAACAGGTGAGATTCTGCTCGAGGTTCATTACAACTATTTTAAAGAAGCAGCTTTGGTATTATATGATCCAAAGAATGGAACGACTACAGTTTTGAAGCTTCATAAGAGATACTACTATCAATCACTTTTCTGTAGGTATGTGAAGAGCTCAGTTAAGCTTAACTCCGAATCTTATACAGAGGAAAATGACCAACAGGAAGCCTTCTCCATATGGGACTGAAGAATCTTCGCAAAAGAAAAAAGGGCTGATACATTAGGTAATTAAGATTATGTAATGAGATTCCCTGAATTTCTTATGTGCATTATCGGCATGGAGCGATCCAAGCAAGGTTATCTTTCTTAAATTAAAGATTATGTATTGTGTTTTAATGAGATGCTACATTTGTTGCTGGTAATTTGTGCCTGGCTTGAGAAATGGGAGTAGATTCTGTTTGAGGAGATTTAGAGGTGAACAATGGAGAGATGAGGAGATTTAGAGGTGAACAATGGAGAGATGAGAGGAAGAAGAAGAACCATTCTATTAGAGGGATCATCCATACTATTACATATGTTGCAACATATACATATAAATGGGTAACTGGATGGACCGCACATCCATGGGCCTTGGGCCCTGTAACACTCCCCCTTGTGCGGTTCAATAATAAAACTTTTATACATAGTGCTTCATATATAGTGCTTTGAATGTATTTCTTCAAACGACGTCCTCTGCTTGATGGCTTGTGCCGAAATCAATCGCCTCATTAAAACTTTGACAAGTAAAAACCCAGTGGGATAAAATCTTGGTACAACTCTTCACATGTTGTCTAATATTTTACATGTTGTTCATCACATGCAATATGATCCTCAAAGATCGACGAGTCTAAGTTAATTGTCTCGTTAAAACTTCGTCAGGAAAAACCCATAGGGACAAAACCTGAACTAAAGAAAAAGAGTACAAATATTACGCAAACGTAGAACATAGTTAGACTCGAATATGTTGCCTCATTAAAACCTTGACAAGGAAAACCCATTGGGACAAAACCTTGACGAAGGGAAAAGAGTACAACATGGCAGATGCAGGTAAAGGTGATCCGTTGCAAATGATCAATTTGTTCTGTTGAAGTTGACTAGTTGCTTCACAACTCTTAAGGAAGAAAATCCTCGTGGGAAAGACAATAGCCTTAGCTGGGAAATTACATTCCCGGTGTTTGTTGTTGTCTCATTAAAAACCTTGTCGAGCAACAAAACCCTGTGGGAAAAAGTAACCACAGTGAAGGAAAAGAGTTCAACACACCATTAGATGCTCCCCCTGATGTCAGACAATTTTCATTAGTCTAATGCAGTCAAAAGGAGTTTATCACACTGTGCATTGGTGACTTGAAAGCTTATAAGACCATATTGTTGATCCTGGAAGTTACGCTGCTTAACAGACTATCGCGTTTCATTTCTTTGATTCAGATATTTTCAGTAATATCAACGCGATATTTATATCTTCAACGTTCAACATAATTGATGTTTTTAATGTTGTCTCGCTAAAAACCTTGTCGAGTAACAAAACCCTTTGGGAAAAACTATTCTCAATCTAAGGGAAAAAGAGTACGACACAACTTCAATTTCGAAGTAAATTATGTCGACATCATATCCTTGGATCCTCCCCCTGATGTCGGCATCTCCCCCTGATTACTTGCAGAGTTGTTCCAGACAGTTCCTTTAGTCATGTACTTTTCGAAACTAAATATCGGTAATAACTTAGAAAATAATCTACCATATGTCCCTCTGATTACTTTCGTTGGAGAAAAGATTATTGTTCCTTCATAATCAACAACTTTTGGATTGCAATTTCATTAGCATTCCTTTTAATGTCTTTGTAGGGATAAAGCAAATTTATGTCAATGGTTACTTTTAAGTACATGCTTACATTCACTATACCATTCCAATGACATTGCGTTGGCGCTGAGTTATATCTGGCTAACAAGTTCCTTGAGGATGCAAAATTTTATCGAGTACATTATTATACTAAGTACAACAATGCATCTATTGTACTTAGATATGGGAATTTCATCTCCCAACACATCTTCGTCATATTCCTTTGGACGAAATGGTTACTTGCTTACATTTGAACCTCGACTAATCCTGGGAGTGCTATCGGGATGCATGTCTTTGTTAAATTGCATGCCAACTTTAGATATATGCAAACTGGTGGAATAATATGCCACAAGCTCAGTATTCGATCGAGCTTTCCCTAGATTTTTCATCTCAAATTCGGATTTTAAATAGCTTTTAAGGTCTCTTATTACATCAAGAGTACACATCATGTCTGTAACATCAACATAAATAGCTACAATTCCAAATCAGGAACTTTCTTGTGAATACGCAAGGAAAAATAACTTACTTGTCTATCCCCTCCAAATCAAATAGCCACTTAGACGGGTATACCACATCCGCCTGATTGCTTGAATCTATAAGTGAGCATTCTATCTAACTATAAATGCACTCTGTGGTTTAGAGTCATTTGATTTGGGGAAAAAAAGTCTATCAAGTACTTTTGTAAATATCTTCTATCTCTTGATTCTTTCAGAGATACGTAACAACCACATACATATGCTGCATTTCAAGTCCTTTTGAAATTACCAATATAACTAGGTAGCGGAACTTTATATTGTTCATTACAAAAGAACAATTCCAGGGTTTATGAGAAACCTCGCGTCACAAGGCGAGTCTTTTTTTTTTTTAACTGTAAGACTACTTTCTTCTCATTATGCTTTATGACAAATTAATAATGTATGTCCAATAGGCTTTACACTTGGTTGGTTAGCACTACCACACCAAATACCCGTATATTTGTCAAAGAACTAAGTTCTATCTGGATTGTGTGGGCCAAATATGCTATTTATTTGAAATTAATCAAAATAAAGCATGGATCGATCTCATTGTACTCTACTTATGGAGCGACTATTTACGGATTATATCATCAATGTGCACACATGATCCTTCCATTGACTCGTGTGCATTCTCATAATCCTTCAGGATTTCATTGTTCTCTAGAATCATTTAAAACTTCGGAGCGTCCTCCAGTTTGATTCATGGACATATTCAGAGACAATCTTATGAGATGATTTTTTGATGATATAAATAAGTTGTGCCTTACTCACCTACTTCCTTTCTAGGTGAGGATTGATCGAACCAAATGGTATCTCCAAACTTCCTTTATGGAGCCATGGCCTCAACCACACTTCCACTGAGTGTAGTCGCAACACCTTAGTCTATGGTGTATATCCCGTATTGAGGATTTGTAACTTTGCAGGTAGGTTTAAAGCTGGTATGTGTGATCTCATCACTTTAGCAAAATCAGTTTACATTCTGAAAATCGAATATTCTTTATCACTTCATATTTACATTTATGGAGTATAAGAATCAATATGAGACACAGTGGGAATACACCACGACAATTTCTGTCGTTCCCTTAGAAAATACTTTTCTTATCTCCCCCTAACGATGGGAAGACTGTCTCATTAAAGTGATACCCCGCAAATCTAGCGGTAAGAGATCTCCTGCCAAAAGTTTTAAAATGCGGATAATTGTTGGGAACTCATTTCCAACATAACTACTTCACAGTTTTGAAGACCCATCATAATACGATGTGGAGTCGTAATGGCACATATATAGTGCAACCAAAAATGCGTAAGAACACGAATTTCAGGCTTAAATCCAGTTACCAACTGGTACGCAAAAAAAAGGTTGACTAATATTGGGTTCTAAAAAAACGAATTAAGTAAGATGCGTGTAATATTACATATCCCCAAAGCAATAAAGGATAGGTTGGTATGCATAACCTATTCCTTAGGCACCATCTGTAACCTTTGATGGTAGCCTGTGCGAGACCATTGGGTATAAGATGTTCTATATTGATCTTATTAAACATGGAATATTCATCAAGTCCTTTTGATGTAAATTATCTAGCATTAACAAGGGTGGTTAGCCTTTGCACTTTGCATTGTGTGGTATGTGCTAGTAGTTTTTAAACGCAAATTTCTTAGGAACAATTAGTCCAAAAAGTCAAAAATTCACCAGATCCATCATTCACTTTAATGGTCCGCATTCTGCATGAATATTTTTCTAAAGTTCACCTTATTTTCTTTGTAATATGGATTGTTTACCATTTGCATCTTAGGATGGTCTCGATCCTGTTTTATTGAAGACTTTGTAAAAATGAGTGATATGCTCTCTTATTTAAAAGCATAATGTGAGGGAGGAGGGGGTTGTGCATCTAGTACTTTAGAAAACACTTATTGAGAGATATGTAATTACTTCGCATTCTGTCAATATTGTTCCCATTTTTGTTCACTCAATTAAAGTGATGTTCGCATGAGTCCTTTCAAAACGTTCATCATGTCACAACCAAAGTTGCTTTATGGTTATGCCCAAAGCCTGTGTGAGTCAATTTCCAACATTTCATCGTTGGAATCAATATGGATTCAATAATCCAAATTAATACTATAGTGATTTACATTTCACTAGATTGACTCATTAGTCTCTCTAAAGTATGTTTCCTTCCAAATACTTTAGTGACTATAAAAGATGCAATCAATTATATTCTCATCACTGTGAGTTTCCGTATGATATCCACTCTCATGAGTTTCTTTGGAATTTAACAAGGTGATTAGCTCTTAGTACATATAGAGCTTTTGTGACTTTGTTTCATCTTGGAAACAAATTTTGAACAATGCTTCGCTCAATGATCCAATCATCGTAGTCATATTATAAGGAAGTAGTTCAACAACTAGTTTAAATTCTTTAAGATAATGAAAGAAAAACAATTATGAGTTAGACACTTGGGTCTTGAGAGTTTTAACAGGTGGTGTGGCCTTATTACGTAATAAAAGTGGGATTCAATTCAAGTACTTTAGAGTGAATATATATTACGTGTCTTCCAATATATCTCAAGTTCTTTAGAGAATTTATGTCTCTTGTTTTCATTCCATAAGTATAGACGTTGGATCCAGTTCAACTGAATAAAATAGTAATTGGCTAGCCAAATTTCTTATTGCCATTAAAGTTGATGTGAAAATTGGTTGTTAATATGATACACACATTACATTGTATATACCAATACCTATGACTAGGTGCATTTCCAACTCTTTTATTTATGATGAGAGCTAGAATTACATTTTTAGTTGATCCCATGTTCAATTGATACCTATACTTTGGTGTCATTACTGTTGGGGAAAAAAAAACATATATATATTTCTCATGATATATATGTCCCTTTTCACATGCTTTATATGAGTCGGTACGTCTAACCCTCATTACATTGGGGTTCTTTCCATTTTCGATTTTGCTATATTTAGCTTAATTTGAGAAATTTCTTTATCTCAATAGGCCAAGAGAATCTCATTACACATGTCAACCAATTACTTTAGGTTGAATATATTACTAAAAATAATTCTCTTGTTGTCATACTTCAGCATATACCGGTTCGTTAGTATTATGAATGAAGTAGAGAAATGAAAATTTTTATGACTCATCATCTTTTGTGAGTTCTTCCACAAAAATTGGAATACATGTGATTTTATTTGAACGTATGTTTTGAAACTATTGACAGATTAATAGTCGAGCAAGTGGATATATTCCACGGAACATTCAAAAAAATTGGGAAAATATCAAGTATCCAATAGTGGTGCTCAAGTACTTCTAAGCCCCAAATGAATATATTGGAATTGAGTTGGTACAACCAATTAAACAAAATACACCATTCAATTATAGCCAATATCATATTCAAGAGAACAAAATAACATTAAGGCCAAAATTATTAATGATCAAGATCAACAATCATAATTAAATTGACCGTTCATGGACTTATCTTAAGAAGAAGAAAAAATAGAACTAAGCATGTTCTCAACATAAAATAATAAATAAGCCCAAGAAATAATCAATATTAAAACCCACAATAACAACATTAGTCACGTACCTTTGTTCCCACTGTACAGTGCATACAAAACCGGAATGGCCATTGTCATGCACGTCCCGGACCAAAACGGACAGGGCGGGATTGGATTGGACTGGACCCGGAACGGAACAACAGCTAGGTTTGACTGGGACTGGATCGGGGCAAGTTAAATCTCTGGATCGGGGCGAGTTGGATCTTCCTGACCTAATTTCTTCTTCCTCTACGAGAAGAGAATTGCAATCGCTGCACAAAACTAAATGAAAGATGTGCAACACAGAAAGATGTGAATTTATCTTCACGCCCAGACATTTAAATATGAAAATATATACATATAGTTAGTATTTCATCACATGACATGAATACATAAATTATTATAAAATATAAATATAATCATGATCATGGAAAAGAACAAATTTGTTCACGTTGCTGATTCGAACACAAAATAGATCATGGAAATAAAAAACAAAATAGAAATGAAAAAAAAAAAAAAGATCGCGATATGAATATTTTTTTTCTTCTAATCAATCATGAAAAAGAGAAAGAAAAAAAAATATATAAGACAAAATCGATCCAACTTAGCTGATTTGATTCCATCGTTTTCCATATTAGCTCGACGACACAGCATCGTTGCTGATAACGTGTTTGAGGAGATTTAGAGGTGAACAATGGAGAGATGAGAGGAAGAAAAAGAACCATTCTATTAGAGGGATCATCCATACTATTACATATGTTGCAACATATACATATAAATGGGTAACTGGATGGACCGCACATCCATGGGCCTTGGGCCCTGTAACAGATTCTGATTTTTTTGTTTTTTCTTTTATTATTTTTTAAGGAATAGATTCTGCCGTAATGTGGGAGTAGATTCTGCAGTAATGTGGTTTGTCTGGTAATTTGTTGCTGGAACTTGTAGTGATGGTTCCCATTTGATGTAGTTTTTCTGTTGCGTATATAACTACCTCGGGGATATTGGATATTTCTCCATTTTCTCTGAGTATTGCTCTGAGTAACCGAATATCCCAAAAAACTCAAACTACCTCTTCTTCTTCATCAATTCCTTTTACAAATTTTTAGATTTTTGTGTGTTGCCTAGATTTACTCTAATATTAATTAGGGTAAATTTAGGTAACATTTAAATTAGGTTTTTATGCTTTCAATAAAACTTGTCCTTGTTTTACAGGGATCTTAAAATCAGGTTTTGTATATATTTCTCCTGATCGTCATCTAATGGCTGACTATTGTCATTATGAAGAATATAATAGCCTTAATGGCACTTTGTTAACATGTGATGATATGTTCATGTATATTATTGACGACGATTTCCTCCAGCGTGACGTATAGGTCTCCGCAACTCGATACAAGATCCATGGCTACCGGTTCTAATCGTGATTATGATGCTATGTGCTTATTACTCCTTGCTATGGGAGCATCAAGATTTGAAGAAGTTATCCAAATGGTTGGAAAGAGTTCCAAAAACCATCCCTCAGAAAATATCTGTTTTCAATTTGAATATGTATTCAATACTTTTAATGTATGTTAGATCTTCTGTATTAGGGGCTCTCATTAAATGTACTTTTTACCATTCTTTGTTGATGATGTATGAATTTTTGTCGCTTGTTTTTTTTTTTTTGACTTGAAAGGTTAAAATTTTATTGAAAAAGGAAAAAAGAGAAATACAGAAAAAGAAAGCACTAAAAGTGCCGCAAAAGGGAACAAAACTAAGGCCAACAAGCCCTAACAACAACTAACAAAAGCACTCACCCTGCCAACTCGAAAGAGATAAGTCTATTTCTTCCTAGCAGGAGTCCTTTTCCCTCTACCAAGCATATCATTGTTTGTAACCCCAGGCCAATTGAGCTTAGCAAGTTCTTTTTCAGGGTTTAGCTTGGATTGCCCCTCTACTATGCCACTGAATACATTCTTCATATCGGTTTTCTTTCCTCCAACACCTAACATGCCACTGAATATATTTTTGTCACTTGTTGACATTTTTGTCTATTTAGTCCCCTGTTCCTTCCCAAAAAAAAAAAAAAGTTTGGTACTTATTTTATTTATTTTTTATTTATGGTCTGCCAAATTTATACTTACACAATTCGTTCTCTTTTCTTTCTGTTAATTCAGCTTTCCATGATTTTTATTTAAAAGTTGTCGTCATGTCTCTGTCCGCATATTCAGTTTAATTACACCCCAAGCAATCTAAGAGCTAGCTCTATGGTGTTGTTTTCCAATATTGATTGACTCGACTCAAGTAGTTAGCTAGGGGTTATCAAATGTGGTGGATATGCACCATGCGTTATCCAGGACTTAGTTCGCAAAAGGGAGCATCTAGCCAAGTTGGAAACTCAATTTTTTGACAAAATATACTTTTCAGGTAAATCCCAACACCCATTTTGCATTCTTTATAGTGGTTTCCAAGTACGGGTTATGAAGGATTATGGAATGAGAGAATCGTGGACGACTACATACGACATTTCGGAACTAACATTACTTCGGAGTGAATCATTTGTGTACTTGAGGAGGATTGAGTGTTTAAAGACTGGTGAGATTTTTCTGTATAACCACCCCTAGTTTTACACTCATAGCCTCTTTTAACTTTCTTAATAACTAAATACCAAGATGCAAATGGTCCTATATGATTACTTCATAAACATTTGTAAAAACCAGTACTTTTCCGACTGGTTTTGAGAAGTTTCCCAGATTTGAAGTGAAAATTTTGATTGAAAATACGGTTGGTTAAACAGTAAAATTGGTGAAAAATCTGATGGATTAATGGGTGACCCTTAGCTGTAAGTAGACCAGATGAATCTAGGCGGGAGTTGGACTCGTAGACCCAAAGATGAGGGATCCAGCAGGTAAACGACTCTGATTAGAGGCCTTGGCTATTCCATGTTGTAGATGTGCTACATGCGTTAGCCAAGGCTTAGCTCGATTCGATTAGGCCTTAAACTCATTTTCCTGCCAATAACTTTTTCGGTCACGTACCGCCCAAGCTTGGGCCGGATACACAGAATGCGGCCACATATAGCCAACGCCCATTGCAGTTGCATGCATATATAATGCTTAGCAGCATCGAGGGTTTTAGAGTGCCGGCTCCTTTGGATTCTATTATTTCTGCTGTTGGGTTTGACAGAACTGTGACAATGGATGCGAATTTGTGAGTAATGCAGACCTATATTCTCATCCTTGATCTGTTAGGGTTTTCACTGCATTTCTGTAATAAATAATAATATGTATATTTTCTTTTCTTTTCTTTTCTTTTTTCAGAGTAAAATCCCAGAAATTACTGGAACTATTGAAGAGACTCCCAGAAGAAATCATCCTTGAAATATTTGGGAAGTTACCATTAAGATCTCTCTTGATATTCAGGTGTGTATCCAAATACTGGTGCCACCAACTCGATAATGATCCCGAATTTGTTCTTATGATTAAAAATAATTTTAGTCTCGTGCTTATTGATGATGACAAAAGAGTAGGCTCTCTGGATAACAATACATTGTCATGTTCGTTATCCGATGGAATTGAAGGACGAGTTAAGAAGATTCATTGCCCACTCGTTCCCTTGGGATGGAACCTTGAGCGCACAAATTTTGTGGGTTCTTGTAATGGCTTGTTATGCATGTATTATGAGGATAAGGAGCAGGTTTGTTTATGGAATCTATGTACTAATGAGATCAGATTTGTACCAAGATCTAGATTTCAAAGGATTCAGGATGGGGAGATCTGCATTTGGGGCAGAGGACATGGGTTTGGGTATGACTCAAAGAGTGATGATTACAAGTATGTTCATATCTTCCTCGATTCATACTCCCGCGAACGTGGATCTGAAGACTGAAGTGCAAACTTATTCATTTAGAACGAATACGTGGAAACAATCATATGTCCCATATTCATTCGCCAATATAGAAGGCTGGCGGAGGGCACCGAATGGGGTACTTTGTAATGGAGCTCTGCATTGGTTTGTCTTGAAGATATTAGAATATCATGGCCCCGTAGTGTTGTTAGCTTTGGATATAACAGAGGAGGGTGTAAGAGAAATTCCACTGCCAGAAATTTTGGATGGCACAATTAAATATGCTGATGTGTTGGATGGGTGTCTTTGCATTCTTCATAGTAGTTATGCTGATTACGATGTATGGGTAATGAAGGATTATGGAATGAGAGAATCGTGGACGATAATGTACAACATTTCGGATCGGAAATTACTTGATGTTAAATCGTTCGTCTTCTTGAGGGGGATTGAGTGTTTAAAAACAGGTGAGATTCTACTTGAGGTTCATTACGACTCTTTTGATTCAGCAGCTTTGGTATTATATGATCCAAAGAATGGAACGACTACAGTTTTGAAGCTTCATGAGAGATACTGCTATCAATCACTTTTCTGTAGGTACGTGAAGAGCTCAGTTAAGCTCAACTCCGAAGCTTATACAGAGGAAAATGAGCAAGAACAAAATGACCAACATGAAGCATTCTCCGTATGGGATTATTGAAACTTTACAAAAGGTAAATGAATATAATCTCTTAGGTGCATCATCCGCATGCTCATATTTTCTTATGGCCTGGCATGTATGCTTCTGTATTCCTAAAGTAGAGATTACTCGTATTATATTCTGTATTGTGATTCAGAGAGATGCTAAATTTGTGCCTGGCTTGAGAAATGGAGTAGATTCTGCAATTATGTGGTTTGTCTGGTAATTTGCTGCTGGAACTTGTAGTGATGGTTTCCATTTGATGTAGTTTTTCTATTGCGTTTATAAATAAATAAGTTCGGCACTTGTTTTTTTTTTTTTTTTTTTTTTTTTATGGTCTGCCAAATTTATACTTGCACAAACCGTTCTCTTTTCTTTATGATAATTCCGCTTCCCATGATTGTTATTTAAAAGTTGTCATCATGTATATGTGAGTTTACACTCCAGAGCAATCTAAACCCCTAAGAGCAAGCTCTTAGCTCTATGGTGTTGTTTTCCTTGGCTATGCCTCTAGAATGTAGCCAAGAGCAGCCACGAAGCCAATATTGCTAGGGGCTATCAAATGTTGTTGATATGCAACATGCGTTATCCAGGACTCAAAGTGATCATCTAGCCAAGTCGGATTATTTTTTTTGGCAAAATATACTGTACTTTTCAGGTAAATCCCAACACCCATTTTGCATTCTTTATAGTGGTTTTCCAAGTACGGGTTATGAAGGATTATGGAATGAGAGAATCGTGGACGACTACACACAAGAACTGACATTACTCCAGACCGAATCATTTGTGTACTTGAGGAGGATTGACTGTTTAAAGACCGGTGGGATTCTACTTTATAAGCACCCCTCTGGTGGGTTTTCGATCACTTTATTCAGGGAGCGGGACTTAAAAAGTCTAGGCATTAACCGGGAGTATAACTACCCCTAGTTTTACACTCGCCTCAAATTTTTGTTATCACACTATCTCACACGTTGGACGTCATTTTTGCAAATTAAAACCAAACCGTAACGAATTTGAAGCTAATACTTTGGGGATATGTTACTATTATATAGACATACTTTCCTACCGAAAATGAACGTATTCCAAGACGTATAACACCATCATCTACTACTTTGAGAATGAGCCGTTGAAAATCTGAGGATTTTTTGCCGTCGAAATTAATGTCAGTAGATTGTGAGGTTTTATATTTCGGAATGAGCTCATTTTTGGTAAGCATGTAGAACTTGGTAAGATGAACATATCCTCAAAATATTAATTTCAAATTCGTTACGGTTTGGTCTTTATTCACAAAGATAATGTTCAACGTACAAAGATAATGTTCAACGTGCGAAATAATGTGATAATAAATAAAAGTGTGAAATGATCGTTACTCTTTAACTTTCTCAATAACTAAACCCCAAGATGCAAATGGTCCAATATGATTACTTCGTAAACATTTGTAAAAACCAGTACTTTCCCAACTGGTTTTGAGAACTTTCCCAGATTTGAAGTGAAGATTTTGATTGAAAATACGGTTGGTTAAACAGTATAGTTGGTGAAAAATCTGATGGATAAATGGGTGACCTTTAGCTGTAAGTAGACCAGAGGTATCTAGGCGGGAGTTGGACTCGTAGACCCAGAGATGAGGGGTCCAGCAGGTAAACGACTCTGATTAGAGGCGGGGCTAATCAGAGTCCAGACCCGGAAATGCACCTAAAAAGCACAGGAATCAGAATTTGAAAGGAAAAAAACTCTGGAAGAAAGTTGAATAGGCTAATCAACAAGAACTAGATTAGTGCCCGTGCTACGCACCAGGCATTTTTTCTTTTCTTTTAACCATATTTTTTAATATGGTGTGCGCGGGGCTTCGCCCCGCCCCGTGAAGAGATGCCATTTCCTTTTTGTGAACGATCTCCTAATTTCAACCAATTTCTTTTTATTTTTTGGTTTGTTATCGATTTCCATTTTTAGAAGAATTCCAAGTTTAAAGTTTTTGACATTTTTTTTTTTTTTTGGAAAACGATTTCCTTTTTTTTGGGATTTCCTTTTTAACAGTTGTACGTTTTTTTTCCCCTTAAGTTTATTAAAAAGTTTGGATGTGAGTTTTGTACACCCTTATTAATGTACAATTAAGTATTGGTGTAAACACGGTGTAATTAAATAATTCAAGATTTAATTCTAACATAAGTATTGTTCACCCATTTTTTTCCAACATCGTTACTAACGGACAGTTAAGTATTTAATATATCCAAATTGTAACCTAATTTTAATTATTGCAACCAATAGAGTTATGCCAAGTGTCCTTAAGCCAATAGGAAGCGAGGGTTTCATCACCGTTTAACGTGAGAGCATATTTTGTCAAGGCCTTTAAGGAGGAAGATTAGCCTATCAAAAGCCGCACTAGTGATGTGGGCCCCAGGTAGCCAAATATAATTAATTAGCTAGGCCTTGGCTATTCGAGGTTGTAGATGTGCAACATGCGTTAGCCAAGGCTTATAGCTCAATTCGATTAGGTCTTAAACTCATTCTCCTGCCAATAAATTTTTCGGTCACGTACCGCCCAAGCTTGGGCCGGATACTCAGAATGCTGCCACATATAGCCAACGCCCATTGCAGTTGCATGCATATATATTTTCATAGCTAATGCTTCTAGGGTTTTAGAGTGCTGGCTCAATGGATGCGAATGGGTGAGTAATGCAGACCTACTTTTTCATCCTTAAATCTGTTCGGATTTTCACTGGATTTCTGTTATTGGGGACTTCTATCTGTAATAATATGTATATTTCTTTTCTTTGAATTTCAGAGTAAAATCCCAGAAATCAGTGGAACTATTGAAGAGACTCCCAGAAGAAATCATCCTTGAAATATTATTTGGGAAGTTACCATTAAGATCTCTCTTGATATTCAGGTGTGTGTCCAAATACTGGTGCAACCAACTCGATAATAATCCCTAATTTGTTCGTATGATTGAAAATAATTTTAGTCTCGTGCTATTGATGATGACAAAGTAGGGGTTGTTGAGGGTCCAATTTTGTTTGGAACTCTAATAACCTTGTTTGGATGGTGGCTAGTAGGTAGGTGGGAATAAAACCATGTGAAAAATATTGGTTGGTGGAAGAGTTCCATAGCTTTCCCTTTTACACTTGTAAATTCATGCATTCAAACAAGAGTCCTAGTTTGTAGGCTAAGGAAGTAGAACTCAATTTGGAGTTGGTCACTTGGAGGCTAATTTATTCCCTAGCTAACTAGTATAAATAGGCCATTAGAGAAAGCAAATGAACATCACCAAAAATTCTTCTTTCTCTCTTAAGGTTTATATGTATTCTCCCTTGTGATAATATATGAATCTCTTGTTCTTCCCGTGGATGTAGGAAACTTGCCGAACCACGTAAATTGTTGTTCTCTTTTCTTCTTTAGTTTGTGTTCTTGACAATATTTGGAGTACTGTTTTTAGTTGTGCAAATCGCTTCCGCAAGGTTTTAGCGCAATAATTGGTATCAGAGCAAGGTTACGCTCTTGGATACAGGTACTCAGATTGCAGTTGAAGTGAAGGTATTTTTCTGAAGATTGCTTGAGGTAATACTAATCTCAAAGGTTATGTTTTTTATCTATATTTGGTTGTTTGAGAACAATGGTTGACGGGGATAAACCAGTTGATCCGAACGATCATGAAGGAGAAAATTTGGAGTCCACAAATAAAGATAAAGAAACAAAAGAAGAAATACTTCATTCACATAGATCACAACTGAAGGTTGAAAAGCTCACCAGAACCAATAACTTTGGTTTATGGAGAACGGACGTAATGGATGCTCTTGTTCATCTTGACCTAGAAGAACCTCTAGAAGGTCGGCCAGCGGAGATGTCTGAAAAGCAGTGGAACAAGATGGATAAATTATATCTTGGTTCAATTCGAGGGTGTTTATCAACGTCAGTAAGAGTTAATTATCAGCACGAGACTTCAGCTAAGGATCTCTGGGAAAAGCTAGAGAAAGAATATCTTGTGAAGAACGTGGCTAATATGATACATCTTAAAAGAAATTTTGTATCGCTATAACATGAAGAGAGGTGCCTCTCTAACTGAGCACCTAGATTCATATAATAAACTTCTTGCTGAGCTGGTTAACTACGATGAAAATATCAACGATGAGGAACAAGCTCTGTGTCTGATAAACTCTCTTCCTGAAAGGTATGAACCCGTGATTAAAGCTTTAATGCACGAAAAAGATAAGATGACATACACCGAGGTCACTACAACATTGCGTAGTGAGGAATTCAGGAAGATGGACCGTGAATACCTATCAAGTGAAGCTAACAGTGACTTGCTTCTTGCAAGAGGTCATTTAGCAGACAGGATAAATAAGAATGGTGATCGTGGCAAAGCTAAAGGGCGTTCAAAGTTAAGAGCGCGTCTGTAGAAGGATGAATGCGCATGGTGTCATGACTTTGGCCATTGGGCTAAGGATTTACCAAGTGTAAAGATCGAGAAAGGGATAACACCGAGGTGAACATTGCTAAGGAAAGTGAAGATTTATATGAAGATTCATATTTCTCGCTGACTGTGATACCATCAACTTTTATCGTAACTGACGGTACGTGGGTATTAGATTCTGGTGCAACTTATCATATTTGTCCTCATCGGGACTGGTTCTCAAACTTTGAAGAGTTTGATGGAGAAGTTCGTATGGGGAATAATCACACCTGCAGGGTGATTGGGATTGGTAGTATTCGATTCAAGATGCATGATGGTATGGTTCGGGAGCTGAATGAAGTAAGGTTCGTACCTGCTGTGAAGAAAAATCTGATTTCTCTCAGAACTTTGGAAGCTAAGGGATACAATTTAGTCGCTAAAAATGGCATTCTAAAGGTATTCCCTCGATCGTTGGTAATCATGAAGGGCACAAGGCATCATAACTTGTACTACTTAACTGGGAGTACAATAACGGGAGATGTGTCTATTTCTGAACACATCGAAACTAGAGCTATGGAGACCACGAAGTTATGGCATATACGACTTGCACAAAAGTGATCCATTTGTGCAAAGTATGTCAAGATGAGGGAATACAGAGGAACTTCACAATTAAGAAGACATCGCAATAAAATGGGATAGCTGAACGCATGAATCGTACTTTGCTGGAGAAGGTACGATGTATGTTATCTAATGCTGGATTAGGTAAAGCATTTTGGGCCGAGGTAGTTACATTTGCGTGCTTTCTCATTAATAGGTTGCCATCAGCTGCGTTAGAAGGTAAAACTCCGATGGAGAAGTGGTATGGTAAACCAGCTTATGATTATGACTCAATTCATATCTTTGGTTTCTCTGCTTGGTATCATGTTAGTGAAAACAAACTTGATAGCCGTGCTGTTAAAGGGATCTTTATGGGTGTGAAGAAAGGAGTTAAAGGGTTCAAAATTTGGAATCCAGTTGAGAAGAAGATAGTCATGAGTAGAGACCTTACATTTGATGAAGCGTCTATGGTGAAGTCTTGGGGTTCTCGGCAGGTGGAGAATAGAAGCACCAATACCAGTGAACCTTTGCAGCAGGTGGATATTGATGCAACTCCACTAATTCCAGCTAAGTATGTATCTGTTACGAATACTTCCGAAAGCGTGGCGTCTACAAGGGAGGAAAATACTGAAATTCCAAATGATAGTGATGATCTGGATGAAGAGGAACATGAAGCAGTGGAAGATTCAGAATCTACGGTTACTGAGACCATAGCAACCAGCAAACCGAGAAGACAAACCAGAAAACCTGGTTGGATGGATGATTTTATAGCTTATGCATTACCAGTTATTGAAGAAGACATTCCAAATACCTATTTTGAAGCTATACACAGTGTAGAGCGTCAAGAATGGGAAGCTTCTATGCAGGATGAGATGGAGTCACTTTACAAGAATGGCACATGGGTTCTTACGAAGCTTCCGAACGGTAAGAAGGCCATTGGGTGCAAATGGGTATATGCTAATAAAGAAGGATCTCAGGTGAATCAAGTACGCTACAAGGCAAGGTTATTTGCGAAAGGTTATGCCCAAAGAGAAGGGATTGACTACAATGAGGTGTTCTCTCTAGCTGTGAAACACTCATCAATCCTAATTTTGTTAGCCTTGGTAGCACAATATGATTTAGATCTAGTTAAGCTAGATGTCAAGACGGCGTTCTTACATGGTGATCTAGAATAGGAGATCTATATGACTCAGCCGAGTGGGTTCAAAGTTGCTAGAAAAGAAGATTGTGTATGCAAGATGAAAAAATCGTTGTATGGACTGAAGCAGTATCCAAGACAGTGGTACAAGCGATTTGATCAGTTTATAATTGGCCAGACATACACAAGAAGTCACTATGACCATTGTGTATACTTCAAGAAGATACGTGGTGGGTCTTTCATATATTTTCTCTTGTATGTCGATGATATGTTGATTGCATTGAATAACAAGAAAGAAATTGATAATTTGAAGCAGAAATTGTCAACTGAGTTCGAGATGAAAGATCTAGGAGAAGCTAAGAAGATTCTTAGCATGGAGATTCAACGTGACAGAGAGAAGGGTAAAGTTTGTTTATCTCATAAGGCATACTTGAAGAAAGTGTTACAGAAATTTGGTAGCTTCGAAGGAACTAAATCAGTAAGTACTCCCCTTGGTCCTCATTTTAAGTTGAGTTCTGATATGTCTCCTACTACTGAAGAAGAGCATGAGTATATGGCCTAAGTCCCATATGCTAGTGCTGTTGGTAGCTTGATGTATGCGATGGTATGTACAAGGACGGATATTTCACATGCAGTAAGTATGATCAGCCGTTATATTCTTAATCCTGGTAAAGGACATTGGCAAGCTTTGAAATGGATTTTGAGGTATCTTTATGGTACTGTTGATGTTGTCTTGAAGTTTGTGAAGGAAGATGGGAACAATCAGTTGTGTGTTGGTTATGTGGATTCTGACTATGCTGGTGATTTGGATAAAAGGCGTTCAACTACAGGGTATGTATTTACCTTGGCTGGAGCATCGGTTAGTTGGAAATCGATTTTGCAGTCTACTGTGGCTTTCTCGACTACTGAAGCGGAGTATATGGCAGTGACAGAGGCATTTAAGGAGGCTATATGGTTACAAGGTTTGCTAGATGACTTGGGTGTTGTGCAGGAACAGCTGCATGTGCATTGTGATAGTCTTAGCGCAATTTACTTGGATAAGAATCAAGTTCATCATGCAAGAACCAAACATATAGATGTTCGATTTCACTTTGTTAGAGAAATTCTGGAAGAAGAAGACATTCTACTTGTGAAGATCGATACCAAAGACAATCCATATGATATGTTAACGAAAGTAGTATCTGGGGTCAAGTTTCGTCATTGATCGAAATATATCCACATTCTTCCAGTTTGGTGATACCCTTTGGGGTAGAGGTTCTTAGGAACCTGGTGGAGGCCTTTCTTGCAAGGCCATTGAGTGAACTACGGTCGGTTTGATTCCTTGCAGAGGATACGTAGGCAGCCTATGGCGCAATCGACGCTGGAAGACAAAGGAGATTTCTTGTAGTGATCGTCTCATGCATGAATGCATGATCCGAGGTGGAGAATTGTTGGACGGTGCCTAATTTACTTCTAGAATAAGGGGTTGTTGAGAGTCCAATTTTGTTTGGAACTCTAATAACCATGTTTAGATGGTGGCTAGTAGGTAGGTGGGAATAAAACCATGTGAAAAATATTGGTTGCTGGAAAAGTTCCATAGCTTTCCCTTTCACACTTGTAAATTCATGCATTCAAACAAGAGTCCTAGTTTGTAGGCTAAGGAAGTAGAACTCAATTTGGAGTTGGTCACTTGGAGGCTAATTTATTCCCTAGATAACTAGTATAAATAGGCCATTAGAGAAAGCAAATGAACATCACCGTGGATGTAGGCAACTTGCCGAACCACGTAAATTTTTGTTCTCTTCTCTTCTTTAGTTTGTGTTCTTGGCAATATTTGGAGTACCGTTTGTAGCTGTGCAAATCGCTTCCGCAAGGTTTTAGCGCAACATTAGGCTCTCTGGATAACAATACATTGTCGTGTTCGTTATCCGATGGAATTCAAGAACGAGTTAAGAAGATTCACTGCCCACTTGTTCCCTTGGGATGGAACCTTGAGCGCACAAATTTTGTGGGTTCTTGTAATGGCTTGTTGTGCATGTATGATGTGAAAAAGGAGCGGGTTTGTTTATGGAATCCATGTACTAATGAGATCAGATTTGTACCAAAATCTGGATTTCATAGGATTGAGGATAGAAGGAACTGCATTTGGAACAGAGCACATGGGTTTGGTTATGACTCAAAGAGTGATGATTACAAGTATGTGCACATCTTCCTCGTTTCATACTACTCCGACAAACGTGAATCTGAAGTGCAAATTTATACTTATTCATTTAGAACGAATACGTGGAAACTTAAAAATGTCCCTTATTGGTTCATCAATGTAGAAGACTGCGTGAGGGCACCGAATGGGGTACTTTGTAATGGAGCTCTGCATTGGTTTGTCTTGAAGATATTAGAATATCATGACCCCGTAGTGTTGCTAGCTTTGGATATAACAGAGGAGGAGGGTGTAAGAGAAATTCCACAGCCAGAAAGTCCGGATGGCAAAAAAATAAGATATGTTGATGTGTTGGATGAGTGTCTTTGCATTCTTTATAGTAGTTTTGCTGGTTACAAAGTATGGGTAATGAAGGATTATGGAATGAGACAATCGTACGTGGACGCTAATGTACAACATTTCGGAGCTGACATTACCTGATGTTAAATCGTTTCTGTACTTGAGGGGAATTGAGTGTTTAAAAACAGGTGAGATTCTGCTCGAGGTTCATTACAACTATTTTAAAGAAGCAGCTTTGGTATTATATGTTCCAAAGAATGGAACGACTACAGTTTTGAAGCTTCATAAGAGATACTACTATCAATCACTTTTCTGTAGGTATGTGAAGAGCTCAGTTAAGCTTAACTCCGAATCTTATACAGAGGAAAATGACCAACAGGAAGCCTTCTCCATACGGGACTGAAGAATCTTCGCAAAATAAAAAAGGGTTGATACATTATGTAATTAAGCAAACAGTTCATTTTTTATAATGGGTAATGAGATTCCCTGAATTTCTTAGGTGCATTATCGGCATGGAGCGATCCAAGCAAGCTTATCTTTCTTAAAGTAGAGATTCTGTATTGTGTTTTAATGAGATGCTACATTTGTTGCTGGTAATTTGTGCCTGGATTGAGAAATGGGAGTAGATTCTGCAGTAATGTGGTTTGTGTTTATAAATAAGTAAGTTCGGTACTTGTTTTTTATTTTATTTTTATGGCCTGCCAAATTTATACTTGCACAAACCGTTCTCTTTTCTTTCTGTTAATTCAGCTTTCCAAGATTTTTATTTAAAAGTTGTCATCATGTATATGCATATTCAGTTTACAACCCAAGCAATTTAAACCCCTAAGAGCTAGCTCTATGGTGTTGTTTTCCAATATTGATTGACTCGACTCAAGTAGGGGTTATCAAATGTGGTGGATATGCAACATGCGTTATCCAGGACTTGGTTCGCAAAAGGCGAGCATCTAGCCAAGTTAGAAACTCAATTTTTTGACAAAATATACTTTTCAGGTAAATCCCAACACCCATTTTGCATTCTTTATAGTGGTTTTCCAAGTACGGGTTATGAAGGATTATGGAATGAGAGAATCGTGGTCGATTACAAACAAGAACTGACATTACTCCAGACTGAATCATTTGTGTACTTGAGGAGGATTGAGTGTTTAAAGACCGGTGAGATTCTACTTTATTCTGGGAGCGGGACTTAAAAGTCTAGGCATTAACCGGGAGTATAACCACCCCTAGTTTTTCACTCATAGCCTCTTTTAACTTTCTTAATAATAACTAAATCCGATTCCCAAGATGCTAATGGTCCTATATGATTACTTCATAAACATTTGTAAAAACCAGTACTTTCGAGAGTGGTTTTGGGAACTTTCCTAGATTTGAAGTGAAGATTTATGGTCAAATGAGACTTCAAATGACTTCCACAGAGTTCCAAATCTATTGTTAGTCTATAGAGATTTTTGGAGGGTATCCCGATGTCTCTTGTTATTGGTTAGAGACTTTTTATAAGTCATTCAAATTCTCTGAAAATCCATGTTATTGGATTAGGATTTCGTAAGAGTCACTCTAACAACCCTGTTATTCGAAGGAGAATTGAAAGTCATTGATTTGTTGTTTTCAGAGATTTGGAAAGACTTTTTTAAGAAAATAAGGATGGTAGAAATCTCTCCTCAAGAGGTGATATTTTGGGAGACTTGGAAATTTGGAAAATATTTGTTATTTAATAGCAGGACCAATTAATTTTATTTTATTTATTTATTTTTGAGTTGATTTTTTTTTTTTGATAGTAAAAGCAATTTTTATTAACTAGCAAATATAGTACAAGAGATTTACAATTTCATTGTTATCAAAAACATTAGAGAGAATGCTAGTTTTCTGGATTTTTTGTTGCAATTTGGAAGACATATGTTGGAGGTTTTTTATCCTTGCTTCTTTAGCTAAGTAGTCCGCTGCTGAGTTGTGCTTTCGTATTATAAACTTTACCTGTGCTTGAGGGAGGTCTTTCGAAATTACCTTGGTCTCATGTAAAGTGTTTTCAGCTGGCCAAGAGAAGCTTGTGCTCACCATGTTTATAGTGTCAACTAGAGCTTTGCAATCAGAGACTATTGAAGAGCTTGACCATATATTTTCTTTTAGCCAGGTAACTGCCTTTAACAAGGCTATCGATTCCGCATGAAAAGCCGATGACGCCTTCTCCGAACCCGCTGAAATGTGCATAAATGACTCATGGTCTACTGAGTAAAGAATAAAATCATAACCCATAGACAAGTCTTCTTTCTTAAAAGAAGCATTTATAAATATTTTCCAATCTGTATTTAAATCAGACCATTTATAATTGACCGGCTTCACCTTTTGGTTGTTAATTCCCTTTTGAATTGTTTTTGAGGCAATAGAGAGCAAAAATCTGTTTATCTGGCCGATCAGTTTAATTGGGTTAGGAGATATTTTCTCGAAGACTACCGAGCATCTGGGTATTTCCATATAAACCAAAGAATGGTGGCTATTTTTTCCACTAGGTTAATTGAATCTTTTTCCGAAATCCACCCTTTAATTCAATGATCCATCGCGTTAGTGTTTCCTGTCGAATTAAGCCTACCAAGCGAGAACCCAAACCAGATAGCTCTAGCGAATGGGCATGATCTAAAAAGATGAATGTCTGTTTCATGAACTTGTACATCACACATCTGACAGTGAGGATCAATATCTGTGTTATGGGCTCCAAGTCGCGCAGAGGTAGGTAGAGCTTTTTGAATTAATTTCCAAATAAACAATTTGATTCTCGGAATTGCCTGAATTTTCCAAAAAATTTCCCATGGGAAATCAATTGGTTTATTGTTATCTTGAACTTGATTGATTAAGAAATTATAGATATTTTTGGCAGAGAATTTTCCAGAATGATGATGTTTCCATCTCATTTTTTCTTGTTCATGTATCCTTGGAGTTATGACTTGTATTTTTCTTCTATCTTCTGGGTAAAAGAATTTGTTCAGTTTTTCCTGATCCCATTTATTTTCTTCCGTTATTAACTCTTGAACCATTTTTGGGGCCTGTTCTTGAAGGTTGGTTGGTTGAGAGATTATTTCCTATTTGGGATCCACATGTCTTCCCATATTTTTGCAGATTTACCATCTTTAACTTGCCAGAAAAAATTTCCTTTAATTAGGTCTAAGCCTTTCTGTATGCTTATCCAGATCCACGATAAATTTGAAGTTCTAGAGGCTTCTAAAGGGTGAGAATTTGGAAAGTATTTCGCTCTGAGGAGTTTGGCCCATAATTGATCTTGATCTGAGATAAGGCGACTGGAAAGTTCGGTGAGGAGAGCTATGTTGAATTTGTGGAGACACTACAAGAAAAGCAGTATATAGACACACTACTAATTAGAGTATATGTAGCAAAATTATTATGTTTCCACAGTTGGATCATGTTGTGGCAACATCCAATTTCTAGACACATGGAAACCACAGATGAGGCAAAAAATTAGCTTTTGCCGCAACAAGGTTTGGTGTGTGGCAAAAAGATGGTTTATTGCTGCAGTTCACATTTTAGGTGTGGCAAAAACATACTACTCCCTCCGCCCCACTATTAAATGACCTATTTGATTTTAGATTTTGTCTTACTAATAAGTGACCTATATCACTAAATAAGGAGATATTTCTAAAATTATCCTTTTAGTTAATTATAAAAAATATAAAAAATATGCATAATTTGATAGGCTTGTTTATATTCGTTAAATAAGGACCTATTTGATTTTAGATTTTGTCCCACTAATAAGTGACCTATATCACTAAATAAGAAGATATTTCTAAAATTATCATTTTAGTTAATTATAAAAAATATAAGAAATATGCATAATTTGATAGGCTTGTTTATATTCGTTACGTAGGTGTTTTAAAATGTTTTTCAATGGTATGAAGTTTGCGAACATCCATGAAGGAGTTTGAGAGATAAATCATTTTTAAATTTCACTAATTACTATCCATAAGGGGTATAATTGTAAAAAATGCTTAAAAGTACTCTTTTCCTTGCTTTCCTTAAAAATTGTGCAAACTTAAACTAGGTCACTTAATAGTGGGATGGAGGGAGTAATATATTTTTATTCTTCGTAAATTGGAAAGAAAAAGATTAAATTTTTTGATAGTTAATATTTTCCGAGGAGTCAAAGTCCAACCCCACGTATACACAAGTTATATAACCAGTGCCACAAAACACTTTTTTTTTTTTGATTCAAAAGAGAAAATATTTATTGATCTATAGAAGTGTTTCTTACATTATCATCTTGTATCCAAGAGGTAATATCTGGTGGGAAGTTATCCACAAATTCAAAACTAGTACCACTACTTCTGCACTTCTTGGCTATTAAATCTGCAACTCTATTCTTAGATCTTTTAACTGACTGACAAACAAAATGAACTTGACTTTGAAATAAATTTTTAATGTCTAGGACTAAACCTTTGTTCAACCAATGAACATAAGAGATGTCTTCTTTTATTGACTTAACTAAAGATTCACTATCTGATTCAAATATGACTTTAAGAAACCTCTTAGAGATTTCCCACTTCACTGCAACATACATTGGTAGGCATTCCAGTTGCTCCACTTCTTGATCTTTGATCATTCCTCCATTGTAGAAAGTTCCTTTGGCACCATAACAACTTCCTGCAAAATTTCTTGCTATTAGACCAATACTTCCTGTTAAGTTTTCCTTAAGAAAAGAAGCATCTACATTAATTTCTAACTTCTCTGGTTAAGTGCCACAAAACACTTTCTCTATTTAACTTTTCTGATTCTCTTTACCTCTTTCTCTCTTTAATAACTTCTCTGGTTCTCTTTCCCTTTTTCTCTCTTTTACGGGTTCAGATCCAAGCAAAGGCATTCATATTTTGTTGATAATCAAACTACTAAAGAAGTTTTCAAATTTTTGATTTATCTCCGATTGGGAACTTAGGTTATACTATTATATTGTTGACCAGTTCCACTTCAAGAAGATTAGCTTGATTCAGTAAGGGAAAATTTTGTGATAATTAAATTTTTTAAGATTTGATGACTGTTAGTGAAATAACTCACATTCTATGCAACAACATTAACAATTTTTTTTTCTAATCTAATTTATGTTCACGAGTCTTGTATTTTACATTAAAAAAATTCTTTGTTTCTTTAGATTTAGATTGATAGTGTTTTGACCTTTGGTTGCTTCCCTTTGTTTTCGTTTTTGAATCTACTTTAATAAATTTGTTGATCTACAGATCCAGTGGATATTGCTAATCAAGTTCGGATTTTTCCATTGCAAGGTAATTTTCATCTTCTACAAATACAATTATTATATATACTTAGAACGGTTTCGAATTCTGGAAGTACTTAGCTTCCTTTGAACATTGAATTTGCAGGAATAGAGAACAAGATCGGTGTATATGCATTTTACTACAAACTACATCCAAAGGAAATATATCTTCTACTCATGCAAGTGAAAGTAAGAACTTAACAATGGACACAAGGATATACGTGGTTCGGTATGATTACCTACGTCCACGGGGGTGAAAGGATGAATATTATTACTTCAAGGTGTTACAAAGGGTCTCACTCTCCAAGTTAAACTCACTTACAAGATGAACTAGTTTTCCACTCTCCTTTTATTTGCTGCGACCTCAAGTCTCACTCTCCAAAATTACAACCTACCTTCTCTCGAATACAAGTTCTTCTATTTATAGGGAAGGTTACATACAACCAAACTATGATGTTGGTCACAATATATCTAACTTGATGCCATGTTGTCGGGCATGCTCACGTCGTCCTATCTTCTATGAATATGGCCGATGTAACTAGGCCAAATATCAACATAGGTGACATTTCAAAACTGTCACTATATCAATTCCATGACGGTTCAGGTGAAATTTGAAAGTGTCACCAATGTCGATGTCACTGTAGGGGTTATCTTATACTGACGCTTATGAACTGTCACATAACCGTCACCAATTAGCCTTCAAAACTGTCATGAAGTATATTAAACCGTCATTGTAACAGACATCCACGACGGTTTTTTATTGAAAACGCCACCTTAACGATGTTATGGTGACTGTTTTCCCAAGAAACCGTCAATATAATGTTAAAAAACGCCAGCATAAATATTATTTCCAACGGTTTTCGTATACAACCGTCAATTTACGTACATTTTGCTGACGTTTTTCTTTAAAAACAGTCACTTTTGCACTCTTACAGTGACTATTCTATTTTATATAAAACTGTCATGGCATCTGTGTTTTCCTTTGATAACCGTCATGGCATTACTTCGGTGACTTTTTAAATTTACATGCGAAACCAAATTAACAACTTAATGAATTTGTATATTATATTTGCTGGCTTCAATTTACATTCTGATATTTTAAGAAAAAAATAATTACATTTCTAGCATGTTAATTTGCAATTCACGTTCTTTCAACACGACATACTAGTATAGAATTTCAATTTTATCATGAATTTGTTGTTGACGCCTTCAATTTACGCCGTCACCAAATCCTACATTTGGCCTAGTGTCTGTATTTCACGTGTATCAATCACTTCAATATATCCATCAATCAATCGGCGGGGCACCAACCAAAGTTTGTACAGCTGCATAAAAATCAATTCATGTTTTTTGATTAATAACAATTCATGGTTTTAAATCTAGTAGACATTTTTTAAATAAATAGCTTTGTGCGCGACCGTGCGGGATAGCACATCCCTAACAATAAAAACAAAGGAATTAGACATGACGAAGAATATGATCAAAATATTGTCAGTGGGGGAGTGGTTGATTTTGACTTTTCGGAAGGTAGTGTAAATCATAGCGGCGAGAGAACCTAAAACAAAGGCTATAGGAATTTTAGATATGGATAAATCATTCCAAGTCAAAAACGGTGGCCTGCTCGGACTCTGCAAGGAAAGATAATTTAGAGAATTTTGAGGCCTCCAAGGATGTCTCAAAGGTAGCACACGGTCAAAAGGTGGATAATATAAAAAGCATGGAGAATCATATTGTCTGCCTGGACTCTTCAAACGGTTAAAAAGGGGCACAAATCACGCCTACCAAATATGATAGTAAAAAAACATGGAGAATAATATTTTCTGCTCCATGAAGAACCGTTTGAATCCCCAATCTAGCACACGGTCAGAAAGGGCAGAGATTTAATGGAGAACCCATACTCAGGAGGAAATTGGGTCTCACTTCCGAATCCCCAATCTAGCAATCTTACACCAACTTCTTCAAATCAAGAACGTTTCCTTGTCTCCTTGTCTGCTTGAACGTTTCCGCCTGAAAATATAAAAGTGAGAGATTGATGGTAACATACATGAGCACAAAAAACTTGATCTGTTCGTCAAAAGAGAACAAAATTTATGAACCGTACCTTTTTTTTGATTTGGTGATTACCCGTGGAGGAAATCATACATTGATGGTAACATACATGAGCATAACGAATTTTTTTTTGTTTTAATTTCTTCTTTTCAGACAAATCGTTTGACCATCTCACCCAGGATCCATCCATCTTCATTGCTTAGTGAATGATTGCAGTGAAAATTAACTTGTTACACTCCATCTTGAAGTATATCAATCTCTTCTGGAAACAGGCTGCAATAGTGTTTAAAAATACTGTTTACTTTATTAGATCGATCTTCTGGAAACAGGCTGCAATAGTCGAAATCAGAGATTGATGGTAACATAGAAGAGATTCCCGAAAACCAAATACACCAGAATATCAATCACCAATATTGTTTAAAAATCACGGATGAGTACCAATCTCCAAGTTGAAATCCGTCTTCATGCCAAGTTGAGTACCGATCTCCAAGAAGCCAGAATCTTGAAGACGTGTGATGACATGGTTACCCTCAAAATCACTCAAGAGAAATTTAATTCATCCTGAAAAAAACAAGAAATTTAATTTTGATGTTGAAAATAGGATTGAATCATTGGAAGAACTTAAAAATCACTCAAGAGAAATTTCTCTCAGAATTAACTTTGGTGTACAGACGAGTTCCATCATACTGAAATTTAACTCAGCACATTTCAGTGTGCGTTTATCAAGTTTTCAAGTAGTAACCGTGACCCGATCTTACTGAAATTTTTACGGTACTTCCATAATACAATGAAGTATCACATATAAAAATTTCAGCATGATCCAACCAATGGATCTCAAGATATCATTAAAAGAAGAACATAAGCGCTCATCAAAAAAAGAAAAAAGAAAGAAAGGGAGAAATGGATAAGAATTGATTTGAGAAGGAGAAACAAATGTTTTTGATTTGAGAAAAAGAAAGTGAATCCGAGTGTAAATGATGGATGGACCAGATTTAGTTTGATCTACTCATACGGATTGAGAAAACAATCTGACGGTTGAGATTGTATATGTTATGGTCATACGGATTGAGAGCATTTGTGTTTCTCTTTGTGCTACTACGAACTCATGTATTCGGTTTGTTATCAACCTTGGTCATGAAAACAAAATCCAAAAAAAAAATATTAATAAATTTAGGACATTGTTATCGACATTCTGATATAAAAAATTTTATAAAATGTATAAGAATGAATCGGGAAAATGAAAAATGAATTCGATAATTGATGTGTTTCTTTGTGCTTTCTCTTTGTGCTTTTGTGTTTTCTCTTTGTGCTTCCGGTTTGGATTTCGACTAGCCGCATAGGTCATGAAGTAATTTTGAAAAGTCATACAGATCATGAAGTAGCTTTAGTTCACACTGGTAAACTCAGGTTAGCATGATACATCATCGAAATCGATAACTATGAAGCTCAATGTCGATTTGAACTTAAAATGTGGTATAACGGGATAAAAACTATGAACCAAGAAGTGCTAGGAGGGTTCAAACTTCAAACTTAACATGATACATCATCTAAATCAATAAATATGAAGATCAGTGTCGATTCGAAGTTCAAATATGGTATTACCACATAAAAACTATGAACCAAGAAGCTCTGAGAGGGTTCTGAATTCAAACGTTTCATGATATATCATTGAAATCGATAAATATGAAGCTCATAGTCGATTCAAACTTCAAATATGGTATAACGGCATAGAAACTATGAACCAAGAAGCTCTGGGAGGGTTCTGACTTCAAACGTATCATGATATATCATTGAAATCGATAAATATGAAGCTCATAGATTCGAACTACAAATTAATATGGTATAACGGCAGACAAAATATGAACCAAGAAGCTCTGGGAGGGTTCTGACTTAAAATAGTGATTTAGTTAACACCGGATACATTGTCGTTTATTAATTTTTAAACATGAAAGCACAATATGCAGCGATTTAGATAGGAAAATGTCATATATATTGTGAGGGTTAGTCACCCAAACCGTCACTAATAATTACAAGCTATTGTGACATGTATTACCGAAACCGTCATTACATGAGATATTATGACAGTGTAGACCCAACCGTCAGTATATATCAAATATACATGACAGTTCACAAGTGTCGCCGTAGGTCACCTCTATCATAACGTTTTATAGCAATAAACGTCATAATAAGCAGTTTCCGTGACAGTTTAGTCAACCGCCATGACTTGTAGCGACAATCAATGACGGTCACCTCTAGGAACCGTCAGCTATACTTAACCAGCAATTTATTGTGACACTTTTTTGTAAAACCGTCATGGTAGAAAATTCCAAACCGTCACCAAATCCCATATTTGGCCTAGTGAATTCCTTGGCGGTCTCTCGTCCGAGCCAATCCTTTTGGGTGTTCTCTTGGTGCGACGTCGCCCTTTGAATCCTGTCGCCCTTGTAATTGGCCGATATGGCATGTATCTTCTTATCCTTTTGACTACCGGTCCTCGTTTGACACAAAATGTCTCGTCTGTCAGCTTTGTCATAGATATGGAGTCGAGTCTTGTCCGACAGCTGTAAGGTGATCATGTCCGATCCACGTGGATCCTTAATCCTCGCGACTGCCGGTCTCTATCCCATAATTCTCACTTCTTCCTCCTTGGGTGTATCACAGCTTAAGATGTTCCTACCAAGCCCTGTGGATAATCTACACCTACAATCAGAAAGAAGTTTCATTTTTTTTCTTCTCTTTTTCTCAAAATTATGATGTAACGAATGTATTGAATACATTAAATTTATATTGTACATATGTACTAAATTGCATATGAAATAATATCAAAAAGATAATTTTCTTCCTGTTAAATTTTTGTCCCTTACAGTTTTGTTCCTGACAATGGTTTAGAATCTTATAATACTCCTCGTGATATTGTCAGAAGATTTGGATCTAACAGGGGTTTACTCAATAAATACTTTTATTGATTTCCAAAGAGTTTAATGGATTTAAAAAGTATTGCGTTAGTGGTTGTATACTTTTGAAATCTCTTTCAAAGTTTATGTTACTCATTGTAGATTCTCAAAAGGTCTTCTAATGTTTGTGTTACTCGTTGAAAACTTGAAAATTCAAAAACTTTGTATACTTACCTATTTTCAAGACTTTGAGTGACTTTTGTGCATATATTTGCCTTGATAAAAGTCTTGCAAAATATGCAAGATTTTGAAAGACTTCCAATTTTTTTTATAAAGATGTTTATTGCTCTCTTTTATTTTATTTAATGAATACACAATCTATAAAACTCTTATTATAGATGATATAAATTATATGGTATGATTAAATATTTTTAATTTTAATTATTATGCATAAATGTACAATAATAATTATTTTAATTTATTTTTACACTTTATTGTATTTTATTGAACAAAAGAAATAAGTTATATATATATAAGAACGGGCCCTAGCTCAGCTGGTCATCCCCGTTCCCCAAAGTTTCATGCGTTCCAGGAGGTCCCAGGTTCGATCCCCCGATGGTGTAATATTGCAGGAATTAACATGGAAGGTAGTGTTAGTTTGCCCCGCTTGTGACACAATCTCAGCCCCCCCCCCATCCCCCATGAGCCTCGCTGGTAGGTTAGCTCAGCAACCTGTTCAATTAATGTAATAGTATGTTGTTGGAGCTTAGCTTGTTAGGCTTCCAACTAGTTAATGTAATACTCTTTATCCAATAATAATAATAAATTATTAAAATATATAAAATACTAATAATTTAATTTAAGTTACTATAATAAATAAGCTACAATAAATTTTATATTTATGTCTATCATGCATATTTCCATATAAAATTTGTTTTTACAACTCTTCAAGACTCTACAAATGTCTGCGAGACATTAGACAACTCTGCATAACTCCGCAAAATTTTGCTCAACTCTTTATAATTCTCGCAAAGTTATTAATTTTCATGACTCTTTTTAAATCTCTACAAATCTACAAATGTATTTATTGAGTAAACCCCTGTTAATTTATTAGTATCTTTTATATATTTATTTTGATATTATTTTATTTTATTTCAAGTTGATGCAAGCGCTTACACGAATACTCTAGATCTATTTCTCTCTTTAAATATATATATATATATATATCCTAGATGCAAATATACATATATGTTTCATATGATACGATCAAACTCTTTTTTTATTTTGTTATTAGATGAAATGAAAACTTTCATTCATGGCTAAAATGTCCCAAATTATCGTTAATTTAATTTACAATTAGCGTTTTTCAAGAATTGTTTTGAGTAGATAAATTTTATAGATATTTTCAAATCTAGGGATTTGTAGATTCATCATGTTAGGTTGTTATACAATTCTCTAGAAATTTTGTTTTCACAACTTTTTAGAACTCTACTAATTTCTATAAGAGTTAGGCCAACTCTATCAAACTCTGCAAGTATTTTTCCAACTCCGTAGAACTCTACATAAGTTGTCATTTTTTATGACTCTTTTTAAATTATACAAATCTACAAAAGTATTTATTGAGTAAACCCCAGTAAATAATGTCATGAAAATAGAAACAAAAACTGAAATAAAAATTCCATTTATAGAAAACAAAAAAGCCTGGCAGCAGATTTTAAAAATAAAATTTATTAATTAAAATTAAAATTTAAAAAAAATTTAAAATTAAATCTTCTGGAATTAAAAAAAAAAAATTAAAAAAATAATTTTTTGCCTCATGATATTGCCGCACCGTTTGGTGTGGCAAAAAGCCCATCTTTTGTTGCAGATAATTAAAGGTGTCGCAATAATTTCTTGTCACACAGGTTGTTGCCACACTGTGTGGCAAAATGTTTTTATGTGGCAAAAGGATTTATCCACACCAAATATGGGTTCTTGCCTCACCAATGACGTGTTGCAATACCCCACTTTTCTTGTAGTGAGATTTTTTATTCCTAGTCCTCCTTGCGAGATAGGCTTGCATATGATGGCCCAAGCTCTGATGAACCCTCCCTGTCGTTCTTTTCCTTCTTTTTTCCACCAGAAGTTTCTCTGGATTCGATCCATTTGATCTAAGGTATCTTTTGGAAGATCAATCACTTTCATTTGATACGTTGGGAAAGCTTGCAGCAGAGATTTTATTAAGACTGTCCTACCTTCTTGGGAAAGGAGTTTCGATTTCCAACCTTTCAGAGTGGAGTAGTATTTTTGAAGAAGCGGCTCAAAATTTGCTTTTCTATTTTTGTCGAAAAATAGGGGAGTACCGAGATATCTATCATTTTTAGTCATCAAATGATGCGTGTCGTAACCACAACAAATTAATTAATATTTTACTACCTAATTAACAAGTAATATAGGGTAGTCAAGATCGATCCCACGAGGAGCAAGAGATTATAGTTGTCTTATAATGTCACAAAAAGGGGGGTATTGGTTCAAGATTTTAAAAGCAAAAGAAATAAACAAAGCAATTAAAAGTGTAAGTTGAATTCAATAAGAGAGAATAGATCAAGGAATCCTTCTTCGCTGCAAAATAATGATTAAAGTTATGTTCTTTTCCACTTTTTATTAGTCATAGATTATCACCAACCGTAGGATAGAAGGTTCGCTTAGCTAACCCCAAAATTCCTTTTTTCACCGAGTAACAAGTCCGCTTAGTTATCAGATTCTATTCAAAAGAACCACCTTGAGGTTCGCTTACAAGATGTAATTCCCCGAACGCATTAAGATTTATGAACTTAGGTTTAGTACTAGTAGTTAGACTCGGTTCGCTTGGTCCACTTTCTAGCCTTATTTTCACACACAATTGCTCCACGGAATCCCTACGCAAGGTCTTGTGTTTTCTACTTGTGTAAAGAGTCAAGAAACTATTACGTATTCCCTAACTTTCACTAGCTTTAGATTAAATTAACAAATCAATTTAGCGTGCACTCCAAACAACCTATCAATCAATCATAAACTTTAATATTAGTAAAAACAAACGATAATCATATGAAAAACTTCAAAGTAGAATTGAAACAAAACTCAAACCATATGTTAAGAACTAGGAATTCATCCTCAATCAATAAGAAAATTAGCTAATCTTAGTTTGGAGTTCACACAATAATAATAATAAATAAGGAAGAAAGAAAGAAAAACTTATTGAAAAGATGATGGTTGCTCCTTCCTCCAATCCTTGTGCACTTTAACTCCTTCTCCAAAGTAGATGTGTGTGTAAAAGTTGTAGAGAACTCCTCTATTTATAGGCTTCAATACTCTCCATATCTTTTTAAGAAAAGAATCCACATTCCATAAGAACACCACTTTCCCAATTTGAGACATATTCCAATTTCTAGTCCAATTCTCCAAAACTTCCAAGTTTTCATCCAATTCCCAATTCTAAGTCTTCACACACATGAGAGAAGTCCACACAAAATTCTGTAATTTTTGCTCACCGGAAAACTGGGTTTTTGGCCAGAAATAGGCCGGAATTCGTCACCGCCGGCACCCTGAAATGTCTCTCCGTCGACGGAATATTTCGTCAGTCCACCGTTAGGACTAACGGTCAAACATTAGTCAAAGGTCAGATTCAGATGGCGAGTTAGCTTCTTAGTCAGGCTGAGTTGGCTGATTCGCTTTGTCAAATCGGCTCATCGGGATCGTCATCGCCGGTACCGAGTCGACTCGCCGGAGTGGAAAATCGGCCGAGTTCTGTCTATTTACATGACTTCCATACATCTAGTGTAACTCATTCATTCCATCGTTCCATGTACAGCAACAACATCTTCAATTCCTTGCAGATTTCTTTCCTTCTTTCTTCCTGTTTTAGTGATTTAACAGATTCAATGGCAGTACCAGAACCACCCCATTTCCTTTTCACCAGCAGCGATTCTAACAGACCCAATCTTCTATTCTTCTCTATCAAATTCCTCAAACCCAGCATATACATCAATCTGTTCTCAATCTCTCGATCTCTAACTATCTTCAACTTATTCAAACAGCTATTCTTAACCAGCTCAATCTTCAATCGACAGACCCAATACTTCTTGTCTCGGCTGTTTTAATACACCAATTCCATCCATCGAAACAACGTCAATACCTTGTTCAATGCTTTCTAAAATCGAACCATCTCTCTCAAATTCATCACCAACACAAACCCATTCGATTCTTAATTCGAGTCTCATCAGTAAACCCTCAATTCGTTTCAAACTCAACATCGGACACTTACTTCGATTACAAATCAATCAGCCTCCAATTTCATCTCAAACCCCTAACCCATCTCTCAATTTCAACCCATCAGTTCAAAAGAAGTCACATTTCTCAGATCCCCTTTATCTCCGACAATATCAAAATGAACCCTTGCCATTCTTCTTCATCTGCTATTAACCCATTTCTTCAATTTCATCTCTTAGTTTCGATTTGACGGAAAATCATGTCGAGCTTCAATTAATGGCTTCATCCAATCTCGGTGTGCAGCTTCTGTTTCTCAATTTCAGAGAGGAATGAATGAGTGAACGAGAATGTCTCTCGTTTTTAGGGTTAGATCAACTAGGACAGCTATTTGCGCCCCATATGCAGCCACCCAGGATATATCTACACCTACTCATGAATGATAAGGGATACCCAGATGGAAACCACTTAACCAGAGATAGATGTATTTAATACTTCTCCCAAAAATAGTTGCCCCTTAACCTTGACTGGACTCCAGATAGTGTTCGCCTATAAAATGAAGGTTTTGCCCTTCTTGACTCGATTTGGGTGATTTCTTCTTCTTTTCCTCCGTGCGACTCCAGAGTACCTAATAACTCAAAAACACACGTAAAATACATAGTTTACAAGAAAAATAACAAAGAAAGCATAAACTACTAGATAGTAAATTAGGTGTATTCTACACCTATCAAATTCCCCCACACTTAGACTTTGCTAGTCCTCGAGCAAATCAAACTAAAACTTACAACTTCAAAGCTTTCTAGCGTCCCAAGCATCCAAAGAGTTATGAGGACATAGAGTTTCTGCATGCTAGTTATAAGAAGTTAGAAATACTAAAGAACATATTCTCATTCTTAAATGTTGAGTGAGAAATAACCACACCATAATGAGAGAACACGTGTTTGAGAAACGATCAATAAGCATTTCGCCTCGACTTCTGCCTCACCAAAAAGGATTTTATGATAATTGCACTCAAAAAGACGGCTTTTTTTATGGGTCTCACATGTGTGCAGGTAGGAATGAAGAGAGAATTCCTGCAACACGTTGAATGGTAGGAAGGATAACTTCCGAAATTTTGAAAAACCCACATCTTTTAACATTTTGAAAAACCATTTTTCTAACGATCTCTAAGAAAGGAAATCAACCACTTATATCGAGGATGAGATTACTTACTTACCTTCACATCCGATTGCCAATTATGATAACACCACTCTCACGGAATCCAAAAGAAACGTCTTCCGCTCCTTGTCTTCATCTTCTTGGACTTCGGCTTCAACTATTGATGATAAACTTTTGAACTTCATAAATCCTTGACAATTTGTAGCCTTTTTTCTTAAAATCCTTGTCGCTTGAAACTTCCTTATAGATTTTCCTTCCCCACGGCTTATTCAAAACAAAACAATAATAGATATTTCTCTTGTCTCATATTTTTCAATTTTTTTTTCTTTTTTTCATTTTTCATTTTTTCTTTTCATTTTTTTTTCATTTTTCAATTTTTTTCTTTTTTTTTTCTTAGACAAGAGAAACAAAATACAAATCAAAGTGAAAAATAAAAAAACCATGGCCATGGAAAAGTACTTTACCGCTTGATTCTTCACAACTTGTATCGTCTTGAAATCATAAACTTCAATAATTCTCACCTTTTACTTTTCTTTGCTCTTGTAAATAAGTCTTAAACTTGTATGTAAAAATCTGCTCATTGTATGTTGCTTTACTTGAATATTAAATTTTCTGTTTTCTTGTCCCATTGTTGCTTGCAAACCTTGAACCTTTTCAACTTCCCTTGTAGATTTTTATGTCGCTCCCTTGTTGTTGATGATTGTGGTGTTTCTATGGACCCGTTGTTGAGAGAATGGTGCTAACTGCAAATCGAACTACAAGAAGGAGGATTTCATCCATAGATGTCACCCTCATGATTGACAAAAATTAGCACTCAAGAGATCAAAATAGTGCTGAAAATTGGTGTGAAATTGGGTAGCTCACCATTCTACCCGGAATTAACGTACGGTGACGCACACTCAAAAGAAGCTCTTTAGTCAAGGAAGAATTTTTGGTCGGTACCTTGGTTGATATGAAAATGGGTAGTCTCCACTAATGATTGATCAACAACTCTAATAACGCACTTCTCTCTGCACGAAATTTGCATCACCGGCATGATTAAATCCATTATTTAACACTCTAACAAGAAAGAAATCGAACGTAGTCCCCTAACATTTCCAAGTTCATTTATGTCGGTCAGAATTCTCTATGTAATCATACCAAGAAGTATGCTAGTGACTCTAAAATCTCTAAAAGTTGGAAGTTTTATGTAAAAAAAATTTTTATGCAAAAATATATGCTTAGCCACTCCCCCACACTTAAACCTTACATTGTCCTCAATGTAATTGAATCCTCCGAGAAAAGTCAAGGTGGGAAATCCTAATATGATATGAAACAAGAAAAATAAACAAACAAAACAAAAACAAAATAAAAACAAAACAAAAGGATAAGAGATACAAAACCGGTGGGTTGCCTCCCACTTAGCGCTTGTTTTAAAGTCGACGGCCCGACATAGCTCTTGCTTCACATTACTCCTCTAGAGGGAGCACATCTCGAAGTCCAATCACGTCCACATGCTCCGTTGGAAAGTTTTCATAATATGGCTTCAACCTATGGCCGTTGACTTTCAAGGGTTGTCCTGTTTTTTCACTAACAATTTCAACTGCACCATGATCATAAACATTAGTAACAATAAATGGTCCCACCCAACGAGACTTAAGCTTACCCGGAAATAAACGTAAACGAGTATTAAATAAAAGAACTTTTTGTCCCACAACAAAACTTTTCCGAGAAATCATCTTGTCATGAAAAAGCTTTGTCTTTTCTTTGTAAATCCGGGCACTCTCGTAAGCATCATTACGTATCTCCTCTAGCTCATTTAGTTGTAACTTTTTTTGTTTCCCCGCTTCATCATACTCCATGTTGAATTTATTTATCGCCCAATAAGCCTTATGTTCAAGTTCAACCGGAAGATGACAAGCCTTGCCATAAACCAACCTATATGGAGACATACTAATCGGTGCCTTGTACGCCGTTATATACGCCCAAAGTGCATCATTGAGCTTAAAGCTCCAATATTTCCTTGTGGTATTCACCGTTTTCTCAAGAATGGACTTGATCTCAGGGTTTAAAATTTCCGCTTGTCCACTAGTTTGTGGATGGTAAGGCGTACCAATATTATGTGTTATGTTGTACTTCTTGAGGAGAGCGTGAAAAGACTTCTTGAAATGCGAGCCTCCATCGCTTATCACCACTCTTGGTGTGCCGTGCCTAGTGAATATGTTTTCTCTTACAAAATCACAAACAACTTGAGAATCATTAGTTTTGGTGGCTCTAGCCTCCACCCATTTCAAAACATAATCTACAACAAGAAGTATATAAAAGTTTCCATTCGATTTGACAAAAGGGCCCATAAAATCAATTCCCCACACATCAAAAATCTCTACGGCGAGAATTGGTGTGAGTGGCATTTGATTTCGAGCACCTAGATTGCCCGTTCTTTTACATCTATCACACGATTTACAAAAAACATATGAATCTTCAAACAAGGTGGGCCAATAAAATCCGCTTTCAAGAACTTTGAGAGAGGTACGTTTAGAACCAAAATGGCCACCACAAGAAAAAGTATGACAAAAGGAGAGAATGGATTGAAATTCGGAGTTAGGTACGCACCTTCGTATTATTTGATCAATGCCATATTTCCATAAGTATGGTTCATCCCACACATATTGCTTCGATATCTTCTTAAGTTTCATCTTTTGGAAGTTGGAAATTGTACTAGGTACCTTCCTTGTCACCAAGTAATTCACTATATCCGCATACCAAGGTGTTGATTCTTCCAAGGAGAAAAGGTGTTCGTCCGGAAAGCGATCTTGTAGTGGAAGTTCTTCGTGAGACATAACAAGTCTACTAAGATGATCCGAAACGGTATTCTCCACACCTTTCTTATCTCGAATTTCTATGTCGAACTCTTTTAGTAATAGGATCCACCGGATTAGTCTTGGCTTAGCTTCTTTCTTCTTTAGTAAGTATTTAAGTGCGGAATGATCGGAATACACAATAACCTTTGTATCCACCAAGTATGATCAAAATTTTTCCAATGCAAACACTATAGCCAATAACTCCTTTTCCGTGGTAGAATAGTTGATTTGTGCATTATTGAGGGTCCTAGATGCATAATAGATAACATGGGACAACTTGTCCACTCTTTGACCCAAAACGGCTCCAACCGCATAATCACTAGCATCACACATTAGTTCAAATGGAAGATTCCAATCCGGTGACTTGATAATTGGCGCACTTGTCAACATTGCCTTCAATTTGTCAAAAGCATCCTTGCATTCCTTGTTGAAGTCAAAAGGTACCTCCTTTTGTAGTAACTTGCACATCGGCATGGAGATTTTGGAGAAATCCTTGATAAACCGCCTATAAAAACCTGCATGGCCAAGAAAAGAACGAACCTCCCTCACCGAAGTGGGATATTGTAAGTTTCTTATTAAATCTATCTTTGACTTGTCCACTTCGATCCCTCGAGAGGACACAACGTGACCAAGTACTATGCCATGGTTTACCATAAAATGACATTTCTCCCAATTAAGGACAAGGTTTGTGTATATGCATCATTTAAGAACTAGTTCAAGGTTGTCTAAACAACTATCAAAAGAATTGCCATAAACACTAAAGTCTTCCATAAATACCTCAATAATGTGCTCCACGTAATCCGAGAATATACTTACCATGCATCTTTGGAAAGTAGCCGGTGCATTGCAAAGACCAAACGACATCCGTCTATACGCAAACGTTACAAACAGACAAGTGAAAGTAGTTTTCTCTTGGTCCTCCGGTGCAATCACAATTTGGTTGTATCCCGAATAACCATTCAAGAAATAATAATACAAATGCCCCGCTAACCGCTCCAACATTTGATCAATGAAAGGTAAAGGAAAGTGATCCTTCCAGGTTGCGGAATTAAGCTTTCTATAGTCAATGCATACTCTCCAACCGGTTTGAACTCTTGTAGGAACAAGTTCATCGTCTTGATTTTGAACAACCGTAACACCGGACTTCTTTGGTACCACTTGTACATGACTAACCCACTTGCTATCGCAGATTGGGTAAATTACCCCCACACTTAGCAATTTGAGTATCTCTTTCTTCACAACCTCCATCATGGGAGGATTAAGCCTACGTTGAGCATCACGTACCGGCTTCACATTCTCTTCCATTAGAATCCTATTCATGCACATGGATGGACTAATGCCTTTTATGTCCGCAATTGTCCACCCAATAGCCGTTTTGTGCTCTTTCAAGACTCTAAGCAAACGGTCTTCTTGTACCGGTGTGAGGTTCTTTGCAATAATCACCGGAATCTCATCTCCATCTCCCAAAAACGCATACTTCAAATGGTCCGGAAGTGGCTTCAACTCTAGTTTAGGTGCCTTCACATTAGATGGTACAAGTAATTCATCATTCACGGGTAAAGAAATATGTGAAACATTACCCTTAGCTTCTTGTAATGCCGTCAAAGCACCACACGTCTCCACCAATTCCTTGGAAATTTCAACATCCAAGTTATGCAAGCCGTGGACATCCAATTCAATGCTTTTTTGTAACACCACATCAAGTTCTTCCTCTTGATTCAATTCCACCATTTGTTGCGCTAATGAACTAACCACATCAATGGAGTAAGCGGAATGCACATCACTTGGGTAGCGCATGGCTTCGAATATGTTAAAGTGTATTACTTCCTTGTCGAATTCCATAGTGAGTGTACCCTTGTCCACATCAATCTTCGTCTTTACGGTCTTCATAAATGGCCTCCCAAGAAGTAGAGAAGTAGACGACCGATTCTCATTGTTGTCCATATCCACCACAAAGAAATCCACCGGAAAAATTAACTCATTCACTTGCACTAGAACGTCTTCTACAAGTCCCTTTGGATAAATGTTAGACTTGTTTCCTAATTGGATAATAACTCTTGTCTCTTTCAACGGTCCAAGATTCAAGGAGTCATATATATCGGCCGACATCACACTAATGGAAGCTCCCAAGTCAAGTAAATCATGTTCAAACCTTTTCTTACCAATAGTAATTGGCACCGTGAAACCACCGGGATCCGTGCAGTTTGTAGGCATCTTCTTCAAAAGCATAGCCGATGCACTCTCGCCAACTTTAGTAATTTCATTATCAAGAAACCTATCCTTCTTTGTGCATAATTCCTTCATAAACTTAGCATACCTTGGCATTGTCTTGATGGCCTCGATGAAGGGAATGTTGATTTCTATCTTCTTGAAGATATCCATGAGTTCCTTGTCTTGAGCTTCCTTCTTGGACTTAGCAAAACGACTAGGAAAAGGAGGTGGAGTAGTAAAAGTAGGAACCGGTTCCTTGGATTGGGCGGTTGGTGTTGAATTCTCCTTTGGTACGGCTTCCTCCTTATCTTTGAATACCTCTTCACTAGCTTCTTCACGATGACTTGGAGTCTCTACTTGTCTTCCACTTCGTAAAGTAACCGCATTAACATTCTCTCTTCGGTTCACAAATGGTTGTGAAGGAAGTTTTGTGGATGTTTGAGATTCCATTAAGTTCATATCGGTCGCCAATTGTCCCATTTGAGTTTGTAAATCCTTGATTGCCGAACCGGTCCTTTGTTCCAAAGCTTTGATTGCCGAATCAGTCATTTGTTGGTTTTGTTGTAACATATAAGTGAGACCTTGCATGCTTTGCATTATCACATTCAAATTGTCATCATTCGAAGAATCTTTCTCCTTGACTTGGTGTGGTTGGAATTGTTATTGTTGAGGTTGGAAACGTGATTGTTGGAATCCACCTTGTTGCGCATATGGATTAGGAGCCGCCGCTTGCTTGTTTGCATAGCTAAAGTTGGGATGATCCTTCCAACCGGGATTGTAAGTATTTGAGTATGGATCGTACCTTGGCCTTTGATTTGGATATAAAGCATTTACTTGTTCGGTTTCATCATCCGGAATAATTACCGCGGCCAACCGTTGCACTACCCTCTCTATGTTGTTTATCCGGTGATCGGATTGTGAAGATGAGTCACTAACTTCATGCACCAACTTAACCATTGAGTCACCTCTTGCATAGAATTGTTGCAAGTTTGCCGCCATACTTTCAATCAACTCGGTAGCTTCGGCCACCGTCTTGTTCACTAGTGCACCACCACCAGCGGCGTCAAGAAGATATCTATCACTTGTTTGGATACCTTCATAGAAGTATTGGATTATCATGGCGTCATTAAATTGATGGTGTGGACAACTTGCCACCAATCTCTTGTACCGATCCCAACATTCATATAATGACTCTCCCATATTTTGTTTCATCCCACAAATCTCCTAGCGAATTTGAGTAGCTTTTGATGTGGGAAAATATCTCTCGAGGAAAATTTTCTTCATCCCATTCCATGTTGTGATACTTCCGGAAGGCAAATAGTACAACCATTCCTTAGCATTGCCCACCAAAGAGAACGGAAAAGCTTTCAACTTTGCGCCATCCGCATTAATATCCGGTGGAAGCATGGCCATGACTATGGTATTGAAGTCCATAAGATGTTTGTTTGGGTCTTCATTCACCATGCCATGAAACTTTGGTAATTCTAAAATCAAACATGGCTTGATCTCGAAAGTTGAGTTAGTTTGGATACACCATTGTTGTGTATCGAGCTTGTGAGAAGCTAGGTCTTTGAGTGTACGATCACCCATTGTTTTTTCTTCAATATCCGAATCTTCGAACTCACTTAATGTAAAACGAGGAAGCGGAGTGTTAACCGCTCGAATGAAATCCTTTAGTTGAGTGCCGTATCGAAGACGTATTAGACTCGGCCTTCCCTTTTTAAGCATTCACAAAAGATATAACACCTACAACAAGGTTCACAAAACTAAGTTAGATACGGTATAAAATCTAACAAAGCAATAATAAAGCAAAAAGAAAAATAAAAACAACTAAAATCGTATGTTGCTCCCCGGCAACGGCGCCAAAATTTGATGCGTGTCGTAACCACAACAAATTAATTAATATTTTACTACCTAATTAACAAGTAATATAGGGTAGTCAAGATCGATCCCACGAGGAGCAAGAGATTATAGTTGTCTTATAATGTCACAAAAAGGGGGGTATTGGTTCAAGATTTTAAAAGCAAAAGAAATAAACAAAGCAATTAAAAGTGTAAGTTGAATTCAATAAGAGAGAATATATCAAGGAATCCTTCTTCGCTGCAAATCAATGATTAAAGTTATGTTCTTTTCCACTTTTTATTAGTCATAGATTATCACCAACCGTAGGATAGAAGGTTCGCTTAGCTAACCCAAAAATTCCTTTTTTCACCGAGTAACAAGTCCGCTTAGTTATCAGATTCTATTCAAAAGAACCACCTTGAGGTTCGCTTACAAGATGTAATTCCCCGAACGCATTAAGATTTATGAACTTAGGTTTAGTACTAGTAGTTAGACTCGGTTCGCTTGGTCCATTTTCTAGTGTTGTTTTCACACACAATTGCTCCACGGAATCCCTACGCAAGGTCTTGTGTTTTCTACTTGTGTAAAGAGTCAAGAAACTATTACGTATTCCCTAACTTTCACTAGATTTAGATTAAATTAACAAATCAATTTAGCGTGCACTCCAAACAACCTATCAATCAATCATAAACTTTAATATTAGTAAAAACAAACGATAATCATATGAAAAACTTTCAAAGTAGAATTGAAACAAAACTCAAACCATATGTTAAGAACTAGGAATTCATCCTCAATCAATAAGAAAATTAGCTACTCATAGTTTGGAGTTAACACAATAATAATAATAAATAAGGAAGAAAGAAAAAACTTATTGAAAAGATGATGGTTGCTCCTTCCTCCAATCCTTGTGCACTTTAACTCCTTCTCCAAAGTAGATGTGTGTGTAAAAGTTGTAGAGAACTCCTCTATTTATAGGCTTCAATACTCTCCATATCTTTGTAAGAAAAGAATCCACATTCCAAAAGAACACCACTTCCCAATTTGAGCCATATTCCAATTTCTAGTCCAATTCTCCAAAACTTCCAAGTTTTCATCCAATTCCCAATTCTAAGTCTTCACACACATGAGAGAAGTCCACAAAAAATTCTGTAATTTTTTCTCACCGGAAAACTGGGTTTTTGGCCAGAAGTTGACCAGAATTCGTCACCGCCGGCACTATGAAATTTCTCTCCGTCGACGGAATATTCCGTCAGTCCACCGTTTGGACTAACGGTCAAACAAGTAAAACGTTAGTCAAATGTCAGATTCAGATGGCGAGTTAGCTTCTTAGTCAGGCTGAGTTGGCTGATTCGCTTGGTCAGATCGGCTCATCGGGATCGTCATCGCCGGTACCGAGTCGACTCGCCGGAGTGGAAAACCGGCCGAGTTCTGTCTATTTACAGGACTTCCCGGCCAAATTCAGGCCTCTTCCATACCTGCTAAGAATCCTAAGCATACATCTAGTGTAACTCATTCATTCCATCGTTCCATGTACAACAACATCATCTTCAATTCCTTGCAGCTTTCTTGCCTTCTTTCTTCCTGTTTTAGTGATTCAACAGATTCAATGGAAGTACCAGAACCACCCCATTTCCTTTTCACCAGTAGCGATTCTAACAGACCCAATCTTCTATTCTTCTCTATCAAATTCCTCAAACCCAGTATCTACATCAATCTGTTCTCAATCTCTCGATCTCTAACTATCTTCAACTTATTCAAACAGCTATTCTTAACCAGCTCAATCTTCAATCGACAGACCCAATACTTCTTCTCTCGGATGTTTTAATACACCAATTCCATCCATCGAAACAGCGTCAATACCTTGTTCAATGCTTTCTAAAATCGAACCATCTCTCTCAAATTCATCACCAACACAAACCCATTCGATTCTTAATTCAAGTCTCATCAGTAAACCCTCAATTCATTTCAAACTCAACATCGGCCACTTACTTCGATTACAAATCAATCAGCCTCCAATTTCAGCTCAAACCCCTAACCCATCTCTTAATTTCAACCCATCAGTTCAATAGAAGTCACATTTCTCATATCCCCTTTATCTCCGACAACATCAAAATGAACCCTTTCCATTCTTCTTCATCTGCTATTAACCCATTTCTTCAATTTCATCTCTTAGTTTCGATTTGACGGAAAATCATGTCGAGCTTCAATTAATGGCTTCATCCAATCTCGGTGTGCAGCTTCTGTTTCTCAATTTCAGAGAGGAATGAATGAGTGAACGAGAATGTCTCTCGTTTTTAGGGTTAGATCAACTAGGACAGCTATTTGCGCCCCATATGCAGCCACCCAGGATATCTACACCTACTCATGAATGATAAGGGATACCCAGATGGCAACCCCTTAACCAGAGATGGATGTATTTAATACTTCTCCCAAAAAGAGTTGCCCCTTAACCTTGACTGGACTCCAGATAGTGTTCGCCTGTAAAATGACGGTTTTGCCCTTCTTGACTCGATTTGGGTGATTTCTTCTTCTTTTCCTCCGTGCGACTCCAGAGTACCTAATAACTCAAAAACACACGTAAAATACATAGTTTACAAGAAAAATAACAAAGAAAGCATAAACTACTAGATAGTAAATTAGGTGTATTCTACACCTATCATCAAAGGGACTTTAAGAATTTTAGATATGATTTTTCCATGTTTGGGGTGTATCCGAGGACTAAAATAGACACTGGATTTGTGGAGGTTTATCATTTGACCGGTTATATCTCCAAATAAGGATAAGATATCTAACAAATTTTTTGCCTCTCCTAAATTGGCTCTTGTGAATATAAAATTGTCGTTTGCAAAGAAAAGGTGGGAAATGTTTGGTGCGTTTTTGTTGATTTTGAGACCAGAAATTTTTCTATCAACAATCGCTTTGTCAAGGAGCCTGGATAAGATTTCCATGCAGATGAGGAAAAGGTAAGGGGAGAGGGGGTCTCCTTGTCTCAAACCTCTCGAGGTATGGAATTTTGGACCGGGAGAACCGTTAAGGAGAATAGAAAGGGATGTTGTAGATATGCATTGCAAAATGAGGTTTATCCATTTTTCATTAAATCCAAAACAAAGAAGGGCTTTTGTAATGAAGGTCCACTCCACTCTGCCAAACTCCTTAGAGAGATCTAATTTAAGTGCTAGATATCCTTTTTTCGCTTTAGAAGTTTTCATGGAGTGGATAAGTTCGTGTGCGATTATGATATTATCCGTGATTTATCTCCCCGGCGGGAAGGAAGATTGATCTGGAGAAACTAATTTGTTGAGGATGGGTTTTAGTCTATTCGCCAGTATTTTTGAGATTAATTTGTAGACCGTATTGCATAAGCTAATGGGTCTAAAGTCACTCGGAGTTTGCGGGGTGGATAATTTCGGTATGAGGGTGATAATGGAATAATTAAGATCTGTATTGAGAGTACCGTATTTAAAAAATCCTGGATTGTGTTGATAATGTCGGGCCCAAATGTTTCCCAGTTGGCTTTGAAGAATCCTGGTTGGAAACCATCAGGACCCGGAGCGCCCCATTGATTCATATTAGATAACGTAAGCCAAATTTCATCTTTTGTGGGGATTTGTAGTAGTGTATGATTTTCTAATTCGGAAATACAAGGCTCAATGATGCTGGAAAAATCAAAGTTGTTATTGCTTATTTGGGATGTACCAATTTGGGTAAAATGATTGACTAAGAGAGAGTTGATTTGATCCCTATCAGATAACCAAAGGCCAGATGGTTCTCTAAGAGAGTTGATGGAATTCATTCTTTTACTATTGGAAGCAGTGGCGTGGAAATACTTTGTGTTCTGGTCGTATTCTTTGAAAAATTTATCTCTAGAAAGCTGATGATAAAAATCATTTTTAATTTTGTACCACTGTCCTAATTCTGCTTGAAGATTTTTCAACTTCTCTATGTCATTGGAAATGTTTCCAGATCTTTGAATACTATATATTTTATTATTTAAATTCCTGATGTTTTTATGAATGTTACCAAATATTTCGGAAAGATTCATGTCTGTCGAGCTATTAGAGTGTAGGTCTCAGGCAACTTTTACTACTGAACCCTAATATTGAGTTGATGACCAGCCAACGAGTCATTTGCACAGTAATCCAACAGACAATATCTGAATATACTAGACATCTCCTCTGTTTTCTTTTTACCAGTGGCGAGATAGCATAGCAAATAAAATGTGGGATGAGTGGAAAAGAGAATGAAAACTTAAACATAGGATAACGGTGAGATTTATTTTTGACAATGAACACATATTTTACTAGGCGTCAGATTTATTTTAACAATGCACACATATTTTACTAGGCATCCATGATACTTTTATTAATATTATAACGTGTATCATCAAAAAAGTCGGTAGATTTTTGAACTTTTACTTGGATATTATACATTTTTTTTGTCTCTACAAGTCACCTAGACTCTTTACAAATCTCATTTTTTATCTCTACAAGTCACAAACACTCTCTAAAATACTCTTAGAGACTCACTAACAGGGGGCTTGTCAAATAAGATTTTGAATGACTTCTGGGGAGTTTTCAAATCTACTGTTAGTCTATAGAGACTTTTGGAGAGTTTTTTAATGTCTCTTGTTATTGGTTAGAGACTTTTTTTAAGTCATTTAAATTCTCTGAAACTCCATGTTATTGGATTAGGATTTCATAAGAGTTACTCCAACGCTCCTGTTATTCGAATGAGAATTGAAAGTCATTGATTTGTTGTTTTCAGAGATTTGGAGAGACTTTTTCTTAAAAATAGGCATGGTAGAAATCTCTCCTCAAGAGGTGATATTTCTAGAGACTTGGAAATTTGGAAATTTTTGGGTTTTGGGAGTGAACTATTTTTTTATCTCCTTGCGCCTTATTACACTTAAAGGCCACTTGGAAAGGGGTAATCAAGACAAAATGTAGAATAATGTGATTTTTTAAATTGGAGAATATATATTTTAAAATCGGGTATGTGAGTCTTTGTGATTTTAAAATATATATTTTAGAAGTTATGATTTTTTTCTCCGCATAAAAAATAAAATGTGGGACGACCGGAAGAAAGTGAATGAAAATTTAGGCATATGACAGCAGTGCCAGTGCGATTTATTTTGACAATTGACACATATTTCATTAGGTGGTCATGGTACTTTTATTATTACTGTAGGGAATTAATCAGGGGAAATTATACAATTTTGTCTCTACAAATCACATAAACTTTCTACAAGTCTCTTTTTTTTGTCCCTGCAAATCTCATTTTTTGTCTCCACAAGTCACAAAGACTCTCTAAAATTCTCTCAGAGAATCACTAGAAATCTCTAGATTTTCAGAGAATCTCTAGAAGTCACTGAAATTAAAAATCTATGAAAGTCCATAGAAATCTTGTTTGACTACCCCCTCGACAAAATCTCTAAATTTTCAAAGAATCTCCAGAAGTCACCCAAATAGAAAATGTATGAAAGTTTATAAAAAAAAGTCTCATTTGACTAACCCTTGTTCGATTGAAATTACGGTTGGTTAAACAGTAAAGTTGGTGAAAAATCTGATGGATTAATGGGCGACCCTTAGCTGTAAGTAGACCAGAGGAATCTAGGCGGGAGTTGGACTCGTAGACCCAAAGATGAGGGATCCAGCAGGTAAACGACTCTGATTAGAGGCCTTGGCTATTCGATGTTGTAGATGTGCAACATGCGTTAGCCAAGGCTTAGCTCGATCCGGTTAGGTCTTAAACTCATTTTTCAGCGAATAACTTTTTAGGTCAGGTAACGCCCATTGCAGTTGCATGCATATATAATGCTTAGCAACATCTAGGGTTTTAGAGTGCCGGCTCATTTTGGATTCCATTATTTCTGCTGTTGGGTTTGACAGAATTTTGACAATGGATGCGAATGGGTGAGTAATGCAGACCTATTTTTTCATCCTTAATCTGTTAGGGTTTTCACTGCATTTCTGATATAATATGTATCTTTTTTTTTCAGAGTAAAATCCCAGAAATTACTGGAACTATTGAAGAGACTCCCAGAAGAAATCATCCTTGAAATATTTGGGAAGTTACCATTAAGATCTCTTTTGATATTCAGGTGTGTATCCAAATACTGGTGCAACTGACTCGATAATGATCCCGAATTTGTTCTTATGATTAAAAATAATTTTAGTCTCGTGCTTATTGATGATCGCAAAAGAGTAGGCTCTCTGGATAACAATACATTGTCATGTTCGTTATCCGATGGAATTAAAGGACGAGTTAAGAAGATTAATTGCCCACTGGTTCCCTTGGGATGGAACCTTGAGAGCACAAATTTTGTTGGTTCTTGTAATGGCTTGTTATGCATGTATGATGTGGCTTGTTCTTCTTACGATAAGGAGCGGGTTTGTTTATGGAATCTATGTACTAATGAGATCAGATTTGTACCAAGATGTGGATTTCAAAGCGTTCTGGATAGGAGGATCTGCATTTGGGACAGAGGACATGGGTTTGGTTATGACTCAAAGAGTGATGATTACAAGTATGTGCATATCTTCCTCGATCCATACTCTCGCGAACGTGGATCTGAAGTGCAAATTTATTCATTTAGAACGAATATGTGGAAACAAATATATGTCCCATATTCACTTGCCAATATGGAAGGAAGCCAGAGGGCACCGAATGGGGTACTTTGTAATGGAGCTCTGCATTGGTTTGTCGCAGAGATATTAGAATTTCACCCCATGGTGTTATTAGCTTTGGATATGACTGAGGAGGGTGCAAGAGAAATTCCACAGCCAGAAAATTCGGATGACAAAAAGATTAAATATGTTGATGTGTTGGATGGGTGTCTTTGCATTCTTTACAGTAGTTTTGCTGGTTACGAAGTATGGGTAATGAAGGATTATGGAATGAGAGAATCGTGGACGATAATGTACAACATTTCTGATCTGACATTACCTGATGTTAAATCGTTTCTGTACTTGAGGGGAATTGAGTGTTTAAAAACAGGTGAGATTCTACTTGAGGTTCATTACAACTGTTTTAGTACAGCAGCTTTGGTATCATATGATCCGAAGAATGGAACAACTACAGTTTTGAAGCTTCATAAGAGATGCTACTATCAATCACTTTTCTGTAGGTATGTGAAGAGCTCAGTTAAGCTCAACTCTGAATCTTATACAGAGGAAAATGAGCAAGAACAAAATGACCAACAGGAAGCATTCTGGGATTGAAGAAACTTTACAAAAGAAAAAAGGGCTGATACATTCATTAGCTAGGTAAGCAAACAGTTCATTTTTTTATAGTGGGTAGTGAGATTCTCTGAATTTCTTAATTAGGTGCATTATCGGCATGGAGTGATCCAAGCAAGCTCATATTTGTAATGGTCTGTCATGTATGGTTCTGTATTGTGATTCAATGAGATGAGAGTAGATTCTGTAATAATGTGGTTTGTCTGGTACTTAATTTGTTGCTGGAACGTGTAGTGATGATTTTCATTTATACTTGTTTGTTTTATGGTCTGCCAAATTTATACTTGCACAAGCCATTTTCTTTTATTTCTGTTTATTCAGCTTTCTAAGATTGTTATTTAAAAGTTGTCATCATGCATGTCCGCATATTCAGTTTACACCACGGAGCAATCTAAACCCCTAAGAGCTAGCTCTATGGTGTTGTTTTCCTTGGATATGCCTCTAGAATGTAGCCAAGAGCAGCCACCTAAGAAGCCAATATTGACTCAACTCAAGTAGCTAGTTAGCTAGGGGCTATCAAATGTTGTGGATATGCAGCATGAGTTATCCAGGACTTTGTTCGCAAAAAGTGAGCATCTAGCCAAGTCGGAAACCCAATTTTTTTGGCAAAATATACTTTTCCGGTCCAGCTTTTAGTAACCGCCCGAGCTTGAGCTGGATACTAAGAATGCGGCTAGCAGTTGCATGCGTACGTATATATATTTTCATAGCCAAGGCTTAGAAACATCTAGGGTTTGTAGAGTGCTGGCGCATCTTGGATTCCCTTATTTTTGCTGTTGGGATTTGCAGAATTATGACAATGGATGCAAATGGGTGAGTAATTCAGACCTATGTTTTTATCTGCTAGGTTTTTCACTGGATTTCTGTTATATGGGGGATTTTTATCTGTAATAATATATATTTTCTTTGAATTGAATTGCAGAGTGAAATCCCAGAAATTAGTGGAACCATTGAAGAGACTCCCTGAAGAAATCATCCTCGAAATCTTTGGGAAGTTACCATTAAGGTGTCTCTTGATATTCAGGTGTGTACCATATGTGCCTTGAATACGGTTTAGTATTCTAAAAGGGTTGGCTTCTAGAAAGTCTAATTCTTCTAGATTTGTAGCAAGTGTTTTGAGTGCTTGTAGGTGAGTCCAAAAGGGTGTGCTAGTAGGTGAGCCCAAAAGGGTGTGCTAGTAGGTGAGTCCCAAAGGGTGTGCTAGTAGTCAAAATTGGTTTGCTAAGTAGGTGAGTTTTTTGTGTATAAAAGAGAGACTTCTTCTCCTTTTGCTAACAAGAGAAACCAATGTAACTAAGAGAGAGTAAGAGGCAGTAGAGGCCTGATCTTGAGAGGGGGTTTTGAATCATACTCTTGTAACCTTGTTTGAATCATAGTGAAACCATTATCGTCGTCTTCCAAAGTGGATGTAGATCATCTTGATCGAACCACTATAAATCCTTGTGTTGTGTGTGCTTCTTTTACTTTTGATTTCATTTCTATTTCAATTCTTGATTGATTGTGCTTGGAAGAGCCATTGGTCATAAAAAATTGGTATCAGAGCTCCGGGTGGTAGCGATCTACAATGGCGGCAAAGTATGAGATTGAGAAATTTGATGGAAGGAATGATTTCAATTTATGGAGGCTAAAGATGAGGGCTGTTTTGGTGCAACAAGGTTTGGTGAAAACTTTGAAGGGGAAAACGGCTCTAGTAACAACATTGTCGGATGAAGCAAAGGAAGAACTCATGGAGAAAGCTCATGGAACAATTTTATTGTGTTTGAGCACTGAGGTCTTGAGAGAAGTTGCGACGGAAACGACAGCGGACGGGCTATGGAACAAGTTGGAAAAGAGGTATATGACTAAATCCGTAACTAATCGTTTATATCTCAAGAAGAAATTACATACTCTTAGAATGCATGAAGGAATGTCTATTATAGATCATATTGTGATTATAATAAAATACTCTTAGATTTGGCAAATATTGATGTCAAGATTGAAGATGAAGACCAAGCTTTGGGTTTGATTTGTTCCTTACCACCATCTAATGATAATTTTGTTGATACCGTAATGTATGGAAAACTACAATTTCCATGGAAGACGTTAAAGCGGCTTTGAACTCTAAGGAGTTAAAGAAGACGGGTATTGATGGAAAAGATAATTCGGGAGATGGGTTGTTTGTTAGAGGAAGAGGAAACCAAAGGGGCGGATTTGATAGGAGTAGATCAAAGTCCAGGTCTAAATAAAAATCCGGTAAATTCTATTGTTTTCATTGTAAGGAAAAGGGGCATTTCAAGAAGGATTGTCCAAAATTGAAGAATGTTGAGAAGAATACTAACCAAGGCACCGCAGCAAATGTTGAAGTAGAAAGTGATGATGGAACGGTTCATACCGAAAGCTCGGAAAATGGGTGGATTCTTGATTCGAGGTGTACTTTTCACATGTGTCCTCATAGAGAGTGGTTTACTACTTATCAAGCTAGAGAAGGTGGTAAAGTTGTTATGGAAAACAATGTCACTTGTAAAGTGGTGGGTGTAGGTATAATTCAAATTAAGATGTATGACGGTATGGTGAGGACTTTAACTAAGGTTAGGCATGTTCCGGACCTGAGAAGAAATATGATTTCTTTGGGTACACTTGATTCAAATGGCTGCAAGTATCAAGGTGAAGGTGGAGTTATTCGTGTCTCAAGAGGAAGTCTTACAATTATGAAGGGCGAGAGAATTAATGGTCCATATACGCTGCAAGGTACTACTGTGACGGGTAATGTAGATGTATGTTCTTCACGTTCTAAAGTTGATACTACCAAGTTGTGGCATATGCGTCTAGGGCATATGAGCGAGAGGGGATTGGCTGTTTTGAGCAAGAAGGGATTGCATTGTGGTCATAAAACAGATCTTTGGGGTCCTTCTCGGGTTAATTCACATGGTGGTGGTAGATATATGTTGACGAAGCCGGTTCCTAGTATCAAGTTCAAGCATTGTTTGGACTTGGTTGGTGTCAACAGGTGTTGAGAGCCCTTAAGGGGATGAGCGAAGACGATGATGATGAGTGGTTATGGTATTCAAGAGCAAGGTGGAGCTGCCGGGAGTCGGGCTAAAGAGTGGTTATGGAATGCCAGTAGTCAGAAGGTCGCAGGTGGAACCGGGAAAGCTCAAAGTATTAGTAGTGTTCCAAGAGCATCTGGTGGAAGTAATGCCGGTAGTTAGAAGGTCGCAGGTGGAACCGGGAAAGCTCAAAGTATGAGTAGTGTTCCAAGAGCACACTAGTGGAAAATGGAAGTTAAACCACTGCCAAGACAAGAGGTATTATCATCCAAAACTACTGTTTTTAGTAGTTGGAATCTGGGAGTCGTTTTCTCCAAAACGACTGTTTCTCACAGAAGTTGAAATCCTTAAAAATACGACTGTTTCTAACAGTCAATTGATACCACTGAAATTCACAGTGGTTTCTAAAGTTTTAAATTAGAAAATATAAAAATTAATCGACAGTTTTGAGAAGTGGTTTATATGGGCTGAATACTTTTAAAAAATCTGATTTGTCTGAATCCCAGTCTGACTAATTTATCATCTGACTGGTCTGAAATTTTAAATTTAGAAAATCTGATTCACAACTTATTTCTGACTGGCATAAAATTTGAAATTCACTAAATTTGAACTTTAATAGATGCTCATTTGATAACAAAACATTCACCACTCAATCCAAATTCGAAATAAGTTTACAACAGTAACTCGATTTACATCAATCGAGCTGACAATTAGTAAAAAATACCAAAAAGTGAATTTGCACAGGTAACGAATTCACCGCATTCTAAGTTATAATTATACTTGAGCATTCTTAAAACATAATTTTCTTACAATCACTGGAACCCAACCTATAGACAAAAGATGATCTGAGCTCCCCAACTGAACGGAATTTTATCCTGCATAAAAAATAAGTTTGGCGTTAAGCTTTAATAATAATAAAAAAATCCTAACAACAAAGTATGACATAAACATATTCCTAACCACTTCAATTTCAAACCACTGTTGACCTCTAACAGACAAGTGCATGTTGAAGGAACCAAAAATCTGCAACAATCACTACACCCATTCACAACTAACGGAATATGGAAAAAACAACACACAAGAATGTGGATTGATGTTCTTACTGCAAACCCAAAGGATAACATAAAAATACAAAAAAACACAAATAGACAGACCATTACATGTGATGCAAGCATTTCCAGCATAGAGAATATAAAAATAAGAAAAATTCAAGCATTCAGTCGAGATATATTACCTGATCTCTATCCAATACTCGTCGTCAGCTAAAGATGTTAAAGAAAGAAGGTTGATTCGTGGATGCAGAAACACATATGGATCTTCATAAGCATTCACCTTTAGGCCGGATCTTTTGGGAGATTCTAATACAAGATGCCAATGCTTTCTAGTCTCATCAGCGCAATAAAATACTTGGGCAGCTTGAGAAGCATGGATGAAGGGTTCGTCAACTTCTTTTGAGCTTCTCTTAAACTTTTCGAAGTTGACGAACCTCGAGTTTGTCTCTGCATCCACATATGATCCTGTTGTTTTGTCTTAGACACGGACCCAGTCACAGAGAAAAACAACTTCTGTGAAGTCTTCATAATCGAGCTCAAGTATCTTTTTCAAAATGGCAAAGTAAGAAGTTTCATCGCCCACCAAGTTGGTATCTTTGGCGCTTGCTCTAAAGCTGGTGAAGGCATTCATTGTCACTCCACTATTTTGTGTAGTCATAAGCTGCTCTGCCTCTGCTGTATAAAAAAGATAACCATTCACCGAATACGCTCTATAGGAAACTGTCTTGAAGGATGGACCAAGTACGAGCCTATGAAAATCTGTCATGGGAGTGCCTAGAAGTTGATCTCTTAACCAGGGAATGTAATCCTGACGCTTACTCCTTGATCTTCTGTTAAAAGTATTACTGTATGCCTTGTATTTCCTGTGAAACAATAAAGACAATGGTACATGACAGGGTTACTTCATACTATACAGATTATATGGTCAAGATGGTGTAAAGAAACTGTTGAAAGACAAAGTTAAAGATTTTACTTACTCTTCCCATTCAGTATTTTCATCTGAATGTCTCAATACCCAAAGTCGAACTTGTTGATGCTGTAAGGAAGTTAACTGGTATGGTTTTCCTTGTGAATTAGGAGGTTCTGGACCTTCATAAACCTCATCGTGCAATGATTTCTTTCCATGACACTTATAAGACTTTTGCTTACCCTCGGGAATGAACTCCATCCAATGGCGCGCTCCTTCATCGACCTCATATTGTGCAGTTATAGACCCTTCAATATAGGTTTTGTTCCGACCATAAACCTTGTAGGTTCTCATCATCCTGCACATATAATGAGTAACACAATATATATAAGGTATACAAAATTTCATAAAGTAATAAAGAAACCGAAAGGATCAACAGTTAAAAGAATTATACCTCTCAAAAGGGTACATCCACCTAAATTGAACTGGTCCCAATGTTAGTGCCTCTTCGGCCAAATGTACGACAAGATGAGTCATCGTAACAAAAAAAAAGCCGGTGGGAAGTACATCTCAAACACACATAAAGACTCCACAACACGTTCATGCATTAGACGAAGCTTTTCACGATCAATAACCTTAGAACAAAGAACTTTGAAAAACAATGACAATTGACGTATTGCCTCACGCAAAAGCTTATGCTCTTTGAAACAGTACGTATGCGCATATGGTGGCAGTAATCATTATCTGATTGGTAGCATACGGACTGAGGTGGTGTGTATTCTCGCCAAGGTGGAGATTTGTATTCAATTCAAGGTGGAAATTTGTACCATATGTGCCTTGAATACGGTTTAGTATTCTAAAAGGGTTGGCTTCTAGAAAGTTTAATTCTTCTAGATTTGTAGCATGTGTTTTGAGTGCTTGTAGGTGAGTCCAAAAGGGTGTGCTAGTAGGTGAGCCCAAAAGGGTGTGCTAGTAGGTGAGTCCCAAAGGGTGTGCTAGTAGTCAAAAGTGGTTTGCTAAGTAGGTGAGTTTTTTGTGTATAAAAGAGAGACTTCTTCTCCTTTTGCTAACAAGAGAAACCAATGTAACTAAGAGAGAGTAAGAGGAAGTAGAGGCCTGATCTTGAGAGGGGGTTTTGAATCATACTCTTGTAACCTTGTTTGAATCATAGTGAAACCATTATCGTCGTCTTCCAAAGTGGATGTAGATCATCTTGATCGAACCACTATAAATCCTTGTGTTGTGTGTGCTTCTTTTACTTTTGATTCCATTTCTATTTCAATTCTTGATTGATTGTGCTTGGAAGAGCCATTGGTCATAACAAGGTGTGTATCCAAATATTGGTGCGTCCAACTCGATACTAATCCCGAATTTGTTCGCATGACTAAAAATAATTATAGTCTCATGCTTATTGATAGGGCTGCCAACGGGTACCCGATTACCCGGAACCGACCCGGACCCGGGTGTGTCGGGTCCGGTTCCGGGTCCCAAGATTGGAACCGTTAGCTAAATCACTACCCGACGGGTAAGACCCGTTAGGAACCGATAAATTCCGGGTCCTAACGGGTAGGACCCGACGGGTACCCGAATATCTATGTTTTACTTGTTAATTTTACATAAAATTTAAAAATTTAGTATAATTTCGTTCAATTTTTTTTTATTTATCCTTCATATTCTTATGTTTAATCCTAATTAAAAACATTACATAGATATAATAATAATTTTATATGAAAAATTATTAGATTCAAGCTAATATAGCAAATATAAAAGTAAAATATCAAAAAGTTTAGTTGATTTTTAAGGACCCGATAAATACCCGGACCCGACGGGTAATTAGTGTTTTTATCGGGTCCGGTTCCGGGTCCATCAATTTAGGAACCGGACCCGGAACCGTTAGGACCCGAAACCGATTAAAATTACCGGTTCCGGTTCCGGGTAGCACACTACCCGGACCCGTTGGCACCCCTACTTATTGACGATGGCAAAAGAATAGGCTCTCTGGATAATAATACATTGTCATTGTCGTTACTGGATGGGATCTCGAAGGACGTTTTAAGAATATTCATTGCCCACTGGTTCCATTGGGATGGGATCTTGAGCTTAGAAATTTTGTGGTTCTTGTAATGGTTTGGTTTGCATACAATGTAATGAATATGACTCGTTTTGTTTTTGGAATCCATGTACTAAAGAGATCAGATTTCTACCAACAGCTGAATTTCGACCAGGAGCTGAATTTCTATGGGTTGAGGACACCACGTTCTGAATTTTAGACATAGGACATGGGTTCGGTTATGACTCAAAGAACAATGATTACAAGTATGTGCGTATTTTCCGCTATAACTGCCCCGAAAGTCCTTCAGTAGTCGACACTTACTCGTTTAGAACGGATACATGGAGAAAAATGCATATTCCATATGCAGTTGCCTATTGGGGAGGCGAGTGGGAACCAATCGGAGTATTTTGTAATGGAGCTCTTCATTGGTTTGTAAGAAATATATCAGCTTATTATTACCCCAAGGTGTTATTAGCTTTCGATATGACAGCGGGGGTGTCAGAGAAATTCCACAGCCAGAAAATTTGGATATCAAGAAATTTGGTACTAATAAATATGTTGATGTGTTGGACGGGTGTCTTTGCATTCTTTATAGTAATTCTGCTGGTTTCCAAGTATGGGTAATGAAGGACTATGGAATGAGAGAATCGTGGACAATAATGTACAACATTTCAGAACTGAAAATCCTCCTGGTTAAATCATTTGTGTACTTGAAAAGGATTGAGTATTTAAAGACCGGTGAGATTCTATTTGAAGTTCACTACAACTCTTTTAAAACCGGGGCTTTGGTGTTACATGATCCGGAAAATGGAATGGCTACAGTTTTGAAGGTTCATGATAATTCAAACCTACGGTCACATTTCTATAGGTACGCGCGTAAAGAGCTTAGTTAAACTTAACTCAGAATCTTATGTAGGGAAAAAGCGAGCAAGAAGAAAATGACCAACAGATAGCACTCTCCATAAGGGATTGGAGAAATTTTGCAAAAGATACATTAGGTAAGCAAACAGTTCATCAGGTCACGGTACATTCTCACTAGATCGTCTTGTGCGCTGTAAATTCTTGTTGATTTTGGAAAACTCCTAATAACATTCCAGTTACATGGAACTACAATGATTCAAGTGAAGATCATCAGTTAGTTAAACTAGTTGTGTCTTACTATTTAGGTCACGATAACAAATTTTGGTACACAATGGTGGATTTTTTATCGCTGCAATTTTTTTTAGAAAACCAGTGAGCTCTTTTTTACGGTAAAACTAGAACTTCACACGTGCCGTAACGGCACGGCCTCCGTAATAAGTAAAAAAATTATGTCATTTTTTATTTTTGACATTTTTTTTGTTGGCTCGATATAAAATGACAATTATTCTCCATATTTTTTAATTGTTATGTTTTCTTTATGATAATTGCTAGGTTGACATAAATATTTTTCTCGAAAAAATCGGGCAAAACATGTAGTGTGACCAACTGAAAACCTTTACTATCCCTATCATCACTGGGTTTTTCAGGGGTTGTTTTCGGAAAAAATTTGATTAGCCTGTACAATTGTTTCTTTTGTATTAATAACCATCTTATATTTGCATTTAGAAAATCAACCAAAACTTCCATAATAAATGTTGTTTATGTCTTAGCGACATAGAATAAACATTATTGTCATTAACACACTGAGCACCTGCACTACCATCACCGGAACCACTTATCACCACTACCTTTTCCACCACCAACAATATCGTCACCGGCTCCATGCACTACCACTCACAAAGACCACCCCGATCATCTGTAATGATTATTAACAAATTTATTGTTTATTTAATGAAAATATATTTCATTTATAATGAGAGATTAGTAAAATATCTATTATGTGAAATTAATGATAAAATAATGATGTAAACAACCACAACCATTGATATATATTTTCCCTAAACAAATCTCAATCGTTCTTTATCTTGCCTAACTTGTCCAGATGCAAAATTTAGATTAATACGCAAAAACAGTTTTTTTTTTTTGGGATGGATGCAGATTAAAACATTATTTAGAATTAACATGTAAATAATTTTTTAGATATCAAAAAGTATTAGGGCCCAGCTTGTCGGTCGACTACCAATCAACTTAGTGTAAACGTTTGTTCTTTTGTTTTCTAATAAAGCCTTCTGAGGCATCTTTTTATGCAAGATAATTTTTTCAATTATAACCACGCTTTATATTTGTTTGGTATCTAACTTTCAGAATGAGCTTGGTTTCCTTATAGTCATCAACCGTTCATTTTCTTTTTTGTCCCGACCCAACAAATATCTGGCCCTTTATATTTATTTTAACTTAAAAAAAATAAAAAATAAAAGAAAAATAAATTTAAAAAATAACATCAAACAAAAAAAATAACCAAGGGTAACTAAATAATTTATATACCTTAGGACACCATTTCTCATCCCACCACCACTACTTCCTCTAGCACCACCACCATTAACGTCATCACTCCACCATTCTCACGTCCAACACCCACCACCATTGTTTCCACCGCTAATCCACCACCCCCACCCTCCATCACAACCAATATTAATGTCCACTGATTCAATATAATATAAATTTATCATGTACTATATTACTGAACTAGATCTTAACCCGTGCCGTAACGGCACGGGATGTTTTGTCTCTAATACGATATTGTTCACATTCCTCTTGCTTCATTTTATTCGTGAGTAATTATTTTGATATTCAAATAGGTTTTGGGAAACAAAATGGGTTACCTAATCTTTTTATTTTTTACTTAAGCATGTTATTCCAATTTATTATCTGGACGGAGTAATAATGTTGTGCCAACATGAAAATAAAATAAAAAATACAGTAAATAAAAAATTTCCCCATTTATTGTTCCATCATATTATAATTTCAAACTTCAAAAAGAATATTTCATCTAACGGTACATATACCTAAACTGCCAATCCAACTCCATGATGTTTATGAATACATTTGTTCCGAAATTATTGATAACTAAGGCTCTAAGGAGTGAAGCAAAAACCCATAATATTTTCCCTACTATAGATAAACACTATTTATTTATTTTTTGCAAATGTGAGAGTTATAAAAATGAAGAACCCTTGGCTATTGGAAGGCTGAGATATACACATGTGAGTTGAAAAATAAACTTATAATAGTAAATCAAAACATGTGTAAGATTCTTTCTCAATCATATTGATAACATAAAATTGAAGAAATTCGTGGATAAAAATATTTCACACCAACTATGCTAAGTAGTGTATGAATGACGTTCTCACATCTAGTCTTACTCAAGTAATTTGGAGTTTTAAAGAGCATAGTCATATTGATATTTGTATCTACATAAATTCAACTAACCTTCCGAAGAAAAATTATTAGTTTCAAGGTAGAGCCGACACAAACTTCTGTCGCCTTCAATGTATACAACAAACATTGGGTTTAATCGTCCTTGAGATTAAACAAATACCCCAACATTAGTCAAATAATGTCTACAAATACGGGATCGAAACAAAGTGCTAACGGGAAAAATGAGAGAATAACATCAGTTATATAAATAAAATACCCTATATGTATCAAAGTTTGTTAACCAAACATGTATTCAAATTAAAAAGTCATCAACTTAACACAAAAATATAAAAGAACCCAAGTTAAATCAATACTTGCATAAACAAAACTTATAAGAGAATTTTTTAATTATTAAATACCTTTAAAATCACTATTAGAGATTTAATTACATGCCTCGTTAAAAACTACGGTAGGACAAAATCACCAGATTAATCTGTAGAAATTTCACTGGATATGTAGCAATTCAGAGAAGTTTACACTGGTGGTGATGCGTTCCATCTAAGTGTTGTTCGATTGATTATTTTTTTTAGAAGGTTTCGTTTTTCATTGGAGAAACCGAGAGGGAGCGTTTCATTATATTCATTATCATTCAGAAATCCAAGATCAACTCGCCATCTGCTTACGGGATCTCAATACAACCCTAGATTTATCTATTGGAAGGAGAAACCTTGATATTAAATATATAGTTTTTAGTGTTATTTATTATATAACGTGACATCCAAATGTTTTTTTCTTCTTCTTAATTTTCATGCATTTTAACCGAGTTTATATTAGCATTAAGACGATCAAACAAATTTCTAATTTATAGTGTTATCCTTTTGTAGCAGCACATAATTAACATAGTCAATTACTACTCATCAATACCGGCCAGTACCACAAACCACCAGATATCACTTCTTTCTCCACCGCCACCATTTTTCATCCCTCGTAAAATATTGGGCACACTTATAACTTTTAATCCCACACGTCATGTATAAAGTTTAGATTTAACAAACTTAGGTCGTCAATTAATTTATTCAACTATATGTTTTTTGTTAATAATGAAAATCATGCATTTAACGGTTACCAAAGATAGCAGTGGTACCAAAAACAACCATTTTGTCTTATATGATTTGGTATCATCCCAAAAGTATTTGTTATCCGCCTTTTTTGATCGTGTCAAAAATAACCAACTATACTTTTCACAATACAATGTTACCCGTCATGTAAAAAAAATTAGTACTTTTGATTCAAAAAGAAAAAACCAATATCACCGCCATTAAAACCATCCAGCGCCACTATTTCTTCCACCAAAACTAATGTTACCGCCTCCACCACTTAATAACACCTTCCATCGCTTCCACCACTTACTTCTTCCTCTACTACCACCACCACCACCACTAATATCTATTGAAATAATTTTTGTCAAAATTATTATTTATTGATGGAGATATGTATTAATATTAATTAAGGGATATTTATGATGTAAAATTAATAAATCATTTATCATGAGAAATTAATGAGACATCAATTAATAAAACACTTATACTAATTAATATTTAAGTTGAACAAACCATGACCATAGATTTATCTTCTCTCTAGACAAATCACTTATATTAATTAATAAAACACTTATACTAATTAATATTTAAGTTGAACAAACAACCACTGTTGATTTATCTTTTCTATCAATTCCAACCAAGGCGGAACAATGGTTAGAGGACACTCTTATGACACAATAGGTCATGAGTTCGAACCTCCCCGTCATAATTTTTGAAATTCCATATCTTGACTTGAGTATTCATTTTTAATTCATAATATTGGAATGAACACCACGTGCGCGACTTGTAGGGTGTGGCATGGAGAACCACAACCTTTGATTTATCTTTGCAAAGGATAAATCCTGACCACCACTCAGATAGGCAAAGTTAGATAAACTCTGCTTTATACTATTGAAGTATTATTTTAAATTTAAAAAAAAAACTAAGGTAATTTATCTACCTTAGGACACATTTCTCATCCCACTACCACTACTTCTTCCAGCACCACCAATATTAACGTCATCACTCCACCATTTTCACATCCAACACCCACCGCCATTATCACCACCGCTGATCCACCATCCCCACCCATCATCACAACCAATAGTAATGTCTAATGATTCAATATAATATAAATTGATTATATACTGTATTAACGAAAGTATTATTTTAAAAAAAAAAGAAGTAATATCAAATAAAAAAATAAACCAAGGATAACTAAGTAATTTATCTATCTTAGGACACCTTTCTCATCCCTCTACCACTACTTCTTCCACCACCACCACCATTAACGTCATCACTCCACCATTCTCACCAACAACCACCACTATTATCCCCACCCCTACCCACCATCACAACCACCATTAATGTCTACTAATTTACTATAACATAAATTTATTATGTACTGTATTAATGAAAGCATATTTATTTGATTAATTAAACAAACATTTATTGAGAAATACTAATAGAATATTTATTGTTGAAATTTAATTAAACTGATCATTTCACAGCCGTAGATTTAGCTTTTCCTACCACTACTTCTTCTGGCACCACCACCATTAACGTCATCACTCCGCCATTCTCACATCCGACACCCACCGCCATTATCCCCACCGGTGATCCACCCCCACCATCACAACTAATATTAGTGTCCACTGATTCAATATAAAATAAATTTATTATGTACTGTATTAACGAAAGTATTATTTTAAATTTAAAAAAAAAAGTAATATCAAATAAAAATAAACCAAGGATAACTAAGTAATTTATCTTCCTTAGGACATCTTTCTCATCCCGCTACCACTACTTCTTCCACCACCACCATTAACGTTATCACTCCACCATTTTCACCAACACCCACCACCAGTATCCCCACCGTTGATCCACCACCCCACCCACCATCACAACCACCATTAATGTCTATTGATCTAATACAAGATAAATTGATTATGTATTGTATTAATGAAAGCACATTTATATTTGATTAATTAAACAAACACTTATTATGAAATACTAATAGAATATTTATTATTGATATTTAATTAAATTCATCATCTTACAACCGTAGATTTAGCTTTCCCCATGAGAAATCTGGACCACTCTTTAACTTGCTTAAGTTGTCCAAACTATATGTTTTATAAGGGAGAGATGTTTTTAGGGATATTTAGACTTTGGGTCCTAATTTTGTGACCATATTTGAGTTTGGGTCTTAGGAATATTTTAATTAGAGTTTGGGTCTCAGAACCAAAGTTGACTGTCTTGACAGTTAGTAAAATATTATTTTGTTAGCACGTAAGTAGTACGTATTGTCAAAAACATATTAAACCGCCTCCTTCTTCGTCAAAGTTTCTTCTTTGTCAGAGATGATTGTTAATTGAACTGTTACTGCTGCCGCCTATTTTGGTAGTAAAAGATGAAGGTTGTTTCGTGTTTTTGAAGATGTAAGAGTTCCAGGATGATTAATAAGGTTGGGTTTTGCTGGAATCTCAAGCGTGAATTTTGTGAAGAAGATGATGACATGATGTTGTTGCTGGGATGTAATAACGTGAATTAACGTCGCCGTTGGTTTGGGAATGAATGGAAGACGTGAGTGGTATTTTGTTGTTGCAGTTAGTTTAGGAGAATGGGTTTGTTGTGAATGCTAAATCGCGGGGATAGAAGAAGTTATAAAGAAAATGTATAGTCTACATCTGTGATATAACATCGCCTGCACTTAAACTGTTTGAAAGTTTTCCACGGAGAAAAGCTCCTCTCCAAATGGTAGATTCTAGAAGTATGTAGGAGGAATAAACTCTCTGATTTTCACTTTTTTCGTAAATGATCAGTATGCAACTTCAAACCACCCATCAACAACATGATTGGGAAAAAACACAATTTTCTTACGTAAGAATCAATGTTTATTCTGCAGCCACTAGAGGAGGAGGTGGATTTAATACTTAATTCTTTTTCAATTAATTTCCCAAGAGTTCATTGGGTTAGTGTAAAATTCTGTCAAAACAAGTTGGAGTTCAGTCAAGGTAGAAAACATGGTCTGCAAAGAAGATGAGGGTATAAACAGTAAATAAGTTAAAAGGATAGGTCAAAATATGTAATTTAACTTACTTAACTCTCTTTTGGATTGTTAAGACTGTCAACTTCGGTCATGAAACCCAAACTCTAACTAAAATTTTCATAGGACCCAAGTTCAAAGTTGTTCACAAAATTGGGACCCAAATCTAAATATCCCATGTTTTTATTCCGGGAGCAGGACTTTTTTTTTTGAAGCATGAAAAATGAAAAGATGAACTAGATTACAATTTGTCGTGGGTATGTGGTACCCACTGAGTCAGAAAATAAGATTTGAGAAATAAAAGAAGGGATTGCCTGGTCTCATATTTTTGTTGAAAAGTGTCATGTTTGACTCCCATCTTCCGCGTGATTGGCTAAACCGTCGGCTGCCTGGTTTCCTTCTCTGTAGTTGTGTTGGATGGTCGCAAGTGGGATCCGTTGGAATCTCATTTTTATTTCTGCAATCATTTCTGCTATTTTCCATGGTGGAGGGGTAGAAGATGTGATGTACCGTAAAAGGTTTTCGGAGTATGTTTCAAATATAACTTTCGGCCATAGCCTTTCTTCTGTTGTCCTTGTATCTATGAGCATCGCCCAGGTTTCCGAAATTAAAGCAGTCGTAATTCCAAGTGGTTGAGCCAGAGCTAAGAGGGTTCGGGCGTTAGAATCCCTGCATACGAATCCATCTCCTGCAAATCCTGGATGACCTCGGGCTGCTCCATCTGTATTAATCTTGATCCAGTTTATGTTTGGCATTGTCCATCCTACTGATATAATGGATAGTCTTGTATCTTTAATCGGGTGATTAAATTTTGGTGTATCTCCCGGAAACACTGGTGGTGTGGAGTGGATGATTCGGTAGTATTCTTGTTGGAGTTTTAGAGCCCAGGCTAGTATTTCTTCCGGAGTTGTTTTCTTTTGTTGGTATATTAGTTGATTCCTAGCTAGCCATAAGGTCCAGAAAAGAAAACAATAAGATGAAATTACCGATGTTGATGCGGGTTGTTGAAGGATTTAGGAAATGGTTGTGTATTGTGTTAAGGCAAAATGTTGGAGGGGATTGGAGTTTGTTGAAGTTGTAAAATGATTAAGTAGGGTGTTCCAAACAGTAGTTGTTGTTGGACATTGAATTAGAATGTGATTTGCTAGCTTTGGATTTAAGTTACATCTGGGGCAAATGTCTGAGTTTGTCAAATTGATGTGGTGTAGGAGAGATAAGGTTGGTAATCCTTCGTTGATGGCTTTCCACAAGAAAAGCCGAATTTTTGGTGGACATGGTAAGGTCCATATAAACTTGGTAGGAGGTAATGGAATGTGGGTTGGATAGTTTTGGGTTAGACATTTGTATCCTGATGAAGTAGTGTATTTTCCAGATTTTGAGTGTGGCCAGATAATTTTATCTTGGGGTCCATTTTGGGGTAGATGGATGTTTATGATTTTTTGGATTATAGGGTTGGGTAGGGTATTTAATTTTTCATGATCCTAAGTGTGTGTTACTGGGTCAATAATGTCTGCTACCCATTGGATTGGGTAGCATTGTGTTGGGTCCAGGTTTGGAGAATTTGGGATCCAGTTTGCTTCTATCGGAGTTGATAGACCATTGCCAATCTTGTGGAAAATTAGATTTTGCATGGTTGGGATAATTGCTGCTAGTTGTCTCCATTGAGGACTGGCAGAGGTGGGTATATGATCAATGCCTTCTAGAATTGGTTGTTGGTTAAGATATTTTGCACTGAAGATGCTTCCATATATAGAGTTAGGTTGTTCATGAAGATTCCATATTCTCTTCAAAAGTAAAGCTTTATTGTGATCGCTACTCTTCCTTATTCCCAATCCTCCTTCGGATATTGGTTTTGTCACTCTGTAGTATCCTATAGGATGTAATTTTTTGGTATTTGAGTCGTGCCCCCAGAAAAAATCTCTTGTGATACGATCAATTTGTTTGTGAGTTTTGCTAGGTAGGTTTTGTGTTTGCATGATGTGATTTGTTTTGGGTATTAAGAATGTTTTGATTAGCAATAGTCTGCCCGCCGGTGATAGGCATTTTGTCATCCATCCTTTAGATTTTCGCGCTAATCTTTGTAAGAGGGGTGCGAAGGTTTGATTGGAAGCTCTTCCCTGTTTGAATAGGACTCCTAGATATATCGCAGGTTTTGATGTGGTTGGCATGTTAAAAAAATGTTGGAGATGATTTATTTTTGACGGGTCCAGGTTTGGGTGGTGGATGATAACAGATTTTCTGGTGTTTATTAATTGACCTGCAGAAGTCCCATATGAATGAAGCAAGTTCTTTATGTTTTGGTTACTTTGGTTTGAGGCTTTGTAGGTGATTAGTAAATCATCAGCATACATTAAATGAGAAATGGTTGGAGCTTTTCTGGAAATGTTGAGTCCTTTTACAGATTTTTGGAGTTCAAGGTTTCCTAGGTTGGTAGAAAGAATTTCATCACATATGATGAAAATATAGGAAGATAGCGGGTCTCCCTGTCTAATACCTCTAGTTGGATTAATGAATCCGTGAGGTGTGCCATTTATGTTAATCGAATATGTCACTGTTGTGACACATAGCATAATGTATTCTATAAAGATTGATGGGAATCCAAGTTTTGTGAAGGAGGTTTTAATGAATCCCCAGTCTAAACTATCATAAGCTTTTTGGATGTCTAATTTGAGAGCTATTTTAGGTTCTTTTGTAGGTTTCGAGGTTCTGATATGATGAAATAGTTCTCCTGCAATTGCTATGTTGTCATGGATCGATCTTTTTGGCACAAAAGCACTTTGGTAGGGACTTATTAAGAATGGGAGGATGGGTCTAAGATGGTTTACTAATATTTTTGAGATGATTTTATAGGTGACATTACAAAGTGCTATGGGTCTAAATTGTGAAGGTTTTGAAGGATGATTAATTTTAGGAATTAGAGTTAAATTTGTGTGGTTCTTTAGAGGATGTATGTTAAGATTATTGAAGAAACTTTGTACCATTGCTATCAGTTGAGTGTGGGTTGTTTCCCAGAAAACTTTGAAAAACTTACTTGTGTAACCATCTGGTCCCGGAGAATTTTCGGAATTGATGGAGAAGAGAGCTTGCTTAATTTCTGCAATAGTTACTTCATTCGTAAGAAAATCTGATTGCCTTCTAGATAATCTTGGCCTTATGTTTGTAAAAAGATCTTCGTTTATTATCGTAGGAGGAGCCGTATATTGTTCCGTATAATGATCTAGAAGGAGTTGAACAACGTCTTCTTTTTTGCTAACCCAGTTGTTTTGTTGGTCTTGTAGATGTTGTATATTGTTGCATGCTCTGTGAATGGTAGCTTTAGTATGGAAAAAAGTTGTGTTGAGATCACCTGATTGCATCCATTGGGTTCTGGATCTTTGTTGCCAATATGTCGCATGGCATTGTAGTAGTTCATCGTGATCAATTCTCAGTTGTTTTTCTTGTATCAGCCAGGTCTCTAGGTCGCTTCCTGTCTGTATTGCGCATTCGTGTTGAGCATATTTTATTTTGGCTGTTGATTTCTTGATCATGGTTGGGATGTGACCAAAAATTTCTTTGTTCCATTCCAAGAGTGTTTGCCCGGTTGTTATGAGTTTTAGTTGGAGATCCAAGGTTGGTTCAGAGTCTTGTTTTTGTTCCCAAGCTTTTTCAACCACCTGTTTGAGTTGGGGATGCAAGAGCCAAAGGTGTTCAAATTTGTAATTTTTTGTTCCTTGCCAGTCCATAGCATTCTCTTGTAGCAGTATTGGTCCATGATCAGAGGCAATCCTTGGGAGATGAGTAATTGCTGCATGAGGATTGGCAGTTCGCCAATGTTGATTTGCTAATGCTCTATCCAATCTTTCTAGAATGTTATCTTGACCCATTTGGTTGTTTGTCCATGTCTCCTCGGAAACCTAGGTCAATAAGACCCATATGATCTATTAGCGTTAGGATAGGTTGTGATTGAGCATATGTTACTTGTCTTCCTCCTTTTTTTCTGATTGATCTAAAATGTCATTAAAGTCTCCTAAGAGAAGCCAAGGTGTGGAGGGGTTGATGTTACTGAAAATTGTTGGGAATTCTTGCCATAGAGTTTTCCTGATGTCAGGGTGTGGGGGTCCATAAATACCCGTGCATAACCAAGGTTGTCCAGGGGGAGGCGGGGTAACCATTGTATGGATGAAATTTTGTGAATGAAATAATATTTGTATGCTTAGGTTAGCTTCCCACATTAAACATAGGCCGCCTCTCCTTCCAATTTTTGGAACTGAGAAGTGGTTCGGGTAATGAAGTGATTGAGTTAGGTTTCTCATATGTTGATCTGTAACTAGAGTTTCAGAAAGGAATGTAATGTTGGGCTTGTGATGAGAAACTAAACCTCTTAGGTGTTTAATTGTAGGAGGAAGATTTATTCCTTGACAATTCCAAGCTAAGATATTCATACTGATTAAAGGGAGAATTGGGTTTTGTATCCAGAGAGAAAATAGTGGATGAAGGAAATTTCCAGCAAAAGAAACTAGGCCTAGATTCCTCAGAATCAAGAAAAGAGTAAATTAGGATTAGCAAATGAAAGATGAGAATCACATTAAGGAGAAGGGAACCAAAGAAAAAACAGCTAAAAGATAAACTTTCTGACTAAACTGTGAAGCCCAAACCTACAACAAAAGAAATGAAGGAAAGTAATTGAGTTTACAAGGAGGTTAAATCAGTTGTCACAACAAAGTAGAAAACAAAGGAAACTTTCCCAGTTTTAGAACCTAAAGAAGGTGGCAATAGTATCAGAACAAGAAAAAGCAAAAATAATGAAGAAAGGAGAAACACTTGAAATTCAGGGAAAGGCACAACAAAGTAAGATTGAAGAAATTCACACTAGGAAGGTTAAAAAACAGATAGTAATACTAAGCATACAAAGCAAAAATAATAAAAGAATTCTAGTGAGCAAGCAAAAAAGGTGATAAACACCAGCTCATCCTAGAATTAGAGAGGAGGTACTACAGTAAACTAAGTACAAAGGTTGAAATATTAACAGATGAAGCAAGGTAAGAACAAACAGGTTATCCACCGGTCCTTTGGATGTGTTTTTGTAGCATTGGGTGTGGCTGATCTTTTGGTGTTGTCAGAACTTGAAGACTGCCTGAGATGCAGAAGGTGATGATTTTGAAGTCTTGTCACAAGCAGAATCTTTGTTAAAAAGACAGTTGCTGTGGCTTATAACTGGTGAGCAGTTGTTGCTGGTTGGTTGAGATGAAAAAACTGTCTTGAGTCTTTTGGCAGGCTTGTAGAGGTTAGTCCATTGTTCAACTTCTTCAGTGGATACAAGTCTTGATACATCTTGACCTGATGAAGCTCCAATACCAGAGTTGAGTAAGAAAGATTGTTGTTCAGGGTTTGATCTCTTGATTGCAGGGCTGTTCAAATCATAATCATATATGAGTTCCGAAGCTTCAATATCAGACACCAGAAAGTTGGATGGGCTGAACGGTTGCTGCACATCAGGAGGAATAGAAGGAGGCATATTGACTTGCACAAATTGATCTTCAATGGGGATATTATTTTCTCCATTAGGCCATGCTGCAGAAAAGGAATCCTCAGTGCAAGAGTTGGAGTTAGATTGAAAGCCATCTTGTAAGTATCCCTCGCCAGAAAATGAGGATAGACCTGAAATATCTTGATCAGTGGAAACAGAGGAATCGATATGGTTCAAACCCCAGGCATTCCATTCCGGCTCTGGATCTTCCAAGTTCTCATTATGCAACATATCTTCATCGTAGTCGTCATCAAACTCTGGTACTATAACTGGTCCATGGGCTTGAGGCTCATGGTGAGGCATAGCATGAGGAGCAGGACTTGAAGTCTAGGCATTAACCCATAAACAAAACAAAAGTGTCAAGGGCTCCGAGAACAAGAATTAAATTTTGAATTTAAAAGATTTCTCTTACCCCTATAAAAGGTTATGGAGGGTAGGGAATATGTGATAGGTATGGAAGAAGAAAGAGGATAACGAAAATTAAACATTCTGAGAGAGATATAGAGAGTAATATCATGGTTGTTGGGGAGAATTGTCACTATGGGTCTTAATTTGTACGCTATCTTCTTAATCTCACGTACAGATTGACATATTGTTTGAGTTGTACAGTTGGTCAATTTTATTTATTTTTCTTCTAATGTGTCCCAGTCTGAATTAATTTAATTTAGTTTAGTTTTAATTGTGATAACTTTGAACTATACGGCACTTTGACTTTTCCACGTGTAATAAAAAATTATATTGTGTCCCGAAAAAACTATTAAGTATTAATTATGTGGCATTTTATTTTACTCAAATTCCCAGGTACAAAAATGAATAGGGCAAAAAGGACCCGGGTATATATAAATTGGTCCGCAAATCATACTACAAGGAAGATCATTTTTCTATACACAAGATAACACCCAATTATTTTATTTTATTTTGAAAAAAGATGATACCCTCGTATCATTGATAAAGCATTTCCTTGTTCTCTATTAGGAGAGTTTGGGATCTCAGTTACATATTCATTCCAGCTTTATAAGTTCAGGTAGATTAAAAAACTATGACGAGTAGAAATAAAATTTGGAAAGAGAACGGGGATTTCGGAAACTTGGCATTGCTGAGTAGAAATAAAAGTAGAAGCAACCATGACAATGGGATGAAACTACCACCACCAGTAAGTAAGAAATTTAGGAATTCATTGATTATTGTAGACATATTGGTATTCTGTTGATGGTGATAATAAGATTCCTTGGTTGAAGAAAATGGAGAATCCATGATCGAGAAATTGAGGATAAATATAATTTTTCACTTTATATAATTTATTTTCTCTTTGCTATACTTTTTCTTTTTCTTTTTTAGGGATAATTTTGTGCCGTTGCAAGGACTTACCCGGGAAAGAACTAGTTGTAAGCGATGGAGAGAGAAACAGTGAAGTCTCTCTATCTAGAAAGGAAAATTGTCCATATCTCGGTGGAATCTTTAGGATCTCATAAGGTAATCAAGTTAGAAAAGAGGAAGAGAGGTGGTTTCAGTTCATGGTTGAGTTTCTCAGGGGAGATTGGTTGTTGGTTGAGTGAAGTTATTCAAGAGGCTATTGGAAATTCGACCAAAAAGAGATAGCCTAAGAGGGAAGGAGAAGCTTCTATTCTTTGTGAGGTAAGATCAAATGATGATGGTATATATTTGAGGATTTCAAGAGTGAGGATAGGTAATGGGAACAGATCTTATGCTATTTGCATTCCGTTTGAGGATTTCAAGAGTGAGGATAGGTTATGGGAACAGATCTTATGTTATTTGCATTCCGTGTGGGGATAGTGGTTACTACTGGGGGGTGCTGCTCAAGGAATTGAACAAACTTTTGAAGGAGAATGATTTGTGGAAGAAGATATCTAAAAGGTTACCATCACCTAGTGATTTTAAAGAATCCTTACCAATTTCTGATTCCAGTTCAATGAGGGACCAAAAGAAGGGCCAAATCAAGTGCGAGGGTCGGGTAAAATGGTTTAAAATCATCAGACATATGAAGAAGATGCTGGATTGGAAGTGTTTTATTGATCTGGAGATCATAAACCTGAAGTTAGATTTTTTGAGTGTCTTAGAGGTAATGTGGTCAGACATTTGGTAACCCGGGTCTTTCTCTAGCGATGGTTGTAGGGTTACTGTCTCTCGCCAAACTCAGGGTAAAGTTTTGGAATCGACGGCAGTCCCAGTTGTGGATCAGAAACAGGAGGAGGAGGTTATCCAAATTCAACTGATGAGCAGATATATTAAATGGTTCATCATCCTCTGCATTCCAAGCAAGTTTTGGAGGTACAATTTGTTCAGATCCATAGGTGATTCTTTGGGTGGATTTGCTGATGTTTCTGATAGTACTTTGAGGCTTGAGCATCACAGTTTCTTCAGAATTGCAGTCAAATGATAGTTTGCTTCAATTCCGGCGGTATTATTGGTTGAAGATGGAAGTCATCAATGGGCTGTTACAGTTGAATGAGACTTCAATTTTTCTCTGAAGAATAAGGCTTCCTTGAAGGAGTATCTTCGACTAATTCAAGTTTTTGAAGGTAAACAGAATCTGTCTGAGTTTTCAAATTTGGAAACTCCCGCTGTCTGTGGTGCTAAGTCGGTTCGGGTTTCGGTTCGGATACAATACGGTCTTCTCATGCCGATCGTTCAGTCGGACAAAATTTTATTGTTGGGTCACCCATTAGCACTCTGGATGCTAAGACTTCTCATTCGACAGGTTGTGTCAATGAGTTTCCTGAACTTGTAGGTGTTATACTGAGTTCAGATTTAAATAAGACTCAATAGATGAATGTTGGAAGTGCATGTGGTGTTCCCACATTCACTGGTAAGTCTAATTTACTTCCTGAGCCTACTGCTATTGTCACTAGTGTGGTTGGAAGTATGGGGTTCCAAGTCATGCTTTGGTTAATAATGACAGTAGAATGGAGGGAGTTTTGAATGGTAGATGTGAAGATGAGGTTCCTACCTTGATAAACAACTCCATTTCGGCCTTCAATTCTGGTGAGATCTCTTGTAGGAATGGTTGATGTGAAGGTGGTGTTCCGGCTTTGAATGCAGAGATGCAAACTAGAGTTGGAGAAGAGTCTGGGGCCTTAGTGCCCGTTCAGATTTTAGGTGGATGTGAAGGTGTAGCACCCACTATTTCTGACATAATTAGTTTTACACGGCCATTTTAGATGTTTTGTTGTCACTTGCTGGAGAAGAGGAGTTAGTTTCTTCGGCAGTACCTCTGACTTTGACTTCTATTCCAGTGCCTCTGGCTTTGGCCTCTGCAGGCAATCTTTTTACAGTAGCGGAGGATCAAGTGGTGATCAAATTAGGAGATCTTCAACACGCAAAGGTTTACATCAGTGAGGTAATTCTGTCGACTTCTAATTTGGTTTTTGAACTGTACTTGTGGGGGTATGTGCAGAAGCAATGAAGACCAATCTAAGGAAATCATCGAAGCAGTCCTAACAAAATACAAGGAAAGATATGACAGAATCGCAGCTGGTAAGGAAGTGCAGGAAAGTGAATCTTGTGATGAGTCAGTATATGGTTCGAAGGGTGCAGGTGCTCATAAAGGTTATGAGGCCGACTCAGGGGAAGTGGTGGTTAGTAATGGGATCTAAGATCATAAACTGGAACATACGGGGACTAAATTCATATAGAAAATAGATTGCAGTGCGTGATTTAATTCAGCTCCATAGATGTATGGTGTGCACGATACAAGAAACAAAAATGGTGCACATGTCTTCTTGGTTTGTTCGACAATTTTGGTATATTCGGATCTGGATTGGAGATTTCTACCTTCTCAAGGATCAATGGTAAATAGTGGAGGTCTCTTAACCATTTGGGATAGCTCGAGGTTGGAGTAGTTAGATAAGAGACGAGGACTCAATTCTTTGTCATTACTGTTAAAGTGTAGAGCATCAGGCTTTTCGTTTGTTCTCTCCATGTGATTTTACACAAAGGGAAGCCTTTTGGGAGGATCTGTGTGGTGTTAGACAGTGGTAGGAAGCAGCATGGTGCGTTGCGGGGGATATGAATGTTGTACGAAGCAATTTGGAACGGAACAGGGGTGGTGCGGATGAAAGAAATATGCAATTTCTTAACGATTTCATCTCTGATTTAGAACTGGTGGATTTGCCGTTAAATGAAGGAGCTTATACATGGAGTTATATGCATTCTAATCCTTTATTGTACAGGCTTGATAGGTGTTTGCTGGACAATACGTTTGATTTTCACTTTTGTAGGGCTACCCAAACAGCCTTGGTAAGGACCTGTTCAGATCATAATCCTCTATTGATTGAACTTGAACCGGATGTGTTTTTCATATCTTCTTTTAAAATTGAGCATAACTGGCTCAAACATAAAGATTTCATTAAGAATATTGAAACATGGTGAAGAGAGCTATAGTTCAACGGTACACCAAGATATATCTTGTTCAGGAAGTTACAAAACCTGAAGTTCTTTTTAAAACAGTGGAGTAGAGCAACGTTTGGGGATTTGAAGGAAAAAAAAAAAGAGATCTTACAGGCGAACATCAAAAGACTTAATCTGCAGGAGGAATTTGGAGTTCTTTCGGAGACTGAGTTTTTAGAAAGGGCTGGTGATGAAGTGAAGCTAGGTGATGTAAAAGTAGAGAGGGCAAGAATGGCTTTTCAAAGGGCTAAGGTTCAGAACCAGTGGTTGGAGAGACCGTTTGAAGAGGAGGAGGTTCATAATGTAGGATCAGAATCTTGCAACAATGACACAATTATGAAATTATCATTTACAACAAATTGCGAAGATTTCGCAAGTTAATTACAGGAATGACGTAACAGATGACGCCAGCAGAAACACGAGAAAGATGTGAAGATCTCGCGAGATTTAAGAATGTAGCGAAATAAACACTTGTATGCTTGCGAGCATCTCGCAAGCCATATCCGAAAATAAAGATTAGATTAGCTGTCATCCATTATGTAATATCCTATACAAAGAGTCAAACAGGCCTAAAGAAGAGAGAGACCTTTTTGGAGTGAGGAGAAAGTTTTGAAGATAGAGAAAGTCCAAGACAGTCGTTGTTTTCTTGATTTCATTTCCTTCTTGTAAAATTTGATAAATCAATTAATAAAAAGTGTGATTGTTGATCTAAAAGATGTGTTGATTATTATAGATTCTTGTGAGGAGTGTATTCTAGGAATTCCTGCAACTACATATTGGCGCTAGAAACAGGGACGTTGAAGATTAAATACTGTTTCAGTGAAAAGTGAGGATTGATATGGTTATTTGAAAGAATTTGAAGAAATTGGTGAAGAATTTTATATAATTTTCAACAACTCATTAAAATTGAAAAAATGGCTAGAAGAAGAAATGCATTAGGGCAACCATCAACAATTAGAAGGAGTAAGAGACTTGATGGAAGAGAGATAGATGAAATCGGGGAATCTTCTAGATTGAATACAAGAAACAATGGAGAAAATCAAGTTCAACCACCAATTCAGCGTACACCAGTACAAAATAGAAACATGGATTATGACAGAGTGAGTATACACACTTGGCAGACAGATTCAACAGAGGAAGCAGATGAAGAGCAAGTGAAGGAAAAAGTGAAGGAATAATTCATGGAAATGAAGGAATTGAAACATTAGAGACGTTGAGGAAAAGAATACACGAATAAAGGAGATTAGAAGCAGAAGAACGCGCAAATCTGACAAGATAAAATCATGAATTGAGGATGGAAAACCTGAGACTACAGAATAGAAGGTCAAGAAGTACTACAAGATCAAGTTCAAGATCAACTAGAAGAGAGATAAGACGAAATTCGCATGTGGAAAATATTGGTGAAAATAATCGGGAGGAAATACAAAACATAAATAAAGAACGTCGCGAAAGAAGAGAAGTGATTGAAGATCATTATATTCCACATGGAGAAATTCTCCATGATGGACAAAATGACAGGAATCAGGGGAATGGGTGGCGTCAGGAACAAAATAATCAAGATGGCGAAGAAAATCAAGAGGAAGGAAGGAGAATATTACATAGGAAAGAAATTCAAAGGAATCGACAAGTAATTGAAGATGAAATCGGGAGACATTATGCTGAACAAGCACGTCTAACTTGCGAAAGAGAGAGACTGAGGGCAGAAGTGGAGGAACAAGAGATCCAAGAGGCAATACATCATAACAATCATGATAATCGAGAAAGAAGGCGCGAACAAAACCATAATAATGATAACATCAACGAAGAGTATGATAGAATACAAAGGAGAGCTGGAAGGCAACAAAGAAAATTGATGAGGAATGAACAAGATCGCAGAGGAGGAGATGAGAGGCATAATCACGTGCGAATTCATGAAAGAGAAGATCGCAGAGGAAGACAAGAAGAAGATAATGAAGAAGAAGCACAAAATTTCGCAAGGCAAAATAGGCATGAACGCAGGAGAAGAGAAGCAGAACTAAAAAGACCAATGGATCAAGATCCAGGTGTAAATAAACAAATTTTAAGAGAATTGGCGGAGATGAGAGGAATGATAAATACTAGAAAAGAAGGAGGTAGGAGGCAATTAGACGAAGTCATAGAAGAAGCAGCGAAAACACCATTCACACAAGAAGTACAGTTGGGAGGAATACCCCCAAAATGCCACCTGCCTGCGTTAACTAACATTTTTGACGGAACAACTTGTGCAATTCAACACATTAAAGCTTATGTGAGATGTATGCTATAATGGGAAAACCATGATGTTGTGTTGTGCAAATATTTTGCATCGAGTTTAACGGGAGAAGCACTGAAATGGTTCGAAGGTTTACCAAGGAATACTATAACATCTTTTAATCATTTGCAGACCACGTTATTGGGGGCATATATAAGTAACAATTCCTGTCGACCTGGTATTGAAGACGTATTTGGGTTAAAGCAAAGAATTGGCGAAAGCTTGAAGCATCTAACCATGAGATGGAAAACAATGTGTAGTGATATGGCAGGCCGTGTAGATGAAAGATACATTATCCTATCATTATTTAATCCAATGTTCGCAACCAATCTGTTATATATTCAAATTTTCATAATTAAGAATACAATTACGATGACTGAGCTACGAGAATTTAAGGAGGGGTATATTGCTCTTGAGGAAAAACAAAATGATATGGAATCATATCTAGTTGCGAACACAAGTTCAAAAGTAGCGAATACAAGCCTTTACCCATATTGATAAACACCATGGCGAACTCTTCACAAGTATAACAACAAGAGAAGATGATGGTTGATAGTCAGCAAAAATTGGTGGCTATGGGAAGTCGTGATCAAGAAGAGTATGATAGAGAGAGAGAGAAACTTCTATAACCGCGGTGGAAATAACAAAATTCAAAGACTTGATCAGCCACAAGAGACTTATGGGGGTCAGAAGCAAAATTATCAAAGAGGACAGGGGAGTCGTAAGGTGATATGGGAAGAAATTAAAATACCACTTCTGAACGCTAGTATGGAAAAGATATGGGAAGCGTAATTTTGATGGAAAATATACCAACACCATGGAACATGGGGAATGAATTGCCTCCAAACCACAGAAGTCATGAATTCTGTTCTTTTCATCATTTCCATGGACATTCAACAAATGATTGTAGAAATGTAAAGAGAATCATCCTTAGGATGATAGATCAAGGATAATTAAATCATTTTTTGAGAGGACAGCCATAATCTCAACCGCTACCACCTCCACTAGAAGCTCGCAGAATGAACACAACAAAAGAAAGAGAAACATTTGTAATAGAAATTGGAGCGAAGGAAAATAATTTAATTTGTAACTCAATTTTACATTCGTACAAAATGATTGAATACTTTCATGATAATGTTCTAAGCGGGGTTTTCACAAGAGATGCTGATGGGAGAGAAATAATGAACATTGTGAAGGTTTCTCCGTTAAAAGAATGGCAAAAACAGACTATTTCCTTCACCGCAGAAGAAGTACCTGAGGGAGGATAAATATATGACAACCCATTGGTTGTGAGATTAGAGATCAACCCAAAGCCTAGTGATAATGAAAATGATGAAGCTGAGGATGCATGGGAAATCAACAGAGTTTTGATCGATACTGGGAGTTCTGTGGATATACTATTTTATCATGCTTATAAAACTCTGGGAGGAAAAGATGAAGATTTAATACCTTCAACCTATAAAATCTATGGTTTTAATGGTACTGCGAACAAACCTAAAGGAGAAATTGCCATGCGGATTCCTTTGAAGGGATTGTTTTCTGAATTTCAATTCTGTGTTGTTGATGTGGAATCCCCATACAATGCGTTAATTGGTAGACCTTGGTTACATAGGATTCTAGGTGTAGCATCAACATTTCATCAGTGCATCAAGTTCCCTCACCCCAGTGGTGTTGGTATCATAAATGGAGATTGGATTGAAGGGAAGAAGTGTTATGAAATTGATGTAAAATCATGCGAAGAAAGAATTGCAAAGAAAGAGAATTGGAGGCATAACGTCAGAAAAAAAACAAAGAAGTGAACGACTGATGGTAGATGCAATAGAGCAAAGAAAAGAAGAAACGTTGCGAAATCAATGCTTGATGAAAATAAGAAATGGCGAAGATTTCGCAAAAGGCAAGAAAGTCATAGAGAGTACCAAAGATGTAGAGGCAGGAGGCAGCAAAGGTAAGAAATATAAAATGTGACATGAGAGTAAAACTGAGAGAAGAGAGAAAGATGTTTGATTGATTTGTTGCAAAAAAGTTCAAGAATGTATTTTATTGAATGAAAAAGACAAAATTGAGAAATTACGATAGAGCTGAAATGCAAAAGAAGAAACAGAACAATCAGAATTATGCAAAAATTTCGTAAGAGACAATCTAAGATCCATAAAAATCTAAGATTAGAAAGGGGCGATCCTAATATGGCGTACACCCTAGTTCGCGAAATCAAAATTTCGCAAGAGGCAAATGTAAGACCTAAAGTGCGTCATAGAATGGGGTACCTACCGCATGGCTCAGGGAAAATGTTACAATACCCCTAGAACCTGAGTCATGGAGATTTGGGGTCAACAAATCCCATCCAGGAGAGGCGCCTTGGATTTTCAGCTTAAGCACATGACTTAGGTTAGGCGACTAAGGTGAGAAGGTCTCTCCTAAGGAGTGCAGAATCTGATCAAGGCGCCGAGGTACATGGTTGAGACAAGAGTGCCTGGGGCGTCTGGAGCGTACCTGGCCATTCTTGGCAAGTCTTGGCTTATACTGCACTCGGTTCAAAGAAAACCCCACTTAGGGTGTAGCCTTGTAACCATGAGCCATATCGGAGAAGGGACAAAAGGCTGCGAAAATAACTGGTTGTTGATACAAACCGGATAGGAGGAGCCAACCTTGTATGGTAGAGGTATGCCTCCTTGAAGGGGCAACCAGGGGGATGATAAGGACGACACCCTCCATTAGGGAGCTGATAAGTGTTTTAAGACGCAAATGTCATGAGATTTTTTACTCACGGGAGTATTAAGACTTGTCATATTTGCGCTAAAATCCTGAAGAGGCAATAATACAAAAGAAAAAGATAAGACGGGATCAATGGGTTAATACATGAAAGTGTAATAACGTCCTGCGATTTCGTCGCAAGACGACAATATCATGGGGCTTTAATTTCGCAAGCATTTTGAGGCATGTCATATTGTCGCAACAAAATTCCAAGAAATAAGAGAGAGTTAAGGCAAGATCAATGGTTTCTCACATGAAACTGTGAGAACGTCCTGCGATTTTGTTGCAATGACAAGAGGTGGCAAAATAAGACCTTTATGTAGGAAGGCAAAATAAGACCGCACCAGAGAACAAGAGAATAACTATCAAATCTTACACGTGATTGCGAGATTGTATAGAAACAGCTGCGAAATTAAGACATAAATATACCAAAAGATTTCGCACAAACTTTACTTTTTAAAGATAATTTTCTTAATCTTTCATTTGACTACAAATAACAGAGGCAAGTATGGGAATGGATAGAATAAGAGAGTGTTATTTTCTTTCAAATAACAGATTTACGCATAAGATGAAAAATTAATTATTGTATATTGATTAACTATATTGCAAAAAAGTTTTTTTCTAACATATGCAGGAAGAAACAAAAGAAAGAAAACTGGTATTGGAAGTTGAAGAAGTTCGCAACAATAGTTTACAAGAATAGAGGATATACAGATATTACAAAAAGAAAGAAGCAGAGTTATTCCTTGTTTGATTATTCCTCATCTTCATCAGAACTTTCTTCTTCTTCATCTTCTTCGCTAACATCACTGTCAGAAATTTCCAGAGGAGTAACATTCTTTGGATCTTCCTCTATATGTAGAATGAAGAATGCCGTTGTCGTCACAGACCTTCTTGATTTTTTGGTTGCGCAAAAGAATAGCATCATTCTTGAAATTCGCAACAATGATATTTAATTGACTCTTCAGTCTAGAATATTTATCGTTGCGAGAAGAAAGATCCTTTGCGGGTTGCTCTTTTTCAGTTTCAAGCTATTCAATTCTTCTGCGAAACCTTTCCTCAGCTCCTGCAAACATATAACAATAAATAAACAACTTGGTAGAAATTTATGAAAAATAAACGAGCAACAAGGAAGTACAGTGAACAACCTTCTCTGTAAGAAATCATATCTCTAACCAAGGCCGTGTGCTCAGCTAACATTTACACCTAGATTATTTCTGGAATTATCTAAAACTTGTGCAGCCCAAGCAAACTTATCATCATCATTTATGAGAAGACGAGAGCGAACTTGATTCTCTCTTTCAACAAGCACAAAATTTTTGCGGTTAGCTTCATCTCGTTCAACTTGAACTTCAAGAAGAGTCTTATGGAATTTCGCTAAAGCTAGAGCACCTTGGCTGATAATGCGGTATTTTTCATCTATAAGACTACTTTTCTTGTCTCTTAATCTATTGATTTCTTCTTTAGAACTAAGGTAAAGACGTTTAAATTGGTTGGCTGAGCTTAAACCAGATCTATGGTCAAACTCTAAGAGTTGGAGTTTGGATCTAAGCTCGTTTAAAGAAAGAGATTTTATCTTGTCATTGGAAAATCTATTTAAAGAGTTATTAAGATACTCATGAAGGGTATCATTTTTCATAGAGTTGGGAAAAGAACGAAGGATTACAGCCTCATCAGAAAGACCATAAACGTCTGCGAAAATGATAAATCAGATGAGGGGAGATAATGGGAAATCGAAATAAAAGAAAATAAGAAAAATCCCATACTGTAGAGTTGGTTATTAGTATTCTGAAGGCTAACTATTTTGTTATGTTGAACAGAAGACTCAACCTCCAATTGTTTGTTCTTCTTCTATAGATTTTCATATCTTCTCGCCTAATCAGAGGTAACAGCGTAAGAAGATTTTCCGGACTGTGAAAAAATGCAAAAAATTATCAAGACAAAGTATAATTTTGAATTGGGAGTTGCGAAGAAACAGAGAGAGGGAAGTATACCAGAATACCCATTGAATTCAGAAAGCTTGGGGTCACTAATCTGGAAACCCCGCGAAGAGAACTATCACCATCCAACAAATTTGCATCACAGATGTTCGCGAGAGCTTTACATGTGTTGGAAAGAGGCGAATCTTCTAGACCTTGCATGGTTTCAGATAAAATGCCAGATAATTGTGACATAGAAGACTCGGGAGAAGACTTTTCTCTTGCGAAAGAAATATCATCATCATTATCATCATCATCAGAATCCTCATCAGATTGAAATTTTGAAGGAGAAGAATAATGAACTTTTCTTTCCTTTGAGGGTGGAGTAGCAGACTTCTACTTGCGAGAAACACCTTTACCATTACCCTTGGTCTTTGCAACCTTAGACGCTCCTTCTTCGACAACTACAAAACCAACCTTCTCCCACGAATGAAGATAAGAAACAGAGGCAACAATATTGTTAAAAAATAATAAAAGAAAGTATTTCTTACTTCATCCGTGACCGAACTAAGCGCCGCTAGGGTACTTGCTTTCCCATTTTTGTTGTAGCTCCTTCTTAGCTTGTTAATCTGAAATCTATGCAAGATTAATAGGTATGAAGAGGAATGAAGACTATAAGTTGAGCGAAGACTATAAATTGAGCAAAAATTTCAGAAATGTACCTGTTTCTGTTTATCGGGCCAATTAAATACCCAAGGTTGATAAGCAGCGAGATTCGCAGGAAGCACATTTGGACCAGAAATATAGGGCCCCTTCAAAACCAATGGAAAGTCACACCATTTGTCATCTTTAGATTGGCGAGGAGTATTATTCTTACCAGATTTCCAGTTGATGTCCTGCATAAGTATTTTATCGCTAGCAACATTATCTTTTCTCTTCAAGCGAAGGCCCCAGCGAGTTTTTTCATTCTTCATGCTTATTAGTTCATAGTTTTCGAAGAAGTTCTCTATTGTGTATTTCTCAGCAAGTATTTCTAAACCCTTAAATTCAGGATCCCTCACTTCACTTGGATAAAGAGACCCTTTACCAGTGCCACGATTGACGAATTCAAGCATTAAACGAATGCAGTCACCACTTAATTGGTAGATGGCTCGCGAGAAGTTGGCATGAGCAAGAATTTCATAAAACAAAGGAAGCCCAGGATTATAAAGAGGGATAGAAAGGCTAGCGAGAATTTGACCAAGCGAAATTATGATTTCTTTATCATCACAATGATGATCTGAAAATAGTTTAGCAGAAAGAATGGATTTGGCTCCTTTATTAGGGATGATGGATAAAATATAACCTTTCTCTTTAAGATTTTTCTGAACATTCTTCCAAATAAAGTTCATATTTACGACCGCTTGGAGGCATTTTAAGTATGGGAATGAAGAAGAAGCAAAAGATCGAAAAATAAGAAGAAGAAAATTTACAGTAGCGGAAGCGGAATTTACTGAAGAACAGTGAAGAAAGGTTGCAGAGAAGAAAAATGGTAAATAAGAAGAGAAGAGAAAGATGAAAAGGGTATTTATAGGGAGAGGAAAACCTCAAGAAGATAAGCATTTAATGCAAAGAGCAGACGTGAACGGTCGAGAAATAATAGTTGAAAAAGACGTGTCAAGGAATGAATGGAGGAAGAGATACGTGTAACAAATTTTGCGTAAAGAACAGAGTTATGTCAGTACAAAAGAACATAAAGAAATGAACAGCTGTGGCATTGCGAAATACAATTTCTCATGACATTCTCCCCTTCGCAGAGAAGACATGAGAAGATGCAAGATGTAGGATCAGAATCTCGTAACAACGACACAATTGCGAAATTATTATTTACAACACATTGCGAAGATTTTGCAAGTCAATTACCGGAATGACGTAACAGATGACGCCAGCAGAAACACGAGAAAGATGTGAAGATCTCGTGAGATTTAAGAATTTAGCGAAATAAACACTTGTATGCTTGCGAGCATCTCGCAAGCCAGATCCGAAAATAAATATTAGATTAGCTGTCATCCATTATGTAATATCCTATATAAAGAGTCGAACATGCCTAAAGAAGAGAGAGACCTTTTTGGAGTGAGGAGAAAGTTTTGAAGAGAGAGAAAGTCCAGAACAGTCGTTGTTTTCTTGATTTCATTTCCTTCTTGTAAAATTTGATAAATCAATTAATAAAAAGTGTTATTGTTGATCTAAAAGATATGTTGATTATTATAGATTCTTGTGAGGGGTGTATTGTAGGAATTCCTGCAACTACACATAAGGTAATTAAGAAGTTTGGAACCAATAAGGCACCCGGTCCTGATGTATATACAATGGAGTTTTACAAACTTTGTTGGCATGTCTTGAAGGATGACGTAATGTTAGCTTTACAGGAGTTTTTTGAGAAGGGTGTAGCAGATTGGAGGTTGAACGTTTCCTTTATTAAGTTGATTCCGAAGAAATAAGACTCTTCAACATCCAAGGACTTCAGGCCAATAAGCTTAATAAGTAGTTTTTACAAAATTATTTCTAAAGTTTTGGCTGAAAGGTTAAAGGTAGTCATGCCTAATCTTGTTTCTCTTTCTCAAGGCGCGTTTCTTAGAGAAAAGAAGATCTTGGATGGAGTTCTTATTGCAAATGAATGCATTGATAGCAGGCTAAGACAAGGCAAGCCGGGTATTTTATGCAAGGTTGATATGGAAAAGGCATTTGATAATGTTAATTGGTTTTCCCTCTTTTCTATTCTTAAGAAGCATGGCTTTGGCGATAAATGGGTGAAGTGGATTCATTGGTGTGTAACCTCGGCACAATTCTCTATTCTAGTTCATGGAGTGACTTTAGATAGAATCAAACCTTTGAAGGGTGTTAAGAAAGGTGATCCGTTGTCTCTTTTCTTTTTATTCTAGTTTTGGAAATTCAAGCTAAGTTGTTAGATAAGGCATTACAGGAGGGAAGTATTGAAGGTTTTCAGGTAAAAGAGGGGGATTTCAATTTCTCATCTTCAGTTTGTTGATACTATGATTTTCCGAAATTCTTCTAAAGAGGAGGTCTGGAGGTTACTTCTTATCTTGGTTTTCTTTGAAGTTTTAACGGGTTTAAAGCTTAATCTTGAGAAGAGCTCTATTACAAGTATTGGGACGGATAATTTGGTGGAGGATTTATCCTTCGATATGGGTTGTAGGATTGCGATTTTGCCTGTCATTTATCTTGTTCTACTGGTAGGTTCTTCTTATAAGAATATGTCAGTTTGGGACATTGTGATTGAGAGGATCCAAAAGAGATTGGCAATGTGGAAGAATACTTATCTTAATAAGGCCGGTAGGCTGACTTTGATAAACTTTTCTTTGTCAAGTCTCCCAACTTTCTATATTTCATTGCTGCATCTTCCAGCTTCGGTGGAGAAGAAACTTAATATCATTATGCGGAAATTTTTATGGGGAGTATCTGATGAGGAGAACAAGATGAGTTGGGTTGGTTGGAAGAAGATTAAGAAGACGAAAGAATTTGGGGGTTTGGGAATAAGAAATTTGAGGTTAGTAAACAGATCTCTTATGGATAAATGGTTGTGAAGATTTTCTAAAGAGAAGCAAGCTTTATGGAGGCGAATAATGGCGGAGAAAAATAATGCTGATTTAAAATTCTTGGTCCCAGATGAGAACAAATGCACTATAAGAAGGAGCATGTGGCTGGTGCTTGTAAGGGGGAGGAAGGATTTGCAAAAGTGTGTGGATCTTAGAGTTAGAGGGGGACAAGAAACTAGATTCTGGAATGATTGGTGGTTTCATGGGGAGTCCTTCAAGAGTAAGTTTCCTAGACTTTTTAAGATCAGTTTGCAAAAACAGCATACTGTGAAGGAGGTTATGGGCACGTCTTGGTATTTATCTTTCAGTAGGGAGTTAAATCCAGCAAAAAGAATTGATTTTTTGGAGTTAAAAGATGCATTAAACTCGGTTACAGGGAGGGGGACGATTATTCAGTAGGAGATTTTTCTACTAAGATTTTGTATGACAAGCTTTGTAGGGAGGGTGCACGATGGGAGTTTGCGGGATTATTAGAGGTGAAACATATTCCTCCTAAGGTAATCTTTTTTTGCTAGGCTAGGTTACATAATTTTATTCCTACTAGAGTAATGTTGGAGCATAGAGGTATTCAGATGCCTAGTAATTTATGTCCTCTTTGTAATTGTGAGCCAGAGTCACTTCATCATATTTTCATTCACTGTCAGTGGTTGGAGGATATTTGGGGTTATTTTATTCAGTCTTGCAGAATCAGTTGGGTGCAACCAAACTCTTTTGCTACTCTTTTACAGAGTATTGGCTTTCTTTTAGTTTTCGAGACATAAGAAAGGACTTGTGGAAGCTAATCCTATTTGTTGTAGTGTGGGAAATTTGGAAGGAGAGCAATGATAGAATACATGGGAAGAGGCCGAAGACTAAGGAGGAGTTTAAAACACTGGTTAAACAAACTGTTCATCTTTGGTCATTCAATATGAGGACTTTTAGCTCTTATTCTATGAATCAGGTGTTATTACAATGGGAGTCAATTTTGGGTGTGTAATCTGTAGTGAGGTCTGTTTTTTGATTCCTCTAGATCTTTGATCTAGCCTTGCACATTGTATATTACCTTCTTTTTTTTTAATATATCCTTATCATTTCTAAAAAAAAAAAGAGCATTTAAACTAGTGTCTTTCCAAGTATGTTGTATTGCCCATATTACATTAGACCTCTGGTTAAAATAAAATCAAGTGCTCTAAAGTTTATCTCAAATTTAGTCATGTTTCCAAAGTCTGCGCTTATCATGTATCATTGTTCCCTTGTTGTTTCATACTTTCCTATCAGCAGCAGTAGAGTAGGTTCGGAATTGCTTCTAAACGAGATAGTGTGGCCACTCAATTATGTTGCCTATCAGAAAGCTGCTTCAGCCCCCTTCCTCTCTAGTTGTTCCCAATAAGTGAAATCTTCATCAAGACCCCTGGTTTCTCTGATTGTACATGTGTAATCACATAGTTTTAACCCAATTCTTGTGTTTGCTGCCGAATCCATCATTGATAGGACTATATTCATTTTCAGAGTCATAGTTTATGCCTGTCCCGTCGTTTGCTGGGTTGTTATTTTCATATTTTCATCATCCATTCTACTGTAGTATAAAGAATGCATTATGTTGTATCCTTTTTTGTTTACCGTCATGTAACTACTAACATACTTCGTTATGTTATCTGATGTTTTTACACTATTTTGACTTTCCTTCCTAAAAATGATGTTACACCTTGCTTTCCATATATACCACATGATGACACTACACAAGACCTGCTAATTCACTCCATATGTATCCCTATCCTGATGTTCGAAGCAGTCGCCACTCATGAAAAGTTGCGGTTCCATTGGTGATGTACTGTTTATCCATGTTAAAATGCATCCACACCTGAATTGCAAAGTTACAATTAAAAAACAAATGGTTTAGAGTTTCTTGACCCTTATTGCAAAGGTTCTAGTGTATTTTAAAAGAATACTATTTTAAAACGCATCCACACCTGATGTACACTATCTTCTTAATCTCACGTACAAATGGACATATTGTTTGAGTTGTACAATTGGTCAATTTTATTTATTTTTATTCTAGTGTATTCATAAATACATGTCCCAGTCTGATTTAATTTTATTTATTTTAGTTTTAGTTGCGATAACTTTGAACTATGCGGCACTTTGAATTTTCCACGTGTAACAAAAAATTATAATGTGTCCCGAAAAAGCTATTACGTATTTACGTGGCATTTTATTTTACTCAAATTCTTAGGTACGAAAATGAATCGGGCTAAAAGTACCCGGATATATGTAAACTGATCCGCAAATCGTACTACAAGGAAGATCATTTTTCTATACACAAGATAATACAATTATTGCATTAGAAATTTGCAAGACCAATTTAAAAAATAAGAGAGATGGTGTAATTTGTATTGAAGAATGCAAAACTTCACTCTTATTAAATGCATGTTTGGTAAATCTATGTTAATTTTGCATTGTTCAATGCAAATTACACTGTCTTTTTTTTTAAAGTTAATCTTGTACTTTTCCGATGCAAACTACACCCTCTTTCTTTTTCTTTTTTTAATTGGTCTTACACTTTTCAAATGTAATGATTCGGTATTATCTTGTGTATGGATGCACAAGATAACAAAACCCAAAATTTCAAGTTGGGTAACCAGAAGTTTATAATCTTTTTAAACTTGAACAAAATCCAAAAACAGAATTACAAAAGTCTATAATCTTTATGAATCAAAACTTAGAATTTGTTACGTAAGCGTGACCTTATGAGTGACTAACCATTATCTCATTCTCAAATTACTCAGAGTAAAATCGGAAAGCTTCCCACCTCCTTTGACAAGTTAAAGATAAGTATGTATTTTATACACTATGTAATGATGACATGAGTAAATTAATGTGTTCATCTGATGTTTAACATGTCATGCATTTCTGCTTGTAAATAGGTTTTCAATGTTATCATTTTGTAACGAAAAAACTAAGAACCGGTAACACTTTTCTTGTTTGCTCAAGATACTATAACACTATAATAGTTTTTTCAATTAGCCTACTGTTGTTTCCTACTACGATTATATATAACAAGGTCTTTCAAGCCCGTGCATTTGCACGGGCTAAGTGTTTAAATTTGTGAAATTACAACTCTAGTGCATAATGAAAAAGTAAATGGTGTCCATTAATTACCGAAGTCTGAAAGCTTTTGAAGTCCCAAGTTCCTAATCCATCCCTCATAATTATCGTAACTTATTTCTGAAATAAACAGAACGAGATGAAACTGCTTATTAATTAGTATCAGCAATTCATCAAAGGAAAATCAAAATAAAAGAAAAAATCTTTACGAAAACATGCAAATGAAAATTATAAGACATTTGCGTAATCAAGTGACATTCATTCTCATTCTTGCTAACATTACAGAAGTATGTGGTACCTTTCCAATTCCAAGGTGTGGAGATACTCCAAATATTTAGGGAAGACCAAAAAGGGCTAATGACTAAGGACTGCAAAAATAGAATATCACTTTGTCGAGACAGATTATCCTCATCTGGAGATGGAAGACTATCAAGTATTGCAAATAAATAGTAAAACATTATTTTGGAAAAAGACTATCAAGCATTGTCTAAAGCAAACAATATTCTTAGCAAAAAACTTCCCTGCATTTTTTTTCACTTCCTTTCTCAAATATAAAGCAATGTATGCAACTGTTCACAAAGAAAAACTTGAAAATATGAGTTAAAAATGACCAAGTCATTGCACGCCTTATCACCAGTTTGCATCTTGTTGAAGCATCTACCCGGAGTAAGTCACTGTGCGCCTTATCTTCACCTCTCTATCTTAAGTTAACGCAGCATATTAGTTCCTTCCAAAGATCTTCTTTGATCTAAAATATATTTTGAATTTTTTGATGTATTGTGTATTAAATTGATATCTATGTAGGTTACTTACTATTGGTGTAGATGATGTTCATCATAATGTTGGTGCTCCTGTTCGATAGATGTTTCCCTAATCCATCCAAATTAGTGATATAAGATATTTCCTGACCTCCAACCATCTTTTTTGGCATTTTTCGCTACTCCAGACCACTGTAGATGATATGCCTAACCAAAATCCTGAACAATTCCTGAAATTCCTTTGGCTAATTTCCTCTTTCCTGATCATTTCACCATGTAAATCCCGTCCGGCATTATTTTCGCAAACCTATCAAAAGTTGAAAACGCGATCAATATTTCTCGAAGTTTTCTAATCTTGTAACCCTATTATATTATTACAGCCGAATAGTACATACTGAATACAGAACAAAAGGATAATATAGAAATGAGACAAAGAACTCATTAAATTTAATTTTCAATCCACCTGTGTCACCCAACTTAACTAATATTAAAAATTTAAGCAGACACACGGATTATGTGAGTAGCATAAACGACCAACATTCAAATAGCAAATCAATTAAAAGGGTTAGTAATTAGCCCCAATAAAGCATTAGGAATTTCTTATTTGGAATGCTAACGAGCATCTGGAATGGGACCTACTTAGGCGCGACTTAAATCAGGTTCCGATGCTTGTTCAAGAAGACGACGAAATGGAGATTTTGGAGAACTTCAGTGTTTCTGATTGTTATGAAAGACTTTCTGGTTTCCTGGAACAGTGTGGTTTCAATGAATTTATTTGGAGAGGTAACATTCCAAATAAGGTGAGTTTCATCATTTGGGCTACTTTTCATAATTCGCTTCCAACAAGGGATATGCTGCGTCACCGGGGTGTTAATATGGATAGCGATCAGTGTGTTTTATGTAACGACGTCAGGGAAACAGCAAATCACATGTTCGTTCATTGCAAGTACTCTTTTCAGATTTGGAATTACTTCATCAGATCTTTTAGGATAGCATGGCCTTTACCAAATACTTTGCTTCAATTATTCCAAGCGTGGTCTAACAATGTGTTCCAAGGTAGAGGTAAGGAGGTTTGGATATCTTACACTATGCTGTTTGTTGGATTTTATGGAAGGAAAGGAACGGAAGAGTATTCGGAGGTCGACAAAAGAGTTTGCAAGAAAGTATTGATTTGGTTAAGCAACTTATAGTTTTATGGTCGTGTGACGAAGACACTTTTAAGTTTGTCGACCCTAGTTTAATTTGGAGTAATTGGAATACTCTAATGTGTATGTAACTTTGTTTTTAACCCGGGTTTAACTCCGGGTTAACTTGGTTCTCTTTTTACTTTTAATATAATCTTCTTCTTCAAAAAAAAAAAAAAAAATTCTTATTTGGAATTTTAGCAGACACATATGTCATGTGCAACAAAAATATTGCGTATATCATTTCCCATCCTCACGAACTTTTGACAGACATGAACCGAACTCAAATGATCAAACGATAATCATAAATTCACTTGGAAAACTATACCATTAGCTATTAGATATGCACATATTTGCATAAATTAAGAATTCCAAACAAAAAAATAGATTTGAAGAGGTTTTGGATTTACCTGTACTGAGATCGTACGTACTTGAAGTTTTTATTTTCCAGTTGATATGATATGATATGTAAATCCGATGTTGTCGAACATAATACTATAAGAATTCCAAAAAAAAAAAAAAAAGATTTGAAGATGGGGTTTTGGATTTACCTGTACTTAGATCATATGTACATGAAGTTTTTCTTTTCCAGTTGATATGAGTTTTAATTTGTAAAACCCAATGTTGTCGAACATAAGATTTCTACAGAAGTTAACTTTAGTATGTAGGGGTTTTCTTGAAGACATGAAAATAACTTAAAGACATAGCAGCGAACCAAAAAATGCGTCTCCGACTTTAACGACTTGCTTTCATTCTTTGATTATGATTTGATTTTATGTTAAATAAGGCTTACCATGAAGCAACACAACTGTTAAAAACCTTTTCAGAATCAGGTTGATTGGTGGCGGCCATGTAACTTTTTGTTTTCTCTCAATTTAATTCTTCCAAGTGGCATTAATTCTAACTTTGCAGATATGAGGGGGAATCTAGTGATCAGCACCCAGGATTGCCCTTTAAACCATGGAGGCGACTGCTTTCTTACAAATGCTACTCTGAAGCCAATTAAACAAAAGCTATGGCTTCCTTTTGAAAACCATCTTAATATTCTCTACTGCATTTTGGAAGAGTCTCAGAATATGAGATGACGAAGAGGTTGGATTTGTCGCAATGTAAATTTCTGATGGGAGGGGTATTCGACATAAATACTGAAGTTACTGAAGAGTCGTGTTGGTAAATCGTAAAAACGTGTATATTCGCTTGAATCTTTTCATCTGTTCTGTAACAACCTTTTAACCAAGAGACGCATTTGTTCAGTGGGTATAACTGATATGCCAACGTGGCATCCTATTGTTAGAGAAAACATGAAATTTAACCTCATTCCGACACGTCAGCCTCAACATTCTCCTTTATATTAAGAAGAATTGATTGTCACAAATTAATAAGTTGTAGAGTGATAATACAATATTACAAGATGTTATCAGCACAAAGTTCTTAATGGTCGATGGTCAAGCTGCTATTATTCCACAATAAAATACTGGGAGTATACGTACTTGTTGTTTCAAATAGAAAATCTAACGAAATTCGAATTCAAAGGTCTTGATTGATAGACATATTTTTGTGTTTGAATTGTCCTCTATGTCTCTAGTGCTTGATTTTGTACTTATTATGGTGTTTTTATGTTTTGTGTAGGTATTTTGGAGAAGTGCACTTGTGTGGAAAAAGTTTCTCAAAAAGTGCTATTTGGACCCCCCCGGAGAAAAATACTAAAGGCACCTCAATTTGGATAAGGGGAACCCCTCAAGGCAGCTGCTATTCGCACCCTACTCTGGATAGAGGGCAACCTTTCTCTTCCACATAATTGGCGGGAAAAGTGCAGGTTCAATTTTGTTAGTAGCGAGAATTTCTGATCTGCTTTTGGGAGATTTGTGAGGAGATTTAATCGCCCCAATGAGTTGATACCACCCTGTTACGATTAAACAGGGTTGGTAACTCCGTTGGAATCAAACAAATAGGATTGGTACGTGGATTTTCGGCAAAACAGGGAAGTATATTTAATTGAGATATTCACGGGATTTCATGTGTGAAATAGACGATTGGTGTATGTCTGCGCGAGTTTAACATCAACTGAGATAAGGAATAAACGTGTTTGGAGTGTGCGGGCTTCAGCAGACGCGTGATGGAGTTGAGAATGGTAATTATTTCCCGTGAACTTCCGTGGAAAATAAACTCATTAAAAACATATTATTCTCGAGTTATGGTGAAGATATTTTGGTTGTTGTGGCTATATAAAGGTATTTCTAATTCATAGAATGGTTATGAAGAGTTAGGGGAGGAAACAGAGCATATAACTGGAAGTTTCAGAGTTTTCTCTGCTGCTGCATGAAGAAGAAAACACGAAGAACATTGTACTATCCAGGACAGTCATAAAAAAACAGTCGTATTTTCCCTTCATTTGCAACAGTTTGTCAGCGACTTTACAACAGTGACTGATGCACTTCTGTTTTATCGTTCATTGTAACAGTGGGTTTTGCAACACCCTTATACCATTCCAAATCTCTGTTTTTTATTATTTCTCCAATAAAAACACCATTTGAGTTATGAGTTATCTTTTTGAGTGTGTTTGAATCATGAGAAGCTAAACCCCAACACTGGGACGACGGAGGAAGCCAAATTTCATACATGGGTAAAATTAATTAATTCTTTTTATGACTTTTGCACTAATTAAAATTGAATTATGATTTTGATTAGTTAGTTGTCATTTCATTTGATGGGCCATGCTTGCTTAATTATTTTGATGTCCCATGCTTAGGATTTACAATTGATATTTTAAGAATCGGCCTTGGCAAAAATAAGAGCCTATGTTTTTATTTGTTGATCAATAATTGTTAAAAGAATTAATATTTGAACCTTTTGTTATGAGTTTGGCCGAATCCTGAGTCCAAGCACCTCTCTTCATCCTATGACAATATTTTGTATGTATTTTTCCTTTATTTTAGTTTCTGAAATCCTAAAATTGATTTCAACAAGTCCGAGTGAATGACACCTCTATTTACCACTATCTAAAATTACATCAATTTTTGGCGCCGCTGACGCGGACTTGTGTATAGATTTGTTTTTAGGTTTTTTTTTTTTTTTTTTTATATTATTTTTGTTCTTTTTTATGCGTTTTGGTATTTATGTTTGCTTTCAGATTCGGAGCTAAGCTAAAGAAAAAGAGAGTGCTGAAAAGAAAGGCAAAGTCCAAGAAAGAAAGAAAAGAGAAATCCAAAAGGAGTGAAGAAGAAGATTTTTGTATATAGTTATTATTTATTTTTATTCTATTTTTTTTTTGTAACAATAAATCCTTATCTAATTATTTTTATTATAACAATAACGATAACTTTCATACAGAACTTTTGGTTGGTAGCCTGGCCACAAGCTGGGCTCCAACTCCTCTTTGAATAGCGATACCTACTCTATGAAAAACAAAATTACCCAAACCACTACCAGCATCATTACAAACTAGACAGTTCTTTAAGCGCTTAAAAAGACATAAAGTATCTTCACCAAGTTCTCCTAAAGTGGAAAAAGCTAGGACACTCAGACAATATCCAAGTGAAGTGCACTTGTCTAGGTATTTAGTGTGTTTACGAGAGATCGCACTAGATATAGCTTTACCTGGATCAAAAGAGCGAATGCCATCACCGGCAAAGGGCGAGACCACTGTGACATCCATAAAAACATCTCGACCATTCTCCCAGTTAAGAACAAGAATGTCAGCGGGCCTCAAATCCTTGTCATCATCTGAAACAATATCGAGAGAGACTTCCTTGCGCGCAGGCACATTAGCTTTGTAACAAATGTCTACAGCCACATCACGAACAAGATCATGTCGGAACTTATTCCCAACATCCTTAGCAAAATAAAGCGCATGATCTCCAAAGATGTCCATAGATTTGTTACAACTTGAGCATAAGCTATTCTCAACAAACAGTGGGATGCCAAGGAGATAGGAAAGAACATCTCTGAACTATCTAGGTCCAAGGCATTTATTATTTTATTTTTTTGTTTTTTTTTAATTAGGAAAGAATTATTCAAAAGGATACTCATCGGACAAGAAACTTGTCGGGAGCCTAGCAACAAGCTGGGCTCCAACCCCTTTTTGTACTACCACACTTAACCTATGAAAAAGGAAATCTCCTACCCGCACATTAGCGCATATCATCTCTTTAAAAGGCATAGAAGTAGATAAAGCCAAGGTTGATATCATTCAACACACTGCCTCAACCTCGCCCGTGAGGGAGGTTAGACATTTTTAGGCCTTTAGGCCGGTTTCTACCGTAGATTCATCAAAGATTTCAAAGAAGATCTCAACTGTAATTCAAGAAAGATGTTGCATTTGTGTTTGATGATGCTTGTGTGCATGCTTGGGAGGAGCTCAAAACTTTTAACTTCGCCCCTATAGTACCTCCCCGATTGGAAATTGCCATTTGAAATCATGTGTGACGATCCGATTTTTGCTGTTGAAGTTTTAGGTCAGCGAGTTGACAAACAACCCATGTGATCTACTATGCTAGTAAGACACCTAATGAGGCACAAATGAATTATTCAACAACCGAAAAAGAGAAGCTGTTGTGTTTGCATTAGATAAGTTTAGATCTTATTTGATAGGATGCCAAGGCTCGTCTAATTCGATGGCCAAGAGTTCCACCTCGAAATTCGAGATAAAAAAGGGTCGAGAATGTTGTTGCGATCACTTATCTAGATTCTGTTCAAATGAATCGTAGATTGTTAGAGAAGCATGAACAATGATTATCGAAATATTCGTGAACTACCTTTTTAGGATGCCACTTCATTGGTCTAAACAAGACCGGTCTAAGTTTTATTTGGCCGAAGTGAAAACATTTCCTATGGGATGGTTCAAAAGACTAAATCATTAGAAATGTGTCCCCAACTCGAACAACAAAGGGATGTCATCTCTTTTTGTCATGATCAAGCATGTGGAGGCCACTTTAGTGCAAAAGAAAATCGCCGCAAAGATCTTGCGTAGTGGTTTTTACCGGCCAACATTGTTTAAGGATAGCCATGAATTATGTATTTCTTGTGACCGGTGCCGTAAATTGGGAAGTATATCAAAACGAAACATGATGCCCTTACAACCCATTTTGATTGTTGAGCTATTTGATGTATGGGGCATTGATTTCATGGGTCCATTTCCTAGCTCAAGGAAAGTTGTACATTCTTGTTGTCATGACTATGTTTCAAGGGGTAGAAGCAATTGCAACTAATGACCACAAGGTGGTACTTTCGTTCTTAAAGGAAAACATATTTTCTCGATTTCATGAATTAGCGGGTCTTTTGTAGGATCCTTTGTAGTCTTTTGCATCCATAAAAACATCTGACCGACCATTCTCCCTTTGTAGTCTTTTGCATTTTTTAAGAACAATGAAACTGGATTCGCGGGCCTCAAATCCTTGTCATCAGAAGTGTCCCTAAAAATTATTTTGTCTAAACAATATCGAGAGAGACTTAAAAAAAAAAAAAAAAATGGTCACAAATTATCAAGGTTCTACGAAATTCAAGTTCATCATCCAGCTGAAGACCGAAGACGAAGACACATTAGCTTTGTAGGGAACCAAATGTCTAAATGCATTCGAGAGACCCAAGGGTATAGTTAGGACATCATGAACAAGAGTGCCAAATATTGCATATTCATACACCTTTTCATTGGCACTTCGGAACTTATTCCCTCGCATTTTTAATCTTCAAGAATAAATATTTGTATTAATTAATTTTGTGTTTTTAATACCTTGGAAGAATTGAGAAGACAAAAAAGAGAAGAAAGTTGGAAGCAAAAAGTGGCAAAGTTTACAATACATGGGATTAAACTACCCATAATCCAAAACCCATGATGATCTCCAAAGATGTCCATCACCCCATTGGATTTGTTATTCCAACTTGAGAAAACATGTTTTGTTGAGTAAATAATTGCTCCTTAATTAGACAATTAATGCACTTTTTGATTAAATTTTTGTTTTTTTGTTTTTTTTTAATTAGATTTGAAAGAATTATTGAGTTTAAAAGGATACGTCAGACGATAAAATTGACAAGAAACTTGTCGACACTGTGCACTTGGAGCCTTTCCGAGCCTACCACCACATCATGAACAAGATCATGTCGGAACTTATTCCCAACATCCTTAGCAAAATAAAGCGCATGAGCACACTTAACCATTTATTTTTTTGTTTTTTTTTTTTTTTTAATTAGGAAAGAATTAAAAAGGAAATCTCCTACCCAACCCCTTTTGTACTACCACACATTGAAAAGGCGCACATTCATGGCTAGCCATATAGTTGCGAAGACGTTTAATAAAATTGGTCATATCAACTCCCAGCTTGCCAAGAGTAGTAAAAGACAAAGCCTCAAACCCATATCCCTTTGATGTGCATTTTTCCAAATACTTGGTGTTCTTACGAACAACAGCATCCTTGAGAGCTTGTCCCAACTGTATTTAAGGTTTTTTTTTTTTTTTTTTGTATTTTTAGAAAATGTATTTAAGGGGTTTTTTTTTGTAATCTTTTATTTTTGGACACTTTTGGACTTTAATTTTGGACATTGGACTTTATTTTTATTTTTAAACCCTAAGGAAGGGTTAGTTTAAATATAAACTGCACAGGGAAGGACGACAGTTACGATACTTTCTCGGCCCCTCGGGTTCGTACACTGACATAGGAGTCAGTGGCCCGAGTCGACTTCAACGGTTCATCCCCCGTCTGGAACGGGAGGTAAGAATTCTAAACACCCGCGAATCCCCTGTCATCGGGTTTACTGGATGATTTTGTATGCATATATGTTGAGGTATTGAAAATGGTTGCTTTAATTTCCTAGTAAATGGCAAGGCCTGGCCATACAAGATAAGGGTTCGGATTTCATCATCGTTCTCTTCTTGCCTGTCTTAGGAAAACGATACTTACCGCGAACCTAAGCCTTAAAATTTGGAATAGAACGAGACCGATAGGGTAACGAGCTTACTAGGAAAAAAGTCATTCGAAAAATATTGGTTACTCTTTAAGCATACTTCGAAGTTCATGATGGTTTCTGTAAGTTGAATGTGTGACGCGCCGCCTTGTAATGCGGTGAGGCCTTGGGTATCAAAGCTCAACGCAGCTTCCCTCACCTCTATTCAACTTACTTAAACTCGGATTGAATCCAGAGGGGGCTGCTTAACGAATTCCCTTTCGAAGGATTAGAAGATGGTCTAGAAACAATCTAAGTGGAGCCATCATGCTTTTTGTTTGCTAGAAATCAGTAGGTTTGTTGTGGCCGAGTCAGCCTTGTTTGTGCTTGTGTAGAATTCCCTTGTAGTTAGGATGTCAAACTGGTATTATAATATCCATCACAATGAATATGAATATCCGACTTATTATCCAAATGGACATTACTTTGACCATAGTGTGAATAGTGGTTGGGAACGCCAATCTTTTGAAGGTTATGGCCCATACCATAGTGAGCCCAATTGATATCCACATGCCCACCGGTCATACGAGCAAAATTCCTATAATTCCTCTTCTCTAGATGAGGCACGTAAGATACTTGAGTCAACGCGTAAGTTACTTGAGTCGACACATAAGTTAGCGGACACAGATGACTTAGTTCTGGATGAAAGAACTATAACGGTGAGCGAAACTTTTTTATAAGATAACCTCAGGAAGTTAGCTGAGTCAACATGTAAGTTAACTGAGTCAACACATGAGTTTGCTGAGTCAACACGTAGGTTAGAGTTAGAGACGGAAGAAAGAATTGCTCGAATTACTCTTGATTGCTAATACATTCTCTCCAATATCACCCGTGAAAATGAGGACAATTTTTATATTCAGGATGACGAGGTTGTAATTGGTAACACTAATTGTTTAGATGAGGTTCGATCATTTTCATGTTATTATAGTAATGATCATGATGTGCATAGTATTGATGAAGAATCTGAAGTTTTTAGGCATAGTGATCATGAATTTGTCTCTACAATTGAGCTTTATAATGATAGTAATATTTCTGGTTTAAATCCAAATAATTTTAATAATTATTCACCTATTCAAAAGGATGAGGATTTGACTAGAAATACCCCCGTTTTAGATGATGCAATATTTCCTTTTTACAAAGTCGATGATAGTTTTGAGGAACGATTTTATTCTGAGAATATTGTTTTAGAGTCTAGCAATGTAGAAACATTAGACTTACAAAAAGAAGATGAACTCGTAGATCTTTTAAATATGAGTGAGGATACATCACCTGAGTATAACCTACAAGAAGCAATTGACCATTTTCAGGATTCTGATGATCTAGAAATTAGGAAAATTGTAGCTAGTCTATATAGAGACACCCAAAATTCTAAGTTTGGGGGTGATTATCATTCTCCATGTGCCTTACCTTTAGATCTTATAGAGATCCCTCACTTGGGACTTGATATATGTGCCTTAACCATTGTGCCAGATTACCTTCATACAAGCTCTCCCGAGCCTAATAATGTCCAAGAATAAGTTCAGTTGTTAGAAACCCATCCTCTAGTTGATGTGGTTAACCCAGGCTATGATACCAATATTGACTTTGTTTTCCCACCAAAAACTTTTCATCCAATTGTGGGAACATACGATTTTTAGATGTGTCGGTTATTAAGTTTTCAGACTAAACCTAATTACTTTAGGAGAATAGGGTCGACACATTTGCTTAAGGAAGACCACCACTTTCATTGGTCAGCTATGTGAGTCAAATTTTATTGACTTAGAGGATCCTCAATTATTCAGGTTATTATTATATGTTTCTAAGTTTTTACTTGAGTTTTTCTATACTCTAATACCTGAATCGGATCTTATCTATGAGGAAGTGCAGCCCAAATAAATTTATTCAGACTCTTTCATAGATCCTGAACCTGAACCACAGCTAGATGTAGTTGTCTTAAATAGGAAACTAGACAAGGGTGTGCTTTATTTGTTCATTTTCTTGGCAGGTTGCATATCCCTTTTATTTGTGATAGCTCTATTTGGTTTTGATGGCCCACACATTTTCCGGCTATTACTTTATGATTCTATGAGGTGACTAATCCTTTCTTATTCTAGATGAAGACTTTTAACTTAGCACTTCTTTGGAGGTAATCCGTGCTATTGCAACACGGTAATATCTTTCCTTAACTCTTTTGCTTCAAGTGGTAACAGTTTCTCCTAGTTCATGCTTTTAATTTTATCTTTAGAACATTGAGGACAATGTTAGATTTAAGTTTGGGGGTATGGGAGAAACTTTTTAGTTGCAATAAATAAAATCCAGAACCTAGAAATTTATGCCTATTAAGGTTGGCACTAACCAATATAAGTGGATGGAAGCATTTTAGTTGTAGGAGTTGAGGAATCAATCTGATTATATGGAAACATCTAGAAGAGTCTATTCATAAAAGAACAGATCTCAGGTGTTAGAAAAAAAGAAAACATGCTAGTTTCGCCATATCCTCATGATGAAAACATCGAAATAATCCTGATCACTTCTTTTTTTTCTTTTTACCATTGCAAGGGTGAAATAGAGTGACTGAGATTAAAAAAAAAAAAAAAAAAAAAAAACCAGACCACTAGACCAACCGGAATAAATACAATAAAGTCGACCACTATTACCCTTGTATATGCCAGCTGAGTTGACCTAGACTTAGGATTATCGACCACTGGTTCGCTTGTATATGCCAGTATGTTGATATTAGTCCAGACTAGTATCTCATTCCATTAGGATAGGTTCACCTTAGTCAACATCATCCACGTTTTTCTCTACATCCATCTTCTTAATCTATCAATGTGATTGGTTGACTCCAGTTTATGATGTCCAGAAACTATGTGAGTAGAGCTCTGTCACTTTATATTACTTTTAGTATGCTTGAGTGCAAACTCATGAACAACAATTGGAATTTTGCATCACGGTACTTCCTCCTATAGTCAATATTGTATGCCAACCAAGGAGATTCTTTAGTGCCATCCAAGGTTCTGCATAGGTGGCTAGAGTCTGGAGTAATGGTTTTGTGGGTACACCTCTGGTAAACCCTCCCGAGATTAACTCGGTCACTGGGGCCACCTAGTGAGTTAGAATTTTATTTTCTAGATTAGTTTTTCTCAAGGACTAGCAAATAATAAGCTTGGGGGTATTTGATAGACACATTTTTGTGTTTGAATTGTCCTCAATGTCTCTATTGTTAGTGCTTGATTTTGTACTTATTATGGTGTTTTTATGTTTTGTGTAGGTATTTTGGAGAAGTGCACTTGTGTGGAAAAAGTTGCTCAAAAAATGCTATTTGGACCCCCGGAGAAAAATACTAAAGGAACCTCAATTTGGATAAGGGGCACCCCTCAAGGTAGTTGTTATTCGCACCCCTACTTTGGATAGGGGGAAACCTTTCTCTTCCACAGAAATTGGCGGGAAAAGTGCAGATTCAAATTTTGTTAGCAGCGAGAATTTCTGATCTGCTTTTGGGAGATTTGTGAGGAGATTTAATCGCCCCAATGAGTTGATACCACCCTGTTACGATTAAACAGGGTTGGTAAATCCGTTGGAATCAAACAAACAGGATTGGTACGTGGATTTTTGGCAAAACGGGGAAGTATATTTGAATGAGATATTCACGGGATTTCATGTGTGAAATAGACGATTGGTGTATGTCTGCGCGTGTTTAACATCAACTGAGATAAGGAATAAACGTGTTTGGAGTGTGCAGGCTTCAGCAGACGCGTGATGGATTTGAGAATGGTAATTATTTCCCGTGAACTTCCGTGGAAAATAAACTCATTAAAAACATATTATTCTCGAGTTATGGTGAAGATATTTTCGTTGTTGTGGCTATATAAAGGTATTTCTAGTTCATAGAATGGTTATGGAGAGTTAGGGGAGGAAACTGAGCATAGAATTGGAAGTTTCAGAGTTTTCTCTGCTGCTGCATGAAGAAGAAAACACGAAGAACATTGTACTATCCAGGACAATCGTAAAAAAACTATCGTATGTTCCCTTCATTTGCAACAGTTTGTCAGCGACTTTACAACAGTGACTGCTGCAATTCTGTTTTATCGTTCATTGTAACAGTGGGTTTTGCAACACCCTCATACCATTGCAAATCTCTGTTTTCTATTATTTCTCCAATAAAAACACCATTTGAGTTATGAGTTATCTTTTTGAGTGTGTTTGCATCATGAGAAGTTAAACCCCAACAGTGGGACGACGAAGGATGCCGAATTTCATACATGGGTAAAATTAATTAATTCTTTTTATGACTTTTGCACTAATTAAAATTGAATTATAATTTTGATTAATTAGTTGTCATTTCATTTGATGGGTCATGCTTGCTTAATTGTTTTGATGTCCCATGCTTAGGATTTACAATTGATATTTTGAGAATCTACGTCGGCAAAAATAAGAGTCCATGTTTTTATTTGTTGAGCAATAATTGTTAAAAAAAAAAAAAAAAATTGAACCTTTTGTTATGAGTTTGGCCGAATCCTGAGTCCCGTCACCTCTCTTCATCCTGTGACAATATTTTGTATATATTTTTCTTTTATTTTAGTTTATTAAATCCTAAAATCGATTTCAACAAGTCCGAGTGAACGAAAACCTCTATTTACCACTATCTAAAATTACATCATTGATATCTCAAGTTATAATTACATCTCTTGGATACTTGATGCGAAGCTTCAACTTGAAGCTAAAGGTCGTAGTATCTCACTCTGGAAAATAATGTGTCCAAAGAGGACCACGCTATAACTCTAATTTTTCTTCGATTTTATATCTCTATGATAATTTGAAATATGAATACTTGATAGTTAAAGATTTTGTGGAACTTTCTGAAAAAAGCGGTATGATTACTTGAAGTTAGTCATACTTCCAAAACCCCAGAATGATAGGTTGAACATGCAGCTGCAAGATTTTTCGACCAACGGCATCTTCAACTCTCCACTGTTTAAATAACCTCACAACTAAAATTTTACGGTGAAACTGCCACTGAAGATCAAACGTTACAGAATACATTTACTATCTTTCATGCCTCAAATATGCTTCTGCAACAGTAGTATCGAGAGCGTAAATATACATAATTTTTTAATTTAATCCCCTCGAAAGGAATTTTGCTATTAATGCGACTTAGTTGGTCACCCGAAGCGTACATGTTGTACACCATAATGTTATAGCATTAATTGGTTGAATCTGCCAAGCATTGGTATGTCAAGTTTGGTTATCATATTTTAGCTCCAAAACTCGAAGCTTCTTGATTAGATTACTTGAGTGAACTTTGTTAGGTTAGACTAGCTAGGAACATTAGAAATGTTGATACTAACTCGTGTTACTCTGAAGAACCATAAGACCTATCTAAATCTAAATATCAATACGATATAGTTTCCCACCGACGGTACTACACTACTACTAGAATCTTTTTGATCCAAAATAAGTATTTCAATGAAACGCACGTAAGAGATTTCACTTAATTAGGATACTCTCCTTTCCGGTGAGTATAACGAGAATAATGTTGGTGGGATTCCTTACACAAAAAAAGTTTTGTGTGTTCAGGGATAATTTTGTAAGAATGACTAATCCTAGACTTACCTAGTGAAGTTATCTTATGTTATCAGCTATACATGCTATCAATACAAACAAAATAACAACTAGATAAGAAGTCCAATAATCGTGTGGATTAGTGAGTGTATACATGTCAAAAGTATGTATGGGGTATAATGTTGTTATGGGAGGGATGTAACTGCGGTTGCATACAAGCAGGAAAACCACTAGGAACCAAGGAAGTTTATGTTGGTCGAGTAGACATCTTCTTTGATGTTACCTCATCATCCCTCATAGTTTTCTAGATGGGGACTAATATAGTCAATCCCGGATTTCGGTCCGTCTTGGTCAGGACCGAGGTTCTGGGATAACTTCATCTCGGGGTGATTCTCGGTGAAATTTCATAGTAACTACGGAAACTTCATTTTCGAATTTTGTACTATAGTTCGTATATCAAATATTATTTACACATTGCACTTGTTAAGTTTTACATAGATGTAATCCAATCTGAAAACACAGGGGATACCAAATATACCCAAATTTTTTGTTTGACAACCTGTGTAGACAAAACTTAATATAACAACAAGTAGACCAACCGAATGATCGTTGACAATATGTATATAGTGTTTATATCTCAATCTCTATTCAATCAGTATGTATATAGACATAGATTTCGTGAAATTGATTGTTAAGCAGAATACTTGGACGACCCTTAAAATCAATATGCAAGATCAATATAGTCGTATCCAAATAATCCAATCGAAATTCTGCCAAGTGATTAAACTTGTTATTTATCTTTCAAGATACAAATTCTACAAGAAACAAGTCTCGTAATCGATTATAATTAAGTGGACGTATCTACTTCGATTGAATACGTATAAACATGTGTAAATCCAATTATAAAGATAAACAATATAATGTGGAAAACAAAAAAAACAAGACACCAAATTTTGTTAACGAGGAAACCGCAATAGCATAAAAACCCCGAGACCTAGTCTATATTTGAACACCACACTTTATTAAGCCGCTACAAAAACTAGCTTGCTATCATACTTCGGATTATAATGTAGTTGAGACCGAACTCGCCCTCCAAGTGATTCAGTTACAGTCACGCTTTTTACATCACTTGAACCTTGCAAGGCTCTACGCACTTGATTCCCTTAGATAACGTCCTTTACATCCTAAGAGTTGCTTCAGCCGAAGTGAAGACTTTTCATACCAATTTGCCTTCAACAAATAAACTTATTTGGTTTCTGATTAGATAAAAGATCAAGGCGAGAAAATTTGTCTGCAATAGAAAAATCTAAGAAACCTCAAAAATCCAGAACTTACAACTCCGGAAGAGCATCCTAGATTATTAACCACCTCTCAAGAACCTTCAAAAGATCAACTAAGATCAGTTTTTAGATATACATCTCGAGGAATCACAAAGTATGAGACGAAGAGAACTTTGCGATTTATATCTATTTTTCCTGAAAGAGATTACGAGAACCTCGATAACAGAAAAGAAATATCAGGATACACAAACTATCAAGGTAAAGATAGTCGAAACTGGCTTCACGAATCCCCAAAACGAAGTATTTTAGTCGTAGACCTAATAATGTTTCTAAGAGGAAATCCATGCCAATAGAAGATGACTCCCGAATCAACTAGGACACAAAGTGTCAGGGATTGATATTTTTCCAGTTGAAATATCATCTTTATTTATAGTTTTTCCATTGCTTAGAATTCAAGCTAAGATAACTTGAGAATCGAGCAAACTTTATTCTTTAAAAACACAATATAACAATATACACTTTGGTCAGGTTGCATGTATAATGACCATTTGTTTTGAAAAATTAGCCAAAGAAATAAAAGCAATTTGATATTTATTTAAACATTTAAGAGTTTAAGCATGATGTATACACGTAAGTGTTTAAGTGATCAATGAAGTCTTAGAAGTGTTTACGAGAGTTCTGGCAATGCTAAACATATTAAAAATAAGTCTTCGAGCATTTGCTAAAATATAAACTGGGACAATTGGTAGAGCAGTTCGTGAACCGTAAGGCTTGTTCACGAGTTAGGGTACTCCGGTTCGTGAACCGGGTTCTCCAACCCTATAAAAATACCGAACTTAGTTGACAACGGTTCGCGAACCACCTTGGACAACTGCTAGCCTATTATACCAATTTTGAAATTCAGTTCGCCAACCGGGTTCGTGAACTGTACCCAACTGAACTTGCGATTTGCGAACTAGTTCGCCAACCTTCATGTATTTATGAAACTCAGATATTTATGGTTTGCAAACTGGTTTTCCAACCTACCCTGAGTAGAAATATCAGAAATTCATATTTCTCTCTTATGATGTTTGAAATATTACCAAGTGATAAAATCATTTGCATGAGAAATTTTCAATTGATCCACAAATTAATTCATGAAACTAATATTGTTAAGGACCGTTGAACATATTTGCTTAGAATCATATTTCGAGATTTACCACAAGACAAGCTTGACTCGAAAATTCTTCTTCGTAACTCTACTAAAAGTCATACTACATAGTCTTGATAGACACATTTTTTGTCTGAATTGTCCTCAGTGTCTCTATTGTTAGTACTTGATTTTGCACTTATTATGGTGTTTTTATGTTTGTGTAGGTATTTTTGGAGAAATACACTTGTGTGGAAAAAGTAGCTCAAAAAGTGCTTTTTTGAACCCCGGAGGACAGCTGCTAAAGGGACCCAGTTTTGTTTAAGGGGAACTATTATTACTATTTGCACCCCAGGTAGCCGAATGTTATTCGCACCCCCTTTTCTGTTAGGGGGAGGTCATTCCCAACCTTTCAAAATTCCAGTTTTGGCGGGAAAATTCCATGCAACCTGCGTATTTTGTGAAATTGGATTTGGACGAGATTCTAGGGGACTCATTCACGGGAATGAATCGGTATCACCTTGATGCATAAAAACAGGAGTGGTAATGACTTTGTTTACATTAGATAATGGAAGATTTTCTTTCCTTTTCAAAACAGGAAATGAGGAAATACTCGAGTCGCTGGAGTTTCTTTAGGTGTTTACTATTGGCAGTTACGTGGATAAAATGGGAGAGAATATTTTCTAAAGATTTAATTCTATCTCTATTGGAGTTTAACAGCTGACATGAGACGTGTGGGAAGTAAACATAATGCATGAGAGGTTCACGGGATTCTGTGGAGTTTGTTTGAGGAGATTACGAGTATAGATAGTCCTTGCATGAGTTCTAGTCCGTCTGAAAGTTTTGAGCAACGGGTTGAAGTGTGTTATTTACATGTAGACGCGCACATCAGATAAAATGAAATATTATTCTCGTGTCTCTCTGAGAAGGAAACAAGATCACCGAGGAATTATTGTTGTGATTCGAAGGGCATGTTGAGTATAAATGAATTTATGTGGTGTCATAGATGGGGAGGAGGAGTTAGGGGTAGTTTTAGAGCAACAAAAATCACTGCAGAGTGATTCTGCAGTAGCAGCAGAGAAGAGGAAGAAGAGAGTTTCAGACAACACATCAGAAGTGTCGTTCTCAAGAACCCTAAAACGAAGAACATGAGACGCCAAAGAATCAGTCGTATTTCCTACAGTGAATACGACAGTTTTGAAGACAGTCTTATATGCTACAGTGACAACGACACTCTTTTTCTATCATTCTCTGTAACAGATCGGTTTGTAACAAATATAACTGTTACAAACCCGGTTTTCATTATATTTCTTCCAAATTCATCATTTGTAAACCCTTTGAGCAATAATAATGATTTTTTAGCGTGTTTCCAACATGATGAGCGGCTAATCTCTCACAATCAAGGCAATGAGGAAGCTATTTACACATGAATAATTGGTAACTATTTATTTTCTCTAATTTATAATTTATAATTCACTCAATCACTGCTTTTGCAGAGTTTTTAATTGTTTGCAAAATTTTACTCATTAGTTGTGATTCAATTAGATAGGTTATGCTTTGTTTAGATAATCTATTCTTAGGGGATACAATTAATTTTTGAGAATTTGCCTGATTATTTGTGAATTAAGAAATAAGGGACTTAAAAGATAATTAGAGTTTGGATTATTTACCATAATTTATTCATGTGTAATAGTGGAATCAGTGTCTTGGTTATTCCTAATATCTTGAAATCAAATTTGCATTAAGTTTTCTTTATTTTTTAAGTTTTATAAGTCTAAAATCTATTGCTTTCACAAGTCTCAACGAACCTTTTTACTACAACATTATTGAGATCACATCAATTTTTGGCGCCGTCGACACGGACTTGTCTTTAGGCTAGAGGTTTTAGATTATTTTTTTTTAGGTTTTTTTTTTATTATTTGTTCTACTTTACGTTTTTGGGTTTTTGTCTTTACATTACAGATTTTGGAATTTGGAGCGAAAGGCAAATTTACCAAAGCTTTTGGTGAATAATTAAAAGACTTGGAGTAAAAGGCAAAGCGAAAGGAGCGAAAGAAGAAGATTTTTTTTATTATAAAAAAGAGAGGAAAAAAAAAGTTTATTTTTTTTAGATTGTATTAGGATTTCTCTATTCTTGTAATTTTCATTTCCTTTTTCACTTTACTTTTTGGACATTGGACTTTAAACTTTGGGAAATTATTTTTAAACCCTACGGAAGGGTAGTTTAAATATTAAATTGTTTGCAGAGAAGGACGGTGATTACGATATCACCTCGGCCCCTCGGGTTCGTACATGACATAGGAGTCGTGGCCCAAGTCGACTACAACGGCTCATCCCCCGTCTAGAACAGGAGGTAAGTTTGTCGAAACACTCGCGAATCCCCTGTGAGTAAGTTACTGTATTCCTTCGTTTGCATATATGTCGAGGAACTGAAAACGGCTGCTTTAATTTCCTAGTAAAGGGCAAGGACTGGCCATACAAGATAAGGGTTTGGATTTCATCACCGTTCTCTTCTTGCCCGCCTTAGGAAAATAATACTTAACGCGAACCTAAGATTTAAAATTTGGAATAGAACGAGAATGATAGGGTAACGAGCTTAATAGGAAAGTCGTTCGAAAAATATTGGTTACTCTATTGAGCATGCTTTGAAGTTCATAATGGTTTCTGTAAGTTGAATGCGTGACTGCGCCGCCTTGTAATGCGGTGAGGCCTTGGGTATCAAAGCTCCACGCAGCTTCCCTCGCCTCTATTCAACTTACTTAAACTCGGATTGATTCCAAAGGGGTTTCCTCAGATTGTAACGAATTCCCTTTCGAAGTATTAGAAGCTGGTCTAGAAAACAATCTAAGTGGAGCCATCATGCTTTTTGTTTGATAGAAATGTCTAGGTTTGCTTTGGTGGAGTCAGCCTTGTTTGTGTTTGCATAGAACTTCCCCTTCTTTTAGGATTTTTATTTTTCTTTTTCTTTTGTTTTTCTAGTGTATGCCCGAGGTCATTAGAGAACGGGCTTGGAAAAGAAACACTCTAGGTCGTTTGATTAGTGACAAACCTAGTAGTTCTTCTTGTGAAGGCGGGGAGCTCGAAGACTCTTCTTTTGAGATCCCCATTTTTGGAAACTTCAATTTTGAGAATCTATCTCTTCGTGAATAAAGTACCCCTAGTACTTCAGCTGTGCCAACAATGACTACTTTGAAATATTACATGTTCCCAACTAGGACCAACCGAGCTCCGTGCATTAAATTTCCAGCCAATACGACTAATTTCGAGATAAAACCTAGTATTCTTCAGATGATCCCTATATTCTTAGGAAAATATGATGAGAACCCTTATTTTCACATTAGGGACTTTGAGGAAATTTGTGGGATAGTTAGAATAAAAGACCTTACTGATAAAGTCTTGAAACTTGAGATGTTTCCCTTTTCCTTGAGAAACAAAGCCAAGACATGGCTTAACAACCTACCATCTGAATCCATTGAAACATGGCAGGAGCTTATTGATGCTTTCTATATAAAATTATACCCTAAGCATAAAACTGCAGCTGTTAGGAAGAAAATTAGTGCTAGTGTGCAACAAGAGGGAGAGTCTCTTTATAGGTTTTTAGAGAGATTCAATGATCTCCTATCCTAGTGTCCTCACCATGGATTTGATAAGGTGAAACTTTAGAGATTATTTATAATGGTTTATACTATTCAACCAAATCCATGGTAGAGTCTATGTGCGCTGGTGAGTTCACTAATAAAAATTCTGATAATGCTTTTACCTTCTTAGGAGCTATCGCTGAAAAATACCAACAGTGGGAGTCTTGTGTTGAACCCCCTAAAAAACTCTTGGTCAATAGAAGTAGGACCAATGTGGTAGATACAAGATTTGAGTCAGATGCTAAGTTTGCTTCTTTGTCTAGAAGGTTAGAAGCTTTGGAATTGAATCAGCCTAAACATAGGTTTCTTGTTGAACCTGATGATAGGATTAGAGCCTCTCAAGTCTCTAGTTGCGGAGTAGAACCCAATAACTCGTTTTGGGAAGGTCATGTTAGTGAAGAACAAGCCCATGTTGTCTATAACAACGCTAGGTTTGAGAACCGTCAGAAGTTTGACTCATACTCAACCCTGGTTGGAGAAACCATCCTAATTTTTCTTGGTCTAAGGGCCAGAATCAAGGTTAGTCTAGTAATTCTCAGCCTCCCCCAGGTTTTGGTTATGCAAAGAACCCTTCAGATCAAACCCAGTTTCAGAACACTTCTGAGAAAAAGATCTCTACCTTAGAAGAAACTCTTACTATGTTAGCAAAGAAACATGATATGTTATCAGCTAACCACCTTAGCTTTCAACAAGAAACCAGGCAGAATTTAAAGAATAATTCCCAGACTCTTGCTAAATTAGAACTTCAAGTTGGCCAAATAGCTAAGTTTATTAGTGAGAGAGAAGAAGGAAGGTTCCCTAATCATACTGATCCTAATCCCAAAGGAGAGAAATTGTACAATCATGTGAATTCTATTTCAACCCTTATGAGTGGAAAAAAAGTTGACAATCAGGTTGCCATGCCTGAAAGTGAACATGATGTAGTTCACCCTTTCGAGGAGAATGATAGAGTCTATAAAGAGACCAATGAGGGTCATATTGAGCCAGGATTTGTTCCCTGAGCCCCGTTCCCCCAGCTGTTAGTTCCAACTAAGAGGGAGTCCAACTTTAATGATATATTGGAGGCTTTTAAGTAGGTTACTATCAACCTCCCATTGTTAGATGTGATTAAGCAGATTCCCGCTTATGCCAAGTTTCTTAAGTACTTGTGTACACGAAAGCGTAAGCTTAGTGTTCAAAAGAAATCCTTTCTAGCTAGTTACGTGAGTTCTATTATTCAAAATACCACTGCTCCTAAGTACAAAGACCCAGGGTCCCCTACCATTGCTTGCATAATAGGTAAATACCGTTTTGAGAAAGCGTTGCTTGACTTAGGAGCCAGTGTGAACTTACTCCCATACCATGTGTACCTTAATCTAGGACTTGGTGAGATGAAACCTACCAAGATGACTCCTCAGTTAGCTGATAGGTCCGTTAAAATTCCTCGTGGTGTGATCGAGGATGTTCTTATAGAGGTCGACAAGTTTATTTATCCAGTGGATTTTGTTATCCTAGATACCCAACGTGTCCCTGACCTACAGAACCCATATACCGGTGATTTTAGGTCACCCGTTTTTAGCTACATCCAATGCGATCATTAATTTTCGAATTGGTATTATGAATTTGTCTTTTGGTAATATGACTATTGAGCTGAACGTCTTTCATATTAGTAAGCTACCCGCTGAACTAGATGACTCGAGCATATAAGAGGTGAACATGATAGGAACATTAGTCTAGGAGTCATTACCAAACACTTTGTTAGAAGATCCATTAGAAAAATGCCTAGCTCACTTTGGGATTGATTTTGATGATGATGATGTGATTAATGAGGTGAATGATTTGTTAGATTCTACCCCTTTGATAGACACTAGTAATGGCTGGAAACCTAAGTTCGAACCTCTACCCGTTTCTGAGTCTACCCTAGTTCCTTCGTTGGAAAAGCCTCCTAAATTGGACCTTAAACCATTACCAGATACCTTGAAGTATGTGTTTTTAGGCCCATCTGAAACTTTACCTGTGATTGTAGCATCCGACTTGGATAGTGATCAAGAAAGTAGGCTAGTAACTGTCCTTCAAAATAACAAGGAATCTTTAGGGTGGACCATAGCAGACATTAAGGGTATAAGTCCTACTGTTTGTATGCATCATATCTATTTATAGGAAGATACCAAACCTTCTAGGGAGATGCAACATCGACTAAACCCTAATATGAAAGAAGTAGTTCGAACCGAGGTTCTTAAGTTGTTAGATGCAGGCATTATCTACCCCATTTCAGACAGTAAGTGGGTCATCCCCGTTCAGGTTGTTCCCAAGAAATCTGGTATTATTGTAGTCCAGAATGATAACAATGAGTTAATCCCAACCCGAATGACCACGGGTTGGCGTGTCTGTATTGACTATAGAAAATTGAACAAGGTCACTAGGAAGGACCACTTTCCCCTTCCCTTTATCGACCAAATGCTAGAAAGATTAGATGGACGTAGCCATTTTTTCTTTTTAGATGGATTCTGCGGTTATAATCGGGTTCCTATTGCCCCAGAAGACCAAGAGAAAACCACTTTTACCTGTCCCTTTGGTACCTTTGTGTATAGACGCATGCCTTTCGGGCTATGTAATACCCCTGCGACCTTTCAGCGTTGTATGGTGAGCATATTTTCTTACATGGTAGAACGGTTCTTAGAGGTCTTTATGGATGATTTTTCAGTGTTTGGTTCGTCATTCGATGAGTGCTTGCATCATTTGTCATTAGTTTTGACTAGGTATAAGGAAAATAATTTAGTGCTTAATTGGGAGAAATGTCATTTCATGGTTCGTTCAGGAATCGTTCTAGGGAATATCGTATCTTCGAATGGTATAGAGGTAGATAGAGCCAAAGTTGACCATATTAAAACTTTACCGGTTCTAAAAACCGTAAAAGTTAGGTCGTTCTTAGGGCATGCAGGTTTTTATCGTCGATTAATTAAGGATTTTAGCTTGATTTATAGACCTCTTTGCAATTTACTTGCAAAAGATGTTAAGTTTGTCTTTGATGATGCTTGTTTAGAGGCTTTTGAGAAGCTTAAGACTTTACTCACTACCGACCTACCCTATGAGATCATGTGCGATGCTTAAGAATATGATATTGGTGTTGTGCTAGGGCAGCGAGAAAATAAATTACTTCATGTGATTTACTATGCTAGAAAAACTCTGAATGATGCCCAGTTGAACTATACCACTACCGAGAAGGAACTGTTAGCCATTATGTTTGCCTTAGACAAGTTTAGACTATATCTCTTAGGTTCTAAGATCGTCATATATACTGATCATGCTGCTTTGAAATATCTTTTTTCTAAGAAAGATACGAAACCTAGATTGATTAGGTGGATCCTTTTGTTGCAAGAGTTTTCTCCTGACATTAGAGACAAAAAGGGTGCCAAAAATATAGTAGTAGACCACTTGTCTAGGCTAGTTGTTAATTCCGTTGATGATTCCCTTCCTATAAGGGATAGTTTTCCTGATGAACAACTTTTCTTTGTTACCCAATTACCATGGTATGCGAATATAGTGAACTATCTTGTTACTGGTCGAATGCCCCAACATTGGGGTAAACAAGAGCGTTCTAGGTTTTTAGCCGAGGTTAAGCACTTCTTTTGGGATGATACTTATTTGTTTAAGTATTGTCCAAACCAGATTATTAGGAGATGTATACCTGATAGTGACCAGTCCGGTATTATTTTCTTTCGTCATGATCATGCTTGTGGGGGTCACTTTAGTGCTAAGAAGACTGCTGCTAAGATATTGCAGTACGGATTCTATTGGCCTTCGTTGTTTAAAGACTCCCATAGTTACTGTGTTACTTGTGAACGTTGCCTGAAATTAGGAACCATTTCCCGTAGGAATATGATTCCTTTGAACCTGATTTTAATTGTTGAGGTCTTTGATGTGTGGGGTATTGACTTTATGGGTCCATTTCCTAATTATTTTGGTAACCTATACATCCTTGTCGCCGTAGACTATGTCTCTAAGTGGGTTGAGGCGGTTGCGTGTAAAACCAATGACCATAGGGTTGTGATTGAGTTCTTGAAAAATAATATACTTACACGTTTTGGTACACCGCGAGCTATAATTATTGATGGAGGGTCTCACTTTTGTAATGGACCTTTTAAGCTTTTGATGAAGAAATATGGTATTACGCATAAGGTAGCCACCCCATATCATCCACAGACTAGTGGTCATGTAGAGGTTTCCAAAAGGGAGATAAAACGTATATTAGAGAAAATAGTTAATCCTAATCGGAAAGACTGGTCGTCTAGGCTTACTGATGCCTTATGGGCTTATCGTACTGCATTTAAAACACCCATTGGAATGTCGCCTTATCGGCTTGTTTATGGCAAGGCATGTCATTTACCTGTTGAGTTAGAACATAGAGCATATTGGGATGTTAAGCAGCTAAATTTTTCACTTGACGAGGCAGGAGCCCAGAGGAAACTCCAGCTCAATGAGTTGGAAGAGATTCGTTTAGATGCTTACGATAGTGCTAAGGAGTATAAGAACAAAATGAAACTTGTGCATGATAGAAATATTTTAAGGAAATCAAACAAAATGAATCATTTGTCATTTTGTATGATACCCGCTTGCATCTTTTCCCTGTGAAGTTACGTTCTTGGTGGACGGGTCCTTTTATTGTTCGCAATGTCTTTCCTCATGGAGCTGTTGAGATTGAGACACCGGATTGTAGTAGTTCTTCGAAGGTTAACGGTCAGAGATTGAAACCCTTTTTACAGCCATTTCCTACAGCTGATGTTGAGGAGGTCCCTCTGGTGGACCGTGTTTACCCTTGATTGACCATCGAGGCGATTGTATGTTGTATATTAGTTTTTGATTTCTCTCTTCACCCAGGTACTATCTTTCCGACTTTTCTCTTTACTGATTCCTCATGTTACTTTACTTTTTGGTTTTTCTCTTTCATTAGAATCATTGAGGACAATGTTGGGTTTAAGTTTGGGGGTGGGGAAGAAACTTTTTGTTAGATTTTAGTTGCAATAAATAAACTCCAGAGCCTAGAAATTTATGTTTATTAAGGATGGCACTAACCAATCTAAGTGGATGGAAGTTTCGGTTGTAGGAGTTGAGGAACCAATCTGATTAGATGGAAACATCTAGAAGGGTATATTCATAAAAGCACAGAGCTCGGGTGTTAGAAAAAAAAGAAAACATGGTAGTTTCGCCATATCCTTGTGATGGAAACATCGAAATAATCCTGATCACTTTTTTTTTACCATTGCTAGGGTGAATTAGAGTGACTGAGATACAACAAAAAAAAAAAAAAGACCAGACCAGACCACTAGACCAACCGGAATAAATACAATAAAGTCGACCACTGGTACCCTTGTATATCCAGCTGAGTTGACCTATAGTTAGGATTATCGACCATTGGTTCCCATGTATATGCCAGTGTGTTGATATTAGTCCAGAACAGTATCTCAGTCCATTAGGATAGGTTCACCTTAGTCAACATCATCCACGTTTTTCTCTACATCCATCTTCTTAACGGTTTATGATGTCCAGAAACTATCTGAGTAGAGCTCTGTCACTTTATATGAATTTTAGTATGCTTGAGTGCAAACTCGTCTACAATAATTGTAATTTCGCATCAGGGTACTTCCTCCTGTAGTCAATAAGTATGCCAACCAAGGAGATTCTTTAGTTCCTTCCAAGGTTCTGTGTAGATAGCTAGAGTCTGGAGTAAACGTTAAACCCTCCCGAGATTATAACTCGGTCACTAGGGACACCTAGTGAGTTAAATTTTTCTTTTCTAGAATAAATTTGCTCGAGGACTAGCAAATATAAAGTTTGGGGGTATTTGATAGACACATTTTTGTGTCTGAATTGTCCTATGTGTCTCTATTGTTAGTACTTGATTTTGTACTTATTATGGTGTTTTTATGTTTGTGTAGGTGTTTTTGGAGAAATACACTTGTGTGGAAAAAGTTGCTCAAAAAGTGCTTTTTGGACCCCCGGATGACAGCTGCTAAATGGACCCCATTTTCTATTAAGGGGCACCATCGCTACTATTTACACCCCAGGGCGCCGAATGCTATTCGCACCCCCTTTTCTGTTAGGGGGAGGTCATCCCCAACCTTTCAAAAATCCAGTTTTGGCGGGAAAATTTCATGCAACCTGCGTATTTTGTGAAATTGGTTTTGGACGAGATTCTAGGGGACTCATTCACGGGAATGAATCGGTATCACCTTGATGCATCAAAACAGGAGTGGTAATGACTTTGGTTACATGAGATAATGGAAGATTTTCTTTCCTTTTCAAAACAGGGAATGAGGAAATACTCGAGTCACTGGAGTTTCTTTAGGTGTTTACTATTGGAAGTTACGTGGATAAAATAGGAGAGAATATTTTCTGAAAATTTAATTCTATCTCTATTGGAGTTTGACAGCTGACAGGAGACGCGTGGGAAGTAAACAGAGTACATGAGAGGTTCACGGGATTCTGCGGAGTTTGTTTGAGGAGATTACGAGTATAAATAGTCCATGCATGAGTTCTAGTCTGTCTGGAAGTTTTGAGCAACGAGTTGAAGTGTGTTATTTACATGTAGACGCGCGCAACAGATAAAAACAGAATATTATTCCCCTGTTTCTCTGAGAAGGAAACAAGATAACCGAGGAATTATTGTTGTGATTCGAAGGGCCTGTAGAGTATAAATGAGTTTATGTGGTGTCATAAATGGGGAGGAGGAGTTCGGGGTAGTTTTAGAGCAACAAAAATCGCTGCAGAGCGATTCTTCAGTAGCAGCAGAGAAGAGGAAGAAGATAGTTTCAGACGACACATCAGAAGTGTCGTTCTCAAGAACTCTAAAACGAAGAACATGAGACGCCAAATAATAGTTGTTCATCAACAGTGAAAACGACAAAGACTGGGGCGTTGTATTTGCTACAGTGACAGTGGCACTTTCAATCTATCATTCTTTGTAATAGTTCATTTTGCAACACCATTGTACCATTGCAAATCTCTGTTTTCTACTATTTTTCCAATAAAACACCATTTGAGCTATGTGTTATCTTTTTGAGTGTGTTTACATTATGAGAAGCTAAACCCCACCACTGGGACGATGGAGGAAGCCGAATTTCATACATGGGTAATTTTAATTAATTCTTTTTATGACTTTTGCACTAATTAAAATAAAATTATGATTTGAATTAATTAGTTATCATTTTATTAGATGGGTCATGCTTGCTTAGATGTTTGATGTCCCATGCTTACGATTTATAACTAATATTTTGATAATCTACCTTGGCAAAAATAAGAGTCCATGTTGTTTTATTTGTTGAGCGATAATTGTTAAAAGAATTAACATTTGAACCTTTTGTTATGAGTTTGGAGGAATCCTGAGTCCCAGCACCTCTCTTCATCCTGTGATAATATTTTGTATATATTTTTCTTTTATTTTAGTTTATTAAATCCTAAAATCGATTTCAACAAGTCCGAGTGAACGACAACTCTACTTACCACTATCTAAAATTCGATCAAGTCTCAACAGATAGAATGGTGAGATAGTGAGTAAAATAGAATGGTTCAGTCTCACAAACCTGATACAGAAGTTCTCCAAAAGTTTTCATCGATCTTCAGTCTTCAAGGGTGATCTCTGATACTCAACTAAAAATTCTAACCTAGTCCGAGACTTGACTTAGTATACTAGAAATCAAGATATAGTTTTGATCACCTAACATTGACAACAAGATTGAGATAGCTAAAACTTGTGGGTTCAACCAAGCGATACTCTAACATAGTCGATCAAATTTTTAAAAAAGAAACAAATCTTCATTCAAAATAGTAGAAAACCAAGATCCAAACAAATTTCATATTGGAAACACAAGAGAAATAAACTTCAACCGAGATTTTCGTCCAATTATGACCAAATTATGACCGCGTTAACTGAGATTTTAGGCCAAATTCCATTTCGGCGGAATCAAACATTTCGCTACCTTGATGGCCGAAACCGGAATTTCCCGCAAGATCTTTACTACATTGCTTAAGACCTCCTGTGTTCGTATCATGGATGTTGGTTTAGGTTTTATGGAATTTTCACTATCAAACTAATCTAATCCCACAAAGAATTGTGCATGTAACTACAATCGAGATTCGCTTGACTCTTTCCTTCGATCATCCTCATGTTCATTATTATACCATCATTTTCTATTCTATACTCAATGGACGAGGACATAGTAGATCCAACTATCTATCAGTGAACCTATTGAAAATCCAAGTTGAGAATGTAAGAGTGAGTTAAGGTTCCATTGTAGGAATGATCCGACTCATAATGAAACAGGTATAGAGGAGAGTAGAGAGGAAGACACACTCAGAGAACCTTAATGGTTACATTTTCATTAAACTTCTGATACATTTTCAATTACAACTGACTCTACTTATAAACATACAGGATAGCACATAGTGCTTGACTAAATCTTAAAAGGACTCGTCACTTACTCAACAACTACCATTTATAAACAACTAACAAGACCTATTCAACAACACTTACTTAGACTAGACAAAAGATTGCATATACTTGACCAGTACTCCGGCTACCATAAAACTACTCAAACTCTCATTAACAAACTCCCAAAAAATAGGACAAGTATGCACTAACTTGTGACACTCCCCTTTATGCATACTCCGTTAAGCATCGCCAACATGGCTCACTAGTCACCTCTGTGACATCCTTCAGATGCTTCATCCAATAAATTGCAATTTTCGACATTTAAGTCATTGCACCAACGTGACATTTGGGATGTCACATTCAGACAATTCAGTCGCCTTCAATCCTGACATTTAAGTTTTCACAGACATTTAATTCCCCTTCACCTAACATTTAAGTCATTTTCTTCACGGACACATCACTTCCACAGATATTTGAATCAAAAACATATAAAGATTCATCCATTATCTTTCCATATTGCTATGCGAAATAGATCAAAAACTTCGGTAACCATCGCTATTACATTATCACTTAGATTGACCAAGTAATCAAAACACACACTCAATGAGAACATAAACCCATTGCAGACTATTTCAAATATCCATAGTCACACAATAACATAAACAAACATGTTAAGCTCAACGATAAACCATGAGCAATATACATTAATAACATACTGTTTGGACCATATTTATTTGGAATAGGCTAAATAGATCTTCAGCCCATTAGTCTTAAACATAAATCTTGGTTCATGGGTTGAAGCCTAAGCCCATAAAAGGTTGAGATCCAAATCTGTTAGCCTTTATTAAAGGTGACTACATTCATTGTATATTGAAAGGGGGATGAATCTGTTCAAGCAAATAAGTTAAAAATAATCTAGATATGTATAGTCCAAATACATTATTAATCTAGTCACCCTAGAAGGAGGGAATGGATAAAGGTTAATTGTTGGGCCAAATACATTTATAAATGTCTAGATTCATAATTATGATTTTTGATAATGAATGCAGACAGGTAATTGACTGGATGCATACCCTATATTACCTATAAATAGAGGAAGAATTTCAGCATTAAAGGTACGCATTTTCTAATCATTTTCTCTCCACTAAAACCTGTTTAGAGATCCTTACTCATCGAGGCATCGGAGTGTCCTTGCAGGTACCCCCCTCAGTTTCTTCATTCATCAAGAGTATTAGAAAGCCAAGAGCATTGGCGAGCTGAGTTAGAAATTTTCTCATCATCAAGAACGTATCACGAAGAAAGTTGTGGATCATCTAAATGGTCTATAATTTATCCATCATGTATAAATCTTGACTCCTCCAATGATTAAGATTATATCATTCAGTACAAATCTCGAGGAGTGTTGTAGGAACATTTTTGCTACAACGTCTTTTGGCGCCCACCGTGGGGCATAAAAGGATTCTAAAAAAATAATAATCAAGATCCATGGAAAAATCACAGGAAAATCAAAATAAAGGGAACGACAATACGGATGCAAGAGTCCGAGGAAATCATAGCAACGTTTATCACCCACTTCAAGAAGGAGTTGAAACGTCACAAGCAAAAACAACATCAAGGTGTCCCTATGCAAGAACATATCCCCACGGGATAAGTAGAGAAAATTGATGGGTACGTATCGCAACTCCACCTTTAAGTGATGGTGACAATGTGAATATATCTCCAAGGGGTGGTGATTAACACCAAATAAATATGCTAAACTCACGTCCGAACTCCCTCGCCAATAGGGGCCTTCGTTTGGCCCCGAGTTTTGTGCAAGCGAATAGGACAGGGGTAACACCCGTGGATTTGACTCTGCGAGAAAATTGCAAGAGTTAAAAAGCGAAAACAGACTACTAAAAGCATCTCTAGAAAAGAGACCACTAACTGGTAGTATCCAATATTCAGAAAGTGCACTATGCACCGGCATACACGACCTTCACATGAGGGTTAGTGGTCACGACGGGGGAGGAATGATCGCGATAGGAGACATAGATAATCTGAAAGGCTATCTACTGAGGATCGAAGGCCGAATCACCACTACGAAATTAATCACTTCAACAAATAGGCGGAGCGAAAATCTGGACCTAGAAATTGGCAGAACAACATGCACAAAAGGTAGAAATACCTCAACGATCGAAGAAGAAATGAGTACCTCGAAGGGAGAAAGAGGAAGGAGTATTATGACGAAAACCGACGCTCGAAGAAACATAAACATGAGAAAGCAAAATCTAGGCAGACCAAGGAGTTAGTCAGAAATGAACGAATCCGTCGAGAGACTGATGGAGATTCATCACAGATTGAGGAACTCAATAAAACAAAGCTAAGTGAAATGATCGAACATGTGCTTGCTCAAAAACAATCCAGATAAGAAATGCCACAAGTTTTAGCAATGAAAAGGTCAATGGACTCACCTTTCGTCGAAGAAATAAGGCGATTCCGCCCACCAACAAACTTTGTGCAGCCCCAGATCAATGAGATATTTGACGGGAAGAGCGGGATCCTGTGGAACATGTTCAACATTTTCAAGCTTCAATGAGTTTGTGGGTATATAGCGATAATTTGTTGTGCAGAACTTTTCCTGTAACATTGACAGGTAAAGCTTTGACTTGGTTCTCCCAGTTGGAGTCAAATTCAATGGCGAACTTTGGGATGTTGTAAGATGCATTTTTCAAGCAATATAAGATCAAGATGGGAAGAAAAAAAGTGATCAGTCATTTGTTTGGATTGCATCAAAAAAAAAAAAAAAGTCTGGCAGCTTTTAACCAGCGGTTTCATCAAGAAGTTGGAGAAGTTAGCGCGGTTGATACTGGACTCATCATTGAAGCATACAAGAATTCCTTGCCTTATGATGAATTTAGGGTATTCAATTCCTTAATTGTACAACCAGTAGGAAACCTCAAAGAACTATATGCAAGGACAGATAGCTATGCAAGGGAGTAAAAGGAAATAAAATAAAAAAACTTGTCACTGACGAAGGGGACAACAGAAATTCCATCCAAAGTGAGACATCTTCCGGATGAGGACTCCAAGAAAAAAATCGTGAGGGTTCGGAAGGCCTCACTGGATAAGAGATGTAAACAAGTAATAAAAGTATTATTCTATACCAGCGTGCACGATCTTCACATGAGGGTTGGAGAGGGCGACGGGTACGAAGTGATCACGATATAACACCTGAATCATCAGAAAGGAAAGCTCCTGAAACAAGTAATGTATCCAAGAAAAATGATCGCTACAAAAGGCATCACGCCATCGTAGAATCTAAACGGCAATAGGTATCCATCCATTGGCTGAACAACAGGTGCGAGCAACAAGATACGAAAGTCCATATTAATATTTTTTTCACTTCCGCACTGATGTTTTTATCATCGAAATAGGTTAATTGTCCGACAATTTCCCTGACGAATATCCCGCAGGTGAGACAAAAAGGGAGTTACATTTAATGGTACCTATCCCAATGTTACAGCAGAAACACAACCGCCACTCAGTCAGGATTTTATCGGGAGAGATTGTCGGTACGGAGAATTACTATTTCATCGTGGGCTGAAAAATGTGTTCAAATGAAATAGATTTTTTTTTTTGATACGAAAATAAAATTTATTAATGAAGTGCAGTTTGGTCTCCTAATAAGAGATTACAAATGCTCGAATCAAAGTTACTAGACTGCTCAGTAGAGGTTTGAGTTTCTCTTGTTGTTTTAGTTAAAGTGTCAGCGACTTGGTTATCTTCTCTACTGACATAATCAAAATTACATAAACTAAAACTGGAACTTAAATACTTAATCTCCTTTATTAAATTTCTATTTTCCCATTGTATGACTAGTGAGTGACCATTTATGGATTGAATGACGAGCTTCGCATCAGCCTCAATTTGAATTCTTGAGTAGTTTAAACTTTTCGCCCATTATAGTGCTCCACGAACATCCATACACTCGACAGCTTCCGGGTTTAAAGCTCCACATCCATGGGTTCTTTTCGTTCCAATGCATTCACCTGTTGAATTATGCAGTACCATACCAATACCAAACTGATTAGTGTCAGCATTATAAGATCCATCAATGTTGAATTTAACAATATTATTTAAAGGAGGTTTCCACTAAGAGATTGTAACACATGGAGATACAACATTAAGAGTTTCATCCAGGTGAGAACCAAGGTGATAATATATCCTATGTATAGAGTTTAAAGGGTTTAGATTTACTCCCTGAAATACAACATCACATAGATCCTTCCAAATTATCCAAGCACCAATCATGAGGGAATAAAGCCATTTCTCATCCCTATTTTGATCTGATGTAGAGAACCAATTAGTTCTGACACTATGTTGCAATTAGTTCTGACCTCATTAATGTTTATGTTTAAGCCCTTCCAAACTGCTCTAGCATGCCTACATTCAAATATTATATGCTCCATTGTTTCTTAGTTTCCCCCACAAATATCACAAGTAGTCTCAATACTGCTGTCATACATATCTCTTCTGCACTTGGTACTGTGAATATTTCTTATGCATTTCCAAGTGAAGAATTTGATCCTTTTAGTTTCCTTACACTTCCATAGACTTTTCCAAACCCTTTTATCAATTGTTCTACCATTTATTTGAACTTCTCTGTTATTATGCGTCAGCATTTTGTAAGCACTTTTAACAGAGAAAACACCATCTTTAGCTGTCATCCAAATCAAAAAATCTTCTTTGTTGTTGTCAATATAAAGATCTTGAACTTTGAGGGCAGTATCAGCATCAAAAACAGAGGTGATAAGGTGGACATTTCATTGTGCAGTCTCTTGTATTATTAATTCTTCTACAAACTCATAAAATCTGAAAAATTCATTCTGTGGTGTAGGGGGCTGAGACATACTATGGATCCATCTGTCTGCCCATATTTTGGTTTTATTGCCATTATTGATCTCCATAAAGTAGTTTTGTCTGACAATATCCAAACCTTTTGAGATCCCATTCCATGTGTAAGAGCAATTTTTTCTTGAAATATTCTGATGAAGTAAATCTCCAGATTTTATGTATTTGCCTATAAGAGTTTGATCCATCAGAGAATTAGGCTCATTACATAGTCTCCAAGCTAATTTGGTGAGAAGTGCTAGATTAAGCTTTTCTAAGTCTCTAAAAGATAATCCTCCCATATCAGTAGGCCTGAACACATTCAACCAAGCAATTGGATTATGTCCTCTATAATTATGATAGCCCCATAAAAATTTCCTTTCAATACTTGTGAGTTGTTGAAGTAAGTTTGCTGGCAACTTGAAGGTTCCCATTTAATATATAGGGACTGCATTAAGCACATGTTTTATCATTGTACCCCTGCCTGCTTGAGATAGAGAGATAGAAGTCCAAGCATTAAATCTACTTTCAAAGTTGTTTTTGATGCTTTTAAAAGCTTCTTGTTTAGAGTGACCAATGATGAGTGGTGACCCTAAGTACTTTTCTTTAGAATTCATGCTCTTGACTCCAAGAATTTTCTTGATGGAATCAGCAACATCTGGCTTAGCTTTTTTGCTGAAGTAGATGACACTTTTCTCAAAGTTGATAACCTGCCCTGACTGTGAGCTGAAATTGTGAAGAAACTCCAATAAATTGTTGACTGTAGTGATATTTTCTTGAGTAAATATCAAGCAATCATCTGCAAAAAGTAGATGATTAATGGCTGGTGATAATGCAGCCACTTTAATACCTTTAATTTTTTTTTCTTGTTGAGCTGAAATGGGTTGTCTTGAAAGAAATTCCATGGCCAGAATAAATAGGTATGGTGACAAGGGGTCACCTTGCCTAATTCCTCTTGTTGGAGTGAAAACTTCACAGGGAGAACCATTAAGCATAACTGAGAGCTGATTTGTACTGATGCATTGCTGTATGAGTTCACAAAATTCTTCATTAAATCCAAAAGAAGTTAAGACTTTGAGTAGGAAAGGCCATTCTAACCTGTCAAATGCCTTTGACATGTCAAGCCTTAAGGCTATCCATCCATATTCACCTATTTTTTTCTTCATTGAGTGAATTATTTCTTGGGAAATGATAGTATTATCACTGATCAGTCTGGCCTGAGACATATGCAGCTTGGTAGGGAGAAATGAGTTTCTCCATTATGGGCTTTATTCTTTTGACTAACACTTTGGACACTATCTTGTAAGAAGTATTACATAATCCAATAGGCCTATAATCAGCAACACATGTACACTTCTTCTTTTTTGGAATTAAGGAGATGTAAGTCTTGTTGATCTGCTTGAGAATATTCCTTGTTTCAAAGAATCTTTTGACCATATTACAGACATCATCTCCCACTGTCTCCCATTGGCTTTTGTAAAAACCATCTTGAAATCCCTCTAGTTCAGGAGAGCTCCAGTTTTCCATACTCCTAAGGGTAGAAAAAATTTCCTCATTACTTGGTGACCTATTAAGAGAAGCATTTTGTTCTTCTGTGATGATTGAGGGAATAGTGTTGTAAAAATGATCATCTATAACAGGGTTGCTTGAAGTGCTGATATTCTTTAAATGATGTGTTAGATGTTGAGCAATGTCTTCTCTAGTTTGTAGCCAGTTATTACTGTGATCTTGAATGGCATCTATGTTGTTCCTGGTTCTTCTTTTATTCACCTTTGTGTGGAAGAATTTGTTGTTGGAGTCCATATACTTGATGAAGTGGTCTATAGCCTTCTGCTGATAGAATTCAGACTTGATTTTGTGCCATTTATTCAGCTCTTTGCTTATGTTGATGATGTTACTCTCAGTACTGGGAGATAGAGGAAGATCTTGAAGTTGTTTGAGTTGTAGCTGGAGATTGTCCACCTTTTGATTGATATTGCCAAAAATTTCCTTATTCCATATAGAGAGATCTCTTCTTGTGAAAGATAATTTAGAGACCAATTGGTAACCAGGTGAGCCAGAGACACTAGATTTCCAAGCATTAGTAATAACAGTTGAACAAGAAGTATCATTAATCCAAGTCAAAAAGAACTTAAAAGGTTTCTAGCAATTAGGAGTGATGATATCAGTGTCTAGCATGATAGGGCAGTGATCACTACCTATTTGAAAAAGGTGAAGTAACCTAGAGTTTGGGAAATTGAGATTCCAGTTGCCATTTCCTAGATCCATATCTATTCTGGACTTGATAGTTCCAGTGCCCATGTTATTGTTGCTCAAAGTGAAATTTCTCCCAACAAAACCTATATCTTCTAAACCACTACTAGAAACTATGTTGTTGACCATACCATCAAAGGAGCTAGAAGTACCAGAATCATTATCAGCTAAGTGAAAATTAAGATCCCCTAAACAATCCAAGGGTTGCTATTGTTTTCACTAATCTGTTGAATATAGATCCATTGGTCCTTTTTCTTTGTATAATTAGAGTAACCATACATACAAGTCAAAAGAAATTCTGGCCTACTAGGATCAGATTGAACTATGGCACTAAACATATTTTGGTGTGTGTCAACTATATCACACATGAAACCATTCTTCCAAAGTAAAACTAATCCTCTTGACAGTCCCTCAGGCTCAATATAATCCCAATTAGGGTATTGATACTTCTTTAAGAGAGGTTGACATTTGATTTTACTGATTTTGGTTTCACATAAAAATATAATATCTGGATTTTGAGCTCTGATAATGTCACTTAAGTGATTTCTAGTAGATGCATTTTTAAAGCCTTGAACATTCCATGAGAGAATTTTTATGTTTGCAAAAAGGATGAGTATGGAAAAGAAATGAAGCTTAGATCTCAAATTAAGATTCCTAATGTATGATATGTCCAGAGAAAATTGTAAGAGCAAAGATAAAAAGATTATAAAATTAAAGTTTAGAACAGTGAAAATAAGATTCAGAGTTGGAGAAAGCAAGTATTTTACCTGATTCTCTTTTTCTGCATTTACTTCTTGATTATCTCTGGTGATGACCCTCTGAGCAGCTGAGGAATCTGTGTTTGGAACATCAATGGAACTGGTGGTGTTAGAAGCCTTGTCAGTAATATAATGAGTTTGATTTTCTTCTCCCCTTTTCCTCTTTCCAAGTCTATTATCCTCTTCATTACTGCCATTGGATGCCTTGTTGAGTAAAAAATCTAGATTGACTGCAACTCCAGTTTTAGGGAGAACAAAAACTGTTGTTTTCACTGCTGTTTTTCCACTCTTCTTTGATGCTGGAGCCTTACTTGCTGAAGTGATTGCTATACTTTTTCTTACTTGATTGACATTCCCAAAGAAATAAGGCTTTTCATGAGCTTTATCTAGGAAATTTTTTGCATCTTTACAAGCTCTTTTGCAATGCTTAATCACATAACACTCCTTGCAAATTCCACTTGGTTGCCTCTCATAAAAAAACTTAATCCAGCGTGGGAGTCCTGCATTTGTGACTGCCTTAATAACCCCCATTCTCAATGGTGTTGTGATATCTATGTTGACACACACCTTGACTGGATCATTACCATTTGGAATTGCATATTTGGTTTGTATAGCAGTAACTTGACCCATTATTTTTCCTATTTTAGTTACAGCTGCAACATTCATGTGTTTAGGAATTAGAGCTTCAAGAACTATCCAAAATTGTTGAAACCCCCAATGTTTCTCAGTGTAGATCATTCATGGGATGTAATCATGCACCACAAGAAGATTCTTGTTAACACTCCATGGCCTCTCATCTATTACTTTGTTTAACAGATTCCAATCATTAAACTTGAAGATCATAATGTTGGGATCCGTCTCTATGATTCTTACATCTTCAGCAGACATAAAAGACTATGTAAAACCAATGTACTTAGCCACTGTATCAGCTTTCATTCTCCCTTCCATGATTATTTTCCCTATTGCACTGGCTTCCCACTTTGTTTCTTCATCAGCATCAGTACTAGTAGTGTTACTAAGATTTACTATTTCAGAAGTGTCTCACGGATCCAAAACAACCTGCTTGAACTTGGAAACCAAATCACCCACTTGGTTTGAGTTTTCATCTTCCATTTTAACTGAGAGAATAAGATTGGTATTGAAATTGGTTGATTGCTCAGTAGTTGATATAGGGAAAAGAAATATACTAGAAATTTTGGGGTTGTTAATGGACCGTATATTTAGGATACTCTCATTGAAACAGAATGAGAATGCTTATTCACCAAAAAGGAAAAAATCATAACTGGATATTGACCAGAGAAAAATCAGGCACCTAAGGATATGGTAGGTTTTACTGAATTTGAAATTCAAAATTTTTAAAGGAGTAAGACGCGGGATTTGCTAAAATTTTGACTCAGAAGATTGATGCTGAAACGGTTCATCATCCTTCCTGTTCCTTTGATTTCCACACAGATTCCATTAACCAAACGGTAGACAGCTTGCTCGGCAAACGTCATGATCATGACACATAATACGGCAAACGCCATTGGAGATAATTCAATCTGTAAACACATATTAGAGAAATCAAAGAGATTAGTGACTCATTTTAATTGAGAAAATTGAAACAACAAAGAAGAGAAATTTTAAATAGAAAGGCTAAAGGAATTAGAAAATAACAAATTAAAACATGTTGGAACTAGAGAAGCTTAGGAAAGAAGTGGATAAATGCTCAAAACATGATAATCAGAGAGATTTGAAAAGATGAACACTGAGTCAACTCAGTCTAATCGCCAATCCGCAGAGCAAAAAGTTGATGTGAGCGTCAGACTATTTTTGATATGTTCAAATGAAATAGATTGCAACATGTATGTCCGCCTTTTCTTCCACTCAGCTTACCCTCCAACTATGTTGCACGGACACGCCAAGAAATATGCCGTAACCGTGTAGGACACACGAACGGACACGACACTTGCCGACATGTGATGGACACGCCACATCACGTGTCGCATAAAAACCGACATTAGACACTTTACAGACACTTTCGGACACACCATAAATGATTAATTGTGGCTTGGAAAATCAAAATAAACTAAATGTGACGCCAATTTATTCTCTTTTTAGTCAAATCCAAGAATTATTCATTTAAAACATTACCGTTATTTCATTATTATTAATTTTATTTAATTAGCAATTAAATATTTTGCATATAAGAACTATTATTTTATTGAACAGATTGTTGTAAAATCTCATTTTACTGGTGGAGGTAATACATCTAACGTGTCCGCGTAACTATTTTTTGAGATTTGGCGTGTCCCGTAACCGTGTCCGTGTCCATGCAACATAGCCCTCCAATCGCCCGTTTCCTCGTCCAAGTGGTGTTGATCTCCTCCGTGTCATACGAATGGACTCGTTTAAAAGCAAGCTTATTATAGGGGCGGCATGAATTATTAGAGGGGCGGCATGAATTATTAGAGGGGCGGCATTTTAATAGGACAAAAAGGGTCATTACATGATCATTCAAGGTGCCCCTTATAAAAAAAATATGGAAATGACAAATTTAGCCCTCATTCTTAATAACCTAGTTTAGTGATTTAGTGTTTAAAAAAAAAATTAGAGTTAAAAAAATCAGATTTTTGGAGAAAAAAAAAATTTAGAGGAGAAGAAAAAGAAAAACTTTTGTGATATTTTTGAAACCCTAGATTTTGATTCACTCAACCAAAATGAGTGATTCCAGTTGCAAATTTGAGATGGGTGAATCTCTATATGATAGGGAAAACATGTATACTTCTAAAGTACGTAAAAATCAGATTTTTTAAAATTTCAGAAGAACATATGGTTGGAATTGAGCTCAGTACCAACCGTAACTATAAGTTACGGTACGTAATGTATCAATTACCAACCGTAACTGGTTCAATTTTGGGGAAAACCCAAAAATAATACCAGTTACGGTTGGTATAATTTGTTTCATTACAACCGTAGGAACTTACGGTTCGTAACTTGGGAAAACAATACCAACCGTAGGAACTTACGGTTGGTAACTTAGGTTTCGTCTTCAACCGTATAAAAACTTGAAAATTAGTTTTGAGACTCAGGATAATTTACGGTTGAAGAAGCAACAAACCTTACATGCAGTAACTAATCTACGGTTCATAATTCGGTTTCAAATACCAACCGTAGGAACTTACGGTTGGTAACTTTGGTTTCGTATTCAACCGTATACACACTTGAAAATTAGTTTTGAGACTCGATAGTACAAACCGGATAATTTACCTAAAACCTAAATTTTGATTGCATAACTTAAATTGAAGCAACAAACCTTACATCGAAATCTATAGGATTTTATCCGTTATATCGGATACGGATATCCGAATAATTAACGGAACCGGATTGGGCTCGGTTAATATAGTGTAGGGCGTACATGTTTCAAATCGAGAAGATTAGACAAAACTCATTTTCCTTCGATTTTTTCGAAAAATTTCTCAGACTCGCCAAGAACATAACTTAAAAAAAGTTGGTAAACGGACGAAAGAAGGAATTTGATGAATCAATTTAATCTTACAAAAGGAGATTAAGTTCTAGTAAAAAACCGAAGAGAAACATCAAATTGTTAATAGGCTTTGAAAAGGGTCTTAGAAACTTGAGATTGCAATTTTTGTTGGTTAGTAATTAAAACAATACCAACCGTACTTGACTACCTAATTCAAAACAGGAAATTTCTTAGTTCAAAACCCCATAGAATTTTTATTTTTATTTTTAACCTAAAACCCTAAATTTTGATGGAGCATACACTTAAATTGAACACAATAAACAAAATACTAACTGGGTTTTCCAAAACAACGATGAAATTTTCGATTGAAATGGAGGTGGTTACGGTTGTAATGGAGGAGAAGAGAAGATGAAAAGAAGAAAAAAAAAACTGATTTTGATTTCTCTAGGTTTAAATATGATAGAGGATAAATCAGTATTTTCAATTAAAAAAAAGGGCAAATTAGTCCATTTAAAATGAAAAGGGTAATATAGTCAATTTACATCACCTTTAGGACACCCCCTAACTAACTAAAGGGACATTACTATCACACTGCCGCCCCTCTAATAAAACATGGCGCAACTATAATAAGCTTGTTTAAAAGCTCAAATCCCAACAAATATCCAATTCATTGGGTTTTTCGCCTTCCATAACAGTGACGAGAGTAGAATGTAGAGTGAATGAGAATTGTTCTTCATTAATCGTCCATTTCGTTCAAATCCCTTCGATTTCTTGATCCATTTCTGTTGTTGGGATCGACAGAATCGTGATAATGGAAGCGAATGAGTGAGTAATTTAAACATTTTCTTTGATTCTTAATCTGTTAGGGCTTTGCTTACCTGTAGTAATTAATCTAGGGATATATTTTCTTCTATTTCAGTTTCAGAGTAGGATCTCAGAAATTGGTGGAATCATTGAAGAGACTCCCAGAAGAAACCATCCTCGAAATCCTTGGGAAGTTACCATTGAGAGATCTCTTGGTGTTCAGGTGTGTTTCCAAATTTTGGCGCTTCCAACTTGATAATAATCCCGAATTTGTTCGCATGACTAAGAATAGTTATAGCGTGATGCTTATACTTGACAGTAGAGCATGCTCGCTCGATATTAATACGTTGACATCGTCGTCGTTATCTAATGGTGGTATTGAAGGATGTGTTGAGAAGATTCGTCGCCCACTGGTTCCTTTGGGATGGCATCTTGAGCGAACAAATTTTGTGGGTTCTTGTAATGGCTTGTTTTGCATGTATAATAGTCATAAGAAGCAGGTTTGTTTATGGAATCCATGTACTAATGAGATTAGATATCCACCAAGATCTGGATTTCATGGGATTGAGGATAGTGCGATCTGCGCCTTTCGAAGAGGACATGGATTTGGTTATGACTCAAAGAGTGATGAATACAAGTATGTGCATATCTTCTACTATCCTGGTCAATCTGAAGGATCTGAAGTGAGAGTGTATTCGGTTAGATCGTATACGTGGAAGCAAATGAATGTCCCATATGTACTCACCAAGGTGGATTCAGACAGGGCACCAAATGGGATATTTTATAATGGAGCTCTTCATTGGTTTGCAAAAAAGAATTCATCCTATTGCATCACGGTGTTATTAGCTTTCTATATGACAGAGGAGAGTGTAAGAGAAATTCCACAACCAGAAGATCCAGGTTTCAAAAAAATTGGTATCAAATATATTGATGTGTTGAATGGGTGTCTTTGCATTCTTTGTAGTAACATTGCTGGTTTCCAAGTATGGGTAATGACGGATTATGGAATGAGAGAATCGTGGACAATGATGTACAACATTTCAGGACTGACGGTACTTAAATTTAAATCATTTGTGGACTTGAAGAGGATTGAGTGTTTAAAAACTGGCGAGCTTCTACTTGAGGTTCATGCTGGTGAGTGTTGGACTTCTGCAGCTTTGGTGTTGTATGATCCAAAGAATGAAATGGCTACAATTTTGAAGCTTTGTAAGCATTTGGGGCATTCAAAATTACTTTCCTATAGGTACGTGAAGAGCTTAGTTAAACTTAACTCGGGTTCTCAGGTTGGGGAAGACTCTGAAACCGACAACGATGACGTTGATATTGTCAGTAGATGATGATGACTCCACTAATGACAGTAGTTCTGGAGATGAAGAGGACATCCTGGGAAATTAAAAGCGGTGCAATTTGATTGCTCCAGTCTTATATATATCACTATATTACTTTATTTATGGTTTTCAATTTTTTTTCCTTTCTTTAGAACTGTTGCTTGTTTAATTTCGGAACTATAATTAGGTACTGAAGTGTTAAGTTATATTATAAATTACTATTTAGAAGTTTATCAGTTGTTCTTGTTAATCATACATTTCTATTTTGTATCTGTGATTTTCATTGGCCTCCAAGTTGGGGCACAGGGTACTAGAATCTAGATTTTCTTGTAACCCTTCTCTTAAGTAATGATATCTCTTTTTCTTAGTAAAAAAAAAAAAGAACAAGCAAACAGTTCATTTCTTATAGTGGTTAATTTGTTTTGTTTGGAATCTAGTTATACGTGGTTAATGTATTAACTTTACCACGTATCCAATTGGCAGATTGTTATTGTCAGGTTATTATGCAGCTTACTTGACAGCATGCAGTTCTCCTGGTTGGATGCGGGGTACTTTTTTTTTTTTTTTTTTTTTTCTGATACATTCCGACTAGATTGTCTTGTTCTTGTAGATTTTAGAGAACTCCTAACATTCCAGTTACTTGGAAATATAGTGGTTAAACTAGTTGTGAGATCAATTGGTTAAACTAGTTGTGTCTTATGATTTCGGACACGATGCAGGTCATAGTTACTGAGCAAATTTTGTAGCTGCTGTTGCATGGGAAGCAGGGAAACCACTAGTGATTGAAGAAGTAGAAGCTGCATCACCACAAGATATGGAAGTTCGTATTAAGATTCTATTCACTTTACTCTGTCACACTGATGTTTACTTCTGGGAAGCCAAGGACCAAGGTAACACACTAATTTTACTCTACATTTATTAATCTATCGAGTTTTTAATCTGTTGAGTTTTTACTGTAATTGGTGTTGAAAGATTGTTTTTTTATGGAAAATTGCAGGGACAGACACCCATATTTCCTCTAATTTTCAGTCATGAAGCTGGAGGAGGGTATGCAAATTTTCTGAACGAAACCATACATTTCTATAGAAACATATAATTATGTTTCTAATTGAGTTTGAATTGTAGGGCTGTTAAAAGTGTTGGTAAGGTTGTGACAGATATTCAACCAGGAGATCATGTACGTCAGGTATTCACAGGGGAATGTAAAGAACGTTGCCACTGTAAATCAGAAGAAGGCATTATGTGTGATATTCTTAGAATCAACACTGAGAGAGGTGTAATGCTCAATGACGAAAAATGAAGGTTTTCAAATGGCAAACCCATTTACAATTTCGTCGACTGCTCTACGTTTAGCGAGTACACAGTTGTTTATGTTGGTTGTCTTGCTAAAATCAATCCTGAAGCTCCTCATGACAATGTTTGTATTCTTAGCTGTGGGATCTCTACAGGTTAGGTTTTGATTCAGTCAAAATTTCATTTTTGTATGTCAACTGATTTCTTTCCTATGTGGTTGTTATTGAATAGTGGTGGTGTGTCTGTGTTTTTCAGGTCTTGGGGCTACTCTGAATATAGCGAAACCTAAAAAAGGTTCGACTGTTGCTGTTTTCGGATTGGGAGCTGTTGGTCTTGCTTTAAGAAATTTACTTTTCTTACGATGACTGTGCTTGCTGAAAATTTTTGAATCAAAAAAAAATATAGGACTCTGGTTTCATGTTGTATTAGGCGCTAGGCGAGGCGAGGCGCGCCGAGGAAAATTTAAAAAAAAAAACTGCAATGCACATGATTTGGCGCCTTGGGCGCCTTTTACAACATAGCTCTGGTTATTTTGTCCCATAATCATTTAGTTGCTGCATCTAATAGAGTATATACTTTATTATGCCTGTGAAGGAGTTAGACTATCTGGTGCTTCATGGATTATTGGGTTTGATTTGAATGCTAATAGATTCAATGAAGGTGAAACAAACTAAGTTACTTGATCGATTTTATACATTTCTTGTTTCACAATTCCTTTTTGTTTCCATGGTTTGGCTTTTTCATATGTGCGGGGACTAGATTGTTGTGTATCCCAACATCCCTTCATCGGTGAAGAAATGTGTACAGAGTTTGTGAATCCAAATGACCACGCAAAACCATTTCAAGAGATTTGCTCACTGTAACTCATAGTGCTAATAATTAAGCTAAGGAACTTGTTTCGTTCAATTGATATCTGATTGTTTCTGGTTTGATGAATAGGTGATTGCTGAGATGACTGGCGGAGGGGTAGACCACAGTATCGAGTGTACAGGGAGTATCCAAGCCATGATCTTCGCATTTGAATGTGTTCATGATGTAAGCTCTTGTCTGTATCTCAAAATTGTTGTTGTGTTTGTATTGTTCACTTGTATGTTTTAACTTTTATGAATCCTAGTGGAAACATCAATGCATGCTCTCACTGACAAATCTCGTAATTCTACGGCTTGCAACGTTCAACGAGATTGAATACTTGTTGTGTGGTGTGGTGTGGACAGGGCTGGGGTGTTGCAGTACTTCCGTCGGTCGTGGAAATGTACATGAAAAGGGTAAAAATAAGCTTAATTCTAGTCAGCATTGAAATAAACGGCATAGTATGTTTCTATAATCCTGTCCTTTATTTGATTATGAATTTGTTATTATTGTAGGAACTTGAACTAGGGAAATTCATTACCCATGAAGTTCCGTTTGCCGACATTAACAAAGCTTTGCATTATCCGCATTGAATGATCCAAGCAAGATCATCAATCTTATGGCCTGGGATTTATGGTTCTGTATTCCGAAACTAGTATGGTGATTCAGTGAGATGCAACATTTGTGCCTGGCGTTGTGAAATGGGAGTAGACTGTAATAATGTAGTTTGTCTTGTTAGTAATCTGTTGCTGGAACTTTTAGTCATGGTTTCCATTTGATGCAGTTTCTCTATGAATAAAGAGAGAATTGATACTTGTTAGGCAGACCGAGGAGTCTATATATGGTGATTTAATGTAAATGTGAAGGGAGACATTTTTTTTCCAATTTCAAAAAAAAGATTGGATTTGGTTCAACGATGAAAGGACTTCACTGCCCTTCCTTGATTTTTATCATTCTTTAAACAAGAGTAAATAATTAGAATGTTGAGGACATTTTTGTAAAATGAAAAAAACAGAAACACGGAATAGAGTTAGAGGTTCTCGGGTCTCCAAAAATTTCATTTTTCCTCCCTTCTTCTTCCTCCTCTCGATTTCTCTGCAATTTCTTCACCACCATCTCTGCTACTGCTACGCTATTCCTTCGCCACCACCTCCGTCGTAACCAGCACACCATCTAAACATTATACACAAACCATTACACCCCAGCAAGGAAGCAACACCACTACCACCATTACATTCTCAACATTTAGGTTCATCTTCTTCGATTATCACCACCACCGGCCTCTTCCTTCACCTCCGTCAATTCCAGAAGCACCATCACCGCCATTAGAAACCGAAACCAATACCATCACCAACACCAACAAATTTTAAAAACCACCTATCTCCTCCTTCGTTCTCTTTTCACCAGCAGCGCCATCACCACCACCACGACCAAATTTCATGAAAACTAAAATTATAAGAAATTTGAGATTAAATACATCGAAGGGAAAGAAAAATTTCAAATTACTGGATCTCATAGAACTGCATCAATTACATTTCGATTTCTTCAATGTTCAAAAAAAAATTGAACCCACAAATATTCACCAAATCATAAAATTGATTCGATTAAAACAGTTAATACCTCAACTTGATATAAGAGGAACAACATACAGTACAAATCGCAGAAATGGTACCTCTTAATTCAGTTAATTTGAGATGCAGTCATTGCCACGTACTTTGACATTAAGTGATGGTCACGCTTGTCATGTCTTTTCACCATTATCTTTTACCAAACGTTTTTTTTAAGCTATTTTGATTATATTATACATTAAATTCCTATGGTAAAAGGATTTAGTTTAAGAATAGCATGACGAAATTGCCCAAGGCAAACACGTATCACCCATATTTTAGATATGAGTTTACATCTCTTTACAAAAATAAAAAAAATGATATCTTTAGTTAAATATCTCTTTATTGTATAATTTCGTTTTATAAATTTATGCGTCGATTCCGTGCCTTTATGGCGAAACTAAATTGTGATCGTAAATATAAAATTTAATTCTGTGTCAATTTAATTTGATCGGCAATCCCACCGTGGCAACAGTCATCTAGTTTATTTTATGGAACATTTGGATTTCAATAAATGAATCTATTTTACTCTTTTCTTTCTGTTAATTCAGCTTTCCAAGATTGTGATTTTTTTCCTGTTAGTTTTGCGCTGAAATGAATTCAATGGAATGGATCAGGTATGTCCGCATATTCTTACACTCAACTTACACTCCAAGTGTTGTGGGTGTTGGAATATATGTCACCTACCACTATGGTGTTGTTAGGTGAATGAAGAAAATGGAGTCAATGTTAGACAATTAACATGTGTAAAATGAGTGTCTTAGAGTTAGACAAATCAAATAAGAATACTAGAGTGTCTAGTAGCCTCCATGGTAGGTAAGCCTACATTGTTGAAGCCTCCATGGTAGGTAAGCCTACATTGTTGAAACCATAGTTCTCTTCTTCTCTTTGTAATCTATAAATAGGTATGAGTAGTATCATTTGTATTCACCCAAAATTAGTGAGATTGGGTCCTTAGTAAGTGAGTGTTGAGAACTTTCCTTACGTAAGTTTATGTGTGTGGGGTTTGTAACTCATCTCTAGTATTAAGCAGCAATATCATTCACCCCTATGGGGTTTCATCAGTGGACGTAGGCGTTAGTGCCGAACCACTTTAATCTTTGTCTTCTCTATTTCATATTGATCCTTACTCTTATCATAAATCTAATATGGTATCAGAGCCAAACCCCACTCAACGCTACCCGTGTCCATCCATGTGTCAGTGGTTTCCATACCACCCAGTGTCAGTGTATCTGTGGTTTTCGTACCACTCAGTATCCGCATCAGTGTATCCGTGGTTTCCGTACCACTCAGTATCCGCCATCAGTGTATCCACGGTTTCCGTACCACTCAGTATCCGCCAGTGTGCATTTGTGGCTTCCGTGCCACTCATTCAGTGTATCCCTAGCATGGGCAGCAATCCGTAGGCCACAATCCGCGTGCAGCCACAGTTGGCGGGCCCCAATCCGTGTGCTACAATCCGCCTGCCATGCTTCAGGTCCAAGTGTATTCAAACTCGACCCTCTCGAGTTTGAGGGGGGGTGTTAAAATAGTACCACATCGCCTAATAACACCTCACTGCTAACACGAGTTTCACTATCTGTCTACTCACATCTTCGACCCCACCATCTTTGTCTTCTCATCAAGAACTTCTCCAAGTACGGACTCTTCCATATTTTGCACAACGACCAAATCTTCACTGCCAGTCTTTGTCTACTTCTCAAATTCCAAGATGTGAACTCGTCTTCTTCACCACTGCCATCTTACAACATCTTTAAGTCACGACAAGCTCACCAACTCGAGCTTGGTATCTATCTCAATGGCAACACCGCCTTAATCTTTTCTATCACGAGCTTCAGTGTCTCTCTTCTTTGACAGTCACCATCTCGAGTTTCAATCACCGGCAAAACTCCATAACAGAATCAAAGCAACAACGAGCTTCACCTTCATCTCAGTTATACAGCAGTACCATACTCCAAGCTCGAACATATTTCATCTCAGCTCTTCATCACAAACCCATCGCCTTTAGTCTCTGATCATCTCCACCGAACATATTTCCTAGAAAACCACCAGCTGCACACCAAACCTTGCCAAAAATAGCTCAGTCCAGCATATCAGAACCTGCTGCTTCTCCATTATCAACTCCTCCATTTAGCATCAAACAACTCCTCCATCCAGCATCAAAAATAAGACACGTGGATCTCCAGTTGCTGCCCCTCCTACTTCACCTTCTCCGATAGCACCTCCACAAAAGCGTACACGAAGGCGTCATCAATATCCTCCACCTACAAATCAATCCCCTGTCGTTTCTCCAGTTGAGCCTCCCTTCCCTTCCACAATCAGGAACCATTCACCTGAGGCTTCACCACTATCACCTTCTCGATCGGATCCTTCGCCAAGTCCTCTTTTAAAGACCGTTCAAGTTGTACACTACATTTCTCTCCGTGTTCAACTTGAGGGGGGGGTGTTGGAATATATGTCACCTACCACTATGGTGTTGTTAGGTGAATGAAGAAAATTGAGTCAATGTTAGACAATTAACATGTGTAAAATGAGTGTCCTAGAGTTAGACAAATCAAATAAGAATACTAGAGTGTCTAGTAGCCTCCATGGTAGGTAAGCCTACATTGTTGAAGCCTCCATGGTAGGTAAGCCTACATTGTTGAAACCATAGTTCTCTTCTTCTCTTTGTAATCTATAAATAGGTATGAGTAGTATCATTTGTATTCACCCAAAATTAGTGAGATTGGGACCTTAGTAAGTGAGTGTTGAGAACTCTCCTTACGTAAGTTTATGTGTGTGGGGTTTGTAACTCATCTCTAGTATTAAGCAGCAATATCATTCACCCCTATGGGGTTTCATCAGTGGACGTAGGCGTTAGTGCCGAACCACTTTAATCTTTGTCTTCTCTATTTCATATTGATCCTTACTCTTATCATAAATCTAATAGTGGGTTCTTGTAATGGCTTGTTTTGCATGTATGGCGAGGTTTAGGAGGGGTGTTGTTTATGGAATCCATGTACTGCTGAGGTGAGATTTCTACCAAGATTTCGATTTCAAGGTAGACGCACTGCTCTTTAGGCAAAGGACATGGGTTTGATTACGATCTAAAGAGTGATGGTTAAGCAGAAGCAGCCCTGATAGTTGATCCGAAGTGCAGATTTATCTCCCCCCCCTTTAATGACAGCAAGAACTCCCGAAAACGTTAACAAGTTTTCGCCTCCCGCACGTATCTTTCGTATCCCGCCCGTATTTTTCGTCCCATCACACGTATTTTTCATCTCAATCATTGGATTAAGTCTAACTCCATTTATAGCCGTCCGATCCATTTTCATCTCAATCATTTACAAAAGTACCATTTATACTTAAACAAAAACCATTTTCTTACTCTTCGATCGAAGATTCTTCTTCTCCCACAACTCTCTTCTCAAACGGCTAGAATATTAACCCCTGATTCCCTTCACAAAACGGACCTTCTCAGTTATTAGGGAAACTTGGAAAAATGCCCTAATTTGGGGTGCAATTTTGAAAAATTGTCCCAACGTTAAAAATAGTTGGAAAAATGCTCCGCTGTTAGAAATACCCGTTAACTCCACATGTGTGAGCTCCCACGTGCAACAAAAAGACAAAAATAACCCCTCCGCTAAGATCTTACCACATGCAGATAATCCGACGGGACTGGGATAGTGGTTGAACACACTTGGTAGCACGTGACAGTGTAACGAAATACCATTTTCACCCCCACTCTTTTCTTAACACCTATGTACACACGTGGACCGACATTATGATGAGATGTGCCATGGGGAATTGCTGTTGTCATGGTGCAGGTGAACTAGTTTCAGATTTTTGCTAAACGGTAAACCCATGCCTTTTATAGCTCGGCCGATTTCAAGGGAAGATTTTAGCATATTTGATAAACTAACGCTTTTAAGTTTCAGTTTCTGAATATTTTCATTGTACATAATCAAGAATTTCTGAATTTTTTCATTGTACATAATCAAGAAAAAAAAAATGTATTCAGAAACTAGCTTTATTACAACAAGTATGAAAGACAAATCAACACCCATATGTAGAGCAGCTACAGCTTTACACACATCTATAGGTGATCTACCTGATTAGCCTCAAAAGCAGCAACCACAGAATTTCACACCCATATCTAGAGCAGCTACAACTTTACACACATCTATAGGTGATCTACCTGATTAGCCTCAAACGTAGATACCAAGTCTGCTCAAGAGATGGCAACAATCAATCTTCTTGCATCACGAAGATGACCAACAAAGCGAGTACGGACAAGAGACAATAAAATCAAGTCGTTATGCGGACCTTAAAAATTGTCGACAGTGGCAACCTGATAAAATGATCAATAAGTTCCAGGAGAGTTTAGAGCATCAAAAATAACAAGCAAAAAGACCATGAGCTTGACCAGTTCTTGAAACTCCCGACAAAATTAGGAGCTTGACACATCTTTGTATGGACTATCAACAATTAGGAGCTCGACCAGTTCGTGAAACTCCGGAAATCCAAAATGAAGTAATTCAGGATGACATAGAGACAAACATACATGCATAAAAAAGTACCCTGAGTGAGATTATGCTTTGTATTAATTGAATGACATTAGAAGCATGCCAGGAAGACAAAATATCATCGGCAACAACTTTATCAGTTCAACTGTAGCCTGAAGGCACGCTATTGATATCTTCTTTTCTAACTTCACAAGTTGGGTAACAACTCTTTTTTTTTTTTTTGGCTACATGTCAGCCAGCAGTGATAAAAACTATTTGTTTGCCGACGTTATGACCGCCGGCATTGTAGGAAAATTTACCATGCCGAACGTAAAATTCTGTTCCAAGATACTCGACGTGTTCTTCAGCCGAGAAAATGCCGGCGGATCAAAGTCGGCAGCTTATTCAAAGTGGACCCTGCCGGTGAAACTTAGCCGGCATCTTATTCAAACTATAACCTTGCCGGCCTTGTGCATTTTCAAAATCTATTTTTTTTTTATCGAAATCGAAATCATAAGTGGGATGAAAGGTTTAATTTAGTGAATTCATAATTTCAAAATTTTAATCTAAACTCAATTAATTAACCCAATCAGAATTTTAATGTTAATTAACTAAGGGCATATTAGCCATTTAGAAAATACAAGGTTAAGGGATGGCTTGATTTTACTTCATAATGACCTTATTTTGTCTTATTGGGTATATCCCAATTAATCTGAGTATACCCCAATCAAGCCAGGTAAAGAAAACCCATGTATTCAAATAGATGAAAAATAGAGATTTTAATCGGTCGTTTTTTCCAAAACAAAAAAAAAAACAAAAAACAAAGAGAGAGTTAGAGCAATCACAGTCATCGACCAAACCCAAATTTTTCGACTAAAACCCAGGCACTACGGAGAGAGTAAAGAGAAAATACCAGAGTAAAGAGCAAAAACCAAACTAAATTTGGTCTTTGGTTTAGTCTTTGATCGGGCGTAGATTAAAGATACGCCTGATGGGGCGTAGATTAAAGTTACGCCCGAAGACAAAAAAAAAAGGCGCAAAATACATTTACGCCTGATTGGGGCGTAACTCAAAGTTACGCCCCAAATAAAAAAAAAAGGGTGGAATTGTTAAGTTCCGCCTGATTAAAAAAAAGAAAAAAGGGCGGAATTGTTAAGTTTCGCCTGATTGCGGCGCAACTTAAAGTTGTGTCTGTCCAAATTTTAGTCTCCCTCACTGTGTTGCAACATGGACTAAACTCAAATTTTCAAATTTTTTTTGCTCTATGATCTTTAGTTATAATCGCACCACTACGGTTGCTCTTTGGAGTCTAGAGTACTCTCGAGATGGAAAACGAGGGTTTTTCTGTTTAATTTTGGGTTTGCCTGAAAGGGGGATAAAGAACGACCTAAAGGACAGAGTGGCCTAGGATCTAGGATGCACGGACGCACCGATTTTGGTGCCGTGTCCGCGTCCGACTCACGTCGGACGCAGGACACGCGTTTGACGCTGACACGACGCGTGTCCGACGCACCAAATACGCGTCCCGCGTGCGTCCTTTTTGGACGCACCGATGACTTGGGTTTGAAACATTTTTTTTCCATTTTCATTTAAACTTCTTCCTTTATTTTTACTATTATTAACTAAATGAAGAAATACAAACATTTAGATCAATCATGTAACTCTTTATTAGGATTTTGTAATTGGAAATACATCACATATACCCTTGGTTGGGCATGTGTTGTTCTAAGAATGCAATTTGATTGTGCCATGTGTTTAATAGTGATTGATTGCTTGACCTTCGGCGTGTATAAACAAATGATCTTTCATTTTCTTTTGAAATTTATACACATGTAGCATTATTTTCTAATTTTTAGGATGGAAATACTTGACTTTACTGTATAAATACATAATTATATATATAAATAATATATAAATAAAATATGTATATACGCGTCCGCGTCCTAGTTTTTTGAGAATTTTGTAGTGTCCGCGTCGTGTCGTGTCCGCGTCCGCGTCCGCGTCCGTGCAACCCAGCCTAGGATGCAAAAGGTAAAGGTTAGGCTTTTTGCATTATTACACGTGTGGAACATGTAAGTAAAAGATAGGTAACAGCTGTTGCTATAAACCCCTACTAAAACAAGTGGCCTAAATTCCTGTTTCATGTGTTGGTCTCAAAAGTCACCTATATGTGCCTACGCACAATCCTCACGTGCACATTAGAGAACTGAAATGAAAACAAACCAAGATTCTTAAATCTTGAATATATTAGCCTAACATTTTTAGGGAGACCCAGATGAATTAGTAGCGACATAAACCGACAAAAAATAGGAGGTTAATTCATAATCGGTAGATAATTTCAAATCCCGTTTTTTTCAATGTCCAAATTACCATTTACAATCGGTAGTTAATCAACAATCGGGAGTCAATTTAGTTTGTATAACTTCTGAATATAAAGTAGCCCCAAAATAAAATCATATATCTTTTGAATTTTGATTATCCAATAATCGGTAGTAAATAAAGTTATCTTGACTCCCGATTAAAGTAGACCTTGGGCAAAAATGCAACCATAATCGGTAGGGAATTTAGGTTATTTAACTCCTGAATATAGAGTAGCCCCAAAATGAGATTTCAAAAAAAATCTATTTTTTTGAATTTTAGTTGAGCCTATAATCGGTAGTAAATGAAGTTATCATGACTTCCGATTATACAATAGACCTCTTTGTCGAAATTCTACCATAATCGGTAGTCAAGATAGTTCATATAACTACCGAATATAGAGTATCCCCAAAATCAGATTTTGCAAAAATCCTCTTTTTTTGAATTTTGGTTGAGCCTATAATCGGTAAGAAAGGAAGAGTTATCATGACTTCCGATTATACAGTAGACCTCTTTGCCGAAATCTTATCATATTCGGTAGTCAAGATAGTTCATATAATTACCGAATATAGAGTAGCCCCAAAATCAGAATTTGCAAAAATCCTCTTTTTTTGAATTTTGGTTGAGCCTATAATCAGTAGTAAATGAAGTTATCAATTATCATGACTTCCGATTATACAGTAGAACTCTTTGCCGAAATCTTACCATATTCGGTAGTCAAGATAATTCATATAACTACCGAATATAGAGTAGCACCAAAATTAGATTTTGCAAAAATCCTCTTTTTTTTTTTGAATTTTGGTTGATTCTATAATCGGTAGTAAATGAAGTTATACTGACTTCCAATTATCCTGGCTCTCTTTGCAAATATCCAACCAATGGTGTCTCTTGAAGAAACCCTATGGGAACATACACGTTTTGTGGAAATTTCTGGAAAACCGAATAGGTTTTCAAATTCATTAACCGAATAAGTTTTCTATATAACTACCGAATATAGAGTTACCCCAAAAATGAGATTTTGCAATCGGCGGATAAAAAAAAACAACTAAACTACCGATTATGAAGGGGCATATAAGTATTTTCAACCTATTTTATCTTTTGTGTCGTCCCTAATTCTTTTGGGGTCGCCCCTAAAAACCCCAGGTAAATTAGCGACAAACGTCGTAAAATTAAGAATACTAATTGTGTTGACGTCGTAAAATCAAGAATACAAATTGTATCGACGTGCAACGCACGTGCACTCAACTTGTTTATTTAGAACAAATATGTGGAAAGAAATGTATGTCCATATACACTCACCAATGTGGATAGAAGCAGAAGTCAGAAGCAAATATATTTTGCTTCACAAAAAGTCCACCTTTTTACATTTAGAAGTCGTTCTGAAAACTCAAGTTAACAAAAATAATGCATAATTGGGTGATAGTAAACTAGTTCAAAAATTAAAACTCAAGTTAACAAAAAGAATGCATAATTGGGGGATAGTAAACTAATTGGGGATATAAATTACTATCCCCATCCAATAGTGTCTGATAAGGGGTGTTTTTTTGGGGTGGAAATTAGAGCTGCACAAGACCCGGTCCAGATTACCTGTACCGACTCGGAACCGAAAGAACCGGACCTGTACCGACCCGGACTCGGAGTTACCGGTACATGTACCGGTTCTGAAAATTGATACCCGGAGTAGACCGGGACAGGTACCGGTTCTTACCTTATTCCCGGTCACCCAGTACCGATAGTACCCAAAAAAACCGGTCCATAGATTATAAGATTGAAATCTATCCTAACCGTCCACTTAACATATGAGAAAGTGGGTAAAAACCCGGACCCGGAGTGGAACCGGTCCGTTTTTTTTTAAAAAAAAAAATTAAAATATATTATGAGAACATTTTTAATATATTTTGAAAATAATTTTATACCGGGTAAAAACCCGGTCCCGGTGTGAATCGGACCGATTTACCGGTACCGGGACAGGTACCGGGACAGGTACAGGTACTCAATTTTCAGAACAGGTCAACTTCGTGTACATGTACCGGGTTCAACAGAAACCTGGACTGTACCGGCTCATGTGCATCTCTAGTGGAAATACTAAAATACCCTTTGGGTTAATTAAAAACATTATGAAACCAAATTAAAACGTAAAGACAAAAAACCAAATTATATCCCCCATTTCATCATTTGTTCCGGCACACTCTTAGGTTAGGGTTTCGATTTTTTTTCTTCATCGTTCTTCATCTTTAACACCATCGTTCTTCATCATCGATTCAAAAATATTTTCGTCCATTACCAGAATCTATAACCATACCTCCACGAAAGAAACCCAATCCGAATCTGCAATCAAAATCAAAATCAGTAGCTCAACAAAAACAAGAAGAAAGGATCAATCGAATTGCTCTTGAAGAAGAAAAAGAGGATTCAGACCAACAAACTCTCGAAGAAATGGCTTATGTGAGAAGGTAAGTGACTCTGAAACGTTTTATAAGTCTTTCAATCGATTTAAAGCAGTGGGTTTATGTTAAAATCGTGAAACCTAACTCAAACAGTTGAGTTATAGCCTATTCCGGCATTGATTTTTATATGAATACCATGCCGGTACAGGTTTCCGACATTGCATTTAGTATGAATACAATGCCGACATTATGTTTCGACATTGATTTTAGTATGAATACCACGCCGGCTAAAATCTCAATATTCACTTGAAACTGCATGTTAGGTTCCGGCATTAATTTTATGTTGAATATCATGCTGGGAGTAGTTATTTAGTTTACAAAAAGAACTGAATCTTTTTAATACTGCCAGTATTGTCGCCATTTCGATATCTATGCCGGAACTGGTTTTCGACATGGTCGAGCTTTTGAAAGATAATGTCGGATTATCCGTAAAAGCCTACAGAAAACTCCTTAGTTTTTGTTTTGTAAGCCGGCATAGTTTGTCGTTTCTTGTTTTTGGTATGGTTGGTATTTAGTGAAACAATGCCGGCACTTATGATTTAATGTCGTTATTCAGCATATTTATACCGGCATCAGATATGATTGTTAGTTGTCGTATATTTATTTCGTGTGTCTTTTGATATTGGGATAAATCCAAGGAAGCTAAGAAAGGAAAAGCTTAAGATGCTGGCAATAAGAAAAGAAAGAAGAACGCTCTTGGTACTCCCGAGTTTCTGCCTCCTCGAGGGAAATATCTTGGTCGCAATAAGCATTTGGGGGCAGGCTCTCCAAGAGGGAAATATGGGGAGAGTGGTGGGGACCGTTGAAAAATAGTAATCCGTGAACGTACTGGCACAATTGTGATGAGCACGATGAAGAGGAAGATGGTAAGGTTGATCCAAGTGAATTAGCAATCCAAAGCCAAGTTTTAGAGGAAGACGGTGGGCAAAGTCAACAAACGACACAAGGTAAAGGTAAAAATGAACAATCGATAGTAGGAGATCAAGAGAAGAATAAAGTAGTCAAAGTAAAAGGTTCACACCTTCCTCATTCTTATGACATGTTACCTGAACTTGATGGTGATAAATTTGGGGGTCAAGCTTCGGATCCGAGAATACTATTTGGCTACAAGGAGACGTGGGCTCGTACTATTGATCAAACCTATGTAATAATTTCATTGGAAATCAACGCTGAAAACATGTGTGTCGGCATGCTCAATAACTGAAATTCAATGCCGGTAAAATGTATCATCGTGGTCAATAGTTAATCAACCACGCCGATATTTAACTCTCGAAGTTACTAATTCCTGTATGTTTTTTTGGGGGTACCGGCATGGTAACGTTAGTATTCAACCATGCCGATAGCATATTCCTTAGAATATTTTGTGGTAAGTAAAAAGTAACCTTTCTACCAGCAAGGTTTTTTGGTTGAATACAATACCGATATACATTTCAAAATGGGATATATTACTGGACGACATGGATGTAGTATGAATACTATGACGATACGGTTGGTGCCGGCATTGTAATCATACTACATCCATGTCGGCACATAGCTTTTTCAGCTGCGAAAATGGCGAAATCAAAGAGAAAAATTCAAACTTTCAACACATTAGCACCTTTATCCGAGTATTGGATGTGATTGTATATTGAACTTGTTTACTTTCTTGGGTTGGTTTTTCACAAAACACTTCATGCTCATAAAAATCATGATCTAAGGGTGTTGGTTCCACAAATAATTGCAATTGTGAATCATTATCATGTGACAAAGATTCAAGATATACTCCTTGTTGTAGTTGAGCTAAAGATTCAGACGCATTTCTCTCTTCACTATCATCCACCATTTTCACCCAAAACCTTTCTCTCAAAAAAAATTCACCCAAAACCTTTCTCTCAAAATTTTCCCTCCTTCTACTCCCACCTCACCCAAATTATAATACACTAATCATTTAACAAATAATCTTATGAATTTTCTACTTATAATTAACCACTAAACCTAATTAGTGCGGGGTGGATTAAGAATTGAATAAATTATATAGATAAGGGATGACCCTGATTTGATATTTAAATCACTTTTTTGTCATTTTCCTCTATCCCCAAATAGTTTTACTATCCCCAATTGCGCGTTCAACGAAAAGTACACCTTTTTTACTTTTAAAAGTCGTTCTGAATATTAAAAAACTCAAATTAATTTCTTGCTTTTGACTTCTTATAAGTCAAAAAATTACTTCTAGATGTGTATCCAAACGTGTTATAAAATAAATTTTTGTGAAGCAGAATAGTTTTGAATATGGTTTCTGCTTCTGACTTCTACTTCTGCAGAAGCAAAAACACTTTTAGCGCGTTTGGATGCATACTCAAAAGTTAAATTTTAATTTCTAAAAGTCAAAAAGTAAGAAGTCAGTTTGGATATAAATTTTAAAATAACTTGTAGAAATAAAAATATCAATTTTTTGTGAAGCAAAATAATTATGTTCCTGGAAAAACAGAAGTCAAGGTCATATTTGTATCCGAACGCGATATTCTTCAACGGGCTATTAAACTCCGGGCATTAACCGCGAGGACAACCACCCCCAGCTTCACACTCTCATTGGCTGTATCATTTTCTTAATTAAATAACTAAAGCATTAAGTTAATTGTAAATGCTCCCACTCGTATAATTAAACTTTTTTAAGATGATAATAATAATGGTTTATGTAGTGGTTTTAACCCCTGTTTTGGATTACTTTAAGCTATCTATGACTAGTACTTTACTTAGTTTCATAAACATTTTTTGATGGTTTTGTAAACCCACTGCTTTCCCAAGTGGTTTTGAAACCAGCGTCTCATCAATCAATTGTACAATTTCTAGTACTATTTTTTGATAGGACTGGTTAGAGTCGACATAAGAAGACGGTGAGGAAGATGCTAAAACATGAGTGCTTCCCTTAAGTGTTTGCCAGATGCTACGTATCGTCTGACTCCAAATTCCAAAACTATACTGTGACTTTTTTTTTTTAAACGTAAATGCTCCCACTCGAGTTCAAAAACGAAAAAGTTTCATAAACATTTTTTGATGGTTTTGTAAACCCACTGCTTTAAGTGGTTTTGTCTCATCAATCAAATTTTTCATAGTCTAATTGTTTGGACCAATGAAATTCTATCAATTAATGGTGTACCAAATTTCATAGTCTAATTGTGGAACAATGAAATCCATCAATTAGATTCAATTAAGCAGGCCTCACTTGTATCTAAAAACCCAATCCCCTATAAATTTCCACCGTCCCGGGAATAGGTCCATCATTGGTACACCTTTCTGGTCTGTTCCTAGACAGGTCGGGTCGAAAAACGATATTTTGCGGTCACGTCTCATGGGTGGATAAGATATCATTTGTGGATTTTTAAGAGTTGGTCTGAGAACATACTTTTTAGATTATTTTCGAAAGTAAAAATATTACTACCTATATCTCAGAAAAATAAGCTAATTTCATTTATAAATTATGCATGAAATTTGGCTATTATTTTGAAAACGGAGAAATATTTTTTTAATGAAGCAAATGGTTTTTACATCTGAAGAATTATTTTCTTATTGATTCAAAACATTCTATAACTACTCTCCAAATATTGTGCAAACATTCTGGAAGTTATGGAATCTCACAGAGGGTTATGTTTTTTTGATTCTTGGCTGCTATGGTAATATTTTCCTGTAGAAAAGCAGCATAGAAAGTAGTTCTCATAATGCGTGCTCGGATAAAAATCTCTGAAAACAGCATTGTAGCCGAATAAAATCTTTAGTCTTCTTTAATGATGGACTTCTATCTTATTTAATTTTTATACATTTATGTATTTTCTCACTTGTTAGTAATTTTATGTCGATATGTCCACATAAATAAATTTAAACTCCGTTGTTTCCGTTGGTGATTCTAAATAGGTGAGATAATACGCGGAACAATAGATCACTAAAAAACGGGATCCAGGCCATTGTTGCCCGCCCGAATGTACCCGTTTTCTTACCGGATCCACCAAAAAAACTGTCAGGACAGGTGTCACATAGAAAAAGTGGATACCAGAAACAACCATTTCAAGGCGGCTTTACTAAACAGTTTCTGGTTTTGGATTACTTTCGCTTAATACTAATATCCACTAGCTGAGTATAAATATGAGAACAACAGGATCAACATTTCCATCCATAACAGGAAAGTTTAATCAAATCATAAACAAAAGAAATCAAGATATCAACCAGAAAAATCAAACAAACAAATGGCAAACACAACCGGTCAAGTCATCAAATGCAAAGGTAAACTCTATTTTAGATGCTACTCTGTTTTTCATGATGATTTTTTTGGCAGAATTTTAAGTGATTTGAGCCGTTTTAATTGCTTGCTTGATGATTAATGGAGTCTGGGTTTTGTAGCTGCTGTTGCCTGGGAAGCAGGGAAACCATTAGTGATGGAAGAAGTAGAAGTAGCACCACCACAAGATATGGAAGTTCGTATCAAGATTCTATTCACTTCACTCTGTCACACCGATGTTTACTTCTGGGAAGCCAAGGTACTCAAATTTTCATCAATTTTAGAAACATCACAGTTTCACTCAATACCCATCACTTGCATTCTAATTTACTTGCCAAAAACTATTGCAGGGGCAAACACCAGTATTTCCTCGAATTTTCGGTCATGAAGCAGGAGGGTATGTAAATTCTACAATTTTATAGTTTTCTAGCACGCATTTGGGGTTTATGGTTTGTGATTCTGATTGAGTTTGAAATTTGGTGCTGTGGGTATTTTAGGATTGTTGAAAGTGTTGGTAAAGGTGTGACAGATATGCAACCAGGAGATCATGTACTTCCGGTATTCACCGGAGAATGTAAGGAATGTCGGCACTGTAAATCAGAAGAGAGCAATATGTGTGATCTGCTTAGAATCAACACAGACAGAGGTGTAATGATCAATGATGGAAAATCAAGGTTCTCAATCAATGGCAAACCGATTTACAATTTCGTCGGTTGCTCTACTTTTAGCGAATACACTGTTTGTCATGTTGGATGTGTTGCTAAAATCAATCCTGAAGCTCCTCTTGACAAAGTTTGTATTCTTAGCTGTGGGGTCTCTACAGGTTAGGATTTGATTCCATGATTCATTTATTTCTCTTTTTGCATCAGTGGTTTCGATTCCCATAAATGGTGGTTATTGAATTTTTGGTGTATTTGTGTTTGTCAGGTCTTGGTGCTGCTCTGAATGTAGCCAAGCCTAAAAAAGGTTCAACCGTTGCTGTTTTCGGATTGGGCGCTGTTGGCCTTGGTGTAAGCAGTTTACTCATTTTTTGTGGTTATGTTGGAAATTCTTGAATTGGGAATATCCTGTGTTATTGGTTTGATCCTTATTCGTTATAACTGCACCTAATAGAGTATGTACTTGATTAGGCTTGTGAAGGGGCAAGAATATCCGGGGCTTCGAGGATTATTGGAGTAGATCTGAATGCTAGTAGATTCAATGAAGGTGAAACAAGCAAAGTTACTTAACTGATTTATTAATGTTATGTTGCAATTCCTTTGTTTTCAGTGGCATATATGCATGAACTAAACTGCAATTTTACCTTTATCAGCGAAGAAATTTGGGTGTACTGAGTTTGTGAATCCAAAGGACCATAGCAAACCAGTTCAAGAGGTTTGCTCACCGTAACTCATAGAACTTACAAACCAGCTAGGCCTTTTGTTTCTTTGCCATTAGTATCTGATTGTTCTCGGTTTGATGAATAGGTGATTGCTGATATGACTGATGGAGGGGTAGACCGCAGCATTGAGTGTACAGGGAGTATCCAAGCCATGATCTCTGCATTTGAATGCGTTCATGATGTATGTGCTTGCTTGCTTATTTCAGTGTTGTTCATGTGTATGTTCTGAATGTTGTACATCTTGATGAAACATGACTCGCAATGTTCACGAAATTGTTTTAACTTAAATACTTGTTGTGTGGTGGACAGGGCTGGGGTGTTGCAGTACTTGTCGGTGTCCCAAACAAGGACGATGCATTCAAGACTCACCCAATGAAACTATTGAATGAGAGAACCCTGAAAGGTACCTTCTTTGGAAACTACAAGCCACGGTCAGATCTTCCTTCAGTCGTGGAAATGTACATGAACAAGGTAAATATAAGCTTAATTTTCGTCACCAATGATACAATACAAGTGTTTTAGCCCCGTTGTTACTCTATATAATCCTGACTTCAATTTGATTATGAATCCATTGTTTCTGTAGGAACTTGAATTAGAAAAATTCATTACCCATGAAGTCCCCTTTGCCGACATTAACAAAGCCTTCGATCTCATGCTGAAAGGAGAAGGTCTCAGGTGCATCATCCGCATGTAGTGATCCGCAGTCACCCTTTTCATGGCTAGGCATATCACTGGTTCTGCATTCTGAAAGTAAAGATTAATAAAGTGTTGTGATTTGAAATTTCGTGCCTGGCCTGGGAAATAGGATTAGAAATTGAATGTGCTCTATTTTGATTAAGTTAATTGGTTTTGTTCATCAAGTTAGGTTCTTTGTTGTTTGTTTAGAAGTAAAAGAATCCCACTTGGTGAATTTTCTTTCTTGTTTTATAAATAAAGAGATTTGATATTTGATACTTGCATCAACCATCTTTTGTTAATTCGATTTGTTCTGCTCCATGGACCGTCTATTTCCTTTCTCTTTGTTTTGAATTCCTGATGAATTTGTAATCTGAGGGCCAGAATGTATATCCAGCCTCAAAAGGAACAAAGTTGTAATCAGAAGAATGTTACCCAAAACTGGTTAGCTGAACCAAAAGTCATTTCCAGCACACTAGTATTTTGAATTCAACAACATGGTTCCCTTCATTAACAATGACCCTACAGTCCACCTGTGGCATGGAGATAAAAAAATTTAATTGTACAAGTTTGCCTGCAGCGCTATACTAAAGATTCAGTACCCCAAATTAGCAGGGGCAGGACCCTACGCTGATGGTATGAACGATGCCATCGCAAAGTCACTAGTGCTGGGAGAGAAGCAGTAGGAGTAGGACTAGATGAACTCTTCTACTTGCTCTTATTCAAGTGAAACTGTAGGGTCAATTTCCTGTACTCGGCCGATTCTCATCTCCATTTTCATCTTAATACTTGTCAACCAAAGAATGAAAATAAAATGACAACTAAGTCTGCATTGAAGCCATCCAGGGTATCCAGTGACACCCTTCCTCAAAATTCAATTGACTCGAAGATCCTAAACTCTGTTCTTAAAGAAAAGCAGGCATACTTCCTGAAATTACTGGACAGATACAACTAAGTGTGCATTAGGGATACTTCTAATCAATTTCAACAAGTAATTACTGGACAAATATATTGCATTCCAAAATATAAAATGTGTCCGACATTGTTATAACATCTACCACGATACTTCATGAGAATACTAATTGTAAGTTTTTCAACCCCATTTACATAAAAACCTAATCCATTCATCCGTCCATCCATGCTGGTGATAAAGCTGTTGGTGCTGTTCATTTACCCGCCCCACCGAAACACAAAATGAAAAAGAAAACTACACATATATCTTTCAGGGAGGGAGAATGTGAGCACCTTCAAAATTTGCTTTCACCCCTGAAGAGGTCCCAGATAATCACCTTCCAAGGTTGCCAAGACATAATATTGACTTTCCGTTTCAATCCACTTGGCACCAAGGACCTGGAAACGAACTTGCACATCCATCTCTATCTTGGAGTCCTTGTCATTCTGGAAAACTTGCTTCTCTCCAGGGAAGTGATGGTAATCTCCCATCTTTCTAACTGAAATAAAAACCTTTGGAATGGGACCTATAAAAAGAGAAGAGTAAGAGAGAGAAAGAGGAGGACACAATTTTAGAAGAGAGAGATATTTTGCAGAGAGTTTTTAGGAGAGAGAATGTATTTTTTTTTTATCATCTTATTCCCCAAAACTAGATCTAGAACTCCATTAATGGAGATTATCAATGTAAAATCAAATGTAAATATAAACAATCATAGCGAAGAATCATGGATGTAGATCAAATTGATCGAACCATGTAAAAATTTGTGTGTCTATTTATAATTTTTAGAATTTTAGTCATACTTTTAATATCAAATTAGTTTAGATTAAGAGATTATTATCAAGATATTTACAAGGGGTGTGTTGTGGGAAATCCTGCAACTACATTTTGGCGCTAGAAACAGGGACTGCTGTGGATCAGGTTGAAGAAAATAAAGAGAAGTTAGAAATTGTTGATGATGAATTCAATTGGATCTAAGAGATACAGGGGAAAATATAAAATTTTAGGCGAGAAATGTATACGGAGAAAGAGAAGTGGAAAAATGAAGATCAGAAGCAGAGGCGAAGAAATTGTCAACAAAATGAAATTCACATAAAGCTACGCCAAAAAATTCATCCAACATGATTAATCTCTTCTCAATCCTTTTCATTTTTTGATTAATTTTTCAAATAAAAAAAAATAAAAAATTGTTCTTCGTAAAACGTGAAATATCTCTTACAAATTGGACGCAAACTCGGTTTTCTTTACAATCTTGTGACAACCGATTTCAGAAGGATAGATCCATTTCCATTTCCTCAACCGTTCTATTTCATAAAATGATTTTGATTAAAGACCAAATTGGATGATAATTTCACTATTTATGAATTTTGATTTTCAAACCCATATACAAGGGATAAGAACCATTGAGAATTTTTATTTAGAATTGATACCAATTTTTGATCACTGATGCTCGCAGGGGAAAAACATAAATTCCATTGACAGAATGACGAATAACATCAGGAGCTCACAAAATTAGGGACTTAATTCCAATAAGAGAACATGAATGAATTGTTGGTGATGCTATGGCTGAGTAGTTATGCAATTGAAGCTACAAAATGGCAATTTGATTTATGAATGATGTGAAGTTATAGACAAACGGTAGTATATTTGAGAAGAGGGTGATATTTGGAAAAATGCAATGGAGCAATACATGGGAGTTTGCAGCGAAGTGATCGCAATCTAACTCCTGTGTCGTTCGCTACAAAGACACGGAGGCACTACTTCGCCAGTAAAGACACGAAGAAGGTACAAATAATTAGAGACTCTATAGTCATTAGTCACCAGCAAGAGGGTACAACTAATGAGCACGATAGTCATTAGTTGTCAGCAAATATTTTCTTGCTCAAACGGGATTAATCATTAGTCATGTTCATGATTAAGAGAACACGTTTTAGTCATTACTCAAGCGGAAGGTGAATATATAGTCTGGCAAATGTTTTCTTCATAAAAATTCTCTTCGCAAACGTTTCCCTCGCAAGTATTCTACACCAGCAAAAATCATTTCATGCAGTACATTTTGTCAACTATTTTGTGGAAAGGAAGAACAAATTTTTTGACGAAGATATGAAGATAGATGATTGCGTCAACAGACGCTGATGAAGGATATCATTTATCAATAATTTTTGACGAAGGTGTATAGCTAATCAGCACACTAAAGAAGTAGAACAATAGCAGCAAAGACCCAGAAAACTCATAATTACTGCATGTAGCGAATGGATAGAAAGAAAAAGGACGGAATACTTCACCAGATACAAGATGAATATCAATAGTTACTAAGATTGACGAAGAGGTCAAATTCAATTATCATCAGCCAAAGACCAACTCACAGAAATGTCCAGCATAACCAAATCCAGCGAGAAGAAGCCTAGCGATGGAAAGAAACAGAAGAAGCTAATCCAGCGAGAGGCAACCGCGAGCAAAATAAAGAAAGGTGAAGTTTATAACCCACCAGCTCACTCTATTCCACCAAAATAAACTGCGAGCAACACAACCAGCATAAAAAGAAGCCAAAACACTCTTCAGCGATGAAAGGGATAAGAAAAGAGCAAAACAAGTTCAAGAAAGAAGAAGGAGAAATTAAGCCACCTGCCAAAAAATGTCACGAAGCAGTTGATAGAAGTGACTTTACAAAGAGATAGCTTAACCCTATTATAGAGGACGAGCCAGAAAGAAAAAACGGGAAGAAAGGATAAATAAGTACACTAAACAAAATGAAGCAAAAGAAGCCTAGTGAATGCAAGTAGGACGAAGGATACCATAGAGAGCTCTTATTAAAAATTTCAACCCATATTCTTGCCCCTGCAACGTAATAGTGTCCCACATTCATCTTCTGCATGGAATGAAAGATAATAGTGTCGTTATTCATCTTCTGCTTGCAGGCATTTTGTAGGGAGTACAAAGGCGTATCTCCTCAAAACACCAGGACGTTATAACCAGCGCCAAAACAACCCACTAATTGCATAACAAGTTTGGGTCAGACGAAGACACATTTTTACAAAGATAATATATTTTGGTGAAGAAGAAAAAAGTTTCAGGCTAGCCAACTCATAGGAAAAAGGAGGTTCATGCAGCAGGGGAGTAAGGTGTATAAGACAATAATATCAAATAACGAAAGGCGATGAGCTCTTGCAAAACGTATAGATACAATAGAATGGTAAGCAAAGAAAACGGACGTAGAGAGGAGATGATATTTCTCAGTGAGTAGCTAAACTCTCAAGGAAGAAATACTACAGCCAAAGGAGACTCATTAAGAGAACCAGCAATAAAGTACACGGTAGTAACATTTCTACGAAGATGATATTGTTTTGACAGATAACTTTGGAGGAACATTTTTGCGAAGAAATAGAATATGCAATGACAAAACTTCGCAGCATGTGCGAAAATAGAGCAAAAGGTGAAAGAAGAAGAAAGACGCAGAGAAGATACAAAACGATGGTCAGGTCACGAGAATTTAACGTATTAAAGAGGAAGCACAGAAGACAGACAAAGACTTGCAAGTAAATAAATTAGCATGGAAGAAAGACTTGTAGATGCGAAGGGATGGAGAGGAAGAGTCACGCAGGGCAAATAAAATGCATAGAAGAGCTAAGAAGTGAACGTTTGCTGACAAATGGAAAAATGAAGCAATAAAGGATATTAATCAACAAAAAATAACCAGTATCTGTGAAGTTCATAATTCATACGAAGATTCATAGAAGTATATCATGAAAAGGCAATTAGAAGAAGGACTTGCTGCATGTGAAAATAAAGAGTAGAGTTATAGTAAATTAACATACAGCAAAGACGAAAGAAGGTACATATAAAGATTCCAGCGAAGAACCAAACGCCAACAAACGGTTAAAAAAGATGGTCACTATAGTGGAAAAGTTTAGCACATCATCATGAGAAGTTTAGCACATCATCGTCAGCCAGTAAATTCATCGCTGGAAAAGTTTTGTTCCCAGCGAGAAAATAAAATAAACCACATCATCGCAGAAAAAGCACATTATCGCAGTATAGACGAGTTTAGTGTAGACGTGATTATTCCGGTGAAAACTTCTGTGAAGATCGGCTCGTGTGGAAACTTGCCAATGACGTAGATCAACACATTTCAACAAGAGCTAAGAAAACCAAAACTTATTTCGTTAAAACATCATCAGCAATCAACGAAAAGAGAAGCAACCAAGCTGCGAGCAACACAAACAAAATCCAACACAGTTGATTGGGTTGCTAAGTTGATGCAACAAGACATAAGATTGATTCCCATATCTAGAAATTTTTGCTGCTGCGAAGGATTTCCAAGGTTAACCAATTTATGATTAGGCCCAATATTTCAAAAGCCCACTAAAGCAAACCAAGCTATTTCACGCAAGGAATTGACTAACGAGCAGATGAAGTCTAGTTTCAACACGGTATATCTTGGGTATTTCATTACTTCGCCAGATAATTAATTATTTCGCAAGTTAATTTGGCGAGAGAGAGAGTTAGAACAATTGGTATGGTGTCAGAGACAAGCCAAGAGTTCATTTCTTATTTCTTCTCATTTCACAAGCAAGTCAAATATTTCACGAGAGACAGAAGCAACAGAAAATCGCAAGAAAGCTAAGTACCACCTCCTTAAATATTTTACTTATAGAAAATAAAAATATTTTTTTTACAAAAAGCGATACAATCGCAAGATTTCAAAGAGCATTTCTAAGATTTTTAATATTTCAAAAGATTTCAAAAAATTTGATTTAATTTACCAAAAGCGATATAATCGCAAGATTTCTAAAAATTCAAAGATTTCAAAATATTTCAAAGATTTTTTGATTTGATTGACAAACAGCGATACAATCGCAAGATTTCAAAATTTTCAAAAAATTATAAAAAATGTGATCATCGCAAAAATTTTAAAGATCGCTAAATTTTTCAAAGATTTCAAAGATTATCAAAAATTATAGAAAATGGAATCATCGCAAAAAATTTCAAAGATTTCAAATTTTTTTGATTTATTTTCCAAAAAGCGGTACAATCGCAAGACTTCAAAGATTTCAAACTTTCAAAAAAACCGAGAAAATTCAATTTATACATTTCTCTAGAAAATTTCTTTTACAGAAGATTTTTGAATTAAAAACGCGATACAATCGCAAAATTTCAAAGAAAATTTCAAACATTTCAATAAAATATTTCTTTTACAGAAAGAGATTTTTGATTTAACAAATGCGATACAATTGCAAGATTTCAAAAAATACTTCTAAGATTTCAAAAGATTTTAAAGATTTTTTTTAAAGATTTTTGATGTTATGAGAATGAAAGAAGAAATGAAGAGACGCAAAGCTATCGCGAAAAACACGAATACAATTTTGCAGAGACATAAGAATGGGACGAACCTTTATGGCGTGCACCCTAGTTCGCGAATAAAATTTCGTACGAGGCAAATGTAAGACCTAATAGCGCGTCATATGAGGGGGTATCTCTTGACATGACACAACTGAAGGTGTTCATTGTTTGGGCAATACAAATTACTAAGTGCACATGTGATTTACTTCATATGCTTAAAGGAGCTCTTACCTACAATTAGATACATTTTCCACAAAATCATATCTCAGTTAATCAAGGCAGACAGAACCAGTAACATGATTAGCGTTGGTGCAGTATGTACAAAGGGAATAAGTAACAAAACAGCTACTAGTACTTTTTTTAAAACTGCAAGGGTCTTGTAGTTGCTATGAAGGCTTAACCAAGAGACGGACTAATAGGTGATAATGGTAAAAAGCCCTAAAAATGGCATAACTTAGCTAGAAATTGCAGTCTGCAGAGCTTGTATAGAATCCACCAAACATAAAATCCAAACTATGTGCCCGTTATGTGATTTCTGTTGAATGCAGTAACTATAATGATAAGACTAATAGGATAAAATCTTATGCAACTTTCAAGGGTTTCACAACAGCTACCAACCATAACCAAGAGAAACCAAGTAATTTGACTGTCTAGACCAAGTAATTAGTAATACACAGTACTCAAACTGAGATTAAGAGAAGATTAATTAGAAAAACTAAACAAAATTCTAAGAGTCAATTTGATCACTCATAGAATGCAAACAAGACGGATCAAGTAATTAGTAATTTCACACCCAGCATACCCCCTTGCCATTTTTGAACAACAATTTCTAACCTTCATCTTTTCATTTTTTTTTACCAGTTGTGAGACCTTCATAGAAAACATCAAACTGAAAGCAATAAAACCCTAAAAATTCCGAAATGAAATATAGAAAAAAATACACTAAAACCCCTAAATTCAAATGTCTTTAGAATGCACATAAAAAATACAAAGAATAGGGAGTGAGAGAGACCTGAAAGAATCCAACAATGGGGGCAGCAGCAGCGAGATGGGAAAATTAACTCACGAAACGCCCCGTCTCTACTTCTGCTGTTCTTCAGTTCACACATGACACAACTACAGCTTTTTTTCACTTTCTTTGTTTGTATCGGCGAAGTTTGGTTCGGCATGGCAAACTAGTACACATGGCGTTTCCCTCTTGGGGCACCATCTATGTAAAGAGCTTTGGAAAGAAAAAAACATAGACTCTATTTATTAACTACTGCATAAAAGGTACTCTTACAAGGACATATATCAAACAGATTACGGACTAAATAAAATCCTACCACATTCACCCTCTACAACAAGGCAATTTCTTTGTTAAAAACCCAACTAAACTTTGCACAATGATGACCAGCCTTCTTCATTGCTTTTGCTCTCTCATCAGCTCTTTCCTGCAATTTCCGAATCCGAGGTGCCAATCCGCAAACGAAATCCTGCGCTTCTCTTCCGTCACTGCTCAACCCGCCTTCAATTTTCTCTAATTTCCATCTCCCCACCAGAAACTCCAATATATCAGCGTAATCCTGTGCTGTGTACACACCGAGTCTCTGCGCTACAGCTGCGAAATGTTCGAAAAGTTTAGGATCTTGGCCGTCGTACATCAAATGTGCTGGCATTGTGATCTTTTTTCTCATCATGTCAGCTATGGCTAGCATTGCTCCGTTTGGATCAAGTTCTAATAGCTTTTCGACGATTTTTGAGTAGGCATTCTCATGTCGTTTTTCGTCAGCTGCAATTGTACCGCATATGCGCGCAAGTATCTGATCGCCTCCTTCTTTCGCCATACGCGCAGTGTTGCCGTGTGATATGAATGTTGCACGCTCCTGAAATGATGTGTAGACATATCCCAAATATGGATTGTTTTCAGTCCCTGGATCCTGCATTTCAAGGGCATTCATTCATTAGCAATTGACAACTTTTGTGGTACCAATTGACAAAAAATTTCACATATAGGAAACTCACCATGCCGGCGCCGATGAGGTACTGCACGGTACGTTCAATCTTATGCATATCGACTCGGCCTGACAAATACAAATACGTTTTCAGCAAATCACCATGCCGATTTTCTTCTGCAGTCCAAGCTCTAGTCCACACAGCCCATGGTCCTGCACTTGCACCAGTCTCATCTTTAACCCCATCAAGTGTATTTATCATGGTTTGATAAGTCGGCAATGCATCTTCCGTAATCATATCTCCGACCAATACCACAAAGTAATCATCAGGCAATTCGTCCGTCCGGGCACGTAATGCCCGTACTTCCTCGAAAAATGCATCGGTACGGTCCGTCGGGTCAGGTAAGAAATCAGATGGTTGCCAACATTGCTCTACCGGCTTCAGAAACGGTAAGATTGATGTTTTTGCCCATCCTTCTAGTGATTTGAACACCTCAACTTTTTCTGGTGGCATTGAGTGAGTAACCGGTGGTGGCCGGACTGGCGCTGAAACTGCCATGGCAGAGATTGCATTTTGCCGGAATTTGATTCTTTGTGTCGGATTACGGCCTTGAATTTGTAATGAGGCTATGTTTTGTGAAAATGGAGTGATGAGTGTGGATTGCATGATTTAAGACTCCTAATACTTCTCAAAAGCTGCTGCTTAATTAGAGTGATAATGGAGAAATCAACAGGATTCGGGTTATTTTTATACCGTGGTAGATTTCCAAAATGACTAAATTAACCTTATTGTTTTGTAGGAAATGGTGGTCAGGTGAGGGGCAATTCAAGGAATTTGGAGCAAGTAAGAAACCAGGGGTGCAGTGGTTTTGGGATTAGAGGGAGAGAACCAAGTATTTAGGAAGTGGGAAGTTTCAAATTACCGTGGGTTTTTCACTACCAGCCAGAGCATAAATGGTGGTTTGGAATTTTCTATTGAGTGGGTGTACTTTGTTAGTATCGAATCTTCGGCTGTGTACCACCGTGTGTTGGTTTTTCTTTGTTAAATACAGTGTCAGTGACATCACTGAGTGTTGACAGCGTGGCAAATTTTTAATCCACCTGGGAGCTACCAAAGAAAAAAAAGAACTACAGTACTTTTTAGAATGTCTTGAGTAGGCCTGATTTTTTTGTACAAGTTTTTTGTACAAGCGTTTAACACTATTAAAATGATTTTCCGTATGCACAGGGGAGTCGGTGTCAATGTAGTACGGAAGGAACCGGTGACGATATCTGATCTCGAAACTTGCCTGCATCAGATTCTTTATATATTAAAAAAAAAAAAAATTTATCGATATAAAAAAATATTACAAAAGTAATTTACAGGATATATTGATAACTTAGATATGTGGGAACAGTATCATTCAGAAGTTGTTACAGAAACATCCCATCTATTTGGATACACATCCAGAAGTAACTTTTTGACTTCTAGAAGTCAAAAAGCAAGAAGTCAGTTTGTGTGTAGAATTTCAGAATGACTTCCAGAAGCAAAAAAAAGTCGATTTTTTGTGAAGCAAAAAATCTATACTTCTGACTTCTGCTTCTGGAGAAGTACTTATGCATCCAAACAGGCTATAAATGTAAATTTCGTTGCTTTCAGGAGAAAGAAAAAAATAAATAAATCCGAAACCTTAAAATACTGCTACAAAGTTTGTGAAGTTGGGCCGTAGAAACAGATCATGCTGTGAAATTTCGTGTCTTCAACATTGAACTTGGCCCAAACAGCTTTGCATCATCTTGGAACAAACATTGGGAGTGGCCGGATGGGACTATGCTGTTAACGTTTGCAAGTTTTTGACTAGTTGCCTCCAATTGCTCACACAATACATCACGAACACGATGGCACATACTTAATAATCACACTATCTGTCCTAGCAGAATCGCCGTCGACAACTTCCTTCAATGGTGTGCAGTTTGAGCAAATTATATATGTTCACAAAAGAGGATGGTATTCCCCCCTGATTGGTTGCTGGTAACGATGCAGAACCAGAAGAAACAACCATTCTAATGAAGCAAAATATTCTAAGTGCCTTTGCCTTGAAAGAAACAGTAAAAAGGCAAAACTAAATATTGACGGAGAGAAGTCACTTCAGGAGAGATGCTCAAGATGTACTCTAATAATAATATTCGGAACTCAATCTAGAATGTTAGATGAATGCAAATCTGTAACTTACTGAGTTCCTAAGCATATATCAGTACAACTAATAACAAGAAATTATGGAATTAACAATACTAAGAACCTAAATACAGCTTTTGCAGACATACAGTTTGGTACTGGCAGGCGTGAAATAGGTGTGCATCAGCTATTTAAACGTGCACTAATCCTCGCAGACAAAGATAGTGAAATCCTTGCTGCCAACAGAAACATTATTTGTTCTAATTCCTAGTACTGTATGGTGCAAGGAGCCTATCTATAATAGAGCCTTGTTGTGGAGACGGATATGTAGCATAATTAAAAGATGGAAAATTGACTTAATCACAGATAATAAAGCAGTATAAATACATAAATCATGCTGGTTGTTGCAGAGAATGAAATGTTTTAACTTGCATATAATCATGTAAAACAGAGTTGCGCCATACTGCCATCTTGGATGAGGATACTGCCTAGCAACAACATATAAATCATTTTGCTACTGAATAAGGTGTGGAACTGTCGATGGTATAGTATGCCTCTAAGTTCTAACCTTACTTTACTGTAAAACTTCATCACCAGAGATAAAATAATTACAAAATACACAAGGTATCACGCTTAAATTTATTTATTTTTTTTGATTGGTTCACGCTTAAATAAGTTAAATTTATTAAAAGTAGACAGTGAAAGAGAAGCACAACTATCCAAGAAAGACAGCTAAACTCCAATGTGGAAACTCAAAAATAAAGTCGTAATACATGAAATAGCAATAAGGTAAGACCCAACATTCACAGCAATAGTTACCAGATTAAATGTAGGTACGTGCAGATAGATTCCCTGCTACTGCTGCGCACGCACTTGATTGAATCCTTCCATTTCCTTTTCGGATTGGGATTTGTATTCTTCAACTATCTATCTTGGTATGTCAGCTGTTTCCATTATGTTTGTATTTTCTTCTCCTAATGCTTTTAGTGAAACCAAGGTGTTCATATGCGGGATTGCTTGATGTATACATTTATCCTTGCCAAAATCCACAAGCAGTTTTGAAGATACAGAATTTAGGTCTTGAATTAGGACCTTTGTCTTTGAGCGACATAGAAGTGCACGCCTACAAGTAAGGCCAAGCCACTCAAGAGCATACGTGCTGCTTAGACTAAACTCTTCAGTCCATATGAATGGCCCATTTTCCTTCTCCTTCTTCAGTAGCAATACATCATAAGTATTGGAATCTCTATCAAAGTAAGTACCCGACAAAGAACCCCCTAAAACCCCAAGTTTATAATCCCAAGAGGTGGAAAAATCTGTAGGTACTTCCATAATCATTTCACAAGACAAAAGAAAAGCCAAAACTTTGCCATTCTTTAGCTGCCAACAAAGCCATTCAAGTTCATTGACAAGCACGCCACGTATAGAAACAAACGAATCCAGGCCTTTGTCGAATTTCCTCCCTACGTTCCTCCATCCCTTGCCTCTTCCAAGTGTGTACACCTCAACATGTACAGAATTGGGTTCTTTCAACAATTCATACATTCTCACAACCTTGTACTCTTTCGTCTTAGAAACATAACCGAATCCAGTCAACAATCGTTCGCCACGATCATCTGTTCTCTCAAATTCCGGTAGAAACACACATTCTCTTGTGATGGGATTACAGATATAAACAGGTTCATAGTTGACCCAGCCATTATCATGGACTCCATTTAGACAAACTAAACCATTACAGGAACCAACAACACTGTAATACATGAAGGGAGCAGGGTTTAGTTTCATTCTTGTAACTTTATGGCAGGGTTGTTCCACTGAAGATGAATTCTCATTATCATAAAATTCTAAATAATGAAATTGTCTATATGCATAGATTGGATTGTCATTCACAATAAGGAAAGCAAACTTACCACAAGAAGCACCAGCAGAATCAAGATCTTTGAGGCAACGATTCAGGTGAGATTGAGAAAACGATGGACGACTGATGACATTATTCCATGATTTGGAGACGAACTTGCAGTCCAGAATTGATTCAGCTGGCAAACGTGTTAAGATGTTGGATATTAAATTTAGAGAGAGCATTTTGAAGTTCCCCATTTGAAAACCCCCTATTGTAGATCTACTGATTACAACTTGGAAGAAGAGATGACAACTCCTTTAGTAGTAATAAGGGTTTTATGATGACTTTAGTAGTAAGGGTTTTATGATGAAATGGGATTTTGTTGTGGAGACGAGGAGCGACGGCTTCGAGAAATGCGAAGGTGATCTTTTTCCCTTCTTTTCAAGGACTGATTAGGGTCTAGGGGAAAAAACTTAATGGACATACTTAGGATCTAAAACTGAAAAAGCCCACTCGATTAAGACCGAGTGGATAGATCTTCGAATTAAGAGGTTGTTTGGATACCAAAAGAGTTTGTCCTTTTCCAGAATCAGAAGTCGAAAACGAAATGTTTTGCTTAACAAAAGGTTAACATTTTTACCTCTAAAAATCATTTTGAAATGAATAAGTCTAGATCTACCGGGGATGAAATCCCGTGGATTTCACACCCCCCTATTTTTCTCCTGGTGAGTCACAGGGGTTTCTCTCACTCGGTGATTCTACAGTGAAAAATTCACAGTGCGTCTAGCACAACCGTTTTGAAATTGTGTACCAAAACTAACTTCTAAATTTTTTACTTTTAAAAATAAAAAAATAGCTACTGGAATGGTATTCAACTAGGTTATAAATTTACTATTCCAAACCAAATGGATTTTACCCTTGTTGGACAATTGTGTATCATGATCACATATTTTCATTTATGATCCAAAAATGGAACTGTTCCCAAAGTATACTCACGTGACTCAGCTACACGAGAGAAAGCAATGATGTTCACCCTGCTGCTATAGGGGTCGCCCTCCCAAAAATGACAATTTTCCAATCAGGGTCCGGCAAACAACATAATTATGTTTTGAAACTGCGATTCATTCCGTCGTTTTATACGAGGCTTCTCTTAAATGTAGCCCACGTTTTTATTAATCATTACCCATATTATATATAACTCATAATATATTTTCAATTTATTAACCATAGCCCAAATCATAACCCAAAATATGTTTACTTAGTAGGGATTCATGCGTAATTAGAGAGTTAAATTAAAAATATAACCGGTCCAAATATATCAACGATTCACATACACTAACTGATTTATCGTCTTCTTCTTCCTCTAGTCATAAACCCTAGATTTTTCAAATTTTTTCAAAAATTAATCAAGCGGATCATCTCCGGGGTTTAATCAGTAAATCGTGGGGTGAATTGAAGCATAAAAGTTAGATGGTTTCTCAATCAAAAACAACCACAAAGAAAACTTATGAAAGACTACACCGAGATTTTCCTTGTACAGCTCTAACAGGATGAACTAATTAAACAAAATAAAAAGGAAGAATTTTTCCTTAACATACGGTTAACAAAAAGGAATAATTCTGTTTTCCAAATTTAAGCTTTCATTATTCAAAAGACAACGAGTACTCAATGTAATTATTTACTCTTGTTAACGATTCATCATGTGCTCCGTGAATCAGGCGATAACCGAGTCATTTTAGATCTCACTGATTCCTAATATTGGTATGTGATTTCTTGAAGTTCCTAATTGATCTTCAGTTAGGTCTCATCATCTCTATCAGATCTTGATGTTACTCATCTTTTAGATCTACAATCAATTTATTTCTCTCAAAGTCGGTTTTAAATCTTCTAGAGATGGCTATTGAGTGATTGAGAATTTCCTGGTTGTCGTGAGCTCCCCGAGCTAGTCTGCAATCGAGGACCAAGGTATGTATGATCATATCTTTCCTAATTAGTGCTAATCTTTCTGCTATGTGCAGGGGATTCATTTTCGGTTTCTTTTGTTATTACTATTGGTATTTTCATCTTCAAACCCACCTCCACTTTCAAGTCAACCACCCAATCCATCAAGCCCTGGTATAATAATTGTTGCAAAATTTAACCTGTTCATCTTACTGTTTATGCTACCGTCCAACAATGTGCAATTTTAAATCAAAAAATCCATACAAAACTCATGTTATTGTAGTTCCCATTATAACTGCTCTCAAACACTACTGGTGGTTAGTAAACCTTCTTATTTACGAGTTAATGAAAAAATTGGAAACAAATATAAATCAAAATAATATTGTAAAGGAAGAAAGCTCCACATCTACTATCAAAACAACATATGAGTACATAAACATGGGAATTATAACTACACCAATAATTTCACCAAGCTTCGGAGTTTATTTGAGACACAAAGAGCAGTGGGTTGGAGGAGATAGCTTGAGAAAAAGACTTGCTAGTTCAGAGCAGGGAGAGGAGCCCCCACGGAAGTCATTGAGGATTAGTAATAAAGATTCTTACAATGCAATTGATAAATTGATGAAGTGTGTAGTGCCTCAAAAAACAAAAGAAACATTCACTGAAAAGGAAAAATCTCAAATGGAAAATCAAGTCAAGAGGCTAGCTGGGATAGAAATGAGGAAAGTAACTACAAATGATGTTGTTAAGAAGAACTACCACTTTGTGAGAAACAAAATTAGATCAAAAGAGAAAGTTAGAAGACATACAGTGAATTCAGTCATAAATTACCTTAGCACGCATCAATTAGTAACGAACCTACCCCAAAGCCTAATTCCAAAAATTACCCCCAAATCTTACACATCAAACCTCTCCATCAAGACCAGTAGTAATGACATAAGGGACATGAAAGTGTCTGCTCACAAGAGAAGGGGTAAGGAAAAAGAGGAGAGATGGGTGAATACCTATGGAACTCCAAATGTCAAATCCAATGCAACTGCTCACAATGGGGAAGATAATTCTTCCAAGGATAACCAGGTCATCATAAATCCATCTCCCCTCTTGATATTTCAATCAAAGCTTGTTTTCTTTAATTTTTCGCATATTTTCATTGCCTATATATAAATAGACTAAACTATGTTGTAAGGTCATCTTTTGAGTGTAAAAACCACAATCTGTGTCAACGATACTTCAAAAAGTCTGTAGTTGGGGAAATTGAGTGTTACTTGAATACTTCTCATCAATACACCATAAAAATTCTCTACCCCCCAAACCAAAAACACTTCACCCAAGCATCTCATTTAAAATATCACCTCATATTGACTACTGATCCCCCCGTATTGATACACATTCATTCAACACCCCACTGCCCTCACCAATACCACAAAATGTCTCTAAACATTCTAGCCTGGAACTGCCAGGGACTATGAAAGACTGCTACCCAAACACATCTTCAAAATCTAATCAATGAGCACACCCCATATATTCTCTTCCTCCAAGAAACCAAAAATAAACAACCTTTCATCAAACCCATTCTCCTCAAACTAAAATACCAAAACATGATAATAGTAAACCCAACAGGTGTTATAAGGACCGCAAGTGGTTTAGGTCTAGCTTGGTCTAATAAGGTTGTTCTCACTGTTGTTAAAAATACAGATAGTCAGATAGATGCTATAGTCAATTGCAAGGTTAATAACAATGTATGGATGATCTCGGGAACTTACGGGTGCCCATATAGAATACGTAAGCACACTAGATGGGAGTACTTTAAGAATTTAGACCGCAACATTGAGGTGCCATGGTTGGTACTAGGAGACCTCAACTTCACTCTCTCTGGAGATGAAAAAAGAGGTGGCAACCCGGTAGAACAGTCTGAGAGTTTTTTCTTTCATAAATTGATAAATGATGCGGATCTCATGGACCTTGGATATGTGTGCACTTGGTCTAACAAAAGAGAAAAGAATGAGTTTGTAGAAGCTAGATTGGATAGAGCCCTGGCCAACCCTATATAGTTAAATCTCTATAACAGAGCCCTTGTGTATCACCTGACCCCAGTTAGATCCGACCATAGCCCAATTCTGATTAAAACCACACCATGCTAGAAAGATAGAGAAAAACCATTTAAGTTCTTTAGCATCTATATGGAGGAACCATCTTGCTTTCAAATCATTGAAGAATCCTGGTATATTGATCCCGGGGGATCCACAACTTTTGGAGTTATGACAAAAATCAAAAATGTTAAACACAAAATAAAAATCTAGAATAGGAAATACTTTGGAAAAATTCAACAAAACATCAAAAATCTAAACCAAGACCTCAATCATGCTAAAAATAATCTCAATCTCCAAGATAACAACCAAAGAGTTTTGGACATCAAAAAGGATCTGGAAAAATGGTATGACTATGAGGAAGCCTTCTAGAAAACCAAATCCATTGATAGCAACCTTCATCTAGGAGACAAAAATACTGGGTATTTCTACTCCACAACTACTTATAGGGATATAAAGCTTAGGATAGAAGCAATACAAAATAATGATAGCACTTGGTGCAATGAGCGACAGGGTATAGTAGATTATTTCCACAACTATTTTGCCTCCATGGCATCGTCCTCAAATCCTAATATCAGTGATCAGATCCTCAATCTCATCCCAAATTGTCTAAGTGAGATTGTCAATGCCAAACTAATGGCATCTCCATCGGAACTTGAGATTAAACTCGTAGTTTTTTATATTCATCCCAATAAATCTCCAGGACCTGATGGCTTTCCTGCAATCTTCTACCAGAAGAATTGGTTCCTCCTCAAAGAAGAGGTTACAAAAATGGTCCAAGTTTTTTTCACCACAAAACACATCATAAAGGAATTCAACTCTACTTTCATTACCTTGATCCCCAAGATTGAATCCCCCACAACTCCCAAGGACTTCAGGCCAATTTTGCTTTGCAACACCATTTACAAAATCATCTCCAAACTCTTAGCTGGGAGGATAAAGCCTTTCCTTGATAAGCTCATCTCCCCATTCCAATCATCTTTCGTCCCAGGAAGACATATAGCGGATAACATTGTCATAGCCCACGAGATTATTCATACTATGAGATCGGAAAGGAAAAAACAAAAGAGAAAAGGTATCATGGGTTTAAAAATTGATATGTCAAAATCTTTTGACAGGGTCGAATTGAAATTCCTAGTGCAAATAATGGAGAAAATGGGATTTTGCAAAAACTGGATAGACCTCATTTACCAATGCATAAGAACCTCCACAAGTGCGGTCCTGGTTAATGGTTCTCGAACGAGGTTCTTCAAACCCACAAGGGGTCTTAGACAAGGGGACCCGCTTTTACCATATATGTTCATTATTTATGTGGAAGCTCTTTCTAGAGTATTATTAGAGGCGGGAGAAAGAAATATAATCAGCGCGGTAAAATTCGGCAAAGAATCTCCCTCTATCTTTCACCTCTTGTTTGAGGATAATTGTCTAATACATCTTCTCGATCTTTTCAACATGGGCTCGGGCCAACAAATAAACTATAACAAATCCAGAGCTTTCTTTAGTAACTTTATTTCCAATAGAGAAATACGGGAAATTCTTGATATCCTAAAAGTGGGCAGACTTAGGCTAGAAGACAAGTATTTAGGATTCCCCCTATTTACTCATCAATCCAAGATAAATGTTTCGAACCCATTCTAGAAAAGCTTAAGATATGACTAAAAGGATGGAGCAGCAAACTTATATCCCCAGCAGGAAGAGGAGTCTGCATTAAATATGTGGTATATACCATGGCAACATACCAAATATCGTGATTTGTTATCCCGAAAAAATTTACAAAAAAAATGGATTCCCTAAATAGATCTTTCTGGTGGGGTCACTCGGCGAAAAGTAATAGAGGTTGGTGCCCTAAAGCGTGGGACTCAATATGTACACTAACAGAAAAATGGAGGATTAGGTTTCAAATAATCTGAAAAATTTAACATAGCCATGATCACAAAAACTGCTTGGAGAATGATACATAAACCAAATTCCCTTGCCTCAAGAGTTCTAAAATCCAAATACTTTTGAAACAGCTCCCCTCTTAGTCTGCAAAAACCAAAGCACAATTGTTCATGGTTCTGGAAAGGACTGTGGAAAGGAATTCAAATCATTCAAGACGAAGCAACATGGCAAATAGGAAATGGAAAGGACATTGAACTCTGGGTGCATAACTGGATTGTCTTAAATTATCCCAACCTTATCATAAGAAGTGACATAAAACCAACAATAACAAACACCTTGAGAAAGGTTAGTGATGTCCTGACTCATGATGCAAATGAATGGAATGAAAATTTCCTTTGTCAAGTCCTGCCTCAAAACGTTGTTCAAAACATAATTGGCATTGACCTCAATCTGAACCCAGCCAATCGTGATACTCTAATCCGGCCTCACAGAGAGAAAGGCAACCTGTCTTCCAAAACTGTATATGATTATTTTATTAAGAAACAATTGATGCAAAATGGCCAATCATCTCTACCACCACATAACCCAATATGGAGAAAAATCTGGTCTTTATATGTGCTACCGCGTATAAGAGTATTTGTATGGAAATGCTACTGCGGTATTTTACCGGTTAGTAGCAAACTGTGGAGATGGATAACTACAATAGATACTACATGCACCATGTGTGATTCCTCCACCGTAGAAACAGATGAACATACCCTCCTTCAGTGCCCATATAGTAGAGTTGTCTGGTTTGGGGTCCAATGTAGAGTTACCCACCATAATATTATTCAAAATTGGGTTGAGTCCTAGATCAATAACATTGATCCTAGTCCAGTCAATGGAGTCCATATGAATCAATTGTAAGCTCTTACATCATGGAATATTTGGAAAGCTAGGTTCCTTAGATGTTTTCAAAAGAAGCAACAATCACCTACGGTAACTGTAAATATGATAAAGAATCATATCACCACCAGAAACAACAACCATATAGAAATGAATTACAACAGAAAACCCAATATGGAACAACTTCATCAGTTACAAACCATGACCCCACAACAAAAACTAACTATGCTCTGCTACAACTGCGGGCAAGATTACTATCACACTATTACTGTCATTAATATCTTAATAGATGAGCAAGGAACAATTAAAGAACGATGGGCCTTCCACAAGGAAGTGATCTCCTTACAAGACAACACAGCGATCGGGGTTGTTGAATCAATGGACGACGAGAAGATGATAAAGAAATTGAAGATGAAATGGAAGGTTCCCCAACAAACCACCCATGTTGCTATGCTTGAAGATAATGTAGAATTACTTAGTTATTTTAGACAGTTTAATTTTAATCCCCTAAGGCAAGGTTAGAAAACAAAACTAGTAACCATGACCAAGTCATGTGATCCATCCTATGAAGATGGTAGTAATTTCTTTTCTATGTTGAATTGTAATATGTCAGTAACAAACAATACCTCTCAGAATGTGAGGATCTAGTTTCCTTTAAATAGATATTGTTTCAAGAAGAAAAAAATGTAATTATTTAATAGAGACTACGTACAAACAAGTTTCATCACTTCATCAACATATATCTTGTTGTAATCTAGCATTTTCCATGAATATAATGAATTACAAAATAAATGGACTTTAATAACTGAACACACAAATTTCGCCAAAGTTTGACACAATATAGACGAAATATGCCCTACGCCAAAAATGTCGGCTCTGGAAGAAAGTGCCAAAGAAGTATCATGTGTTCTTGATTAATTCTTATTTTTTTCTTTATTTTGATGCAAAGTGCTTGATTAATTCTCCTTGGTCATAAATATTTTGTTCTCATACTCCAATCGATGATATTTGAATATAATGAATTACAAAATAAATGGACTTTAATAACTGAACACACAAATTTCGCCAAAGTTTGACACAATATAGACGAAATATGCCCTACGCCAAAAATGTCAGCTCTGGAAGAAAGTGCCAAAGAAGTATCATGTGTTCTTGATTAATTCTCCTTGGTCATAAATATTTTGTTCTCATACTCCAATCGATGATATTTGGCGCTACTCTAATCGATATTGCGATTCTTTCCACTGATACTAATGAGGCGTAAACAAGAGAGCTTGCACCCTTCATCAGAAGTTTTAAGATCGACAACATAGATGTCAAAAATTGTATTCCTTTTTATGGTAACCGAGTCACCGTAGACCGTCGATAATTTATTTTTAATGGTTATGGAGTAACCGCTTTATCAACTCACTGTCTCACTTAATTAGCGACTCATTAACCAAGTTTATGGGCCATCAATAATAATAGGAAAGGTCAAACTTAAAACTATAGTCAAACTGTTCTGACCAAAATCAAATGGGTTATGATTAATAAAAGGGTGAGCTATATTTAAGAGAAGCCTTATACAATTCCTTATTTATGAATATGAATAGATCCATTGTATATTCATTTATTTCGGTTAGAAATTAGTGCTCTGTCTAGATCTAATAAAAGTAGGTAACGAAAAGAATAAATCTAAAAACGAATCCTAGAGACGTAATAATTTTGTTTGGTTAGTGTAAGATCTAAAATAACCGGAGAATAAATTTAGATTCATCGATAAGCAACCATATCATCTGCATCAAGCATACCGTCTCTCTAACTCATCTATGTAGTTGAGCTCCGATTGGACCTTTTCATTTGGGGAAATATTCATATCCTGAAGTTAGCCAGGTCAATGATTGATGTTAAATGTCTCCAACGATTATAGGAATACAGTGACTTTGTAGCATAAATCAAGTTATTCAGACCTTTGAAGTGGTGGAAATGTTGTCTTGCCAAGGTCTTGGAGTAGACCATATGGCTCATGATTCAATGACATATATTTAGCTATTGAGCCTCAAAGTATCTGTTTTTATTTGATCACAACGTCAAAAAGATCGTACGGATTTTCCCTAAAAGATGCTTGAACATTTATTGCACCTCGTGGGTACGAAATATGCTATGTACCACATTTGGATTGTGACTTCATTTGTTTCTTAACTTGTATCAATTGTATTATTTTGGGATACGTAGTTCTCTAAAAGAAAATCTGAACCTTCAAAAACAATTTGGCACATGCGTTTTTCACCGGTCACATCCCTCTTTCATTAGCGAAAAATACATTCTCTTACCAATTTTCCTATTTGTAAATTGTAGATGCATTTTACTACAAACTACATCCAAAGGATAGAAACGCGCTACTCATCTAAAATGAAAGTAAACACTCCACAATGAACACAAGATATACGTGGTTCGGTATGATTACCTACGTCCACGGGGGTGAAAGAATGAATCTTATTACTTCGAAGTGTTACAAGGGTGTTTCTCTTAGTTGGATTTCCTTACAAGGTGAACTTACTACTCACTTACTTCTTCTTAGTGTTCACTCGAGTTTATCTCTTTCTCTCTCTCAAAATTACAACCTACTTTCTTGAATATAAGTTCCTCTATTTATAGGAGAAGTTCTATATAGCCAAATTAAGGTGTTGGTCATATTACATATATTCAGCAGTTCTATGATCGGTTCGAATCACGTCGTATCATGTGGCCGATGTATCCTGACTCCTCGCCTATCCTTCGTACGGGCCGATCTCTTCAGGTGCTTTATTAACACGATGTCGCCTATCTTGATCGTCTCCCTTACGGTTATCCGATGTGACCCGTCCCTTCTTATCCGTTTGACCATAGCTCCTCGTTTGACCCGCCATGCCTTATCTTGTCATCTTTATCAGAAGTCTGGGTCAAGTCTTGTCCGACATCATTACGCCCGATCCACGTGGCTCCTTAAGTCTCGCGCCCGTTAATCTTCGCTCTATACTTCGCGTCTCTTCGTATTTGGGTACACCAGGCCTAGGATGTTGCCACCTGGATCTGTGGATAGTTTACACCTACATTTATGCCCCTTCTTTCGCTCATGTAGCAGACACGAGTGGAAGAAAGTCGTTTCAACCGCCACGTCCTCATCCATGCCGCAGATCCCGCCATGCAGCGTCCCACTATCTCCACTTTATTACCAGTAACCGTTGGCATCGGTTACAACTTATCCTCCTTAAATGGCTCGCTCCTTTTTTATTTTTCTTCTTCTTCACCACTTCTCTCTCAGTCTTCCGCCATTGCAATCTCTTCTTCAAGATTTCTTCATTACTTTGCGCTTAAAAAACCCTAGCTTTCTTGTTTTTCTTCCTTTATCTCTCCCTCACCGATTGTTACAGTAACTGTTATCGCCTCATCTCTTTTTGTTGAAAACCGAGCTTTGCATTATCTCCATTAATGGCTTATTCTCCTTCCATGACCGAGAAAAGGTCTGTTGACGACGTTTTTTCCGAGTTTGATGCTTCTTCCCTTGCTTCTCTATTTTTGCTTGAAATCCCTTCTAGGTATGATGATCGCGCGATAAAATCTATTTTTGCTGATAGCTCTTCTTCTATTTCGTGCAGGTCCGAGAAAAGGGTGAAAGATCTCTCTGATAAAGAGTTTGTTGAGCAGTTGAAGGATAAGTACGATCTTCATAATTACGAAGTGACCCTTCTCTCGGGCCGAAATGGTACCTTGAAGAAGACCGACATGAAGAGGCACGAGCAATTGGCTGATTGTGTGGTCATTACCTTGGGTCAACTGGAGCTAGGCCTTCGTCTTCCCCTGTACAACCCTAATATCCCTTTTTATTACGAAATCCTTTCTCAGATCAAGCCTTCTCGTGCTTTGGATCAATGGACTGGTAATACTTTCTGAATTATGAACGAGTGGAGGGATCGCCGCGATGGTCACGGTTATGTTTCCGAGTGGTCGACCTACAATCCCGAGGACTCTCCCGAGTATACCGTTTCCAATTTCCTCGTCAACTATCGATCTGGTACTTCAACCCTGGGAGAGCTTGCCGGTTTTGCTTCTAGTCTTCATCGGGTCAAAACTATGCCCGAGGGTGTTGAAAGGATGATGCTGGATGTCGATCCTATCGGCCAACCATGCAACATGCGACCCCGCCATTCTAATGATCTGATTTATCCCCGAGTTCCACTTCTTGTCCGAGGTCCGATTCTTCATGGTGACTTCCCGTCGCCCACTTTTCCTGCCGAGCCCTATTCTTTCTGGGTGGTTAATGATGACAAGGCTGATAAGGTATGCGCTTTTCTTGATTTTTATTTTGTTAGCTTCGGACGTCAGTTAGTCATTTGTTGTTGTTTGAAAATCTCAGGTCGGTTCCACCAAGACTGTCGGATCTAGGAAAAGAGGTGCCGGCACAAGGGTTGAGGAAGACCAGGGGAAGGTAACAAACACAATGATTTTCTTATAAGTACATGTACTTGCCCCTATTTTTTGCCTTCACATGTTATGACGAGACACCTTGTGCAGAAACACCCTAGGCACGATGATGATGATGCAGGAGATGTTGACCCCAATGCTCTTAGGCGTAATCCCGCCCGAGGTAAGCACGTTTCTAAGCCACCGCCGAAAAGGGTCCCGATTGTTGAACTTTCCGATGAAGATGAGTTATTTGATGAGGATGTCTTGGGTGACAAAGACGGTGAGCCGAGCATGGGCGATTAGTAGAAGCCCGTGGAGACGCCCGACGTAGAGAAGGTTGTTACTGGCGTACCGTCAGAGCTTCCTTGTGTACCCCGGATTACTGAAGGATCATCTTCTAGTGCTGAAACTTCCTTTACTGTCTTTGGCCCGATCATGAACTCCTTGGGTGCGCTTACTTCCTCCGACTTTGGGAAGTATACTGATGAGGAGATGTTGAATGATGTACCCCGTTATGGTGACATCGCCCTGACACTTGACACTGTGGTGAGCAATTTTTTCTTATTGCTTCGGTTGTGATGATGCCCCGCTTCTGGTTTCTGTTCTGAGTGTCGCTTACGATGTAAATTTGTTTACTTGTGTTAGATTATGAACCGAGTACGCTTAGATGCCGCCAATCGCCTCCGAGACAAGCAGTTGATAGAGTCTCTCCAACTTCAACTTCAGAATGAAAAGAGTCGCGCGAGTGAGATGGAGATCAAACTTGCCGATGCTCAAGGTATATTATCATTCTTAACTTGTGTTGATTGAATTTATCGTGCCAATATCCTGAGTCGGGTATCCTTCTTCTTAGCCGAGATATCTAGTATAGGTATAGACGCTACTTCGGAGTTTAGGATTATGAATAAAAAATGGGATATTGAGAAGGATTTAGTAGAGAATCTTCGTCAGTGAATAGCAAACAAAGATGGTAAGATCGACCGTCAAACTGAGGATATTGCAAGGCTGGAGGACGAGCTAGAATGACATCGTCGATTTGAGTATGATCCGCCAGAGATGGATAGTTTGCGGGCTCACTTGGGATCTTCTCAACGTTTTGCTGATGAAAAAGATGCTCTAGCCACGAGTTTGGAGCAAAAGGTAGACGCTCTTCAATTGCAGAATCGAGACCTTCATGAGGACCGCCGACGAATATTGAGGGATAAAGATGTGGTGGAGCGAGCTAATAACGACTTGCTGGGCCGAGTGAGTGAATTCGATAAAGTTAGGGGCGATTTAGAGTGGAGTAGATCGCAGCTTGCAGTGCTTCAGGTGTCGCGTAAACGTTTAATAGACAATTGGAACGAGCATAAGAAGTACTGTCCAAGTAACGAGTTCAACGAGCAATGCTACAACGAGCTAACCACGAAATTGTCTAAGGCCGAGGATGAGTTGTCCAAATCCGTAGAGTCACTTAAATCCGTGTTACCAGCTCTATCAGGTCTTATGAGCGACATGTTGAAGCGGTTCCTTAGACTTAGACTATGCCCCAATAAACCATGATGTATAATCCGCATTTGTTACGTTTTTGCAGGCGAGCAGCAACGCTCTCACGAATTGGATCTGGAATTCCGACGATTGAAGCAGGTCGAGGTCGATCTGGGTTCTAAGCTGGCCGACGCCGAGGAAAACTCCTCTCAGATTACCCAACATCTCGAGGAAGAGCGTGTCGCCCATGCAGAGGAAATAGACGAGAAGGTTCAGTCGGGAATTATGGCATGGGTGGAAAAAAAGCGGCTCCAGGTCGCGCAGAAGAAGGCCAGTACTGCCCCTCCCAAGGCTTAAACCTTCTTTTTGTAGTGTTGCGCCACTATGTTTCCCCTTTCATCGGGTTGTAAATCGCTTTAAACACTTCTCCCCGTTTTATTTCCGATACATTGCTTGTTTATTTTTAATGGGGGTGCTGCGTCGCCGATGTTGTTTGTTATATTTTCGTTAAACTCTTCTTCTCGCCCGGTTGTATGACATTTTCCGTATGTTCTTATTAGACACACGACACAATCGAGTTAACTTTTGTTTCACATGTTATTCATGCAATCATTGTTCAAGTAAGTTAGTATTCTAACCATTTCTGTCGAACACACCCAACAAGGAGGGTCATCGGGCCCTATGCCATGTCCTGATTGGGGTATCTCATCACTATCTCTTTGGATTCAGTGGAAGGGTAACATTCATCCTAGTTCTAGGCTCGATACTCCCGATCGGTTATCGACCAACCAATCTCGGGCAAGTGGACACGCCCACTTGCGATGGTGGTAACCTTTCAGATGTAAGTAGGACACCTAGCTGAGTAGACCTCGCGTCTAAAAAACCTTTGGAACTGGTTTCCAACCACCAGAACCCTTAGGCTACCTCAATACTTGCACACTACCACTTCCCCGAGTTCGAATATCCAGGCGACTGTAAGGCACCTCGGAACTTCCACACTGGAGTTTCCCCGAGTACGAATGCCCATTCGAGTGTAAATCACCTCGGCACTTCCACACTGGCTTTGCCCCGAGTACGAATGACCATTCGAGTGTAAGTCACCTCGAAACTTCCACACTGGCATTTCCCCGAGTATGAATGACCATTAGTCGCTCATGCCCTATCCCATACCCCTCACGGTTTCACAAAGATAGAAGACACTATTGGTTACCGTTTTTCCGCATTGCTCGTCAAGGATGGTAGAGTTTCAGGAATCAGATGTTCCATGGTTTGAGCTCTCTTGTTCCGTCGAGTCGCAGTAGTCGATATGATCCCTCGCCCGCCTTAGATTCGATTATATATGGCCCGCCCCACTTTGGTGCTAGTTTTCCGCCTTTTTTGTCGCGCTCCCATTCAACTAGAAATTTCAACACCTGCTGCCCGGGATTAAATTCTCTTGGTCGAACGCGCTTGTTGTATTCCCGTTGTAACCTCCTTTGATAATTTTCCATTTTTTGTAACGCCATTTCTCTTGTTTCTTCCAAGTCGTCGAGTTTAGCCAAGATTAGATCGGATGACACGTTTCGCCTCCAAGCTTCTGTCCTTTTGGTAGGGATCATGCCTTCTGTTGGTAGGATTGCCTCGGTTCCGTAGGTAAGCATGAATGGAGAGAATCCCGTAGCTTCTCATCGTGTGGTTCTGTATGCCCATAGGACATTATATAGCTCCTCACACCAATTGCCATATTCCCCATCTAGTTTTTTCTTCATGTTATCGGCGATAGTCTTGTTGGTGATCTCGGCCTGCCCATTACACTGGCGGTAAATCGGGGTAGCTTTGCTCTTCCTGATATTGTAAGTGTTGAACAGAAGATCAATGTTTTCGCCTTGAAGTTGTTTCCCATTGTCAGATACGATGGCCGCTGGGACCCCAAAACGGCAGATGATATGTTCCCAAATAAATTTAAAGACATCTTTGTCCCGAATGTGCCTTAGCGGTGTCGCCTCTACCCATTTGGTAAAGTAATCAGTGGCCACGATCAAATACTTCCTTTTCCTTGTTCCCACATGTAATGGTCCGACAATGGCAACGCTCCACTTTGCAAATGGCCACGGGCTTAAAATTGGGTTTAAAGGCACTCCTGGAGCATGAATTTTCTTCCCAAAACGCTGGCATTCTTCACAAGCTTTCGCCATATGCTTTGCATCATCGTTTACATCCAAAAGTAGCCCATTGTTTTTGCCTTAACCGACAAGCTTCTGCCCAAGCTATGGTTTCCAGCCGCCCCATAATGTAGCTCGTGTAGGATTATATGGCCCTCTTCTTTACTCAAACATCGCAGGAGTGGCCCTAGGTAGGATTTGCGATATAAGATCCCTTCTCTTAACTCGTAGGCGCACGACTTGCTTTTGATTTTTTTTTATCTCGGGCCGACCCTTGGGTAGCTCGCCTGTCTTCAGGTATCAATGTATCAGTTTTCTCCAGTCGCCTTCTTTGTATCTCTCGGCTGTGTTAATGGCCACATAGATTCGTACTTCGGGTGTTTCTGGGATGGACGGCATAAGAAGCCTCATAACACGTATGCCCTCAATACTCGGGTCTACTAACTATGAGGAGATGTACGATAGAGCGTCTGAGTGTCTGTTATCTTTTCGACAAATGTGGTAGAATCTTATGTTGGGTATTTGCTTGATGTAAAATTGGGCGAGCTCCCAGTACTTTTGCAGAACAGGATCGTGCGTAGCATATTGGCCCGTAATCTGTCGGATCACTAATTATGAGTCACTAGTCAAGCGGACTTCTTGTAGTCCCATCTCCACAATTATTCGCAAGGCATGGATCACCGCTTCATACTCAGTGACGTTGTTTGTTGCCTTTAACTCTAATCTGAATGAATGCACGATCTTCCTCCCTTTAGGTGTGGTGAATACTAGCCCGAGGCCCGATCCTTCTTTGTTCGCTGCCCCATCGACAAATACCTCCCATCGTGTTGGACTGTTAGCGGCTAGTAGGTCCGCTGCATCGTGTTGGACTGTTAGCGGCTAGTAGCTCCTCTTGTTCTTCTATCATCCCCGGTACATCCTCTACATCGTCCTCATCACTGAGGGGGAAATCTTCCAAGAAGTCGGCCACTACCTGCCCTTTGATCGCGGTTCTTGTCCCATATACCACGTCATATTGTTTGATTATGGCTCCCCATTTGGAGATCCTCCCTGATCTCCCTGCGCTATCCAAGACTGATTCGATAGGTGATTTGGTGAGCACTCGTATTCGATGAGTTTGAAAATACGTTCGGAGCTTTGAGGCGGCAAAGGATAGCGCGAGCACCATCTGTTCCATTCTCGTATAGTTTCTCTCGGCCGGACTTAGTGTTTTACTAGTGAAATATACTGGCTTCTCCATACTTCCCTCCGATTTCACTAATACTGCGCTAATGGCATGGGGTGTCGCTCCCAAATACAGGGTGAGGATTTCTGATGGCTCGGGCCTCTGAAGGACCGGGAGACTAGCTAGGTGTAGTTTAATCTTTTGAAAGGCCTCCTCACTGGCATCCGTCCACTGAAATTTTTCTCCTTTCTTCAAAATGTTTTAAAAAGCCTTGCATTTGTCAGATGATCGCGATACAAATCGCCCCAATGCCGCTATGCAACCGTTTAACTTCTGCACATCTTTCACTTTCGCGGGAGATGGCATTTCAAGGACTTCCCGAACCTTCTCAGGATCCGCTTCTATTCCCCTAGGGGTGATGATATACCCCAAGAATTTCCCTGACGTAACCCAAAAGTCGCACTTGGCGGGGTTAATTTTCATCTTGTGCTTCCTCATTGTTTGAAAGATCTCTCGAAGGTATCGGACATGGTTTTTAGCCCGGCGACTCTTAACTAACATGTCGTCCACGTAAACCTCTATGGTATCGTGAATCTTGTCTTCAAACATGTCGCCTACCAATCTCTGATATGTAGCCCCCGCATTTTTAAGTCCGAATGGCATCTTGGTGTAACAATACAATCCTCTTGGCGTGAAGAAGGAGGTATGTTCCTGGTCCTCGTGCGCCAACGGTATTTGGTTGTATCCCATGTATCCATCCATTAAGGTCATCGCTTCATATTCGACTATCAATTATACTAGATGATCTATACTGGGGAGTGGGAAATTGTCCTTCGGGCAGGCCTTGTTAAAGTCGCTGAAATAAATACATATTATGACCCCTCCTTTCTTTTTTGGAACCACGACCATGTTGGATATCCACTGTGGGTAGTGAGATTTCCTCATTATTCCGGATTCCTGTAACTTCTTCAGCTCGACCTCGACTGCCACTTGTAATTATGGCGCGATACGCCTCATTTTTTGTCTAACCGGCTTAAACCTTGGATCAATCTTTAAGTGGTGACAACAAACCTTCAGGTCAATACCCTCCAAATTGCGCACTTCCCAGGCGAATGCATCCAAGTTTTCTTTTAATAACATCGTGAGTTGAGTTGCTTGCTCGTCCGATAGTAATGCTCCGATCCTTACAACCCTGGGTTCTTCTATCGTTCCCAAGTTTACTTCCCGGGTTGGCTCAACTGTCGAGAAGTTTGATTTGGTCTCCCGGGATGGGGACGCTTCCTTTAATTGCTATAAAGGGTATTGTTCTTGAGTCTCATATGCCAGGACCACTTGTGAAATCACCTCTTCCAATTCTCTTGCCGTTCGAACTTCCTTTGCTTTGTTCTTCTCTTGCCTTTGCCAAGCTCTCCGTTCTTCATTAATTTCTACATCGACTTTCATGCACTGTCGTGCCGCCTGGGAGTCGCCTACAACTTCTGCTATTCCCTTGCAAGTTGGGAACCTTAACCTCTGATGGTATGCCGACGTTGCTCCCTTAATACCCGCGATCCAGGGACACCCGATAATTGCCTCATAAGGTGAGGCGACGTCCATCACACAAAAGGTGGTTAGCGTGTCGAGATATCCGCCACCATCTAAAACTCTCAAAGTTACTTCGCCCTTTGGGATGGTTACTGTGCCGTTAAAGCCGTAGATGCGATATGTTGAGGGGACGAGCATGTCGTCCGAGAGTTTCATTCTTCTGAACGTATCGTAAAACAGTACCTCAACTGAGCTTCCGCTATCCAAGAGAATCCTTCTTACTCCCCACTTCTCGATCAATAATGTGATGACCAGTGGATCACTGTGTGCCTGTCCGTTTACTGGGACATCCTTAACCGAGAACGAAATGGGTATCATCATCCAAGGTTCCATAGGTGATGAGTGCCAAATATTGTATATTCATACACCTTTTCATTGGCACTTAACTCATCTTTCGCGCTTCAAAGTCATATATTATCCCAAATTATGCATTCTTACCATCTTCAAGAATAAATATTTGTATTAATTAATTTTGTGTTTTTAAGTACTAAATAAAGCTTGGAAGAATTGAGAAGACAAAAGAGAAGAAAGTTGGAAGCGTTGCAACCCGCTCGCGCATCAGTGGCAACCTGTTTACAAATTCATGGGATTAAACAACCCATGATCCAAAACCCAAGACCCAAATCCATTTCCACCTCACCCCCATTGGATTCTTTCCAAAACATCCACCTCACCCCCATTGTATTCTTTCCAAAACATCCACCTCACCCCCATTGTATTCCATTCTATCCATCAATTAAGAAAACATGTTTTGTTTAATTGTTGAGTGGTTGCTACAGTGAAATTCGGATCCCAAGTGTGAGAGAATTTTTGTGTATAAATAGAGAGGGTTGTTGTGTTGAAAACTCATCCAAGAATAGCTTGTTCATGTTAGTTTATCAAATTTCAATTTTGTTGTAATGTTCTTCATGTTCTAATTTCATTTACTAGGGTTTAGATGAAGCCCTAATCTCATTGGTATGTATTCATATCTTGTATCTTGTTCTTGAAAGTTTAGAATTGTTTAAAGATATAATTTAATCCAAGTTTTTCAACATCTTGCTCTCACAATGTATGCCATGTATCCATTGTAGTTAGAATATCTCTATGTTGATTATTCTACAACTCATGCTTAACCAAATATTGATCTTTAGATTAGTTGTGCTTAATTAGACAATTAATACTTTGGAGAAATACTTTAGTTGTGATTAAATTATCCATTGGAGAAACACCTTAGTTATACGGTAGACTTGAATCTACTATAAGGACAAGAATAATATTACAAGTTGAATGCATATCATAGGTTATTGGTGGATTTGAATACCCTAGTATCCATATTATCATTGTTTACATATCTTGTTATTTGCATCTTTTACTTTTATTATTTCAGTCACTTGAAAATCATATCGTCGTATCGACAAAATCAAACCCCTTTTGGTTACTCTCTGAATCAGGATTTAGAATCAACTTCTACACTCACCAAGTCTCTGTGGTTCGACCTGTGCTTGCCCTATGTTGCTTGTAGACACTGTGCACTTGCAGTTTATACATAGTTGTAGGTATCTTTCCGAGCCTACCAAGTTTTTGGCGCCGTTGCCGGGGACTCGGTAGCGGTGTAGTTGAAGTTTCTATCTCCTGTCACTGTTCATATTTCATCTCCTGAAACTGTTCATATTTCACTGTAGCATAAGTCACTGTACATATTTCACTGCATAACAGGTATTTTACTGTAGCATTAATCAATGTACATATTCCACTATACAACATGTATTTTACTGTAGCAGCATAGCTATTCACAGTCAATTTTACACTTATTTTTGATATTTTTTATTATTTTGCTTTTGCTTTAAAACTTTGAAACCCTAACTACCTCTTTTGAGCTCAACAAGTGCCTGAGTAGCTGTTGTAAAGGCGAAGGAAAGGAAGCAAAAGAAAGCGGAAGAAGTTTTTATTTTAATAAAAAAAAAAAAAAAGAGTTTATTTTATTTATCTATTTTTAGTTTGTATTAGGATTCCTTTACTCTTGTAATTTTATTTTTCTTTTGCACTTTATTTTGGACTTGGACTTGGACATTCTATTTTTATTTTTATTTTTAAACCCTACGGAAGGGTAGTATTAAATATCAAATTATTTGTAGAGAAGGAAGGTGATTACAATATCACCTCGGCCCCTCGGGTTCGTTCATGACATAGGAGTCGTGGCCCGAGTCGACAACAACGGTTCATCCCCCGTCTGGTACGGGAGGTAAGTTTGTCGAAACACTCGCGAATCCCATGTTAGCGAGTTACTGTATTCCTTCGGTTGCATATATGTTGAGGATTTGAATACGGTTGTTTTATTTTCCTAGTAAAGGGCAAGGACTGGACATATAAGATAAGGGTTCGGATTTCATCACCGTTCTCTTCTTGCCCGCCTTAGGAAAACAATACCTAACGTGAACCTAAGCATTAAAATTTGAAATAAAACGAGACCTATAAGGTAACGAGCTTAGTAGGAGAGTCGTTCGAAAAACATTGGTTACTCTCTAAGCATACTTCGAAGTTCATGACGGTTTCTGTAAATTGAATGCGTGACTGCGCCGCCTTGTAATACGGTGAGGTCTTGGGTATCAAAGCTCTAGCATATTCCCTCGCCTCTATTCAATTTACTTAAACTCAGATTGATTCCAGAGAGGTTTACTCAGATTGTAACGAATTCCCTTTCAAAGGATTAGAAGTTGGTCTAGAAAACAATCTAAGTGGAGCCATCATGCTTTTTGTTTGCTAGAAATCAGTAGGTTTACTGTGGTGGAGTCATCCTTGTTTGCGATTGCATAGAACTTCCCTTCCGTTTATTTCTTCTTTTATTTTGTTTTTCTAATGTATGCCCGAGGTCATTAGAGAACGGGCTTGAAAAAAAAAAAATGAAAAAAAAAATGAAAAATGAAAAAAATATTGGTCTGTTTTCAGTGTGTACCTCCCAATCTCTGCAACAAGCCTAGTGCTAGTTAGAGATCATGTTAGGATTTTGGTCTGCAGGTGAGGATGAAAACAAATTCATTAGAGAGCTTGCTTTACTGGGCATGCTTCATATTATGAGCCTCCAACAGACCATGATGTCAATAGTTATAGGGATTTTTATGGACATTTTCACAATCCTGAGCATCAATACATGGACCCTAATAACTATTCAAACATGTATCATCCACCACAAGGTGAAAATGAACATCTTGTGCCCAACCCTCACAAGTCATCATTTTTGGATCAGTTAGAAGCTAAAATCACAGCTTTAGAAATGCAATCTGAAATCTATGCTTGTACCTTATGTGGAGGGTTAGGCCATCCTGCTGAGAATTGCTATATTTTGCATGATTTTAGGCAATCTAGAGAATATCATGAAAATCCAAAATATGAAATGCCAACAGATTACAAAGATGATAGTCATTGGGACCATAATCAACCTTTCGAAGGTTGCGATCAGTATTTTATAGACCCTAATGACCATGCACACATGTATCATCCACCACAGTGGGAATTTGAACAATTTTGTACTTCTCAATATGTGGAGGAAAATCTCAGAAGCTTCGAACAAAATAATGCTAGGAGTGTATTGCATGATAAACCATATAGCATTGATTATGAATTTCCTACTGTTGAAGACTCTCCTTCCATTGAACAACTTAATGCATTATTAAAAATGAATTTGATTCATTTACAAAATGTAGGAAAGGAGGAATTTCAGGATGAAATATTTGTTTGTCCTAATGAAATAAAATGTGAAAATAGTATGCCTAGTCTTACTTGTGCAGTTGATATTGCATATGAACCTGTTTTAAATGAAGGGACTAGAAATACTACGATTTTAAATAAGGAAATGCATTTCTATGATGATGATGTTATGTTAGAAGAATATGTTTTTACTGAAAATATTGTCGAACCTTTGGGTTCAGAGACATTAGGCTTATCTGCCTCGACCTTAATGGATGAAGTTTCTTCTAATGTTCCATTTACATGTGATGTGGTTACTAATCTTGAGCATGTGAAGTTGTCCTGTGAAAGAGAGCATGCTACACAACTTGTTTGTGACTTAGAAAATGTTGAATCTTCTGTAGACACGAATGATGCTATACATGAAAATAACTTTGATGTGTCTGATTCTCTGTATAAGTCACAGTGTGAAGTTTCTTGTGATATTCCTATGCATGAAACTGAAGTTCTAGGGGATGATTGTGAACTGGGGCTTATTGATTTGTTTTATGAGCATGAGCATGATGTTGTACTTGTGTCTGACATAGGTAGTGTTGAATCTCCTGTCAACACTAATGATATTATGCATGAAAACATAATTGACGTGTCTGATTCTCTGCCTGGGTCACATTGTGATGTCTCTTTGGATTTGTCTATGCATGAGAATAAAACTTTGGATGAGCATGATACTTATTTGGGTCTTGATGGATTGTTCTATGAATGTGAGCATGCTGCGACACTGGCAAATGATTTAGGAGTTATATATGCGCCTAATAATGATGTGCCTACCTCCCTGCCCATGTCACAAACTGGTAATCTTGCACCCAACCTAGATTTGGTTTGTAAAGTTATTATTAAACCTACTTTTCTAAGAGTACCTAATCTAGGATTGGAACTGTGTGCCTCTCAAGTCCTCTTGGACTATTTTTCAGTTAAATATAATACCTTTAATGATCCACAATTAGAGTTCACTCATGTCTCTCCATCCATCCCTGACAAAATCCACTTTGAACTAGATCTTGTGCATGTTGCACCCCTGAAATTGTTAGATTTTGTACCCAAAAGTATATCTATTGAAAAATCTAGGTTTGGGGGTAACTCATTCACATATGCAGTCTCACTTGCATTGCTGTCCTGTTATAATTGTGTAAGGCTGTTGATGTTTCCGCACTACGTCTTTTGGGTTGATCCTCAACTTTTTAGATTGTTGGTACATGGTGAGTCATCATTGTATAATCTAGTAGGTAAAATTTTGAATCTTGTTGATATATTTGTGTGCTAACCAAACATTTTGTCTTGCGCTCATATTATTTGCTTTCAAAGCATTCATTCAATTATGGTTAGCACCACCCTTTTTGGCATCTGGTAATCTCTTTCCTTTGAATCTGTTTTGTTCTCATGTTTTGTTGTTTTTGTTATCTTTTGAAACATTGAGGACAATGTTAGATTTAGGTTTGGGGGAGTATTGCAATTTTTGTTGTGTCTTTTATGACCAGCTGTGGAGCGGGTCTTTTATAGGGTCTTTTATAGTCTTTTGCATTTTATTTTTGGTTGTCTTTGTCAAGACCAGATGTGTAGCGGGTCTTTTGTAGTTTTTTTTGTAGTCTTTTGCATTTTTTTTATGACCAGCTGTGGAGCGGGTCTTTTATAGTCTTTTACATTTTATTTTTGGTTGTATTTGTCAAGACCAGCTGTGTAGCGGGTCTTTTGTAGGATCTTTTGTAATCTTTTGCATTTTTTTATGACCAGCTATGTAGCGGGTCTTTTGTAGTGTGTTATCTGATGACCAACTGTGTAGCGGGTCACTAAATTAAAAAAAAAAAAAATTGATGATCAGCTGTGTAGCGGGTCTTAAAAAAAAAATATTGGTTACAAATTTTCATGGTTCTACGAAATTCTGAAGTTCATCATCTACAGTTGAAGACCGAAGACGAAGACATTTCTATGGATGCTCTGAAATTGGAGAAGGTTTTGTGGGTACATCTTTGGTAGGCCCTCACGAGACTACAACTCGTCCACTAGGGACACCTAGGGGTTTAAAGGCTTGATGCATACGCTAAATGCATTCGAGAGACCAGCGACAGTGGTATAGTTAGGATTTCTGGATTTCTGTTTCACTTGAGGACAAGTAAAATTCAGGTTTTGGGGTATTTGATGAGTGCCAAATATTGCATATTCATACACCTTTTCATTGGCACTTAACTCATCTTTCGCGCTTCAAAGTCATATATTATCCCAAATTCTGCATTCTTACCATCTTCAAGAATAAATATTTGTATTAATTAATTTTGTGTTTTTAAGTACTAAATAAAGCTTGGAAGAATTGAGAAGACAAAAGAGAAGAAAGTTGGAAGCGTTGCAACCCGCTCGCGCATCAGTGGAAACCTGTTTACAAATTCATGGGATTAAACAACCCATGATCCAAAACCCAAGACCCAAATCCATTTCCACCTCACCCCCATTGGATTCTTTCCAAAACATCCACCTCACCCCCATTGTATTCTTTCCAAAACATCCACCTCCATTGTATTCCATTCTATCCATCAATTAAGAAAACATGTTTTGTTTAATTGTTGAGTGGTTGCTACAGTGAAATTCGGATCCCAAGTGTGAGAGAATTTTTGTGTATAAATAGAGAGGGTTGTTGTGTTGAAAACTCATCCAAGAATAGCTTGTTCATGTTAGTTTATCAAATTTCAATTTTGTTGTAATGTTCTTCATGTTCTAATTTCATTTACTAGGGTTTAGATGAAGCCCTAATCTCATTGGTATGTATTCATATCTTGTATCTTGTTCTTGAAAGTTTAGAATTGTTTAAAGATATAATTTAATCCAAGTTTTTCAACATCTTGCTCTCACAATGTATGCCATGTATCCATTGTAGTTAGAATATCTCTATGTTGATTATGCTACAACTCATGCTTAACCAAATATTGATCTTTAGATTAGTTGTGCTTAATTAGACAATTAATTCTTTGGAGAAATACTTTAGTTGTGATTAAATTATCCATTGGAGAAACACCTTAGTTATACGGTAGACTTGAATCTACTATAAGGACAAGAATAATATTACAAGTTGAATGCATATCATAGGTTATTGGTGAATTTGAATACCCTAGTATCCATATTATCATTGTTTACATATCTTGTTATTTGCATCTTTTACTTTTATTATTTCAGTCACTTGAAAATCATATCGTCGTATCGACAAAATCAAACCCCTTTTGGTTACTCTCTGAATCAGGATTTAGAATCAACTTCTACACTCTCCAAGTCTCTGTGGTTCGACCTGTGCTTGCCCTGTGTTGCTTGTCGACACTGTGCACTTGCAGTATACACAATAGTAGGTATCTTTCCGATCCTACCAATAGGCAGGGCCTTGGCTACACTACATATTTCCTTACCATCAAGATCCCTTTTATGGATCCTGGTAGTTATTACTGGACCGAAGGTGTAGTCTTGCATAGCCGAGTGTGAAATGGTGCTCACGAACTGATTTGACCTATCAATACGGACTTGATAAACTGGTGCATCGGGTGTTGCTGTTGGCCGAGGAGGGTGTCAGACATACTGACTCAGATATCCATCTCGGATGAGGTGCTGGACAATATCTTTTACTTCTCGGAAGTTGTTGGTGGAATGGCCCCTATACTGATGGTAGTGACAGTATTCGGGATGATCTCGGGTCTCTTGAAACTGGACTCCCCTCGATGCTGGGTAGTTGATATCGTTTCTCTTTTCAACCTCCTTGAATACCTCTTCCAAAGAAGCATTTAGGGGGGTATATGATCGGGCTTCCTGTTTTGGCTTCTTTCCTCTAGGCACCCATTCCCTCTTCTCACTGCTCCTCGGGGGTGGGTCCGATCTCTTTTCTGATCGTCTGATGGGGTCGTTTGTGAATGTTTTAGTTTCCATACCAACTTCAGCACTAGCTTCTTGTACTCCTCTATCTCTTGACTCGGCCTGAATTTCCTCCAAGGCGATATAGTGTTCTTGCATTCTTCTCATCTCCTATAAGGTTTTTGGTTTCTCAGAGAACATGGCTATCCAGATGGGGTCTGATCTCCCCAACGCGTTTTCAAACCCAAAGATGGCTTGATCCACTGGCACCTTCCCGATTTCAGTACACAGTTTCCTCCACCTATCGGTCAGGGCTCTCAAGGGCTCCCTGAATCTTCGGGCGAAAGTAAACAACTTGTTCATTCTTGGCCGAGGTCGGCTGTTATGCATGTAGGTCTCAAGGAAGGCTTCAACTAGCGCATCATACCCGTTAATCGAGCCAGGTATGAGTGAATAAAACCAATCCCGCACCTCACCCTCCAAACTAGCTGGAAAGAATTTACACATAACTACCGGGTTGTTCCTCCATTAGATCAGCGACATGGTGTACATATTTAAATGCTCGGTTGCATCCCCTGTTCCGTCGAATCTAGATGTGAATGCAGGTAAGGTACACTTGGTTGGGAACGGCAGTTGTTCGATCTCTTGGGAGAAAGGTGTCTTCTCAGCCTCGCTCATGATTTCTGCCAACTTGTTCTCTTCGCTTCCGCTTGTGAGTTCCTTGATTTTCGCTTCCAATTCCTTAAGCTTAGCTGATGTTGTCCGATCTTGTCGCTCGTCCCTTCCTCGCCTTTCTTCATCAGTAGACGAGTCCTCGGGCGGTCCATATCTTTGCATGGGGGGTACCGGAGGTAACAGTGATTGACCTGATTGATCGGGCTGATTAAGGTTGCTCGGCCCCATTATAGGTGGTGAATGACCTGATCGGCCGCGATAACCCGATGTTCCTCGACTGGACGACCCTCTTGATCTGGTTCGTTGGTTCCTCAACTGGTAGTTCTCGTACTCCAAGGCTAGATTCCGTTGCTGGAGTTCTCTTAGTGCCGCTTCTTGTCTCCTTTGACTCTCCAAGATGGACAATAATGTCGGGTCCGTGCTTTCATGACTGGAATGTCCGTTAGGTTGGTGTGGCCTAGGCTGTAATGGTGCAGACGCGGGTGGTGGTGGTAGTATCGGGTTGGTTATACGTCCTACCGGGTGAACATTTGTCGGGCCAACATTACTTGCTGATGCTCGCCCCAGTTGTATCTGCATGAGACACTCTTGTTACCTTGCCAAAGTTTCCTGGTACTCAGCTTGTTGCCTCGCCCCTTATCTCTGAGCTTGCGCTGCAAGTGCTTCCTCATCGTCATCGGTGTCTGAAGCCGTGAGTCCGTCAACTTGATCAATTCTTCTCTGAGTTAATACAACTTGGTCCAAAGGTAGGGTGTTATCATCTCGCCCCAGATCTTCCTCCTCGTCTACAATGGACATTCCTCGCGCAGCCGCATGAGATTCCTCGGGCGGTGGTTGTCGACCGTCTTCTTGCCTCGGCCCCGTTACCCCTGCCTGCATGCTGCTGCTAGTGACTGTTCGATTCCTCAACATCCTTATTATCCCTGAAGCGCTAGCCATCATCCGCGTCACGTGGTAAGCCGAGTATCGCCCGTCCCTACGTCAGCAAATATAAAGAACACCTCACTTTGACGTGATTTCTTAAAAAAAAGGTTTAGACATAAAGGAAAAAGTTCGACTGGTACGACTACTGCCACTGTTTAAGGTCTACTTCAGTTATCGGGTGACGGAATAATAGTGACAGGAAAGAGAGGTCTGCCATCTATCTACCCTATCTTGTCCCTATACTGAACTTGTGGCAGACCTCTCTTCCCTGTCACTATTATTCCGTACGACGTCGCTCTCTGTACTCGACCTGTGCATTTAAGTTAGTTTGTCCTTTATTCTACATGCTCCAAATCATTGAACTTATGGACATGATGATTAAAAAGTACGGCACGCAACCCAGAAACCAAATCATGCTTGTATCAACTTCACTTTCTCCTGTTCTAATTCTACATGTTTGAAAAATACGGCCTTTCCGACGATTTATGCTACACCGCCGGCAAAACTCTATATGGTTTGACAGTTTGTCACACGATGAAACATCCAAAACGCAAACTTTCAGTGACTCCGAGCACCCAACTTCACACCGCAGCTGGGAAACAACTCGCTTAAAACTAACCATCCTACAACTGTCGAGAACAATCAGTCATCCTTTCAACAGATTCTTCACGTAGCTTCTAACCAGAACTGCTAGTCGCTGGTGAGCTCGTGAAGTTTCTCTGCCGATCAGATTGTTGAAGGTATTAAGAAGACGCTACTATTGTTCTTACATTAAATTCTCAGTAAATGACTTAAAACAACCATCATTTCGGCCAACAGAGTTCATCGTAGCTTCTACTCCAACACGTTAACGTGTATTGAGGAGCTGTTGATCGTCTCTGAAGGTTTTCAAGGCAAGGTATCCGGAGATCTTAGTCGGATCCCCTTAGTTGGTGCCAGAATGTAGATGCATTTTACTACAAACTACATCCAAAGGATAGAAATGCGCTACTCATCTCAAATGAAAGTAAACACTCCACAATGAACACAATATATACGTGGTTCGGTATGATTACCTACGTCCACGGGGGTGAAAGGATGAATCTTATTACTTCAAAGTGTTACAAGGGTGTTTCTCTTAGTTGGATTTCCTTACAAGGTGAACTTACTACTCACTTACTTCTTCTTAGTGTTCACTCGAGTTTCTCTCTTTCTCTCTCTCAAAATTACAACCTACTTTCGTGAATATAAGTTCCTCTATTTATAGGAGAAGTTCTATACATCCAAATTAAGGTGTTGGTCATGTTACATCTATTCAGCAGTTCTGTGATCGGGCTGACTCACGTCATCTCATGTGGCCGATGTATCCTGACTCCTCGCCTATCCTTCGTACGGGCCGATCTCTTCAGGTGCTTTATTAACACGATGTCGCCTATCTTGACCGTCGCCCTTACGGTTATCCGATGTGACCCGTCCCTTCTTATCCGTTTGACCATAGCTCCTCGTTTGACCCACCACGCCTTATCTTGTCAGCTTTATCATAAGTCTGGGTCAAGTCTTGTCCGAAATCATTATGCCCGATCCACGTGGCTCCTTAAGTCTCGCGCCCGTTAATCTTCGCTCTATACTTCGCGTCTCTTCGTATTTGGGTACACCAGGCCTAGGATGTTGCCACTTGGATCTGTGGATAGTTTACACCTACATAAATACTTCCCTTTTTCAATGTATTATTTAGCACCAAGATTATACGGTCTCACTTTTTATTTAGGGTAAATGTCTCAATATACATTTTGCTTCATCACTTCGTCTAAATGATAGATTTTCACTTCCTTCTTATTTTAATTACCAAAGCTTGACTCTATAAAGCACGATGTAGATTCTATTATTATGGCTTTCGCCTTTGATTCCAAGAAGTAAAAGATGGACGAAGTTGCTGATAACAAGAGAAATATTATTTATTTGGCAGTAATAGGTGTTAGAGCCTGCTCGGTCGAACTCGCAAGTTTAGTTATCTCAAGCTTGTTGTCAAATTTAGCTGCACCAAAACTATATATTGATTCCTATTCTACATTTAGTTAAGTATCATACTAGGATTAGAAGTGTTTATAGGAATATCAGACATAACCGAATCACCTATTGAAGGTGGAGATTAACTGAATACATTTGGAGAACTTCATCAACAAATGGTATCTGGAGACCGAACCATTCTATTTACTCACATGATCACCATTTTATCTTTATGAGACTAATTCGTATGACTACATGGACTTTAAATATTATATAAAAGCAGTTTCAAGTCAAGGTTTCCTTGCTGAAATTTTGAAATATGATTCAAGGAATAGTCATATACACACCCGGTATGCATACCATCCCTGTTGAATATTTCAGATGCATTCAAACTATTTTCTACGATATGTTTGGCATATGATTAACTCTCAAACCCACATATATTTGATCACTTAATCACTTGTGATTATGCATTGAGATTGAAGTATAAAGTGTTAGTGAATATGGCTAAGTTTATGGTTCAAATAGTTAACTGACCATGAACTATCATCATACACGGTTCGGTTACGGCTGACCATACTATATGTTATGTTATAGCACTGCTCGGTCGAACTCGCATCCATTGCTATCTCAAGCATGTTTGTCAATTTTAGTGATCAAAACTATAAATCTTGATTTCTAGCCTATTTATAGATGTCTCAGACTAGGACATAGATTGTGTAGTTGAGCATAGACTTCACGACGTTCGTCATTTGAAGACGAAGAACTACTAAGGGGAGATTATGGAACTTCATCGACAAAAGGTATGTGGAGACTGAAACTCATCTATCACATGGAAAAGTCTATTTCTACTCTATCTCATATATTGAGACATAAGTCGTATTACGTATAGTTTTCTATTATACGCATTTGAGATTTCGAGCTGAGTTTATCTCGCATACATATTTATCGAAATATGTGTTAGCAAGCTTTCGCTTCGACCAAGTTCATCTCATATCATATAAAAATTTCCGAGTAACATATTACATGGTTTGTATGATACAATCAATTGGTGTAGTCTTGGAATGCTTTGTTATGATTATTTCAATATCTTGAAAATTGCTTTGATGCTAATAGTGTGTGAAAAAATCTATTGTCATCCTCTAAGAAAGTTTCAATGATTGAAATAAATATCTTAGAATTATGTAACCATATTTGGATATAAAAAAAAAGTGTGTTATCACATTTGTGTGTAAGTCCAAAACCGGGAACCTAATGTATGCATACCCGTACGCGTACTGGCGGTTGTTGGATGTCTGGGAAAGTATGCGTACACGTACGCATACCGGAAAAAGTCTCACGTCTGTGAATTTCTGATGGAGTTTGGAATGTAAACTGGTATGCGCACATGTAAGCATACCGGCGTAACCAAACTCGGTCCGGCTACTCAAGTATGCGTACCCGTTTGCATACTTGAGTTGGTTACTTTCTAAAATCGGTTGTGTACATGAACTTAAACATTTATAAAATAAGGAATGCAATCTTTGCAAACCGTGGGTATAATGTTCATATATTGATTCGAGTGAATCAAATCGATTTTGTTTCAATTGTGTTCTTGTATACTTCTATGAGAATATATCAATTGAACGGCTCTTTAACTAGTTTTATTATGGTTAAGATGAATAAGGTTGATATGAGGGTAATCATATGGCTAACTTAGATTAACTATTTGTGAGCCAACATGGTGTACACGTTTGGGTATGGTTATATAAACCTATATGAGGGTACATTTCATTTGTGCGTAACAAGCTAAGTTCGATCCAACGGTTGAAAGATATTAGCTTGGTTGAATCAGGTTTTTCATCCAATGGTGAATATTGAATGCTTTGTTACCAAGGTAACTTGGATTGCAAACCCTGATTTGAAAACTATATAAAGGAGAACTCTAGCAACTGGGAAACCTAATCCCCACACCTCTTATGTGTTACTAGTTGCATCAACTAGAGTCGATTCTCCTTTAACCTTAGGTTTCTATCGAGACCCTGTAGGTTAACGACTTGAAAGACTTCATTGGGATTGTGAAGCCAAACCTAACTACTTTCTTTGTAGTTGCGTATTCTGATCTTTCCCGATTCTATCGTTTGAGTACTATCTTATCTAATATTTTCTCGAGATTTAATCTTCGATAGGCAAGATAAAAAATAATCACAAACGATCTTCGTCTCATCGTTTGTGATTCCACAATATCTAGTTTCGCCATCATACGATTTAGATTATTGTGAGGTGATTGATAATACTAGGCAGTTCTTCGGGAATATAAGTCTGGTTTATCAATTGTTCTTGGTCACCTTGATTTATAAAAATACGGAATAAAAGCTCTTGGGTATTTCTGTGGGAGACATATTTATTTAATTTATAGACTTTTCTGTGTGAGACAGATTTGTTTATAAAGTCTTCTACTTTGGGTCGTAGCAACTCTTAGCTGTGGGTGAGATCAGCTAAGGGAATCAAGTGTGTAGTATCCTGCTGGGATCTGAGACATAAGGAATGTAACTGTACCTTGAATCAGTGTGAGATTAATTAGGGTTCAACTACAGTCCGGTCTGAAGTTCATTGGTAGTAGGCTAGTGTCTATAGCGGATTAATACAGTGTGGTGTTCAAACTGGACTAGGTCCCGGGATTTTTCTACATTTGCGGTTTTCCTCGCTAAAAAAATTCTGATATATGTGTTTTTTTTTCGCATTATATTTTGTTATATAATTTAAATATTATAGGTTGTGCGTTAAGATCAATCAAGTAGAATATCCAACCTTTGGTTGTTGATTTAAATTGATTGACACTTGAACATTGGTCTTTGGTACCGTTCAAGTTGTTTCACATAATAATCAGGCTCGCAGATTTCTATCTGTTTGATTTGCTGATTAACTGTGAAACAGAGATATAAATTCTTGTATATACTTTTCTCTAGATTGAGTCTGAATGTCTAGTTAATTCTCTAGAAAGTATATTAGAGTAAGTTCTCTCAGATTGCCAAATGAATTGTTGGGTGTGGTTGTTGTACGCCCGTATTTTCGATTGGTATCAGAGCAGGCAAACACATTAAAGACCTCATAAATCTGTGTTTGTAGCGATATGATATGGACAGAAGTGTTATCTCTATAAACGTACCACCGGTCTTCGATGGATCAAATTACTTGTGGTGGAAAATTTCTATGCATGTCTTTCTTCAAGCACGTGATTTTCAATCATGGGTTTATGTAACTAATGGATATGATGCTCCTGTTGTGGCAGTAGGAGATGCGACCGTACCTAAAGATATTGGTGCATATGACACAGCTGAGATACTTACTGCAAAGCAAAATTCCGACTGTTTGAATGCCATCATACACCCCTACTACCCTAGATATTCAGCACCATGTGACTACGTGCACTCGGTCTAAAGATGCTTGGGATATCTTAGAAACCATATTTGAAGGGAATACCATTAAAAAGGAAGCCAGGCTCCAAAACCTAAATTCCGATTGGCAAAACCTTTGTATGGAAGATGAAGATTCATTTGATGAGTTTAATCATAAAGTGTCTGAAATTCTTAATGCATCTTTTGCATTGGGTAAGACTATTCCTGAAAAGGACATTGTGATGAAAATTCTCATATTGCTGCCATCCAGATACGATTCTAAAAAAGCATGCCATAGTTGAGGGAAATAACCTTGATACTTTTTCCAGAAGTACTCTTGTTGGAAAGGTTAAATTGCTTTATCTTGATCAGAATACAATCAGAACCTCTGCGTTCAATATTGTGACCATGGCAAGTAAAGCCTCTAACTTGTCATGGGCTGAAGAATGTTGTTCTAATCCAGTTGATCCTATTAAATTATTGATTACACAAAAGATCAAGGAAATGGTGAAGAAAAGCAAAGGATCTGAGAGATCATCTTCTCTCTCTTTTGCTTCTGATGATTCAAGTCAAGCAAAATTACCTCAGCGTCTCAATATATTACATACTGATAAAGTGTGTATGGAAGTTTTAGCCCTATCGGCAGAAGTTCCACGTAACTCGAATTATCTCAGCGTCTCAATACCTCACTGTGGTATGTGGCAAGAAGATCACCAATAAACTTCGTGATTCCGATCCCAACAACTCATTCCTAACCAATAGAAGTAAGATGATCAATTAAGTCGTCCAAACCTAGTCAGGGGATACCATATCCAATTAATTAATATCCAAGTTAACTAATTTTCTCCGTTTTCATAAGCTGACTTAAACCTAATAGTTCCAAGATATCCAACAGACGAAACAAACTTTTGAATGATAGACCAAGACCCAAGTGTAGATCTCGAAGGATGGGAAGGTCCCTTGTTCGTTAGTAAAGTGGGGATTAAATTACAAAAGGCTGGAAGTTTGACCACAAAGAGCTCATGTTTTGAGAGCATTCATCGCTGGTTTGACATTAAAGCCTATTAGGAATTTGGCATCTCTAAGACTTGATGCTAGCTCCATGGGATGATTCGGGAAAATTTGGCATTCGACTAAAAATTAATCTGTGTGCTGAAATTGCACTTGGGTCCAAAATATGTCATCCATAAATATTCTTGCTTAATTGGGGGTCCACATTTCAAATGGGGTTTATCATATAAATCAAAATATGGATATTTTGAAGTAATTTCAAAAAAAAAAAATTCATGAAAAGTTATCAAGGAATAACGACCATCATGACTTATCATTAGGTCAATAATATTTAATATTTTAACGAAAAATCCTTGTGGTCGATACATTTAAAGGAGTCCCATGGTTTATAAATCGATACCACAACTTTTTAAAAAGAATCATCATTGTCAATGATTTTGATCTATGACGATTTTTGGTGGTTAATTTCACAACCTATTTTTGTTTTAAAATTTGAAAAAATTTCCAATTAAAATTTAGAACAATGATGACCGGAAAATGCACAGGCTCGTTTCTTTTTCAAAATTAGCAAGAGTTGTCCCGATTGAGATTCAAAATCATGATGACACAAAATATCTTCTCGTATTTTTAGGTGGAGTTATCATGGTTTGAAATTTTGGAACATGACGATTTTCGGAGATACTACAATTAATGGGGAACAACATCTAAAACGGTCAGGGTATTGTTCTTCGACCATAACGACTTTTCAGGATATAAAAACAATAACTTAACGACTTTTATTAATATTTTTGCATGCTTAAAAAAAACTAAAATTTCTACAAACTCATTAAGATAAATAGCCTCCCAAGTTTTTTATCTTTTAATTACCAAAAATTTGAAGGGTTTTTTTCTTCTATTTTTCTTTTTTGATGGAGTCGTCATGCTCATAATCTATCGCCCACGAGTTCTTGGCGATGTTAGTATTATTTATACAGAACTAGTCATAAGGTGACCAAACTTGTGGTACAAAAACCACATTCAAATGTTGGGATCCATTAAAACTCCATCTTAAACAAAATTGATACAAAAACACCAAAAGTGTAAAAACTGATATAAAAAGAACGCGCAATTGGGGTATATAAAATCTAGTTGGGGGATATAGGTAAATGACAAAAACGGGATCCAAATATCCATTCCGGGTCACCCCTTATCTAAATATTTTTTTAATACCTAATCTACCCCTCACTAATCTGGATTAGTGATTAATTATAATAAGGAAAATCATAAGATTATTTGATAAAAGATTAGTGTGTGTTTTTATTTGTATTTGGGTGAGTGAGGTGAGAGTAGAAGGAGGGAAATTTTTTTGAGAGGGAACTTTTGTTTGGGGAAAATGGAGGATGATTGTGAAGAGAGAATTGCTGCTGCTGAATCTTTAGCTCAACTACAACAAGGATCATATCCTCAATCTTCTGCTAATGACAACAACTCACAATTGCAAGTTTTTGTGGAACCAACACCCTTGAATGATGATTTTTACGATCATGGAGAGTTTTTTGAAGAACCTACACAAGAAAGTAAACTTGCACAGCATACAAGCATCCCCAACACACAGGTAAAGTTGCTGAGAGGTTGAAAATTTGATTATTTTTCTTCTTTGAACCCGCCATTTTTTTCAACTGAAAAACCTTTGTATAGGCATAGAAGAAGTATGAAAACAATGCCGGAAGCCTATGTACCAGCATGGTATTCATACTACGACTATGCCGGTAACCCGATATCCCCCATTTTGAAAGCCAAACCGGCATAGTAGTCAAACAAAAAACTATGACAGTACAAGAAAATTGAATTTCAGTCCGTTTTAAAAAAAAATCTAGTTTTCTGTCCATTGTCGTCACAGTCATTTAATTCTCGAGCATGGACGGTACTGCTACCGGCATGGTATGTTGCTTGAATTTCTATGTCGGCACATGAAGTAAAGTATCCAGAAACTTGAAAAAAATTCAGTTGACTACCGACATTGATAGATTTCTATCGAGCATGCCGACACTTAGTTACGGCATTGAATGTTAGTTACCAAGCATGCCGGCACCATTTTCCGGCATGGTCTTCATCAATTTCGGCAATGTAAAATAATTCATCACTACCGGCATGGTATTCATCACTACCGGCATGGTCTTCATCTATACCGGCATGGTCTTCATCACTTCTGGCATGTCTTCATCACTTCCGACATGGTATTCATCACTTCCGGTAACTCCTAGGATGTTCGTGGATACTAAAAGAGAACTACCGGCACATACAAAAAAAATCAAATCTATGACGTAACTAAGTACCGGCACTCAAGGCAACCTAACATGCATGCCGGTACTGATAAACAAATTCTAAGGGTTTCCTGGATAAAAAAGTAATTACTACCGGCATACTCGAATAAATGTAAACCAATGCCGTAACCTTCTATCGGCATAGTATTCCACCTAATTTCAATGCAGGTACATAACTATCAGTTTTCAGATGACTCATCTGAAAACGGCATTGTATTCATACCAAAATCATTGCCATAACTTAATACCGACATTGTCTTCGTTCTATTTTGAATGTCGTAACCCAATACCGGCATTGTATTCAAACAAAAATCAATGCCGGTACTAAGTTGATCGTCCGAAGCCTCTTGTTCTTCTTCTTCTTTCTCTTGAGCAATCAAAGCAAGCCTTTGTTGCAATTTTTGTTGAGCAACCGATTTTGACTTTGATTGGGCATCTAATTTCTTTCTTGGAGGCATGGTTATGATTTGGGTAGGTTATGCGACGAATAATTTTTTAAATAGATGATTAATCGTCGACGAAGAACAGATGAAGAACGATGAAGAAGATGGAAGAATAATTTATTTTTTCAAAACATAAACATTTGAGTGCCGGAATTGATAGTGTAATGGGGGATAAATGATTTGGTTTTTGATTTTATGTTTTAGGGGAAATGGTAGTATAGTCTGTTCATAATGTTTTTTAATTAACCAAAGGGTATTTTAGTATTTTCATACCCAAAAGTCACCCCTTAGCGGACACTATGGGTTGGGGGAAGTAATTTTTATCCCCCAATTAAAGATTCTACAAAAACCCCAAATTTCAAAATTGGTTTCATCATCAAATATGATGAAACCAAATTTAGTTTCATCAAATTCTTTGGGGGTTTTGTGTTACTATTGTTTTTTAAGATTTTTGTGTCACTTTTGTTAGATGGGTTTTTTTTGGATGGATAGTGACACCTTTGGGGTTATAAATCGTGGACCGTTAATTATAACTGAAATTAAAATAGAAATAAGATACTAACATCGTGTTCGTTTCGGGTAATTGGGAGCCCATGAATTGGATTCTAAGGGAATAGGCCCAATTTCCGTAAACCGAACAGCCATAAAATTTCCAGAATTGAATTCCTAAGGAATCCGATTCCCTATTATCGGTTCTATTCTATTGCATCGCTGGGTGGGTGGAAAGGAGTTCAATTCCGGAGAAATAAAAGGGGAATTGAGAAAAAAATTACCAAATTGTCCCTCTGAAAACAAAATCTGGATCTGTTTTTCACTTTTCATTTCGAACCATTTCTTTGTACGATCGAAAGAGAAGGGGGAAGAAACCACTGAAGAATCAGAGATGAAGATCTACGATGATTAAATTAGGATTTTAACTTCTCGTATTGTATGTCTTTCTTCTTCTATTTGTATTTAATCTCCTTTTCTTTTTCAACTGCTCATTTAGTTTGTTGTTAGGGTTTTGAATTCTTTTGATTTTGTTGCAGGAATTATTAATTAAAAGACCAATTATCATCTCAGTTGGATTTGCAGCTTTGCGATAATCAGTCATCAACTCAAGAAGAATAATTTCTTCCACGAGAACTCTAACTTTCATTTTCAAGGATATTTAAGTAAAATGATAGATTTGATTTACAATGCAATCCAATAACTCCAACCAAACAGATTCTCTTTTACTAAGGAATCCATTTCTTGGAATCCAATTCTTGATATTTGAAAATCTTGAAACGAAGGGACTGTAAAAATAATAACTAAAAAAAAGTAAAAAAAAAATAGAATAAATTTAGAATCCTATTATTGGGGCTATCCACGTCTGGGTTTTTGGGGTCATGAAATAACAAACCATAGTACCCATTATCCATCATTTTTTGGAATGTCTAATCTACCCTTAATTTGATTAGTGCTAATTAACTTGATTAAGCTAAACTAATCAGTCTTTGTGAATCAATTAGACTAATCAAAACATTAATTTTTTGCAAATCAAAACTTGATTTTTTTGAATTTTGAAGAAGGAAAAATGATGATTTTGGTGAAATTATTTTGATTTTTTTTGAAGCAAAATGATAAAACCCTCCATCACAAAACTCAAGATAAGCTTATAATGAACTCCCAACATTAATTTTATCAATTCAAATCCGTCAAAAATCTGGAATTTGATGCTGTTACGACCGGAAAATTGTGTCGACCCAGCCGTAATAAATGTATTACGGCTTGGATATGATGACTTCCCAGTCGTAAACACTAACAACGGATGGGAAGTTAAGAACTTCCATCCGTTATTCAACGATAATCTCCTGAGTCTGTTCTACGGCTGGGAATTCTTATACTTCCCGTCCGTAATTTAATCTGTAAGCTAAGAAATTTTGCATTTTCAACATGAAAATTAGTAATACTTTCATTAATTAGACCAAAATAAAACCCATTACATACTTAATAGATCCCCGTTACAAATTTGGTTTTAATAACATCCCTTTCGATGTGTTAAGAAATCTTTGGTGATGGTGAATTGAGCTTCCAAGTTGAAATCATAACCTTTCCATTTTCTCCATTCCTTCTTAGCTTGAGCCGCGATTTCTCTATCAGTATCACCTCTAAGTCGAAGTTGGTTGCACATATGATGTAAATCCATATATTCTTCCATATTTTTACGTATGTCTGAAAATCGAAGATACAATTCAAACCTATCGTGGTTGTTAGTGTTACCTGTTTCACCACAAAAATTCTCAAGAAATATTACTCCAATGTGATTTACTGGCTAAACCACCTTGCTTTCGTTCTTCTCCCTTCTTTGGATATCATAGTACAAATTTTTTGCAAAGAGATAAGTCTTCTTCCAAAGCAAAGTCGGGTTTATCCTTTGAGTACATTGCATTGAGTTTGTAGGAGTTTAAGCGGAGATTATTAGTGTAGAAGGCGTGAAATTTATTTGGAGTGGATGGTTATTTGGAGATGGGAGTTATTTCAAGTTTAAATAAGTGGTTGAACATCTAGAACCTTCTATAGATCAGTCTTCAAACGGATCTATTTTTCAAAATTCAAAAAACTAGCCGATATGCTGTGGTATTCATAATTATAGGAATTTACGGCTTTGAAACAGCAGGAGAGACCCAGCCGTTATTATGTATAAACTAGCTGGAATTGTGGTGTGTCATATTTACGGCTTGGAAACATCAGGAGAGACCCAACCGTTATTATGTATAAACTGGATGGAATTGTGGTGTGTCATATTTACGGCTCGGTGGTTCAAGACGTAAAACTTAAGTGTTATTTTTTGTCAGAATTAAAGCCAACCGCAAATCAAATAACGGCTTGGAAACGTAGCCGTAACAAAGGTTCGGTTAAATTTTGAGTATCCAGGGAAACATACGGCCCGGTATTTCCTAACCGTTTTGCATAACGGCCGGGACTTTCCATCCGCAATTTTTTGCAACTAAATTTGACAAGGATTATATGCACTTTCGGCTAGGTTATGTGATATATCGACCTAGCCAAAAGTGCACAAAAATTTAGTGAATCTTGATTGATTCCTCAGTTTTCTTAGATTAGACAATTGTAAAGACTAACATTCATTAATAAATGCAAAGTTTTAAAAATTCATCCATCCAAATCCATAACCAAGCCACCAAAAAAGTAAATGGACAAAGTGTTAGATAATAAATGTTCCATGAAATGAAGTAATATAATGAAAAGTAAATAGTCATTCACTTTCACTTGATCCCTCCTCCGAAGTGGTTTCTAAAAAGTCATCCACATCGTCCCTTGCCTGAGGTTCCACAACTTCTTCTATAACTCTAGATTTTCTACCTCGATCATTGCCACCTTGAGTTGGAGGCTTTTTACCTCCACCACGTCCACCTCGAGCACTTTTAACAACACGGCTAACTTTTGAAATTGGTCCAATACCTCGACCACCTCGAGCACTTGTTCCACCTTTTGCACCTCGACCACCTCGAGCACTTGTTCCACCTTTTTCACCTCTACCACCTCGGCCAGCTTTTCGTTGCTTAGATTGAACTTGGTCAGTGGGGGGGGGAAGAAGGAGACCTAGCCCTTTTAGATCTCCTTGGTGTGTCAACAGGATATAAACCTCCTTTCTCAAGGATTATTATGCCTCTAACTCGATTCCGCATTAATGTGAGTTCAACTACCGTTATATCCTCACCCAAATTAATCATATGGATGATGTCATTGGCCTAATTAACTCGATCGACCTATTTTTTTAATATCAAACACACATACTATAATTATTCATAGATAATTAAAAAAAAACATATACAAACATAATTAGTAGTATACGTACCACCATCTTCTCCCAATCATGTTCTTCACTCCTTGGTGTCTTTGAACTCTTTTTTTCTGCATTTTTGAAATGTCTCTACGCCTCCGGATCCAAATTTTCCACATAAGGATGATCCCACTCTCCATACCATTCTATATAATCCGCATCCGCTTGGGAAGTACCATGTTCGGCTTCAAGGAGTCTTCTACTCATTTGGTTTACTTCTTCGGAACGAGACTTCCAATGGTCGATCGCCGGTGCATTTTTATAGTTCAATTTCACCTATTTGTCCTTAAATTGGGAGTTGCCTATGCTCAGTCTAAAACGAGTCTCTTCAGGCACAATTGTCTGGACAATACCAATTTGGCGGAGCGTTCAACGAGGATCTAAAATGACGAACCCGGTTGCATGAAACAAAGGTCCCGTATAGGTTGCCACATCAGAAAATACTCTATCATCAACTTCATCTTCCCCATCCTCATCAAGTTTCAAATATGGATCAATTCCACATCTTCAATTGTCAAAGCATCCAATTTTTTCCTCTTGTCGACCATTTCCGTCTCTTTTTCCTTGTGTTGGGTCCCTGCAAAGGGGTATCTCCCTCCTGTAGGTTTATCTAGAGGTCAATCTGTATTCCGAGTAGGCCTCAAGCTTTTAAAATGGTCGTAAGACCATGACTACGACAAAAAATAAAAAATGTTGTTTATAAATAAGTTATTACGCACAAATCAGTATATAAAAGTAAAATAAATGAACATTTGTTATATTAAAACAAAAAGATACCTGGACAAGAGCAACGCATCCCGTGATTTGTGTTTCGTTCCATCTAGAAGCTTTGCAAAGACAATCCAATACATCAGCAAGGAGAGCGGTGGCCCACGAGTACTTAGGTACCTCGTTTGTTTCCTCATCGATACTGAGAGTCTTCAACCACTGCAAGTAACATGCATTTACCTTATTGCCTGAGAAATCGGGGGAAAGGACGGTCCCAAGAGCATGCAACAAGTAAGTTATAGCCGTATGTCTAGCTCTTTCTGCGTCTGTCACCACCAATCCCCTATCCGTCTTGCGTTTAGAATCCCCAAACTTATCCCTTAGACGACCCAAATTAATCTTCCTTGACATATTAACTGCTTCACTTAGTACGCCCGGTGCACTAAATTTTCTCTTAGATCTAGGAGGTGCTCCAGACCCTATCTCAAACTCTTCTTCAGCTTCATCTTTACCCCACCCAAAACAGTTCTTCGCCAAGGCACAAAGCTCATCAAAAGGAATGGAATTGTTGAAACCCTCAAACACTGCCTTTCCTTCCAAAGCTAGACCAGTGGTTTTCTTTGCGTCATCCAGAGTGATAGTCATCTCGCCGAATGAGAGGTGAAAAGTCATGGTTTCGGGCCAAAATCTTTCTCTAAAACTACAAACTGTGACAACATCATATGTCTTCTGCAAAGCATCGATTCCATACCATAACCCCGAAGCTTTGACCAAAACTTGCATATCTGGATGCTCATCGTCCAACGACCAAAACTTTGCTTGTTGGTGCTTTAGTTTTGGGACAGCTTTATCCGGAAACTACCAAAAAAAATATTGGTTGTTAAAATAATAATCTATAACAAAATGAATATAACATATATGTAATTTGATTTATTACCTTTGTGCCACAAACCCTACCAGCCCATAAAGAAGTGTAGCCAATCAAGACGGAACGATCTCTTGGCTCACCCCAAGGTCTCTCATTCCTCTTGGGAGGTAAAGGCTCCATAACATCAATTACTTCTCTTGGCGATATCTTAGGTTTATACTTCTTCTTTCCCTCCTTCTTGCCCTCCTCTTTTCCCTCCTCGACTACGGATTTACCTTTATCAATAGCAGCAGCACCACCACTAGAAGTGCCAACTTCAGTACCTCCGGTAACAACTAGTACACCTTCATTTCCACCACCACTAGAAGTGCCAACAACTTCAGTCACAACAACTTCAGTTCCTTTAGTAACTGCAACTTCAGTTCCCTCAGCAACTCCAACTTTAGTTCCTCCAGTGACTCCAACTCCATCTCTACCACCTTCCCTTTCTCCAACAGTCACAACTTCGATTGCTTTCCTTGCGTCTGCACCCAATGGTTTTCAGTGACGAGGTTGCGGAGTCGGGTCACTAGAAGGTGTTACTTCTTGGGATCTTTTCTTCTTCTTTTCTTTCCCTATGTTCCAAGACAAACAAGGCAAGAAAACCAAAAGTATATAAAAATACGTCTGGGAAAATTAGACAGAACCAAACCGAAACAACAAACACGGCTAGGAAAAATGGAGACTCCAAAACGCAAAATTTATTACGGATAGGAAAAATTTTATCGACCAAGCCGACAGTCACATCACGGATGGGAAATTAGTAATATACCTAGCCGAAAACAAAATTACGGATGGATAACCTATACGTTGTTGTATTGCTAGTTCACAGTACAACACAGGGAACTAACACGGCTAGGAAATTCCAAGACGTGATGAAAAACGTCTATGAAACTGGATAATACGGTCAGGAAATAAATTTACAGTTGGGAAAACCTATACGTAACACTAAAACAGCTAAAAAAATATGAACACATGAGAACATACATCTAGGAATATCCCAGCCGTATACGAATGGTTACGGATAGGAATGCTCCATCTCGTACAAGTCGATCTAATTACGGCTGGGAGTTCTTATATTTCCCAACCGTGTAATTTATAAACGGCTGGGAAATCGACAATTCCCAACCGTTATGCTTATTTACTACTGGGAATACAAGAACTCCCAATTGTAAGCATTTTTAGAAACCTTTTTTCGGACCTAAAATTTTGAAACCAACGATTAATCAACGCAACGCTTAAATAAAGACCGGGTTTTTGAATTCATACCTTATTTTGTCATAACAGGAGATTAGGTGGTCTCTTTGGAACTTCCGCATTCACTTCCTCTTGATCTTCACTTTCATCTTGATGGATGAAGTTGGTTTCTCTGCTCCGATCGAGGTTAATTCGGCGGGATTGACCTAGAATTTCCTTCGGCTTCATGGTTTTATAGAATGAGTTTAATCGACGACGAATTTTTTTTGAATCGACGATTAATCGTTGAACAATGTTCAATGGAAGAAGAAAAGAAGAAGAAGGAAAGAAGAAGAAAAGAAGAAGAAGAGGAAGAATAAAAAGACAATGGGGTGACGGTTTTTTTTTGTTTAATGTCTTCCGATTTTTTTTTTTTTATTAGATTAGGTAGTTAATGAGAAGATATGAAGGAAATAAATTAAAATTATGGAAGGTATTTTAGAATTTTTATACAAATGTGATCTCTCCCTGTAACATTTAGGCTCCACTTAGTAAAATAGCCCCCAAAAACAATCTCCCCTTATAACCCCAGTAATAGAGTTCTAAATTTATGGGTATTAATAGAACGACACGACTCATGAGTCACAATCAGGAATCAGGGTAATCTAAGTCACTTTGCAATAGTTTGAAACCACTTGTCAGCCTACCATAGATGGACTAAAATTGATTTTTTGTGTCGGGTTCCGGGCCTAAATTGGAAATGGGGCTATATATGTTTCGTTAAAAGGACTATGAGTGGGGATTGCTAGATTTAAGTATTCTTAATCCTTATACTAAGAGCTGCTTAATTACTAATTAGAGGTAACGGAGAAACTAACAGGATTTGGGTTAATTTCATACCGTAGTAGATTTGCAAAATGACCAAAAACTATATGATACGAAATGGTGGTCAGGTGAGGGGCATCTGAAGGAATTGGGAGCAAGTAAGAAACCAGAGGTGCAGTGGTTCTGGGACAGGAGATAGAGAACCAAGTATTTAGTTACAAGTTTTTGACTAGTTGCCAATTGCTCACACAATACCAGCATGAGTATGCTGTCCCAACATAATGGCCGTAAAAGCTAAACATTGACAACTTTCTTCTATAGTTTGCAGTTTGAGCCAGCCATACATGTTTACAAAGGAGGGTGGTATTTCCCCTGATTGGTTGCTGGTAAGATGCAGAACCAGATACAACAACCATTCTGATGAAGCAAAATATTCTGACAGCTTTTGCCCAATAAGAAATAGTCAAAGAAAAAACTGAACATAGACGTAGAGAAGCCATTTCAGGGGAGATGCCCAAGATGCACTCTTAACAATATTCAGAACTCCAAATCTCCAATCTCATAAGCATATATCAGTACAACTAATAAGAAGAAATTACGGGATTAACAACACTAAGAACCTAAATACAGCTTTTGCAGACATACAGTTTGGTAATGGCACTCATCCTCTCAGACAAAGATACTGAAATCCTCTCTGCCAGCAGACACATTATTTGTTCTAATTCCTAATAGTATGGTGCAAGGAGCCTAGCTATAGTAGAGCCGTGTTGTGAAGACGGAAATGTAGCATTATCAAAAGATGGAAAATTGACTTAATCACAGATAAAGCAGTATGCATAAATCATGTTGGTCAATACAGAGAATCAAATGTTCTGTATCAGTATAATCATGTAAAACAGAGTTGTGCCATACTGACATCTAGGGCGAGTTGGGTCATATGATGCATATTATGCCTAGCTACCACATGAATGATAAATCATTTTGCATATTGTGAATAAGGTGTGGAACTGCCAGAGATAAAAGTAGCTACAAAATACGTAGGGTATCACACTTAGATTTAATAAAAGTAGATAGTGAACAGGAAGCACAACTATCAAAGAAAGACAGCTAAACTCCAATGTCGAAACTCAAAAATAAAGTCGTAATACATAAAATAGCAATTATGTAAGACCCAGCATTCACAGGTATAATTACCAGATTAAAATGTAGGCATGTGCAGATATATTCCTTGCTACTGCTGCACGCACCGACATATTCTTTGCTACTGCTGCACACATATTAGCATTTGCTGGTTTTCAAATTGGGACTTGTATTCTTCAAGTACCTCTCTGGGTATGTCAGCTGTTTCCATTGTTTTTGTATTTTCTTCTCCTAATGCTTTTAGTGAAACCAAGGTGTTCATATGCGGGACTGCTTGAAATATTTCTTTATCCTTGCCAAAATCCACAAGCAGTTTTGAAGATACGGAATTTAGGTCTTGATTTAGGACCTTTGTCTCTGAGTGACATAGAAGTGCACGCCTACACGTGAGACCAAGCCATCCATGAGCATCTGTGTCGCTTAGACTAAACTCTTCAGTCCATTTGTGTGGCCCATTTTCCTTCTTCTTCTTCAGTAGCAATATCTCATAAGTATCGGAATTTTCATCATAGTAAGTACCCGACAAACAACTGCCAAAAACCCCAAGTAGTGGAAGAATTTGTAGGTATTTCGGCAATTACTTCAGAAGACAATACAAAAACCACAAGTTTACCAGTTTTAAGCTGCCAACAAACAAATTCAAGTTCATTCATAAGCATTCCATGTATAGAAGTAAACGAATCCAGGTTAGCGTTAAATTTCTGTCCTGTTTTTCTCCATCCCTTACCACTTCCAAGTGTGTATACCTCAGCATGTAGAAAATTGGGTTCTTTCAACAATTTATACATTCTCACAACCTTGTACTCATTCGTCCTAGAAACATAACCGAATCCAGTCAACAATCGTTCACCACGATCATCTGTTCTCTCAAATTTCGGTAGAAACACACATTCTCTAGTGATGGGATTACATAAATAAACAGGTTCATAATTCTTCCCCTCATTACCATAACACCCATTAAGACAAACTAAGCCATTACAGGAACCAGTAACACTGTAATACTTAAATGGAGCAGGGTTTAGTTTCATTCTTGTAATTTTATGAAAGGGTTGTTCCTCTGAAGATAAATTCTCAGCATATTCAAAGTAATGGAACTGTCTGTATGCATCAAGTGGATTATCATTCACAAAAAGGAAAGTAGACTTACCAGCAGCAGAACGAAGATTGTTAAGGCAGTGATCCAAGTGAGACTGAGAAAATTGTTGACGACTGATCACTTTATTCCATGATTTGGAGACTAATTTGCACTCTAAAACTGTTTCAGTTGGTAAACGTGTTAAAATGTTGGAGATTAAATTTACAGAAAGCATATTAAAGTTCCCCATTTGAAAACCCCTTCTGTGGATCTACTGGTTGCAACTTGGAAGATGACTATTTCAGTAGGGTTTTAAGATGAAATGGGATTTCATGTGGAGACGACTCCGAGAAATGCGAAGGGGTTCTTTTCCCTTCTTTATAAAGACTGTTTAGTAGGAGGGGTGTGCATACAATCCGGAACCGCGGATTTCATCCGCAACCGTCCGCAAAATCGCGGGTGAAAACCAATCCGCATGAGCCTATGAGCCGGTCACGGGTGGATTCTCAAATCCGCAAGGTTTAGCGGTTTGGTTGCTGTTGGTTTTATAAATCCGTGGATTTATCCACACCGTAGGATAGTTTGGAATTTCATAAAACTACTAAGGATAATATTGGAAGGTTCAGTTTTATATATAATCTTCTAGAGAGAAACTCAGAAACCTAATTTCATCTTGAATGAAAGAATGAACATCGTGAATGAATAGGAAGAAACGATGGCAATAAGACGAGCATACTAATGGGGAAAAAATATTTTGAAGATAATCTGAATATGTATCTTATCTTGCGCTTCAAATTTATGCATATGAATTATAAAGTTCTTCAATCCCAGTGAAAGTATCTAAATTTCTCTAGTTCCTCTTTGCCATTTGAACTAGCCCAGGAAAGCCGATCTCGATGCACGAGGGACAATAATTTAGTGTTTGAAAATTCTTGGGTTAAGGAAATTGATTGTATGGCTAACGCTGATAAACAGTTTTCCTGTGAGGTAATGGCATAATTTGCATAATAAATGAGAAATAATATGATTTTTCAATGAAAACATGTTCATAGACATCATTACTCCTCCCCTACTACCTTCATCCGGTATTACTCGTCCCAGTGATGAAAAAATTGTATATTTTTTAAACTAAAGCCGCGGTTAATCCGCATCCGGCCCGCACAATCCGCTGATCCGCAGAGGTCAAATCCGCGGGTGATTGGGATGGTCACGGTTCAATTTTCCAAATCCGCAACTTTGACGGTTTGGTTGCGGGTGACCCCAAATCCGCAATCGTCCATCCGTTACACACCCCTACTGTTTAGGGTTGTAGGGCATAAACTTAATGGGCAGACATATTAATCCTAAAACTAAAATCCCGCTCAAGTAGGACACTAACGCATTTGGATACTAGAAATAAAAGTTAAAAGCAAAATGTTTTTTCTTTACAAAAGGTTAATTTTTTTGCTTCCGATAGTCGTTTCGAAATGATGTACTCATACTAACTTCTGACTTTTTTGTTTCTAGAAATAAAAAAACAGCTTTTAAAATGGATTTTACCCTTGCTGGCCAATTCTATCATGACCGGAAATTTTCATTTATGAATCAAATTTTTCCTTTATGATCTAGAAATGTAACAATGATGCGAAATATACTTATGTGATTCAGCTACACGAGAGAAAGCGATGCTGCTCACTCTGCTGCTAAACAGGACATCCTACCAAAAATGCTGATTCCACTATCACGGCCCAACAAACATCATAATTCTTTATTGAAACTACGACTTATTCCAACCTTTTGTCCAATGACTCGTTTATGAAGATGAATTGATCCATAATATGCTCAGCTATTTTAGTTAGAAAGTCCTGGCTAAATCCAATTGAAGTAGGTAACGAAAAGAATAAATCTAAAAGCAAATCCTAGACAACGTAAACCTTCTGTTCAATCAGTTTAGAAACAAAAATAACCGAAAAATAAATGTAGATTCATTGATAAAGCAACCATGGTATCTGCATCAAGTGTATCATGTCTCTACCTCGATTATCTTATTGACCTCCAATCGAGCCTTTTCGGTCGCATGAATATTTCTAGCTTGAGGTTAGCCCGGGCAATGATTCATGTTAATTATGTCCAACGTGTAATCAAGGTATCAATTGGTGCACCGGTGATAATATGAATAGTAAGAATACAATGACTGTATAACATAAATCAAGTAATTCATACCTTTGGAGTGGAGGAAACATTTTGTTGCCAAGATATTGGAGTATCCTCCCCATCTCATGATTCAATTGCCATGTATTTAGCTATTGAGCCTTATAGTTTTTGTTTTTACGCGATCACATCATTAAAAAAAAAGTATGGATTTTCCCCAAAAGCCGACTTGAAATGTTTAATGCATGTCTGGTGGGTACGAATTATCTATGTCAGGGGTGGAACTACAGCCAGGCTTGAGCCACCCCCGAAATCTCCAAAACCATGTTTTTTCACTACCTAATTTTGGTTGAGATGATAAAGCAAGCCTAAATTATAGGCTTAAGCCAGCCGTCCACAAATGATCAAGCCCTAAATCCCCTCCTAAACTAAATTTCTAGTTTCGCCACTGATCTATGTACCACATTTGGATTGTGCCCGCATTTTTTTCTTCACTTGTACCAATTTTATTATTTCGAGTTATGTAGTTTTGTAAAAGAAAACCCGAACCTTCAAAAACGAGTTGACCAGGCGTTTTTTTTCGATCACATAACTCTTTTATTAACTAAAAATACATTATCTTATCAATTTTATTACTTGTTAATACTTTCCTTCTTAAATATCTTCTTTAGCGCCAAGATTATAACTACTCTCTCTTTATGTAAGGTAGATCTCTCAATATACAATTTGCTTCATCGCTTGGTCTAAATGATAGGCGTTCACTTCCTTCATACTCTAATTACGAGGGTGTTAGAGCACTGCTCGGTTTAACCCACAAGTTTTCCTATCTCAAGCTTGTTGTCAATGTTAGATGATCAAAACTATATCTTGATTTCTAGTCTACTAAGTTAATTTTCAGATAGGTTAGAATTGTAGTTGAGTATCATCGGCGAAGACGTTTTGAGAAATTCTATATCATGTTTGTGAAGACTGAATCATTCTATTTTACTCACTATACCATCATTCTATTTATTGAGACTATGTCGTATGACTTATAGTAGAATCACAAAGAAGAAGTTTCGAGTCAAGCTTGTCTTGTAAAAAATCTCGAAATATGATTTAGCGATTAGATGTTCAAAGGTCCTTAACAATATTAGTTCTTTGAATTAATTTGTGGATCATTTGAAAATTGCCCATACAAATCATTATATCACTTGGGAATGTTTCAAACATCATAAAAGAGAAATATTAACTTACTAAAATTTCTACTCATGGTAGGTTAGCGAACTAGTTCACGAACCCAGCTGGCGAACCGTGATGAATTGAATTTTACAAGTTGGATAAATAGGTTAGTAGTTGGCGAACCCGGTTCACAAACCATGATCATCTGAGCTCGATAGTCTAGTAGGGTTGGTTAACTCAGTTCACGAACAATACCACTCTGACTCGTGAACAAGACCTACGGTTGGCAAACCATTGTACCAATTTTCCTGACAATATTTAACAGATACTTAAAGACTTATTATTTTAATATGTTTAACATTGTTAGAATTCTTTTGAATAATTCCAAGACTTCATAGATTACTTAAACATTTATGTGTTTGTATCATGATTAATTTTCTAGGTGTTTAAACGAACATCAAATAGCTTTCATTTCTTTGGCTAACTTGTCAAACTGAACACTCACTATACACGGTTCCGTAATTGAACCTATGTGTATAGTCTTATATTATATTTTGAAGACCTAAGTTGTTTGATTGATTCTAAAATTATCTTATCTTGAATTCTAAGCTAGCCCTGGTCTTTGAAAACTATAAATAAAGCATTTATGTCAACTAGGAAAATTAATCCTTGACACTATGTGTCCTAGTTAATTCTAAAGTCATCCTCTATTGACCATGGTTTCCTATGTGAAGCATTATTAGATCTATGACTAAAAGACTTCGCTTTGGAGATTCGTGAAGCCAGGTTCGATTATCTTTACCTTGATAGTTCGTGAATCCTGATCTTGCTTTTCTGTTATCGAGGTTTTCGTAATCTCTTTCAGGCAGATAGATAATAATCGCAAAGTTCTATTTGTCTCAGACTTTGTGATTCCTCATGATACATACCTAAAGACTGATCTTAGCTGATCTTTCGAACTTGTTCTTGAGAGGTGGTTAAGAATCTAGGATGCTCTTCGGGAGTCATAAGTGAAAAAGCGGGGGTCTAACAACCACACCCAATATTTCGATTAGCAATCTGTATGGACAACTCCGAGTTACTTTCTAGAGAATCAACTAGATAGTCATACTCAATCAATAGAAAATATCAAAAGGAGTTTATTATCTCAATCTCTCAATTTGATTTACTTAAGCAAATACAATTTGTGAGTCTTAATCAAAGAGAGATAACTTGGATGGTACCAAAGACCAATATCCAAGTGTCAATCAATTTAAATCAACAACCAATAAGGTCGGATATTCTAATTGATTGAACAACGCACAACCTGTATTATTTTAATTATATAACAAAATATAATGCGGAAAATAAATAACACAGACACTAGAATTTTATTAACGAGGAAACCGCAAATACAGAAAAACCCCGTGACCTAGTCCAGATTAAACATACACTGTATTAAGCCGCTACATACACTAGTCTACTCCAAGCTAACTTCGGTCTGGACTGTAGTTGAACCCCAACCAATCTCACACTGATACAAGGTACAGTTATGTTCCTACGCCTATGATCCCAACATGATACTGCGCACTTGATTCCCTTAGTTGATCTCACCCACAACCAAGAGTTGTTGTAGTGATCTTAACTACAAAGAAAAAGAATTAAGATATTCAAAAAGGGATTTGAAAAGAGATAAGATTGAGAAGGATAAGAACAAGAGTTTAGGGGGAAAATTAAGTTTTGATTAATAATTTCTTAAACAACAAATGAGTGCAGAGATACAGCTATAAAACTATTTGTAATATACAACACATGACTTGATAAACATACCCACATAAAATATAAAGGCAACCAGATAAAATACAGCTGGGCTGGGCTTAGCATAAGGGTTTATGACAAATACCCTCTACTCAATTTGATTTTTGTCCTCAAGAATCACCTTTGGGAACTGAAGCTTGATAGATTCCTTATCCTCCCAAGTTGCTTCTACAGCTGTTAAATGAGCCCAGTACACCAAAACCTTCTCCACCAATTGTTGGTGCTTCTTAACTATCCTAGTAGACAAAATCTGTAGGGGATATACCTTCAAACAACCATTTGAGTCTACTGATGGAAGTACAGTCTGTGGTAATATCCCTGATCCAAGCTTTGATTTCAATTGTGATACATGAAACACTAGGTGAATTCTGGAAGTGACAGGAAGATTGAGTTTGTAGGATACCTTTCCCACCCTGGCAAGAACTTGATAAGGACCAAAAATATTGGCTGACAACTTTAAACTCTTTCTCAGTTGCACAGAGGTTTGTATGTATGGCTGTAACCTCAGATAGAACCAATCACCTACCTGGAATTCCCTTTCTGTTCTTCTCTTATCAGCTTATTGTTTGATCCTGTGCTGAGCTTCCTCTAAGGTGGACTTCAATATGATTCCCATAGCTTGTCTTTTCTGCAAGTAATCTTCCACAGAGACATTTGAAGACAATTGGTGTGAGAATATTCCAAATCGATGAGGCTTGTATCCATACAGAGCTTGAAAAGGAGTAGTTTTAAGTATGGTATGATAAGTGGAATTAAACCACCATTCAGCTAAAGATAACCAGCTAACCCATTTGGCGAGTCTATAACTTGTCATACACCTCAGATAAGATTCTAGACATGCATTGATTCTTTCAATCTGCCCATATGTCTATGGATGGTAGGCAGTGCTCATGTGCAAGGTTGTTCCCATCTTAGTGAATAACTCTTGCCAGAAGTAATTGAGAAATATGCTATCCCTATCTGAAACTATTGTAGCTGGTAATCCATGTAACTTGAAGATGTTGTCAATAAATACCTTAGCTACTGAAGCAGCTGTGAAGGTATGGCTTAGTGGCAAGAAATGGTTGTACTTAGTGAACCTGTCTACTACCACCATGATGACTTCTCTACCTTCTGAATTAGGAAGCCCTGTGATGAAGTCCATGGAAATGTGCTTTCATGCTTGGAAAAGTACTGGTAAAGGTTGCAGCAAACCCCCAGGGGAAGTATGTGGAATCTTGTGTTGTTGGAATATGTCACACTCCTAGATATATTTGAATAGCTCCTTATTCATGCAAGTCCAATGGAAGAATTCCTTTGCTCTCTGATAACTGGCTTGAGTACCTGAGTGCCCCCTACAGATGAAGAATGTACTATAACTAATACTTGTTGTCTCAATGTGCCAGCTGAGCCAATATATACTCTACTCTTGTACCTCAGTATACCTTGAAGTAATGTAAAATGACTTATACTTATAGGAGAGACTGTTAACTGTGGAATTAGTTCAATGGCCAGTTTATATGACTTGTAGCTAACCTGTACTTCACTCATCCAAGTAGGTTGAAGTTGAGAAATGAGTTGACATTGAGGAGAGGAAGAATATGGAACTCTAGACAAGGCATCAGCTACCTTGTTCTCAACACCCTTCTTGTAACAAACTGTATAGTCATACCCAAGTATCTTAAAAAGCCACTTTTGTTGCATCATAGATTGAAGCCTATGCTCCAAGAAGTACTTTAGGCTCTGGTGATCTGTATGGATAGTAAAGTGATTGATTTCCTAATAAGTAGGGCCTCAATTTTGTCACAGCCATTACAATAGCAAGCAATTTCTTCTCATAAGTAGACATTGACATAAATCTTGTTCCCATGCCTTTGCTGAAGTAAGCAACTGGATTCTTATTTTGCATTAAGACTGCTCCTACCCCTGTATCACAAGCATCTGTCTCCACTTCAAAGGGTAGAGTAAAATTTGGGAGTACCAGTACTGGGGTAGTGGTGACAGCTTGCTTGAGTGTCTCAAATGCAGATTGAGCATCAGTATTCCAGTGGAAGTTGTCTTTCTTCAATAATTCTGTCAATGGTCTGCAAATAAGCCCATAGTTTCTCACAAAGTTCCTATAGTACCCAGTGAGGCCACTGGCCAATTAACCATGGAATCAATTTTGGCTGGGTCAACTGATACTCCTTCACCAGTGATGATGTGGCCAAGGTACTCCACTTTTGACTGGCCAAAAGTGCATTTACTGAGTTTATCAAATAAGGTGTACTGTTGTAAAGTCTTGAGAGAGATTTCTAAGTGTTCCAAATTAGTCTCCATGTCAGGACTGTATACCAAGATGTTGTCGAAGAACACCAATATGAATTTCCTTAGATGTGGCTGGAAAACATCATTCATTAAAGCTTGAAAGGAAGCTGGAGCTTTGGTTAAGCCAAATGTCATTACCATGAACTCATAGTTCCCTTGATGTGTCTTGAAAGCAGTTTTGTAAGTATCCGGAGGGAAAACTCGAATTTGATGATACCCTGCACATAAATCTATCTTGCTAAAGATCTTTGAACCAAATACATCCAAGAGTTCTTCTATGATGGGTATATGGTATTTATCCTTGACAGTAGCATCATTAAGCTTTCTATAGTCGACACAAAATCACCAACTGCCATCTTTTTTCTTCACAAGTAGTATTGGAGAAGAAAAAAAGACTCCGGCTAGGTTGTATCACTCCTGATTTAAGCATTTCTTGCACTAATTACTCCACTACCTGATTATGAATGTATGAAATACGATAGGGTCGTTGGTTTGGAGGTGTAGTGAGGGGTTTTAAGGGAATATGATGGTCATGTGCCCTTGATGGGGGTAGTGTGGTGGGTTCTTGAAACACAAATTCATATTTCTGGAGTAAGGGTAAGATGGGGGTAGGTATTTCTGGTTGAGCTTCACAAGCAGTTATGGCTAAGAGTCGGCCCACCATTCCATTTTTATTCTTCTTAAGCCACTTATGTAAAGATTTACCAGTCATCATAGAGAGTTGAGCTGTAGGGGCATTACCTTGAAGCTTAACCTTTCCTCTATTCTTAGAGAATTATACTATAAGCTTGTTGAAATCGAAGACCATTGGGCTCATTCCACGCATCCAATCCACCGCCAAAACCATGTCACAACCTCCCAAGGTGAGAAGCCGCATATCAAATTGGAAGTCGTTCCCCTGCATCTGCCAGTTGAAGGAGGGATACTTAGCATCACTGACCATTTTGTTTATATTATCTACTGACCAATAAGGATGATGCAGGTAAGATATGCCCACCACACCTTGCTGCTGCTGCTGGATCTAGAAAGCTATGCGTGATGTCGCTGTCTATCAGGACTGTCAGTGGTTGCTTCTTGACTGTGCCTTATATTCGAATGGTGTTGTTGGAAACATTGCCATTAAGATCATGTACTGAGATTTCAACTTCCTCTTCTTGGGAATGAAATAATGGAGTTTCAAGAGGAGAGTCTTCTCCAGATTGTGTCGACTCTTCATCATCTGCAACTAGTATATAAATCTGTTATTTGATGCACTTATGCCCTGCTTGGAAAACTTCATCACAATTATAACAGAGACATTTCTCTCTACATTTCCTCATCTCTGCATAAGAGAGTTTTTTTATGGGTGGTGGTGAATTCGCAGTAGAGGAAGAAATTTTTTTTGAGAAAGTTTTTGGACTTGTAACGGGAGAAGAAGTATGTCTAGGTGAATAGCTATTTTGGACAAAAAGTGGAGGAGGTTTATATGAGGATTTAGCCTTCTTAGCTGCATTCTCAATGAGCGTCTCTTGCATTCTGGCTAAGTAAACTGCATTTACCAGTGTCTTGGGTGAAAACATTTGAACGTGCAATCTAAGCTCCTCCTTTAGACCACTAATGAAACTTGAAGTGAGGTGAGGGTTTTTTGCTAACATCAAAGCCATTAACTCTTCAAAAATCTCTTGATAATCAAGTACAAAACCAATTTGTCTGAGTTTGTTAAATTCTCCAACAAAATCATCATGACCAAGCTCTTGAAATCGTAAACATATATCTCTAAGGAACCCTTCCCATGAAATAACCTGTTTACCAATATAATAGTCTTGAAACCAGATATCATCTTTTCCTTCTAAGTACATTGAAGCCATATTAACCATTTGTGGTTCTGACATATTATGCAACATAAAGAATTTTCTACACTTTCTAATCCGGGATCTAGGATTAATTCCATCGAATCTGGGAAATTCAATTTTAGGTCTAGGTTGTTAAATTTGATTTTGCTCTTGATTATTAACAAAAAAAAAGGTTGTACAACATTGTCACCTGAATTACTTTGGTTGCCGTTTGGTGGAGGACCTAAAATTCCTTTTCGATTTGAACTCCTTTCACCTGAAGATTCAATATAATGGTTCATTTGAGAAACAAAAGCAACATTAATTACACTCATGAACTCATCTGTTGGTTTGCTCTGAGCATCTTTAATTTCTGCTACTGATTTCAACACTGCATCATATTTGATTGAAGAATCACTTTGAGATTTGGTAAGCTCATCCATCTTCTTATTAGAATCAGCCTGATCTCGAGTAAGCTCGTCGATTATTCCTAGTGATTTCTTCAACAGCTGCTTTGTTAGCCATCACAGGTCCGGTGGATAGATGCTCCTGATACCAATTTGTAGTGGTCTTAACTACAAAGAAGAAGAATTAAGAGATTCAAGAAGGGATTTGAAAAGAGAGAAGACTAAGAATGAGAAGAACAGGAGTTTAGGGGGAAAAGTAAGTTTTGATTAATAATTTCTTAAACAACAAATGGGTGCAGAGATACATCTATAAAGCTATTGGTCATGTACAACACATGACTTGATAAACACACACCACACAAAATATAAAGGCAACCAGATAAAATACAGCTGGGCTGGGATTAGCATAAGGGTTTATGACAGTTGCTACGACCCAAAGTCGAAGACTTTAATAAACAAATCTGTCTCAGACAGAAAAGTCTACAAGGATAGATAAATTCATCTCCCACGAATAAACCTATGAGTTTTGTTCCTTATTTTGATAAATCAAGGTGAATAGCAACCAATTGATAAAACCATACTTATATTCCCGATAAAAAACTCAGTTTTATCAATCACCTCACAATAAACTTAATCAACGCAGCGAAGAAGATTATTGAGGAATCACAAACGATGAGACGAAGTGTTTGTGACTACTTTTATATCTTTCCTATCAGAGATAAAAATCGCAATCCAATTATTACAATTGTACTTGTACGATAGAAGATACAAGATCAGATCACACAACTACGATAAAAGTAGTATTAGTCTGACTTCACAATTCCAATGAAGTATTTAAGTCGTTAACCTAGTTTTAGAAGAAGAAAACCAAATGTTAAAGGAGAATCGACTCTAGCTTAGCAAACTAGTTTCACACAAAATGTGTGGGGATTAGGTTTCCTAGTTGCTAGAGTTCTCCCTTATATAGTCTTTCAAATCAGGGTTTGCAATCAATGTTAGCTTAGTAACAAAGCATTCAATATTCAATGTTATATGAAAGCTAATGCGTGTCGTAACCAAAACAAATTAATTAATATTTTACTACCTAATTAACAAGTAATATAGGGTAGTCAAGTTCGTTCCCACGAGGAGCAAGAGATTTTTAGTTGTAAAATTGTAACAAAAGGGTGGGGTTTTGGTTTTAGATTTTAAAAGCAAAAGAAAGTAAATAAAGCAATCAAAATTGTAAGTTGAAATTAATAAGAGAGATTAGATCAATGAATCCTTATTCGTTGCAAAACAATGATTCAAGTTATGTTCTTTTCCACTTTTTATTAGTCACGGATTATCACCAACCGTAGGTATAGCAGCTAGATCAGTGCTAACCCCTAAATCCCTTTTATCACCGGATACGGAAGTTCTCGACTACCAGATTCTATATACCAAACCACCTAGTAGTAGATCACTCAAGATGTAATTTAGTTAAACGCATTAAGATTTATGAATTTATTAGGTTGATATTAGTAGTTAGACTCTTAGATCAAGGTCCACTTGCTAACGTTGTTTTCACACACAATTGCTCCACAGAATCCCTCCGCAAGGTCTCGTATTTCCTACTTGTGTAAAGATTCAAGAAACGATTACTTATCCCCTAACTTTCACTAGCTTTAGATCAATTAACAAATCAATTTATTATGCATCCTAAACGACCTATCAATCAAGCATAAACATTCTTATTAGCAAAAACAAAAGATAATCATGTGAAAAACTCAAAGAAGGTTTAAAACAAAACTCAAATCATATGTTAAGAACTAGGAATTCATCCTCAATCAATAAGAAAATTATCTACTCATGCTTTTGAAATTCACACAATAATAATTAAAAGGAGAAGTTTTTGAAGTTCACACAAATAATTAAAAGAAGAATTTTGAAAAACAATGCAAAAACACAAGTGTTGTGTGTGTAAAAAGGTGTAGAAGTGTGTGTAGAGAACTTCTCTATTTATAGGCTTCAATGTTCTCCAAATCTTCCAAGGAATAAAATCCCTTTCCCTTTGTATCTCAAATTCCAAATCCAAGTCTTTCTCAAATCTTCCATCTCCTCTTTCCAAATCCAAGCTCAATTATTCATCCAATTCTAAACCCAAGTCTTCACACCCATGAGAAAAACTCACACAAAATTCTGCAACTTTGGTCACCGAAAAACCGAGTTTTCTGCCGGAATCCGTCACCGCCGGTTACCTGAGTTCTGTTGCCGTCAACGGATGTTCCGTCAGATCACTGTCTAAGTTAATGGTCAAACGGGTCAGGCTGTTAGTCACTGGGTCAAGGAAGAGAGTCAGATAGCCCAAGTCAGCTATCTTACTCGGTCTCACTGGATACTGACTCAACTAGGGATGTCAATGGGTACCCATTACCCGGACCCGGATCCGGGGTAATAGGGTCCGGTTCCGGGTCCTAATATTGGACCCATTAACCAATTTGGACCCGACGGGTAATTACCCGATTGGACCCGTTAATAAACGGTTCCGTCCGGGTCCTACTCGTCGGGTACCCGCGGGTAACCGGGTATTACCAAGTTGCCATCGTTTTTAGTATTCTGGTGAATAATTAGGTCTATATAGTTCCAAAAGAATGAGAAACAAAGTTACGGCCGCATCAGTTCACTCCTTTTCTTCTTTCTAGATCCATTTGCAACAACTACGAACCATAAATTTCTTTTTTGTTATCGTGTTTTTGAGTCTTTATTTACTGATACCCATTTAGTATTTACCCTAGATCATTTATATTAAACTAGTTTTGTTAGCACAAAACTCATCAACTTACAAGAAGCTTCCGATTGTAATACAAAGGATGATTATTAGGTCATCGTAGATTGAAAGGTGCTATTGATGATTATATTTTTTCTTAGCTACTGTTATGGTTTGATTAAATATATTTTCAGCACTTTTTATATTTTGTTTTGGGTTCTTGATTATTGAGTTTTCATTCGAGGGTATGTATTGGGGGTTGTCCTTATTTTCATATGATGTGAAATTATATATGGGTTTAGCTCATTATTGAAATTAAGAAAGAGAAATCAGATCGAAGAACAAAGAATAATTTATAGCTTCTGCCATTGGGTATTGATGTTAATGGAGGAACTGATGGGGATTGTAGTCGAGAGAAGACCTTTTCATCGTGATTTGAGAGGGGTAACAGATGATTAAGGGTTATGGTAGAGAATTACAGGTTGGGTTTGATATCAATTTGCAATTAGTGGATGATTAGTTCTGGTAGGGAATTATCTTGAACTGAAACTTTAAAGCGAATAGAAGAATTTTTGTTGCCTCCATCGATTCACAACAACTAAAGACAGATTCTTGACTTGGTGGTATGAATCAAGTTAGGGTTGTTATAGATTTAATGGGTTGGTGCCGAGTCTCAGGTGGTATGAATCTAGTTGGGGTTTAGCTACAACAGATGGTTAATTGGTTGGTGGTTAAATCTGGTGGTGATTTGAGGTCGTACTTTTTATCAATAACATCAAAACAATAGTACTTCACATGGGGAATAAAGTGATTGAGATCCTTAATTTGTGAAGAACTGGAGGAGTGGAGTTTTATCAATTGCAATTAAAAAAATCTATTCCATTAATACTTGTACACTCATGGATTTCAGCATCTGTAACTCTTGTTTGAAAGTCATGCTTGTATTGAAAGAATCAAGTCAAAAACATCATTTTCAGACTTTGTGTAAATGTTTCACAGGAACTGGTAGATACCCGGACCCGTCAACTACCCGCTGTTTTTATAGGGTCCGGTTCTGGGCCAACATAATTGGGAACCGGACCCGGAACCGGGAAGACCCGGACCCTAACTCAAATAACAGGGTCCGGTTCTGGGTACTATGGTACCCGGGAGGACCCGGACCCGTTGACACCCCTAGACTCAACTGTGCCACAAGATGGATCGGTCATCGGACTCATCTGGGTCGACTCGCTTGAAGAGAAATTTGGGCAGAGTTCTGTTTGTATTTCAGGTGTATTCCGGCCTTTTTTCAGGCCTCTTTCCCTGTAACAAATTCATCCAATAAGCCTAACATTCATCTAAAATGTCAATCCTTCATGCACGCATCTGCTGCTCCATTCAAAACACCTTGTCCACTATATCTCATTCCTGTAGCTGCATCTTCTTCTTATGTTCTTCACTGCATCTGATCATGACTTCATACCCCACCAATTATTTTCGGATTCTTGTAATCATCCAGCCATACATTTACAGCATCGTCTTCAATCAAACCAATCCCATGTTGCTTCTCTAAATCAACAACAGTAGTCACCCACACGAATCCCATTCTGTCTCTGAACCAACAACTATAACATCTTCAATTTCTTGTCGTCTTTGCCATCACATATTCAACCAAAAACCTTTTTAATCTATGGAAACAACTAGCTGTTCTTCTTCATCAATTCAGAACCCTAATCCAATTTCAGAACCCCCTTCTTTGACAGAACTAAATCCAACTCCTTCATCATCTGCTACTTCAAATTCTAACTCCATCTGCACCCATTTCTCTGAGATCAACATCGAACCCATATTCAAACCTTCTTTAATTTCAACTCAAACCCCTAACCCAATTTCTTATACATCTCCGCATCTCGATCTGCTTCAGCTCTTGAATTTACTTCTCCCTCTTTTGGTTTAAGAAGCAACAGTACCCTCAATTTCAACGTCATCGTCTTCTTTTTTTAATCAACAACAGAATCATTTAGTCTTTCTGCAATTTTAGAGACTTCACTTCTCGATTTCTTCTCTCGGACAGAGCAACAACATCCCCCATTGTTTTCTCTTCTCAGTTTTAGGAACATATGATTGAGAATTGATTTCTCAATTTAGGGTTAGGAAATAAAATCTGGGTCTGGATCCGGGTAATATTATAGGCCGCACAACGACATCCCCAGTTAGCTATATAGGTGCCACGAGCGCCTAAGCTGGTGCTTTTAACACTTCCAGACTATCCCTTAACTGTGGCTGGGATCCGTATATCACTTGCTTGATAATTATGCCCTTTAACACAACTTTGGATGGTTTCTTCTTCTTTTCTTTCGTATGACTCCAGAGTACCTAATAACTCAAAAACACGCGTAAAATACATAATTTACAAGACAAATAGCAGAGAAAGCATAAACAATAGATAATAAATAGGATGTATTCTACACCCTATTAAAAGCCTGATTAGATACAAGCTAATATTTATCAACTGTTAGATCAAAACATAGTTTGTTATACACACATGTACTTGACGTTTTTGGGTTTATGTAACCGTACCCAAACTTGTACATTAGTTGGTTCAACACTAGTTAACCAAATGATAACTTTCATATAACCTATATTCTTCTTCACCATAACTAGTCCAAATGACTCAAATGAACTAGTTAGAGAGTTGTTCAATTGCTTAGATCTTTATGTACTACATAAGACACAATTGAAGCAAAAAAGATGTGATTCACTCGAATCGATTCATGAAATATAAATCCACGATTTGCAATAGCATTCCTTAGTTTATTAAGATAAGTTCACAAACATCGTTTTTAGACATAACCTACTCAAGTTCGCGGACTTAAGTTCCCGGATGGAGTTCACAAACTCCAGCAGAAATTCTCGGGTCGAGAACTTCCGCCAGTTCGCGGACTGAAGCTCACGCACTTCTCCGGTTTCACTTGATCAACAAAGTTCGCAAACTTTGGTTCAAGCAATAAGGACTTATACATATATTTGTTACCACAATAATGCTTATATCCTCTAATGGTTATATTGTCTAAACTCTCATTTCAATCATTGAAACATTCTCAGAGGGCGTTATATAGTTGTTATTCACAAATTATTTTTCGTCAGAGCAATTTCCAAAATGATTGAAACATAACATGACTTTCGTCACTAGGTAAAGATGAACTTGGCTAAAGAAAAAGCTTTACCAACACATATTTCGAGAAATTGATAAGCGAGATATACTCAACTCGAAATATCATATGTGTATATTCTTAGTCTATATAGTAATACGACTTTTGTCTCAAGATAGGATATAGAGTAGATAGACTTTTAAGTGGTAGATAAGTTCAAGTCTCCACATACCTTTTATTCGATGAAGATACACTGGTTCCTTGAGTAGTCCTTCGTCTTATATGATGATCTCCATGGGGTTCTTGAGCTCAACAACACTTTCTATCCTAGTTCGAGACCTTACCTATAGTAGACTAGAAATTAAAGACTTTATAGTTTTGATCTCTAATATTGACAAACATGCTTGAGATAGCAACGCATGCGAGTTCGACCGAGCAATACTCTAACAATCTCCCCCTTTGTCAATTTTAGTGGAAAAACTATTAATACATATGGAATACAAAAAATATATAAATAATCTTTGTAGATCCTATTCCACACGTCGTCTAATCTTGAACAATACTCGAAATCTTCGTCACTTCCAAGTAATCCAATGATCCCAAAGGTTGTATATTTAGCATCATCGTTGTTGAAAATCCATAGCTATAACAATGAGAAAACAAGAGTTCTCAATCATTGTTATACAGTGTCATAATATCATTACACAGCGTCAAAGTCCAATTGCATCACAACTTTAACAACAATACTATGGTGATACTTCACACCCCCTTAGTCAATACTCCATCTCACATGGAAACCACCCCCCCCTTACATAATGATCCGAAAACCATATGTATTTGTAGTGTGAACTACATATTAATTCTCCACCTTTTTGTCAATAAAATTGTCAAAGGTACAAGAACGGGATCCTAATGAAATTTTCGTAAGAGATATTTCATGACCAAAGGTAAATGTATATCATCTTATTTAGGTGCAATCATAAAGCCTAAGCTAAGTGCATTCATCAAGGAGTCTATAAAGATACAAGATAACCCCTTTAAAATTCCACAGCCGCACTCCCCACAAAGATTTGGCAATTAATCACAAGTTCCAAAGAACTCTCTCCCATAAAATGTCATTCCCAAGGGAACAACAAGAGCGACCTTAATTTCAAAAGAAAACAAGGATTTCTTTAGACTCAACAAATCACATACAAGTATGAATTTGGAATTCAAAAAGAAATATTCAATCATATTAACCAAAGCGAACCAAGATTAATTTGACTAAATATGTTCAACACAAGTACACTTATGGAGACTTAAGAGATCAACTAGATTAATCACAAGAAAATTCGCAAATAATCTAATTGTCATACTCAACCAAACTAATTACAAAAGTAATCAATTTAATTGGTCACACTCGACATAAGAAAATATATGGAGCAATGACTAAGTTAATCATGAAAAAACAACCCAGTCAAAGAGATGCTCAAACATAAGAAAAGTTATGGAGTACTAACTAAATAATCACACAAAATGATTAATTTAGTTTAATCATGTTCAACATAAAGTACCTTACGGAACAACAACTAAGCTAATCACAAAAGCAATCAACTTTTGTTGTTTTAGTGATCAACATAAGACACTTCATGGAACAACACAATATTTACACAAAAATTGTGGATCGGAGAGTCGACCTTATACCGTGGAATAAGCAAGGATTCATTCTATGTTTCCATCATTATTTTCACAATGACACACAATAGACATAATCCTTGAATCACAAAAGATTTTAACCTATCTTACATCAATAATTGACAATATAGGCTTAACTTTTGTGTTTGTCAAAAGTCTATTCATTCTTTTATCAATATTTGCATATCAATTCACGAACGACTTTAGTTTTTGACAAAGTATGGGACAATCAAGTTCACGGACGTAAACACACATATCCCATAAAAATATTGCAATATATAAAACCATAAAGATTAATACTGCAAACATCATCTTCCAAACAAGTTTAGAATTTAAACCAATAAACCTAAAAATAAGAAGATGAAAAATTTGGATATAGATATGTGTAATCACAATAATGGTTATTCCAAAACACTAGTTATTCTTCTAAATAAAACAAAAAAAGATAGAATTCTCATCAGAAGACTTACTAGTTGTCGTAGATCTTTCTTAGAGCATCTACTGAAAATTCCTTCTCATTATTGAAAAACCCATTGATTATGGGATCATTCAATTCCTCCAAATCTTCAGAAATATCAGTTAACTCACTGAGTTCTCTTCTCAAATAACGCAGGGTGTTCTTGGATAGAGACAATATCTGTTCATTGTGATCATTTATCTTTTCCAAAGAGGAAATGATTTGAGATTTTAAACATTTTCTATTGTTGATGAACTCTTTCACTATGCCCCTAAAATTAGCATCAAAAGGACAAATAGAAAAGAGGCAGTTAGAGGAGGAACCTTCTTCATTAATTGTAGTCTTCACTTTATTCAACCTTGAGGGAGAAATCCCTTTACACAGATACACATTAGCTGCTTCAACTGCATCCCTGCTTGTGATGCTTCTAGTTACAGGAGCCATAAGGTAGTATCTTTTCAAGGAGAGAGGAAGTCTACCAATTATTTAAATAGACTTATAAACATCAAAAACCCTAGAAAAAGTCTTCTGAAGTTTAATGATCCATTATCTATATTGTTAGGAGAATATTTTATTAACATAAATAGATACAAAACTCGAGCCACACAAGAACGCAAAGCATCAATTTCTCAAGTTAAAGAAGAGGATGCGAATGCCCCTGAAGTTAGATATGGACGTTATGAGCTAAACGCTCTCCTTGTTTATCACATAGTGATTTTCCAAGGTTTGTTGTGTAAGCAAGTTTCTTACCTCTTCTGATTCTAGAACCATTGTTTTTAGGAGAGCTGCGCAGATTATCTAGATTTATCTTTTGCATGTTCTTCTGTAGTTTGGCAATTCTTTCAATGTTCCTATTGAATCTCCAATACGTACTTTGAACACGCCTTGCATTTCCACAAAATAAACAGACCAAGGATTCTTTGTTTTGTTGAGGAATCTTTGTCTTAACATAGCTGCTAGCTTTTATTTTTACCTAATCAATAGAAACAACAGGATTGACAATGTCTGCACACTTGCTTTTGTAAACCACTAGTGTTTCCAAAGGACTTCTGACCAAATAACATTGCTGAAATTTTATCAGAGCTTCCAGATAATCTTTGTAGATCATCCTTAAGAGTATTAATCTCTTTCTCCTTTAGATCAATGGTTCTGGTGAGTTTATCATTAAGACAATATATCTCAATATTTTTCACCTGGATTAATGATTCTAGTTTCTTCAATGAAGCTTTTAATTGAAGATTTTCTTGAAGAATCTCTTTATCCAAGAAATTGAAAACCCCTGTGTCGGTCTCATATTCTGAATCAGAACTTAGAGTATGTAGATGTTTCTGCTATAAAAGCTAATAGTTCATCGCATATATCAAACTTATTCAACCCGTTGACACTTAAAGGTTTTTCTTTCACAGAATCATTAGCAGATAGAGGACGTTTATCACGTCTAATGCCCCTCTTTACAATTTCTTTGATCTTTTCTGTAATCAATGTTAAGCCATACTTCATCCATACAACATTCATCACCCCATGAGATAGAGTGTTCACTTGTGTTTGACACACCATTGAATGAAACGTTCTGAACAGAATTTTGATCAAGAATTCTTATCTTTCAGAAAGATGAATTTTCAGAAAGAGCATTAAGGTTATTTCCTCCATCGATGGTACATTTCTTAGAAACATGTTTGTTGGTTTCAAAAGTAGTTTCTAAGATATCACAGTCATCTTTAGACTTAGTGCAAGATGACACATAGTACTGAAGATTTGAGGTAATGGCATGTCTGATAGCATCTAACCCTTCAGAATTTTGCTTTGCGGCAAGAGTTTCTTCTGGATTATAACTATCAACATCCTTGAGGGTAGATACATCTCCTTATGTATTAACCGGAGGATCATAACCATTAATGACATGTACCCATATTTGAAAATCACGAGCTTGGATATACGTGCTCATAGCAATTTTCCACCACGGGTAGTTTGAACCAGCGAAGATTGGTGGTACGTTTATTGAGATAACACCTTTGTCCATAGAGTCAGATCGCTACAAACATAGACTTATAAGGTCTTGAACGTGTTGGCCTGTTCTGATACCAATTGAAAAAGTGGGGGTCTAACAACCACACCTAATATTTCGATTAGCAATCTGTATGGACAACTTCGAGTTACTTTCTAGAGAATCAACTAGACAGTCAGACTCAATCAATATAAAATATCTCAAGGTGTTTATTATCTCAATCTCTCAATTTGATTTACTAAAGAAAATACAATCTGCGAGTCTTAATCAAAGAGAGATAACTTGTATGGTACCAAAGACCAATATCCAAGTGTCAATTAATTTAAATCCACAACCAATAAGGTCGGATATTCTAATTGATTGAACAACGCATAACCTGTATTATTTCAATTATATAACAAAATATAATGTGGAGAAGAAATAACACAGACACCAGAATTTTGTTAACGAGGAAACCGAAAATGCAGAAAACCCCAGGACCTAGTCCAAATTAAACATACATTGTATTAAGCCGCTACAGACACTAGCCTACTCCAAGCTAACTTCGGTCTGGACTATAGTTGAACCCCCACCAATCTCATACTGATCCAAGGTACAGTTATGTTCCTACGCCTATGATCCCAGTAGGATACTGCGCACTTGATTCCCTTAGTTGATCTCACCCACAACCAAGAGTTTCTACGACCCAAAGTCGAAGACTTTAATAAACAAATCTGTCTCAAACAGAAAAGTCTACAAGGATAGATAAATTCGTCTCCCATGAATAAAATTGTGAGTTTTGTTCCGTCTTTTGATAAATCAAGGTGAACATGAACCAATTGATAAAACCAGACTTACATTCCCGAAGAACATCTCAGTTTTATCAATCACCTCACAATAAACTTAATCGACGCAGTGAAGAAGATTATTGAGGAATCACAAATGATGAGATGAAGTGTTTGTGACTACTTTTATATCTTTCCCATCGGAGATTGAAATCTCAAGCCAATTATTACAATTGTACTCGTATGATAGAAGATGCAAGATCAGATTACATAATTACGATAAAAGTAGCATCGGTCTGGCTTCACAATCCCAATGAAGTCTTTAAGTCGTTAACCTGGTTTTAGAAGAACAAAACCAAATGTTAAAGGATAATCAACTTTAGCTTAGGAAACTAGTATCACACAGAATGTGTGGGGATTAGGTTTCCCAGTTACTAGAGTTCTCCCTTATATAGTCTTTCAAATCAGGGTTTGCAATCAATGTTAGCTTAGTAACAAAGCATTCAATATTCACCGTTAGATGAAAACCTAAATAGAAACAAGCTAATATTTATCAACCGTTAGATCGAAAACATAGCTTGTTATACACACATGAACTTGACGTTTTTGGGTTTGTGTAACCGTACCCAAACTTATATATTAGTTGGTTCAACACTAGTTAACCAAATGGTTAGCCAAATGATAACTTTCATATCAACCATATTCTTCTTCACCATAACTAGTCCAAATGACTCAAATGAACTAGTTAGAGAGTTATTCAATTGCTTAGATGTTTATGTACTACACAAGAAACAATTGAAGCAAAAACGATGTGATTCACTCGAATCGATTCATGAACTATAAAGCCACGGTTTGCAATAGCATTCCTTAGTTTATTATGATAAGTTCACAAACATCATTTTTAGATATAACCTACTCAAGTTCGCAGACTGGGTTCGCGGACTTAAGTTCCCGGATGGAGTTCACAAACTTTAGCAGAAATTCTTGGTCGAGAACTTCCGCCAGTTCGCGGATTGAAGCTCACGCACTTCTTCGGTTTCACTTGATCAGCAAAGTTCGCAAACTTCGGTTCAAGCAATAAGGACTTATAAATATATGTGCTACCACAACAATGCTTATATCCTCTAATGGTTATATTATCTATACTCTCATTTCAATCATTGAAACATTCTCAGAGGGCGTTATATAGTTGTTATTCACAAACTATTTTTCGTCAGAGCAATTTCCAAAATGATTGAAACATGACATGACTTTCGTCACTAGATAAAGATAAACTTGGCTAAAGCAAAAGCTTTACCAACACATATTTTGATAAATAGATAAGCGAGATATACTCAGCTCGAAATATCATATGTGTATATTCTTAGTCTATATAGTAATAAGACTTTTGTCTCAAGATAGGAGATAGAGTAGATATACTTTTGAGTGATAGATAAGTTCAAGTCTCCACATACCTTTTAGTCGATAAAGATCCACTAGTTCCTTGAGTAGTCATTCGTCTTGTATGATGATCTCCATGGAGTTCTAGAGCTCAACTACACTTTCTATCCTAGTCCGAGACCTTAGCTATAATAGACTAGAAATCAAAGACTTTATAGTTTTGATCACTAATATTGACAAACATGCTTGATATAGCAACGCATGCGAGTTCGATCGAGCAATGCTTTAACAGTAAGTTCCGAATTTGTGAAGTTTTCTAGTTTTGTCTATTGCAAATAGCTTTATATACCTTGATTATTAATCTAAATGGAAATCAAAAAGGGTAATCTGTTAGAGGAAGATTGGTATCAAAAGTCTTCACTTTGGCTGAAGCAAACCTTTGGATATAAAGGATGTCAACTAAGGGAATCAAGCGCGTAGAAATTTCTGAGGTTCAAGAGACGTAAGGAGCATGACTATAATTGAATCGCTAGGAGGACGGATTCGGTCTCAACTACATTCCAGTTTGAAGTCTGATAGTAGGCTAGTGTTTTCAGCGGCTTAATACAGTATGATGTTCAATCTGGACGAGGTGCCCGGGTTTTTCTGCTATTGCGGTTTCCTCGTTAACAAAAATTCTGGTGTCTTTTGTTTTTCCTTTTCTGCATTATATTGTTTATCTTTATAATCGTATTTACACAGGTTTATACATGTTCAATGTAAGTACATACGTCCCCTTAATTGTAATCGATTACGAGACTAGTTTCTTGTAGAATTCGTATATTGAAAGATAGATAAAAAGTTCAATCACTTGGCAGAATTTCGATTGAATCATTTGGATACAACTAGATTGATCTTGGATATTGATTTTTTAGATCGTCCAAGTACTCTGCTTAACAACCAGGTTCACGGAAATTGTTTCTATATATATATATATATTGATTGAGTAGAGGTTGAGATATTAATTATATATTGTCAAGGATCATTAAGTTAGTCTACTTGCAATTGTATTAAGTTTTGTTTATACAGGTTTCCGAACGAAAAAGTTGGGTGAATTTGGTATCCCCTGTGTTTTCGAAGGGCTTGACTTTACAGAGTACATTGGATATTTTATTATTATGGCTTACGCCTTTGAATCTAAGAAGTAAAAGATGGACGAAACTGTTGATAAGATGAGAAATGACATTTATTTGGAATCAATGCAGGTAAACGATGATCTGGTAGATGCAAGCACTTGAATAAGATCTTATAGGTTCCTTTCCTGGTGTCTCGTGGATTCAGTAAGAAACTAAATTATTTGTATTACAGGATGTACATAGTTGGTGGGCGGTCATAGCATTTTTTCCCAAGAATTTACAAAATATAGCTCGCCTTTCAAAATCAGCAACTGAACCATCTGAAATTGTTTACATACTAACACCATATCTAGCTTTAAGTTTTGCTTGAAAATTAACAAGCTTCCAACTCCAATTTACCCAACTGAAGAATATGCAAGGCACAACTATTTATTTATCTAGTGGAACCCGGTGTGGCCTCAAATTGAAAGAGAAAAGTATGCAATAAGGTTCATAATAAAGCAAAAGGGGTAATACATAGGGACCTGAGAGACCAATTCCTTAATCTTGATATCTTAGTTTTCTGGTTAATCATGTATAAGATTTGTAGATAAAGAGAGACAGGTGTCAAACCTATATTAAATACTTGGTGAGTCAGAGTTCTTCTAAGAATTTTACCGAGAGTGAACGGTAGGTTAGGTAGGTCAATTCCATATTATTCTCCTTCAGTAGTGCCTCTTTGAGTTGTAGTTACTCGAAGTCAAATATGCCCACTAGAACTCAATAAAATTTTCGAAGTACAACTCGAGCCCCGAGAACGTTCTCTTTTGTTCCAGTGTGGTTGAATTCTCTTTGACAACCCGATTGATCCCACTATTGGATCGTTGTTACTACTTAAAGTGATTGCGATGACTATGAAAAAGGTATGGCAGATGGCATAGCTTGAGATTCGTCTTTATCTTCAATTAAGGTCTTCCATAAGTTGGCGTTCTTCAAATTTAATGGAAGAAATTACTTGAATCTAATGATCCGCGTTTTGGATCTTCAACCATAGGAAAAAAATCACCCTATCACAAACACTAATCATCGAATCGACCCTTTATCAATTCATCTTAATCTGCATTTTTGTTATTCTGACTTTCTCATTATTTTTTCCGTACTTGCCATGTCTGCCGAATACTCTTACTACATAGAACATGAGACGATCTACTTGTTACGTCACCATAGAAACTAGTCTTATCAAGTCTCACCAAAGTGACCAATTTTTATCTAGGAATAGATGAAAAATAGAAAAAGTCGGTCAAGGTGTCACAAAGGACGTTCCCACTTGACCCATTTCACACCTTCTGATTTTATCCATCCACAAGTTCTTCACCCCACTTGAAGATCTCACCATGGTATGCGGTAATAAGACAACCAATAAACTTTGACATTCTATGCCCAAGAGCTCTTGTCTAGTCAAGTAGAACTATAATGATCGACCAAGTAAGGAAAACCTAGCTGGATAGTACCGTATCCAACTAATTAATATCCAAGTTGACCAAATTTCTCCACTTTCATAAGCTGACTTAAACCTAGTATTTCTAAGATATCGAACAAACGAAACAAACTTTTGAATGATATACCAAGACCCAACTTTAGATCTCCAAGGATGGGAGGGTACCATGTTCATTAGTAAAGTGGGGATTAAATTACAAAAGGCTGGAAGCTTGAAAACAAAGAATTCGCGTTTTGAGAGAATTCTTTTCTGGGTTGAAATTGTAGTTGCAGAAATTCCCACACTACACCCTATTCAAGAATTTATCAATATTTATGACATAATTTGAAGATTAAAGACACTTTTTCATTAATTTGATCTTAAGGAATTACAGAAATCAAGAACACAGAACACTTGATGAAAGATTTTCTCTCTCCTAAAAACTTTCCTAGCACTCAAAAATTCCTCTCTCTCTCTCTGGACTATTCATCTCCTTTATATAGGTATTTACATAGTGGATTACAGCTCATTTACAGCTAAGATTCCCTTCAATTTAGGATCTGAGTTCTTGCGATAAATCGCAGTTAGCACCGCCTTTATATTTCGCATGTTTTATTGATATATCTCAGACATGTCACACTTTCTTCATGTTTCCGTCGTTTTCAGTTATTACGTCATTGTTTGAGTCATCTTTGGGTGTTTCGCAGAATATCATTGATGTATCGCAGAACAGTCGTTTACTATCGATGTATCGCAGTACTGTTGTTTATTTGTCAGGAATATTGTTGTGACAATATTCTGATCCTACATCTTGCCTCTTCTCATATCTTTTCTGCGAAGAAGATAAATATCATGAGAATTTAAGCTTCTTGATTAATCGCAACTCCTTGTCTTTTCATATTCCCGCATTAGAGACACATCTCTGCATCCATCGCTAGATATTCGACGCGTGTTTTTTCTCCCATTTGTCTCTTGACACGTCTTTTTTCAACCGTTGAATTCTGACCATTCATATCCTTTCTTCATTAAATGCATTGATGTTCTCGAGAATCTCCTTTTCTTATAAATATCTTCTTCGCTAATTCCCCCCTCTTCTTTTTACTCTCTCTTTTATTTCTTCTCTGCAACTCTTCTGTTCTTCATCTTCTTCCGAAAATTCCGGATCTATTACTGTTTCAATTTTATTCCTTTATTCTTCTTCATCCAAATCATCGTTCCCATACTAAAAAATTAGGTCAATCCACTCTTAAAAAACACCAGCAGAAACTTCAATCCTTAGGTTTCACACTTTCTGAGATTCTTGATCAATCTTCTAACTCTGATCTCTCCATTGACCTAGCTTCAGGGTTTCCTTCTTCTAACAAGAAGATCCTTGTTTCGCTAGGTCAATTAGAAGCTGGCCTTCCTATTCCTCTTTATAACCCAGATCTCCCTCTTTTTTATGAGATTATTTCTCATGTTAAATTTTCGCGAGCAATCTGCCAATTAAGTGGAGATTATATTCGTCTCATTCTTGAATATGCCTCCCGTGGAGCTGGTAAAGGATCCCTTTATCCTGATATCTTTGCAGAAACATCCGATTTTGAAAATATCCCAATTATTCCAGCGAAATATACCGTGGAGAATTTCTTTGCGAATTATCAAGTGATTCCAATGAAGAAAGAAAGCACGTGTTGGGCTGTTCGTTTAAATAGGGATAAAAAAATTGCGAAGGATAAAATTCTTATGCAAGATATAGACTATCATTCCACAAGAAACAATGGTCCACGCTTCTCCAAGGATGATAAATGGTGCAGATTTCCTCTCCTCCTTGAAGGTCCATATATTTCTGGTACTCTTAACCTCCCTGCGAATCCTGCATATCTTGCGGCTTATCATCCTTGGGTTTTTAATTGGCCAGAAAAGGATTCTGAGGTATATCTTGCGAAGTTAATTATTATTCGCATATTTAGATAAGTATATTATTCTTATTAATTATTTAATTATCTTTTATCAGATTGGAAAAATGAAGGCTAGCTACGCCAATACTGGGAATCCTAATCTCCTATTTTTTTTGAAAACCTTCACAGATGAAGTAAGAAACATTCTTTTATAATTTTTAACAATATATTGTTGCCTCTGTTTCTTATCTTTATGTGTGATTGTTTTCAAGGAAATTCCTTTTGTCGCGGTTGTTGAAGCCAAAGATAAAGGCAAAAGAGTATTAACTTCAAATGAAAGCTCTGGTACTTCTCCTCGCCGTAACAAAGATCAAACCACAGATGATCATCCAGAGAAGAGAAGAAAAACTCAACCACTTCTTCCACTTAGAGAAATTTCTATTATCACTGAAAAAGATAAAGAATTTGAAGAAAATGATGGGGTAAACCATGATGTCACTGTGGGTACTTCACACGTTTTTCTTCCACAAGAATTAGATCTGCGATGGGTATCTCTCGACATGAGACTCCAATGGATCAATTATCAAATATTTTTAGGAATCCGATGCAAGGTGTTGGTGAGGATGACATCGCTCGTACTTGCGATTATCTCTCGAAAATCTGCGATGCTTCGATCTTAACTAATAATAAAGATCTCAAAGGAGTTTCCAGATTTATCGACTCAAGTTTTCTTCACGCGTTAACTTCACTGGTATGTCCCTTTCCTTTGTTTTTCTTGTAGTAAATTTTACATTTATTATAAGTATCAAAGATCTTTTACTTATCTTCACTCATTTTCTCTTTTATGTCGCAGACTGCTAGAGCTTCTTTTTCTGTTGCTTCGGAACTAGAAAACAGATTATCAACATCATGAAAAGGCTTCGATTGATTCACAATCGAATGCGACACTTCGCGAGAAAAAATAAACAATATGAAGCTGAAATAGCCCTTCTCCGCGAAAAATGTAAACAATTGGAAGTATATGGGAACACTGAGCTCCTTAACAAAAATAAATCTCTTGAAGTAGAAATTGAATTTCTTCAACAGAAATTAGTTGACAAGGAGAAGTGCTGCAAACAAGTTATTGGTATAAAAAATTTTTCTCTTTAATTTTTTTTTTTTTTTTTTTTTTACTTTACTTTATTCTCGCTACTTTAGCTTATTTGAGCAACCATTTTGCAGATGCCTATAATCTTACTGATGAAGCTCTTATTCTCAATTCTTTTGATGAAACCATAGATGAAACCACTCTTCTTCAGCGTCTTAATGACGCTTTAAATAATTATTCTGACGATAAAATTAATACTTTGTCTCTTGATGAGCTTAAAAATCATGTTTCCCTTATGAGAATGGACTATAGATCTACCTTGAGTATGTCCAATAGCTTAAAAACTTGCAGAGATAAATTTAGAGAAAAAATCAAAGTCTTAAAATCCAAGAAGAGTGAACTTGAGAAGGATAAAGAACGCATTACTCTTCAAGGCGCTGAAGCTCTATCAAAACTTTGCAATACCCTTGTTGATACTGAGCTTGACAGAGATAGACTTAAGGATGGAAATATTAAACTTCTTAAGAGAGAAAAACAAATCCGTTCCCATCATGTCATTCAAAATGATGATGAATTCGCATGGGCTGCGACAATTCTCGATAATGCTAGGAAAAACTTAGCAATAGATGTCATCCTTCATACCGAGCAAGCAACCTTGATACAAGAAATGATTCATGAAAGAGAAGGTTATTTATTGCTCCTCTAACATATTTATATTTTTTGTAGATTCTTGATAAATTTCTAACTTGTTATTGAATCATCGCAGAATCTGAAGAAAAACACTCTACAAGAATAGCAGAACTTGAAGAAGAAAAAAGTAGTCTTGCGAATAATCTGGCTTCCCGCAATGATAAAATCACTAGACTGCGAAAGAAAATAAAGATATCCAACTCCAATTTGCGTAGTAACCTTCCACCGTTCGTAATAATGCTACTGAGAAAGTCTGCAAAGATAATGATCTTCCTCTTAGTCTATATCCTTGCCTCTTGGAAAATATCCCATCCAGTTCTGAAGTACCAGTTATTTCTGACAGTGAGGCTGATATAAATGAGAATGAAAGCGAAGATGAAGAAGAAACTGATGATGAAGATAATGAAGACAAATATGAAGATAATGGTGAAGATAAATCTCAATAGTTTTGATGCTTGTTTTTGATCTTCTCCTGTATTTTTCTCTTTCTTTCTTGCGATAATTATCTGCGACGAATTGTATCATTATTTCTGCAAGATACTTGTAATTCCTGATGTTCTTCAATATATATAAATTCCTTTTTTGCCTCTATCTGTCTGTTTTTTATATGAATTTATCATATAATGATGAATAACAATATTTATTGTTCTTATACATTGTTCCCATATTTTCCTCTTATTATTAATCTGCAATATGATAAATAAATCACCGCAAATTTTTCTGTGATATATATTTTTCTGCGACATAATTTCTCTTGTGGTCTTATTTCGCCTTCATATTTAAAGGTCTTATTATGCCACTTTTATGCGACAAGATCGCAGGACATTCTTACTTTACATGTAATAATCCATTGATCTTGTCTTACCATTATTTTAATTTCTGCAACAATATGATAAATCTAAGCCATCTTGTGAGATTAATCTCTCTTTGATTTTTAAGACTTATGACATTGCCGTCTTTGCGATGAAATCGCAGGACGTCTTTGCGAGTTATTTCCTCTTATTATTGATTTCATTTATCTCATATTTTGATCTTATCGCAAAAACCCATTGATCTCATCTTAACATTTCTCTTTAGGCTTTTTGGCCAGTCATGCGGCAATATGACGGGCCTAAATACTCTTGCGAATATAAAGTCCCATGACATTGATGTCTCTGTCACGCGACAATATGACGGGCCTAAATATTTTTACAAATATAAAGCCCCATGAAATTGCCGTCTTTTTTGATACACATCTCCCTAATGAAGGGTATCTCCCTTTTCTCTCCCCCCGGTTTCCCCTTCAAGGATTATACATCGGCCATACAAGACTAGCACTTTCCCATCCGGTTCTTCCAACAACCAGTTGTTTTCGCAGCCTTGTCCTTTATGCCTTATATGGCTTATAGTTACAAGACTGCACCCTAAGTGGGGTTTTCTTCGGGCCGAACACATCGTAAGCCAAGACTTTCCATGGATGGCCAGGGTAGGTTCATCCATCCCGGCCACCCATAGCTCAACCGTGTACCTCGGCGCCTTGATCATACGTTGCATTCCTTAGGAGAAACTCTCGGGCGCCCAACCAGGGTATAACCTTATATAATTGGGAATCCTAGTTATCTCTCCCGGATGGATTTTCTATAATCTCAAATCTCCATGACTAGGTTCCAGCAGCGGTATAGCCTTTCCCATAGCCATGCAAAGAGATACCCCCCTTATGACGCACTTTAAGGACATTGCCTCTTACGGAATAGAATCCGTGAACTAAGGTGTACGCCATAAAAGTTCGTCCCGTTCTTATATATTTTTAGGCGATTTACGCCCTTCTTATGCATTTGCATTAAAAATTCTTATCTGATTAGAAATCATCATCTTTTTCTATTTTAATAGAAAAATTCTCATTTTTGAGCAGAGTTTTTCTTTCAATTCTCACAACAGAGTTTTTCATTTGTTCGCAATATGATATTGTTGCACTTCTTTTCTTCTGTGTCGAATGATTATTCGCAATTTGTTTTTACTTATTTATCGTATACGTGTTTGTTCTCCTGCGAAGAATAAATGTTTCTACTTTTCCCCATCTTTGTATGATTAATCGCCATTGAATATTTTAGGACAAAATTATTCTTGAAGTATATCCTTTCCCCGCAACTCTATATTGTCCACCATCAATTTCTCAGCTCTCTGATTTTGCCTCCTGTTATGTTTCCAATTACGATTTCGGGCATTCCTTTCTTCGCAAGTATTAATGTCAACTTCATAACACTTTTTACCTTCAAACCAATCACCTTTAATTATCCCAATACCATGAGGATGTGGAAACTTTATGCATTGATGATATGTTGATGCTATACCCAAGATCCCATGGAGCCATGGTCTTCCAATTAAGGCATTGTAAGGAGATTCTATATCTACTACACAAAACTTGATTTTTGAAGATATCTTGTTCAACGGAATTTCCATAGTAATTTCTCCTTTTGGATTGTTTGCAGTGCCATTAAAACCATAGATCTTGTAAGTTGAAGGGATTAACTCATCATCTCTTCCACCCATTGTGCGATATGTATGATAAAATAAAATGTCTACTGAGCTACCAGTATCAATTAAAATTTTATCTATTTCCCAAGAACATTTGTTGCGTCATCATCATCTTCTTCTCCTTCTTCTCTGTATTTTGGATTTATCTCTAGCTTCACCACCAATGGGTTGTCATGCATCTTCCCAGGTTTTGGTATTTCTTTCGCAGTAAAAGAAATAATTTGTTTCTGCCATTCTTCTAACGGAGAAATCTTTGCAATATTCATCACCTCTCTTCCCTCTATATCCCTTGCAAATACTCTGCTTAGCACATTGTCATGGAAATCTTCTATCGTTTTCTGCGAATGAACAATTGAATTGCAAAATAGATTTTTTTCTGTAGCTCCTACTTCAATGACAAATATTTCGGCTTCTTTTGCAACATTAACTCTGCGAATTTCTGGTGCTTGCGGCAATTGCCATGGTTGTAAATATCTTGCTAGAAAATGATTTAATTTCCCCTGTTCAATCATTCGCAAAATAATTCTTTTTACATTTCTACAATTATGCACAGAGTGGCCATGAAAATGATGATAAGGACAGAACTCTTGATTTTGGTTGTTAGGATGTGGTTCTTTCCCCATGTTCCAGGGTGAGGGTATGTTCTCCATCAGAATAATCGCTTCCAAAATCTTGTCTATTCCGGTGTTTAAAGGTGGCAATTTAATGTCTTCCCACATATTCCTCTGACCTCTTTGCTCTCTTGAATAATTCTGCCTCTGTCCACCATAAGTCTCCTGCGGTTGATCAAACCTTGGGACCTTATTATTGTTATTGCGATAAAAATTTCTCTCCTTTTCCAATTCCTCCTGATCTCTACTCCCCATTCCTACTATCTTATGTTGATTATCAGTCTCCATTTTATCTCGCGGATTTTGAGAAGTACTTGCTACTGTATTAATCATCCTTGGTAATAAACTTCCATTTGCTGCGGCTAAATTTGTGCCTGTGTAAATTGGATAAGACTCCATCTCATTTTGTTTTTTCTCCAAAGCAATATATTCTTCCTGCAATTCTCGCGGTTCTGTCATGGTAATTGTGTTTTTAACTATGAAGACCTGGATATATAATAGATTCATCGCAAACATAGCATTTATGAAGGATAAGATGAGATATCTTTCATCCACTCTTCCTGCCATTTCACTACACATTGTCCTCCATCTTATCGTTAAGTGATTTAAACTCTCACCAACTCTCTGTTTCAATCCAAACACATCTTCAATTCCAGGTCGCGTAAAGTTATTGCTGATGTATGCTCCTGAGAAAGTAGTTTGCAAATGCATGAACGAAGTTATTGTATTCTTTGGAAGACTTTCGAACCACTTCAATGCTTTTCCATCCAAACTTGACGCAAAATATTTGCAAAAAATGACGTCATGGTTCTCCCATTGTAGCATACATCGAATATAAGCTTTGATATGTTGGACAGCACACGTTGTCCCATCAAATATACTGGTCAACACCGGTAAATTACATTTTGGAGGTATCCCTCCTAATTGTACCTCTTGAGTAAATGGAGTTTTCGCAGCTTCCTCGATTACCTCATCAAGTTGTCTTCTTCCTCCTTCTCTTCTGTTATTTATCATTCCTCTCATTTCTGCTAATTCTCGCAAAATTTGTTCATTTCTATCAGAATTTTGCTCCATTGGCCTTTTCAATGCAACCTCTCTTCATCTGCGTTCATGTCTTTCTTGTCTTGCGATGTTTCGCGCTTCTTCTCCAACATCTTGATTTTGCCTTCTTCTACGATTTTCTTCTTCTTGCAAGTTAATTTGCCTTTCATTCTCTTCACCACGAATTTCCTCATCCCTTATTGTTTCTCTTCGTTGCCTTTCTATGTCTCTACGAATTCTCTCATATTCCTCATTGAGATTATCATTATTACGATTTTGCGCACGTCGCCGTTCTCGATTATCATGATTATTCTGACGCAACGCTGTTTGAATTTCTTGTTCTTCTACTTCTGCTCGCAATCTCTCTCTTTCTCCTGCTAAATGTAGTTTCTCAATATAATTCCTTTCAATATCATCTTCGATTATTCTGCGATTTCTTCGAATCTCTTCATCACGTAACATTCTCCTTCTCTCTTCTTGATTTTCTCCCTCATCCTGATTATGTCTAATGTCTAAAGTTTCACCGCGTGGAATGTAACGATCATTTATCACATTCTTGCCAATATTTTGTATAGGGAGGTTTTGTCTTGTTTCTTCTCTTTATTATCTTGAAATTGATCTCATGCTACTCCTTGATCTTCTATTTTGCAGCCTCAAATTTTCCATTCTTAATTCATGATTTTGCCTTGTAAGATTGGAACGTTCTTCTGCCTCTAATCTTCTTTCTTCCTGTATCCTTTGTCTCAAATCATCTACTACTTCATGTCCTTCATGAATTAATCCTCCATCCATTTCTTGATTTCTTTCCTCTTCCTGATTTTCCGCCTCTTCTATCGAATCCGACCTCCAAGTATGCACACTCATTCTATCGTAATCCTCATTTATATCTTGTGCTCGTGTTTGTTGATTTGGTGGTTAGATTGAATTTTCTGCTCCATTTCTCATTCTACTCCTTCCTGATCTGATCCTTAAAGATCCCTCCAATTCACCTGTTCCTTCCCCTGCAATTCTTTTACTTCTTCTCACTGTTGTTGGTGGTTCTGATGTATTTCTTCTCCTTCTAGCCATTTCTTCAATTCTCAAATTGATTCATCCCTGTTTCTAGCGCCAAAATGTAGTTGCAGGAATTCCCACACTACACCCTATTCAAGAATTTATCAATATTTATGACATAATTTGAAGATTGAAGACACTTTTTCATTAATTTGATCTTAAGGAATTACAGAAATCAAGAACACAGAACACTTGATGAAAGATTTTCTCTCTCCTAAAAACTTTCCTAGCACTCAAAAATTCCTCTCTCTCTGGAACTATTCATCTCCTTTATATAGGTATTTACATAGTGGATTACAGCTCATTTACAGCTAAGATTCCCTTCAATTTCGGATCTGAGTTATTGCGATAAATCGCAGTTAGCACCGCCTTTATATTTCGCATGTTTTATTGATATATCGCAGACATGTCACACTTTCTTCATGTTTCCGTCGTTTTCAGTTATTACGTCATTGTTTGAGTCATCTTTGGGTGTTTCGCATAATATCATAGATGTATCGCAGAACAGTCGTTTACTATCGATGTATCGCAGTACTGTTGTTTATTTGTCAGGAATATTGTTGTGACAATTCCTAGTACTCAAAAATTCCTCTCTCTCTCTCTCTCTGGAACTACTCATCTCCTTTATATAGGTATTTACATAGTGGATTACAGCTCATTTACAGCTAAGATTCCCTTCAATTTCGGATCTGATTTCTTGCGATAAATCGCATTTAGCACCGCCTTTATATTTCGCAGGTTTTATTGATATATCGCAGACATGTCACACTTTCTTCATGTTTCCGTCGTTTTCAGTTATTACGTCATTGTTTGAGTCATCTTTGGGTGTTTCGCAGAATATCATTGATGTATCGCAGAACAGTCATTTACTATCGATGTATCGCAGTACTGTTGTTTATTTGTCAGGAATATTGTTGTGACAATATTCTGATCCTACAGAAATTAAAGTCTATTAAGAATTGGCATCTCAATGACTTCATACTCTTTGAGATGGATAGCTGAGTGAATTTGGAATTTGTCCAAAATTTACTCCATGAGCTGAAAATTGTCGTTATGTTCGAAATTTGTGTATCCATAAGTATTCTTGTTTTATTGGAGGAACCACGTTTAATTTAAAAGGGAGCTATCAGATAAAAATATTGTTATTTTATATAATGTAATGTAATTTCAAAAACCCTTAACCAAATATGTTTTATAATAACAAAAGCAAATCTTCTTAGTTATGTTTAATCTTACTTAATTAGGAGTTACTCACTTCTTATACTCTTAATTTATTTTTTAGGCTTATCATTTGGAAGAAATTTTTTGTGAACCGTCATCAACGTAGTAAATAACGAACCTTGACGACTTATCATTAAGTCAATAATATTGAATATTTTTATTAAAAATCCTCATTGTCGTTATAAGTTATAATATTGAATATCTTTTGGATAATTTAAATGAGTTGTCGTGGTCTATAAATTTGCACCATGACTCTTTAAAAGAGTCTTCATTGTCGATGATTTTGATTTGTGACGAATTTTCATTGGTAATTTCAGAATTGATTTCTGATTTAGGCTTTGGAAAGATTGTCATGGTTAAAATTTAGATCGATGCTGGTTATAGTGGGAAATTGCACAAGCTTATTTCTCTTTTAGAATTGTGAAGAGTAGTCTTGGTTGAAATTTAAGATCATGACAAAATAACCTTCTAAGTTTTCATCGCGGTTTAAATTTTGGACCATGACGGCTTTTCGTAATGGTACAAATAATGGGGAACAACATCTAACATGATCAAGGTATTATTTTTCGACCATAACGACTTTTTATGATCAAAAAACAATAAGGACTTTCACTAAGATATTTACATGCTTAAAACAAAAATAAAATTTTAAAAAACTCACTAAAATGTATAGCATCCCAATTACCCAAAACTGGAAGAAGTCGTTATGGTCATAATTTATCAATTGTGAGCCCTTGACGATGTTGGCGCTCTTACAAAGGAAAGAAAATAAAAAATAAAAAGTAAGAAAAAAAAAATAGTTAAAATAATTTATAAATAGAATTACACATGTCACAATCTTGGGAATTAGGATGATCAAGTCTTTTTTACAGTATTAAGATACTGTTGTAGCAAAAATGTTCCTACAACACTCCTCGAGATTTGTACTTGATGATGAGATTTCAGTCACTAAATAATTCTACACTTTCTTCGAGATGACTTCTTGATGGAAGTTGTGATTTCTAATGACGAAATATGAACTGTTGGATGATTTAGTTTTATTCCTCGTGATACGTTCATGATGGATGAGGAAATTCCAGCTGCTTGATGAATCATTTCTTCTAAAGCTCTAGTTCTCCTTGAATTGTTGATAAATGAAAGTGGGGTACCTGCAAAGACACTCTGATGCCTCAATTAGTAAGAGCTATAATCAGGTTTTTATGGAGAGTAAAGCATTAGAAATGTATACCTTTCTAGTTGAAATTCCACCTCTATTTATAGGTTGTGGTGGAATTGTATGCAGTCCAATATTTTTCTGGATACATTTTGACTATGTATTTGAACCAAATGCTCTTCAGGTTCATCCTGGTGCAAACCAATTTACCTTTTTTTAGGATATCTAACTTCCAAGTTATACCTGGTCTTCTTTAACTCCCCCTTTTTCTAGTGATTTCTAACTTCCAGGGTTTGAATATGTATCTGGTCTCCTTAGTAACTGATTCCTGCATTTTCTAGGGATCTATAACTTCCAAGTTATACTTGGTCTTCTCAGTAACTTATTCCTTATTTTTCTAAGGATATGTAACTTCTAGATTATAATATATACTTGGTCTTCTGGTGTAAAAGGATAATTGTTGACTGGGCTATAATTATCTTTTCATCTTTTTTACCCAAGTGCCAAATACTTATCTTGGGTAGAATTATTAGGCTGAGACACTTGGGCCCATATACCAAACTATATGGTATAAATATCACCCCCTATTAATCCTCAACTTGTTAATGGGTTAAGAAAAATCCCTTCAACCACTCTGGCATTTTAATCAAACGCCCCCAAACTACTTGTTAAACTGACGTGGTAGTCTGCTTGCGAACAAGGTTGCACTTGGTATTGTTGGACAAGATTTTTTCATAGTCGAATATGAACGATGTTTGATGATTATATCACGAGTTTCAAGTTATGTGCATGCACTTTAACAAGTCTTCTTGCTTGCATTACGACAAGTACTTTTTTTTCTTTGTTTCATTGTGGAAAGGCTATTGCACTGACTTCAATAATATGTTGACACGTCTCTTGGATAATGTCGTTTTTGAGACAAGAGTTCCTTGTTGTACTGGCGCAAAACTTGGTGAGATTTTGTGCTTGCGATTTGAGCAAGACTTAAGTATCCACTTGTGAGGTGAGGTTGTATATGCCTGCATGATGTAAGGATTTTTTTACTCGTACTATGGTTGTTTTATAACTTCACTGTGCGGGAAAATCTAGCATATTTATTTTTTGAAGTATAGATCAGTATAATACTATACTCCAATTGATGTTTCAATGATGATGGTGATGCCGAGACGTGAGCTGCACCTTTTAGATGGTTGTAAGATATCACAACTACTAAAGCATTGAGAGCTTAATAAGTGATGTTTTTCGATGCTTTTCCGAGTTATACATTACTATATCTCAAACTTAATTGGGGATAATGAGGTAAAATATGAAACTCATTCCTTTGAAATTTTTGTGTTATATAGCCGTTGTTTTCTTTCCTTCTATGTTCTATCTTTTTTTTGTTTTAATCTATTTTATTTATTTTTTAATTTTCTGTCATCTTTCCTTACTTTTCCTTCTCCTCGCCTTTTCCCTCCGTGTCCAACGAAACGTCTTCATGCAGCTATTTTTTATTTTATTGTTCCTCTTTCGATCCAGCTCCAAGTATGCCTTTTTGTGCAAATGACTTTTTTCCCTATTTTTTTTTGCTCGACATGTTTCAGCTCTAAGAAAGCTTCTTCATGCATATAATATTTTTGACTATGTCAAAGATTTCTCTCTAATTGATTTAGTTTTATCTCCTTTCGTTCCCACTCCAGTAAATCTTCTTTTTCAAATATTTTTTTTTTCATTTTCGCTCCCACTGTAACAAAGTTTCTTCGCGAGTTGATTTTTTTTTTTTCGTCTTTTTTCGCTCTATCTACTCCAATAAAGCTTCCTCGCGTAGTTTTTTTTTCTAATTTTCTCCATAAGAGTTTCCCCGCCAAATGAATTTTGTTCGTTCTAGCTTCGATAAAGCTAATATATGCAATTTTATATTCTTTATTATTATTTTTTTGTATCTCTAGCTTCTGATTCAGCATAACTTCATTATAAAAATGTTTTTCTTTTACTTATATAATGAACTTTCATTGCCCCGGGAATGGGGTTTCATTGCCCATAGAACAAGGTCATTGTTATTTTTGAGCTTGCACTAAACTAGTTTAGCTTACTCACAAATTTCCGCAAGCATTGACTAAGACCGTGCAAGGAATATTTTTTGAAATACTTCCTCTAATCAAAGTCAAGTTGGGATTGGTGCTAGCTATGCGAGAGTTATTATTTAACAGCTCTGGCTAGTATGCCCGATCTGAAATGTGAAAGTGTTATTGCTAAATGACTTTGGCTAGTATCGAAGTGTGTGTATCCATGCATTTGTTTGTGAATTGTGCATTTGTATGTGAATTGTGCATTTATTATAGGACTATAAAATTCGAATAGTGCAAATTAACAAATTAACTAATCGTTTAGGCTTACCTTATAAGCATGAGCGGATACAGCATCGGAAACATGCATCCCGTATTTAGTGGCGAACTAATTCCAAGTTTTGGGTTCCATTTTGCTGCTTCTCACTTAATATACCTACCTTCTTGGTAGCTTATCTATCATGTACGATCTTTCACCATACGCCCAGTTATTCAACTAATGTGAGTAAAACTTGCATTGGGGTAGGCCTAATTGTTTTAAAATCATGAAAATTTAAACTTGGATAGATCCAAGGGCGGATTTTTGATTTGATCGGTGAGATAGATAACTAGTTGGATCGAGCTAATTCAACTGACGAGTTGAAATACAGGTCTACTGATTTAGATCATTAGAGGAGTGTTTAGTTTGATTGATAGACCAAGGGAGCATGTGCGATCAAGTAACGCTGAAATTGGAGTAGAGACATATTGATGATATTTTCCACTGATTTGTTTTGAGTATACAACTTTACATCGCTTAATTTTTGTGAGGTTAGGCTAAGAGAGCGTGTGCAAATTGAATACAATGATTGTGTAGCAACTGGCGTCGCCCGTCGATATTCACGTTGCATAGATGTGTCACTATTGATGACTACTATCCTCACACATGTGCGGTGCATTCATGTCTTTATTTTATCTAGCATCGGAAGATTGCATCCATAACGAGGTATATAGGAGATTACTTCCATATATGGCATCCATGGCAATTTGCTCCCATTTGCAGGAGAAACTTTCGATTCTTTTTTGTCTTAATACTTCTTATGCTTGCCAAAGTATTTACCCCGACTCCACTCGTTGATGTACTTCTCTCGTTCGCGCCTGTTGTTCTGCCAATGACTAGATTCTGATGGTCGTTCCGACTGTACGAGGAATGCGTGATGTCTTTTGTAGCTTTCAATTGGCCGTCAATTTTTCTTTGATACATTACTTCAGGAGCTTGCCTTTCATATGATCCATGTGTCCTATCGTGATCATTTCGTACCCATCACGCTCGCCAACCCTCATGCCCCAATCGTGCATGCTGGTATTGAGTGACACCTTTTTTTGGGTATTACCCGTTTGCGGTCCCTTATTCAGTGAGGCCTTCATTAGTCTGTTTTCTTTCTCCAACTCTTGCAATTTTTCACGTAGAATCGGATCTAAGAGTGTTACCCCCGCCCGATCCACTTGCACAATACGCGAGGCTACACGAAAGACTCTTTTGGAAAGGGACTTTGGATGCGAGTTTAACATGTTTGTTTGATGCCGATCTAAATTTCTTTAAGATTCTTTCATATTCTTATCTTCACTTAAGTGGGGAGTTGCAATACGTACCCATCGATTTCCTCTACCTACCCCTATGGGATAAGTTCTCGCAGAGGGATATCCGGATAATGTTGTTGTAGTTAAGGTTTGAACTCCTTCTCGAAATAAGTCAACATCGCTCTAACTTTGTCGCATTCTCGCATATGCATTGTCGTTCATATCTCTCGGACTTGCTTTTAATGTAGCAATAATCTTGGTTTGTTTTTACAGAGGTTCCTTTTCTGCCCCATTGTGGGTGCCAAAAGATGTTTTAGCAAAACGGTTCCTACAACACTCCTCGACATTTGCACTTGATGGTGAGATTTCAGCTACTAAATAATTTTATACTTTCTTAGAGATGAGTTCTGGATAAAAATTGTGATTTATGATGAGGAAATATAAACCGTTGGATGATTCAGTAGTATTCCTTGTGATGCGTTCATGACGGATGAGGAAATTCTAGCTGCTTAATGAATCATCTCTTCCTGAATTGTTAATGAAAGGAATTAGGGGGGGGGGGGTTACATGTAAAGACACTCTGATGCCTCAATGAGTAAGAGCTCTAAGCAGGTTTTATGGAGAGGAAAGGATTAGAAATGTGTATCTTTATAGTTGAAATTCCACCTCTATTAGTAGGTTGTGAGGGAATTGTATGCAACCCAATATTTTTCTGGATACATTTTGACTATGTATCTAGACCAAATGCTCTCTAGGTTCATCCTAGTGCAACCCAAATTACCTTTTTTTAGGATATCTAACTTCCAGGTTATGCATTGTCTTCTCTGTAACTGATTTCTCCTTTTTCTAAGGATCCGTAACTTCCTTATTGGAATATATGCTTGGTCTTTTGTGTAAAAGGATAATTGTTGACTGTATATATCTTTCCGTATTTTTTACACTCAATAATACTCATCTTGGGTAGAATAATTGGGCTGAGACACTTGCGCCCACATACCCAACTATATGGTATAAATAGATACCTCTTGGATAAATAACTCAGCCTACCATTGGATGGTACTATATTTTTGTGTCCTATTCCGGCCCTGAATGGGTAATGGGGCTATGTTTCGTGAAAAGGGAGTGATGAGTGAAGATTGCATGATTTAAGACTTGCTAATCCTTTGGGAGAATGCTGCTGGAGACACAATCTCAAAATTAACCGATTTGGGTGAAGGCCTTTGGAAATGGAGCAAAAAAACTTTTGGGGACACAAAAAGGGAGATTGAAGAAGAGAAACAGAAGCTGGTTGATCTGCACACTTCTGCACACTTGACGGACATAAGACAAGAAGAGAGAGAAATTTGCAACAATATCATCACTTTGGAAAGGAGAGACCGTATGTTTTGGCAACAAAGAAACAAATCTAAATGGGTACCCTCTGTTAACAAAAATACCAGGTATTTCATGCTTCAACTATACACAAAAGAAATAAAAATAAGATATTTGCTTTAAAAGATATAAATAATGAGTGGATCTCTGACCCTGAACAAATTAGAGACACTCTTATTTCTCATTTTGAAGGCATGTTTACAAGAGATACTAATGTAAACTCTAGTACCATGGGTCTAAATAATGCTAATAAATTAAATCCAGATGATTACAGGTATCTTAGCTTTATCCCTAATGCTGATGAAATCTTCAATGTGATAAAGAAGATGGGCTCTTTGAAGTCACCAAGACCGGATGGTTATCCAGCTTTGTTCTATAAAAAGTGCTGGGAAGTTGTAGGGCAAGAATTAAAACATCTTATCCAAGACTGTTTTCGAAACTCAGCTATCCCGCCAGGTTTGAATCATACCTATTTGGCGCTTATCCCGAAGAAGAAGAATGTTGAAGCTGCTGTCGACTACAGACCTATAGCTTTATGCAATGTGCTTTACAAGGTTGTTACCAAGATCATCCCCAACAGATTAAGTCCATTTCTCGACAATCTCATCGGGAAAAATCAGTCAGCCTTTGTCCCAGGGAGACAAATTTTGGACAACATCATTGTTGCCAAAGAACTTTTTCATTCTATGCATCATTCCATCTCCTTGCAAGGCTCTTTTGCCCTCAAATTGGATATAATCAAAGCATATGACAGGGTAGACTGGAATTTTCTAAGTCAAGCTTTATTGAATATTGGTATTAGAGATAGAGCTCATGCACTCATCATGAGCTTTGTGAAGACCCCTTCTTTCTCGATTCTACTCAACGGCCAACCTGAAGGATTCTTTAGAGGAGAAAGAGGCATTAGACAAGGCTGCCCTCTATCTCCATATTTTTTCATCATTTGTGCTCACTCGTTCTCTTGCATAATAAACAGAATGGAAAATGAAGGAACTTATAGTGGTTATCAGATAAACAGATGGGCCCCAAGTATTTCTCATATTATGTTCGCAGACGACATTATGTTATTTGGTAACATGGACACAAGAACCATTAACTCCATCTCTGCTGTGCTACAACAATATTATAACCTGTCAGGGCAACTAGTCAACTATTCAAAGTCCTTTATCCACTTTAGCAAAAGTGTGCCATATAGTTATGCTGATGAGATTATCCAAGTTCTGGGGGTTAGAAAGATGGCTAAGGATGAGAATTACCTGGGGTGAAGATCCTTCAACAAGGGAATAAGGTATCTAATTACAACTTTCTCATAGAAAAGTTCGATTCGGCGCTGGAAGGAAGACGATTGCACAATCTTTCTCATGCAGGGAGGACGGTTCTCATTCAATCTGTTTTGTCTCTTATTCCCATCTTTTACATGTCAACCACTATGCTCCCCAAAACAGTTCTTAATAAGCTAACTCAGATTATTCGAAACTTTTGGTGGGGTCATTCAAAAGACAAGAGGAAAATGCATTTCTTGAAATGGGAGTGGTTCATTATTCCAAAAGAGCAAGGAGGCATGGGTCTGAGAAACTTATATTAACTGAATTTAGCACTTCTTTCTAAACTTTCCTTGAGATTTTTGCATGAACATGATTCACTATGGGTCTAACTTATGCAAGCTAAATATCAGAGAGAAGGTTCCTTTTGGGAAGTTAAAAAAATTACTACTTGCTCTACCACTTGGGCAGCTATGCTCGACATTAGTAAATATTTAAAGAATGGATGTCTTTGGATGGTGGGGAATGGAAAATCCGTTAATATATCTATGGATCCTTGGATACCTACTATCCCTGGTAGTGTCCCCTTCATATCAGGAGAAGGAAGGTTGGCGAACAGGAAGGTTGAAGAGCTCATAGATTCTACTTCAGGGTACTGGGACGCAACTGCACTCCAACAGTTAGAATAGCCATACGTTAGTGAGCAGATTAAGTTAATATCCCCCAACATTGCTTTCGAAGACAAACTTATCTGGAAATACACCACTGATGGCAGTTTCACACCGCAATCCTTTCAGAAACTGTTGTATGAACAACAAGGTAAGACATCTACTATGAATGCCAATAATTTTCCCTGGAAAAGTTTTTGGTCAATAAAAAAGGTTGCTCCTAAAATAAAATCCTTTATTTGGAGAGCTTTACATAATGACATTGCAGTCTCAAATAGAATTGGAAGGGTAATTGAAGGAGCTACAACAAGTTGCAACATTTGTAATATTGAGGATAAAACGGTAGATCACCTTCTAATACACTGTGAATTTGCACGAGCAATATGGTTCGCTTCTCCTCAGGATTCAGATTTCAAGGTGAGTAAAACATGACTCTATCTGACTTAATGAAGCTTCTTCTTAGCAGCACTGAAAAAGACTCTACCACTGCTCTTGGCATGTCCATCTGTTGGGAAATTTGGAGAGCTCGAAATGAAAAAGTTTTCGAGAATAAGAATGTCAATATCCAGGGAGTTTTGGCTACAGATCTTCACTGGTATAACCTCTATGCCAATATGACTGAAGAAGAGGATATTCACAACACAGATGTCAATCATGTGAGAAATGAAAATGATGTTAATAAAATCTGGAAAGCTCCAGATCATCCTACTATTAAAATCAATGTTGATGCTGCCTGGAAAGAGGGTGATTATGTCTATGCTGCTGTGGCAAGAGACAACAATGGTTTGTGGTGTGGAGTTGGAACAAGAGTAGGTCGAACTGACTTTGTAGTCTATGCTGAAGCCGATGGCTTTAAACTTGCAACTGAACTTGTATCTTGGTTGAATCTGAACAACATTATCATTGAAGGTGATAGTCAAATTGTGGTTAATAGTCTCAAGGGGGTTTCGAAGAAAGTTCCTTGGAAGATTTGGAGGCTAAAAGATGATATTACCTCAAGATTACTTGCTCTAAATATTTCTGGAGTTTACAATTTTGTGCCAAAACCGGCCAATCTAGCTGCTCACAATTAAGCAGCGTATGCTCTAACCAACAGCGTCCAACAAATGTGGACTAGTTCTGAGTTTCCACCTAGCATTGTTAGCCTCCGGGATGTAAACAATAGCTAGTCTTGTTTTTCTTTCCGTTTCTTTTACCAAAAAAAAAAAAACAAGAAGAAAAAAAAAAGACTTTCTAATCCTTATACTAAGAGTTAATGGGGGTGGGGGCGGGGCGGGGTTACCTGCAAAGACACTCTGATGCCTCAATGATTAAGAGCTCTAAGAAGGTTTTATGTAGAGGAAAGGATTAGAAATGTGTATCTTTCTAGTTGAAATTCCACCTCTATTAGTAGGTTGTGGGGGAATTGTATGCAGCCCAATATTTGTCTGGATACATTTTGACTATGTATCTAGACCAAATGCTCTCTAGGTTCATCCCAGTGCAAACCAAATTACCTTTTTTTAGGATATCTAACTTCTAGGTTATGCATGGTCTTCTCAGTAACTGATTTTTCCTTTTTCTAAGGATCTGTAACTTCCTTATTAGAATATATGCTTGGTCTTTTGTGTAAAAGGATAATTGTTGACTGTATATATCTTTCCATATTTTTTACACTCAATAATACTCATCTTGGGTAGAATAATTGGGCTGAGGCACTTGCGCCCACATACCCAACTATATGGTACAAATAAATACCTCTTGTCAGCCTACCATTGGATGGAACTATATTTTTATGTCTGATTCCAGCCTTGAATGGGTAATGGGGTTATGTTTCGTGAAAAGGGAGTGATGAGTGAAGATTGCATGATTTAAGACTTTCTAATCCCCCACTAAGAGCTAGTGTGTGTGTGTGTGGGGGGGGGGGGGGAGGGGTGGTGGTGGTGCCTGCAAAGACACTCTGATGCCTCAATGAGTAAGAGCTCTAACCAGGTTTTATGGAGAGGAAAGGATTAAAAATGTGTATATTTCTAGTTGAAATTCCACCTCTATTAGTAGGTTGTGGGGGGATTGTATGCAGCCCAATATTTGTCTGGATACATTTTGACTATGTATCTAGACCAAATTCTCTCTAGGTTCATCCTAGTGCAAACCAAATTACCTTTTTCTAGGATATCTAACTTCCAGGTTATGTTTTGTGTAAAAGGATAATTGTTGACTGTATATATCATTCCATATTTTTTACACTCAATAATACTCATCTTGGGTAGAATAATTGGGCTGAGACACTTGGGCCCACACACCCAACTATATGGTACAAATAGATACCTCTTGTCAGCCTACCATTGAATGGAATTATATTTTTGTGTCCGATTCCGGCCCTGAATGGGTAATGGGGTTATGTTTCGTGAAAAGGGAGTGATGAGTGAAGATTGCATGATTTAAGACTTTCTAATCCTTATATACCAAGAGCTAATGGAGAAATTGATATCTAGGTTCCCACTCTTATGTGAAAAAGGCTTGGGAATTTGGAATATCCTAAGAAGAAAATTTAATGATTCTCTTTTTTTGAATTGCCGTTAAATGATGATTGTAACCGAAAATGATGGTTGTAACTTATACGACCTCGTCCCGGGAAAATCAAGATTTTCGTGTTCTATTTTTTTTTTTGCGAAATTTTTGCTTTAAAATAGGCCAAATCCAAAAAGTGCCTGAAAAGAGTAGTACACCGTGGTCGAAGAGATTCTAAATTCAACTCGCACGAATTGGCCAATTGCTAAAACGCCTACAAGTTTTTGACTAGTTGCCAAATTGCTCACACAATACCATCAGTCCATCATGAGCAACAACCTAATAATCACGACTATCTATCCTAACAGAATCGCTGTAAAAAACTCAACGTCGACAACTTCAGTGGTTTGCAGTTTGAGCCAATCATAAATGTTTCCAAAGGAGGGTGGTATTCCCCTAATTGCTAGTAACGATGCTGAATCAGATGTAACAACCATTATAATGAAGCAAAATATTCAAGTGCTTTTGCCTTGAAAGAAACAGTCCAAAGGCAAAACTAAATAAACGGAGAGAAGTCATTTCAGGAGAGAATGTACTAAAAAAATATTCGGAACTCAATCTAAGCATATATGTCAGTACAGCTAATAACAAGAATTTACCGGATTAACAATACTAAGAACCTAAATACAGCTTTTGCAGACAAACAGTCGTTCGGTAATGGCAGGCTGAACTGGGTGTATCAGCTATTTATACGTGCACTCATCCTCTCAGACAAAGGCACCGAAATCCCCGCTGCCAACAGATACTATATATCCTAAAATGAAACAAATCTTATGAATACATAACTATCCTAACAACTGCGGTAAAGGTCAACATGCTGAATTATTCAGATATGAAGGAGGGTGGTATTCCCCTGATTGGTTGCTGGAAAAGATGCAGAACCAGATGCAACCATTCTAATAAAGCAAAATATTCCAAGTGTTTTTGCCTTGACAGAAACAGTCAAAAGGAAAACTGAAAAGGGACACAGAGATGCTCAAGTTATACTACAAATATTGACAACTCAATCTAGAATGTTAGATGGATGCAAGTCTTCAATTTAAGCAGATAAAGCAGTGTAGAATGATTTATGTACTACAAATATATCAGTACGACTGATAACAAGAATTCTACTGTATTAACAATATTAAGTACCTAAGTACGGGGTTCGCAGAAACATAGTTCGGTGATTGCAGGTGTGAAGTGGGTGTATCAACTATTTACACGTGCACTCATCCTCTTAGACAAAGATGCCAATGGGAACATTATGTTTTCTAATTCCTAGCAGTATGGTGCAAGAAGCCTAGTTATAACGGAGCCTTGTCGTGAAGACAGAAATGTGGCATTATTAGAAAACGGGTAACTAGCATGATTGCAGATAAAGCAGTGTAGAAACATAAATCATGTTGGTTGTTACAGAGAATGAAACGTGTTAACTTGTATATCTATATCTTTATACTCAAGTAAAACGAAGATGTGCCATCCTGCCATCTTGGGTGAGTTGTGTCATATAATGCATATTAGTCCTAGCTACAGCACATAAATCATTCTGCTAGTGAATAAAGTGAAGAAAAAAAGCCCATGGTACTGTATATCTTTAAGTTCTAACCTTACTCTACTTTAAAACTCCATCACCAAATATAAAAGTAGCTACAAAGTGCACAAGGCATACTAGTAAATTAAATAGTGATATAAAGAGAAGCACAACTAGCCAAGCATGATAGCTGAACTTCAATTCGGAAACTCAAAAATAAAGTCGTAATATATGAAATAGCAATAATGTAAGACCCAACATTCACGACGATATTACCAAATAAATGCAGGAACGTGCAGATATATTCCTTGCTTCTACTGCAGACGCATTTGAGTGAACCCTTCCATTTGCTTTTCAAAATGGGACTTGTATTCTTCACCTACCCCTCTTGGCACGTCAGCTATTTCCATTGTCTTTGTATTTTCTTCTCCTAATGCTTTTAGTGAAACCAAGGTGTTCATATGTGGGATTGCTTGAAATATACTTTTATCCCTGCCAAAATTCACAAGCAGTTTTGAAGATAAAGAATTCAGGTCATGAATCAGGACCTTTGTCTTTGAGCGACATAGAAGTATATCATTACACGTGAGGCCAAGCCATTCATGAGCATCAGTGCCGCTTAGACGAAACTCTTCAGTCCATTTGAATGGCCCATTTTTCTTCGTCTGCTTCAGTAGCAATATCTCATAAGTATTGGTTTCTTCATCATAGTAGGTACCCGACAAAGAACCCCCTAAAACCCCAAGTTTATAAGGCCAAGTAGTGTGAAAATTTGTAGGTATTTCATACATTATTTCACAATTCAAATCAAAACCCACAACTTTGCCAGTTTTCAGCTGCCAAAAGATGCATTCAAATCCACTGCCAACCATCCCACCACCACTTACAAAAACAAACGAATCCAGGCCTATGTTGAATTTCTTCCCCAAGTTCCGCCATCCCTTGCCACTTCCAAGTGTGTACACCTCAACATGTACAGAATCGGGTTCTTTCAACAATTTAAACAATCTAACAACCTTGTACTCATTTGTCTCAGAAACATAACCGAATCCAGTCAACAATCGTTTACCACGACCAGATCTCTTAAATGCTCGCAGAAACACACATTCTCTTGTGATGGGATTACATATATAAACTGGTTCATAATTCTTCCCCTCATTATCATAGCATCCATTCAGACAAACTAAACCATTACAGGAATTGATAACACTGTAATACTTAAATGGAGCAGGGTTTAATTTCATTCTTGTAAGTCTATGAAAGGGTTGTTCCTCTGAAGAAGAATTCTCAGCAAATTCCAAGTAATGAAACTGTCTGTATGCATCAAGTAGATTATCATTCAGAAAAAGGAAACTAAACTTACCACCAGAAGCACCAGCAGAATCAAGATCTTTAAGGCAGTGATCCAAGTGAGACTGAGAAAATTGTTGACGACTGATGACATTATTCCATGATTTGGAGACTAATTTACAGTCTAGAACTGTTTCAGTTGGTAGACGTGTTAAGATGTTGGAGATTAAATTTACTGAAAGCATATTAAAGTTCCCCATTTCAAACCATGTACTGTAGATCTACTGATTGCAACTTGGAAGAAGAGATCACAACTACTCGAGATTTTAAGATGAAATGGGATTTGTTGTGAAGAGTAGTAGGAGTGGCGACTTCGAGAAATGCGAAGGGTTCCTTTCCCTTTGCAAGGACTCTCTAGGTTTAGGGTTTGGGGTAAAAACACTTAATGGACGGAATGGACGGACACATAAAGATCTAAACCTAAAAGCCCACTCAAGTAGGGCGACCTTAAAGGATAGACCTCGACTCTTCTCTAATAATAATGGATACTAGAATTCAAAAACACATGTTAGAAGTCATTCTGAAATTGTATATCCAAATTAACTTCTGATGTTTTTGTTTCCAGAAGTCAAAAAGCAACTTCTGGAATGGGATCCAAACTTACTATAAATTTATCTTTGCAAACCAAGATGGGTCTTACCCTTGTTGTCTGATTATGTGTCATGACCAGAAATTTGCATTCATGAATTAAAATTTGCTATAGACCCAAAAATGGAACAGTGATCCGAAATATACCTATGTGATTCAGTTTCGCAAGGGAATGTGATGATGCACATTTTTCCGCAAAAGGCGTTGTCCTCCCAAAACTGTTAGTTCTACGTACCATCAGGGATCAGCAAGCAGTATAATTCTGCTCTGAGACTACATTCCATCTTTTTGTCCAATGCCTCATTTATGAAGATGAATACACGCATAGTATAATCGGTTACTTGGTCAAAAAATAACGTCTCGGCTTGATCGAATAGAGGTAGGTAATGGAAGAACAAGTCTAAAAACATATCATAAACGCTATTATTCTTTTATAAAGCACCTATAACACCTGCATCAAGTGTACCGCCTCTATAACTTGACTATCTTGTTGATCGGTCATGCCTTCTCAGTCATGAGAAATCTTTCTAGATTTAGGCTAGCCCAGGGAATGACTAATATTAGTTACGTCCAGCGACGTTGAATTAAGAAATCAGTTGGTGAGATCGGGGATCATATGAAAGGAGGAATATCATGAATCAATAGTCTAAATCAACTTATTGTGACCTTGAAAGTGGACGAAATATTGTGTTGCTCGGCTCATGGACCCCCGACTCATGATTCAATTTCCATGTATTTAGCTATTGAGCCTCAAAATTTCTGTTTTTATGTGATCACATGTCAAAAACAAAGTCTGAATTTTTCTCGAAAGGTCTAATACATGTACGATGTGTATGATTAGCTATCAATCGCATTACATCAACGCATGTATTTGTTTCTTTGCTTGCACCAATTGTGTTATTCTTTGTTATGTAGCTAGTTCCATAAAATAAAAGAGCAAAGGTCAGGAATATTAGCTATTCCGTGGAAAGGTGCAACTATTGTTTAACTCTTCCAAAAGCTAACAACCATGTGTGTTCCTGACTCATCGTAATTCAGTGAGTTCACTGCTCCCGTTCCTGACCAAAATACCCTTGTGTTAAATTAGTTTGGTAAATTTCCAAGGAAGTAATGTTAAATTAGCTAGGTATATTTGACATCATGTACAGTTAAATTAGTTAGGTAGGTGTTCCAAGAAGTAATGTTAAATTAGTTAGAAATGAAATCATATTATTATGTTCTGTTTTCCTATAATCAAGATGATGGATGAAAGTGAACATGGTATGCCCCTTCTCATAAAATAATTCATCATTTGGGGAGGGCTAGGGAAATCCCAAAGTTCATTTGTTTCCTCATAACGTGAGATAAGCAGTGTCGTTGCTGAAATCAAATAACGAACCCGTGTACCTTATAAAAAAACATACATAATCTGCCATAATGTCGAATAAAATAAAATGGTTTGGTATCTGAGAAAATTCATTCCCGGTTACGTCTCATGTTTGCTTGAGAATAAAGATCCAATACAGTACAACAACCCACTTCCATGAATAGTTGGCACTTGGGAAACCTTAAAAATGTTGGTTGCAAGACCCTGCAAAAACATAATTCAGGTGCTTCCCATTGCTTGAATTAAACATGAATTCCATTTCAGCTGGAACTGAATCAAACACACGAGCAGAAATCAACAAATACCCATTTCTCGCTGCTCTAATGATAGAATAGCTTCCTTTTTCTCCATAAATTCAGGTTCTTCCCATATATCCAGGTAATCTCAACCATTTTCAACACAAGAAGAAACAACATGTTCTTCGTATAAACGGAGCTCAGCAAAATGACCATCTTCATCTGACGCCTTGGAAATTCGTGTTTGTACCCGCAAGTACCTTGAGAAGACCTTGGATAATGGAAAGTATATGAGCTTAAATTAACAGTGCATCAGAGAGGTTTTTGTAGGTGTTAAGATTTTCTTAGTCAGATGCAATTCAAAAAAATAATTCTAGATGCATATCAAATAACATTTTTTTCAACTAAAATCTATCTGTTATAGAACATAATAAATAAAGTAAGCTTACTTATGAAGAACTAAGCAGGGGTAGTATTGCCCAGATTGAAAATGCTCAATTAATTTATCAAGTCAATCTTGATAGAATCAAGATTCAAGCCACGTATGAGTTGTTTACTTAGCTGAAGTGGTGAAGCTATATGGTAATATTCCTTTACCAGCGCATTTCATATTATAAATCAAATTTCTTGGAAAGCTATGCCTATATGAGCAACATAACGGATACAAAACCATACTATGCAAAACTGCACATATACATGAGCTGATTAGTTTTTATTTCTCCAAACAAGCCCACTCCCCACAAATATAGGAGCATCTAAGGGGCCATGGAGATTAAAGACCGCAGTTAAAGGTGATGGTAAATGAAATGTACACAAAAAGACAATTCATTAATCTTGTTGTATCTATAAATTTTTTACATAAGATAAAGAGAACGATGGTCATACAAAAAAAGTTACTCCTTCCCATGATAAGAGTCTCTCGAGCAAAAAAGTTACTCCTTCCCATAAAAATATTGGCAGTTCATGCTAGATAAGGTTTCATCATCTGGACTAAGTTTCCAAATAGTTCTAACATTGAAACTCAAGTAACAACAATAATAACTGATTTTAGCAATCCATCGATAACAACTTATTTTGAGAGTAATAAGGGAAACTAGAAATCAATAGCAGTGGTAATTAAAATGGCAACCATATGTACGATATGAGCTTATTCATGTTTGTAGAAAATTGATCACTTCCCTTCTATCTAGATTCCACTGTAGTAGTAGCACTAACCAAACTAATTTAGTTAAAACTGATGGATTGGACCTTAAATATCCCATGAATTATTAACTTGTCACACTATGTACATTCTCTTAACATGATAAGAGTGAACACCAAGAAAACAACAACAAAGTCAGATCTTTATTCATTTTTTTCCAAAATCAAAACGACATGAATTCTGAACATTAAAATCTATAAATAGATTGAAACTATAGTAGACAACATTTTATTATGGTTACATATGTACCACATATAAATATGGATGTTAGCTCAGAGAGTAATATCAATACACAAATATTTATAAATTTAATACGCTACATACCTCATGTTGTGAATGATAAAATTTTATCAAATCCCACCAACAAATCACCCCTACCACTACTGGAGAAAGTGATGAAGCAATAATAACTTTTACCCCTTTCTCTTCATTCATCCTTTTTATTGAACATTTGCAGGCATGAATTTGTGGTTATTCTTCCATGGTGTTGTGTTCGAATCCCTTTGACATGGTCCCCCTTCCATGCAAATTCGAGTTCTAAAAAGAACCCAATTTCCCTAATCATATAAGGAGGTAAAAGAATTCAGAACTCATTCCTCCATCCCTTAATTATGAAGGTAATGGCACACATGCAACCACGCCTTTTTGCTGATTTGTCAGTCATAAAACCAACCTTAACATCAAATAAATTAGTACCCATTCTTCCTACAGCTCTCTGTGATCCGTTTCTTATTTTTAAAGAGCGCCAAATTTCATCTAACAAAACCCCAAAGAATTCAGCCACAACACTTTTCCTTCCAATTGATTTCAACTTCAAAATCCATCCCAGCACCTCAAAACACTTAACCATTTCAAGATAAAATCTTAAGCACCATCATTGATTTTTCTCTAAAGTTTTGTGACAAAAGAGAGAGTAACTCTTTTTCTAGATCCAGAGAAGAGAAATATCATAACTTAAAATTTTTCCCATCCTGTTGATAGAAACAAGAAGAGAAAATATTTCTTTTCCGGTTTTTATGAGGGTATTTTGGTCAGGAACGGGGGCAGTGAACTCACTGAAATACGATTAATCAGGAACGCACATGGTTGTTAGCTTTTGGAATATTTAAACTATAGTTGCACCTTTCCACGGAATAGCTAATATCCTTCGCTCAAAAGAAAACATATGATGAGGTTATAAATTGTTTTTCAAAAAGGAGTAATTGTTGTGAGTGTTATTTTTATGGGTTACTAGGATCCCTTTTTGAATAGTGAAAAATTATATTCCCTTATCAATTTTCTTATTGGTTAATATTATTTCTATTTTTCAATATCTGCTTTAGTGCTAAAATTACATACTTTAAAGAAAGATTGCAGACTCTTCCTCAATATTCGTTTCTTCAATTTTCTTACTGGTTATTTTTATGGGTTAATATTTCTCTTCTTGTTTCAGCGCTTCGTCTAGATAATAGAGTCGTTTCATTTCTACTTCAACTACCATGGATTGACTCTACCAAGCACATTGGAGCTTCCTTTATTATGGTTTTCACCTTTTATTCAAAGAATTATAAGATGGATAAAGTCGTTGAGAAGAAGAGAGGCTACTTACTTAGTAGCAATGCGGGTAAACTATGATTTAGTAGATTCGAGCACTTGAAAAATCTCTTAGAGGTTCGTTCCTTCACTTGTGGCGACAACACTATAGGGACTTCAGGCGTATCATGACCTCAAAGAGATAAAATTATTTATTTTACATGAGGTGGGTGGTGCATAATAATGACATCCTCACCCCATACCCACACCCCCAAGAAAGTACGAAATATTGCTTGCCTTTCTCAATCAGCAGTCGAACCATCTAATGTTAGAGCATTTCCTATGGAAATGGCCAAACCTAACAATTTGTTCAGCCAGGTGGATGGCCAAATTGGGTTTTCCACTATGGGAAATCACTGGGCATTAGGCTAGTAGACGCGCGTCATCAAGAAAAACGGTGGCGCTCAAACGAAAAACTCTGGCGTCAAGGAAGAATACTCTGGAGACAGGTAGGCTGACGCCGCGTCACGGACAATGTCGCCGGAGGTTTTCCTGGTGATGCCAACCGTTGGTTTTTAAATTTCAGATTTCACCTTTTCCCTCTATAAATTGTTGTAATCTTCTAACAATTCAGTACACCAAAATTCACTTGAATTTTCTCTTTTAAAAATGGCTGAAAAAGCGATCACACTTTTCTGCGATGCAAAACTTGAAGCTGCTGTTTCTAAGATATGTGGGTGTTTTAAAAAGATTTAAAATTATAAAAGGGAAGTGCAAGTTTTAGAAGTTGCTCCAAGAAAATGTTCCGCTAAAAGGCAAAGAAAAGCTCCTGTTTTGAAACTTAACAACAAAAAATTCAAAAACAAAGGTGAAACTGTCAAAGAGCGCGTTGAATGGAAAATACGTCAAATGAAGATAAACAGGAGGCCGAAACTTGTATTTGATTTTTATTAAAGTTTTTAATATTATCGAAGTTATATCTTGTAAAATTGGCAGTAATATCAATGAATGAAAATGTTTATATTTTAAAATAGAATTTCACTTCAGATTACGTGAAATTTAATACCATTTATTTAAACTTGCAAATAACATCAAACTATATTTTAATAAACCACAACAAAAACATCAAACTACATTTTAATAAAACACAATAAAAACATCAAACTACATTTTAATAAACCACAACAAAAACATCAAACTACATCAAATTCAGCCACATTCTCTCTGTAAAGTTCATAGTATTCAAAATGCGTAAAATCTCTCCCGCATTCTTCGGTAAACTTGAGCAATGTTTTCAGTTCTTCGTTGGATAATCCATAATTGCTACGATGAACCATCCACAATATTTCTGTATAATGTTTGAGTTCATTACCGATGAATGCAATTCTTAGTTCTAGGCTCTTACTATTTCTTATTGCTTCGTTCCGCGAAAATACAAAATGTCCCAATACTCTTTCCAAGAAATGGTCATGGTTCATTGGTCTCGCCATACGATGTAACCAACATCAAACTAGAGAAAAATCTTCTTTCATTGTAAATTCCGATAGCGGAACTCGAGTGCAGTAATGATGTACTTGCGATGGACCATCTTTTAGAATTCTGAAACACGCTTCGAAAAGAAAAGGCTTACCGTGAGCTTCCTCCCAATTATCAAGAGCTGCTTGGATCAATTCTTCTTCAGTTACACCAATGAACTTTTCTCAATAAATTTCCATTACATATTCAAGAAATGGCTGGAATGCAAGCCTAATACGCTGAAAACGAGCACGCAATTGACGAGCATCTCGGTTTCCTGGGTTTCCCGTCAATGAGACGAACATTGAAAACACGTTCTCCCAAAAAATACTATCATGAGAAATAACAACACCAGTGATTACCCTATGAAATAAATATGCTTTGCATAGAGTTATATCATCTTCTTCGGTAAACTTGAGACCACGATTTCTAAGAAACATTTCTGCAAAGGAGGAGGAGGATTGATATAAGAAAGAAGAAGAATAATATGTGATTTTGGAGATACAATGAATGAATGCATTTTATATGATTTGAGAACGAAAAATTTGTCGTTGGAAATGGAAATTTAGCCGTTGGCATTTGCTGTAAAGTCTCGGGGGACATTAGTAAAGTCGCCCAAGATTTTCCTATGAGCACCCGTTTGAATTACCAACGCCTATTTTCTATTATAAATACATTACTAGATTTTATTCTAAACCAAACCAACTGATTTATCTCTCATTATCCACCATGTTTTCTAAAGGCAAAGCGAAGCAAATATTATGTGTCGAAGCAAAAGAGGTTTGCCCATTATGTTTCATGGATAACCACAGTCTTATGCAATGTCCTTGGATGTATTCAAAGTTTCTGCAGGAAGGTTGTTCACGCATCAGAATGGTGATTGAATCACAACCGGAAAACCTCAGGTATTTGCAATGTCAAGATCCCAATTGTCCAGAGGAACCACATATGCTAGATGATGCTATGAAGATTAAAAAAGAAGAAGAAGAAATGATTGCAACAATGTGCAAAAATTTCAAACTTAAAGCCAAATTGAAGAAGGAGTTATTACACTGCAATCATTGTGGATATGGATATCACGAATACAAATATTGTCCACAGATAATCAGTTCATGCTCAAGGCCCGGTTGCAGGACTTTTATGTATTTGCGTACTTCTTATGAAGAAGACACATATGGAAGGCATTTTTGGGAATGTCCCAGGTGTTTTTTGGTGGAGTGGGATGATTGAAGTTGTAGGAAAAATCGATTCACTATGGTATTATGTTATTTAATTTGTTGTTTATTAGGTGTTATTACGATTATCTAAAACCATCAATATCAAGTAATTTAAATTTCACTTCTATGAGATGAGAATAAAAGAAATACATTAAATCGATTATAAGCCACATCATACATGAGAATAAAAAAAATACATTAAAATAAAACAACTACTACATATGCGTCAATTATCAGCGGGTGGTGGAATTCTTAGGTTGATGTAGGGATCGTATCTGTTGAGCACCCTAAGAATGTTGAAACAAGCATGGAAGGCGAAAAGACGACCGCGGTGAGATGTTGGCCAACACTTCATGTTCGGCTTCACCGTTCAGCTAATTTTGGTTATTCAACATTAGTTGGGCGACAAACTCCAATACATTCTTGCTAATTACACTAAAACGATGGACCAATCCGTGAGAATCACGCCCACGGATGTTCCCAGTTTCAGTGGTGAACATTCTGTAATATTTCTCCCTGAAAGTGAACATCGAATCAAGTACATTACGCATTACAGCTTCTTGTGTGTGAAAAACAAAGGCTCTACATATAGCTAAATCTTCATGTTGTGAGAATCCAACATGAACTGTAGGAGGCATTTTTGACAGGAAAGAAAGTGTAGAATGTGTGAATTTAGAGTTGAAAGTAGGAGTATTTATAGAGTTAAAAAACTGTAGCCGTTGGATCAACAGGTTTTGCAGCCGTTAAGATGGAGCCGTTGGCGCAATCCAGTCAGACGTTGGAGTCTCAGCCGAAGTCTCTAGCACTACCATGCAAGACGCGCGTTATGGAGGAAAACGCGGGCATCACCTTGCCTGTCGCCCGAGTTATTGGTCATGGCGCGCGTTCTTGCACCAGACGCGTGCTTACTGGAGTGTCTCGGTGTTCAAATGAACAAATATGTTCATTTGAACATCCATTTTCTTGGTTTGTTCATCCCATAGTGGGATCAAAATGAACAAACTCTAGGTTTGTTCATCCCATAGGAACTGCCCTTAGTGACTACTAGCTAGCACCCGATCTAGCTTCACGTTTACCAGCTTCTGTTCAAGAATTAGAAAACTTCTCACTCTTGCTTACCCAACTAAGGAATAAATGAAGCCAAACCCTTTTCAAAGTCTATAGTAAGGTCCTGAATTAAACAAAATGTGCAGGAACCTTGAAAACCCAATTCCTTGATTTAGGTTTCCTAGTCGTGTGGACAGTAGGATAGCATGTTCCAGATGATTCTCCTTCGATATCGCCTCTTTTGCATCTAAGCTACTCGAAGTCAAAGATGCCTAATTCAACTCAAGAAAATTCTCGCAATACAGTTCTAGTGCCAAGAACGTGTTGTTACATATCTTTAACAACCCAATTTAATTCATTTGAATCTTATCTTTTGTCACTACTTAAAGTTATTGTGATGACCACCAAAAAGAGATGGACATAGATCGAGGCCCGCCTTATATTTTAAATTAATGTCCTCTATAAGTTAGCCCTCTTCGATTTTAATGGAAGGAGTTGTGTGAGCCATAAGAAAGAATATTTCAGACCCTCTTGCATACTCTAACATCGAAACGACTCTTTATCAATTAAACTTTTATCTTCATTTTTGTTATTCTGACTTTCTCTTCACTTTTCCCACACTTGTATCACGTCTCTCAAATATTATCAGTACATAACATGTGAGATAATTCCACCAATTGAATTCAAAATAAGATCATCTCTTTTCACGTCTCACCAAAGTGGTCGGTTTTTATTTAAAAATTGATTAAAAAAAGGTAAATTTTGTCAAGATGTCACAAAGGGCGTGCCTGTTTGACCTATTTTATACCTTATGATTATATCCATCTACATGTTCTCATATGGCAACCTTGTTATGAGTTCACCCCAGTCGAAAATCCAACCATGATATGCGCCAATAAGACCACCAATAAATTTCATCATTCCAAGACCATCAAAACTAAGATAATCGATTAAGTCATGCAAACCTAGTCGGGGAAATACCGTATTCAATAACTAGCCAAATTATCTAACTTTCTCCATTTTCATCGACTAACTTAAACCTAGTAGTTCCATGATATCCAACAGACGAAACAAACTTATGAATTATAGCCCCAGACCTTGATGTAGATCTCGGAATATATGAGGGTCTCGTGTTCGTTAGTAAAGCGGGGATTAAATTACAAAAGGCTAGAAGTTTGACAACAAGAGCTTGGATTTTGAGAGTATAATTGATGGTTTGACGGGAGAATCTTGATCCCTCAATAACTTCATGCTCCCCGGGATGGTTTTCTGAGAAAAATTGGGATTGGACCAAAAATTTACTCATGATCAAAAACTTGGCCTTTGACCCGAATTTTTTCCTGAATCCAAAATTTATAAAAAAAAATCATTGTTGTTAGAGCATTGCTCGGTTGAACTCACAAGCGTTGCTATCTCAAGCTTCTTTGTCAAGTTTAGTTGCCAAAACTATAAGTCTTGATTTCTATTCTACTTATAGTTAAGTCTCATATTAGGATAGTAAGTGTAATTGAGCTTTAGACTCCACGGCGTTCATCGAATGAAGATGAATAACTACTCAAGGGAACTTGTGGAACTTCATCAACAAAGGGTATGTGGAGACTTGAACTTATCTATCACTCAAAAGTCTATTTATTATATCTCTTATTTTGAGACAAAAGTCGTATTGCTATATAGACTTCAATTATACACATTTGCTATTTCGAGCCGAGTTTATCTCGCTTATCTATTTCTCAAAATATGTGTTGGTAAGCTTTCTCTTTAGCCAAGTTCATCTTACTCATGACGAAAGTCATATTGATTATTTCAATAACTTGCAAATCTCTTTGATGAAAATAGTATGTGGATAACAACTATTTTAACATCCTCTAAGAAAGTTTCAATGATTTAAATGAGAGTTTAGAACAAGTAACCATGTTTGGATATAAACATAGTGTGTTCTCACATTTGTGTAAAAGTTCAAAACCGGGAACCTAAAGTATGTGTACCCGTACGCGTACTGGCGGTTGTTGGAAATCCGGGTAAGTATGTGTACTCGTACGCTGATAGGTGTAGAATGCACCGTATTGATTATCTAGAGTTTATGCTTTTTTTGCTATTTTTCTTGTAAATTATGTATTTTACGCGTGCTTTTGAGTTATTAGGTACTCTGGAGTCATACGGAGGAAAAGAAGAAGAAAGCATGCAAATTGAGCAAAATGGGAAAACATGTCATTTTATGGGAGAACACTATCGGGAGTCAAACCAAAGGTTGAGGGATGACTCTTTTGGAGGAGTGCTAAACATAAGTTAGCTGAGGCTAAGGGATGTCATCATGGGTGGTTCTACAGTGGGGTGTATAAATCCACCAAATCATTCCTACAACCCTAAATCAAGAAGGCTATTTTCTCTCAATCATTTCATTACTGAAATTGAGAAGAAAAGCTGCGTAGCAGCCATGAAACCGAGAGGAATTTAGAGAATCAGTCACATATTGATGATGCTCAATGAAGTGAATTGGTGGAGGTAAATCATATGGAGGAGAAATTGAGTAACTGAGTTGAAGGCAGAGGAGAACTAGGGTTTCTGTGGTGATTTTGGTTTTGAGATCTAGCAGGAAGATTCAAGCTCAGATGCAAAATTAGAAACATGGGTTTAGGTTTAATTTCGGAAATTCACTGGAACAAGATGAGTCTGAGGAAGAAGTTTAGAAAGGGGTTTGTCTCTGTGGTGGTGCTTGAACTATGAACTGATAATGATTTGTGTTATTGGAGATGTGTAGGTTGAGATGGAGATTTCAAGGGTTGTGAAAGATGTCAGTAAAGGAGTTGTAGCTAATATGTAACTGAGTTACATATGCTCATGGTGGTGATGAATCTGGTGCAACTGTTGGTGCCATATGAAGCTAAGAAGAGGTTGCTGTGAGTGGTTACAGAATGGGTGAGTCTCTATAACAGAATCAGAAAAGAATGGTGATGAATCTGATGGATTTAGAAGTTGTTGTTGGTGGTGTTTGAAAAGTGACTGTAATTGAAGCAGATGGGATTGATTGAGATTGGAAATGGATTTTGAAGATTCAGTGGGTTTAGGTGGCTTCTTTTGATCCTGTTATGAACTAGAAGAATGGGTTCAAAGATGTGTTGATGTTGAGTGGCTGCTTCTGTTAATGGAGATTGAGAGAATTGAGAGGGATTTTTGGACTTGTTGTTTCTGAGATATTGAGATGCTCACAGATTTGTTGATTGAAATATCAGTGAAGATATTGGTTGCTGCCATGGATTTTAAAGGGGTTTGAATGAATCTTAGTTTGGTGAAGCTGGGAGATGAGTTGTAGTGGTTGATGTTTTGGGCATGGGCTGTAATGGAATTGTGCAGGTGGAAGAGATGGTAGTGGAGTTGTTGATTGCCAATTGCAACAAAGAGCAAGTTCTGGTGCTTGCAGGGTGATTGAGCTGCAATTCTGGTGAGAATGGGAGATGGTGTTTCTCTGGGGTAGGTTCAGGTTGTGGTGTTGTGTGGTGGTGCTAAAATGAGTTTGAGTTCAAGATGCAGCTGAGTTGTAGCTAAACTGGGGTGTTATGGAGTCTGTTGGCAGTGGTGGACAAGATGGTGGTGACTTATAAGGGTACTGATGCTGATGGTCAGTGAAGAGATAATTTGAGGATGAGTTGTTGTTGGTTATAATGAAATGAGATGCAAATTGTTGCTTCTGCCAATCCGAGAGAACAAGAGAAAGAATGGTTCGTAAGAACAATGAACTGAAACTGCAGAATATGGCATTGGTTGTGGTCTGATTAAATGGGTCTTCTGAATCAATTCAAGTGCAGGTTAGGAGTGAGTTGGATTGAAATGGAAGTGGATTAGGGTGTGCTGGTGATGCAAATATTGCTGGTAACGAGGAGACGCAATCGCAATGGTATGATTGAATTGTTAGATGGTGTTGGTAATGTTGTGTTGTTGACCTAAGCTGGAGTGGAGATTACAAATGGAATGGGAAGTAGTGTTGCTAAGGATACTGTAAGACAGTTATGAAGCTGCAGCAGGGAAGGCACAGCCATCATGGCTGAAGCGCAATCATTGTGCTTGACTGAAGTATGGCATATGCAAGGTGCAATGGCATGGCCTAGACCGAGTCGGATCACTGACTCGTTTTGACCTGACGGTGACTCAGTTGACTCCGAGTTGGATCGTTGACCGGTGTGACTTTTCAGGTGGCCGACGATATGACTTTCCGGTGCCGGATTCCGGCCAAAAACCCATTTTTCCGGCGAGCATTTTTGGGACAGATTTTCTACACGGGTTTCTCTCACTTGTGGGCTTGGTGGATTTCTAACTATTGGACCTTTGAAGACTAAACCTAATTTTGGAACAAGAAGAGCTATAAAAAGGAAGTTTTCTACAACTTTTGGGATATCACAATTTTATTATTCTTTTTATGGAGTTTTGGAAAACTATTTTTCTAGGGTTTGTTTTCTTTTATGTTTCATCTTCTTTCTTTGATTATTATGATGAGGAACTCCATTAATATGAGTAACTAAATACAATTATTGGTTATGGGATAAAAATTGATTTCTTCAAGCATGTTATTTGATTCTATGAATTAGTTTTGTCTCAATTTTATCATTTATGATTCATCGTTTTCGTTATCATATGATTTGAATGCTAGTTTGGTTGAGTCCGGAATCAATTGGATTTGTTTTCATCTCTATAGCTATTTTAGGGTTTTCAAAACAAAAACGTTGTTTATCCCTGATTCTTAGTAGCATAATGCCTTTATTCCTTGTAGTGATACATCTCTATAATTGCATATGAACATAACCTTGGTTAAATTTAATCAGTGCTTTTACACATTTTGATTGCCTTGATTAGTCTTATTCCATAGAACTTATTGCTTTTAAGGAGTTAAATCTAATTGTGCTTTTACACTTTAGGTTTCTTTCTAGGAAGAATTCACATATGCATCTTTTAATGTGGTTGTGATGAAATCAGGGAATTAGCGGGATATACTTGCAATCAAGGTATCCTAGGACTTTTAGTAAATGAGAGATTAAAATTTCAATTCTAGTCATTGTTGAGAATTCAAGTTTGTGAATGAAACTATCCCGTAACCAATATCTTCTCCTTATTGATTACTTTTATTTTTACTTTGCTTTATTTAGTTTTATAATAACCATTCTATATTGGTTTATGTAATTTTCAAGGTAATTTTCAAGGTGGTTTATGTAACCATTCTATATTAGTTTTATTGCTTTGATAAAAACAAAACACACCCTTGGTTATTTTGGTTACTTAAGAATATGAAAACTGCATAAAAACAATCGCCTCTCTGTGGATACGAACTCTTTCTTATCGAATACTATATTTATATTTAGTTGAGTGAGGAAGTGAATTATTTTTGACACATACGACACGCATCATACGCATACTGGCGGAAGTTTCATGTCCGTGAATTTAATCTGGAGTTTGATGTAAAAAACAAACTAAATCCGGGTACTTAAGTTACCCGTTTGCATACTTAAGCAAGTTACTTCCTAAAATCGGTTTGTTCATGAACTAAAAAATTTATATAATAAGGAATGCAATCTTTGCAAACCGTGGCTATAATGTTCATGAATTGATTTGAGTGAATCAAAATCGATTTTGCTTCGATTGTACGTCTCGTATACTATGAGATCTAAGCAATTGAACAATTCTCTAACTAGTTCATTTGAGTCATTTGAACTAGTTATGGTAAAGATGAATAAGGTTGATATGAAAGTGCTCATATAGATAACCATTGGTTAACTATTGTTGAACAGAATAAGTGTACATGTTTAGGTACGGTTACTCAAACTTAAATGAAGGTACATTTCATTTGTGTATAACAAGATAAGTTCGATCTAACGGTTGAAAGATATTATCTTGAATCTAATTAGGTTTTCATCTAACGATGAATATTGAATGTTTTGTTACAAAGGTAACTTAGATTGCAAACCCTGATTTCAAATCTATATAATGGAGATCTCTAGAAACTGGGAAACCTAATCCCCACACCTCCTGTGTGATTATAAGCTAGAGTCGATTCTTCTTTAACCTTAGGTTTTTCACAAAACCCTGTAGGTTAACGACTTAAAGACTTCATTGGGATTGTGAATCCATACCCAACTATTTTCACTATAGTTACGTGATCTGATCTTATTGTTTTCTGTCGTGATTGAGTACAATCATAAGACTGGCTTGAGATTTATATCTTCGATAAGAAAGATTAAAATGTAGGTCACAAACACCTTCGTCTCATCGTTTGTGATTCCACAATATCTTGTTTCGTTAATCGATTAAGATTATTATGAAGTGATTGATAATACTAGGTTGTTCTTCAGGAATATAAGTCCAGGTTATCAATTGGTTCATGTTCACCTTGATTTATCAAAAGATTGAACAGAAACTCGTAGGTTCATCCGTGGAAGGCATATTTATCTGTTCAATAGACTTTTATGTGTGATACATATTTGTTTATCAAGTCTTCGACTTTGGGTCGTAGCAACTCTTAATTGTGGGTGAGATCAGCTAAGGGAATCAAGTACGCAGAATTCGGCATGGTTCAAGAGGTGTAAGGAACACGACTGTACCTTGATCAATGTGAGATTGATTAGGGATCAACTACATTCCAGACCAAAGTTAGATTTTTAGTAGGCTAGTGTCTGTAGCGTCTTAATATAGTGTGGTGTTTAAATCTGGAATAGGTCCTGGGGTTTTTCTGCATTTACGGTTTCCTTGTTAACAAAACTTCTGGTGTTTGTGTTATTTCTTTTCCGCATTATATTTTGTTATATAATTAAAATATCATAGGTTTCGCATTGAATCGATCAATTGGTAAATCCAACCTTTGGTTGTTGATTGAAATTTATTGATCCTTGAACATTGGTCTTTGGTACCGTTTAAGTTTTTTCTCTTGTATTCAATCAGGCTAGCAGATTCCTATTTGTTTGATTGCGGATTGAATTGAGAAATTGAGATATAACTCTTTGATATACTATTTCTTAAGATTGAGTCTGACTGTCTAGTTGATTCTCTTGAAAGGATATTGGAGTTAGGCCATACAAATTGCTAAGCGAAATATTGGGTGAGGTTGTTGTACCCCCGCTTTTTCAATTGGTATCAGAGTAGGCAAACACGTTTAAGACCTAATAATTATGTGTTTGTAGCGATCTGAATCTATGGACAAAAGTGATATCTCAATAAGCGTACCACCAGTCTTCGATGGCTTGAATTACTTATGGTGAAAAATTACGATGCGTGCCATTCTTCAAGCGCGTGATTTTTAATCATGGTTTTACGTTGTTAATGGCTATAATCCTCCGGTTGTTAAAATAGGCACTGTAACTGTTCCAAAGGATATTGGTGATTATGATGCTGCCAAGATTCTTGCTGCAAAACAAAATTCTGACGGATTGAATGTAATCATCCATTCCATTACTCCATATTTTCAACACCATGTGACTACGTGCACTCGGTCTAAAGATGCTTGGGATATCTTAAAACCGTATTTGAAGGGAATACCTGTGAAAAAGAAGCTAGGCTTCAAAACCTATGTTCTGACTGGGAAAACCTTCGTATGGAAGATGAAGATTCATTTGATGAGTTTAATCACAAAGTGTCTGAAATTGTTAATGCATCTTTTGCATTAGGTAAAACTATTCCCGTAAAGAACATTGTGATGAAGACTCTCATATCTCTGCCATCTGGATATGATTCTAAGAAACACGCCATCATTGAAGGAAATAACCTTGATGTGCTTTCCAGAAATACTCTTTTTGGGAAGTTAAAGATCTTTGGTCATGAGTATATATCCAAATCGGGAAAGGATATTGCTTTCAAAGAACAAAAGAACACTAAACTACTTAATCAAAGTAAAAGTGTTGGCATCTCTGATGATGATCTTTCTGAGACTGATTCTTTAGATGAAGATCTTGACAAGTCAGTACCATTGATCACAAGACAGTTTAGAGATCTTCTTTTGAAGAGAAGTAAACGGTGTACTAGAGACAAACCTAAGTCATTAGTTAAACCTCATAATCGTGTTCCACCTAAAAACAGGGATACTGACGATACTGATGACGAGGATATGCCACAGTGCTTCAAGTGTAAAGGTTTTGGTCATTTTGCAAATGAGTGTCCAAATCGTAAAAAGTACACTGGAAACAAAGGTCTGGCTGCAACTCTTGATGAAATGTCTGACCATTATGATTCTAATGAAGACGAAAAATAAAATATTTCACTCTTCTGTGAAAATATTGATTTTGATAATTGTAGCAATACGTTCATCAATCTTAATATTCTTCCAGAAGAAACTTCAACCATTTTGGAGGATAATATGGATTTCTCTTTGCCCACTGGAAATTATTCTTCTGTTTTTGCAGGTTCCACCATGTGTCTAGCAGCCTACACATCTGTGATGTATGAACCTTCCTCCAGTTTGACATGTTCAAAGGTCATGAGTTATCAAAATGTTTCAAGTACAAACATAAGATATGATATGTCAACAAACTTCAACGAAGATAAAATCGATTAGCTAACAAACAGAAACTTGTTCAGAAATCGACTGAGGTATGTAATCCTATCTCTTCTCCAAAGAAGTTAATTTCCAAATATGTTTATAGACCATTAGAAAAAAAGGTTTCGATCTGAATAGTCTGGGAAACATAGAACTATGAATTCCATTCAAGAAAAATATGGTTGACAGATTATTGTTCACCCCAGCACAACATAATTGTGTTGGTTAAGCGTCTTGTCTCATGTGCCTGGTTCAAAAGAGACAAGAGTCGGCACTTCACAGGCTTTAAAAGAAAATAAAAAAAGTGTGTTTTTCTTTAGCTTTTGAATTGTTTTGGAATTCTTCCATCTTTTCTTATCTAATTGATATTGAAAAGATTTTTCTTTATTATATCAATAAAAAAGGGGTATTATAGAAAATTCTTCCTTCTTTAGGGTATGAGTTGTGCGTACGTGAATCCTTTTAGTATATCAAGGTTTCGTAACCTTACATTTCTTTTTCCTTCTCTAACAAACTCTTTTATCACAAGTTTGCTTGTAGAGCTTGTTTTGAGAAATTCCTCTCACAAACCCATATTGTTATGGAGACTCCAAGCATCATAACTTCTGATGGAAAAAATGTTAATATGATTGTTAAGCCATCAATCATGAAGGAAAAAGACAATCCTCATGTTCATTAAAATTTGAAAAGAAAAATGAGGAATGTGAGAAAACCAAGGGCTATCCCTTCAAATCTTCAGAAATTTTCTGGTGTTCTTGAAGAATTGAAGGAATAATTAAGAAAAGAAGTGCAGCAAATAAAGGTTTTTGTATTTAAAACTCTTGGAATTCATAAATCCCTGGTTCGGCATCAGTCAAGAAGGTTTGTTGATATCAACTCCTTTCTTCATGAACCTTATGTCCCAATGAATGTCGACGATGGGGACGATAAAGAATTTTTCAAAGGTCTTAATGTCTATGAAACTTCTTATGATAATTTATTCTTGTGTTTTAAGAAGGATAACTAGGGTTTGGAATAACAATTATTGTGAGTACACATAGCTATTTCCAAAGATTTTTCATCTTGGAATGTTTTTAGATTTATTTATTTAAATTCAAAAGTTTATTTGGAAGATGATTTTGCAATATTAATCTTTATGGTTTTGATATACTGCAACTTGTTATGGGATATGTGTGTTTGCGTTTGTGAACTATGATTGTCCCATACGTGGACATAAGTTAAATCTTTCATACGTCAGTATGCAAGTATTGATAAAATATTGAATGAACTTTTGACAAAAAAAAGTTAAGCATATTATGTCATTATGCAAATATTGATGGAAGATAGGATGAACTTTTGTTTACAAAGATTAAAGTCTATTATATGTCATTGTGCAAATAGTGATGAAAAATAGAATGAATCTTTGTTTATTCCGCAGTATTGATCTTCCCTGATCCATATCTTTATGTAAATACTGTGCGGATCCATAAGTTTACTTATGTGAGCATTTCCGATTAATTTAATCATGGGTTCTCTTGTGGTTAACTTAATTGAGATTTTTGGATAGAAATTCATGTTTCATGTGATTTGTTAATGTCCAAAGAAATCCTTCTTTTCTTGTAAAAGTAAGGTCGTTGTAGTTGCAGGAAATCCTACACTACACCCTTGTTAAGATTTCATAATAATCAACTCATACTTAAAAATTAAAAACGACTCTTTATCATTTAATTCTCATAAATGTTTACAGAAGTGGAAGAAATCAAGAATACAACTATTCTCTCAAAGTTTCTCTCTCCTCAAGACTTTCTCAACTCTCAAAAATACATCATCCTCTCTATGGACATATTGGTTCTCTATATATAGGGTAGATACATAATGGATGACAGCTAAGCTGACCTTTAATTTAGGATTTGATTTGCGATCTTATTGCAACAGTTATAATATGAAATCTCGCAAGCATTGTAACCATCACAGATAAATCATGCTCTTATCGTGTTTCTTCAATCGTCAGCTATTACGTCATTCTTTGAATCATTCTTTAAGTTATTCTGTGACGCTCGCAAAGTGTTGTTTGAAGAGCTCACGTTGATGATCGCAGGAGTGTTGTTAATCTCGCAAGAATACTGTCAGGGCAATATTCTGGTCCTATATCTTGCCTCTTCTCATGTCTTTTCTGCGAAGGAGGGAAGATCATGAGAATTGAATTTTTTACAGTGCCGCAGTTGTTTATCTTTTTGCATTCCCCCGCTTTGACACGTTTCTGTACTCTTCGCCAGCTGTTTTCACATACTTTTTCTTCCATTCAATTTTTGACACGTCATTTTCAACCACTGCGATCTGACCGTTCACATCCTTCCTTTGCATTTATTACATTCATCTTCTCGAGAAATATCTCCTTCTATAAATACTTCTTCATTCCTTTTCTTTCTTCTTTTTACTTCTTTCTTTCTTCTCTCCGTAACTTCTCTGCAAATTCACTGTTCTTCCGTAAATTCCGGATCTATTACTGTTACAAATTTTGTTTCGATCTTTCACTCTTTCAATCTTCATTCCCATACTAAAAATGGTTGTAGTTGGTCGCAAATACGAGCTGGCTTTCGATAAATTTCAACAAGAATTTCAAGACAAAGGTTTTACGTTATCCACTATTCCCAATCAAAACCCTAAGTTTGAACTTTCTGTACCATTATTTTCTAACTTTTAATGTAATCACGAGAAAATCATAGTCTCGCTAGGTCAGATTGAAGCTGGTCTTCCCATTCCTCTCTATAACCCGGAACTTCCATTATTCTATGAAATTATTTCTCATGAGAAGTCCTCGCGAGCGATATATCATTTGGGTGGGGATTGCATTCGTCTGCTGATAGAGTATGCTACTCGCGGTGCTAATAAAAGATCTCGCTACCCTGAGACTGCGAAGAATCCTAAATTTAAGGATATTCCAATTATTTCTGCTATGTATACTGTAGATAATTTCTTCATAAACTATGACATAATCCCCATGAAGAGGGATAGCACCTGTTGGGGTGTTCGTTTGCAGAAGAAAGATAAGATAACTGAAGATAAGATTTTTATGTTAGATATTGATTGGAATACGAATAATAATCAAGACCCTCGCCACTCTAGCGATGACAAATGGTTTCTTTTTCCATTATGTCTTGAAGGTCCCTACATCTCTGGTCTTCATGCATTACCTGCGAATCTCTCAGAATGTCAACCATGGTTTTTTAATTGGCCTGAAAGAACTAAAGAGGTATGTTCCCTCCAATCTTTTGCACAATTATCACTATTGTATTTCTCATATTTTTATATTATAGTTAACTACTTCCATCTTTCCAGATTGACAGGCTGAAACTCAACTACCAGAATTTTAGGAAACCCAGTACTCTTTTAGCTCTTAAGTCCTTCATAGATGAAGTAAGAAATACCCCTTCATGAATCTTGACAATATATTGTTGCCCCCATTTCTTATCTTTATCTGTGTCCGTAGGTAATTGAAGAATTAGAACCTATAAAACCCGTGAGGACCAAGGTGAAATCTACAGTTGATCGCAAGGGGAAATCTACTGCCCCTCCCAAAGGGAAACCTACTGCTCCTCGCAGTGAGGAATCTGGTGATCCTCCCTTAAAGAGAAGAAAAACCCAACTCTCTTCTTCTTCAACTCCTCAACCTATTTCTGAAAATTTAAGTGATGATCTTGATAAGGATAACAATGATGATGATGCTGATGTCTTCTCCATGAAGAATCTTCCTCTTCTGAATCTTCGATGACTCAACTATCCAAAAAATTTGGCGATGCTACTTATGGTATCGCAAATGATTTCGGAGATGAAGCTCTTAATGGGATATCTCAGGCTCTCGCCAAAGTCTGCGATGCTCCCATATTAGTTGATAATGATTCTCTTCATGGGATATCAAGATCGCTGACTCCCAGCCTCTTAAACTCGCTTGGTATTCTGGTATGTTTCCACTTTTTCAACGTGTCTAGATATTTGTTTTATCCCCATATTTTAATTTATATTATTCTCTCGCAGGTTGGAAAATCCTCTTTTGCTGCTGCCTCTGATTTGGATAGAAGACATGCATCTTCTCACAAGAAGAATATTGTGCTTCGCAAAAAGAATGAGAAGCTAGAATCTGAATTTATTAATCTACGCAGGAAGAATGAACAAATGGAATCTGAACTTGCTGGTCTTCTCCAGAAGAATGCAGATCTTGAGAAAAATATTTCTCAACAATCGCTCAAAGTATCCAATCTTAACAATGCTAACAAGCAACTCTTAGGTATGAAAACTTTCTCCTTTTGTTTCATATTTTTACTTTTCATTACTCTTTCTTACTTGATTTATCATTCTCGCAGACATTTATGGTCTCACTGATGAGGCTTCAATCATTCATTCTTTTCCTGAACCAATAGATGATGATTCTCTTCAAGAGCTTCTTAATAATTCTTTGAATAACCCTTCCAAAATTAATTCTCTTTCCATAGAAGAACTCAGATCTAAGTTTTGCCTCTTAGAGATTGACCACAGATCTTGTTTAGATATAACTAATAGATTCAAAAAACTTTATCACAACTCCAAAGTTGAGATTAAAACTTTAAAGGCCAAGAACAATGATCTTTCAAAAGACAAAGACCGTACATCTAGACAAGGAGCTGAAACCTTAGCATATTTCCATAAGACCATTCTTGAAGTTCAAATTGAAAGGGATGGGCTTATCCGCGAGAAGTAAGGTTTTATTGAAAGAGAAAACCAAATCCGTTCCCGTCTTCTTATAAATAATTATGAGGAGTTTGCTTGGGCTGCGAAAGTTCTTGACAATGCCAGAACTAATTTAGGTGTAGATGTTAGTCTTCATATTGAACAAGCATCTTTAATTAAAGACTTGATTTCTGGAAGAGAAGGTTGTTAACTGTTCTCCCTTGTTAATTCCTTGTTTTTGTTATTATTCCTTGCAAAACTTCCAACTTATTGTTGTATACTCGCAGGAGCTGAAAAGAGATACTCTGAAAGAATTGGAGAACTTGAAGCTGATAAGAATCAACTCGCAAGTACCCTTGATGCTCGCAATGAGAAGTATTCAAGATTGAAAGACCAATTAAGAATTAACGCTGCAAATTTTAGTAGTACTCTTGTTGATGTTCGCAATAATTCCATTAAATTGGTCTGCGATGATCATAACATCCCTCATTATACATATCCTGATCTTGCAAAAGAAGTTCCAGCAAAAACTCCAAACCTTGTTATCTCTGATAGTGAAGCTGAGGAATCTGATGAGGATGAAGATGATGGTAAGGATGAAGAAGGAGAAAAATCTGGCCACAATGATGGTGGATATAATTAGATCTATTTCTTCTTTTATCTTCCTTGTAATTTTGTACACTTATTTTATGCTTCTCGTAATATTACTGCGAGTTTCTCCAACTTGTTGTATAAATTTCTTTTGCTTCTATCTGTATGAATTAGAAAACAATTCTCTTCTGCAACATGGTCAATCAACATAATTATTATTTTTTAACAGTCTATGTAAATGTGTCATATAATAAGATCTACGTAATTTTATCGTATAATGATGAATAATAATTTCATCGCTCCATGCATTCCCATACTTGCCTCTATTATTCATCTGCAATATGAAAAAATTGAGTAGAGCTTAGATATCCATTGTAAATAAAATTGAGTTGCGAGCATCATCGCAAGTATCAGTTGTGTACTTTTATGATCTATGCATGAATATCGCAAATTTCATAATCTCTGCAGAAATATCGCAGTCATTTAACTTATTGTGGTCTTATTATGCCTTCCTAGCTAAAGGTCTTACTTTTCCACTTTGTGTATTTGCGACAAAATCGCAGGACGTCTTTACACTTGTATGTAAAAACCCATTGATCTTGCCTTATCTGTATTTTTTCAATTTCTCTGCGACAATATGACAAGTCTAAGTTCTCTCGTAAGAACAAAGCTTTATGACATTGCCGTCTTGCGATGAAATGGCAGGACGTTTTTACACTTTCATGTAAAAACCCATTGATCTCATCTCATCTTTTCTCTTATGGCTTGTTGCCTCTATGTAATCTTTGTGACGGGATAATATGACAGGCCTAAACGCTCTTGCGAGCATAAAGCCCTATGACATTGCCGTCTTAAGACACTTATCAGCTACCTAATGGAGGGTGCCGCCCTTATCTTCCCCCTGGTTTCCACTTCAAGGAGGGCACATCGGCCATACAAGACTATCTCCTCCCATCCGGATTTACCAACAACCAGTTGTTTTCGTAGCCTCTTATCCTTTATGCCTATATGGATTATAGTTACAAGACTGCACCCTAAGTGGGGTTTTCTTCAGGACGAGTGCATCATATCCAAGACTTAACAAGAATGTACAGGGTAGGTTCGTCCATCCCGGGCATCCTTGGCTCAACTGTGTACCTCGGCGCCTTAGTCATATTCTGCACTCCTTAGAAGAGGTCCTCAGTCATCCAACCAGGGTATAACCTTATATTGTTGGAAATCCAAGGAACCTCTCCTGGATAGGTTTTATTTAACCCCAACATCTGCATGACTCAGGTTCCAGCAGCGGTATAACCTTATCCCTGAGTCATGTAAAGAGATACCCCCTTATATGACATACTTTAGGTCTTACATTTTCCTCTTGCGAAATTGTATCCGCGAACTAGGGTGTACACCATAAAGGTTCATCCCGTTCTTTGTTTCTTTTGCGAATATCACAATTTTTCGTTCTTTAAGTAACCTTGAATAATCTCGCGATTTAACTCGCTGCTTCTAATGAAATTTTTTCTTTTGATCTTATTTCAGATCTTGCATAATTTCTCAATTTCATCCTTCTCATTCAAACAAAATAAAACAACAAACCATTTATAGGCTTCATCATTTTACCTTCCTACTTACTGCTTTTTGCTTCTTCCCTTTTGTTGCGTTTTGTTATTTTTTCTCCATTTGCGATACGCTCGTCATTTATTTTCTTCTGCTCATATTGACTTTGCAACATCTCATCTTCTCGCTGCTTTATTGTATCGTCGCATCTTTGTCTTTGTTTGATGTTTTGCTTCCAATTTCTATTCTTCGCAACTCTATCTTCACAAGAATTTATATAAATCTCATAACATTTTCTACTCTCACCCCAATCTCCTTTGATGACCCCGACACCATGTGGATGTAGAAATTTAATACATTGATGATAGGTTGACGCCACACCTAAAATTCTGTGTAACCACGGTATGCCAATTAAGGCATTATAGGGTGTCTCCACATCTACTACAAAAAATAAGACTTTAGACTTAATTCCCTTTAATGGTATCCTCATTGTGACCTCTCCCTTTGGTTTATTGGCGCTACCATTGAAACCATATATCTTGTATGTTGAGGGTATTAAATCCTCGTCTCTCCCTCCCATGGTCTTATAAGTGTGGTAAAATAAGATATTCACCGAACTACATGTGTCAATCAGCACTCTATTAATTGCCCATGAATCTTCATTTTCATCCTCTTCAACTTTATCTTCATCTTCACCTTCATCTTCTTTCTGTTTTGGGTTTATCTCTAACCTCACAACCAATGGTTGATCATGCATTTCTCCAGGTTCAGGTACTTCTTGTGCGGTGAAATAAATGGTTTATTTTTTCCATTCCTCTAATGGCGAGACTCTCGCAATGTTCATAATCTCTCTTCCATCTGTATCTCTCGCGAAGACTCGTCTAAGAACATTGTCGTGAAAGTGCTCAATAGTCTTGTATGAATGTACGATGGAATTACAAAACAAATTCTTTGCCTTTGCTCCAACCTTTATTACGAATGTTTCTGCTCCTTTTACCGTATTCACTCTGCGAATTTCTGGTGCTGGTGGTAATTGTTGAGATTGTGGATGTCCTATTAAAAAGTTATTTAACTTTCCCTAATCAATCATTCTCAAAATTATCCTTTTTACATTTCTGCAATCATTTACTGAGTGACCATGAAAATGATGGTAAGGACAAAATGCTTGATTTCGATTATTCGGATGTGGCTATTTTTCCATATTCCAAGATGATGGTATATTTTCCATCAAAATGATAGCTTCCCAAATTTTTTCTATGCTAGCATTCAGGGGTGGCATCTTAATTTATTCCCAAATTGCTCTTTGATTCCCTTGCCCTCTAAAATCATTTTTCCTCTGACCACCATAACTTTCTTATGGTTGATCACGTCTTTGGATTTTGTTATTTCCGCCGCGATTGTAATAATTATTTTCCCTTTCATACTCTTCTTGATCTCGACTGCCCATGGATACTAATTTCTGTTGGTTATCGATCACCACTTTTTCTTGTTGTATATGCGAGGTGCTCGCCGCATTGTTAATCATCTTACGAAGTAGACTTCCATTTGCCGCTATTGAGATGGTATTTGCAATTGGATATGATTTCATCTCATTTTGTTTCTCTTCCAAGGCAATGTATTCTTCTTGTAATTCTCGCATCTCCGTCATGGTAATTGTATTCTTGATTCTGAAAATTTGTATGTACAGTAGATTGGTTGCGAACATTGCATTGATAAAAGATAAAATAAGATATCTGTCATCCACTCTTCCTTCCATTTCACTGCACATTGTTTTCCATCTTATAGTAAGGGGTTTCAGACTCTCGCCAACCTTTTGCTTTAACCCAAATACGTTCCCGTCTTCTTATTAATAATGATGAGGAGTTTGCCTGGGCTGCGAAAGTTCTTGACAATGCCAGAACTAATTTAGGTATAGATGTTAGTCTTCATATTGAACAAGCAGCTTTAATTAAAGACTTAATTTCTGGAAGAGAAGGTTGTTAACTGTTCTCCCTTGTTAGTTCCTTGCTTTTGTTATTTTTCCTTGCAAAACTTCCAACTTGTTGTTGTATACTCGCTGGAGCTGAAAAGAGATACTCTGAAAGAATTGGAGAACTTGAAGCTGATAAGAATCAACTCGCAAGTACCCTTGCTGCTCGCAATGAGAAGTATTCAAGATTGAAAGACCAATTAAGAATTAACGCTGTGAATTTTAGTAGTACTCTTGTTGATGTTCGCAATGATTCCATTAAATTATCTTGCGATGATCATAACATTCCACATTCTACATATCCTGATCTTGCAAAAAAGATTCCAGCAAAAACTCCAAATCTTGTTATCTCTGATAGTGAAGCTGAGGAGTCTGATGAGGATGAAGATGATGGTAAAGATGAAGAAGGAGAAAAATATGGCCACAATGATGGTGGATCTAATTAAATCTGTTTCTTCTTTTATCTTCCTTGTAATTTTGTACACTTATTTTCTGCTTCTTGTAATATTATTGCTAGTTTCTCAAACTTTCTGCGAGTTTCTCCAACTTGATGTATAAATTTCTTTTGCTTCTATCTGTATGAATTAGAAAACAATTCTTTTCTGCAATATAGTCAATCAACATAATTATTATTCTTTAACAATCTATGAAAATGTGTCATATAATAATTTCTACGTAAATTTATCATATGATGATGAATAAAATTTTTATCATCCTGTGCATTCCCATACTTGCCTCTATTATTCATCTGTAATATGAGAGAATTGAGTAAAGCTTAGATATTAGTTGTGAATAAAATCTATTTAAATATCTATACTTCCAATCTTGCGATTGTATCTCGAACATTAGTTGCACAATTTTATGGTTTCTGCGTAAATATCGCAATGCTCATAATCTTTGCGTTCAACCTTAACTTCTCATGGTCTTATTATGCCTTCCTAGTTAAAGGTCTTATTTTGCCACATTTTTATTTCTGCGACAAAATCGCAGGACGTCCTTACATTTGCATGTATTGACCCATTGATATTGTCTTATCTGTTTTTTTTTTTCAATATCTCTATGACAATATACCAAGTCTAAGTTCTCTTGCGATAACAAAGTCTTATGACATTGCCGTCTAGCGATGAAATCGCAGGACGTCTTTATACTTTCATATAAAAACCCATTGATCTCATCTTAACTTTTTCTCATGGCTTGTTGCCTCTGTATAATCTTTGTTACGCGACAATATGACAGGCCTAAATGCTCTTGCGGGCATAAATCCCCATGACATTGCCGTCTTAAGACACTTATCAGCTCCCTAATGGAGGGTGCCGCCATTATCTTCCCCCTAGTTGCCCCTTCAAGGAGGGCACATCGGCCATACAAGACTAGATCCTCCCATCCGTATTTACCAACAACCAGTTGTTTTCGCAGCCTCTTGTCCTTTATGCCTATATGGCTTATAGTTACAAGACTGCACCCTAAGTGGGGTTTTCTTCAGGCCGAGTGCATCATAGCCAAGACTTACCAAGAATTTCCAGGGTAGGTTCGTCCGTCCCGGGCATCCTTGGCTCAACCGTGTACCTCGGCGCCTTAGTCATAATTTGCCTTCCTTAGAAGAGGTCCTCAGTCGTCCAACCAGGGTATAACCTTATATAGTTGGAAATCCAAGGTACCTCTCCTGGATAGGTTTTCTTTAACCCCAACATCTTCATGACTCAGGTTCCAACAGCGGTATAACCTTATCCCTGAGTCATGTAAAGAGATACCCCCTTATATGACGTACTTTAGGTCTTACATTTGCCTCTTGCAAAATTGTATCAGCGAACTAGGGTGTACGCTATAAAGGTTCGTCCCGTTCTTTGTTTCTTTTGCGAATATCGCAATCTTTTGTTCTTTAAGTAACATTGAATAATCTTGCGATTTAACTCGCTGCTTCTAATGAAATTTCTTCTTTTGATCTTATTTCATCTCTTGCATAATTTTTCAATTTCATCCTTCTCATTCAAACAAAATAAAACAACAAACCATTTATAGACTTCATCATTTTACCTTCCTACTTACTGCTTTTTGCTTCTGCCCTTTTATTGCGTTTTGTTATTTTTTCTCCATCTGCGATACGCTCTCCATCTATTTTACGCTGCTCATATTAATTTTGAAGCATCTCATCCTCTCGCTGCTCTATTGTATCAACCATTAACATGTCACATCTTTGTCTTTGTTTGATGTTCTGCTTCCAATTGATATTCTTCGCAACTTTATCTTCACAACACTTTATATCAATATCATAACATTTTCTACTCTCACCCCAATCTCCTTTGATGACCCCGACACCATGTGGATATGGGAATTTAATACATTGATGATAGGTTGACGCCACACCTAAAATTCCATGTAACCATGGTCTGCCAATTAAGGAATTATAGGGTGTCTCCACATTTACTATACAAAATAAGACTTTGGACTTGATTCCCTTTAATGGTATCCTAATTGTGATCTCTCCCTTTGGTTTATTGGCGCTATCATTGAAACCATATATCTTATATGTTGAGGGTATTAAATCCTCGTCTCTCCCTCCCATGGTCTTATAAGTTTGATAAAATAAGATATCCACCGAACTACCTGTGTCAATCAACACTCTATTAATTGCCCATGAATATTCATTTTCATCCTCTTCAAATTTATCTTCATCTTCTTTTTGTTTTGGGTTTATCTCTAATCTCACAACCAATGGTTAATCATGCATTTCTCCAGGTTCAGGTACTTCTTGTGCGGTGAAAGAAATGGTTTGTTTTTGCCACTCCTCAAATGGCGAGACTCTCGCAATGTTCATAATCTCTCTTCCATCTGTGTCTCTCGCGAAGAATCTGCTAAGAACTATGTCGTGGAAGTGCTCAATAGTTTTGTATGAATGTACGATGGAATTACAAAACAAATTCTTTGCCTTTGCTCCAACCTCTATCACGAATGTTTATGTTCCTTTTACAGTATTCACACTGCGAATATCTGGTGCTGGTGGAAATTGTTGAGATTGTGGATGTCCTATTAAAAAGTGATTTAACTTTCCTTGATCAATCATCCTCAAAATTATCCTTTTTACATTCCTGCAATCATTTACTGAGTGACCATGAAAATGATGGTAAGGACAAAATGCTTGATTTCGATTATTTGGATGTGGCTCTTTTCCCGTATTCCAAGGTGATGGTATATTTTCCATCAAAATGATAGCTTCCCAATTTTTTTCTATGATGGCATTCAGGGGTGGCATCTTAATTTCTTCCCATATTACTCTTTGATTCCCTTGCCTTCTGAAATCATTTTGTCTCTGACCATCATAACTTTCTTGTGGCTGATCAAGTCTTTGGATTTTTTTATTTCCGCCGCAATTGTAATAATTATTTTCCCTTTCATACTCTTCTTGATCTCGACTGCCCATGGCTACTAATTTCTGCTGGTTATCGATCACCACTTTCTCTTGTTGTGTCTGCGAGGTGCTCGCCACATTGTTAATCATCTTAGGAAGTAGACTTCCATTTGCCGCTATCGATCTGGTATTTGCAATTGGATATGATTCCATCTCATTTTGTTTCTCCTCCAAGGCAATGTATTCTTCTTGTAATTCACACAGCTCCGTCATGGTAATTGTATTCTTGATTCTGAAAATTTGTATGTACAACAGATTGGTTGCGAACATTGTATTGATAAAAGATAAAATAAGATATCTCTCATCTACTCTTCCTGCCATTTCACTGCACATTGTCTTCCATCTTATGGTTAGGTGTTTCAAACTCTCGCCAACCCTCTGCTTTAACCCAAATACATCTTCAATACCTGGCCGCGATGAATTGTTGCTTATATATGCTCCTAGAAATGTAGCTTTCAAATGGTCAAAAGAAGTTATAGTATTTTTGGGCAATCCCTCGAACCATTTTAGCGCCTCGCCAGTTAAACTGGACGCAAAATATTTGCATAACACAGCATCATGGTTTTACCACTGTAGCATACACCTAACATAAGCTTTGACATGTTGAATATCACATGTAGTCCCATCAAAGATACTGGTTAATGCTGGTAAATTGCATTTAGGGGGTATTCCTCTTAACTGTACTTTTTGAGTGAATGGAGTTCTCGTAGATTCCTCAATGGATTCATCAAGTTGCCTTCTACCTCCTTCCCTTCTGTTATTTATCATACCCTGCATTTCTGCTAGATCTCTCAATATTTGTTCATTTTCAGCTGAATTTTGCTCTATTGGTCTTTTTAGTGTAACTTCTCTTCTTCTGCGTTCATGTTTTTCTTATCTTGCGAGATTTTGTGTATCTTCTTCTTCATCTTCATTTTGCCTTCTACATCCTTCATCTATTTCTTGAAATCACAGTTGATTATGCTGTTTATTTTCTTCTCTGCGAGTTTCTTCATTTCTAATCGTTGTCTTTCTATTCTCCTTTGTATTCTATCATACTACTCATTGATATTATTGTTATGGCGATTTTGTGTGCGTCTCCTTTCTCGATTATCATGATTATTCTGTCGAATCGCTTCTTAAAATTCTTGGTCTTCCACTTCGGCTCTTAATCTTTCCCTCTCGCAAGCCAGACGTGCTTGTTCAGCATAATGTCTCTCAATTTCGTCCTCAATGATTCTTTGATTTATTTGTATTTCTCGCCCATGTAATATTCTTCTACCTTCTTCTCGATTTTCTTCACCATTTTGATTATTTCTACCCTCTTTATTTTGTCTACCATTCACCACTTCATCGCGTGGAATATGGCGATCATCAATTATATCTTCTTCTCTATGATGTTGTTCTTCATTTGGATTTTGCATTCTTTCAACATTTCTCATAGGGGAATTTCGCCTTGGTTCTTCTCTAAATGACCTTGAACTTGATCTAGCAGTACTTCTTGATCTCCTTCTTTGCAATCTTAAATTCTCAATTCTTAACTCATGATTTTTCCTTGTTAAATTCGCACGTTCTTCTGCTTCTAATCTCCTTTGCTCCTGTATTCTTTGTCTTAAATCATATGTTATTTTATTTTCATCTTCTCCATGAATTAATCCTTCAACCACTCCTCGATCTCTTTCTTCTCTTCTTTTGTTTCTTAATTCTTGATCTTCTTCTTCTTCCACTGAATCTGATTGCCAAGTTTGCACGCTAACTCTATCATAATCCACAACTCTATCTTGTATTGGTGTTTGCTGATTTGATTTTTGAACCTGATTTTCTTCATTATTCCTTGTTCTATTTTTTCTTGTTCTTATTCTTGAAGATTCTCCCATTTCATTTGTTCCTCCACCTGCAAGTATTTTACTCCTCCTTACGGTTGTTGGTGGTTATGATGTGTTTCTTCTTCTTCTAGCCATTATTGCGTTAGATCTTTCACTAATTGTTCCAAATTCCTTCCAATCACAATGTCAATTTTTATCTTTTTCTTCAAATAATCATCAATTCATCCCTGTTTCGGGCACCAAAATGTAGTTGCAGGAAATCCTACACTACACCCTTGTTAAGATTTCATAATAATCCACTCATACTTAAAGATTAAAAACGACTCTTTATCATTTAAGTCTCATAAATGTTTACAGAAGTGGAAGAAATCAAGAATACAACTATTCTCTCAAATTTTCTCTCTCCTCAAGACTTTCTCAGCTCTCAAAAATACATCATCCTCTCTCTGGACATACTGGTCTCTATATATAGGGTAGATACATAATGGATGATAGCTAAGCTGTCCTTTAATTTCGGATTTGATTTGTGATCTTATCGCAACAGTTATAATATGAAATCTCGCAAGCATTGTAACCATCACAGATAAATCATGCTCTTCTCGTGTTTCTTCAATCGTCGGCTATTACGTCATTCTTTGAATCATTCTTTAAGTTATTCTGTGACGCTCGCAAAGTTTTGTTTGAAGAGATCGCGGTGATGATCGCATGAGTGTTTTTAATCTCGCAAGAATACTGTCAGGGCGATATTCTGGTCCTACAGTCGCTCTTGTTGTTCTTTCGAGAATGACATTTTATGGGGGAGAGTTCTTATTTGTACTTGTGCTTAATTACCAAATCTTTGTGGGGAGTGCGGCTGCGGAATATTATAGGGGTTATCTTGTATCTTTATAAACTCCTTGATGAATGCATTTATTTTCGACTATATGATTGCATCTAAAAAGTTGATATGTGCTTTTCTTTTGGTCATGAAGCATCTCTATGGAAATTTCATTAGGATCCCACAAATTTTCGTACCTTTGCCAATTTTATTGACAAGGGGAGAGAATTAATGTGTAGTTCACACTACAAATACATATGGTTTTCGGATCATTATGTAAGGGGGAGTGGTTTTCATGTGAGATGAAGTATTGACTAAGGGGGAGTGATACAAATCACCATAGTATTCCTGTCAAAGTTGTGATACAATTGAACTTTGATGCCGTTTAATAATACTATGACACTGTATAACAATGATTGAGAGATATATATTGTTTTCTCATTGTTATAGCTACAAATCTTCAACAACGATGATGCTGAGTTGAACACATTTATAATCATTGGAGTATTTGGAAGTGACGAAGATTTCGAGTAATGTTGAAGAACCAAGGAGATCAAGCATTTGGATGAGAAGCTACAAAGTTAATATATTTTTTATTTCATATGTATTGATAGTTTTGTCATTAAAATTTACAAAGAGGGAGATTTTTAGAGCATTTCTAGGTCGAACTCGCAAGCATTGCTATCTGAAGATTGTTTGTCAATTTTAGTTGCCAAAACTATAAGTCTTGATTTCTAGTCTACTTATAGCTAAGTCCCGGATGAGGATAGTAAGTGTAGTTGAGCTTTAGACTGCACAACGTTCATCGAATGAAGACGAAGAACTACTCAAGGGAACTTGTGGAACTTCATCAACTAAAGGTATGTGGAAACTTGAACTTATCTATCACTCAGAAGTCTATCTATTCTATCTCATATTTGTATACAAAAGTCGTATTGCCATATAGACTTCAATTATACACATTTACTATTTCGAGCCGAGTTTATCTTGCTTATCTATTAAAAAAAATATGTGTTGGTAAGATTTCTCTTTAGATAAGTTCATCTCTACTCGTGAAGAAAGTGATATTGATTGTTTCAATAACTTGAAAATCGCTTTGATGAAAATAGTCTGTGGATAACAACTATTTTAACATCCTCTAAGAAAGTTTCAATGATTTAAATGAGAGTTTAGAGTAACCATGTTTAGATATAAACATAGTGTGTTCTCACATTTGTGTAAAATTCCAAAACTGGGAACCTAAAGTATGCGTACCCGTACTGGCTGTTGTTGGAAATCTGGGTAAGTATGTGTACACGTACGCATACTGGCGGAAGTTTCACGTCCGTGAATTTCTGCTGGAGTTTGAAGTAAAAAACAAACTCAATCCGGGTACTTAAATATGCGTACCCGTTTGCATACTTAAGCAAGTTACTTCCTAAAATCGGGTTGTTCATGAACTAAAACATTTATATAATAAGAAATGCAATCTTTGCAAACCGTGGCTATAGTGTTCATGAATTGATTCGAGTGAATCAAAATCGATTTTGCTTTGATTGTACGTCTCGTATACTATGAGATCTCAGCAATTGAACAACTCTCTAACTAGTTCATTTGAGTTATTTGAACTAGTTATGGTAAAGATGAATAAGGTTGATATGAAAGTGCTCATATAGCTAACCATTTCATTTGAAAAGACTAAGTGTCCATGTTTAGGTATGGCTACTCAAACCTAAATGAAGGTACATTTCATTTGTGTATAACAAGCTAAGTTCGATCTAACGGTTGAAAGATATTAGCTTGAATCGAATCAGGTTTTCATCTAACTGTGAATATTGAATGCTTTATTACCAAGGTAACTTAGATTGCAAACCCTGATTTGAAATCTATATAAAGGAGAACTCTCGTAACTGGGAAACCTAATCCATACACCTTTTGTGTGATACTAGTTATATAAGATAGAGTCGGTTCTCCTTTAACCTTAGGTTTTTCACGAAACCCTATAGGTTAACGACTTAAATACTTCATTGGGATTGTAAAGCCAGACCTAACTATTTTCTCTATAGTTGCGTGATCTGATCTTGCTGTTTTCTATCGTGATTGAGTACAATAGTAAGATTGGCTTGAGATTTATATATCCGATAGGTAAGATTGAAAAGTAGTCACAAACACCTTCGTCTCATCGTTTGTGATTCCCCAATATCTTGTTTCGTTAATCGATTAAGATTATTGTGAGGTGATTAACAATACTAGGCTGTTCTTCGGGAATATAAGTCCGGGTTATCAATTGGTTCCTATTCACCTTGATTTATCAAAAGATAGAACAAAAACTCTTAGGTATATCTGTGGGAGATAGATTTATCTATTTAATAGACTTTTATGTATGATACAGATTTTTTTATCAAGTCTTCGACTTTGGGTCGTAGCAGCTCTTAATTGTGGGTGAGATCAGCTAAGGGAATAAAGTGCGTAGAAATCTAACGTGGTTCAAGAGGTGTAATGAACACGACTGTACCTTGATCAGTGTGAGATTGATTAGGGCTCAACTACATTCCAGATCAAAGTTAGCTTTGTAGTAGTCTAGTGTCTGTCACGGCTTAATATAGTGTGGTGTTCAAATCTGGATGAGGTCCCAGGGTTTTTCTTCATTTGCCGTTTCCTCGTTAACAAAACTTCTGGTGTATGTGTTATTTCTTTTTCGCGTTGTATTTTGTTATATATTTGAAATATCACCGGTTGTGCATTGAATCGATCAATTGATAAATCCAACCTTTGGTTGTTGATTGAAATTGATATTGATCCTTGAACATTGGTCTTTGGTACCGTTCAAGTTGTTTCTCTTGTATTCAATCAGGCTCGTAAATTCCTATTTGTTTGATTGCGGATTGAATCGAGAAATTGAGATATAACTCTTTGATATACTATTTCTTAAGATTGAGTCTGACTGTCTAGTTGATTCTCTTGAAAGTATATTGAAGTTAGTCCATACATATTTTTAGGAGAAATATTGGGTGAGGTTGTTGTACCCTGCTTTTTCAACTGTATCCATAAAATATTTCGTTTACTCGGGGTTGCACGTCTTAAAAGGGGGGAAATCAGATGAAACAGGGTTATTTTGAAGTAATTTCAAAATATCTTTGACTAAATAATTTTTATAATGGTAACACTCCCCATTCTTAATTAGGGGTTAATCGTTTCTTATACTTTTATTATTCCAAATTTTCATGAAAAGTCATTAAGGTATTGAATAACGACCATGCAGACTTTCATTAGGTCAAAAATATTGATTTTTTTAGTGAAATGGTCGATAAATTTACAAGAGTTGTCATGGAATACAAATTTGTACCACGACTCTTTAATTATATAATATTGATTGATGATTGTTTTTCATGGTCAATTTCACAACTCATTTCTATTTTAAATTTCGAAATGATCGTCATGGTTAAAATTCAGAACATCTGTGATTGTAGTGGGAAATTGTTCAAGACCACTGTTATTTAAAAATTAGCAAGAGTCGACCTGCATGTTAAATTTTGAAACAATAACATCACAAAATATCCTCCCAAATTTTCAAGTGGAATTGTCATGGTTTAAAATTTGGACAATGACGACTTTTCATGATCGAAAAACAGGACCTTGAAGACTTTCGTTAAGGTTTTCACAAATATCACTAAGACAACCTTTTAATATTTCCTACCCAAAATTTGAAGGAGACGCCATGGTCGTAATTTATCTACCGTGACGACTGCGGCATCTGTTGTGATAAATCAAAATAATAATATACTAAAAAATAAAAAAAATTATCAAGAGAATTGATAAAAATAAATAAATCTAAATAGAAAACACGTGTCATGATATGATTAAATCTTTTTATAATAAATACCTCTTGTCATCCTGTCATGGATGAGACTAAAATTAATAGTCATTGTAGTTGCAGGAAATCCTACACTACACCCTTGTTAAGATTCCACAATATTCAACTCTTACTTAAAGATTAAAAACAACTCTTTATCATTTAATTCTCAGAAATGTTTACAGAAATGGAAGAAATCAAGAACACAACTATTCTCTCAAAGTTTGTCTCTCCTCAAGACTTTCTCAACTCTCAAAAAAATACATCATTCCTCTCTGAACATACTGGGTCTCTATATATAGGGTAGATACACAATGGATGACAGCTAAGCTGTCCTTTATTTTCGGATTTGATTTGCGATCTTATCGCAACAGTTATAATATGAAATCTCGCAAACATTGTAACCATCGCAGATAAATCATGCTCTTCTCGTGTTTCTTCAATTGTCAGCTATTACGTCATTCTTTGAATCATTCTTTTAAGTTATTCTGTGACGCTCGCAAAGTGTTGTTGGAAGAGCTCGCGGTGATGATCGTAGGAGTGTTGTTATTCTCGCAAGAATACTATCATGGCGATATTCTGGTCCTACATCTTGCCTCTTCTCATGTCTTTTCTGCGAAAGAGGAAAGATCATGAGAACTGAAATTTTTATAATGCCGCAACTATTTATCTTTTGCATTCTTCTGTTTTGACACGTTTCTGTATTCTTCACCAGCTGTCTTCATGTATATTTTCTTCCATTCAATCTTCGACACGTCTTTTCAACTCCTGCGATCTAACCGTTCATGTCCTTTCATTGCATTGATTGCATTTATCTTTTCGAGAGCTTTCTTCTTCTATAAATACTTCTTTCACTCTTTTCTTTCCCTCTTTTTACTTCTTTCTTCCTTCTCTTCATAACTTCTCTGCAAATTCACCGTTCTTCCGTAAATTCCGGATCTGTTACTTTCATAAATTTTCTCTCAATTTTTTACTTATTCAATCTTCATTCCCATACTCAAGATGGTTGTAGTTGGTCGAAAATATGAGGCTGCCTTCGAGAAGATTCAAAAAGAATATCAAGACAAAGGTTTTACTTTTTCCACCATTCCCAATCAAAATCCTAATTCTGGACTTTCTGTACCATTATTTTTTAACTTTCAATGTAATCGCGAGAAAATCATAGTCTCGCTAGGTCAGCTTGAAGCTGGTCTTCCTATTCCTCTTTATAACCCTGAACTTCCTATATTTTATGACATTCTTTCTCACGAGAAGTTCTCGCGAGTGATATATCAGTTGAGTGGGGATTGCATTCGTCTATTGATGGAATATGCTACTCGCGGTGCTAATAAAAAATCTCGCTATCCTGAAACCGCGAAGAATCCTGAGTTTAAGGATATTCCAATTATTCCTGCGATGTATACTGTAGATAATTTCTTTATAAATTATGAAATTATCCCCATGAAGAGGGATAGCACTTGCTAGGGTGTCCGCTTGCAAAAGAAAGATAAGATCGCTGAAGATAAAACACTTATATTGGATATCGATTGGAATACTAGTACTAATCAAGGCCCTCGCCACTCTAGCGATGACAAATGGTTCATCTTTCCTTTATGTCTTGAAGGTACTTACATCTCTGGTCTTCATACCTTGCCTGCGAATCTTACAGAATATCAACCGTGGGTCTTCAACTGGCCTGAGAGAAATAAAGAAGTATGTTCTTCTTAAGTCTTTGTATAACAAGTTATTATTATCAATCTTTCCGTATCTTTAAGCTACTAGTTGACTATCCCTTTTTATTAGATTGAAAGGTTAAAATCCAGCTACAAGAAGTCTGGGAAAGCTGCTACCCGCTTAACTCTTCAATTACTCACAGATGAAGTAAGAAATATTTCTTTATAAATCTTAACAATATATTGTTGCCCTGTTTCTTATCTTTATCTGTGTTCGCAGGTAATTGAAGAAATAGAACTTGTAAAAATTATGAAAACCAAGGGGAAAGACAAAGATGCATCTCGCAAAGAGAAATCTACTGCGCCTCTCAAGGAAAAATCTTCTGCTTCTCGCGGAGGAAAATCTGATGCTCCTCCCTTAAAGAAAATAAGAATTCAACTTCTTTCTTCTTCAACTCTTGAATCCAATGAAGGAATTTTGGATGATGATTTTAACAATGGCAACGATGATGATGATAAAGATAATAATGGTTCTTCCCCTCCTGATTCTTCTATGACTCAATTATCCAATTATTTTGGCGATGTTACACATGGCATCGCAAATGATTATGGAGATGAAGCTCTTAATGGGATATCCCAGGCTCTTGATGTCCGCGATGCTCCCATATTAGTTGGTAATGATTCTCTCCAAGGAATCTTAAGATCGCTGACTCCCAGCCTTTTAAATTCGCTTGGTATTCTTGTATGTTTTTATTTCCTCAACACTCTTATGTATTTATTTTATCACTATATCTTGACTTATATTATTCTTTCGCAGGTTGGGAAAGCTTCATTTGCTGTTGCCTCTGACTTGGATAGAAGACGTGCATCTTCCCATAAGAAGAACATTTCTCTTCGCGGAAAGAATGAGAAGTTAGAATCTAAATTCTCTAACCTCCTTGAGAAGAATGAACAAATGGAATCTGAACTTCCTAGTCTTCGCGATAAGAACAAATAACTTGAGAATAATGTTTCTCAACAATCGCTCAAAGTATCCAATCTTAATACTGCTAACAAATAACTCTTAGGTATGATAATCTTCTTCTTTTCCTTCATAATTTTATGTTTCATTATTCTTTCTTACTTGATTTATCATTCTCGCAGACATTTATGGTCTCTCACTGAGGAGGCTTTAACAATTCGTTCTTTTCCTGAACCAATAGACAATGATACTCTTCAAGAACTTCTTAATAATTCTTTGAATAACCCTTCCAATATTAATTCCCTTTCTATAGATGAACTCAGATCTAATTTTCTCCTTTTAGAAATTGATCACAGATCTTGTTTAGATATAACTCACACATTCAAACAACTTTATCACAACTCCAAAGTTGAGATTAAAACTTTAAAGGCCAAGAACAAGGATCTTTCAAAAGACAAAGACCGTATATCTAGACAAGGAGCTGAAACCTTAGTAAATTTCCATAAGACCATTCTTGAAGTTCAAATTGAAAGGGATGGGCTTATCCGCGAGAAGGAAGGTTTTATTGAAAGAGAAAACCAAATTCGTTCCCGTCTTCTTATAAATAATGATGAGGAGTTTGCATGGGCTGTGAAAGTTCTTGACAATGCCAGAACTAATTTAGGTGTAGATGTTAGTCTTCATATTGAACAAGAAGCTTTAATTAAAGACTTGATTTCTGGAAGAGAAGGTTTGTAACTGTTCTCCCTTGTTAATTCCTTGTTTTTGTTATTCTTCCTTGCAAAACTTCCAACTTATTGTTGCATACTCGCAGGAGTTGAAAAGAGATACTCTGAAAGAATCAGAGAACTTGAAGCTGATAAGAATCAACTCGCAAGTACCCTTGCTGCTCGCAAGTACCCTTGCTGCTCGCAACGAGAAGTATTCAAGATTGAAAGACCAATTAAGAATTAACGCTGCGAATTTTAGTAGTACTCTTGTTGATGTTCGCAATAATTCCATTAAATTGGTCTGCGATGATCATAACATCCTCATTATACATATCCTGATCTTGCAAAAGAAGTTCCAGAAAAAACTCCAAACCTTGTTATCTCTGATAGTGAAGCTGAGGAATCTGATGAGGATGAAGATGATGGTAAGGATGAAGAAGGAGAAAAATCTGGCCACAATGATTGTAGGATCAGAATATTGTCACAACAATATTCCTGAGAAATAAACGACTGTTCTGCGATATATCGATAATAAACGAACTACTCTGCGATACATCAGTAATATTCTACGACATATCCAAAGATGACCTAAACAATGACGTAATGACTGAAAACGACGGAAACACGAAGAAAGTGTGACATGTCTGCGATATATCAATAAAACCTGCGAAAGTTAAAGGCGGTGCTAACTGCGATTTATCGCAAGAACTCAAATCCGAAATTGAAGGGAATCTTAGCTGTAAATGAGCTGTCATGAGCTGTAATCCACTATGTAAATACCTATATAAAGGAGATGAATAGTTCCAAAGAGAAGAAGGAATTTTTGGAGTGTTAGGAAAGTTTTTAGGAGAGAGAAAATCTTTATCAAGTGTTTTGTGTTATTGATTTCTGTAATTCCTTAAGATCAAATTAATAAAAAGTATCTTTAATCTTCAAATTATGTCATAGATGTTGGTAAATTATTGAATAGGGTGTAGTGTGGGAATTCCTGCAACTACATTTTGGCGTCCAGAAACAAGGAGAATCAAACTTGAGAAATTTAAAATTACAGTTTGAAGATTTAAAGAAATTATTAGAATTGAAGAGAAATGGATAGAAGGAGAAGAAATACATCAGAACCACTAACAACAGTGAGAAGAAGTAAAAGAATTGCAGGGGAAGGAACAGGTGAATTGGAAGGATCTTTAAGGAACAGGTCAGGAAGAAGTAGAATGAGAAATGGATCAGAAAATTCAATCCAACCACCAAATCAACAAACACGAGCACAAGATAGAAATATGGATTATGATAGAGTAAGTGTGCATACTTGGAGGACAGATTCGATAGAAGAGGAAAGAAATCAAGAAATGGATGGAGGATTAATTCATGAAGAACATGAAATGGAAGATGATTTAAGACAAAGGATACAGGAAGAAAGAAGATTAGAGGCAGAAGAGCGTGCCAATCTTACAAGACAAAATCATGAATTAAGAATGGAAAATTTGAGGTTGCAAAACAGAAGATCGAGAAGCAGCATGAGATCAAATTCAAGATCATATAGAGAAGAAACAAGGAAAAATCTCCATATACAAAATGTTGGGGAGAATTTGATAAATGATCGTTATATTCCACGCGGGGAAACTTTAGACATTAGACATAATCAGGATGAGGGAGAAAATCAAGAAGAGAGAAGGAGAATGTTACGTGATGAAGAGATTCGAATAAATCGCAGGATTATCGAAGACGATATTGAGAGGCATTATATTGAGCAAGTACGCTTAGCAGGAGAAAGAGAGAGATTGCGAGCAGGAGTAGAAGAGCAAGAAATTCAAGCAGCATTGCGTCAGAATAATCATGACAATCGAGAAAGACGACGTGCGCAAAATCGTAATAATGATAATCTCAATGAGGAATATGAGAAGATTCGCAGAGACATAGAAAGGCAACGAAGACAAACAATAAGGGATGAGGAAATTCATGGGGAAGAGAATGAAAGACAAATTAACTTGCAAGAAGAAGAAAGTCGCAGAAGAAGGCAAAACCAAGATGTTGGAGAAAAAGCGCGAAACATCGCAAGACAAGAAAGGCATGAACGCAGACGAAGAGAAGTTGCGTTGAAAAGGCCAATGGAGCAAAATTCTGATAGGAATGAACAAATCTTGCGAGAATTGGCAGAAATGAGAGGAATGATAAATAACAGAAGAGAAGGAGGAAGAAGGAAACTTGATGAGGCAATCGAAGAGGCTGCGAAAACTCCATTTACTCAAGAGGTACAATTAGGATGGATACCTCCAAAATGCAATTTACCGGGTGTTGACCAATATATTTGATGGAACTACGTGTGATGTCCAACATATCAAAGCTTATATTCGATGTATGCTACAATGGGAGAACCATGATGTCGTTTTGTGCAAATATTTTGCGTCAAGTTTAACTGGCGAAGCATTAAAGTGGTTCGAAAGTCTTCCCAAGAATACAATAACTTCGTTCATGCACTTGCAAACCACTTTCTTAGGAGCCTACATCAGCAATAATTCTGCGCGACCTGGAATCGAAGATGTGTTTGGATTGAAACAGAGGGTTGGTGAGAGTTTGAAACACTTAACCATAAGATGGAGGACAATGTGTAGTGAAATGGCAGGAAGAGTAGATGAAAGATACCTCATTTTTTCCTTCATAAATGCTATGTTTGCGACAAATCTATTATACATCCAGGTCTTCAGAGTTAAGAACACAATCACTATGACAGAGTTGCGGGAATTGCAAGAGGAATATATCGTTTTGGAGGAAAAATAAAATGAGATGGAGTCTTATCCAATTCTCACAGTACAAGGTTTAGCCACAAACAAATGGAAATTTGTTACCAAGGATGATTAATACAGTAGCAAGTACTTCCCAAAATCCGCGAGAGAAAATGGAGACTGATAATCAACTTAAGATAGTAGCGATGGGGAGTAGAGATCAAGAGGAATTAGAAAAAGAGAGAAATTTTTATAATCGTAATAACAATAATAAGGTCCCAAGGTTTGATCAACCGCAGGAAACTTACTGTGATGAGGAGGCAGAATTATTCAAGAGAGCAAAGAAGTCAGAGGAATATGTGGGAAGATATCAAATTGCCGCCTTTAAATACTGGTATAGACAAGATTTGGGAAGCAATTATTTTAATGGAGAATATACCCTCACCCTGGAACATGGGGAAGGAACCACATCCCAACAATCACAATCAAGAATTTTGTCCTTATCATCATTTTCATGGTCATTCTGTGAATAATTGTAGAAATGTGAAAAGAATCATTTTGCGAATGATCGAATAGGGAAAATTAAATCATTTTTTAGCAAGATATTTACAACCGCAGCAATTGCCGCAAGCACCAGAAATTCGCAGAGTTAATGTTGCAAAAGAAGCAGAAACATTTGTCATTGAAGTAGGAGCTACAACAAAAAATCTGTTTTGCAATTCAATTGTACATTCACAAAAAACAATAGAGGATTTCCATGACAATGTGCTAATCAGAGTATTTGCAAGGGATATAAAGGGAAGAGAGGTGATGAATATTGCGAAGATTTCTCCGTTAGAAGAATGGCAGAAACAAGTTATCTCTTTTATCGCAGAGAAGAGATGCGAGAGCTGGGAAGATGCATGACAACCCATTGGTGGTGAAGTTAGAGATAAATCCAAAATACAGAGAAGAAGAAGATAATGATGATGCAACAAGTGATTATTGGGCAGTAGATAAAGTTTTAATAGACACTGGTAGCTCGGTGGATATTTTTTTTTATCATACTTATCGCACAATGGGTGGAAGAGATGATGAGATAATCCATTCAACTTACAAGATCTATGGTTTTAATGGCACCGCAAACAAGCCAAAAGGAGAAATTACTATGGAAATTCCATTGAACAAGATATCTTCAAAAATTAAGTTTTGCGTAGTGGATATAGAGTCTCCTTACAATGCTTTAATTGGAAGGCCATGGCTCCATGGGATCTTGGGCATAGCATAAACATATCATCAATGCATAAAGTTTCCACATCCTCATGGTATTGGGATAATTAAAGGTGATTGGTTTGAAGGAAAAAAAGTGTTATGAAGTTGACATTAATACTTGCGAAGAAAGAAGCGCCCGAAATCGTAATTGGCAACATAACAAGAGGCAAAATCAGAGAGCTGAGAAATTGATGGTGGACAATATAGAGTTGTGGGGAAAGGGTATACTTCAAGAATAGTTTGTTCCAAAAGATTCAATAACGATTAATCATACGAAGATGGGGAAAAGTTGGAATCTTTATTCTTCGCAGGAGTACAAAAAGTATAAGATGTTGCGATGAACCGTTTCTCGCAAGAAAATAAATAAGTAACAAGAAGTTGCGAATAATCATTCATCACATAAGAAAAGAAGTGCAACAATATCATATTGCGAACAATCGAAAAACAAGATGATTTCGAATCACATAAGAAAAACTCTGCTCAAAAATGAGAAATTTTTCTATTAAAAAGGAAAAGATGGTGATTTCTAATCATATAATTTTTTTTAATGCAAATGCATAATAAGGGTGCAAATCGACTAAAAATATATAAGAATGGGACGAACTTTTATGGCGTACACCTTAGTTCGCGGATTCTATTCCGTAAGAGGCAATGTCCTTAAAGTGCGTCATAAGGGGGGTATCTCTTTGCATGGCTATGGGAAAGGCTATAACGCTGCTGGAACCTAGTCATGGAGATTTGGGATTATTGAAAATCCATCCGGGAGAGATAACTTGGATTCCAAATTATATAAGGTTATACCCCGGTTGGGCGCCCGAGAGTTTCTCCTAAGGAATGCAACGTATGATCAAGGCGCCGAGGTACACGGTTGAGATGTGGGTGCCTGGGATGGATGAACCTACCCTGGACATCCATGGCAAGTCTTGGCTTACGATGTGTTCGGCCCGAAGTAAACCCCACTTAGGGTGCAGTCTTGTAACTATAAGCCATATAAGGAATAAAGGACAAGGCTGCGAAAACAACTGGTTGTTGGCAGAACCGGATGGGAAAGTGCTAGTCTTGTATGTCCGATGTATAATCCTTGAAGGGGCAACCCGGGGGGGAGAGATAAGGGCGATACCCTCCATTAGGGAGATGTCTATCAAAAAAGACGGCAATGTCATGGGACTTTATATTCGCAAGAATATTTAGGCCCGTCATATTGTCGCGTGATGAGACAATGAATGTCATGGGACTTTATATTCGCAAGAATATTTAGGACCGTCATATTGCCGCATGACTGGCCAAAAAGCCTAATAAGAAATGTTAAGATGATATCAATGGGTTTTTGCGATAAGATCAAATAATGAGATAAATGAAATCAATAATAAGAGGATATAAATCGCAAAGACGTCCTGCGATTTCATCGAAAGACGGCAATATCATAAGTCTTAAAAAGCAAAGAGAGATTAATCTCACAAGATGGCTTAGATTTATCATATTGTTTGCAGAAATTAAAATTAAATGATAAGGCAAGATCAATGGATTATTATGTATAAAGGTAAGAATGTCATGCGATCTTGTCGCATAAAAGTGGCATAATAAGACCTTTAACTAGGAAGGCAAAATAAGACCACAAGAAAATTATGTCTGCGAAACATATAATAAATTGTTCGCAGAAAAATTTACGATGATTCATTTATCATATTGCAGATTAATAACAAGAGTCAAGTATGGGAATGATGTATAAGAACAATAAGTATTGTTATTAATCATTATATGTTAAACTCATATAAATAACAGACAGATAGAGGAAAAAAAAAAGGAATTTATATATATTGAAGAACATCAAGAATTACAAGTATCTTGCAGAAAGAATGATACAATTTGTCGCAGATAATTATCGCAAGAAAGAAAGGGAAAAATACAGGAGAAGATTAAAAAGAAGAAGAAGAACTATTGGGATTTGTCTTCACCATTATCTTCATCTTTGTCTGCGTTATCTTCATCATCAGTTTCTTCTTCATCTTCACTTTCATCCTCATTTATATCAGCATCACTGTCAGAAATAATTGGTACTTCAGAACTAGTTGGGATGTTTTCCAAGAGGCAAGGATATAAACTAAGAGGAAGATCATTATCTTTGCAGACTTTCTCAATAGCATTATTGCGAACGGTGAGAAGGTTACTACGCAAATTGGAGTTGGATATCTTTATCTTCTTTCGCAGCCTAGATATTTTATCATCATGGAAGCAAGATTATTTGCAAGACTACTTTTTCTTCTTCAAGTTCTCGCTATCCTTGTAGAATGTTTTTCTTCAGATTCTGCGATGATACAATAACAAGTTAGAAATTTATCAAAAATATACAAAATATATAAAGATTTTAGAGGAGAAATAAATAACCTTCTCTTTCATGAATCATTTCTTGTATCAAGGTTGCATGTTCGGTATGAAGACTGACATCTATTACTAAGTTTTTCCTAGGATTATCGAGAATTGTCGCAGCCCATGTGAATTCATCATCATTTTGAATGAGAAGATGGGAACGGATTTGTTTTTATCTTTTAAGAAGTTTAATGTTTTCATCCTTAAGTCTATCTCTCTCAAGTTCGGTGTCAATAAGGGCATTTGAACTTTGATAGAGTCAGCGCCTTGAAGAGTAATGCGTTCTTTATCCTTCTCAAGTTCCTTCTTTTGGGCTTTCAAGGTTTTGATTCTTTTTCCAAATTCATCTCTACAAGTCTTAAAACTATTGGATATACTCAAAGTAGATCTATAATCCATTCTTATAAGGGAAATGTGATATCTAAGCTCATCGATAGACATAGAATTAATTTTTTCATCGGAATAATTATTTAAAGCGTCATTAAGACGCTGAAGAAGAATGGATTCATCTATGGGTCCATCAAAAGAATTGAGAATAAGAGCTTCATCAGTAAGGTTATAGGCATCTGCAAAATGGTTGTTTAAATAAGCTAAAATAGCAAGAAAGAAAAAAGTAAATAAAATAAAATAAAATAAATCATACCAATAATTTGTTTGCAGAACTTCTCCTTGTCAACTAGTTTTTGTTGAAGAACTTCAACATCTACTTCAAGCGATTTATTCTTGTTAAGGAGCTCAGTATTCCCAGATGCTTCCGATTGCTTACATTTTTCGCGAAGAATGGATATTTCATCTTCATATTGCTTATTCTTTTCGCTGAAGTTTCGCAGATTCATATTGTGAATCAGTAAGCCTTTTCTGCGATAATGATAATCTATTTTCTAATTCCGAAGCAACAGAAAAATAAGCTCTAGCAGTCTGTGACATATAAGAGAAAATAAGTAAGGGTAAATAAAAGATCTTCGATATTCATGACAAATGTAAAGTTTACTGCAAGAAAAATTAAAGAAAAGGGGCATACCAATGAAGCTAGTGCATGAAGAAAATCTGGGTTGATAAATCTTGAGACCCCTTTAAGATCTTTATTATTAGTTAAGATGGAAGAATCGCAGATTTTTGAGAGATAATCGCAAGCGTGAGCAATATCGTCATCTCCAATACCTTGCATGGGATTTCTAAAGATATTTGACAATTGATCCATGGGATTCTCATGTTGAGAAAGACCTATCGCAGACCTAACCCTTGCGGAGGAAAAACGTATTGAAGAGGTGCCCACAGTAGCATGATTATTAATTCTTCCACTCTCTTCAACCTCATTGTCTTTTTCAGCGACAGAAGAAATTTCTTTAAGTGGCTGAGTTTTTCTTCTCTTTTTGGAGGACTCTCAAACAGTTTGATTCTCATTTCGATGAGGAGAAGTGCTTAACTCTCATTTGGAGTTATTACTTTTTTGCCTTTATCCTTGGCTTCAACTATGCGACAAATGGTATTTCCTAGAAAACAACCACACATGAAGATAAGAAACAGGGGCAACAATATATTGTTAAAAGTTATAAGAGAATGTTTCTTACTTCATCCGTGAAGGTTTTCAAAAAATTAGAGATTGGGATTCCCAAGATTGGCGTAGCTAGCCTTCATTTTTCCAATCTGATAAAAATAATTCAATAACTAGTAAGAACAGTATATTTATCTAAGTTTGCGAATAATGATTAACTTCTGCGAGATATACCTCAGAATTATTTTCGGGACAATTAAAAACCCAAGGATGATAAGGCGCAAGATATGCATGATTCACAGGAAGGTTAAGAGTACAAGAAATATATGGACCTTCAAGGAGGAGAGGAAATCTGCACCATTTATCATCCTTGGAGAAGCGTGGACCATTGTTTCTTGTGGAATGATAGTCTATATCTTGCATAAGAATTTTATCCTTCACAACTTTTTTATCCCTATTCAAATTAATAACCCAACATGTGCTTTCTTTCTTCATTGGAATCACTTGATAATTTGCAAAGAAATTCTCCACGGTATATTTCCCTGGAATAATTGGGATTTTTTCATAATCAGGATGTTTCGCAGTATCAGGATAAAGGGATCCTTTACCAGATCCATGGAGGCACATTCAAGAATAAGACGATACAATCCCACTTAATTGGCGATTGCTCATGAAAATTTAACATGAGAAATAATCTCATAAAAAAGAGGGAGATTTGGGTTATAAAGAGGAATAGGAAGGCCATCTTCTAATTGACCCAAATAAACAAGGATTTTCTCGTTAGAAGTAGGAAATTCAAACTAGATCAATGGAAAGTTCAAGATTGAAGAATGACCAGGGATCTCAGAAAGTTTGAGTCCTAATGTTTGAAGTTTCTGTTGGTGTTTTTGAAAAGTGGATTGACCTAACTTTTTAGCAGGAGCCATTTCTTAATATGGGAACGATGATTAAAGCGAAGAAGAGTAAAGAAGGAAAATTGAAAGAATAATAGATCCGGAATTTGCGGAAGAAGATGAGGAACAGTGAAGTTGCAGAGAAGAAAAGAGAAAATAAAAACAAGAAAAGAAATTAGTAAAGAAGGTATTTATAAGAGAAGAAATTTCTCGAGAATATCAATGCATTCAATGAAGAAAGGACGTGAATGGTCAGAATTCAAAGGTCAAAAGAATACGTGTCAAGGAATAAATGGAAGGAAAAACACGCGTAGAATATCTAGTGATGGATGCAAAGACGTGTCAGAATAAAGGAAATATGAAAAGACAGGGAGTTGCGGCAAATCAAGAAGTTTAAATTCTCATGATCTTTATCTTCTTCGCAGAAAAGACATGAGAAGAGGCAAGATGTAGGATCAAAATATTGTCACAACAATATTCTTGAGAAATAGACGACTGTTCTGCGATATATCGATAATAAACGAACTACTATGCGATACATCAGTAATATTCTATGACATATCCAAAGATGACCTAAACAATGACGTAATGACTGAAAACGACGGAAACACGAAGAAAGTGTGACATGTCTGCGATATATCAATAAAACTCGCATAAAGTTAAATGCGGTGCTAATTGCGATTTATCGCAAGAACTCAGATCCGAAATTGAAGGGAATCTTAGATGTAAATGAGCTGTCATGAGCTATAATCCACTATGTAAATACCTATATAAAGGAGATGAATAGTTCCAGAGAGAAGAAGGAATTTTTGGAGTGTTAGGAAAGTTTTTAGGAGAGAGAAAATCTTTATCAAGTGTTTTGTGTTCTTGATTTCTGTAATTCCTTAAGATCAAATTAATAAAAAGTATCTTTAATCTTCAAATTATGTCATAGATGTTGGTAAATTCTTGAATAGGGTGTAGTGTGGGAATTCCTGCAACTACAATGATGGTGGACCTAATTAGATCTATTTCTTCTTTTATCTTCCTTGTTATTCTGTACACTTATTTTATGCTTCTCGTAATATTACTGCGAGTTTCTCCAACTTGTTGTATAAATTTCTTTTGCTTCTATCTGTATGAATTAGAAAACAATTCTTTTTTGCAACATGGTCAATCAACATAATTATTATTTTTTAACAGTCTATTTAAATGTGTCATATAATAAGATCTACGTAATTTTATCGTATAATGATGAATAATAATTTCATCGCTCCATGCATTCCCATACTTGCCTCTATTATTCATCTGCAATATGAAAAAATTTAGTAGAGCTTAGATATCCATTGTAAATAAAATTGAGTTGCGAGCATCATCGCAAGTATCAGTTGTGTACTTTTATGATCTATGCATGAATATTGCAAATTTCATAATCTCTGCAGAAATATCGCAGTCATTTAACTTCTTGTGGTCTTATTATGCCTTCCTAGCTAAAGGTCTTACTTTGCCACTTTGTGTATTTGCGACAAAATCGCAAGACGTCTTTACACTTGTATGTAAAAATACATTGATCTTGCCTTATTTGTATTTTTTCAATTTCTCTGCGACAATATGACAAGTCTAAGTTCTCTCGTAAGAACAAAGCTTTATGACATTGCCGTCTTGCGATGAAATCGCAGGACGTTTTTACACTTTCATGTAAAAACCCATTGATCTCATCTCATCTTTTCTCTTATGGATTGTTGCCTCTATGTAATCTTTGTGACGGGATAATATGACAGGCCTAAACGCTCTTGCGAGCATAAAGCCCTATGACATTTCCATCTTAATACACTTATCAGCTCCCTAATGGAGGGTGCCGCCCTTATCTTCCCCCTGGTTTCCCCTTCAAGGAGGGAAAATCGGCCATACAAGACTAGATCCTCCCATCCGGATTTACCAACAACCAGTTATTTTCGTAGCCTCTTATCCTTTATGCCTATATGGCTTATAGTTACAAGACTAAACCCTAAGTGGGGTTTTCTTCAGGCCGAGTGCATCATAGCCAAGACTTACCAAGAATGTCTAGGGTAGGTTCATCCGTCCCGGGCACCATTGGCTCTACCGTGTACCTCGGCGCCTTAGTCATATTCTTCACTCCTTAGAAGAGGTCCTCAGTCATCCAACCAGGGTATAACCTTATATTGTTGGAAATCCAAGGTACCTCTTCTGGATAGGTTTTCTTTAACCCCGACATCTGCATGACTCAGGTTCTAGAAGCGGTATAACCTTATCCCTGAGTCATTTAAAGAGATACCCCCTTATATGATGAACTTTAGGTCTTACATTTGCCTCTTGCGAAATTGTATCCGCAAACTAGGGTGTACGCCATAAAGGTTCGTCCCGTTCTTTGTTTCTTTTGCGAATATCACAATTTTTCGTTCTTTAAGTAACCTTGAATAATCTCGCGATTTAACTCGCCGCTTCTAATGAAATTTTTTCTTTTGATCTTATTTCAGATCTTGCATAATTTCTCAATTTCATCCTTCTCATTCAAACAAAATAAAACAACAAACCATTTATAGGCTTCATCATTTTACCTTCCTACTTACTGCTTTTTGCTTCTGCCCTTTTGTTGCGTTTTGTTATTTTTTTTCCATTTGCGATACGCTCGTCATCTATTTTCTTCTGCTCATATTGATTTTGCAACATCTCATCTTCTCGCTGCTCTATTGTATCGTCACATCTTTGTCTTTGTTTGATGTTTTGCTTCCAATTGCTATTCTTCGCAACTCTATCTTCACAAGACTTTATATAAATCTCATAACATTTTCTACTCTCACCCCAATCTCCTTTGATGACCCCGAAACCATGTGGATGTGGAAATTTAATACATTGATGATAGGTTGACGCCACACCTAAAATTCCGTGTAACCACGGTATGCCAATTAAGGCATTATAGGGTGTCTCCACATCTACTACAAAAAATAAGACTTTGGACTTGATTCCCTTTAATGGTATCCTCATTGTGACCTCTCCCTTTGGTTTATTGGCGCTACCATTGAAACCATATATCTTATATGTTGAGGGTATTAAATCCTCGTCTATCCCTCCCATGGTCTTATAAGTGTGGTAAAATAAGATATTCACCGAACTACATGTGTCAATCAACACTCTATTAATTGCCCATGAATCTTCATTTTCATCCTCTTCAACTTTATCTTCATCTTCACCTTCATCTTCTTTCTCTTTTGGGTTTATCTCTAACCTCACAACCAATGGTTGATCATGCATTTCTCCAGGTTCAGGTACTTCTTGTGTGGTGAAAGAAATGGTTTATTTTTGCCATTTCTCCAGGTTCGGATGTGGCTCTTTTTCCATATTCCAAGATGATGGTATATTTTCCATCAAAATGATAGCTTCCCAAATTTTTTCTATGCTGGAATTCAGGGGTGGCATCTTAATTTATTCCCAAATTACTCTTTGATTCCCTTGCCCTCTAAAATCATTTTGCCTCTGACCACCATAACTTTCTTGTGGTTGATCAAGTATTTGGATTTTGTTATTTCCGCCGCGATTGTAATAATTCTTTTCCCTTTCATACTCTTCTTGATCTCGACTGCCCATGGCTACTAATTTCTGTTGGTTATCGATCACCACTTTTTCTTTGTGTATCTGCGAGGTGCTCGCCATATTGTTAATCATCTTAGGAAGTAGACTTCTATTTGCCGCTATTGAGCTGGTATTTGCAATTGGATATGATTCCATCTCATTTTGTTTCTCTTCTAAGGCAATGTATTCTTCTTGTAATTCTCGCAGCTCCGTCATGGTAATTGTATTCTTGATTCTGAAAATTTGTATATACAGTAGATTGGTTGCGAACATTGCATTGATAAAAGATAAAATAAGATATCTGTCATCCACTCTTTCTGCCATTTCAATGCACATTTTTTTCCATCTTATAGTTAGGGGTTTCAGATTGTCGCCAACCTTCAGCTTTAACCCAAATACGTCTTCAATACCTGGCCCCGATGAATTGTTGCTTATATATGCTCCCATAAATGTAGCTTGCAAATGGTCAAAAGAAGTTATAGTATTTTTGGGCAATTCCTCGAACCATTTTAGCGCCTCGCCAGTTAAGCTGGACGCAAAATATTTGCATAACACAGCGTCATGGTTCTCCCATTGCAGCATACACCTAACGTAAGCCTTGACATGTTGAACAACACAGGTAGTCCCATCAAAGATACTGTTTAACGCTGGTAAATTGCATTTTGGAGGAATTCCTCTTAGTTGTACTTCTTGAGTGAATGGAGTTCTCACAGCTTCTTCAATGGCTTTATCAAGTTTCCTTATGCCTCTTTCTCTCATGTTATTCAACATTCCCCTCATTTCTGCTAATTCTCTTAAAATTTGTTCATTTCCAGCTGAATTTTTCTCCATCGGTCTTTTTAGCGCAGCTTCTCTTCTTCTACGTTCATGCCTTTCTTGTCTTGCGAGATTTTGTGTATCTTCATCTTCATTTTGTCTTCCTCTGCGATTTTTCTCTTCTCTTCCTTCCTGGATTCGCAACTGGTTATGTCTTCCAAATTCTTCTCTGCGAGTTTCTACATTTCTCACTATTTCTCTTCGCTGTCTTTATATTCTTCTTTGTATTATATCATATTCCTCATTGATATTATTGTTATGGTGATTTTGCGTGCGTCTTCTTTCACGATTATCATGATTATTCTTCCGAATCGCTTCCTGAAATTCTTGTTCTTCCACTTCTGCTCTTAATATTTCCCTCTCGCAAGCCAAACGTGCTTGTTCAGCATAATGTCTCTCAATTTCGTCCTCAATGATTCTTTGTATTTCTCACCCATGTAATATTCTTCTACCTTCTTCTCGATTTTCTTCATCATTTTGATTATTTCTACCCTCTTGATTTTTTCTACCATTTATAGTTTCATCGTGTGGAATATGGCGATCATCAATTATCTCTTCTTCTCTATAATGTTGTTCTTCATTTGGATTTTGCATTCTTTCCACATTTCTCATAGGGGAATTTTTCCTTGGTTCTTCTCTAATTGACCTTGAACTTTATCTAGCAGTACTTCTTGATATCCTTTTTTGCAATCTTAAATTCTCCATTCTTAACTCATGGTTTTGCCTTGTTAAATTCGCACGTTCTTCTGCTTCTAATCTCCTTTCCTCCTGTATTCTTTGTCTTAAATCATATGTTGTTTCATTTTCATTTTCTCCATGAATTAATCCTTCAACCACTCCTCGATCTCTCTCTTCGCTTCTTTCATCTCTTAATTCTCAATCTTCTTCTTCTTCCACTGAATCGGATTGCCAAGTATGCACGCTAACTCTATCATAATCCACAGTTCTATCTTGTATTGGTGTTTGCTGATTTGATTGTTGAACCTGATTTCCTTCATTATTCCTTGTTCTATATTTTATTGTTCTTATTCTTGAAGATTCTCCCATTTCATTTGTTCCTCCACCTGCAAGTCTTTTACTCCTCCTTACGGTTGTTGGTGGTTCTGATGTGTTTCTTCTTCTTCTAGCCATTATTGCGTTAGATCTTTCACTAATTGTTCCAAATTCCTTTCAATCACAATGTCAATTTTTATCTTTTTTCTTCAAGTAATCATCAACTCATCCCTATTTCGGGCGCCAAAATGTAGTTGCAGGAAATCCTACACTACACCCTTGTTAAGATTCCACAATATTCAACTCATACTTAAAGATTAAAAACAACTCTTTATCATTTAATTCTCAGAAATGTTTTCAGAAATGGAAGAAATCAAGAGCACAACTATTCTCTCAAATTTTCTCTCTCCTCAAGACTTTCTCAACTCTCAAAAAAATACATCATCCCTCTCTGAACATACTGGGTCTCTATATATAGGGTAGATACATAATGGATGACAGCTAAGCTGTCCTTTATTTTCGGTTTTGATTTGCGATCTTATCGAATCAGTTATAATATGAAATCTCGCAAACATTGTAACCATCGCAGATAAATCATGCTCTTCTCGTGTTTCTTCAATTGTCAGCTATTACGTCATTCTTTGAATCATTCTTTTAAGTTATTCTGTGACGCTCGCAAAGTGTTGTTGGAAGAGCTCGCGGTGATGATCGTAGGAGTGTTGTTAATCTCGCAAGAATACTATCATGGCGATATTCTGGTCCTACAGTTATATTTCGAAGCATGCATTAACTAGCGCAATGATGGAGGCAGTTAAAAACAAGGGTGTGCAATTGTACACTCTGCTAAACTTGATCTCAAGCCTAAACTTTCTGAGATTTTTGAAATCTAAGTTACACCTCTAGAAATATTTTGTTTCCCTTTAATAGAGTTTCTGGCTCCACCCCTGAGCTAGGGAAAGAAAACTTTCGAAATCGCTAAGAAAAAATGGATGACTATTTTTAAGCTGTTAAATGATTTTATAACTGATAAAAAGGATTTTAGATTCTCGAAAACTTAATACTGCTACTACCTTTGTGAAGTTGGGCGGTAGGAAATCATGCTGTGATAATTAAGGCCTTCAACAATGAACTCTGCCCAAACAGCTATGCAACTTGGCACGAACAATTTAGATAGGGAATGGCAGGAAGGGATTATGTTGTTAACGTTTACAAGTTTTTGACTACCCTATTGCTCACACAATACCATCACGAGCACGAACCTGATAATCACGACTATAACATAATCGCCGTGAACGCTCAACGTCCACAACTTCTTTCAACAGTTTGCAATTAATTTTAAGCCAAGTTTTTTATTTTATTTAAAATTATTTGAAGCAAATTATAAATTTTTTTTTTTTTTTTTGAAGCATGCATTTTATTAAAAGAAATTAGTTTACAATTTTTCGTGGGTATGTGGTACCTACAAAATCATGAAATAAAATTTGGCTAATAAAAGATGGGATTTCCTGGTCCCAGATTTTGGTTGACGAGCTTCCTTGTAGATGGTGGATTTTCGACAAAGGGTAGAGTTGTAAAACTATATTCCAGATTCGGCAATCGGATGAATATTGAGGCTCACGTATCTCAATTAAAGCATGAAAGCTCATGCCACAAATCTCTGACTGAGAAGGCTGTATCTCAGAGTACGTGAAGATGTGTAGTCTTCCAGCTGAGATCACGGCACATCTCATGAATACTGAGCAATTTCATTAATTACTCCGGATCCGGAAATCGGATGAGTATCGAGACTCATGTATCTATGCATGAAAGCTCATGCCACCTCTGATGGAGAAAGTCTCTCAGAGAAGATGCAGATGTGCAGTCTCCCGGCTGAGACCACGGCACATCTCATAACCCTCTGATGGAGAAAGTCTCTCAGAGAAGATGTAGATGTGTGTCTCCCAGCTCGAGACCACAACACATCTCATAACCCTTTGATGGAGAAAGTCTCTCGGAGAAGATGCAGATGTGCGCCTCCCACTCCGAGACCACGACACATCTCATATTGTATAGAATCGAAAGATTGGGCGACAACGTCTTCGGGATGCGACCGGTTTTCCCCGACTATGCAAAAAGAATATGACACTCCAGCAAGTTCATATTGCTCAAACCCTCAGATGATTAATGCTCCTAGGCAGGAAGCCCTTCTAGTATAGATCCATCAATTAATTATCTGAGATCGTCTGAATATCCAGCAATATTCTACGAACTACCATTTGAATATCCAACAATATTCTACGAACCATCGTCTGGATATCCAGCAATATTCTACGAACCATCGTTTGGATATCTAGCAATATTCTACGATTCTCTGTTATATTTCTTCACTTCAATTCGTGGTTCTTCCCAGCAGAATGCCACGGGTTAGTGATAAATATCCGACGAGACAGGCATCTGAGTATCAAATAAGCCCTAACAAAAATGGTGCAAGTGTAATTAGCAAATAATGCACAGACCAGCATGAACGAATGAGGAACCTATGCAAAATAGGAAGGAAAATAATAAAAAAAAATATTAGCAAAAGCGCCAGGGGACTGGGTTCACCAGCCGGCCAGTCACGTGCCCAATTTTATATTTTATCATATTTTTGCTATTTTCCTAATCTCATGAAAATCCTCTCGTTCGAGCAATTTTCTTTATTTCAAAGAAATTATCTAAATCACATGATTTTATCAAAAATAATAAAATTAGGGAAAGGTGACATGGACCGCCGGCTGGCCGGTCACGCCCTGGCCATGGCCGGTCCCACACCTCACGTCCTCATTATTTTATTATTTCTCTCAAGTTATGTAAATTCCTTGATTTCTTATGAATTTTCTCTAAAATCATGAAAATTACCTAATTTCATGTATTTTTATCTAAACCACATGATTTTATCAAAAAATAATAAAATTAGGGAAATGTGACATGGGACTGCCGGCTGGCCGGTCCCACACCTCATGTCCCCATTGTTTTGGTTATTTCTTTTAAATTATCAAAATTCCTTGATTTCATGTATTTTCTAAAATTACCTAATTTCATGTATTTTTATCACATGATTTTATCAAACATGATAAAATTAGGAAAAAATATAGTGGGACCGACCCCTTTAATTCTTCCTGAATTTTACTCTCGGGCTGTTTTCACCTCCCGAACGAGCTTAAAACCTAAATATTCTCGCGCTAGGAGATAGGAAATTCTTTTCCGTATGGAATGGAGGGACGGACCATCAAAATTCGAGTCCGTATGAGAATTCTACATCGATTCTACTAAAGGACGCTAATTAGTGTTTCAACCTAGCCGGTCCCATGTGTCCATTGTTTTATTATTATTTGGTATTTTGTTTCATGATTTTATGAAAACTCCCTGATTTCAACAAATCTCCTTGATTTTATGAAAGTTATCTAAAATCATCAAAATTTGGTAAAATTGGGAAGAGTGGCTTGGGACCTGCGCCCATTGTCCGGCCGGCCATGTCGTGGCCATTGCCGGTCCCACACTCCCATTCCCTATTTTTATATGTATTTATGTCTCTCATCTTATGAGAATTCCCTAAATTCACCAAGTTCTCTAGTTTTATGGAATTTCCCTTAAATCATAGAAAAATACATAAAATCACATAAAACTGGGAAAAGCATGTGGGACTGCGTGTCACCACGGCCATGCCATGCCCCGGGCCGGTCCCACACCTTGTAATTCCTTGTTTTATTTATTTTCCCTCATCTCATGTATCTTCCAGCCAAAGAAACCATGGATTTTGCATATTTTCTCCAAATGTTGCTCAAACGTGCATCGAAAAATATCAAAATTCTCGTGGATCGAAAAACACGGATGTTGTGGTGACACGGGCACATCCCCTTGACCGACCAAGGGTGACCCTGAGGATTGCAAATAGCTGGTCCCGCATGTTTTACTGATTTTAAACTAATTTGCTCAACTACTCATATTAGGTTCAAACTCTTCCCAAACTATTGGGAGTTTGCTCAAATGACCAACAATTGGTCCCGTGACCACCAAGATCCGGTACCCAAGCTCTCTTGGTCGGTCCCTATCTCTCATATATAGGTTTTATCATCTAATATTGAACCCAGCAGTAATTCAATAAATGATTAAACCAACATTTAATCATTATATCACCAACTGGCCCTCAAGAGACTTTGGTATTTTTGCTCATTCGAGCATCTGGGCGTTATATGGTGATCCTGTCATCCCATGTAGCCGGTCCCATGTTGATTTGCAATAAATCATCATCTCGGTAAAATTAGGGTTTTGAATCCAGAGCTCCACAGAAACATGATTCTGAGCAGATTCAAACACTCTAATAATTTTATGTTGATTCCATGATCAACATTCTTATTTATTTTGCTCGACTCAGCAGTCAGTAAATTAAATTATTATTTTATTCGGTCTTGTTACCAATAAATTCATCAAACGAGCAATATTTGCTCAAACTGGAAATATTTGCTCGAACCGGCAATATTCACTTAAATTAGCAATATCCGCTCATACTAGCAATATTTACTCAGATCAAAGAATATTGGTTCAACTATCAATATTCGACAATTCAGCAGCACAGTTTGCTCGTTTTAGGTCATAATGGTACCTTGTCTTAGCATACATACATTCAATTCATGAGTTTCAGAACATTTGATAAAACGTGTTCAACTCAGCACTACATGGACTCATCGTCCCACAAAGTCAGCAACTGACTCCACAATCACGATATTTCAATCGTGTCACAATGGGGGATATTAACTAGGGTTTTGGTCTGGAGGTCTACGGCACATGTGTTCACCCAAGATGAGAATGTGAGCAAGTCGTGCAATCAGTTGGAAGAATCGGCAAAGTAGTGGGTGGAAAATTAACCAAGTCTCTGCACGATGAGTAATTGGTTTAACATGATTTCCCACTTCCCCACTCTCTGATTTCAGCAAACTGTCACACTTCATGGGATCATGGTGTTTTCAACTCCGGCATTATAAAATGTCTCTGAATCTTGATTGAAACAACAAGGTAGAACAACATTGAACAAGATTCAAACAATTCGAACATTTGCCTAAACGAGAAATTTTTCATCAAAGTTCATATAGACAATCTTTCGTCTACACGAAATCACAGAAATATCTCTCAATCAGGAAAAATTCAATCATTCAGAGCATTTTCACGCTAAAATCACAACACACCTACAATCTCAGATCACCATTGATCTCACGCATTTCTCAGCTTTCCTCCTACAGATCAACCCATCCTCTCTTGTGACCGAATTGACTCTGGAACGGCCATTGTTCTTGGTTTAGCCCGGAGTCTTACAGATTGATCTCTTGAACTTAAAGCACTCCCTTCTTGTAGTGCATTTGTGTGAGGTTCAACATTTCGCTCGGTTCAAGGAGTCTCCACACGATCGACTCTTCAATTCCGTAAGAACCAACAAATCGTTTTTCCCCATCTACATTCCTGTTTGACTTCCATCCGCCTCATGATTGGCCAATCCGTTAGCTGCTTGATTTCCTTTTCTGTAGTTGTTTTGAATAGCAGCCTACGAGATCTGTTGAAATCTAATTTTTATTTCCTCAATCATTCATGTTATGTGCCAAGGTGGCGGTGTAGAGGAAGTGATGAAGCGCAACAAGTTTTCTGAGTCGGTTTCAAAGAGAACTCTTGGCCATTGTTTTTTTGTTGCTGTTCTTGAAGCTAAAAGCATAACCCAAGTTTCCGTGGTTAAAGCAGTTGTAATTCCAAATGGTTGAGATAGAGCCAATAAAGTTCGTGCGTCTGAATCTCTGTAGATGAACCCTGCCCTTGCAAATCCTGGATGACCTATGGCTACTCCATCGGTGTTAATCTTGATCCAGTTTATGTTTGGAATGGACCATTTTACCGATTTGATATCCTTTTATCTCTTATTGGATGGTTAAATATCGGTGTATCTCCTGGAATGATTGGTGGTGAAGAGTGTAGAGCCTCGTAGTATTCTTGTTGCATTTTTATGCCCATGCTAGGATTTCTTCTGAGTTTGTTTTCTTTTGTTGGTATATTAGATCATTCTTAGCCAGCCATAAGGTCTAAAAAAGGAAACAGAAAGAGGAGATTACAGATGTTGATGCATGTTGTTGGAGGATTTGGGAAATGGTTGTTTGAGGTGTTAAGATGAAAGTTAGGGTGGGGTGGGGTGTATTGGAGTTTGGTGAATTTGTAAGTTGACCGGATAAGGTCTTCCATGAATTAGTTTCCGTTGGACAATGAATTAGAAGGTGACTTACCAATTCTGGATCTGTGTTGCATCTTGGGCATATGTATGAGTTGGTCAAATGGTTGTGATTTAAGAGAGAGAAGGTTGGTAATCCTTCATTGATGACTTTCCACAAGAAAAGCCGAATTTTTGGTGGTCACGGTAAAGTCCATAGAAATTTGGTAGGTGGTAGAGGGGTGTGATTTAATTGACCTTGGGTTAGATGTTTGTATCCTGAAGAGGTAGTGTAGTTTCCAGATTTTGAGTGTGGCCAGATAATTTTATCCTGAGGACTATTTTGGGGGAGGTAGATGTTTATGATTTTTTGGATTATAGGATTAGGAAGGGTGTTTAATTTTTCATGATTCCAGGAATGGGATATTGGGTCGATGATATCCGCTACCATTCAGATTGGGTAACATTGTGTTGGGTCTAGATTTGTTGAGTGTGGAATCCAATTGTCTTCTATTGGGGTCGATAATCCATTTCCAATACGATGAAATATTAGATGTTGCATGGTAGGGACTATTGATGCCAGTTGTCTCCATTGAGGACTGGAGGAGGAGGGTATATAATCAATTCCTTGTAGAATTGGTTGTTGATTAAGATATTCTGCACTGAATAGAATTTCGCAGATAGAGTTAGGTTGCTCATGTAGACTCCAGATTATTTTCATGGGAAGTGCTTTATTATGATCACTGCTCTTCCTTATTCCTAATCCTCCTTTTGATAATGGTTTTGTTACTTTATCCCATCCTATAGGGTGGAGTTTTTTAGTTGTTGAGTCGTGTCCCCAAAATAAATTCATGGTGACACGATTGTTTATGAATAATGGTAGGTAGGTTTTGTGTTTGCATGATGTTATTTGAGGTTGGAATTAGAGAGGTTTTTATTAGAGTGAGTCTTCCGGCTGGAGTTAGGCATTTTGTCATCCATCATTTAGCTTTTAGAGATAATATCTGTAGGAGGGGAGCGAAGGTTTGAATGAATGTCCTTCCATGTTTGAACTGGACTCCTAGATAGGTTGGTGGTTTTGATGTAGCCGGCATATTGAAGAATTGTTAAAGATTGTTTATCTTGGTTGGGTCTAGGTTCGGGATATGGATGATTACTGATTTGGTAGTATTGATTACTTGTCATGCGGAAGTGCTATAGGAGTGGAGCAGAGTTTTAAGGTCTTGGTTACTCTGGTTTAAAGCTTTGTATGTGATCAGTAAATCATCTGCATACATTAAATGAATGATCGGTGGTGCTTTTTTTGGATATATTATGTCCTTGAACTAATTTTTGGTTTTGATGGTTTCCTAGATTTGTAAATAGGATTTCAGTACATATGATAAAATGTAAGAAGATAGTGGATCTCCTTGTCTGATACCTCTACTTGGGATGATGTAGCCATGGGGTGTACCATTTGTGTTGATTGAGTATGCAACTGTTGTTACGCATAACATAATGTATTTTATAAAGGCTAGTGGAAATCCTAGTTTTGTAAATGAGGTTTTGATGAATCCCCAATATAAGTTATCATAGGCTTTCTGGATGTCTAGTTTGAGACCTATTTTTGGGTCTTTGTTGAGGGTTAAAGTTCTGTTATGATGGAAGAGTTTCCCGGAAATTTCTATATTATCGTGTATTGATATTTGTGGAACAAAATCACTTTGGTAAGGGCTTATTAAGAAGGGGAGAAGGGGACTAATTCGGTTGACTATTTTTTTTTGAAATGATTTTATATGTGACGTTACATAGTCCTATGGGTCTGTATTGTGATGGTTTTGAAGGATGATCGACTTTAGGTATTAGTTTTATGTTCGTGTGATTCATGAGAGGATGCATATTTAAGTTATTAAAAAAACTTCGAACTATGGCTATCAGTTGGGAATGAGTTGTTTCCCATAAAACTTTGAAAAAATTACTTGTATAGCCCTCTGTACCTGGAGCGCTTTCAGAATTTATGGAGAAGAGGGATTGTTTGATCTCTGTTGTAGTTACTTCTTTCGTAAGTAGTTCCGACTGTCTGAGTGTTAATCTTGGTCTGATGTTTGTAAAGAGGTATTCATCTATCATTGTAGGCGGCGTCGTATATTGTTGAGTATAGTGATCCAGAATGAGTTGAATTTTTTTTTTTTGTTAATCCAATTGTTTTGTGGATCTTGCAATTGTTGTATATTGTTATAGGCTCTGTGAATGGTAGCTTTAGTGTGAAAAAAAGTTGTGTTGAGGTCTCCTGATTGTAGCCATTGAATTCTAGATCTTTATTGTCAGTATGTCGCATCACATTGTAGTAGTTCTATATGGTCCATTCGTAGCTATTTTTCTTGATGTAGCCAATATTCCAGATCGGAGCCCGTTTGATTTGCACATTAATGTTGAGCGTGTTTTATGCTGGTTGTCGATTTCTTGATCATAGTTGGTAGGTGACCAAAAGTTACTTTGTTCCATTCCAGGAGAGTTTGTCTGTTTGTTATAAGTTTGAGTTGGATATCGAGAGTAGGTTCATTATCTTGTTGTTGCTCCCATGCATATTCAACTACTTGCCTGAGTTGGGGATGAGAGAGTCATAGGTGCTCAAATTTGTAATTTTACGTTCCCTACCAATCCATTGGTTTCTCTTGTAATAGTATTGGTGCATGATCTGAATCTATTCTTGGAAGATGAGTAACCACTGCATGTGGATTTTCCATTCTCCAATGTTAGGTTGCTAGAGCTTTATCTAATCTTTCTAGAATGTTGTCTTTCCCCATTTGTTGTTTTTCTAGGTGTAAGGGTCTCCTCGGAGTCCCAAATGAATTAAACCCATCTGGTCCATCAAATTGAGTAAAGGTTGAGTTTGAGCATATGTTACTTGTCTTCCTCATTTTTTTATGATTGATCTAGGACGTCATTGAAATCTCCTAGTAAAAGACAAGGTATGGATGGATTGATGTTGTTAAATATTGTTGGAAAATTCTTTCCAAAGGATTTTCCTTGTATCGGGGTGCGGTGGGCCATAGATACTCGTACAATACCATGGTTGGTTTGGAGGTGGTGGTATAACTTTTGTATGGATGTATTTTTGAGAGTGAAAAACTGAAAAGGCAAGGGTACCCAAATATACTTCAAGCTATTACTTTTCCTTCCTATAAGTCCTTTATCCGAAAATGATTGTCTATGGACTGAGTCGAGACAATACAACTAATCGGTTCACACTTCGTATGATCGTCTATAGATACGAGATCGAGACAATACAGCAACGAAGTATGTTTACTTGATACAAAGATTCGGACTTAACCAAACTCAATAGGATTCACGTATCTTTCAAGTCGTGCATATTGAAAACAAAAAACTGCGAAGCATCAACACTCCAGATAGACATAGTATTAAGGAATACAATATGAGTTTCTTACTTAACCATTAAACTTTGTATATATCGACATAATCGTATGAATGATATTGTGATTATGTATGGGTATGAGGTGAGGATTTCATCCTAGGGAACAATGTTTACATGTGTTCTAAGGAAGTAAGTTCATGATATGTGTTGTGAACCAAAAAGGAAATCGCTAGGCATTATTGGGGCTGTTTTTCATTAGAAATCTTATGAACGACCAATATGTGTGATTAGTATAACCGCTCATTGATGCGTGCCGTATGCGTCAAAAATAATTTCACTTCCTCACTCAACTAAATATAAATATAGTATTCGATAAGAAAGAGTTTGTATCCACAGAGAGGCGATTGTTGTTATGCAATTTTCAGATTCTTATGTAACCAATTAACCCAAGAGTGTGTTTTTGTTTTTATCAAAGTAATAATACTAAATAAAGCAAAGTAAATAGTTGGAATAATCAATAAGGAGAAGATATTGGTTAAGGGATAGTATCATTCATAAACATGTATTTTTCATCTATGATTAGAATTGGTATTTAATCTCTCAATTATCAAAAGTCCTAGGATATCTTGATCGCAAGAGTATCCCGTTTATTTCCTGATTTTATCACAAACAACATTAAAAGATGCTATCGTGAAATCTTCTTAAAAATCAACCTAAAGTGTAAAAGCACAATTAGATTTAACTCCCTAAGAGCAATATGTTCTATGAAATAAGACTAATCGATGCAAACAAACGTGTAAAATCACTAATTCGTTTTAACAAAGGTTATGATTCATATGCGATTAAAAAGATGTATCACTACAAGTATTAACCACAAGATGCTACTAAAAATCAGAGATAACAACTTTTACGTATTGAAAACCCTAATATAGCTATAGAGATGAAAACAAATCCAATTGATTCCGGACTCAACCAAACTAGCATTCAAATCATATGATAATAAAAAAAATGAATCATAAACGATAAAATTGAGACAAAACTAATTCATAGAATCAAATAACATGCTTGAAGAAATCAACTTTTTATCCCATAACCAATTATTGTATTTAGCTACACATACTCATAGAGTTCATCATCATAATATTCAAAGAAATAAGATGAAAAATAAAAGAAAGAAAACCCTAGAAGTAGTTCTCTGCAAAAGCTCCAAGAATAGAATAAAACGTTGTATTTTAAATTGTGTAGAAAACTTCCTTTTTATAGCCTTTTTCTCCTTCCAAAAATAGGTTTTGTCTTCAAAGTCCATTAGTTGGAAATTCACCCGACCCACGTGTGAGAGAAACCCATGTAGAAAATCTGTCCCAAAAACGCTCGTCGGAAAACTGGTGTTTTGGCCGGAATTGGACCGGAATATGGCATCGTCACCGGAATCCGGTCACCGGAAAAACTTTCTCCGACTAACTGATCCATATGAAATTGTCACAGCAAGTGCACACTCCCAGCAGCTCATCTCTGCTTCTCTATAGTCCATACATTCACAAAAAATCATCTAACCAAAATTCTTAGTTGTTGCGAAAGCATACCCAAAAGTGCGACGCGTAGCTCATATGTCCGGCCGTCGACTTTTGCATCCGACTCGTACCCCCCTCGCGATTCACTAAAATATTGCGATTCATACTTTAACTTCCGAAATCCGTCTACCGGAACTATGCTCACCGGCGCGCCATTTTTACTCCATTTTCGCACTATTTTCTGGAGCATTGGTTTCAGAATCTATCTCTTAGGCCACCTGAAACTGCAGCAAATCATACCCTGTGTTGTTCTGGACAGAAGATTGCAACAGTTAACACCATTTTCTTCAGCTTCCTTGTGTGCCCATCACCATGTCCTCTTGCAACTTGAATTCCACTACCACTTCCCAACTGTAGTTCACTTTACATCTACAGCACCACTTGCACTGCAGCTCTTCATCTTATCTTCTCGTGCTCATCACTTGCACCATCTTCATAAGCCATGCTCAAGTGCAACATGTACTCGTACCACCAACAACTGCAACAACAAACTCGTTCACTGAGTCTATTCCGCAACTACCAGCAATCTCACCAGCTAAACCAATATCCATTTGTGTCAGAGTGTAGCTTATAAATCACGTGCAACTTCTCCTCCATTCCATCACTTGACCTCTGCCAAATCCCTTTCTGTCTCGAGTGCTCATCATCGAGCTTCAGTTCCATCACCGATCACCAGTAATATATTCCCTGTCCAACCAATTCATGCTCACTGTGCTCCACTGCCTCTCTACTTCAAACCCAGCAGTATCTCAATGCTACCAAAGCCATCAGACCTGACCTGTACCAACTGCAATTCTGATTCATCACTCCATCTCAGAACTTCAAACATTCTCTGAACCAACAGTTGCAGCTGCAACCACTCAACTCCACCACTGTCATTCTATAGCTTATCTCATGGGCATGTAGCTTCTTTGATTCAAAACATTACCCAAACGACAGCCACACACCACAAATCATGCTCACTGGTGCACCTCAGTTCACTGCTACATATTGCAATAACCACACCCCTGTAATGTCAAACAACATACACAGCACATTCATTCACCATGACCTTGAATCCTTTGCAGCTGCATCTTTTCCAACCAAAGCTACCAATATGGCAGCAGATAGCCAATACTGCAACAACATCACTATTTTCTATTCCATTGCATTGACCTGCTACATAGCTTCACCACCTGTGCCTTAAACCACCATGAATTCAAATCATATTCACTGCCATATACAAATCCAGCTCAATCTGTAAACTGCAACAAATATCCCCAGTTTCAGACCAATTATCAAACAGTGTATGTTCCATTACCCGGTGGTATTATCATTGGTCAATAAATCATCTCTTGCCTGCAAACTCAAATCCACAACAAACCCATGTCTTAAACAACTTCAATGACTAGCAATAACTCCATGAATCAACAACATTTGGGTCTTTGTCAATCTAATCCCCTTCTCTCAAGAACACCATCCCCACAGAACCCTTATTCTGACTCCACCATCACAACAGCTTCATCACCAGCATCAGTTCATGTACTCTTCCCTGGCTAACATTCACTAGATTTACAAAATTAAAGAACCCTAATCTTCTCAGTTCTTCAACAGCAATTTGTGGCCACCAGCAAAAACCCACCTTCCTGTAGCTGCTTCACCAGTTCCCTGCCTTGCAGCACCAACTTTCAGTCACAGCAACACACAGCACCACCATATATCCATCTTCAGTAGCATAATCATACCAAAGTCACCACCAGAACCTTGAAAATCATCACTCACCCATCTCCGATTCAACAGCGGCAAATATGTTTCATCACCGTCTTTCATTGAAACCATCTCTACCTCACTCGATTTTGTGCTGCTATGCAGCTTTTCTTTTCTCAATTTCTGTAGCAAATGATTGAGTGAATGAGAGAATTTCGATTTAGGGTTGGGTATAATTGGGGTGGATTAGTACACCCCAGTAATGGAAACCACCCCAAAATGGAGTGCTTATAAGGGGTGGTTACTTCTTGATAAGGGTTAACCAAAGTTTCCATCCCCTTATCCTTAGCTCGGCTCCCAATAATAATTTCCTATGAATTGACAGCTTTGCCCTTTTATGCTCCAATTGAACGCTTTCTCCCTCTTTCGAGTTCCTCCGCTAACATCAACTGTCCCTTATTTCTCATATTCACTTATACTCTTCAATGAGAGTCATCACTAAAGTTTGTCGTGCTTTTCAGACAAATTCGCATCACTAAAGCCGACAAACTTTTCAGATAGGGATGAAGAATAAAAGCAAATAATGAGACACAATCCGCCTCCAACAACATTTGCACCTTTTTCCCTGTTTCTTCTTCTTTTGCTCCAAACAACTCCAAAGTACCTAAATACTCAAAAACAAAACATAAGATACATAATTTACACGAAAAATAGCAAAGAAAGCATAAACTCTAGATAGTAAATACGGTGTATTCTACACCTATCACTCATGACTTATTTGTGTTCTTGGTAAAACTATTCACATGAGGCCTGACTTATGTATTGGTATGAATTTTATTAGTGAAATCGATCTTAAGTAATCACCTGGGGTATGATAGGGTTTGTGAGTATCTGATAAATATTGGGAAAGGGGAACCGATCCTAGTAAGAGGTGCAATACATCACAAGGGGAACCGATCCTTGTATGAGGTGCAACAAGGTTTATAGAAGAAAGGGGAACCGATCCTATGAACACGTGAAATACGTTTTTGGTAAAGGGGAACTTATCATATGGAAATGTGCAGTGCATACAAGTTAGATACCAAATATATGTGGGGAACCGATCCTAGTACCTAGTCAGCCAAATTTTGGTAAGCTAGTGTAACTATTCACATTACTCATATGGAGGTAGAACCGAAACTTGGACCCTTCTTTACGTTCATCTACTTTTTGTGTCAATGCATTATTAACAGACTCCGTTCTTCTTCACTTCTTCAAATGGAAATACTTGTAATGTCTCACCCTAATACTTTCAAGCTAACCTATACGAAGTTAACTCTAGTACATTTAAATCAAGCGACTCTTAAATGAGTTTTGGTTCACTAAAATATGACAACCAAACTTGACATACCAACGCTTGGTGGGTTCAACTAAGCAATGCTCTAACAAAAACTATTTGGATATTTAGGTTGTCTTTCCATATTAAGCACAATCCTCCTCGTCTTCCTTTTTTTGGTACAGTTAAGTAATTATTGAATTGCAGGGTTTGTGATAATCTTCTCATGTGTTTCTCGTTAGCTAAAGTTTCGGAGAGAAATAGTATGCTAGGTTTGTGTAGGGAAACCCATGGTATTTAAGTCTAAAACTATTAAGATTTTAGTATGCCCTTTAGGCAAAACCCATGGTATTTAAGTCTAAAAATCTTAAGATTTTAGTCTACGTGGGACTAATGTTTCACCCATTCAAATGAAAAAAAAACTAGTGGGAAATTGGTCTAGGGATCAAATCATGGTCCATGCACTTTTGGAATACAAAATATGTTTTTTCTAACAATCCCCCACATGAATGATAAAACATATCGATAAACCACGAGAAAAAAGAAGACAACAAAATTAGGCTAAGGTGTACTAGAGATTGAACCTTAACTTAGTGAGAGGTTAACAGAACTGCATGTTGTAATGGTGAACACAATATCTTGAACCTCCAACAGTGAATGCAATTCAAAAATAACAACCACACTTTGATGTCTCAAGGAAAAGCTGTCAAGCTCTTGACGTTGTGCCCGTGGGCTAAATCCCAGACTTAATGAATGTCTCTAGAGAATTAGCTTAAATTCGCATAGGAAGTGGCCACCACTTCCAACATATGTGAGTCCATTAAGAGTGTCAAGCCACACCCCGCTTTGAACAAATCCATGCAACCCATTAAGATCTCAACAGATCATCCTAAATCATGCAGGTAGCACTATCGCACTGTTACATCATAGGGACGGAAAAAGATAGTGCATTCTCGATATCACCATAAATTAGTTGTCTCATTGAACCTTGATCTTGGAGCTCCATTCACAAGGTTGAGTATCCTTCATGGTGACTTGTTATATGAGCTTAAGTCCTATCCCCCTCGATGTGGATATAACTATATCTCTAGATAACCCTTTCGTCAAAGGATCTGCAATATTCTCTTTAGACCTTACAAAGTCTATAGAGATGATACCAGTAGAGAGTAGTTGTTTCACTGTCTTGTATCTTCTTTATAGATATATTGAATTTCCATTATATATACTATTCCTTGCACATCCAATAGAATCTTGACTTTCGTAATGAATTGCGATCGAAGACACTAGCTTGGGCCAGAGTGGAATTCCTTCCAGGAAACTTCGTATCCATTCAGCTTCCTCTACAGATTTTTCCAAGGCTATAAACTCAGACTCCATAGTGGATCGAGCTATACATGTCTTCTTGGAAGACTTCCATGACACAGACGCACCTCCAAGTGTGAAGATGTACCCACTAGTGGATTTTCACTCATCTGATTCTGATATCCAGTTGGAAACACAATACCCTTCCAACACAGCAGGATACTTCCCAAATCTTAAACAATAGTTTGAAGTGCCTCTCAGATAGCATAGAACTCTGTAGAGAACATTCCAATGATCTCTCCCATGGTTGCAAGTATACCTGCTTAATATACTCACAGTGTAGGAAATATCAGGTCTTGTACAGTTCATCAAATACATAAGACTGCCAATAATGCGAGAATACTCAAGTTAAGAAATTCCCTCACCCTTGTTCTTTTTCAAGTTACAATTGGGATCATAAGGACTAGATACATATTTAGCATTTTCATGATTAAATCTCTTAAGTACAGTTTCAACATAATGAGATTGACTTAGACTATATCCATCAGACGTCTTTCTGATTTTCATCCCTAAAATTACATCAGCAGGGCCTAAGTCTTTCATGTTAAAGTTTTCGTTAAGCATGCTTTTAATGGTATTAATAATATCAAGGTTACTGCCTAATATGAGCATATCATCAACATACAGGCACACAATAACATGAGAATCATCCACAGATTTAATGTTAACATATTTATCAAATTCATTAACCTTGAAGCCATTAGATATCATTACATGATCAAATTTTTCATGCCACTGTTTAGGTGCTTGTTTTAAACCATACAAAGATTTGTTCAATTTGCATACTTTTTTTTCACAACCTTTCATAATAAAACCTTCAGGTTGGTCCATATAAATTTCTTCGTTCAATTCACCATATAAAAATGTAGTTTTAACATCCATCTGATGTATATGCAAATCATAAATAAAATCAATAGCAATCAACATCCTAATAGAAGTGATTCTAGTGACCGGTGAATAGGTATCAAATAAATCTAATTCTTCCTTTTGTCTATAGCATTTAGCTTCCAACCTAGCTTTATGTTTCCCTATAGTTCCATCTGTTCTAAGCTTCCTTTTGAAAACCCATTTGCAACCTATGGATTTACTACCAGGAGGTAAGTCTACAAGCTCCCAAGTTTCGTTTTTCTAAATGGACTCCCACTCATTTATTGAAGCTTCTGCCCAGAAGGGAGTTCCCGGAGAAGTCATAGATTTCTTGTAGGTTTGACGTTCAGAATCTACCGTAAGTGTCACAAAATCTGGTCCAAAGCTTGTCTCGGTTCTAACCCTCTTACTTCTTCTCGGTTCGGTCTCAAATTCTACAGATGGGGGCTGACTAGTCGAAGGAACATCTGTGAGGTCATCATGGACCCTTTTTCGAGGTCCAGACCCTAAAGGAAATATGTGTTAAAAAAACACAGCATCTCTAGATTCCATTATGGTGTTCTTGCTAATGTTATTATGGTCAGAACTGATGCCCATGAACCTATATGCATTAGTATGCTCAGGATATCCTAGAAAAACATAGTTTACAGTTTTAGGTCCTAATTTGGTTTTCTTGGAACGAGGAACGCCCACACTTTAAAGTATGCATAAGAAGGTTGTCTACCTTTCCACAACTCGTAAGGAGATTTATCAGACCTTTTAAATGGAACTCGTTTCAAGATATAGCATGCAGAGAGAATTGCTTCCCCCTACAAGTTCGAAGGTAACGCTGAACTAGTCAACATAGCATTCACCATATCTATGAGTGTTCGATTTTTCCTTTCGGCTATTCCATTCGAATCAGGTGAAAAAGGTGCAGTAGTTTCATGAATGATGCCATTAAGTTTACAAAATTCACCTATGGGTATCATGTACTCACCGCCGCGGTCTGACCTAAGGGTTTTAATTGTAACACCTTTTTGGTTTTCTACTTCAAGTTTATATAGTTTAAAAGCCTCTAAAGCCTCATCTTTACTTCTAAGAAGATAAACCTAACAGTATCGTGAGTAATCATCTATAAAAGTGATATACCATTTTTTACCACCTCTAGTTGGTGTTGATTTCAAATATCCTAAATCCGAGTGTATTAGTTCTAAGGGAACTGTTCTACATTCAACCTTTTTATTAAATGGTTTTCTTGCATATTTAGATTCAACACAAATTTCACATCTATGATTTTTGTCAATGTTTATTTTAGGAATGCAACCTATATTAGAAAGTCTTTCCAAGGATTTTAAATTAACATGTCCAAGTCTATCATGCCAAACATGTGAGGATTCACAAACATAGGCAGAAGAAGATGCATTAACATTCATGTTCAAAGCAAGTACACTAAGCTTAATCATGTTATCAGTGATGCAACCTTTTCCTACTAAGTCATAAAACCTTTCCCTAGTAAGATGGTCTCTGAGATAATATTCTTGCATATGTCCGGGATGTGATACACGTCATTTAATGCGAGAGTTTTTCCTGAAGTGAGCTTAAATTCAACCTTGCCTTTCCCCACCACTTTCGCGGTGGAAGAGTTTCCCATAAATAGTTTCTCATCGTCTCTTACTGTGGCATATGAGGATAAAGCATTTTTAAACTTGCAGACATACTTAGTGGATCCAAAATCTAACCACCAATATCTCAAATTGGTCACATTAGAGACAAGGTTGACTTCAGACACCATGCCAATAAAATATCCAGAATCATATACTATATGTTCGCCTTATTTTTCTGTTTTGGATCATTTTTGATCTTTTTAGGTGCCCTAAAATCTTTGGCCATATGACCAGTTTTACCACAATTATAACAGTCACCTTTGATGGTGTTTTTAGAGACACCACCCTTTGGATTAAGCTGGTTACCTCTGGAGTTACGACGTTTGTTACGTTTGTTACCATTTTTGCTGGAATCAGATTTTACCTCATGTTATTTCTTTGTTGCAGCATTGTCATTTAGGATATGATATTTGTTGGACATGTCTTTGATCAACAACAGGTTCTTTTCTTGCAGCAGAGTAGCTCCTCGACTTGAATCTTTTTTCCCATATCTATCATGGTGATTTCACGAGTCTTGTGTCGCAGCCTCCTCTTGTACTTGGTCCATGAAGGTAGAATTTTTTCAATCACTGCTCCATGAATTGATCAACCACAAGTTTTTCATCATTCATTTTGTATTCAAGGAACCTAGCCACCAAGAACTTCTTGCTTCCAGCAGCCTCAACAAGATATTTTTCTTCCAGGGCTTCCCATAAATCAAAAGCAGTAAACTTTTCTTTTGCATTGTGAAAATCATACAAGGAATCATCCAGGCAGTTAAGTATATGATTTTTACACATATAATTGTTCCTAGTCCACCTATCCAGTTTATCTTCATAACCATGGTCATGAAGCCTTCTTGAGGGTTTTTCCAAAGCAACTTCATCTAACCTTTGGTCTTTGAGGAAAAACAACATTTTTTATTGCCATCGTTTAAAGTCTTTTCCACTAAACTTAGAAGGTTTGTCAACAATACTTTTTCCCATGTTGTCACAGAAAATTATAGTAGCGAGATATTACCTTTAGAATGTTGGAAATAATTACAACATTCGTAATTAACTAAGAAAAAATAATACTTAGCTCGAACTGACGCGTGATTGATATTCCGGGAGATGCACTGATAATGTTAGCAAGAACTAATAGAGGCGCGTATGAGATACGCTGACCTAAAGATAATATTGTCTGCTACTCCTCCTGTAGAGAGATGCTATAGTAGTTGGTAAGTCACCTCCAGGATACAACTACTGATAGTACTCCTCTTCGTAGCATAAGAAAGCACTCTAAGAACTTGGCAGTAGTGATAAACAAAAACTTAAAACAGAGAAAAGTTGATAGTAAAACTGTTTACAGAAAACAGAGGAAGAGAACAAGAAGAGATGTTTCTCATTTGTGTTTCAAATGAGTTGAAGACTCCTCTCTTATATAGTGTTCAAGACGTTAAAAAAAAGAGGAAAAAAGCATGCAAAGAAACCATGCGTACTGGTAATGTTTCTGTTTAAAAATAGTGCAAGGCAAGGGCAGACATAAAACAGAGTGTTTCTTTTGTCAGTCAGCTAATAAGCACGCGTGTCAGACACATGAGCCAAACACGTATAGAAAGGAGAAAGATATTTCATGTGTGCGACAAACACGTTCAGAAAAAGCATAAAAATTCTTCGTGTTCATTTGTGGAAAACACGTACGAAATATTTCAGCAAAAAGATAGGATCTAGTGAACCCACACCCACACTTGAGCCCGAGCCCGACCAGACCGACCGGACAGAGACCTTGTCCTAGTCTAGATCTTCCCCCCTCACACAAAAGTGTGTAGACCCAAAGGGCCATGCCCTTTAGGCAAAACCCATGGTATTTAAGTATAAAACTCTTAAGATTTTAGTCTATGTGGGACTAATGTTTTATCCATTCAAATGTAAAAACAACTAGTGGGCAATGGGTCTAGGGATCAAATCATGATCCATGCACTTTTGGTTTTTAGTACAAAATCCGTTTTTTCTAACAATAACCACCACCTCAGATTCATCATCATCCGGTATCGTCAGTTGTTCTTCCATTTGATCGGTTAACCTATTCATTTCCTCCACCGATTTCCTCATTATAACAGTAACCCCCCAGACCACTTTTGTCGATTTCCAGAGAAGAGTTTGTTTGTTTTCTCTTCCTGATAGGAAATGATGTTTCCAATGTAACACCTTCTTAATTTTTACTTTTTTGGAGAATATTAGAGTTTTGGGTGGCTGAAATTTTATCGGTTGTCAAACGGTAACCGGGTTGGTACTCTTCTCTGGAGGTGGCATAACTCCCTAGATGGGTTGCACAGACGCGGACACAACACGACGCAGATAGGGACACTATAAAATTCTCAAAAAATTAGGTCGCGGACACGTATATACATATTTTATTTATATATACAATTATGTATTTATACATCAAATTCAAGTGTTTCGATCCTAAAAATTAGAAAATAATGCTACATGTGTATAAATTTCAAAAGAAAATGAAAGATCATTTTTTTATACATGCCGAAGGTCGAGCAATCAATCACCATTAAACACATGCACAATCAAATTGCATTCTTAGAACAACACATGCCCAACCAAGAGTATATGTGATGTATTTCCAATTACAAAACCCCAATAAACACTTAAATGATTGATCTAAATGTTTGTCTTTCTTCATTTAGTTAATAATAGTAAAAATAAAGGAATAAGTTTAAATGAAAATGGAAAAAAAATGTTTCAAACCCGAGTCATCGGTGCGTCCAAACAAGACGCGCGTGGGACGCGCATATTGGTGTGTCGGACACGCGTCATGTCAGCATCAAACACGAGTCCTGCATCCAATACGAGTCGAACGCGGACACGACTCCAAAAACGGAGCGTCCGTGCAACCCAGCTCCCTAGAGTAAAGGTTATATTTTCACCGGTATAATGAGTTTGTACTTGTCTATCGGTTGCAAATTCTGAAAAGGCTAGTTGGTTTATGTGGGACGTGTTGCATTTTTGTTGGCTACTACAGCTGGGAGCATTGACTGTGAATGCTATGTGGTATAGGTGAGGCGTGCCGGGGTGTATGTGTATGTTAAAATTGCAGGTTTGACGAGACAATATTATTTCAAACAATTACGGGGGTTTACTCAATAAATACATTTGTAGATTTGTAGAGATTTAAAAAGAGTCATGAAAATTAATAACTTTGCGAGAATTATACAAAATTGAGCAAACTTTTGCGGAGTTATGCAGAGTTGTCTAATGTCTTGCAGACATTTGTAGAGTCTTGAAGAGTTGTATAAACAAATTTTATATGAAAATATGCATGATAGACATAAATATAAAATTTATTGTAGCTTATTTATTATAGTAACTTCAACTAAATTAAAATAAATTATTATTATTATATATATATAACTTATTTCTTTGGTTCAATGAAATACAATAAAGTGTAACAATAAATTAAAGTAATTATTATTGTACATTTGTACATAATAATTAAAATAAAATAAATGTTTAATCATATCATATAATTTATACTCATCTATAATAGGAGTTTTATAGATTGTGTATTCATGAAAAAAAATAAGATAAAGTAAAAAACATCTTTATAAAAAAATTAGAAGTCTTCCAAAATCTTACATATTTTGCAAGACTTTAATCAAGGCAAATATATACTCAAAAGTCACTCAAAGTCTTGAAAATAGATAAGTATGCAAAGTCTTTGAATTTTCAAGTTTACAATGAGTAACACAAACTTTAGAAGACCTTTTGACAATCTACAACGAGTAACATAAACTTTGAAATAGATTTTAAAAGTATACAACCAATAACACAATACTTTGTAAATCCATTAAACTCTTTAGAAATCGATAAAAGTATTTATCAATCACTACAGTGAGTCAACAAACTAAAAAGGGAAAGAAGAATACGTGATTGATTCCATTGTACATTTTATTCAATATAAGTTACTTTCTTTTGACATTTTTATAGAAATAATTTTTAATTCTTTGCTGTAAATATAGTATTGTATCTTTCTTACAAAAACAAATGTGTTTTTGTCAATCTGATGGCTTTGCAATTGCATGGGCCTTTTTGCAGCAGTCGACGGCTCACATTTGTCTAAAAATGCAAAAGATAAATCGTGGACCAGAATGAGCCCACCTTTTAAGCCTTAATCCGACGTCACAGATCACTGCTTCACTTATTCTCCGCTTCCGTTACAAAACAAGGTTTCGTTGCTTCCCGCATTTAATCATATTTACAGTTTTAACTCGACTTCTTCTCCCTACAATTTTCAAACGTTACACAATCAAAGCTCCCATTACCAACCCCATTGTTTTTGCTAATCAATTTTCCATCATACGTTACGAATAAAAAACATCCCCATTAATGGATCCATTAAGTCTGCTAATCAATCCCTGAAGCTCCCATTACATAAACCTCAAAAGAGGAAAGAGGTTATCTTCCAAGGGTTTTGAATTTCTTTTCAGACCATGCTTTCCCACACTATGTAGGTTTGATTTTGAGCGTTTTTAATTTGTTAGGTTTTCTTAGATTTTTCTTTGATTTAGTTGTTCTGTTCGATTGATTTTTCTGAAAATTTTGATGTATTTTTGCAGATTTTTGTTGGTAGAGGACATATTGAGAAAAGAACCACCATCCATCTCAGGTAAATAGGCTAAATCAACACTGAAATACCGTCTTTGTTGTTCTAATTTTGTGTTTTTTAATCTGGGTTTTATTCATTGTCATCGAATTTGTGTTTTTGAATCTGGGTAATTTGAGTGATGTTTCAGTTTTATGATTTTTATTTCATGGTTTTAGTTTTAAATTAATTTGTGGAAATAATTGATTGGTGCTAATTTATTAGGTTTGTTATATGGTTTTTAGATGACGATACATTGTTTAGATGCTTTAGAGAGCATTATAAGTAAGTGCTAAATTATATAGCTTAGCAGAACTTATTTCAGTTTCATTTGCTTCTTTTGAGTCATTTTCATCTATTAGAATAGTAACTATGATACTTATTTCCACATTTCGTTGAGCTTTAAAAGATTATTAATTAGGCTCAACACTGATTCTAAAAAGGTACCTTCCCTGAAGTGGATCACCTACCACATTATTATTCTCCGCGAGTTGCAAAACTATCCAGTACGAGATCTGCGGTTTATCATTTTCTCCTCCTTTATTTGAGCCTCTATGACAACTTCTCAAATAAAGGAGGGCTCGGCCACACTGATGCGAAGACATCAAGCCTATATGACTGATAATTTAAGAGATGAAAAGGGGATTTTCAACCGAGAGTAGCATGCACAACAAGAATATAGTCCTCAACATCGAGTATCTGAAGACTGTAGTTTGTGCTAACTATTTAGGATTTCTGCTCCAACAATTCTCCTAAAAGATCGTGGGAAGTTGTTGAATTCTCGAAGGCTTCAACTTCGTCACTCTGATTCCTCGCTTGAAGGTTTCCTTTAGAATCCAGTTCCTTGTTTGCACTTTGTGGTAAGTCAGTAAGTACAACTCTGAATTTTGCGAAATATTTTGTTTCTTATTTTTTTGGTTTCTTTCGGATGCAGGTTTTTTTTTTGTGAGTCCATCCAAGGTACTGAAATCGTTATTTGTTGTTGTACTGTTTCCACCAATCCATAGGTTTTGTTTAATATCACACCAGAAGATACGGGAATAAAAGGAGTAAGGAGTATGTTGAGCTCATTGTGAAACGTATAATTTTTTCAACCTGGCAAAACTACAATCTCATTTGTGTTAATCAGTCCAACCACTACCAATTATAGTTGTCCCCAATGCTTCCATGTTAATTTCTCCTCTGAACTAGCTTAAACATCTGAATTGTCTGCTAGCGACCAAGGGTCCATCAATTGCAGTCGATATAAGTGATAGGCTTATGTACTTGGATTTCTAAAGGAAGATATGGATATATTAGAAATGATATATACATCTCAAAATTTTCCAATGCCGGAATCTTCATTTTCATTAGAAAATAGCCAAGCGACCTCTGGTGACAATTTTGATTAGAACTCATAGGGTGATTTTCATGGATTAGATTATACTCAGAGACCATAAAGTAATAGTTTTCAGGTTAAAGGTATGTGCGACGAGACGATCTTTTAGGCTATATGGGTTCTTTAGGTTCGGTAAAAAAAAATTGCGGGGATGAGATTGAACAGAAATATCCACTAGCTGTTTAGTCTAATTATAACACACTAAAACCCACTTAGGAAACGACAAAGAACAGCTTTATTCACTTAGTTACTTTTGTTACTTGAAAGTTGAAACTTATTATGTGTTTTGTTTTTCAGTTGACACTAGAAGAATGCAAGAACTATACTCTACACGTTTCAACATCAATGGTGGTGCTTTCTGAACAATATAAAGAAGAAATTGTTCATAGTATCAGTAAATTTGATGAGAAGGTACATCTCGACATGAATTTTGCTACAAGTTTCGTGGTTTTGTGCTTTACATCTCATGTGGAGCATGCTTAAACCAAATGATCAAGAAGAGGAGTTTCCACGACAACTTCCCCCTTAAAAGCATGTCATAAGGACTTGCCATAATTGTAAGTAGGTTTCTTTTTTATTTTCCAAGTATATGCATAAATGCGGTCGAGATTATAACATCATCCCCATAAAAGTGAGATGTTTTGGTTATTCGTCATAGATATTTTACTTTTTAGTATCAATTGGATGTTTGGTTTAAAGAAAAGGTAGAATTTGTAGAAATATAAGGAGATTACTTAGTATCAAAATGGATAATAGTTAATCTCCAGATTTTTTGGCACAACTACTTCGAATTCAGGGACCAAAGGTATACCACCTTTCACAAAAGCATTAGTAGGTTCAAAACATTATTAGGGTCAGAATGTCCCATATCATAGTGCACTTCCCAAATTCTAACACCTACCAACACATACGCTGATTTTTCAGTTTTAGTGTGTGCACATAAATCTAGCATGTTATACCATTAAAACCATTTTTTTTTCGTTGATTCAGGCATCCAATGTTGTCACTCATCCTCATATCCATGAAGTTTATGTTGATTATATTTTGTACTAAAGAAAAAATACAATGATGATTCTGTATTTGATCTTAGGAGTGCCACTGCAGTATATTTCCAACATGTCGTATCCATATTTTCAGATAATTTCCAAGTACATGAGGGAAAATGGGGTTTGGATTCACTATATCGGTGCCAATATTTTTGCGCACATTGATTGGCGAAGCAAACGGTTTTTTGTGGAGATAAAGACATTTATTGGAAGTCCGTGTCAAACAAGTAATGTATACCAGATGAAATTGCTATATCTTAATATATTTGGGGAGGGATTCATTTTTCTCAATTTTCTGAAAGTGAAAGTCCTAATTGCAGGTTGTTTGTAGTACTCTTTAAAGTTCACTTACTCTATTAAGCCACGAGTTGTTTGTACACAAAATTAAGATACTTTCAAATCGGTGAGAAATTTATAATCGGTACGAACAATTTTTATTTTTTTAGTTGTTGATGCATTATTGTATGATGTAAATGAAAATTTTAGATCATAGATTTACATGCCTATGCAAATCAAAACAGATGCAAGGCACTAATATCATCTGTTTTTTATAAATTTTTAATTCACCGGCCGTGTGTTTCTTCTAAATAAACATGGTATTTTACTGATCCCATTTGACCTCCAAAACCTAAGGAGTTTTCAGAAATTGGAATAATATTCTTTCATTGTAGTCTGATAAGCATAAAATATTGACATAACTAAACCTTCGCATGAAAGTTGTATAGTTTTGGAAATATACACCTTCCCGTTGACAGACGGACAGAAAGACTCACCAAATACCATCACACATATTCCTGTATTTTTAATTTAATTTCTAGGCTCATTTGATTATTTGCTATGACACATCATCCTTTATTTTTAATTTTCTCCCTCATTCTAACATGAACGTTTTGGTACATTTATACATATGCCTTAAAATATACCCCTTTCTGCAACATCATGTATGATGATGATGTTATATTCCACTGATCAATTTTTAGTAGGCAGACGCTACACCTACCAAATATTTGTCCGCAGAATCTCTCGAGAAGGAAATGGCCGTCCCTGGCACGTTATGTGCACTGGGATCATCAATGAATTAAAGTGGGCCCGTCATTTGTTAGAGTCGGGAGGAAAAGTCGGTCATCCTAACATTTTCGTTGTTAGTATTTCTCATTGTAGCTAAGTTGATATCATCCGACCTTTTAAACTTTTGAATGGATATGTTGAATCACATGGAATCTTCGTCTAAAAAATTTAAAATATGATGTTGACACAAGTTGTTTTTTCCTAAATTTAATATCAATAGTAAGATTATGTTTCTTTATAAAAAAAACGTTATCAGCGGATTTTATTTGTAAAATATACTAAAAAAAATCCAATATTAAAAGGCCTATTATCTAAGTCTACCGTAAAAATACAATGGTTTGAAAAGAGCTACATAATCCTACATACATCACTTCCATTGATGTAGTTGATGTTCAAGTTGGCTACATTGAATTTACATAAAATATTTGTACAAATGTGGTTCAGTGATCAGGCATGGACATAACAATGTAGCTACAACGTACACAATACATAGGAGGCACTAACTACAGTTAATATTACAACATAACCAGGAAGGGCTAGGTCTCCTTAGTTGTACAAGGTCTGTACCATTTGGGTAGTTGTATCGCAAGGAAAAGTTAATACACCCTTTTTATCTGATATTCTCCTTCCCTTTGTGTTGTAGGATCTGGAAAAAAAAATTTGTTCCTCTCCACCAAGTTGCACTTATTCCTTACATTTTCATTTAAGTATATTGCCTCCTAGCTGTCTGTAGACTTATTTTAATCTCCATTTGCAACCTCTTCCCAATTAGTAAGGAAATCTTGAATTTGGTGTGGATACATAAGTTGGGTTACAGGCTAAGGTGGATATTGTTATGTCCTTCTTGAAGTTTGGTATTCATTCATTTTGGCGGAGATAAATAATCTGATTGCAAGATGTGATAACTTTTCGGTGGTTAGAGATAGTTGGACGGTTTTTCGTTTTGTAAATTTTAATGCACTATAAATTACAAGATCTAATTTCAATCCAAGCAATAAACAATTACTAGATGATGCTCATATCAATAGATTATGTTTTCCTAAATAAGTATTAAACAAGAATAGAGAATAGGTATGGGTAATAATAACTGCAGTGACATTGAGTTTTGGAAGTATGATCCCTATATTAGATATGGTCTGTATGGGAAATGCTGCATACGCATTTGTTGAATCAGATGCAACAACGAAATTTTCAGTTTTAAAAGCTATCAAGATTGGTTACAGACATTTTGATACAGCTACTTCTTATTATATTGATTTTTCTTTTTTTGGTAAAGCTACAGTTGAAGCACTTCAACTTGGTTTAATAAAATCTTAGACGAACTATTTATCATTTCTAAGCTCTAGGCCTATGATGCTCACATAGGTTGTAGCGTCCCCGCTCTTCAAAACTCTCTAAAATATCATATCCTACTTGCATGTTACCATAATGGCAAATAAGGTCGATAATGACAGTATTGGTTGGGTTTTAAAGTGGGTTTTCCTTTTTAAGAGTATTCCCATCTAAGTAAGCAACTAATGTCAACAACAATGACAAAAAAAAGTGGTTGTGATATCTATATATATACAACACAAGATTTTTTTTTGACAACTAATAAAAACCCGGGCCGTCACGGCACGGGTCATACCCTAGTCATTACTATATAAATGAAACTTCATCTTCTAGTCGATCACAACAAGTGAAAGACAAAACTTTAGTGTCCATTTTATGATGGTATCAGTCTAGCCAGGAATCCAAAAAAAAAAAAACAAACACAAAATCCCTTCTTTGTTGTCTTCTTCCCCTTCATCATCATGGGCGATCAAACACCACCTCATACTCCAATCACTGAAACCACACCATCTGATGAAACCATGTCTACGGATACTGAAAATCAACAAGAAAATGATCCTTATCGCATTTATCCGTCCGATAGTCCTACACTGGTTCTATATTCACCCTTACTTACTGGTGATAACTATGCCACCTGGGTAAGAGGCTTTAGCATGGCTCTCAATGCTAAAGATAAACTTGGTTATGTTAATGGTTCTATTCCACAACCTTCTGATCTTGCGAAAATATATAAATGGCAGAGATGCAATGATCTCGTTAGTATTTGGATCATGAATTCTAGCGCTGAAAAAGTCAAATGTACTCTCACATATTTCAAAACTGTTGCTGATATTTGGGCCAACCTAAAAAAACAGTTTGGTCAGTCGAATGCACCGCAGATATACAAATTGAAACATTCAATCTCTTTGTTGAAACAAGAAAACAAGGATATAAAAACCTATCATACTAAACTCAAATCTCTATGGGATGAGTTAGATTCCATCACTCCCGTGGAAATATGCATATGCAATGCTGGAAAAAACATCATTGAAATTCAAGATCGCAACCGAGCCATGGAGTTTCTCCAAGGCTTGAATGAACTTTATTCATCTATTCGCAGTCAAATTTTGATGATCAAACCATTTCCTTCTCATGATGATATTTACAACTTGGTTTGACAAGAGGAAATCCAACAAGATCTTCATTCTGTTATTAATCCAACCATTGAATTTGCTACTCTTCAAGTCCACCGTCAAGCACCATGTTTTGGAAAATCAAACAAACGTGGCCGAACATTTTTGTGATCACTGTAACAAACATGGTCATTGGGTTCATCAATGCTGGAAAATCCATGGGTACCCAAACAAAAACAAGAGTCAACAGCATCATGAACGCCAAGAAAATTCTCATAACCATGGTGCGATTTATGCCTCCGTTACAACATCATCATCGGAAAATGATCCATTTTCCATGTATTTCACACTTGAAGAACTTAATCTCTTAAAGGAATTCATTGCTTCAAAGAAATATGCTTCAATGGTTCCTAGTGAAAATCTTGCAGGTAATAATAATAACTTAACTTGGGTTATTGATAGTGGTGCATCGCATCATATTTGTAATGATCTTAGTTTATTTTCATCATATCATGCTGCTCCAACAAATTTATCTGTCCGAATACCAGATGGTACTCTTATCTCGGTACAAAATATTGGTATCATCTCCTTTTCTCCTAATTTTAAATTAATTGAGGTCTATCATATACCTCGGTTTAAATTCAATCTAATCTCTATATCTCAGTTGACAAAATCAACTCATTGTTCTATCACCTTCTCACAACAATGTTGTACTTTTCAGGACCTGTCGACGATGGCGCCAATTGGTAAAGGTGAATTATATGGAGGACTTTATTATCTTAGGCCTCCAAGTTCTCCAACTAGTTTATTTGTATTTAAGAATAAGCCATATGATGTTTGGCACTGGCGATTGGGCCACGCTAGTTTAGATCGCATTAAATTCCTAGTTAAAAATGTCTCTTATATTTCATCAAATGTCAATTATCAATGTGAAATCTTCCCACAGGCAAAACAATCAAGAATGAAATATAATTTAAGTACTACAAAATCTATTCGTCCATTTCAATTGATACATAGTGATATTTGGGGACCTTTCTCTACTCCCTCCCCTAAATGGATCCAAATATTTTCTAACTGTTGTGGATGATTTTACAAGATGCACTTGGATTTTCTTAATGCAAACCAAGGCTGAAACTCATAAGTACTTAAATCATTTTTTTAATTTCACCGTTACACAATACGGAAATCAAATATCAACTGTGTCATCTGGTAATGGTGGATTATTCATTCCACAACTCCAAACTTTTCGTTCCGACAATGGAACTGAATTTCTCAAAAAGGAACTCCAAGATTGGTTTAGTTCTAAAGGCATTTTGCATCAAAGAAGTTGTGTTTCAACACCCCAACAAAATGGCGTAGTAGAACGTAAACACCGCCATCTTCTAAATGTTGCTAGGGCTATTATATTTCATGCTAACCTACCTTTAGAATTCTTGGGTGAAGCTATTTTAACATCCGCTTACATCATTAATAAGTTTCCATCACCTGCACTCGGCAATAAATCTCCTCATGAACTTTTATTTGGTAAAGTTCCAGAATACAAACACTTTCGCGTGTTTGGATGTTTATGTTTTGCCCGAAATATTCATATCAAACACAAATTTGATAGTCGAGCTTTGCCCGGCATATTTTTGGGTTATCCTTATGGTCAAAAAGGATATCTAATTTTTGATCTTGAATCAAAAAGAAGATACACATCACGAGATGTTACATTTCATGAGAATATTTTTCCTTTTCAATTTCAATCAATAAGTCCACCGCCATCACTCAATGATTTTACATTCGAGGACTTCTCGTCTTATCGCGACGATGAGTATAATACTTCACAAAATCTTCCAAATATATCTCATTCCTCTACAAAAAATCCATCTTCAACCTCAAAAGATCTTCCTAATCATGAAGGATCCAGTTGTCAATCATCAACTAGTCCAGTTTTTAACATGAATGGAGAACATACACCTTCTTCACAAGATACAAGTATTCCCTCTTCACTTACGTCTTCAAATGAAGAAGTTGCGGCACCTCCTTCTCCTCGACCAACCCGTAATCGTAATCCCCCTTCTTATCTAAAAGATTTTATTTGCACAACACAAGAGTGTAAATCTTCATGTGCTTATCCTCTTACGAATTATATTTCTTATGATGAATTTAAGACTCATCACAAGGCTTTCCTTACTCAAGTTGTCAGTCATGACAAACCGTCTTCTTTCACCCAAGCTATGAAATCCGAACTATGGCGAGATGCCATGGCGAAGGAAATTACAGCTTTGGAACAAAATAAAACATGGATTCTCGCTCGTTTGCCTCCTGGAAAATCACCCATTGGATGCAAATGGGTATTTCGTATTAAATATAAATCCGATGGAAGTATCGAAAGATACAAATCCAGATTAGTTGCGAAGGGTTATACCCAAATCGAAGGAATTGACTATCATGATACTTTTGCCCCTGTTGCTAAACTAGTAACAATACGTGTTTTATTATCTATTGCCGCCGTAAAAGGTTGGAGTCTTCACCAATTAGATGTCAATAATGTATTTCTTCAAGGTGATCTTGATGAGGAAGTATATATGTCCCTTCCACCTGGTTTTTCTGCACCCGACAAATCCATTGTATGTCATTTAAATAAATCTCTTTATGGCCTCAAGCAAGCTTCCCGCCAATGGTTTGCAAAATTTTCTACGACCCTCAAAGCGGAAGGATTTCAACAATCTTTGGCTGATTATTCTCTTTTTAGTTACATTCATGGTTCTCTTACCGAATTTGTTCTAGTATATGTCGATGATATTATCATTGCTGGTAATGATCAATCTTTCATTAATTCTCTCAAAACACGTCTTGAATCTCACTTTTCTATCAAAGACTTGGGAAAACTTCAATATTTCCTGGGAATTGAAGTTTCCCGTTCTCATTCTGGAATTTTTCTTTTCCAACGCAAATACGTCCTAGACATTCTACGTGATTCTGGCCTAACTGGTTATCGTCCTTCACCGTTCCCCATGGAACAACATCTTAAATTACTCACTACAGATGGAAATCCTCTCCCAGATCCTAGTATCTATCGACGACTCATATGACGGCTTCTTTATCTCACAATTACTCGTCCAGATATCACATATGCTGTGAATTATCTTAGTCAATTTATGCAAGATCCACGTAGTGCTCACATGGATGTTGTCACACGCATTCTTCGTTACTTAAAAGGCTCCGTTGGTCATGGACTTTTTCTCTCTTCCAGTAGTTTCCTTCATCTTAAGGGATTTACTGATTCTGACTGGGCGGGTTGTCCAACTACTCGATGCTCAACCAAGGGTTATTTCACGATGCTCGACAATAGCCCCATTTCTTGGAAATCCAAGAAACAATCTACTGTATCTAAGTCTTCCGCTGAAGCTGAATATCGAGCGTTAGCTAATTTAGCTGCTGAACTACAATGGCTACATTTTTTATTCAAAGACTTCCGCATTTTATTCTCTCAACCAATCACCGTGTATTGTGATAGTCAAGCATCCATTCATATAGCTGAAAATCCAGTTTTTCACGAACGTACGAAACATATTGAGGTAGACTTCCACTTTGTTCGTGAGAAGATTCAGTCCAAACTCATTACTACTTCTTACATTCGATCTGCCGACCAGCTCGCTGACATCTTCACCAAACCACTTGGAGATGACCAATTTCGACGTTTAGTAAGCAAGTTGGGAATTCGGCAACTCTCACCTCCTGCTCCAACTTGAGGGGAGGTAATAATATCTTCACAAAATCCTCATGCCCACAATCAGCGCCACCAATCACTAGTCTTAATATGGAAAGTAAATAAAAGAAAATTGAATCAATCACTAAAGTGAGTCAACAAACTAAAGAGGGAAAGAAGAATAAGTGATTGATTCCATTGTACATTTTAGTCAATATAAGTTACTTTCTTTTGACATTTTTATAGAAATAATTTTTAATTCTTTGGTGTAAATATAGTATTGTATCATTATTATATAAATGAAACTTCATCTTCTAGTAGATCACAACAAGTGAAAGACAAAACTTTAGTGTCCATTTTATGATGGTGTCCATTTTATTACAGCACAACATTTTTAACTAAAAGCAAGGCTACGTAGCAACATAGTAAACAACCAGAAGCAAAGGAAATGTGCGATTAACAATGTAAAACTTTGTGAACCAAGAAAGTTTGCACGATTTTCTTACAGACCGAGTTGATAACGATTTTTCGGACACTTTCTTGCCGACTTGACTCAATCTTCTTTCATTCTGTCAAGATTGAAAACTAACTGAGAAATTGATCCCTTTGTTAGTTTACCTAACCAATAGGATAAAATCTTTGGCCCAATGTTTTTTCATCAAAATGTGATTTATTGTCGTGGTTGACGTCTACAGTGTTTCTAACTAAACAAGAAAAGAAAAGAAATTCGTATCTCTAAAATGCTTGGAGCATACCGCTAGTAACAGTATTTGTGGAGAAATCAGGGTTGAAAGTGGGTGAGGATCACCGAAAAACAAAACAAAAACAAAAAATTCTCCAGGTAGGTACAAGAAATAAAATATAATCAAATTCAAAATTAAGAATACAGATTTTGAATACATATTGCTTTAAATATAAATATAAAAGAATAAATACTAAACCTGAAACAAATCAACATTTTTAACACCCAATAAAACAATTTGACACTCCACACTCAAACAACAAGACTGACGCAAGATAGTGTCCAACAATTGCATCTCACACATACACCGTACACGACAAAGGATTACGATCAACGAGAGTAACCACCCCCATTACTGGCAACAGCGTTACCAGCAGCATGCGACCTACCAACGGCCCCTGGCACCTTTTCTTCCTCAATGTCTTCGGTTTCTCCAGCAGCCATCATCCTTTTCTTCTTGAAGAAACAGAAAAGTCCCCCCAACACAAGAAATGCTAGGAAAAACCCACCTACGCTGACTGATACAGCGATTGCAGTAGTATGCTTATTACTTGAAGATGACGGGGGTGTGTAAACAGTAGGTGGAGGTGCTAAAAAGGTGGGCGTTGGTGGTGTAATTGCGTAAACAGGTGGTATTGCTTCGTGTACTTCTCCAGGCGGAGGAGCTGAATAGCTAGGTGGTGTACTATACCAAGGATGCGGCATAGTTGGCATTGTCGGTGTCACAACTGGCCATGATGGCAATGGCAGTGGAGGAGCCACATATGATGGCAGTGGTAGTGGAGGTGCTACATATGGTTTTGGTAGTGGAGGTATCGCATATGGTGGGTAAGCAGACTTACTTGGTGGCGGTGGCGTTGGAGGAGGGGAATTTGAGTAGTAACTATCCGCCGATATTCTAAACCTAGACATATCAAACTGAATTTTTAACAACTAAGAAATTGATTTGTGAAGGTATGAAATTGATGATGCTGATCTTTGGGTATTTATAGTACGAAATAGTTGTTATACTACAAGACGTCTTATTATCACTTGGTTGGATGAAATAGGTGAGCAGCAAATCTTTTTCTAACAACTACCACTTGCAACAACTATTTTAGCCTCCATTTTATATTATGCGATATGCTAAATAGTACTGAGCATATTTTTTTGATATGCTCAGGATTTTAGTACTTCTACGCTGATTAAGAGATAGAGAGATATCCCTTTCTCTCTCTTCTTTCTCTCTTCCTTTTCCTTTCTCAAAAAAAAGAAAAGAAACCCAAGAGCCTTCTTTTGGCTTACAAGATGACTGACGGAAAAGGATCTGGTCCTTTTGGATTCTTGCTGAAGGATCTGAAGACAAGATTTGTTTTTTTTTAAAGTTTTTAGTAGTAGATAATTGAATAAGATGTTTTTACATCGTTTTTTGTGTCTTTTGGCATATTTCTTCGTTTTTTTGCGACGATTTTTTCTTAAATCGTTGTGGGGCTTTAAAGTGTGGGGGTGTTTGGAGTTCTTCAAATTTCTATGGTTGCTTTGTGGCTTGCTATGGCTTTGATTAAAGCGGTGTGGCAGACACTCTTTATGGACTCACCTTTGTGGATGTTGAAGTGGGGCCGCTTCCTATGAGAATTTGAGCTGATTCTCTAGAGACATTCATTAAGTCCGGATTTTAGCCCACGGCCAAAATGGGCACAACCGCAAGAGCTTGGCACTGTTTTTCTTGGCTGAGGCATCAAGTGTGTCACATTATTTCGATGCATTCATTGTTGGCGGTTCAAGACATTGCGTTCACCGTATCAACAAGCAGTTCAGGTAACCTCTCACTAAGTTAAGGTCAATCCTTGGGACACCTTAGCCTATATTGTTGCCTTATGTTTTCTCGTGTTTTATCGAAATGTTTTATTATTCATGTGGGGGATTGTTAGAAAAAAACAATGTTTTGTTTTAATCAAAAAAAAATGCATGGACCATGTTTTGATCCCAAGACCTATTACTCCCTAGATGTTTTTTTCATGTGAATGAATAAAACATTAGTCCCATATAGACTAAAACACTTAGAGTTTTAGACTTAAATTATGGCAAGGTTGCCTAAACCTTATTGCATTTCTTATTGGTCTGCTTCGCACAGCACGCACGACGCTCGCTCGGCTCGGCTCGGCGTGGGCGTGGGCGTGGGCGTGGGCGTGGGCGAGGGCGTGGGCGAGGGAGAGGGAGAGGGTGAGGGTGTGGGTGTGGGTTTATCCGACCCTATCTTTTTACTGAATTTTTCCACACGTTTCTCCCACACATATAAAGAATTTTATTCTTTGCCTTCTCGGTTTTGGGTGTCCGACCCGTGTGCAAAAAAAACCTGGAAGCATCTTTGAAAAAAATGTCGTTGTAACACATGCACCTCGAGAAGAATCTCGAAAAAAATTTGAATTCGACTAAACATTTTACTGTATTTTTAACGGATGCTTTTACTCGTCCGACAAAAGCTGAAGCGTGAATCACGGACAGTCTGTCGCACATTGGATTCTTGGTCGAACGTTGAAATGTTTTTTTTGCTATAAATACGAGAGAAGAATTTCATTTGAAACCATACCTTTCTAAAAATTCTTCTTCTTCTTTTATTCTTTCGTAAATTTTATTTAAGTTTACGTAAAACATTAAATAGAGTTCTTAGTTTATGAAACATAAAAAACGAGTTGAAGATAGAAACATAATTTTGTAATACTACTTCTCTCGTTTACAAAAACATAGTTAGTTTACATAAACATAAATTACTTTTTACATTTCTCAAATCAGGTTGGCGGAGGTAATTTGTTAATTGTTATAAAGATCTCGCAGGAGTAGCAGGCAATATTACCTTTAGCTCGGCGTATCTCATACGTGCCTCTACTAAGTTTTAAATACTATCATCCGATTGCATCTCCGACATAACAATAACACATCAGTGAGTGTTAAGTATTTTTTCATGTTTCTTGAGTTGTTTGTTACTATTATCAGTGTAATCAAAGTATTATTTCTCAGTTGCATACGAAATTGTAACTTATTTCCAACACGAAATAGTTGTTATACTACAAGACGTCTTATTATCACTTGGTTGGATGAAATAGGTGAGCGGCAAATCTTTTTCTAACAACTACCACTTGCAACAACTATTTTAGCCTCCATTTTATATTATGCTCAGGATTTTAGTACTTCTACGCTGATTAAGAGATAGAGAGATATCCCTTTCTCTCTCTTCTTTCTCTCTTCTTTTTCCTTTCTCAAAAAAAAGAAAAGAAACCCAAGAGCCTTCTTGCTCAGATCTGGTCCTTTTGGACCAGATCTGAGCAAGATTTTGTTTTTTTTTAAAGTTTTTAGTAGTAGATAATTGAATAAGATGTTTTTACATCGTTTTTTGTGTCTTTTGGCATATTTCTTCGCGTTTTGGGACGATTCTTGCATCAAAAACATCAACGATTCATCACGACATCACTTTGAATCTGCATCCGTGTTCGTGTGGATCGACCAATTTATGGGCAAAGTACTCCATTATATTTGGAGCATCTCTTATCGAAGAAGAAGAAGAATACATTCATATTAAATGGTCGGAATATATTTCCGGATATACCATCATCTCTCCTTATACATAAAATTTCTTTGGATATCTTTGCGGTTTATCGCTCTTTCTCTTCGCGATCTACATGTAATTGATGTCCTTATTTGTATTAGGGTTTTGATTATCTCTTATTTTGATGTTTTTGTCATTTTTGTAAGCGAACATGTAGTCACTGTTTTGATTTGAATGAATTGAAATATGTTGATTGTCCAAAAAAAAAAGGATTTTAGTACTTCTGAGTTTGCAGAGTATTTTGGAGGTCAGGTAGCAAAACTGTGATATTTAATTGGGTCTTTGTCAGGGGCGGAGCCAAGATTTGAAAAGAGGGGGTGCAAAATTTACTTGGGGTTTTAATGGGGTGCAAAATTTACTTGGGCTTTTGATGGGGTGCAAAATTTACTTGGATTCTTTTAGAGGGCTGTTTTTGGGCATACCAAAAAATTATCGGGCATACATTTTGTTTAGGTTCGGCTCACAACTTGTGAGCCGAACCTAGCAAACCTAGGAAAAAAATAAAAGTTGTGAGCCGAACCTTGAGTATGCCCGGTAATTTTTTGGTATGCCCAAAAACATATCTCTTCTTTTAATAGGGGGTGCAATATTCATTTTTTTCTTATTTTGGGCTTACAAAATCATGAGCCAGTGGAGATTTTGGGCGAGCAAAGGTGTGCAATTGCACACCCTTACTATACATCGGCTCCGCCCCTGGTCTTTGTGATAATAATTAATGAGACTTCATATTTCCGCTCAACACTGGCAACTACCGAGAGCTACTTTAGGTTAAGATTTGTGAGATTGTGCTTGTCAATGTACGGCTTGTTTTCTAATTTCAAAATATGCGTACTGATCGGTCTTCCTTTTAAATCAAAGCAAATGTGCATACTTAGCGTAGGAGTATAAAAACAAAATAAGAACCATTTTTTATAGTGTGTTTGGATGTCAAAAGTAAAAGCCAGATTAGAAGTAAAAAAACAAAACTTTTTTTTTTTTTTAAAGTTAACATTTTGATTTCTTTTCTTATTTTTAAATACACGTCCAAATGCGCTAATTTCTTGTTGAAACACGCTCTATTTAGCCTGTTGGATTCTTTTTTATACAATTTTTCCTACAAGAAATTCCGCTACATGTTCTACTAAATTTGAAGTATGTCGCGTTATTTTAATATTTTTTTCTTCCGCTTTTAAAATTTGGTGGATGAAGCAACAAAATTGCTCTACATTTGGCTCTTCCAACATCTAATCTTAAAGTGCTGGGCAAAAGATACGAAGCCATCGTCACAATCCGATAATGTTTTGCTTGTTTTTGGACATCGAATATGCGCACCACTCTTTGTATATATCTAAACGACAATAAATTTAAATCAAGAATTAATTGGGGGCCGGGAGTATTAATTGGGGGCCATGAAATTTTTATACCCACACCCAAAATTTTAGGGGCTTCCAAAATATAGTTGAAAATACTATTTTGCCCTTTCCCCAAAATTAACCCTAAAATCCTATTAACCTTAAACCAACCTCCCCATTTCCTAACCGACCCTTCTTCTTCTTCTCCTCTCCCCCTCCCTCTTAGTTCCTCCATTAACTACATTGAGAAAAAAAAATTCATCCGATTCCTCGTCGAAATCGTCGATGCGAAAACTTTAATCGACGATTAACTTCTTCTACAAACATGGCACGTACTAAGCAGACTGCGAGAAAAGAAATTGAAATTCTCAATCTCATTGATACCGTCAACGCAGCGAAGGAGTGTTCGAGTTCAAGTAAGAAATCAAAACCGCCGGACAATCAAATGGCTCCAATTAGAAGGTATGTCCTTTAGAACACCGTACTCTTACTTGGGTTTTAGTTGAATTTGATGTTCTGCTCAAAATTAGGGTTTTAATCGAAGAAATATAATTCTCAGAATTTAAATCGTTAACCAAGAATTTTGAATGTCTAACGATTTTTCATGTTCTAACAACGATATATGATCTGCATGTTGTACTTTGTAGAAATCTTCCACCATTAGGGTTGAAGATTTAACGATTCGTGATGTATAATTTTTTTTTTTTTTGAATCGGTAGCCCATAGATGTTATTTTAACGATTCTTGATATGCAAGATTAAATCGTTAGCCAAATATTATCTCGTAAACGACTCTTGTCGAATTTTTTGGACGACTCTTTTTATTTATCAACGAATCATTAGGTTTCGAAACCACCAGTCTGGTACAATATTTGTAATAGTCGTCCACATAATTTGGAATGGCTAACGACTTTGTTGGACGACCAATTATAATAGTGGCCGACTCCTATTTTTGTTCTTCTGTATTAAAAATAGTAAGAGTCGTTCAGTATATTAGGTTGAATCGTTAAGTAAACACCAGAAATCGTTCGACATCTAGGAAGAGTCGTTTGGTCTTGATTAGAGTCGTTTGGTTTTTGTTTGAGTCGTTTTTTTTTTTTGAGTCGTTTGTTTATATAATCTCAAGTTTGCAGGACTCTTACATATTTTTGATGTTGGCCTTTCAGTAACAAGAATAACAAGGATAAGAATGTCTTGTTTACTCCTCCATCCAGACCTCCCCGCCACCAAAAATACCTTAATGCGAGTCCTTTACGAGGAAAAACACCGAGTGAGGTATCCTTAATTATCCGCGAACCTAGAGAACCACCTGCTGTTATATATACAACCCCAAGCGACGAAGAAGAAGAAGTCGCGGAACATGAAGAACTTCATTTAGAAGGTCAATATGCTGCTTTTGATGATGGTGATCAGGGTAATGCTGGTGATGGATGGAATGGTGGTGATGGATTGAATGGTGTTAATGAGGTGCCACAGATTGAGGAAGAGGGGGATCAAGGTAATGATGAGGATGAGGATGAGGATGGAAATGGTGGTGGTAGCAGTGATGAAGAGGATGATGAGGATGATGGAAATGGTAAGGGAGTAAATGATGGTGATGATGATGATGATGATGATGATGAGGAGGAGGAGGAGGAGGAGATTCAGGAGGATGCTGCGCAACCACAGCCACAGCCGAAGCCGAAGAAGAGAGGCCCAATTAAAGCAAGCGCCCAACACATTCCACCCACGCGTTTGCAGCTTACTCGTTTTCCCGGTGGGAAAGCCAAAGGTGAACCTAAAGATGGCGGGAAAGTTCTATTCGGATATGATACCTCGTGGGCCCGTACCATCAATGAGACAATTGTACTAATCTCAACTTTGGTTTTCATATGATTTGTTGATATTTTATTTCTTATTTGCTAATTTTTTTTGTTTGTCTTTCATAGGATCATAAGAATGCCACACGTATTTTTAGACACCAGTCTTCTTATGCAAAAATGAGAAAATGGCCCCTAGAAGGTGAATGTCCAAGAGTGAGAGCCATCGTTGAAAACTCAGGTTTGTATGCTGCCGTTGAGAACTCCGTGATTGCATACGACAAGGCTGCAGTTTCATGTTTTACTGAGAGGTATTAAAAAAAAGTCGATACATTCTAATTCCCATTTGGCGAGATGGCGTTGATTCCCGAAGACGCAGAAAATATTCTAGGATTTCATGTTAAGGGAAAATCCACGGAAGACGGGTTCAAGAAAAACCTAGAGTGGGGAAGAATTTATGCATTAACGAAGAAGTTGTTTGGATGGGATGAAAAGAAGACGGACGACCTTTTTGTGATGGGAAATAAGTACCCAAAGAAATAGTTTAAACTTGTTGATATTAGAAAGATGTATGTGGGGTCACTTGAGAAAGATGGTGACAACGAACTACTCTCTGATTTTGAAGTTCGTGCAATGGCAACCGCATACTTGTTGTATGTCCTTGCTTCGATTATATTTCCCGATAGCAAAGTAAACAGAGTGAGCGTCAACCTTCTTCAACTTTTGGATCCCTTGGATAATGTGAGTAAGTATTCGTGGGGGACTGCCATAGTAGCACATTTGAATGCTCAGCTAGCAAAGGCATCCCGGGAAAGAACTTCTCAAATCAACGGGAATTTGGCTTTACTTCAGGTAATCTGAATTATCAAATTTGGGAAATGTTCGTAATATTTGTTGTTCTATATTTTCAAACATAACATTATTTTTATTGTGCCAAATGTTGTTTTAGGTGTGGATTTACGAAAACTTCCCCTCTTCGATCAGAGCCGATGAGGACATCCAATTTGTGCCAACATGGAATAATACTCAACCAAAAGGAACCCGATACAAGTACACTGGAGCTTAGGATAAGGAGGAAGTGCAGAAGTTGAAGTTGCTAGTTATGCGCGAAAAATTGGACAACATGACAACCAAAGAGGTAACCTTTGATCCCTACAAGAAAGATAGAGTAGGAGGATTGGAAGATCTTGCATATTACCATGGCCCTCTATTTTACCCTTATGGATACTCGATGTACAATCCGCATAGAGTAATGCGTCAGCTTGGGTATGTTCAAGATTCACCCGATGACGATTATGTACCACCGTTCAAATATAAATTAAAGAAATGTAAGGCAGACAAAAAGGCGTTGGTTGTTGCTTATGAACCTGAGCATGTGACTGAGCATTGGAATAATAGGCATTTGGGTACTAGTAGGGTAAATATCTCTTGGTGGGAGAATGTTAATGAAGGTCATGAGGTAACCGAGGATTACATGCCATGGTATGAAGGCTTCTCCCACAGTCGAGTGATAAGGATTGATCAGACTACGGGTAGGAGGAGCAACAAATCATCTACAGCAGACACTAGAGATGACTCTTCCATTCTTAAGCTTGTGGTAAGTACATATTTTCCGAATTTTGATAATCATTTACATAAAGTTGTTTTAATTATGTTAATCAAACTCGGTATTTGAATTCAAATAGAGGGAACGGATGAAGATTTTTATGAAGTCATTTTGTTGCAAAGCGGACAAGGGAGAAGTGATAGAACCTGAGCAAAGTCGTGAGTACGCGGAGTTATGCCAACACATTGAAAATACCCAAGCAAAGAAAATGTTCGCTGATCTGGAAAATCAATGTAAGAGGACAAGGAGAACAGCTAGCCAACTAGCAGAGGAACGTGAAAAAAAGGGAGATGGTGATCATGCAGGTAGTGGTAAAGAAGATGGTTCTCAAAGGGGCAGTCCTGGACAAGGTCCTTCAAAGAAAAGTCGGACATCATCAAGTCAGGGAGGTGAAGGTCTAGGTCGAGGTCGAGGTGGTGGTACTGAATGAGAAGAACTTATGTCTAAAACTTTAAAGTGTATGGTTAAACTTATGTCTACAACTTAAGTATTTTAGTATTGTCAACTTTTACTTACGTCGTTGTTAGATACATCTTAAGTCTTTCAGTTACGGTATCGGTATGTTTTGTGGATTTGGTTTCCTAAAAATTTATCATGTTGTTTAGAAGTTGCTGTGCTTATATGTTTTTTTACAACTTTATTTTTTTTCGTCGGCGGACAATTTTTTGCAGATGGACGACCCTAAGAATCGTCCATTAGAGTCGGCAGCAACGACTTAGCAGAGCGACGACTCAAAACCATCCAAAACTTGAAGCATTAGAGTCGGTAACACAGGTGCTTGCATACCAACGACTCTAAATGGAATATGAAACTACCCTATGGCCAAAATTATTTTAGCGTCATCCACCCAAAAAAAAAAAAAAAATTCTACAGTCGTCCATTTGGTTGTAAGGGTCGTCCGAGAAAAATAATAATAATAGAGGGTCGTTAGTTTTATTATGCAAACTAATAAGTTTAAGAGAAAATGGACATCTATTTCATTAAGGAAATAAGTTTACATCAAAGTTGCATTACATGTTGTTCCTTTTCCTTGTGCGAGAGGCAACTACTATTGCGGCTTCGATGTGATAAAACTCCTCTCCTCTCCATTTGGTATATGCAGCTTGGGCCGCACGCCTATCACCTTTGTTCCTCGATAGAAACTCGTTGTAATTAGTGCACAATCTTATAACGTGAATCGTCCTATCACGAATATGGGACGGTAGATAATCATAGCGTAGTTTCTTGTTGTAATTAGATAAAGGACTCCAACCAACTTGACTCCAAAATATACTCTCATCTTGACATTCTTCGGGAAGATCTTTGACGATGTAATAGTTTTTAACCCATTCGGTCTCTTCCTCGACTTGCTTAAATACTTCCCGGCGATGCGCTTGTTCTTTGCCTCGTTTTTCTACCTCGCGCCTCGCTTCTTATTCCTTCGTAGGATATGGTGTAACCGTGTATTGTTTTTTGGTGGGTCGCATGGTTCTTTGTCGTATCACTTCTTCCATTGCCAATATTGATTTGGTTGGTCGCTTGCATCTTCTAAGTATGTTGTCAATTGAATTGATAGTTGATCACGAACTTGCCATTGAAAAATGATAAACTTTGAATGTTTTAGGTTCTATTAAACAGACCTTCATTGAATCTTTATATACAAAATCCCCAACGGCCCTTTTTTTTTGGGAAATGATATCTCCATATAGAGCCGTTGAAGGGATATATACGGGGTCGTTCATTTTCAAATCATACTTCAACGACTATCCAAAGTTATTGATAGAGTCGTTTGGTTATTAATATTACTAGTAACGACCCTTATTTCAAAAAAACACAGTGCTTAAATGTAAACGGCCCTTAATTAATGTAAACGACCCAGATAAAACACATTGAATTCGTTAAGGATTGTACTTCAAAACAAAAAAACACATCGAGGTATTCATGCACTGTACTTTAAAACAAAATTATCTCCTTACACATTTAGTCTAACAATATGACGTGTTAAAGCATTGTACGTGGTGTTCCTTCCAAACAATTCCACATGTTCATTCCATACTCGTACCGGTTTGTCTACTCCTTGGTGTAGTCTCCCCAATGTCCATAGACCACCCGCGGTAAAGGGCATTCTTCAGAAATCTTGAAACCTATATAATGGTTATTGTTGACATGTGCCATTATAATTCTCCTTTTCTTTATCGTCGTGTCGCACCTAGTTCTTGAGGGTACGTACATACAAGACGCTCCGGGGAAGCCTTTGCTGAATACAATTACCACACAAGTGAATGTATCAGCTAGAAGTTGTCCACCAAAAGGCATTTGCATCCAAAACTTAAAATAGGCCCTCTTCGAACCCTTCCTCCATTTCACGTTTGATAGCAACTCCCTAAACTTCAATTCCCTCTGTTTTTGATCTCCTTCCATGAGCATTGTCAAATAAAGTTGTTTGTCCTCAAAAAGTTTTTCCTCCATTATTTTCCTTGCATATTGGATTTGGGTGATCTTAAGTTCGTCGCCCTTGTAAAAATGGCCTAATTGTTCCGTTGCAACATGGTAACCACAATTACCATCCCCATCAACGTCGTCGGTGGATAGAAGGTTCTCTAAGATGACGTAAGGAAGTTTGTTGGTATACTCTTTATATAAAGTGTAAGCAACACGATGTGGTCTTCCTTGCGAATCCCTAGGTGTCGTATGATTACCCTTTATTCCTTTTATCGTCAACATACCATTAGTTTGGATTTTCTGGGTATCGACCGCATGCTCAACAATATCCATATCTTCATTTTCTTGCTCTTTCGACCGACCCCGAGTCGTTGGAATGGAATACTTTTCGTACTCATCATATTCCGCCTGGACTTGCTCATGACGTGATCGGTCTCTATCGGTACCCTTGTCATTGTTAATAGTTTCTCTAAATGACATTTTCGTTGTTGGTCTTCCGGGCGGTTTTTGTTTGATTGGCTCTTCTTCAAACCCCCAGCTATTACGGCCGGCCGGCCACAAGTTAGCAACCAAAATGTTTCTTCCTGCATAATTCATTTGTCGGTATTTTTGGTTGATGTACTTGCCAATCTCCAAGTCTCCAAATTCTTCATCGGACAAACCCATGGGCTTAGGGATGAATGATATTTGCTTCCAGAATGGATCGATATCTTCAAGAGGAATGTAATCTTTGTATCCACTAAGTTTATGTTTATAAGGGAGGCTGAGCCAAACATCGGTTGTACAATTACCCTCCGTCTTAATCACCTTTCCGGCCGCCGATTTAGCTCTAAAATCTGTAAGCTGATCCATCATATAGTTAATTGCCCACCATGATACTTGGTTGCTACCAACCGTAACAAGTCTTTGTCCCTTATGTGTTGCATCAAAAAACGGTCTTTGCTCAACTCCATCTGTGCCACTATTTTTCGTAAGTCATCCTCTGCGTGCTCGTGAATAGCTTCTTGTACCGTAACTACCCCACCCCTATTTTGATCCAAAATTTTCTTCAAACGGTGTTCGGTTGTCAGCCGACACAAATATAATTTCACTTTCTTACTTCCTAAAATAAAAATAGTATGCGATAAGAAAGAGTTCGTATCCACAGAGAGGCTTTTGTTGCTATAAAAAAATTCAGTTTCTTAGTAACCAAGGGGGGAGGGGGGGTTGAGTTATCAAAGCTATAAAACTAATTTGAAATCAATAAAGTATTAAAGTAATCAATATGGAGAAAGTATTGGTCACGGGATAGTTTCATTCACAAACACATATTTTCATCAATGACTAGAATTGAAATTTAATCTCTCATTTACTAAAAGTCCTAGGATACCTTGATCGAAAGAATACCCCGCTAATTCCCTGATTTCATCACAACCACATTAAAAGATGCATATGTGAATTCTTCCTAGAAAGCAACCTAAAGTGTAAAAGCAAATTAGATTTAACTCCCTAAAAGAAATAAGCTATATGGAATAAGACTAATCAATGCAATCGAAATGTGTAAAAGCACTAAATCAATTTAACCCAAGTTATGATTCATATGTGACTAGTAGGATATATCTCTACAAGCACTACCCACATTTATACTACTTACAATCAGGGATTAACAACGTTTTCGTATTGAAAACCCTAATATAGCTCTAGATATGAAAGTAAATCGGATTGATTCCGGACTCAACCAACAAACAAACAAATCATATAATCCTTATTAACAATGAATCATAAACAATAAACTTGAGACAAAACTAATGCATTGAATCAGATTTTATTTGTGAAATCCACTTTATATCCCATAACCAATAAAAGGTATTTAGATACTCATGGTTTTTAGATTCAACATAATTATTATCAAAAATAAATTGAAGAACATGAAAAATAAACGAAATCAAACCCTAGTAGAATCGCTCTCCTCCAAAATCCAGTAGAAAAATACGTGATAATATTGTGTTCCCAAAAGAATAGAAACTTTTTCTTTTTATAGCTTTCAACTTTCCAAAATTAGGTCTTCAAAGCCCAAGGTCCAATAACTAGAATTCCACCGAGCTCATGTGTGAAATACCCATGTGAGAATATGACCCAGAAAATAGTCGCCGGAAAACTGTGTTTTTGGCCGGAATCCGGCACCGGTCACCGGAAAATTGTCTCCGGCCACTGAGCCATTAGAAAATGTCACCAGGTAAATATGTACTTCCAGAAACTCAACTCTCCTTCTCTGCAGTTCAAACATTCACAAAAACCATCCAATCCAATTTATTATTTCTTGCGAAAATGTACCAAAAAGCGCGCCATGTAGCTCACATATCCGGCCGCCAACTCTTCCATTCGACTCATACCCCCTTCATGATTCAGTGAAATATTATGATTCACACTTTAAATTCCGCAATCCGACATCTCGGGCTATGCTCACCGTCTCGCCATTTTAGCTCACTTTTCGCACAATTTCTACAGTCTTGGTTCAAGCAGCATCGGTTCTGCAACTCTTGCAATACTGCATCATAAACTAACTCCTGAATTCCATTAGCTATAGCAGCATCACTCAGCGTACACAACCACAACACAATACCAAGGATGTGTTCACTGCATCTCAGCTTCAGACCAAGACCCTGCAACGAACTCTACAGCTTCGCCATTCTCCAGTCACGTAGCACCGCCACCTGCAATTGGTTCAACGGTTCAAGTCCAGCTGCAATTGTACTTCTGTTCCATTCTCTGACCACCGGCTCTCTGTCAGCATCACTCTCATCTTCGTTTCCTCGAGTTCACCTCAGACATAATCTTCCCAACTTGATCTCTTCTATTAATACCAGTTGCAACCAACCATTGCTTCATCATGTTCAGTAGCAGCTGCACTTGCACCAGCTTCGTTCTTTCCATCCCTGTAATGCATTTCCTTCTCTAACCCGCACCAGCATAGTCACCACCATTGCACCAACTTCTATCGGAAACAGCAGCTACAATACCAGTTGCACCTCTGCAATGCTACTACCTGCACAGACTCGAGCAACAACAGTTCTGCCTCCTTAAACTACCAACACCACTTATCCTTGCTGCTCTACCAGCAAGTTCAATTCCACCAACAAATCATCTCAGCTACTATTCATTCCCTGCAATGTATCAGCCATCACCACCTGCACTTCCCAGTTCAATAAAATGAAGCCACACCTGTAATGCTTCATGCCACAAAGTCCATTCCATCTGTAGCTTCCACAAGACAAACACCCAAACTTTCAATATCCATGTTACTTCCAGGCCCTGCTACTCCATTATTCATAGCATTTCGTTGATTTCCCTGCACATTCAAATCCACCAGTCACTTGCACTGAACCACAACATCTTTGCCAAAGCATTGCACCAGTAGTCCAAACACTGCAATGCCCATTTTCTGCAATGCAACTGCTCCATAGCAGCACCTCAGTGTTGCTGCTTTCTCTTGCAAGCCACCTGCAAAATCAGCAGCATCACAACATCATTTTAACCACCAGCTCCAGCTCTTGCAATACCAGTCACCTTTCCATCTCTAGCTTCCAACACCTGCAACAATACAACCACCACCAATGCTCAACCACCTCCCTGAATTTAATTCTCATCTTCAAAATACCACAGAACCCATGAGGATCAGCAGTTACAATCTCATTCAGCTTTCAGAAGCATCAACACCTAGCAGCACCACATCACAACAGACTAACATCAATTCTACAATTGCATTACATCCCATGCCTGTTGTTCCATTCAAATACATAACCTATACAGCTGCAACTCTCTGCTTCTTTCTCTACAGCACCTGCAATACCTACACCAACTCCTTACAATCTGCATCTCCATCAGTCCATTGCAGCCTTCAGCTACCCTGCTAAGCATTCATTCATCTGAACCAGCAACATACACCACCCCATTACAGACTCCAACCATTCCACTACAAAGAAACAAATCATCTCCCCAGTTCATTCTAACCACTTCATATCAAGCTCACCCACAACTGCAATTCATTCCAGCTTCACAAGCTCAGTTCAACATCCAATCTCTGGAATTCTCAGGTCCTTGTTCTTTGATTAGCACCATCAGTAATCATAGCCATTTCCACTTGAAACCAACAGCACCACCTTCAGTTATTGCTCCTGTCACTCAAACACAGACCAACACCATAACCCAGAGCCATTATTCCATTTCCCTGTTTAGCAGAAACCCTTGAATCCATCATCGAACTTCACTTCAATCTTCTTTACAGCAACAACAACAGAACCCCAGTTTCTGTTTCAACTCAACATCATCAAACCCATCTCATAATTTTACATTTACCGTTCAATCATCATTTTCTTCCATAACCACAGAAACCCTAGGTTATGTCTCTTCTAAATCGAGTAATCAACAACAACAGTTAATTCCTTCTAGATCAATTTCTCATTCTATTATCTTCGAATTCCCCTCTCAATCTCCTCACATAGAGCTCTGATTTCTTTACTAGCAGCCATTACAGCCACTATTTCTCGAGTTTCCTCTCGATCTAATTTCTTGGAACCGACAGCAGCACAGCTGCTTTCCTTCGTTTCTAAATTTCAGGGAAAGCTGTTAAGAGAGTTAGGTCAATCATTGAGATGGATTTAACTACCCAACTATGTAAGAACCACCCATAGAGTCATCCCCTTAGCCTCAGCTAGTCTTTTCTTAGTACCCCTCCAAATAGAGGTGCCCTTTAACCTTGGGTCGAATCCAGATAGTGCTTGCCCATGAAAAATGATGGCTCTGCCCTTTACGCTCCAGATGGACTTTTTCTCCTTCTTCTGCACCTCTGCCCGCTCCAACTATAGCTCGCCTGTGAATTGAAGTGTTTGCCTTTACGCTCCAAATGGGCAATTTTCCTTCTTTTGCCCCCAAATGCTCCATTGCTCCTAATAACTCAAAACTAAACATAAGATACATATTTCACAAAATAAATAGCAAAGAAAGCATTAATACTAGATATAAAATTAGGTGTTTTACAACACCTATCAGATTCCCCCACACTTAGACTTTGCTAGTCTTCGAGAAAATCAAACAAAACTTATTCTAAAAGATACATACAACTCCCGTGAGCGTTTACTAGAAACATACCCACAAAACCTCCATTTCCAATTTACAAGTTCTCCGAAATGATAGTATCCAACGCGCTAAGAAGACATAAAGATTTTGCACACTAGTCATAAGAAGTTAGACACATAAATGAACACAATCTCATTCTTAAAAGTTGAGAGAGAAATAACCATCCCTTATCGAAATAAATTCGGGTTCGGAGTGATCAAAAGTCTTGACTCTGCCTCACAAGAAAGGGTTTTATGAAATTGCACTCAATAATAAACAACTCTTTATGGGTCACACATGTGTCCAGGTAGGAATGAAGAGAGACTCTTGCGACACGTTGAATAGTAGGAAGGCAAACCCTCCGAAGTGTTTTGAAAAACCCACATATTTTATTCATTTTGAAAACCCTTTTTTCTGACGATCTCTTAGAAAGGAAATCAACCACTTAACGAAGGTGGGAATATGCTTACTTACCTCGTTATCCGTTTGGCGTGCAGTTAGCACCACTCTCACAGCATCCATAGAAACGTCTTCGGTCTTCAATCCTTGTCTTCGGTTTTCAACTCTTGATGATAACTCTTGAACTTCGTAGAATCTTGACAATATGATTCTTTCCTCTCATTCCTTGTCGCTTGAAACTTCACTGTAGATATTTCTTCTTCCGTTGGCTTATTGAATGAATACAAAACCAAAATATGATGCAATGAATATATATATATATATTTTTTTTTTTCTGTTTTTTTTACATTAAATACAAAGTAAATACAAAATGAAAACAAACAAAAATAAAAAACTAATGATGATCCTAAAGAACTTTTCTCTTGTCTCTTTTTTTTTTTTTACTTTTTTTTTTAGGGAACTAGCATAATGATAACTATGTTCAATTTTTTTTTAAGACAAGAGAATATAATACAAATAAAAATAAAAACAAAAATGCCATGGTGTGAGTACTTTACCGCTTGATTCTTCACAACTTGTGTGTCTCAATATCATAAACTTCTTGAATTCTCATATTGATAATCTTCACTCTTGTAAAATAGTCTTCAACTTGTAAAAATTCTGCTCCTTGTCTTGTTTCTATACTTGAATTTAAAATCTGCTCATTTTTGTACCGTTGCTTGTAAACCTAGAATGTCTTCAACTTTCCTTCAAACTTGTGATTCTTCCCTTGTTGATGATGATGGTGTTTCTATGGACCTGTTGGTGTATAGAGATAAAGTGGATGGTGCTAAATGCGAACAAGATTACAAGTGGTATGTAAGTTAGCAATTCGATGTCACCATTCATGATTGATAAAATAGCACTCAAGAGATCAAAATAGTGCTTCTATTGGTGGGAGGTTGGGTAGCTCACCATTCTACCCGGAGTTTACGTACGGTGACACACACTCTAAAAGCACATATTTAGACAGGTACAAAGAAATGAAGGTCGGTGCCTCTCATGATGTAACATGGGTAGTCTCCACTATAGGGGACCACTACTCTACTACCGAATTTAGTCTGCACTATATTTTCCACTGGCATGGTTAAATCCAACTTTAACTCTCATACAAGTAAGAAACCGATCATGTTCTCTGTCATATCTAAGTTCAGTCACTCTTATGAGAATCTCGATGTAATCTTAGCGACATGGATACTATGTGACTCTAAACTAACTACAAGTTGGAGCTTTTCATGCACTAATTTACACAAAAGTTGAAAATTTTGAAAAACTTTACAATGCAAATGCTTAACCACTCCCCCACACTTAAACTTTACATTGTCCTCAATGTAAATTGAGTCATCCAAAGTAAGTAAGGTGGGAAATTATGCATGACAAATGACAAGAAATCAGCAAAATAAAATCAATATAATACAAGAAAAAGCTAAAAACAAAACAAGAAAATCAAAATAAGACAAGAGATACTCATCCTATGGGTTGCCTCCCATTTAGCGCTTGGTTTAAAGTCGTCAGCCCGACTATCTCCTTGCTTTCTACGACTCCTCCAGAGGGAGTGCATCCACAAAATTCGCTCCTTCCACCACTTCGGAAGTGAAATTCTCATAATATGGTTTCAACCGGTGCCCATTAACTTTAAGTTCCTTGCATGTAGATATGCTACGAATTTCTACTGCACCATGAAAAAATACATTAGTAACAATAAAAGGTCCAATCTAACGTGACCTTAGTTTACCCGGAAATAAATGCAAGCGAGAATTAAACAAAAGCACTTTCTTCCCAACACAAAAATTGTTTTCTAGAAATCATAGTATCATGAAAAGCCTTCGTTTTCTCCTTATAAATGCGAGAGCTTTCAAATGCATCATTGCGAATCTCTTCTAGCTCTTGGATTTGTAACTTCCTTTGCTTTCCAGCACCATCCATCTCCATATTGCATTGCTTAATCGCCCAAAATGCCTTATGTTCAATCTCCACGGGTAAGTGACAAGGTTTACCATACACAAGCCTAAAAGGGGACATCTCAATAGGTGTCTTGTATGCGGTTCTATAAGCCCACAAAGCATCATTTAGCCGCATGCTCCAATCTTTCCTTGTTGGATTTACCGTATTTTCTAGTATGGATTTCACCTCCCGGTTGGAAACCTCGGCTTGCCCATTAATTTGAGGATGATAAGGTGTTGCAATCTTGTGAGACACATTGTACTTCTTCAACAATCTTTTCAAAGTCCTGTTGTTGAAGTGAGAACCCCCATCGCTAATTATGGCTCTTGGAATTCCAAACCTTGCAAAAATGTTAGCTTTCACAAAATCTGAAACAACCTTGGAATCATTAGTAGGGGTGGCTTTAGCTTCCACCCATTTAGACACATAATCAACAACAAGTAAGATGTAATAATTCCCATGAGAGTTGACAAAAGGACCCATAAAATCAATACCCCATACATCAAAAACTTCAATAAATTGAATAAAAGTTTGTGGCATTTGATTTCGGGGACCTAAATTGCATGTTATTTGGCACCTATCACAAGTTGTGCAAAATATATGTGCATCCTTAAACAAGGTTGGCTAAAAGAAACCGATTTCAAGAACCTTGTGAGCGGTTCTTTTACTTCCAAAATGTCCTCCGCAAGCATAGGAGTGACAAAATGACAAGATATAATTAAACTCAGATTCGAGAATGCACCTCATCATTACTTGGTCGCTGCCATGTTTCCATAAGTATGGATCATCCCATATGTATTGGTTTCCTAACCTTTTAAGTTTGTCCCTCTCAGCACGAGACAAGTTCTTTGGGATTTGTTTAGTTACCAAGTAATTCACAATATCCGCATACCATGGTTCTCCAACGGCAATTGATAATAGTTGCTCATCCAGGAAACTTTCACGCAATGGGATAGCTTCCTTGTCCACAGCAATACGGCTTAAGTGATCCGCAACGGTGTTCTCAATTCCTTTCTTATCTTTGATTTCAATATCAAACTCTTGCAAGAGTAGAATCCATCGTATGATCCTTGGTTTTTCTTCTTTCTTCATTAGCAAGTACCTAAGTGCTGCATGGTCAGAATAAACAACAACTTTTGTACCAATTAGATAAGAGTGAAATTTCTCTAATGTAAATACAATAGCTAAAAACTCTTTTTCAGTGGTTGTGTGGTTTTGTTGGGCCTCATTTAACGTTCTAGAAGCATAATAAATGGCATGAGGTATCTTCCCCACATGCTGCCCAAGCACCGCACCAACCGCGTAGTCACTAGCATCACACATTAGCTCAAAAGGCTTGCTCTAATCCGGTGGTTTAATGATAGGGGCTGAAATCAAAAGTTCTTTCAAACGATTGAATGCCACCATACACTTCTCATCAAAGTTAAAAACCACATATTTTTGCAATAAGTTGCAAAGTGGTGATGCTATCTTGGAAAAATCCTTGATAAATCTACGATAGAAACCTGCATGACCAAGAAAAGAACGTATCTCCCTCACCGTAGTGGGAGGGATTAGAGCACAAATAAGGTCTATCTTAGATTTATCAACTTCCAAGCCATTAGAAGATATTATATGGCCTAAAACTATGCCATGAGTTACCATGAAATGGCACTTCTCCCAATTAAGCACAAGGTTTGTTTCAACACAGCGTTCAAGGATTAAAGACAAGTTGTTCAAGCAAAGGTCGAATGAATCACCAAAGACACTAAAGTCATCCATAAACACTTCAATGATGTTTTCAACATACTCGAAAAAGATACTTACCATGCACCTTTGAAAGGTAGCTGGAGCATTGCACAATCCAAAAGGCATCCTTCTATAAGAAAAAGTGCCGAAAGGACAAGTGAAAGTGGTTTTGTCTTGATCCTCAGGTGCTATCACAATCTGATTTTAACCTGAATAACCATCAAGGAAACAATAATACGCATGTCCAGCTAAACGTTCAAGTATTTGATCAATAAAGGGTAAAGGAAAATGATCATTCCTAGTAGTGGCATTCAACTTTCTATAATCAATACAAACCCTCCAACCGGTTTGCACACGAGTTGGGACGAGTTCGTTCTCATCATTCTCTACCACCGTTACCCCTGATTTCTTTGGTAAAACTTGTACCGGGCTCACCCACTTGCTATCGGATATGGGGTAGATAACACCCACTTCTAAAAGCTTGAGTATCTCCTTTTTCACAACTTCCATCATGGGAGGGTTTAAACGACGTTGCGCTTCCCTTGTAGGCTTTGCATCTTCCTCCAAACGAATCTTATGCATACAAACTGCAGGGCTTATACCCTTGATATCGGTGATTGTCCATCCTATGGCCGTGTTGTGCTTCCTTAGCACCCTTAGAAGTTTTTTCTCCTGTAATTCACTAAGCTCATTAGAAACAATCACAGGTAACTCTTCATTGTCACCCAAGTACAAGTAATTTAAGTGACTTGGAAGAGGTTTCAATTCCAACTTTGGAGATTTAACAATAGAAGGTAAAATCTTTTCATAACTGCATGATAAAGAAATAAAAGAGATATTATGAGTTTCCGGACATCCTTGTAGTGAGTTGAGATCACCAAGGGGTTCCTTAACTTCGTTACCACACTCTACTCCATCATCCATGGATGTAGTTAAAACAGTTTCCAAAGCATCATCACCATTCAATTCAAACACTTTTTGTGCCAATGCATCCATAACATCAACGGAGAAACAAGAGTGGACATCACTAGGATATCTCATCGTCTCGAAAATGTTGAAACGTATTATTTCTCCTTCAAACTCCACAGTCAACGTTCCCTTGTCCACATAAATAATTGTTTTAGCCGGTTTCATGAAGGGACGCCCAAGTAGTAATGGAAGAGACGAGTTCGGTGCACCTTCATCCATCTCTAACACACAAAAGTCAGCAGGGAATACAAGTTGATTAACCTGCACAAGAACATCCTCAATAATACCCATTAGGTAAACATTAGAGCGATCGTCTAATTACAACACAATTTCAGCCTTTTTCAAAGGACCTAGATTAAGTGAATTGTACACAGATGCAGGCATAACATTAACGGATGCACCTAAATCCAACATTGCTTTGTCAAAAGTAGTGTTACCAATTGTGACGGGGATGTCAAAGCTACCGGGATCCTTGCATTTCAGTGGGAGTTTGTGTTGTAAGATTGCCGAAGCATTCTCCCCCACACTTAGTACTTCATTGCCCTTAAGCCTTTGCTTGTTGGTACACAAGTCCTTCAACACTTTTGCATACTTGGGAACTTGCTTGATAGCATCAATGAGTGGTATATTCACACGAATCTTCTTAATAACATCTAAAATCTCCTTTTATAGTTCCGCCTTCTTAGAACTTGCAAATCTGCGAGGAAAAGGTATAAGAGGAACATAAATAGGAATAGGAGTTTTAGAGTTAGGAATAGGTACCTCGGGTGTTTGGGGAATTTCATCCCTCTTTTCCTCCAAAATCGGCTCCTTTGGAGCTTCCTCTTCACCCAAATCAGCAACCTTGGATTGCTCAAGTTGTGTACCACTTCTCAACATAATAGCATTGACACCCTCTTCTGGGTTAATGGGTTGAGAAGGGAGTCTCCCACTATTTTGTGCTTTTAACTTGTTGATATCAATTGCCATGGAGCCCATTTGAGTCTGCAAATCCTTAATCGCACTCTTGGTTTCTTGTTGGCTTTCCTTGAACATGGTAGAAATACCTTGCATCATTGTTTGTAAATTTGCATCGATATCGGAACCTTGGTTTTGAACCGGTTGTTGTGGTTGCTGAAATTGTAGCTGTTGTTGTTGAAATTATTGTTGTTGCGGTTGAAATTGTTGTTGTTGCGGTTGAAATCCACTCGGACGGTTGAAGGTAGGTTGTTGAACCGCACCTTGCTTGTTGGCATAGATGAAATTTGGATGATCTCTCCATCCCGGATTGTAGGTGTTGGAATAGGGATCATACCTTCTTTGTGGGTTTGGAAAAACCGCATTAGCTTGCTCCAACTCTTCACCATACGAAGGTAATATAACCGCAGCCATCTTTTGCATCATGTGCTCCATATTGTCCATCCTTTGATCACGGTGTGATGATGATGAATCACTAACTTCATGCACTCCTCTAATCATTGGTTCACCTCTTGTGTAGAATTGTTGCGAGTTTGCAGCCATACTTTCAATCAACTCGGCAGCTTGGGACACCGTCTTGTTCACTAGTGCACCACCACCCGCAGCGTCAAGAAGATATCTATAACTTTATTGGAGGCCTTCGTAGAAGTACTGGATTATCATAGCGTCACTGAATTGATGGTGAGGACAGCTTGCCACCAATCTCTTGTATCGCTCCCAACATTCATACAAAGATTCTCCCGCATGTTGCTTTATTCCACAAATCTCTTTGCGAATTTGAGTAGCCTTTGACGCAGGAAAATACCTCTCTAGAAATATTTTCTTCAATCCGTTCCATGTAGTGACACTTCCGGCAGGCAAACAATACAACCAATCCTTAGTGCTGTCTACCATAGAAAATGGAAAAACTTTCATCATTGCACCATCGGCTTCAGTCTCCGCTAGAAGCATAGCCTTGACAATGGTATAGAACTCCATGAGATGCTTGTTTGGGTCTTCATTTTCCATACCATGAAACTTTGGCAACTCTCTAAGCAACCCCGACTTGATCTCAAAAGTTGAGTTTGTTTGGATACACCACCATTGTGCATCAAGCCTATGAGAAGCCAAATCCTTGAGTGTACGATTTGCGTCTTCCATTGCTTCTTCTTCTTCAACTAGTGGTTCTTCAACAAATGGAACCTCTAGTTCTTCTTCTAGTTGTAATTCTTCTTCCACTTCTAACTCTTGCTCTTCCGTTCTTGACTTGGTTGGAGTATTGTGCCTCTTCGAGTAGCAATACCGCACCTTGGATAGTTTCAATCCTTAGAAGCCAGGGATTAGGTACCTGAAAATAATTCTCACAAACAAGTAAGAATCAAGACAAGAAACAAAAAGCAAAGATAAAAGCAAAAATTGTAAAAAGAAACTAAAAACTTAATAACAAGCCGTTTGCCTCCCCGGCAACGACGCCAAAAATCTGGTCGGTTGTCAGCCGACACAAATATAATTTCACTTTCTTACTTCCTAAAATAAAAATAGTATGCGATAAGAAAGAGTTCGTATCCACATAGAGGCTTTTGTTGCTATAAAAAAAATTCAGTTTCTTGGTAACCAAGGGGGGGGGGGGGTTTGAGTTATCAAAGCTATAAAACTAATTTGAAAGTAATCAATATGGAGAAAGTATTGGTCACGGGATAGTTTCATTCACAAACACATATTTTCATCAATGACTAGAATTAAAATTTAATCTCTCATTTACTAAAAGTCCTAGGATACCTTGATCGCAAGAATACCCCGCTAATTCCCTGATTTTATCACAACCACATTAAAAGATGCATATGTGAATTCTTCCTAGAAAGCAACCTAAAGTGTAAAAGCAAATTAGATTTAACTCCCTAAAAGCAATTAGCTATATGGAATAAGACTAATCAAGGCAATCGAAATGTGTAAAAGCACTAAATCAATTTAACCCAAGTTATGATTCATATGTAACTAGTAGGATATATCTCTACAAGCACTACCCACATTTATACTACTTAGAATCAGGGATTAACAACGTTTTCGTATTGAAAACCCTAATATAGCTCTAGATATGAAAGTAAATCGGATTGATTCCGGACTCAACTAACAAACAAACAAATCATATAATCCTTATTAACAATGAATCATAAACAATAAACTTGAGACAAAACTAATGCATTGAATCAGATTTCATTTGTGAAATCCACTTTATATCCCATAACCAATAAAAGGTATTTAGCTACTCATGGTTTTTAGATTCAACATAATTATTATCAAAAGTAAATTGAAGAACATGAAAAATAAACGAAAGCAAACCCTAGTAGAATCGCTCTCCTCCAAACTCCAGTAGAAAAATACGTGTAAGCTTGTGTTCCCAAAAGAATAGAAACTTTTTCTTTTTATAGCTTTCAACTTTCCAAAATTAGGTCTTCAAATCCCAAGGTCCAATAAATAGAATTCCACCGAGCTCATGTGTGAAATACCCATGTGAGAATATGACCCAGAAAACAGTCGCCGGAAAAATGTGTTTTTGGCCGGAATCCGGCACCGGTCGCCGGATTTTGTCACCGGAAAATTGTCTCCGGCCAATGAGCCATTAGAAAATGTCACCAGGTAAATATGTACTTCCATCAACTCAACTCTCCTTCTCTGCAGTTCAAACATTCACAAAAACCATCCAATCCAACTTATCATTTCTTGCGAAAACGTAGCGAAAAGCGCGCCATGTAGCTCACATATCCGGCCGCCAACTCTTCCATTCGACTCATACCCCCTTCATGATTCAGTGAAATATTATGATTCACACTTTAACTTCCGCAATCCGATATCTCGGGCTATGCTCACCATCTCACCATTTTAGCTCACTTTTCGCACAATTTCTGCAGTCTTGGTTCAAGCACTGTCAGTTCCTGCAACTCTTGCAATACTGCATCATAACCTAACTCCTGAATTCCATTAGCTATAGCAGCATCACTCAGCGTACACAACCACAACACAATACCAAGGCTGTGTTCACTGCATCTCAGCTTCAGACCAATACCCTGCAACGAACTCTACAGCTTCGCCATTCTCCAGTCACGTAGCACCGCCACCTGCAATTGGTTCAACGGTTCAAGTCCAGCTGCAATTGTCCTTCTGTTCCATTCTCTTACCACCAGCATCACTCTCATCTTCGTTTCCTCGAGTTCACCTCAGCCATAATCTTCCCAGCTTGAGCTCTTCCATTAATACCAGCTGCAACTAACCACTGCTTTATCATGTTCAGTAGCAGCTGCACTTGCACCAGCTTCGTGTTTTCCATCCCTGTAATGCATTTCCTTCTCTAACCCTCACCAGGATAGTCACCACCATTGCACCAACTTCTTTCGGAAATAGCAGCTACAATACCAGCTGCAAATCTGCATCAAGCCATCTCTGCAATGCTACTACCTGCACAGACTCGAGAAGCAACAGTTATGCCTCCTTAAACTACCAACACCACTTATCCTTGCTGCTCTACCAGCAAGTTCAATTCCACCAACAAATTATCTCAGCTACTATTCATTCCCTGCAATGTATCAGCCATCACCACCTGCACTTCCCAGTTCAATAAAATGAAGCCACACCTGCAATGCTTCATGCCACAAAGTCCATTCCATCTGTAGCTTCCACCAGAAAAACACCCAAACTTCCAATCTCCATGTTACTTCCAGGCCCTGCTACTCCATTCTTCATAGCATTTCGTTGCTTTCCCTGCACATTCAAATCCACCAGTCACTTGCACTGAACCACAACAGCTTTGCCAAAGTATTGCACCAGTAGTCCAAACCCTGCAATGCCCATTTCCTGCAATGCAACTGCTCCATAGCAGCACCTCAGTGTTGCTTCTTTCTCTTGCAATCCACCTGCAAAATCAGCAGCATCACAGCATCATTTTAACCACCAGCTCCAGCTCTTGCAATACCAGTCACCTTTCCATCTCTAGCTTCCAACACCTGCAACAATACAACCATCACCAATGCTCAACCACCTCCCTGAATTTAATTCTCATCTTCAAAATACCACATAACCCTTGAGGATCAGCAGTTCCAATCTCATTCAGCTTTCAGAAGCATCAACACCTAGCATCACCACATCACAATAGACTAACATCAATTCTGCAATTGGATTACATCCCATGCCTGTTGTTCCATTCAAATACATAACCTATACAGCTGCAACTCTCTGCTTCTTTCTCTACAGCACCTGCAATACCTACACCAACTCCTTACAATCTGCATCTCCATCAGTCCATTGCAGCCTTCAGCTACCCTGCTAAGCATTCATTCATCTGAACCAGCAGCATACACCACCCCATTACAGACTCCAACCATTCCACTACATAGCAAAAAATCATCTCCCCAGTTCATTATAACCACTTCATATCAAGCTCACCCAAAACTGCAATTCATACCAGCTTCACAAGCTCAGTTCAACAGCCAATCTCTGCAATTCTCAGGTATTTGTTATTTGATTAGCACCATCAGTAATCGTAGCCATTTCCACTTGAAACCAACAACACCACCTTCATTTATTGCTCCTTCCACTCAAACACAGACCAACACCATAACCCAGAGCCATCATTTCATTTCCCTGTTTAGCAGAAACCCTTGAATCCATCATCGAACTTCACTTCCATCTTCTTTACAACAACAACAACAGAACCCCAATTTCTGTTTCAACTCAACATCATCAAACCCATCTCATAATTTTACATTTACCGTTCAATCATCATTTTCTTCCATAACCACAGAAACCCTAGGTTCTGTCTCTTCTAAATCGAGTAATCAACAAAAACAACAGTTAATTCCTTCTAGATCAATTTCTCCTTCTCTTATCTTCGAATTCCCCTCTCAATCTCCTCACATAGAGCTCTGATTTCTTTACTAGCAGCCATTACAGCCACTATTTCTCGAGTTTCCTCTCAATCTAATTTCTTGGAATCGACAGCAGCACAGCTGCTTTCCTTCGTTTCTCAATTTCAGGGAAAGCTGGTAAGAGAGTTAGGTCGATCATTGAGATGGATTTAACCACCCAACTGTGTAAGAACCACCCATAGAGTCATCCCCTTAGCCTCAGCTAGTCTTTGTTTAGTACCCCTCCAAATCGAGGTGCCCTTTAACCTTGGGCTGAATCCAGATAGTGCTTGCCCATGAAAATGACAGCTCTGCCCTTTATGCTCCAGATGGACTTTTTCTCCTTCTTGCGCACCTCTGCCCGCTCCAACTATAGCTCGCCTGTGAATTGAAGTGTTTGCCTTTACGCTCCAAATGGGAAATTTTCCTTCTTTTGCCCCCAAATGCTCCATTGCTCCTAATAACTCAAAACTAAACATAAGATACATATTTCACAAAATAAATAGCAAAGAAAGCATTAATACTAGATATAAAATTAGGTATTTTACAACACCTATCAAACGGCCTTGAGACGACTCTGCAACACTTATAGACTCATTTTTGTAGTGATTGTATTTATTGGTCCATGCATAAACAAACTTCTCCTTCCAAGGAATCAACCATGTATTCAGGAAATAATCAACCACCTTCTTATGATCAGTACTCTATACATCAATAAACTTCTGCAAGTTAGCATAATACTTTACCTCTGTTTTCGAATGATCCAAATTGTCCCAATCCTCGCAAAACACTTTCCATAGATCCCCCTCTTCATTATATTTTTCCTTTTCCTTCTTTTTCTCTTCCTCACGCTCTTCTTTGGAAAGTTTACTTAAACGCTCATCTTCCTCCTTAGATCGTTGATTACCCTTCTTAGTATGGATCTTTTGGATTTGATTCTTGCAATTAGAAAAAAAAATTGTTTGGATGTGCCACGTGCAAAGAAATTGTTGAGCAAGTGGAAATACTTGACAAACGGAACTCATAATTGCAAAATCCCTATCCGTAAATATAACTTGCGGCGTCTCTTCTCCACGGTAAATCAACCTCACTTGTTCCAACGCCCAAACATAATCCGGTATTTCTTCTTTTTCCATAAAGCACCATGCAACGGTGAATGAATTTTTATCCGAAGTATGGCTTACCACGTTCAACATCGGCATGTTATACTTGTTTGTCTTATAGGTGCAAACTATGAAGAGGACCTGGTAAAAACACTGAGCCAAATCCACCATCCTTGGATGTGCAAGAAAAATATGAGTCACTTTCTCATCCGGACCAACCTTAGTTTACATGGCGTAGTTTAGTGTTTCCGCTAACCACTCTGATTGTTGCATAATCAACCTACCATTCCATTCGGTTCTCTTAATCGTTGCTTTGGCGGCGTTTATTGTGGAAATGGTAGACAAGTTATCCTTATCTTCCGCCCTTATTGCATTTAGGATCTTAAGTGGTCTAAATACCTTTATCTGCCGAACTCTATCTATCTGATGTGGTTTTAACCGGGCATATGCAGTGTGTCCATATAAACTTATGGGTGGATCATGGTTGTGACGCCCGTTTGGAATACTATACAATCGGAATACATCCGATTCATTACATCTTTTGAAAACAATCCTAAACGGACATTGACACTTCTTCGATTTTGTGCGGTAGACCCTAGTCGTCGTCTTCTCATACTTGTAATTCTTGCCTTTATGACTTTCTCCCTTCTTACCCGCTCTCTCGCATACCATTTCCATCATGTTACACTCAACGTGTCTACTTTGAACAACCACACACATCTTCTCTTTTGCCTTAGGGATAAGCCACTCCTTAATGTCATTCTTGGTTACCCATGTCTACATTGAGCAAATAATTACATTAGACAACAATGTGATCACTAATAAAATTATTTGAATATATAAATATACCGATTCGGTTAAGGTAAACGCACCAAATCAATCATATAGTGTCGGGAGGTATCCGGACCCATTGTAGATACGGGTACTGCCTGGGAGATTTGTCGTACTACTAACTGAAAACAAAACACTAAAATGTCACGATAGGGTCGTCCACATACTATATGAAAATTGACGACTCATATTAAGTAATGTTAACGATTCTACAAATAATATTAACGACTCTGAAACATTAATGGACAGTTTGACCTGGAAGAGCCGTTACCAAACCAAACTTAAAGTCGTTAGGTATCAAATTAAAACCAGTGCCGACGGTAATGGCTATTAATGCAGAAATTCAAAATTCAAAATATGTTTGATTCCTAGGAGCAGTTATTGCTAGTTTTTGAAATAAAGTGACGGTTTTATTCTCAAACAATTATCCGTTGAGTATACTTTGCTATAAATTGAGACCTTTCTCTTCCAAACTTATTCACCCATCACATTCAATCATCCTAAAGCAGTCACACATCACCTTCAAACACTAAAAATGGCTCAAAACTAGTTCAATGACATAGAAGATGTTGCTATTGTCAGAGCACACACCACTCTCACAAAGCACTCAGTTGAGGAAGCGGAATGAGTGACCGCTAACGAAGACCCAACAAGAGGGCCTTACCTTGGCCATGATCAAAACACCAATGCTTGGTGGAAACATGTGTTTAAGGTTTTCAAAGCAATCAACGGAAATCGTAATAGAAGGTCGCTCATGCAGGTAAGGGAAAGGTATGCTTATTTATACAATGAATATGTGTTGCTGAGAAACGAATTGAAATATCGTAAGGACGCTTACCCAAACGAAGAACGCATGAGTAGAGTAAGTTTCTGAATCAATATGTCGTTGATCAAAAATTGTTAATTTGGTTATGATTATTCAACAACAATAACTTATTAAAATAATTGTTTTTCCAGTATGTAATGGGTTGAACCCAATACGAATTAAGGTACGACCATGAGTTTTTGCACGAAGACTGCTACACTCTCTTAGAGGAAGTTGAATGGCAATTCGCCGAATATAATTAATCTCGTTTACGATTTCCTTATTGAACTAGCTCTTTGTATTAAAATATTATATGTATTTCCCTTATGTTTTATTTCATAGCACATGTACGTTTTTTCAATTCAATATAATGAACTAGTTCAACAAAATATCGAAATGTGGCCTATTTTACACTTGGGTCGTCAACGAAATTTATATATGTGCCCGACACCATAAAAACTCGTCGACCAATTTTTAGAAGATTAACGACGTTTGTGACACAAATGTGACCTTGCAAACAGAGTCGTCAACCTGCTAAAATCTTGTTTGCCGACCCATTAATTAACCTGAACGACTCCTAACAAAGATGAACGACTACGGACCAACACTAATATACCATTCTGCCATGTTTCCTTCAAAAGTTGTTCTCTACTAACAAAGATTAACGACGACCTAATTGACACACTCTAAGAGTCGGTTGGTTGTAAATTATAAATATTAACGACCCACTACACTACCAGCATTTATTAGGAAATTGAACTCTACAAAATGTGGTTGAGGCAGTTGGATCGTTGAACTCTATAAAACAGACCCATATCTCACCTCTTCATTACCAACACCATAACTATCAACCAGATCTTCTCCTTCTCAGTTATTCATCATCCAAGAGAAACACAATGACTCCATATACTTCCGAAGAGAACTGTGCCATTACAAGAGCTTGGAAAACAGTAACAAACCACTATGATAGTCTAGACAAAGAGATTGATGAAACATCGGATGCTTGGTGGAACCGCGTATTCATCATTTTTGTGGTGTTGGACGGAAATAACAACTCAAGGTCTATCAAACAAGTCAAGGAATGCTTCAAAGAGATAAAATTCGAGTGTGATGTTTTGAAAAGATAATTTACGGCCATAAGGGAATCCTTTCCGGATATGATGGTTACTGTAAGAGTAAGTATTTAAACATTAGGTAAAACTTATCCAAAGATTTCATCGATACTAACTAAGTTTGTTTGCGTTTGCGTTTTCAGATGAAGAAGGCGTATAGATACTACGAAGAACTTCGTGGGAAAAAGTTTGAGTTACACGATTGCTACTTTATCTTCCATGGAACCGTGTATAATTACATGCTTTATGATTGAGAGCAGAAGTGCATCGTTATTATGTATTGTATTTAACCCTATGAAAGATGTATGACTTTTACGATTCAATGAAAGGTTGCTATGAAAAAAATGAGTCGTCAATATTATAGAAGTACCAAACAACGACTCCCATTAAACATGAAAGAGTCGTCCGTTTATTTTACTTTTAAACTAGCGACCCTAAGAGTGATACCCACAGAGAGTACAACGTAATTGAGTCGTTGGGTTATTAATACATTCACCTTACGACTATAGAAAACCTAAAAACGAGATTCGTCAATGTTTAATAAATATATTAACGATTTTTCATAACAACATATAAGAGTCGTCAAGAATTTGGAACATGAATGCCGATTTTTCATAAATCGACATTAGAGTCGCTTTTGAATTTCAGACAAACCTAACGACTATTAAGGGTCGGCAGGTTATTATACTCCCGACACTAACGACCCTCACTCTGAGTAGTTGCATGGTGTCCATGAATCGACCACTTGGAGTGCCATTCTAGGAATTTGAAGAGTATAGGAAGTTTACCTGATTGTTTTCAGCTCCGGGTTCTTCATTTGGAGGATTGGTTCCTTCATTTTGAGCAATAGGATCTTCATTTGCATTATTTATCAAACCTTCCTATATTAACATCTCTTCATCAAACATCCAATCCATAGGATTAAATGAGACAATCTCACCATCAACACAATCATTTATGTTGTTTGAATCTTCACTTAAGTCATTTCCTCCACTACAATCACTCATTTCAAATAACCTAAAATTTCCCAAAAACTCACTCTTTTTCTCTCTATTCAATCAATTTTTTTTCTATAAACCCAAATTTTACCCAAAATCTGATTTTAACTAACTTAAATGATTATCAACTAATCAAACTTAATCTACTCAATTAACATTAATTATTTTAGGGGTAGTATAGGCATTTTGAAAAATTAGGATAAGGGGTAGCACCAAAGTGCTATTGGGAGACCAACTATTCAGGCCCCCAATTAATACTCCCGCCCCCCAATTAATCCTTGATTTAAATAACAACGAATTTAAAGTTACTTTTTGGTGATGTATTTCTCTTATAAAAGCTAATTTTTTATACTATTTAATAAAAATTAGTGCATTTCAAGAAACCAAATTTCATCATTTATCAATTTTATTTCCAATCTTTATTTTTCAGTAGTTGATTTTCAAAATGTTAGATGGCGTTATTATATTTATATATTTCACATTATGCTCTTTTTAAATATAAAAGAAGAGTTTTGTAAAGAGAAACTTATCACCGTAAAAATTAGTGTCAAATTCATTTTCTTTTGGAGTATATAACAAAACTGAGGCAAAAATTTGAGATATTGTGAGAATAATCATCTCACAGATCCTCCTTCTTCATTAATTTGATATATAAATTCTCCTTTAGGAGTTTGCCCAAAGAAAAGAAAAAGTTGAGAAATATTTTACTTACTAAGGCTTAACCACACGAGAATGGTTTTTTGTTAAGTGGTTTTCTCAGGCGTGATGGAATAAAAAAAATACTTATGTAACATCCGCATTCAATCCAAAATATGAATTTATGCGAACAAAACTAATACCACGTGATAAAAAGATGTGAGGGTAAAGATATTAATATTATGATATTTTATAGAACTATAATCAACTTAAAAACAAAAAGAAAAAAGAGAGACAACCAAGTAGCATCCGTGAATTTACACTTTTCTAAGTATAGATAATAAATTGTCTATAAATTTCAAATGCGGATACCAGAGACATGCATGATAATATAATAACATATTTGGATGGTGGGAAGGAAAGCCAATTTCCGGAATAGGGGAACCATAAACTCATCATCCCTTGGAATTGCTTTACTTTTGGGGAATCTGGCGTCGGCTGTCATTTTGTATCTTGTCTTGCTCTGCCAGTAGATATAGTTTTTGAGGCAATTCACAAACCCTCAAATTTGATGGTTTGCCAATATGATTGCCCATCATGAATTCTAACTGACAACCTACCAGTACCTGGTAACGTTCATAGAACTTACCCTAAAAAAAAAAAAAAGGTTTCTGTTACGAGTCCCAAACCTGCCGTCAAACTTGTTGGTTGCCAAGTGAGTTTGCAGATCTGGCAAGCCTACAATAGACTCACAAACTGTATTGTTCGTTTCATCACAGTTCTATAGTACTTGCTAATAAATGCCAGCACTTCAGGACATACCGCCCCCAAAACCACTCCAAAACCCCCGTGTGAGAGGGATGAGTGGGGATCGACCTCAGGGAATTAGCTAGGGGGTCATTTGGTCTGAGTTGATCTCACCACATGTGTCTCAATGATTTTGGGATGGTTTGTTTAGAATTTTTGAATAGATGCTAAAACATTTTCGTACATACCACAATTTGGAATGTCCAATTAAAAACACCTTTTTTTTTTCTATTCCATATTTGACTTTGAATGAAAATTTTCCTTTAGCCCTTTCCGATCAGTAAAATAAGGACACTCCCAAACTTTTTTTTTTTGACACGATCCGTGGCGGGATTCGAACTTCTGACCTAAAAACTCGAGAATTCGACCCTAGCCAACTGATCTAGCCCCAGTTGGTTAGGACACTCCCAAACTTGCATAATGATCAAAGCATAATCGTCAAACTAAATGTTACAAAATCTATAAATGAACCCCATAATAATTTGGTAAAATCATAACATAAACACCCAATACACTGATTTTGAACTTATTAATTAATGAGCTCCACATCCACCACCAGCAGCAGGACCGGTACTTTTGAGAGCACCATATCCGCCGGCAGCGGTTGTTGCGCCAAAGCTTGCGGAAGAGTTAGGTTGCACTACTACAATGGTACTCCAATATTGCCAAGAACACAATCACACACACAAGAAGAACAAGTATTTAACGAGGTTGAATCCTCAGGAAGGAATAAGCAATTTTATATATCACCGTATAGGTTGGAATATACAAAGCTATAGACGAGAAGAAGAGAACTCTTACTTAGTTCTGGTGTGTTTTCTCTAGTTCTCTCTATGGATATTTATACACATCAATAGGACTGGACACATTCCTTAACAAGGATTACTTTCCTAAAAGTATAGGGTTTCCTAACTTAGCTCTAAGAGACAAACCTCTTAAGATGTTATACTTAGGACACAAGTACTTGGTTTCCTTAACCAACTAGATTTCATAATCTAGTCCTTGACCGACCTACCAACAATTCTCCACCTCGGATCATGCATTCATGCATGAGACGATCAATAGATAAAATCACCTCCATCTTCCAACGTCGATTGAACCATCACTGGATGCCTACGTATCCTCAATAGGAATTAAACCTGATCGTAGTTCTCTCAAATGGTCTTGTTAGAAGACCTCCACTAGGTTCCTAAGAACCTCTACCCCAAAAAGGGCCTTTCACCAAACCGTAAGGATGTGGATCAATTTCAAACAATGTCGAAACTTGATCCCAGAAACTGCTTTAGTCAACATATCAGCTGGATTGTCTTTGGTATCGATCTTCACAAGTAGAATGTATTCTTCTTCAAGAATTTCTCTTACAAAGTGAAATCATACGTCTATATGTTTAGTTCTAGCATGATGCACTTGATTCTTAGCCAAATAAATTGCACTTAGACTATCAAAATGCACAGTCAGTTGGTCTTGCACAACTCCTAAGTCATCTAGTAAACCTTGTAACCATATAGCCTCCTTAAATGCATCAGTCACTGCCATATACTCCGCCTCCGTAGTTGAAAGTGCCGCAGTAGACTGCAAGATTGATCTCCAACTTACTGGTGCTCCTGCTATGGTAAATACATACCCTGTAGTTGAACGTCTCTTGTCCAAATCACCAGCATAGTCAGAATCCACATACCCAACATACAACTGATTGTTACTTTTATCCTTCACAAACTCTAAGCCAACATCAATTGTACCATAAAGATACCTTAAAATCCATTTCACAGCATGCCAATGTCCCTTACCAGGACAATGCATATAACGGCTAACCATACTAACTGCATGTGAAATGTCCGGCCTTGTACATACCATCATATACATCAAGCTACCTACAGCCTCAGCATATGGGACTTGATCCATATAGTTTTTATCTTCTTCAGTAGTGGGAGACATACGAGCATTCAACTTAAAATGAGCACCAAGGGGAGTACTTACAGATTTAGTTCCTTCATAGATACCAAACTTCTGTAACACTTTCTTCAAATATGCCTTCTGAGACAAACAAACCTTACCCTTCTCTCTGTTACGTTGAATCTCCATACCAAGAATCTTCTTAGCTTGTCCCAGATCTTTAATCTCAAACTCAGATGACAACTTGCACTTCAAATTACCGATCTCTTTCTTTTTATTCGATGCAATCAGCATATCATCGACATACAAGAGCAAATATATGAAAGATCCATCACGTATCTTCTTAAAGTATACACAATGGTCATAGTGACTTCTTGTGTATGTTTGGCCTATCATAAACTGGTCAAATCGTTTGTACCATTGTCTTGGAGACTGCTTCAGCCCGTACAACGATCTCTTTAGTTTACATACACAATATTCTTTTCCAGCAACCTTGAACCCACTCGGCTGAGTCATATATATCTCCTCTTCTAGATCACCATGTAAGAACGCCGTCTTGACATCTATATGAACTAGGTCTAAATCATATTGTGCTACCAAGGCCAACAAAATTCGGATTGATGAGTATTTTACCACCGGAGAGAACACCTCATTGTAGTCAATCCCTTCTCTTTGGGCATAACCTTTTGCAACTAACCTTGCCTTGTAGCGTACTTGATTCACATGAGATCCTTCTTTATTAGCATATACCCATTTGCACCCAATGGCCTTCTTACCGTTCGGAAGTTTTATAAGAATCCATTTGCCATTCTTATAGAGAGACTTCATCTCGTCCTGCATTGCACCTTCCCATTTTTTACACTCTGCACTACGTACAGCTTCTAAATAGGAAGTAGGAGTACCATCTTCTATAACTGGTAATGCATAAGCGATGTAATTATTCATCCAACCAGGCTTCCTGGTTGATCTTCTTGGTTTGCTGGTTGCTATGGTCTCCGTGACCGTAGCTTCTATATCTTCTACTGACTCTTTTTCCTCTTCCTCAACAATGTCACTATCATTTGGAACTTCAGTAGTTACCTCTCTTGTAGACTCATTATCTTCAGAACTATTCTGAACCGATACAGACTTAGCTGGAATTAGTGGAGTTGCATCAATCTCCACCTGCTGCAAAGGCTCACTAGTACTGGTGCTTCTGTCCTCCACCTGCCGAGAACCCCAAGACTTTACCATAAACATCTCATCAAATGTGACATCTCTACTCATGACTATCTTCTTCTCAACTGGATTCCAAATCTTGAACCCTTTTACTCCATTCTTCATACCCACAAAGATTCCTTTAACATCACGGTTATCAAGCTTGTTTTCACTAACATGATACCATGTAGGACAACCAAAGATATGAATTGAGTCATAATCATAAGCTGGTTTACCAAACCACTTCTCCATAGGAGTTTTACCTTCTAATGCAGCTGATGGCAACCTATTAATGAGGAAGCACGCATATGTAACTGCCTCAGCCCAAAACGCTTTACCTAATCCAGCATTAGATAACATATATCGTACCTTCTCCAGTAAAGTACGATTCATGCGTTCAGCTACCCCATTTTGTTGCGGTGTCTTCTTAACTGTGAAGTTCCTCTTTATCCCCTCATCCTGACATACTTGCAAGAACGGATCACTCTTGTACTCTCCACTATTTTCAGAACGTAGTACTTTGATCTTTCTGCCAGTTTGAGTCTCAGTTGCCTTTTTCCACCTCACAAAGATTTCTAGGACTTCATCCTTATGCCTTATGGTGTACACCCATACGCGCCTAGAATAATCATCAATGAACGACACAAACTAATGTTTACCTCACAATGATGCATTCTTGGAAGGACCCCAAACATCTGAGTGAACATAGTCAAGAACTCCACTAGTATTGTGGATAGTTGTGCCAAAGCTTGTTCTTGTTTTCTTGCCCTTAACACAATGCTCATAAAATGCTAACTTGCAGGAGATAGCACCTTTCAACAAGTCTTGTTGAATCAACTTATGCAACGACTTCTCACCTGGATGTGCAAGTCTCATGTGTCATAACTTCGTCTTCTCGGTAGCTGCACTTTCGATGTGTTCAGAAATAGACACATCCCTTATTGTTGAACTACCAATTAAGTAATACAAGTTATGATGATGTATGCCCTTCATGATTACCATAGATCCAGAGATTACTTTTAGAACACCATTTTCAGCGACTAACTTATAGCCCTTAGCTTCCAAAGTTCCAAGCGAAATAATATTCTTCTTTATGGAAGGTACAAATCTTACCTCCTTCAGCTCTCTAACCATACCATCATGCATATTGATATGAACACTACCAATCCCAATCACCCTGCAAGTATGATTGTTTCCCATACGTACTTCTCCATCAATCTCTTCAAAACTTGAGAACCAGTCTCGATATGGACATATATGATACGTTGCTCCAGTATCTAATACCCATGTACCATCTGTAATAGTACAAGCTGATAGTGTCACAGTTAACGAGAAATCAGAAGCATCATCTGATTCTTCATTACCTTTAGCAATGTTCACCTCAGTATTTTTATCTCCTTCTCTTGCCTTACGCTTGGTACAATCCTTAGCCCAATGACCAAAGTCATGGCACCAAGCACACTCATCTTTATGCAGTCGCTTTCTACTCTTAGAACGTCCTCTACCTTTACCATAACCACCATTCTTCTTTCTCCTGTCTGTTGAACGACCTCTTGCAAGAAGCAAGTCATTATTAGATTCACTTGCAAGGTATTCACGATCCATCTTCCTGAACTCCTCACTACGCAACGCTGTAGTAACCTCGGCGTATGACATCTTGTCCTTGCCGTGCATTAATGCTTTAATCACGGGTTCATACTTTTCAGGAAGAGAGTTTATCAGACACAAAGCTTGTTCCTCGTCGTTGATCTTTTCATCGTAGTTAACCAACTCAGCAAGAAGTTTATTATATGAATCTAGGTGCTCGGTTAGGGTTGCACCTCTCTTCATGTTATAGCGATAAAAATTCCTTTTATGATATATCCTATTTTCCACGTTCTTCACAAGGTATTCCTTCTCTAGTTTTTCCCAGAGATCCTTAGCTGAAGTCTCGTGCTGATAATTAACTCTTACTACAATTTCTAAACACCCTCGTATCGAAGCGAGACATAATTTATTCATCTTGTTCCACTTCTTTTCAGACATCTCCACTGGCTGAACTTCTAGAGCTTCTTCTAGGTCAAGATGAAAAAGAGCATCCATTACGTCCGTTCTCCATAAACCAAAGTTATTGGTTCCTGTAAACTTTTCTACCTTGAGTTGTGATCTATGTGAATGAAGTATTTCTTCTTTTGTTTCTTTATCTTTATTTGTGGGCTCCGAATATTCACCATAAGAATCGTTCGGATCAACTGGTTTTCCCCCGTCAACCATTGTTCTTTAAACAACCAAATATAGATAAATAACAGAACCTTTGAGATTAGTATTACCTCAAGCAATCTTCAGAAAAATACCTTTACTTCAACTGCAATCTGAGTTCCCGTATCCAAGAGCGTAACCTGGATCTGATACCAATTGTTGCGCCAAAGCCTGCGGAAGCGTTAGGTTGCACTACTACAATGGTACTCCAATATTTCCAAGAACACAATCACACACACAAGAAGAACAAGTATTTAACGAGGTTGAATCCTCAGGAAGGAATAAGCAATTTTATATATCACCGTATAGGTTGGAATATACAAAGCTATAGACGAGAAGAAGAGAACTCTTACTTAGTTCTGGTGTGTTTTCTCTAGTTCTCTCTATGGCTATTTATACACAACAATAGGACTGGACACATTCCTTAACAAGGATTACTTTCCTAAAAGTATAGGGTTTCCTAACTTAGCTCTAAGAGACAAACCTCTTAAGATGCTATACTTAGGACACAAGTACTTGGTTTCCTTAACCAACTAGATTTCCTAATCTAGTCCTTGAACGACCTACCAACAGCGGTTTCTCCTCCTCCCTCGTGGTGTGCCGCTGCAAGTTTCTTCTTCTTGACAAAACATAAAGCACCAAGAACAAGGAATAGTAAGAAAGCTCCACCTAATGAAACGCATACATCAATTATTGTTGTATGATTTTGTCCCGGTGGCGGAGGTGTGATAACCTGAGAAGGACCTGTAATTATATTAAAACCCGGTGATGGAGTTGGGACATCCCAAACTACTGGTCCTGGAGTGCAGTATTCAATTGGCAAAGGATCGTAATCGTCGTAACCAGGCAGTGATGCGCAGTATTTGCTTGGTGGTGCATATGATGGTGGATGGGCTACGGGAGTATAAGCTGGTGGTTTTACTTGAGGTAGTGAAGCAAATGCATTCAACTTGCTAGCTCTAGTCATATTTTAGTGGAAGAATTAAAAGAAGGTAATCGAAATCCTAAAAAATATGAGTGAAGAGAAGAAACTGAGAATGGAAAGATTGATCTTGTGAAGAACAGTGAAGGTGTTAAGCGAGTATTTGTAGCGGTAAAATAGAGAAATCACTAAGAAGGAGAGATTTCAAAGCATCAAATGTGTCTTTTGTAGGACCTAAAGCAGACTTTAGCAAACAAAATGTGCCTCAAAATGTGTTGAGTGTAAATTTTATATGTTGCTGGTGGCTGCAGTTTGGTCTTAAAGTATTGAAAACTCGAAAAGAAAAAGGCTCAAATTCATTTGGACATTAAAGAGAGATCTAAAGTACCTCCCACATTTATGGGCGACCAAAACCGAATTAGGGGAGACACAAAACGACAAAATATAAAATAATCGGTAGGTTATTTCACAATCGGAAGGTTATTTCCGGGGCATTTTTTTTTAATGGCAAAACTACCCTTTACAATCGGTAGATAACTATACAATCGGTAGGTAATAAATAATCGGGAGTAAATTTAGTTTGTATGACTTCCGATTATACAGTATCCCCAAAATAAAATCCTAAATCTTTTGAATTTTGATTATCCTATAATCGGTAGTAAATAAAGTTATATTGACTCCCGATTATACAGTAAACCTTTGGCAAAAATGCTACCATAATCGGTAGGGAATTTAGGTTATTTAACTTCCGAATATAGAGTAGCCCCAAAATTAGATTTTGCAAAAATCCTTTTTTTTGGAATTTGGGTTGAGCCTATAATCGGTAAGAAAGGAAGAGTTATCATGACTTCCGATTATAGAGTGACTTTATTTGCAAATATCCTACCATAATCGGTAGTCAATATACTTCGTATAACTACCGAATATAGAGTAGCCCCAAAATCAGATTTTGCAAAAATCCTCTTTTTTTGGAATTTTGGTTGAGCCTATAATCGGCAAGAAAGGAAGAGTTATCATGACTTCCGATTATACAGTGGCTGTCTTTGAAAATATCTTACCATAATCGGTAGTCAATATACTTCGTATAACTACCGAATATATAGTAGCCCCAAAATCAGAGTTATCATGACTTCCGATAATGAAGAAACCCTATGGGAACATACACGTTTTGTGAAAATTTCTGGAAATTCGAATAGGTCGAACACAGCCGAGAGGGGCTACCCCCCCCCGGACAACGGCAAACAATTTTGAAAATATCCAACACATATAGCTACCGAATATATAGTAGTCCCAAAATCAGATTTTGCAAAAATTCTCTTTTTTCTGAATTTTGGTTGAGCCTATAATCGGTAGTAAATGAATTGTTATCATGACTCCCGATTATACATTGGATCTCTTTGCAAATATCCTACCATATTCGGTAGTCAAGATAGTTCATATGACTACCGAATATAGAGTTGCCCCAAAATGAGATTTTGCCAAAATCCTCTATTTTTCTAATTTGGTTGAGCCTATAATCAGTAGTAAATGAAGTTACCATGACTTCTGATTATACAGTATAATCTTTGGCGAAATCTACCATAATCGGTAGTCAAAATAGTTCATATAACTACCGAATATAGAGTTGCCCCAAACTACCGATTATGGATTAGCCTCCCGATTATAAAAGGGTATATAAGTATTTTTAACCTATTTTGTCTTTTATGTCGCCCCTAATTGCGTCGGGGTCGCCCCTAAATATGCCAGGCTAAAGTACATCCTTTAGTTTTTGGAATCCAAAACAAATCCTAACTTTTTGTTTTTAAAATTCTTTCTGAGTCTTGATTCAATGATGACAATTAAAAAACAAGAATAATTGAAGACTGGGAACTCCTCGACCGCATGAGTTGCTGACCGACCTGTCTAGGGGCGGACCAATGGTGTACCAATCCCTTGGACGGCTGAGATCTATAAGGGGTGGGGGTTTTAGATGCAAGTGGGGCCTGCTTAATTGAATCTAATGGCCGGATTTCATTGGTACACCATTGGTCCGCCATTTTTGGTACACCTTTAGCTTTTTCGGTTGCTGACTATCCCCACAGGAAGAAGCATCATTCAGATTTCAGACTAGCAACACCAGCGTACAACATAAATAAACATTTTGTCAGTTTTCAATCACTTGTAAAACATGAGACACGCGTACAGAGTATAAGAGGCTAGAGATTACCTAGTTCTTGATGATAAAAGTACATTTCACTCTAGTTCATTGAAAATAGGGAACTTCCTAGAACAGGCTGGAGATTACCTAGTACTTCACAATACATTTTATTTTGATGCAGCTTGGATATCCACAAACTTACCAGCAGGTTATGTTATTATAATTCTAGGAAATAAGGTACCTTTGAGAAAGTACAAGTAGGTCCCTTCACAACGACATGTCCATAAGAAGCAGAGGAATTAGGTTTTTTCAAGTAGCTAAACGGGCAAGGGAGCAAGGCATTTCCAATTTCTGCAAAGAAGGGGAACTGTAAAAATTTACACACAAACTTGCCTATTATTTTGAAACAAATGGAGTATTTGATTACTTGAATGGGTCTCCTTCCTATATTTTGTGGCAAAAATCAAACTATCATGGATGCAGTGAAGCATGAAATTAGTTTATGTTCTACTTTTTTAAGTTTTTTTTTTCTTTCAAAGAACAGCCAACAATCTAGATGACTTTCTGGCAAAGGAAGCTACGACTTTCCAAGGAATTTTTAACTGGGGTAGTGCTCCACGTTTTTGTATTATGGAAGCTTTAGAAGTAGATAAATCAAATGTCAAACACTCACCAATCGTTTTGACATTAGATGGCTCTACTCCACCAGATGTAAGGGTTACTAAGACTAAGTCTTATGGGGTGCTAGTCTAGCACCTAGATTAGCAATCCACATCAGTTAACAAAATCACCTAAGTTTTATGGGAGTGCTAGTCTAGCATGCTAGTCGCTGAAACAAAATAGCGCCGAGAGCTGAACCATTCAGCGTTACTACCTTTCGCGGAACAATCCCACGCTTGACCAGTCAACACAGTCAAAGCGCGTAACCATTTCGTGTCGTACGCTGCACGGTTTAGCGTTGTAGAAATCGATTTAAACCCAACAGAAGATCGATCTTCTTCTTCTTCCTCATCTCATTTCTTCCACCCGAAAAACCTCCAAAATGCATGTAGTAGATCAATCAGGATATGGATTTTCGTTACAAATCGAACCGTGGGTTTGAAGAACAACACCCTTGGAGTCATTTGAGATTAGTTTGGAGCGAATCCGTCTACGAAATTGATTTGGGTAAGATTGTGAAACTTAGGTTTTTTTTTTTTGCCCCCGATGATCATGATTCGTTGATGAAATTGATGTGTTTATATGATTGGTATTTGTTATTTAGATGACTTAGATGATATTTCTAGTATTGTATGATTTAATTTGAATTTTTGTGAATGAAATTTGATATTGGGGATTAAATTGATTATTTGTGATGAAGTTGAATGATAATTTGTATAAGAGATCACATGATTATAGTGAAAATGATACTTGTAGTATTTTTGATGAAGCTAAATTTGTATGAATTTGTATAATTCGTATGATAGTTATGATGAAATGATAAAATGTGGTTGATAAAATTGTGAATTTGTATGAATTATGAATTTGTATGTTCTAAGACATTGGTTCGTAATGGCTTAGAACCAATCCCCTAAATTATGAGTGATATTTTAGTTATTAGAAGTTCATTTTCAAGTTTGAATTAAAAGTTAATTTAGAAGTAGGATTTCAATTTCAATGTACTTTTTAAATTTTTAGAAGTAGGATTTCAATTTCAATGTACTTTTAAAAATTTTAGAAGTAGGATTTTAATTTTAATGTACTTTTTAAATTTTTAGAAGTAAAATTTTAATTTCAAAAAACATTGTAACATTGTTTTGCAATGTAATCAAAAAAATTCTTAGTTTGCCAAATTTTAAGATTTTGAAACAAACAACCGTTGGAACAAATTGTCAAACTTTTCAAAATTCAAAAATTCAAAACATAAATGTCTGGTGGTTGATAGGTGTCTAAAACACATTGATATTTATCTATTGTTTATGCTTTGTTTGCTTAGTTTTCTTGTAAAATATGTATCTTATGTTTGTTTTTGAGTATTTAGGTACTTTGGAGTCCATTTGGAGCGAAAAGGAGCAAAAAGACCGATTCACAGGCGAGTGAAGCTAGCCACGGTTGAGCAATGAAGTGAATATGCAGTCGGTTCCGCAAAACTGATAGGCCAAATGAGATCTAGGTGGCCCATATCACCTCTTGTGGTTGTTCAATAACCATCTCAGGGTATGAGACTTCATCTAGGTCGAGTTGAGCTTCAGACCAACAATTTTGGTTCTTCTCTTACAACACAGACCAAGACCGATGAAAACAAGTGTTCACGCCGGCGATGCTAGGGTAATGCAGTAACAAGAGATGCAGGAGTTCGAGATATCAGAAGAAGGGTCTGTTGGTTGGAGTTAAGCAAGAAATACACTGAATTTGTGATTCAACTTGTAAGAGTTTTGGATCTGTTCAAAGCGGAGAAAATGAAGAACAACAGTTGATGTGGTTCAATAAAAATGAAGAGAGGGTATTGCCGTTAATTCGAGTCTGAGATAGAACTGGAAAAAGGGTTGTTTATGAATTGAAGCTAGGACGGGAAGAACAGTTAGAGATTAATGAGTTTTGAATTTAGGGTTTGCAGTCGAGAATTATAAGGGCTTTGGTTGAATTAGGGAAGAGATGTAATTTAATGATTTGACAGGGTTGAGCTTCAAATTCAGAAGTATCGGTGAGAGGTGGATAAAGATTTAGGGTTGGATGAGTCAAATTACAACCGATAGATATTGAAGAGATGCTTGGAGTTGTAGATGGCAGTGATAGAATTACAAGTGGGGTTGATTTCGATTTGTAATCAACGGTTAATTATGGTGTTGCTTCTGTTGAAGTGACACAAGGGAGAACGGGATGATTTGAGATGAAATGGGTAGTATTGAATGTGGACTCTGCAAACAAGAATCGTGTTGTTGCTGGGATTTGGTGAAGCCATGGATATGAGAATGCATTGGGGACTAATTGCAGCAAGGAGATGGAGTTTGTGCTGTTGAAGAACTGATGCATCAATTGATGTGAGGCTGTTATGGTGGCTTGCTAACGCAATGGTTGAAATTATTGCTGCTACATGCAATTTCAGATAGGGGAATTGGCCGTGGTCGGAATGACTGTGAGTTGCTTCTGTGTAGATAATTGAAGCTGCAATGGGATAGAGAATGGATGTTGAGCAGACAAGAGCTGAAATTGAGTTTGGAAGGGTTTTTTATTCAGTTCGAACCAAGAAAGAGGGGAGTGAAACTGGAGTTGCTAAGCATTGTCGTTGCTACTCATTATGGCTCAAGACAGTAGCATTGGGTCAAGGCAAGTTGCTACCAAAAAATCAGCCAAGGTTGAATGGCGTGGGAATATTTGAGCAGAGCCTGGAAACGAGACCCAACAGTTCTGTCTTGGTTTTGTGGAGCTGTTAACCATGGATCAGTGGATAAGTGCAGGGTTTATTTGGTAGTAGCATGTGCAAGTAATGGTTAGATGAATGCCTAGGTTTCAGATACATATTGCAGGTCTTGTTGCAGGAAGGATGGTGCCAGAAACATGATGAAGAATGAATGTATTATGCAAAGATTTGAGCTTGTTATTAAGAGAGCCGTGAATCATGCTTGGCGGAGATAAGAAGGTTTGCACTGTTAGTGGAAGCAATGAGTGAGAAGGCTTGAATTGGATTTGTAGAGCAACTGCCAGAAGCTGGATTTGGCGTGAGATTTCGCATGGGGTGCAGCTGGGATGAACTAAAACTGTGCAGTGGTAGCGTGTTGAGATGCAGGGAATGGTTCAAGGATATCTGTCTTGGTTTTGTGGAGCTGTTAACCATGGATCAGTGGATAAGTGCTGGGTTTATTTGGTAGTAGCGTGTGCAAGTAATGGTTAGATGAATTCCTAGGATTCAGATACATATTGCAGGTCTTGTTGCAGGAAGGATGGTGCCAGAAACATGATGAAGAATGAATGTATTATGCAAAGATTTGAGCTTGTTGTTAAGAGAGCTGTGAATCATGCTTGGCGGCGATAAGAAGGTTTGCACTGTTAGTGGAAGCAATGAGTGAGAAGGCTTGAATTTGATTTGTAGAGCAACTGCCAGAAGCTGTATTTGGCGTGAGATTTCGCATGGGGTGCAGCTGGGATGAACTAAAACTATGCAGTGGTAGCGTGTTGAGATGCAGGGAATGGTTCAAGGATATGAAGCTAAAATAAGTGATTCGTTGGCGGCAATGCTGATTCTATTGGTGTTGTGGCCCATTGATCGAATACGGAGAGGGTATGAACTGAAGTTGGTGGTGCTAAACATGGAACTGTAGTGATTTGTAGTGGATAGTCTACAAGGGTGGAAAAATCTTGAATTTGAGGCACTGGAGCTGTTGTTATGGGTTGTATGTGAGAGAAGGAGATGGTATGATTACATCAAGAAGGAATTGCAGCTGGTGGCAGGAATTGATGTGCAGTGGGGCAGTTTTGAAACTGCAGAAACTGTGCGAAAACGGAGCAGAATTGGCGAGATGATGGTACTATCCCCGGTTTCCGGATTTTGGAACCGAAAGTGGGGATCATAATATTTCAGTGAATCATGAAGGGGGTATGAGTCGAATGCAAGAGTTGGCGGCTGGACGTATGAGCTACGGGTTACGCTTTTGGGCACATTTTCGCAAGAAATGAGAAATGGGTTATATGGTTTTTGTGAATGTATGAACTATAGAGAAGCAAAGATGAGTTGTTAGGAGTGTGCACTTGGTGGTGACAGTTTACGATGCGTAGGTGGCCTGAGGCAATTTTCCGGTGACAAATTCCGGCGACCGGTTAACGGATTCCGATGATGATGTCAGCAATCCGTCGACCCAGTTTTTGGACCCAAACTTTCCAGAGGAGATGCTTAGCACATGGGCTTGGTGGATCAATTGGAGAGGGTATTTTGAGAAGAATTGACTTACTTTTGGAAAGAGTATCCTTTTGGAATGAAAAAGCATATAAATAGAAAAGTCTTTCTCTAAACAGAGATATCTCCATTAGGGAGAGCTGCTGCTACTTTTGTTCTAGGGTTCAGACATGAAAACTCTTCTCTTTATTCTTATTATGAACTCCTTGAGCATGAGTACTTAATTTAATTATTGGTTATGGAATAATTGGATTTCACATAATATGCTTTTTGATATGATAAATTAGTTTTGTCTCATATTATCGATTATGATTCATTATTTATATTGTTACATGATTTGAATGCTTGTTTGATCGAGTCACGAATCGGTTGAGTTTGTTTTCATCTTTATTGCTAGATTAGGGTTTGTTATACGTAAAAGTGATAGATTCCTGATTACAAGTAGCATGAATATGGTTATAGCTTGTAGTGATGCATCCTTATGATCATATGTGAACCATAACTTTTGTTAAATCGGATTAGTGCGTTTTCCACATTAGATTGCTTTGATTGGCCTGATTTCATAGAACTTAATGCATCTAGGGAATTAAACTTGATTAGTGCTTTTACACGTTAGGTTGTTCTCTTAGATATAACTCATACTCGCATCTTTTAATGTGTTTGTTGATGATAAGAGGGAATTAGCGGGATATTCTTGCGATCAAGGTATTCTAGGGATTTTGATAAAAGTTGAGATTAAATATCAATTCTAGTTATTGTTAAAAAGCATGTTAGTGAATGAAGATGAATCCTTAACCAATATCTCTTCTATTTGATTTGTTTGATTATTTATTTATTTCTCTGCTTTTATTTTATTTTTACTTTACAAAAATCAGAAATCCCCCGTGTTAATTATAGGAAACCGAAACAACTTGATAACCTAGTCCTCTCTATGGGAACGATCCTTTCTTTCCCTTGCTTCTTTATATATTTTGAGTAGTAAGAAAGTGTAATTTATTTTTGACGCCTACGACAGCGATCAAATTTTGGTGCCGCTGCCGGGGAGGCAACGGTTGTCACTTGTTTTTGGTTTCTTATTTTTGTTTTTAGTTTTGTTTCTTATTTTTGTTTTTCTTATTTTCTGGTTTTTAACATAGTTTTGAGAACTCTTGTTTCAGGTACCAATGGACGGAGCATATTGGAACAATGGGTACGGTTTTCGACCTCAACAACATGACAACTATCACCCTTATGGGGAGTAAAATCAAAACCAATCCTTTGGTTATAGTCAATACTCCACGTACCCTTTTAGTTGTTCTCATACATATCAACCTTCTTATGGTAGTTATGTAAGTGAGCAACCACAAAGAGGGGAGAATATTTGTACTCCTATTAATATTTCCTCTAGTTTGGTAGATGAAATGCAACAATTTATGGTCAGCATGGAGTCAGTTTGTAGAAAACCAAGCGTGGAACCAATTTCATCGACCGAATCTGCTCATAGTATGTTTGGCCCAATTTCTGATCGTAGTTATGATCATTCACCCATTCAAAGGGAAGATAATTGGCCTAGCAATACTGAAGTAAGTAATTCTACTTTTTCCTTGTCGAATGAGCTTTACCAACAAATGGAACGCTATTTTCGAAATTTGGATGGATCACTCCGAGAGATTCAAAACGGTGTTTCCAATTTAAGACAAGGCATTGATGAATACAAATAGGACATGCAAAATTCTGCAAAAGACCAATCTTTGGGAAGTGGTAGCCAATCTTATGTTAACTATGACAGTGACGATGATTATGAAAATACATCGCTTGAACCAATTTATGGTGACATCCCCGAAGAGTGTACAATGGAGTCTTTTTGCGATCAAGGTGAAGTTGAAAAGGAATATGATGACACTAGTGTAGATTACTCAAGAATTGATCTTTATAACGATCAAGAACATATTCAAAAGGTAGAGCTTGAGGATGATGCAATGAGTTTTCTAAAAAAGTTCCTTATGGTGAGACTTGAATCCGCAGTGGAGTATGTGCCTTATAATGAAGAGGAGTATGTTGAGAATGAAACCGTTATGACCAATATTGTGGAAGACCCAATTGAGCTTGCATATGATTGTAATGATGATGTTGATGCCGAGATTTTGGTTAAGGCAGAAACGGACGAAGAATGGTTGCAAGGTTTGATATAGGACCATGATGTACAAGAGGTGAATAATTCACTTGAGTTTTTCAAGGATGAAGAGGATTACGTGCTACAAGAGATTGTGCAAGGTTTGTCTAACCCTTTGCATATTGATTCTTCTCATTTACCTCTTATTGGTTTGAATGTATGTGCTTCAAAAACATTGTTAGATGACTTTGTTTCTCGATATCCGCCATTAGAGATACTTGATTCTTATACTATGCAGGTTTTGGAACAAGAAACCGTGATAGTCCCTGATTTCTATATTCTTTACCCACTTCCAAGTGTGGACAAGAATAAGTGTGGGGAAAACTTTTATCGGTTCATAGCTTCATTTATGTTTTATATTACTAATATTTGTGTGAAGCTAGTGTTTGCAAAACAGGTGTTATGGGTGGATCCCCAACTTTTACGATTATTGGTGTATGGAGAATTCATCTTGCAAGTCAGGCTGAAGACTTTAAACGAAGCGCTAAATGGGAGGCAACCCACTGGTTTTGTGTATCTATCTCTATCTTTTTATTTCTCAATTCTTTTATTTCTATTTTCTTATTTTGGATATTTGCATATCAAAACTCCAACTTTTAGAGATTTTTGAACAATCTAGAATAAACACTAGCCTTTCTAAGTAGATGGAAATTTTTTCTTGGCGGTGAGGTATATATATTGGCTTAGTTGGGATTAGATTCCAACTAAATAGCTTGTTTAGTGTTTATTCTCTATTGTTCATAAATAGCTATGAGTTGGAGTATCCGTTTTTTTATCATGCATTTTATTTTCTTATTGTGTATATATATCATGTTATGAATTTCCCATCTTGAACTTTACTTTGAATGACTAAATTTTACATTGAGGACAATGTAAAGTTTAAGTGTGGGGGAGTGTTCTCATATAGAGTTTTTAGCCTTGTTAGTTTTCCCTTGTGTTCATAGAAAAAAAAATAGAAGAAAAGATAAAAATTGCTTTAGAAACTCCGAAACCTAGAAACATGTGCCTTTAGGATGACACTATCAATCTAAATGGATGGAACCATCTTGGATGGAGGAGTTGAGGAACCCATTAACTAAAAGGACAGAATTATTTAAGTGTTAGAAATAAAATGATAGTTGTTACCATATCTCGGAATATCACCATATCACGTTCTATTTTTATTTTTCCATATTTATCTATTGTTATCTAAGTGATTTGGTGGGTCACTAAACATCGAATTGCTATTGCTGCTAGGATGAAATAGAGTGATTGAGTTGCTAAAAAAAAAAGACCTACCAATGAGACCAATTGGAATAAAAATGACACTTGGATAGCAATATTTGTGTATTCTCCCTGTCTCCGTCGCCTAAACAAGCGTGGAATGCAGGATCCATGGGAACTATCATGTAATATGCTGACAAGAAACATGTATATGCCAGTGTGTTGGAATGAAGGATCCAGCGTGGAATGCAAGATCCAAGGGAACTATCCAAAAGATCCAATCATGTTGTCAATTGAAAAAAAAAAAGAGGAAAAAAAAAAGAAATTATTATTGTGTTGAATAAAGTCGACTCCTTGTTCCCTTGTATATGCCAGTTGAGTTGATGTAGAATTAACATTGTTGACCACTGGTTCCCTTGTATATGCCAGTGTGTTGACACTAGAATTGACCAGTAGCTCAATCCAATAGGATGCATAGGTTTATCTTGGCGGTGACCTTCAGACAGATATGGTAAACACCGATCACTTGTTAACATTCGCAAACATCTACCTCTATATCCATCTTCTTAATCTTTTCATTGTGATTGTGGTTAGTCAGATTCCGAGTATTGTGGTTTGTTCAACTTTCTTAGTAGAGATTAATTTACATATATATTAATTTGGATTCACATCAGGGTACCTCCTCCAATAGACATTTTGGATTCGTTCATAGATTTGTCACAGGTAGCTGGAGTTGTAAATATAGGTTTTGTAGGTAGACCTCTTGTAAACCTTCACGAGACTAAAACTCGTCCACTAGGGACAACTAGGGGTTCAAAGACTTGTTATTTATTCTAAAAGAGATCGTATCCTTGAGGAGACGGAGTTGTATGTATGTTTTATAATTATTTTGTTTGATTTGCTCGAGGACTAGCAAAGTCTAAGTGTGGGGGAATTTGATAGGTGTCTAAAACACCTTGATATTTATCTATTGTTTATGCTTTCTTTGCTTAGTTTTCTTGTAAAATATGTATCTTATGTTTTTTTTTGAGTATTTAGGTACTTTGGAGTCCATTTGGAGCGAAAAGGAGCAAAAAGATCGATTCACAAGCGAGCGAAGCTAGCTACGGTTGAGCAATGAAGTGAATATGCAGTCGGTTCCGCAAAACTGACAGGCCGAATGAGATCTGGGTAGCCCATATCACCTCTTGGGGTTGTTCAATAACCGTCTCAGGGTATGAGACTTCATCTAGGTCGAGTTGAGCTTCAGACCAACAATTTTGGTTCTTCTCTTACAACACATACCAAGACTAGTGCAAACAAGTGTTCACGCCGGAGATGCTAGGGTACTGCAGTAGCAAGAGATGCAGGAGTTCGAGATATCAGAAGAAGGGTCTGTTGGTTAGAGTTAAGCAAGAAATACACTGAATTTGTGATTCAACTTGTAAGAGTTTTGGATCTGTTCAAAGCCGAGAAAATGAAGAACAACAGTTGATGTGGTTCAACAAAAATGAATAGAGGGTATTTCCGTTAATTCGAGTCTGAGATGGAACTGGAAAAATGGTTGTTTATGAATTGAAGCTAGGACGGGAAGAACATTTAGATATTAATGAGTTTTGAATTTAGGGTTTGCAGTCGAGAATTATAAAGGCTTTGGTTGAATCATGGAAGAGATGTAATTGAATGATTTTACGGGGTTGAGCTTGAATTCAGAAGTATCGGTGAGAGGTGGATGAAGAGTTAGGGTTGGATGAGTCGAATTACAACCGATGGAGATTGAAGAGATGCTTGGATTTGTAGATGGAAGTGATAGAATTACAAGTGGGGTTGATTTTGATTTGTAATCAACGGTTAATTATGGTGTTGCTGCTGTTGAAGTGACACAAGGGAGAACAGATTGATTTGAGATGAAATGGGTAGTATTGAATGTGGACTCTGCAAATAAGAATTGTGTTGCTGCTGGGATTTGGTGAAGCCATGGATATGAGAATGCATTGGGGACTAATTGCAGCAAGGAGATGGAGTTTGTGTTGTTGAAGAACTGGTGCAGCAATTGATGTGAGGCTGTTATGGTGGCTTGCTAACGCAATGGTTGAAATTGTTGTTGCTACAGGAAATTGAAGATGGGGGAATTGGTCGTGGTCGGAACGACTGTGAGTTGATTCTGTGTAGATGATTGAAGCTGCAATGGAATAGAGAATGGATACTGAGCAGACAAGAGCTGAAATTGAGTTTGGAAGGGTTTTTGATTCAGTTTGAACCAAGAAAGAGGGGATTAAAACTGGAGTTGCTGAGCATTGTCGTTGCTTCTCATTGTGGCTCAAGACAGTAGCATTGGGTCAAGGCAAGTTACTGCCAAAAAATCATCCAAGGTTGAATGGCGTGGGAATGTTCGAGCAGAGCCTGGAAACGAGACCCAACAGTTCTGTCTTGGTTTTGTGGAGCTGTTAACCATGGCTCAGTGGATAAGTGTAGTGTTTATTTGGTAGTAGTGTGTGCAATTAATGGTTAGATGAATGTCTAGGTTTCAGATACATATTGAAGGTCTTGTTGCAGGAAGGATGGTGCCAGAAACATGATGAAGAATGAATCTGTTATGCAAATATTTGAGCTTGTTGTTAAGAGAGCTGTGAATCATGCTTGGCGGCGATAAGAAGGTTTGCACTGTTGGTGGAAGCAATGAGTGAGAAGGCTTGAATTGGAGTTGCAGAGCAACTTCCAGAAGCTGGATTTGGCATGAGATTTCGCATGGGGTGCAGCTGGGATGAACTAAAACTGTGCAGTGGTAGCGTGTTGAGATGCAGGGAATAGTTCAAGAATATGAGGATGAAATAAGTGATTCGTTGGCGGCGATGCTGATGCTATTGGTGTTGTGGCCCATTGATCGAATACGGAGAGGGTATAAACTGAAGTTAGTGGTGCTAAACATGGAACTGTAGTGAGTTATAGTGGATAGTCTAGAAGGGTGGCAAAATCTTGAATTTGAGGCACTGGAGCTGTTGCTATGGGTTGTATGTGAGAGAAGGAGATGGTATGATTACATCAAGAAGGAATTGTAGCTGGTGGAAGGAATTTATGTGCAGTGGGGAAGTTTTGAAGCCGCAGAAACTGTGCGAAAACGGAGAAGAAATGGCGAGATGATGGTACTAGCCCCGGTTTCCGGATTTTTGAACCGAAAGTGGGGATCATAATATTTCAGTGAATCATGAAGGGGGTATGAGTCGAATGCAAGAGTTGGCGGCAGGACGTTTGAGCTACGGGTTACGCTTTTGGGCACGTTTTCGCAAGAAATGAGAAATGGGTTAGATGGTTTTTGTTAATGTATGAACTATAGAGAAGCAGAAATGAGTTGGTAGGTTTGTGCACTTGCTGGTGACAGTTTCCGATGCGTAAGTGGCCTGAGGAAATTTTCCGGTGACAAATTCCGACGACCGGATTCCGGTGATGACGTCACAATCCGGCGATCCAGTTTTTGGACCCAAAATTTCCATAGGAGATGCTTAGCACATGGGCTTGGTGGATCAATTGGAGAGGGGTTTTTGAGAAGACTTGACCTACTTTTGGAAAGAGTATCCTTTTGGAATGAAAAAGCATATAAATAGAAAAGTCTTTCTCTAAACAGAGATATCTCCATTAGGGAGAGATGCTGTTACTTTTGTTCTAGGGTTTAGACATGAAAACTCTTCTCTTTATTCTTATTATGAACTCCTTGAGCATGAGTACTTAATTTAATTATTGGTTATGGAATAATTGGATTTCACATAATATGCTTTTTGATATGATAAATTAGTTTTGTCTCATATTATCGATTATGATTCACTATTTATATTGTTACATGATTTGAATGCTTGTTTGATCGAGTCACGAATCGGTTGAGTTTGTTTTCATTCTCTATTGCTAGATTAGGTTTTGTTATATGTAAAAGTGATAGATTCCTGATTACAAGTAGCATGAATATGGTTATAGATTGTAGTGATGCATCCTTATGATCATATGTGAACCATAACCTTTGTTAAACCGGATTAGTGCGTTTTCCACGTTAGATTGCTTTGATTGGCCTGATTTCATAGAACTTAATGCATCTAGGGAATTAAACTTGATTAGTGCTTTTACACGTTAGGTTGTTCTCTTAGATATAACTCATACTCGCATCTTTTAATGTGTTTGTTGATGATAAGAGGGAATTAGCGGGATATTCTTGCGATCAAGGTATTCTAGGGCTTTTGATAAAAGTTGAGATTAAATATCAATTCTAGTTATTGTTAAAAAGCATGTTAGTGAATGAAGATGAATCCTTAACCAATATCTCTTTTATTTGATTTGTTTGCTTATTTATTTATTTCTCTACTTTTATTTTATTTTTACTTTACAAAAATCAGAAATCCCCCGTGTTAATTATAGCCATAGGAAACCGAAACAACTTGACAACCTAGTCCTCTCTGTGGGAACGATCCTTCCTTTCCCTTGCTTCATTATATATTTTGAGTAGTAAGAAAGTGTAATTTATTTTTGACGCCTACGACAGCGATCAGTGGTGTAACATGAATGTGAGAAAACAAATAATGAATACAGTATAAAATTTAATTACTGAATGAGTGAAAAGTAAAAAAACAAGGTCAAGCGCTGAATGATGTAGCGCCTGCCTGTGGCGCGTTTCCATTCGGCGATGGGGCTTGGCGTTGAACCATTCAGAGTAGATGCTTGGAATATTCTTCCGAGCGCTGTTTCGTTCCACGAAAAGGTACTTTTCCTCGCGCTGAATCATTCAACGTAACTCTCTAGCATGCTAGCAACTGGTAGGAAAGAGAACTAGTGTTAACTTTTTTGTCACACTTTTTTTTTGAATTGCAACACTTATGTGCTAGTCTAGCACCTCCAATCTAGCCCATAAGACTTAGTCTAACCCCCTAGGTTAGCTCTTCTGAATGAATCTTAACTTGCAAAAAAAAAAAAAAAAAAAAAGTTATGTATGGATAGAAATAGATTGGAACTATTAAATTCAGTACTGGGTTTTAATATATGGTAAATTTAGTACTCTGACCCTTTATCCTTCATCTAATTGGGCACAAAATTTGGGTAAGCCTACAATGGACTGGCTACCTGTATTGTTCATTTCATCACAATTCCATATGGCTTGCTAATAGATGTCAAACTGCTTTTTATTTCAATTTGGAATGCCCAACAATTTATTTTTTCCACATTTGCCTTTAAAATGAAAATTTTCCTTTAGCTCTTTCCAATCGATAAAATAACAACACTTCCAAACTCGCATAATAATCAAAGCATAATTATCAAACTGAATGTAACAAAATCTAAAAATGAACTTCACAAGAATTTGGTAAAATCATAACATAAACTCCCAATACACTAATTTAATATTCATTCCTTGAATTTATTAATTAATGAGCTCCATATCCACCACCAGTACCACCAGCTGCAGGACCGGTACTCTTGAGAGCACCATATCCGCCAACAGCTGTTGCTCCTCCTCCCTCGTGGTGTGCCGCAGTGAGTTTCTTCTTCTTGACAAAACATAAAGCACCGAGGACAAGAAATAGTAAGAAAGCTCCACCCAATGATACACATACAGCAATGACTGTTGTATGATTTTTCCCAGGTGGCAAAGGTGTGATAACTGGAGGAGGACCTGCAATTACATTAAAAAAACCAGGTGATGGAGTTGGGACTTCCCAAACTACTGGTCCTGGAGTGCAATATTCAATTGGCAAAAGATAGTTATAACCAGGTGGTGATGCGCAGTATTTGCTTGGTGGTGCATATGATGGTGGCTGCGATACGGGAGTAGGAGGCTTAGGAGTATAAATTGGTGTTCTTACTTGAGGTGGTGGTGGTAGTGGTGGTGAAGCATATGCAGTCAACTTCCTAGCTCTGGTCATATTTTAGTGCAAGAATTGAAAGAAGGTAATGGGATTCCTCAAAAATATGAGCGAAGAGAAGAAATTTGAGAACAGAAAGATTGATTTGTGAAGAAGAATGAAGGTCTTTAGCGAGTATTTGTAGTAGTAAAGTAAAGAAATCACTGAGAAGGAGAGATTTCAATGCATAAAACACAACTACATTATTTAATCCAAACTAGCAAATATACAAATCAATATTCTGGAATAGTGTCGTTGTGTGTTTTTTCTTTTGTAGGTCCTAAAACAGACTTTAGCAAACAAAATGTGTTGGGTGTAAATTTTATTTTATGTTGTTGATCGGTGCAGTTTGGTCTTAAAGGACTGAAAACTCGAAAAGAAAAAGGCTCAAATTTATTAGGACACTAAAGAGAGATCCAAAGTGCATCCTTTAATTTTTGGAATCCAAAACAAATTCATAACTTTCGATTTTTAAAATTATTTGCGAGTCTTGATTCAATGATGACAAAGAAGAATAATTGAAGACTGGGGAAGCACTGCTTCTGCCTGTGGACTCCTAGACGGCCGGAGTTGTTGACTATCCCGCACAGGAAGAAGCATCATTCAGATTTCAGACTAGTAACCCCTGAGTACAACATAAATAAACATTTTTTCACAATCACGTGTAAAACACTTGCCACGCGTACAGAATGTCAAGAGACTCTTGGTCTTGGACCAACCGGGCCATCCATTTCCTCTCTTGTTTTTCTAATTTGTTAGTGTACTTTTTTCCTTTTTTTCTCCTGTTTCATTCACTTTTACCTTTTTAGATGGTTTTTTATTTTTATTTTTATTTTGATATATATTCAGAAGTAATTTTTTTGATTTTTAGAAGTCAAAAAGTAAAAAATTAATTTGGACGTAGAATTTTAGAACGACATTTAGAAACAAAAAATGTCAAATTTTAGTGAAGCAAAATATCTTTGCTTGTGACTTTGACTTCTAGTATTCAAACACGCTAATACTTTTTGATTATACAAGTCATTATGAAACTGGGTGACGAACCTAATTTATGACCTTTTTGCTTCCAAAAGTTTAAAAACAACTTCTATAATGTCATCCTAATATAATAATAGTGTTGTCTAAGTGCTTATTTTAGCAATTTTAATCTTTATTTTGAATCTTTATTTAGGTTGAAAACCTGGCTAGTCAATATTCCCAAGGTTGCTAAGAGCTTCTCCAATGGAATGTATGTGAAGAAAAATATCTAAGTCCACGTAAGATAGACATTGATTTTCCCTAAAAAATTTCTCCAACCTCAATTTCTTAAATCAATGTGAAAATGACATGGCTTAACTTTTGTTAGACATTGTCAAGGTGAATGTCTAAAACTAGACATTCACCTTGACAATGTCAACCTATCCTAGTAAGCTTTTATTTACCTAAATTAATTCCAATATATTAAATAACCATTTTTAGCTCTAATAAAATATGAAAAATATTAAAAATAAAATTTACATTTAATCTATAGAAAATCACAAACAACAACATTGGAGATGAACTATTTTTCTTCCCTACATTTAAGGAAAAATTACAATGAGAATGTCTTATTTGTGTTGCCACCTAGGAAACACACACAACCACCATTGGAGAAGCTCTAATAGGGGGACCGAATTACATGGGAGTACTAAGTCCAAGGAAAAAGTTATTTTGTTTTATATGTATTTAGGTTAGGGTTGTCAACAGAACCAACCCTGTAGAAATGGGTCCTATAGTTGAACTTATTAACAACTTTGGAACCGATGGGTAATTACCCGATTGGACCCGAATCTTAACTGGTCCAAATGGGTAACACCCGTCGGGAACCCGCAGGTTATGGGTACCCGGTTATTATAACTTTTATTCATGTTTTTAGCAAAAAAATTTTTTTTTTTTTTTGGAGGAAACAGACTTTTATTAATATTAATCCTCATTTAAAACGAGGTGTTGCATAATACAATCAAGTGGTTCATCATGATACCACCATCTGTTTAAGGAGTTTGAAATTGTGAATTGAACTAAGTCATGCGCAATAGAATTAGCATCTCTAGGAACAGCTACAAAATTAATTTCACTAAATTCCTTGATGCGGTCACGAATTGATAAAACCGTAGAGCGAATACTCCATGGGATATTATTCGTATTCCCTGTTATAGCTTTCGGAACTTGATCAACATCACCTTCCACAATTACTCTAGATAGTTTGAGTCTTTTTGCTAGTTGAAATCCAAAACCAAAAGCTTTTGCTTCTGCTACTTCAGATGAGAAGGTATTGAAGCATAAAGCGCCACTTCCCATGTGATTTCCATTTGAGTCTACTGCCATGGCATCCACAGCAGGATTACCATTATTAAAAGATGTGTCTACATTAATCTTCACAAAAGAATTTGGAGGAGGTTCCCAAACTGCAGTAGTACTTTGATTTACTCCAATTCCTGAGCAGAAATTCAGCGCATGATGTAAATCAAAATGCTTAAAGTCTTCAAGAGAATTATGAATGCAGACATCAATCGAAACCTGGGTATTATTGAAGATCAAAGCATTTCTAGATTTCCATATGTTCCACATAATGCAAGCTCCCAAGTTAAACATGATACCTTGATCTTGATAAGAAACCCAATGTTCTACCGTTTGCAGAATATTATCACCCTGGATTTCAATGAGAATTGGACTCGCCTGGTATACTGCTAAAGCAAATTGACAGTTGAATAAGAGAAGGAAGCCCGTTTCTTCAACCCTTTTACACACAGGACAAATATTTTGAACATCATGATTAAAACTCTTTAGATTTGAGTAAACTGCTAGACCATCATGCAAATCCTTCCAAAGAAAATTTTGAATTTTTGGTTGAATTTTCAGTGTCTTCCAAAAAAAATTCCAAGGGAAAGCTTCCACCACAGAATTCACCGGAATATTGTCAGATAAAATTTTATAACTCGATTTTGCACTAAATTTTCCCGATGGAGTTTTCAACCAAACTAAATTGTCTTTTACTTCCTCATCTTGTGGTATGTAGATATTTGAAATAATATCAGCCTGATCTTGCGGAAATATTTCCGTTAACAAATCAGTATCCCAAAATTTTTCACCGTGAATAAACAGATCTGACACCCAAGTAACCTGAATATTAGAACCTTGAAGCTTAGACGGTATAAAACCAGGAATATTGAGAACCCAAGGATCATTTCAAATATGAATAGAATCACCAGAGCTTATAAACCAACAAAAATTATCTAGAAATATATATCTGACTTCCAGCATGTCTTTTCAAGTGTTTGAGTCTCCCTGCATTGGCTGAAGATCCCAGAAATAAGAGTTTTGAAGATATTTAGCATGAAAAATTTGCACCCAAGTTGAATCTGCACTAGTTAGAAATCTCCAAACAAGTTTTTTCACCAATGATTTATTCACAAGTTCCATGTTTTGAATTCCTAGACCTCCCTCTTCTTTAGGTTTCATTGCTTTCTCCCATCTAAAAAAGTGTTGTTTTCTTGTGGTAATGTCGTGACCCCAATAAAATGCCCTTTGAGTCTGAGTCATCTTGTTTGTAACTCCTTTAGTAAGAATGCAGGTACCCATCGAGTAATTTGGGATAGTAGATAACACACTTTTAGACAAAATTGTTCTTCCCACCTGATTAACAAAGAATGATCTCCAGCCTGACAACTTAGAATCACACTTATTATTCAACGGTTCAAAAGTATCAATGTGACGATCAGACTTCAACAGATATATGCCCAAGTACTTGTCTTCTAACTGAATCTCATTGACTCCTAATTTCTGAATATTCATGTATCTGTAAGGTATTGAGCAACCTTTACTGAAGTGAATAGATGACTTCGAAAAATTGATAACTTAACCCGAAAAAGAAGAATAAGTATCAATAATGAGTTTTAGTTGATCAACATTTTCCTTAGAGTTTTTCCCAAAAAAGAATAAATCATCGGCGAACATTAAATGATTGAATACTAGAGAATGAGAATTAAATCTATAACCACTATAAAGACATGTGTTCTCAAATATTTTCATAATAAGTGATAACCCCTGGGAACGGATGATAAATAAAGATGGAGACAGAGGACATCCCTGACGAAGACCTCTACCACTCGTAAAATTCCTATACGGAGCCCCATTTAATAGAATAGAAAAAGATGATGAAATAACACAATTCATTATAAGATTATGAGATTGATCATGAATACCCATTTGATGAAGCATATAGTCCAAGAAAGACCAAGATACTCTATCATACGCCTTCGACATATCTACTTTTAGCGCAAAAAATCCTTGTTTAGATTTTGATTTGTGCATGGAGTGAAATATCTCTTTTTCTATCACGATATTATATGTAACTTGTCTGTTTTTGACAAAAGCATTCTGCGTCCAGGAAATAAACAAACCTAGATACGGACTTAATCGATTAGCAAGGATTTTTGCTATAAATTTATAGATCACATTACACAAATCTATGGGTCTATATTCTATAGCCGAAACTGGGTTTTTTACCTTCGGAATCAGACATAAGTGAGTATGATTTAACTTACTTGGAATAATTCCTGTAGTGAATATGTGCTGAATATACTTTGTCGTATCTTCACCAATAATAGACCAGCATTTCTTATAGAACAACACTGGATAACCATCCGGCCCCGGGGATCCATAAGAGTTTATTTTCCTCACTACATTCCATATTTCTTCTGCCAAAGGAGGTACAGATACGGAAGTATTTTCTTCTGAATCCAAAGAAAAAGAAGATTGTTGCAGATTAGATGGATTACTTAAGTTATTGTCTTCTTGAAACAGGGCTTTGAAAAATTTAATCAATTCATCCGCAATATCTGTTGGATCTGTTAACCATTGTTGAGAAGAATTATGAATACATGAAATATTATTCCTTTTTCTTCTTTGCTGCACAGAAAGTTGGAATTGTTTTGTGTTGCGATCTCCGGTTTTTAACCAAACTTGCTTCATACGTTGCTCCCAATATGTAGCATTCATTAAAATATATTCATTCAACTGATTAGATATTCTCTTTTCTTTTAGAATAGAAGCTGGAGAGGGAGGCAAACTTTGTTGTTGTAGCAACCTTTTCTTTAATATTCTTATTTTATTTCGAACACAACCAATTTTTTCTTTACTCCAATTCTTCAGAAAACTTCCTAAGGAACCAAGTTTGGATAACAAATCATCTGAGATATTAATATTCCAGTTTTCCAAAACTACTTTAAGGAAGTCAGGATGAGAACACCAGTAAGCTTCAAATCTGTAAGAGGGAGGATTTCTTTAAATGTTTCTCCTAGTATTCAAGATAATTGGAGAGTGATCACTTGAAAGTCTTGGCATATGCAGAACACCTGCTTTTTCAAATATGAGACACCAGTCTGGTGAGGCGATGACTCTATCAAGTCTTTGTCTTATTAGACTTTGATATTGTCTACCATTAGTCCAAGTATATGCCGGACCAGAATAACCCAAATCCAATAAATGATTTGTATGAATGAAATCATTAAAGTTAGAAATGGTGTTGTTCAAAGATTGATCACCTCCATGTTTTTCTCTCAACGAAGAAACTACATTGAAATCTCCTATGTAGCACTTTGGACCAACTACATATTGAGAATAAATGGATAAACTTTGCCAAAATTAAGCTCTATCCAATCTATTTGGTGGACCATAAACACAAAACAAATTCCACAAAGGATAAGGGTCATTTTGCTTAATCTGTAGATGTATGATATTTTTGGAAAAAGATATAACCTCGGCATCAATATCATCCCTCAAAAGTATCCATAAGCCACCACTGCGACCAATCACAGGCACAATACAAAAATTTGAGAAACCCAGACGATGAATAATAGGTATAGAAGTTGATTCTGAAAGTTTTGTTTCAGATAAAAACACTATATCAGGTTTAGAACTTCTTAGGAAAGATTTTAATGTTTGAACTGTTGGGTCATTCCCCAACCCCCAACAATTCCAAGCAAAGACTAACATGGACCGTGCGTCCTATTAGGGCTAGCCGCCACCTCCCATTGATCATCTGAATCCTTCTCAATTCTTGCAGCCATCTTTGATTGTGATTCTCCATAATTGATGTATGATCCATCCTGCATTCGTTTAGCGCCTCTAGTATCTCTGGTGGAACCTGATTTTGGAATAGAGGCAGTGTGAAGTTCTCTATCCATCGATTTCCGTTCACTCCCCCTAGAAGTCTTGGTTGATTATCTGGGATTCCATAGAACCCGTCCACCGTTATTATCCTGAGGTTTGTGGTTTGCCCTGGATAAAAGTTGATGAAGATTCTCATTTACTGACTTATTGGAGACCTCAATTGTAGTAGTTTTAAACCTTTTTGTAACCAGTTGAAGGGAATCCGATACTTTTAAAGATTGATATTTGTTGTAATTAAAGTGTGAAGATGATTGTTGATGTTCCAGAATAATAGACTTTCCTTTAGCAAGTTCTAAATTCAATTGTTGTAGAGACGGTATAGAAGCATTTAACGGAGACGGTAATGAAGTAGTTACTGGCGAATGTTTTTCTAAATCATGTGCAGTTGGATGATTATCATTAATATTTGTAACTGCATGTCTTTTGTTTCTCAAAGAATTATTAACTTGTGGTAACTGCACCTGCAAGTTAACTGCATGTACATCACGTATTCCTGCAGATGATGTGGAAGCATAGTTGTCATAAGAAACTGACATGGCATGATGACTCATCATCCCTGAAAATTGGGTTGAATTTGTTCTTCTGGTATTTTGAATATCAACTGCAGTTTCTTCCTGGTGGTCAGAAACTTCAAAATCTTCCATATCATTGATGTAGCTTTTCATGTTAGCATTTAAAGACCGTTGATATTTTGGAATAATTAGTTCATAGGCTTTTTCATGAAGTTCTGTTGGGAATTCATTATGGATTTTGTCTTTGAATTGACGAACTTTAGGACACATTTTCATTAAATGGCCAATAATTCCACAGAAAACACAGAATCTTGGTAATCTTTCATATCTTATTTTAACCTTTATTTCATGTGTTGAAGAGATAGGAAAAGAGATTGAATCTCTTAAAGGATGTTTGATGTCAATAGGAAGACGTACTCTAGCAAATTTTCCCCAATTCCTCGATCCCTTGGAAGTAATAGTTCTGTGACTTCCTGCCAAGTGAATTAATTGTTGAATGAACTTTCTATCAAGATAGTTAACATGCAGCCCATGAAGTTGTACCCAGAATTCCACTTTATCAAATAGATATTGTTGCGGCATTTTGTTTGGTACACACCTTTCCAACGCTAGTAAATCATCACGGACAACCCATGGAGAACATTCCATAATAAATTCCAAGTCAGAATGTGATTCAAACTTGATAAGATATGTTTCAGTTGTGAATTCGGAGACAAAGAATTTTTGGATGCAGATTTTCCATGTCTTGTGAAGTAATTCTCTGACATTGGAAATTAAGAAAGTTCTGGGGGAAACTATGAGTAATACCAGACAGTTTTGATATTCATTAGACAGATTTGGAAGAGTAGTTTCAATGCGAAGAGTTTTTGAATGGTTTTCATTATTAAGTAAATCTGCAAACTGGCTGATCATGTCCATCTCTGAATAAGAATGAAACTGGTTGTTGAGATTTGGTAGTGCCATTTTGAATAATTGTTTGTAGGAAAGAAACTGCCAAAGGCTTAGAAAGATAAAGATCTAAAAATTTGAAACTTTTAAGGAAATCTTCGTTTATTTACGAAGAAATCCAAATTTTTCCTTGTTCAACAGAAAGAACTTTGTGTAAATTGAGACAGATGATTAGGTAATGAATCGGTTGATGGATTTCTAATGTGTTCTACGAGAAAATTTTCTAGTTTTTCCCTAAGAGGATCCTTTGGAAAAATTAGTGGTGGGAATTTCGATTTATTTTTATTCACATCTTCATTGGAAAAAGTTTTATAAAAATAAAAATTTAATAAAGAAGGTAGTTTAAAATTCCATCCAAAATTATAAGTATGTTGTTAGTATTGGTTTAGATTTTATTTATTTTTTTTCATTTTTTCTTACATTTAATCTTTATTCAATACATTAATGAAGAAACAATAATAATTTTTTGAATTTTTTTTTAGATTCAAGCCAAAAAGAGACAGATATTAAGTTTTTGATATTTTTTTATAGTTTTCTTGATACCCAATGGGTACCTGAATTTTTTTACGGATCTGGTTCTGGGTCCACAAATTTAGGAACCGGACCCGAAACCATTAAGAACAGGACCTGACTTTCATAAGTGGGGTCCGGGTCCAGTGATATCCGGGAGGACTCGGACCCATTGACAACCTTAATTTTGGTACATCCCTAGATTGGGATCCCCCTTTACCACCGTTGAATATCTCGCTTGATTTAGTGTTTTAGACTTATGAGGGCATATAAAATGGAGAATGACATCGCGTTTGTATATGACTCGCATTGTGACTAGGCGTCTGATTCGTATCGAGTCATATGTATGAGCCAAGTTAGATTTTTAGTAAGGTATCATTCAGATATCATTTGTACTTGGTTTATTAGTCATATGTAAATTTGATTGGATTTATAACAATACATATGTATATATAATTTTAGCATTCGATGATTTTTGAGTTAGATGTAATAAGTCAGATTGAGATACAATGAATAAAATTCAGATGAGTTAGTTGAGTTAGAAAAAAGAAAAACAATCTGTAATACGCTAAATATGGGTAAGAACTTAAACAAGCATAATGGATCCAATAATTTTATTTTTATTTCATTAGTATAAAACAAGGTTTGGATAAGTTTGCCTTTGTTAGTGGTGGTCAGGATTTGTCCAGACAAAGATAAATCAAGGGTTGTGGTTCTCTTGACCACCCCTACATCTCGCACGTGTGGCGTTAATTCCAATATTATGAATGAAAAATGAGCACTCAAGTCAAGATATGGAACTTCAAAAATTATAACGGGGAGGTTCGAACTCATGACCTATTGTGTCATAAGAGTGGCCTCTAACCATTGTTCCACCTTGGTTGGAATTGATAGAAAAGATAAATCAACAGTGGTGGGATGTTCAACTCAAATACCATAATTATTCTATTAATTAGTGTTTCACTAATTGCACATAATAAATAATCTATTCATTATAAAGTGTTTTATTAATTAGTGTTTCACTAATTGCTTATAATAAATGACTATTCATTTTTTAATTATAAATGTTTTCTTAATTAATTATAATATTTATTTCTATTAATAAGTAATTTTGATAAATAATATCAATAGACATTTTCCGCGACAATGAGTAGTAGAAGAGGTGGAGGCCGAAATATTAGTGGTGGTTAAGGGAAGAGCCAAGCACAATTATATTTATTTTTGTTCTTTTATCGTAAAATGGGATATAAAGTCCATTTTTCACATTATCCAACTTGCCAAGAATTTTTTTCTTCCTCTCTCCTCAAAATCCTAGCTCCGCCCCTGGTTTGTGGTGGAAGAAGTAGTGACGGTGAATGCTGGTGAGTAGTGATGGACAATATTAATTTTATGTTATCGTTACCACATCGATAACATCGTAGTGTGGAAGATGTGGTTGGTTGTTTTTAACACTTATTTCAGGGATGATATCATACAAGACAATATTTTCATGATCGTAGTTGGATCACCCAAATGGTGCCCCTGTTATCTTTGGTACTATATCGTATAAATCATGATTTTTTAATGTTAAAATAAAATTGATTGAAATAGAAAAAAGAATATATACACGGAAAAAAATAATGAAACTAATCAATTGACGACATTTTGTTCAATCTAAACCTCATACATGGTATTTGTGATTGAAAATTAGAATTGCGTCCAACAACCTACATGGGATGGGCGGCAGTGATGGTACCAGTGGTGGAGTCGAAATTGATATTGAGGAGGCCTATTTTTTTTTTAAATGAAACATGTAAACTTTGGTGGACTAAGCCATAAATATATATGGACAAAGTACTATTTATAAAATAAACTAATTTTTTATGTAGTTATTAAAAATTTAAGGGGTTAGAGCTAGGTTAGTCAACCCTTGGCTCCGCCACTAGGTGGTGGTGGATAAAAAAAGTGAATTCATATGGTTTTATTGTGGTGGCGGGTATTGGTGAAAAAAAACATATTATGCTAATTTCGTAACGCCACAAAATGTGTAACGTTATATTATAAAGTATAAAACATGGTTGATCATTTTAATGTTAAAATAAACTCGATAAAACACATGTCCATTTAAAAAAATTGGTGCAATCAATTGCCATGTTATGTAATAACTAAACGAACGACATGAATCAAGATCAGAACACATGAAATTATTTATTATCAATTTTTTATATAAAGAGTGGTCAGGATTTGACCTTGGCAAAGATAAATTTACCGCTAGGGTTTGTTCAACTTAACCATTTTTAAACATTTTATTAATTAGTGTCTGATTGATTGTTCATAATGATTAATTAAATTTCTATTATATAAATGTCTCTTTAATAATCTAACATAAATACATAATTTTATTAATAAATAATTTTACTAAAAACTATATTAATTCTAATGGTCAGTATAATGGTGGCGGGTGTTTGTGAATAGTGGAGGCGGTAACATTACTATTGGTGGAAGAAATAGTGGCGGTGGATGGTTTTTGTGGTGGTGGGTGTTGTTAATAGTAGTGTATAATAATAATTTTTGCTTTTTAGTGAGTTTTATTGACCAAGTAAAAAAATAATCTTCACAAAACATGAAACATTGTATTGTGAAAGATGTAATTGGTTTTTTTAGGACGATTGATAAGGACAAAAACCAAATATTTCGAGGATGATACCGGAACACATAAGACAATATGATCATAACTGTTCGATCACCCGTATTATATAAAGGCAATCGGTGTACCCGCGTAAGAGAACATTATCGCTCTCTCAAGTACTATTACATTCTTTTTCCTGAAAGACCATCAATGTCGAGTTGTTTCGCGACAACTACCTACAAAGACAACAACTTTCACTCAATTCCCGATATAAAACCTTATAGACCGGGAAAATATATTTGCATTCTAAAATATTTGTTTGAAAATTATGTTTGTTCATCAAAATCATCATAAAAAACTCTAAATCATAAATCTAAATTTCGCCTCCGATGTTTATGGAATATTTTTATATTTTACATTCTCAAATCATGCGACCTCTTAATAGTAAATCAACAATATCAAATTACGGATCAATATATATATAGGTTTCGTTCACTGGGTTAGAAGGTAGAGTAGACACAGATGGCTAGATCACACAAAGCAGAACATGACTGAGAATACTTCAATAATTTGGTCAAGAGATAAGGTCAAAAATTTAAGATTAACTTTCTATAAACCTAATTAGATCGGCTTCGATAGGAGCTGACAAAAATATGGATTAATAATAATTTTCACGTAAGACAATTGCAAAACATAGTTTGGCTATCTCTGCCTATGTAAATAGTGGTCAAGATTTGTCCTTCCTCAATTGTTATGTTATGTGAGAAGAAGGTGATATCTAAGATTGAGGTATAATTCAAATCTATTAGATTCATACCATTTACAACTGGATGCCTTGAAAAAAATTGACGTGTTGTTATTATTATTACATGCAAGGGATACATATACATTGACCACACTTGCGCAAATATCTCACTTCGCAAATGATTGGTGTTGCATGTACTGTCTACAATGCAACGAGGAATTTGAGGAAACAAGGCACCATAAGCAGTGTTCGGTGTATTTTGGATATAGTAACTTAGACCCGATGTAATACTTATGTTTTTTTTTTAGTTTTTCCACAATCTATTTATTTAAGAAAAATGAACATTGCAAATACATAACACCAACAAAAATTAGACAGATTGCGTTTGACAATAATGGCTACTGATGGTCCGGAAACGGCAAAAAAAAAAAATGTTGTAGAAGAATTGTTGGGATATTCAACAGATTACTTGATACGAATGAAAGAGGTATAACTATTTCGATTTTGAAATCACATAAAGTTCACAGTAGAAGATGACATCAAGTTTAAAGTTAGTAACAAACATAATATGGATAACTAAAATGTTAAAAACAAACAAGATATATAAACTTAGAAAGCCGTGGGACTTGAAGAGGCCAATTTTGAAAATTACAATCTTAGAAAGCAATGATCCACAATACCGTAATTTTTTTTTTATAGATATTCAACGTAGAATATGTCAACTTTTGGTAAATGATCTATTGACAACCTATTAATTTGAAATAGGATCAGGGAGTACAATATGTGTTCAAGGTTCTTTATGAGGTAATGTGTTGCCAGATTGTATTCCAATTGAAGGTAGGAACATACGAAAGTGACAAAATGTCCAAGACTTTTGAAGTTACCAAAGCCTCTGTTGAGACGAATTGCTGGGCACAATACTTTGTTGAAGATTTAATGGCATAGGTTCGCATATATACAATCCCTTCGTAAAGGTAATGGGTACACATTTTAAACATTGTCATATAATGGGTATTGAAAAATTACAGGAAAATCATGTCATATTGGATAGTTTGTATCATTCGTTCAATGCAACAAATTTTTTTTTACTATTCTCTGCATATTTGGAGGATCGGCAACATGACCATGATAGATGAGTCAGATGGAGCGAAATAGGAGCATGTGGAGACTTTTATGGACGATATTGATTAGTTGATTTCACTGAGATGAGCATTGCTGACGACATATTTCCAAAAAATATTTAAACTTCCATGTTCATGTAGAACATTATCTCATTATAAGCAATAAACCTAAATAAAAAAGTGTCTGGAAGTTAAGATTATATTTCTTTCGTTTGAGAAAATCTCCTGCGGTAAAATATTAAAGGAAAAAATAAAGAAAAAAAGAGAGGAAAATCCCAACTATTTTTATGACAAACACATATTAAATCATAAGGAGTTGATAAGTATTCGGGACACAAATTATACAATATATTAAAAATGAACCAACATTATGGCCCATGCCATTACGGCACGGGTTAAGGGCTAGTTTCTTATAAAACACATATTTATTGAAGACTATAAGTTCTTACATAAGGTAGAAAAGGTTCGTTCTTCAAATCTATCCTAGCAAAAAAAAAAGAGGATTGCAAATCCTCGAACAGATTTTCTGAAGAGAAGGAAACTATTTTGTTCATCCTAGCCTCCTTGGCTATTATGTCTACTACAATGAAGAACTTTATACTAAGAAACTTAAACACACAATTGTTCAGAAATTGAAACACATTAATTATTATAAGATTCCATGGGATCTTCAGATAACTGCAATTGCTCAACCCCAATTCCTCGATCCAGTTGAGAGTTTCAGAACACGCCTTTGCTTCAGCATCTAGAGGGCATGCTTTCCATCTTTAATGCATCTTCTGTAACCTGTTATATCCATAATATAAACCTTAAAGCCCATAGTATAATCAACTTCAAGAAACGAAGCATCAAAGTGAACAATCCAGTCTGGAGTTTGATTGTTATCATCTTTAATATCTTGTCGAGTAGTAATATGCCTAGTAGTTTATCCTTATAATGGTATTGATGATCCATGCTTATGGTGTTAATAAGGTCCCTAGGATTAGGACTAATATTTTCAAAAACAATTTTATTCATGTATTTGTATAGGTGTCAGATGATGCCAGTTATTTTAGGCCAAAACTATTTAATTCTATTATCATTCATCCATAGACTAAACTATTTCTGGATGTTATTATTATGAGTATAATTTAGGATAAACCAAAGGACATGGCAAACCAAATTGTTTTAGAATCATCCTCAAGGGAGTCAGAGTTACAAAGTTTACAAAAAGGGACATCATTTTTATTATACAAACTCATTTTTTTCCATAGAGGTAAGACTCTGGACACTAGTTTTCAACCAAACATCTGAATTTTAGGTATAGGGCTGAGTCTCCAATTATTTTTTTCCAATATCTGGTTGTACCCTAATTATATTTATAACCAGATATATATATTTATAAGCAGAGTTAGTAATAAATTCTCTCATAGGATTAGATTTACATATGATTATATCTTTTCTTTAGTAATATTCGGGGTTATAGACGTTATTTTACAAATAACAGTTTGATCAATGTATCTGTTTATAATGTCAAGTTTGGAATAAGGATCATTTTGGTAATGTAAATCAAAAGGTTGATACTCTGCAAAATGAACTTGATGTCATGCAATCTATGCCTCCTTCTGATGAAAATCATAACAAGATTCTATACATCAATAAAGAGCTCAATCAATGGCAGAAGAAAAAAAGTGAGTTTTACCAGCAAAAGTCCAGGGATCACTTCATCAAGGACATGGATACTAATAGTAAGTACTTCCATATCAAGACTAATAGAAGGAAGGTTATAAACAACATTTATGCTTTATAATACCATGATAATAACTGGCTTCTCACTAGAGAAACTATATCTCAGCACCTTACATCCCACTTCAAAGGTATAAGTACTTCTACTCCTATTGTTCATGATGAAGGTGTTTTTTTACTGCTCCCAACTTTAATCACAACAGAAGACAACACTTTGCTTACAAGTATTCCTTCATTCCAATAAATACATGACACTCTTAAAGGCATGGAAAATTGGAGTGCTCCAGGGCCAGAAGGATTCCAAGCTGGTTTTTACAAAAGTCAATGGGGGATTATTGGTAATGATGTCTGTCAAATGGTTACTAGGTTCTTTGAGACTAAGAAAATGGTGAAGGAAATTAACAAGACCTACATATCTCTTATTCCTAAGAAGAAGAAGCCTATTTGTGCAGCTGACTATAGGCCAATTGGCCTATGCAATACTTCATACAAAATCATTACCAAGTTAATTGTCTCAAGATTAAAGCCTCTTATGGAGAAAATTATATTCCCTTACCAAGCTGCCTATGTCTCTGGTAGGCTCATAAGTGACAACACTATAATTGCCCAAGAAATCATGCATTCCATGAAGAAGAAAAGAGGTGAAATTGGCTGGCTAGTTGTAAAACTAGATATGTCAAAATCCTTTGACAGACTTGAATGGAGCTTCCTGTTAAAGGTGCTTGATTACTTTGGTTTCAACAAGGATTTATGTGATCTAATTTATGAATGCATAAGTACTTATTCCCTTTTAGTTTTACTCAATGGTTCACCATGTGAGGAATTTCAACCTACAAGAGGTATCAGGCAAGCTGATCCACTGTCACCATATTTATTCATTCTAGCTATGGAATTTCTTTTTAGGCATCTTGTCTCAGCTCAGCAAGATAATAAAATTCAAGGTATTAAGGTGGCTGCTAATTCTCCTGCCATCAATCATTTTCTTTTTGCAGATGACTGCTTGATTTTCACTCAAGCAAACTTATCTTCAGTTCATAATTTATTGGAGCTTCTGCATAACTTTAGTACTCAATCAGGACAAATGATCAATTTTGATAAATCTTCAGTTCACTTCAGCAAATATACCAAGCCAGAAGTAGCTGAAACTCTTACTCATATTCTAGGGGTTAAAGTAATGAATTCTAAAGAAAGATATATGGGATCTCCACTACTTCTGGGACACTCAAAATAAGAAGCTTTCAAAGCTATTGAGGAGAATTTTCTAACCAGGTATTCAACATGGTCTTCTACATCTCTTGCTCAGGATGGTAGAGCTACCATGATCAAGCATGTGCTTAACTTTGTGCCTATTTATCAAATGGGTACTTTTAAACTTCTAGCTCAATATACTCACTTCTATTCAAAGGAGATTCTTTTGGGGTTATAATTCTAATAGGGGTAATAATCCTATATCCTGACAGAAAGTATGTAAGTCTAAAGATTTTGGAGGTCTGTCTTTTAAAGATTTAGAAAAGCTCAATTTGGCTTTACTGACTAAATTGGCTTGGAGATTGTGCACTGAATTAGATGCTCTTTGGACCAGAATAATGAGCAGCAAGTACTTCAAAAATGGTAACATTCTCCATCAAAATCTCAAAGCTGAAAATTGTCCTTACATCTGGAATGGTATAATACATGGGTTGCAGGTTGTTCAGCATAATTATTTCATGGTAGTTAATAATGGTAAAAGAACTAAAATTTGGTTATACAGATGGATCACAGGTGAAGACATTCCTCCTCAGCCAGTTAATGATCTACACATGTTCTATCAAGATGTTGATGAGATAATTATTCCAAACACCAATAATTGGAATGTGGAGCTTCTTAACCTCATTTTTGATAACCCCACTTCTCAAAAAATACAGAATTTGTTTTCAGACATAACTAAAGAGGATACTATGATATGGATGCCAGCTAGAGATGGGAAATTTTCAGTTAAGAGTGCCTACAAGAAGCTTACACTGTCCAATGCAGAGGTAATAGTGGATGGAAGGGTAATTCAGAACAATGTGTGGAAGAGGCTATGGAATAGCAATACTGCACACAGATTTAAGTTATTTGCCTGGAGATGTATCCATAATTCTCTTTCAACAAGAAGCAGGTTGGATAGACACAAAAACACTATAGACACACAATGTGCCATATGTTGAACTAATGATGAAACTATGGAACATCTTCTGTTTCATTGTGAACATGCTAGAACTGTATGGAGAATGGTCAATGTTGATATTGATACAGTCATAAGTAGTTGTGCCAGTGTCTCAATATGGGTTGAGAGTTGGTTCTCATCTAACACTCCTTCAGGTGATGAAAACCTATTAGTCACTCTCATGGTTACTGCTTGGATATTATGGAAGGACATATGTGAATTAATATTTCAGGGAGTAAAACTTAACCCTTTTACTACTTTGCATAGAATTAACTATCACCTGCAGTCTCATTATCCTTCATCATATTTGATTAACAATAGTTCTAGTACTGTTAAGCAATCTCATTGGAATCCTCCTGCACAACATGTTTTAAAATTCAATGTTGATGCCTCTTTTGATGAGAATACTAATACACTTGGTACTGGCATTGTGTTGCGTAATCATACATGAAGCTGTGATGGCATCAAAGGAACATACTCAGATGGAGCACTAAGCGCATAGGAAGGGGAGTGCATGGCCATACGAGAAGCATTACTGTGGGCTAGAGAAAAGAAGTATGCAAGAATTCATATTGAAGCAGATGCACAGCTAGTAATTCAATCAATCAATGAAGACGTTCTACTTATCCAATGGGAAAATCGAAACATTTTAAAACAAATAAAGAGTCTAAAGTCTAGTTTTGGTCAGTTTAGTTTTTCTTATGTCAGTAGAGAGGACAACAGGGTAGCAGATGCAGTATCTAAATATGTCTGTATTTCTACTACTGGTTTAAACATTTCAAGTTCTTTTCCAGATGATTTTTGTAACCTTTTAGCGAGAGACATAACCATCTCTCCCACTTAAGCAATAAAATCATTTCTTCGTATCAAAAATAAAATAAAATAGATGTCAATTAGATGAGAAACGTAGCGAGGCATGTTAGCATCAATAATTTTTGGGATTATGAGTGAATCTTGTTTTAGTAACCAAAAATCATACCAAACTCTTATATTTTCACCATTGTTAACTTACTGAGTGTAGTTCTTACTTATAATTTGCAGATCTTTTTTAATACTTCTCCATATCCAGGACAACTTACTTTTTTTAGTTTTTTTATAAGTGGATGAGTATTAGGATAGTATTTAGGTTTAGGATTTTAACCCATAAAAGGTTTTCATTGTTAATCTTTCTCCATGCCATCTTAGTAAGAAGGGATTGAATTTGATTATGAGGGTTATTGTGATACCAACTCCATACAGTTTCCATGTTTAGGATTACTATAATTAGTTTGTTTATTTCCTTAGATAGGTATTTAAGAGTTATTAAAACTCTGTTATTTACTTTTTCTGCACGGCTTAGAAGCTATAAATAGCATGGCCAATTGTTATTTTGAATTAAGAATTAATAGAAGAACAATTTCTTTTCTCTTAAACTTCATCGTAGAGAACTAAACCTTTGAAAACCTCTAGTTTTTGATCTGATTCCATTGTGTTTTGGTGTTGGGTCATAACACCTGGATCAGTGCAGGTTTGCTCAAACCCTAAATTGTACACAATTTTTTTTCCTACCCTACCATGACATACACATAAGATTTATCTATTCTGCAACAAGGCATCAATGGAGTTACCACAAAACTTGATGCACTAGTCGCCACCATTAACAACAATCATACTCATGATGAAGAATCTCATGAAAGAAAAAAATCTGACGATAAGCAGCTGCATGAAGATGATCGTGCTCTTAGGAAATTTGATTTATCTGAACATACCAAAGAGCTTTCTTAAACTCTTACAACAGATCTTATGACAGCCCTAACTTCTTCCCTAACTACAGCTCTAGGAACCACTTTACATGCTGTGTTTTGAGAAGTTTATCCTCAACATGGTTCTCATAATATTGGTGTTGCACCTCCACCACCTCCACCTCCTCCTGGGGTAATGACAATGTTATTCGGGCTGGCTCAATTAATTTAAAGTTTCCAACTTTTGATGGTGATGATGTGGATGGCTGGATTTTTACTGCAGATCAGTATTTTAACCTACATGTTGTTGCTGACAATCTGAAAATATCAATTGCTTCTGCTCATCTGAAGGGTGATGCCAATGCTTAGTTTCACTGGAAAAGAACAACTATTACTTTAACTTCTTGGCTGGAATTTTGTGATCTTGTGCGTGCTCGTTTTTCTCCTGCGAAGTTTGTTGATGCTAGGATGGATGTTAGCACCATTAAAAAAAATGTACGGTTCGAGAACACATACCTGAGTTTGAACGCTTATTAAATTTTGTCAATGATCTACCTGAAGATCATTTGATCAACTGTTTTATTCATTCCCTTAAACCGGAAATTGGTTCTATGGTTAAACTACTTGAACCTCAAACCTTAACTGCGGCTTTCATTAAGGCCATCAATCAAGAAGATGTATTAGCTGCAAATGATACCCCAAAACCTTATCGTCCTCCACAATTACGGAATCCAATACCTACTACTGCTGCTGCTGCTATTCAAGTAAGAAAACTAAATCTACCACCTGGAGCTAAGAGACTTACATGGGAAGAACAAAAAGAAAAACGAGAAAAAGGCAAGTGTTTCAATTGTGATAAGTTATTCACTCCTGGACATATGTGTTTGAAACCCCGATTGCTACTTTTAGAAGGATCTCCATATGCAAATTTTGTTGAACAGAAAGATAATGAATGTGTCACAGAACTCACAACAGAATTTGAGGAAACACCGGCACCAACAATTTCTCTTCATTCACTAATGGGTTCTCCTTCTCCAAAAACAATGCGCATCTCAGGTTTCACCAAAGGTCAAACATTAACAGTCCTTCTTGATTCCGGTTCTACTCATAATTTCCTTCATCCTTGGATATCTAAACAGTGTGGTTACCAAACTTTTTCTCAATAGGCTGCATTATGAGTAACAGTTAGCGATAGTGGTCAGATTTCTACTCAAGGTTTTTGCGCTAATATTCCACTTAAATTCCAGGATTATGAGTTTACATCTGATTTTTATCTTTTACCTATTAGTGGTTGTGAGGCTATGCTAGGCATTCAATGGTTGCAGACATTAGGTACAATTTCTTGGGATTTCCAAAACCTGACCATGCAATTCCGCATTAATGATTCTAACATTACTCTTGTGGGTGAGAATTCTCCAATTGTAATGATGCTAGACAGTTCTCCCATGCAACGTTTATTGGATAGGGAACAATATGGAATTTTGTTTCTATTAAATACATTCCAGGAAAATACTTTTACACCTGCTTCTGTCTTGGCACCAGATATTAAGCAACTAATATCTACTTATTCAGATATCTTTGAGACACCTACTTCACTTCCTCCTTCAAGACAGAATGATCATTATATTCCCTTGATACCAGATTTGTCACCTGTGAATATTCATCCTAACCGTTATCCACACTTTCTGAAGAACGAAATTGAGAAGATAATTTCAGAATTACAACAAGAAGGTCTTATCAGGGAGAGTTCAAGCCCCTTCTCTTCTCCAATCTTGATGGTTAGAAAGAAAGATGTCACCTGGTGTATGTGTGTTGATTATCGTTCACTTTATAAGATAACAATAAAGGATCATTTTCCAATTCCCATGGTCGACGAACTCTTAGATGAACTACATGGTGCTTGTGTGTTTACGAAGCTAGATTTACGTTCTGGTTATTATCAAATCCGCTTGTTTGGTCCTGATATTCACAAGACTGCTTTTCGAACACATGATGGACATTATGAGTTTCTTGTCATGCCATTCGGACTTTCAAATGCACCAGCAACTTTCCAAGGCTTGATGAACCATATATTCAAGCCTTATTTACGAAGGTTCGTGCTTGTGTTTTTTGATGATATTTTAATCTTTAGCAAGAGTATGTCTGAGCATATTGAACATCTGCAAGATGTTTTTGATATTTTATATTCTCATAAGTTATTTGTGAAGGAAACCAAGTGTGCTTTTTCTCATCCTTCTATGGGGTATTTAGGCCACGTTATTTCATCTTAAGGTGTATCAGTGGAAGATGATAAAATCAAGAGTATTATTTCTTGGCCTATTCCCAACACAATTAAAGAACTTCATGCATTTTTGGGTCTTGCTTGGTATTACCGTAAGTTTGTCAAAAAAATTGGCATCATTAGTCATCCCTTAACTCAACTATTGAAGAAAGATGCTTTTCTTTGGACTGATGCTACTACTTCATCATTCAAACAACTGCAATGTGCTCTAACTACCACTTCAGTATTAATCTTGCCAGATTTCAGCAAAGAATTTTATCTAGAGTTTGATGCTTCTGGTGGAGGTTTAGGCGTTGTGTTAATGCAATCTCAGAGACCTATAGCTTATTTTTGCAAGCCGTTATCTGGTAAGAACTTAAATCTTTCCATCTATGATAAAGAGATGCTGGCAATTGTGTCTGTTGTTCAAAAATGGTGACCTTATTTAATGGGAAGACACTTCTAGATATACACGGATCATAGGAGCTTGAAATATTTTTTGGATCAAAAACTCTCATCTATGGAACAACAAAAGTGGTTATCAAAATTGTTGGGATATGGCTATCAAATTATTTTTTGCAAAGGCAAAGAGAATGTTGCTGCAGATGCTCTGTCCCGATTTTTAAGTCCTCAACTAAACTTATTATCTACACCTATTTTTTATGGTGTGCACGATATTATTGCTGAGTGTCATCAAGATGATGAGTATGCATCACTCATTACTGAATTGGGTGTTAACCCTGGTTTTAAACGTCATTATACTTATATATATGGCATTTTAAGATATAAACAACGCATTTTGGTTGTTTCTTCTTCTTCATGGTGTTCAAAACTACTTGCAGAGTTTCATACAACTCCATTGGGGGGTCATTCAGGTTATCTAAGAACCCTCAAGAGACTTCAGCAAAAAAATTATTGGAAGGGGATGAAACATTCTCTTAAATAATTCATTGATCAGTATGACATCTGTCAACGCAACAAGTCTGAATCAGTATCTCCTCCTGGTTTATTAAATGCTTTACCAATACCTGCTGATGTTTGTCTTGATATTTCAATGGATTTCATTGATGGATTTCCATTATCTGCAAGAAAAATTTCAATATTGGTTGTGGTTGATCGTCTCTCCAAGTATGTTCACTTTATTTCTCTATCTCATCCATATTCTGCTAGCACAGTTACTGAAGTATTTATACGAGAAATAGTGCATCTTCATGGAATGCCACGAAGTATTGTCAGTGATCGAGATGCGATATTTATGAGTAACTTTTGGACAACTTATTTCTCCTTACAAGGTACCCAATTATGTCACAGTTCAGCTTATCACCCACAATCAGATGGTCAAACTGAAGTTACTAATCGAACTTTAGAATGCTACTTACGCTATTTTGCTGGTATGAAACCAAAGGATTGGTTTAAGTGGCTATCATGGGCTGAATGGTGGTATAATACGAGATTTTATACTTCTATTCAAATGACTCCTTATGAAGCTTTATACAGCCGCTCTCCACCAATAATTTTATCATATCTACCTGGTTCTACACCAGTACATGATGTTGATATTAATCTTCAAGCTCGAGATCACACTATTAAATTATTAAAATCATACTTACTTGACGCACAGACACGGATGAAGAAATATGCTGATTATCATCGCACAGAGAGGTATTTTGAGATAAACGATTTGGTTTATTTGCGATTACAACCATACCGGAAAACTACTATGGCAAATACAACTTTTTCTAAGCTTTCTCCTCGATTTTATGGTCCTTTTCGAGTTCTGGAAAAAATTGGAAGTGTGGCCTATAAGTTGGAGTTGCCTGCAACAAGTCGCATTCATCTTGTGTTCCACGTTTCTCAACTAAAAAGAAGATTATGAGTGAATATTAATGTGGTTGCTGTGTTACCAGATATTATTGATTATGAAAAATGGGAACCATCTGCAATTCTACAACGTCGAATGTATAAGAAAGGTCTTAATGCTGTCACACAATGGTTAGTACATTGGAAAAATCATCCTGAAGATGAAGCTACTTGGGAGGATGTTGGTGATATTATTGCAAGGTTTCTAGCTTTCAAGACTTGAGGACAAGTCTGTTTTCCAAGGGCGTAGGATGTTGTGATACCAACTCCATACAGTTTCCATGTTTAGGATTACTATAATTAGTTTTTTTATTTCCTTAGATAGGTGTTTAAGAGTTATTAAAACTCTGTTATTTACTTCTTCTGCACGGCTTACAAGCTATAAATAGCCTGGACAATTGTTATTTTGAATTAAGAATTAATAGAAGAACAGTTTCTTTTCTCTTAAACTTCATCGCAGAGAACTAAACCTTTGAAAACCTCTAGTTTTTGATCTGATTCCATTGTGTTTTGGTGTTGGGTCATAACAAGGGTTTCTAATTACCAGCTCCCCACGATATTATTCAATACAAACACTATTCCGAGCCTTAGTGTAGATTCTATTATTTTTCCACCAAAATTCTCTTTGGGTTTTATAAATTTAATCAATGACTTTCTTAGGGAAAAGCTAAATACTACATTTGATAAGTATGGTAAGAAGACATCAAATTTTTAATAAGAATAGTTCTGCCAGTTTGGTTAAGTATTTTTAGATTTCCAACCCTGAACAGGAACAAAAATACTCAACTTACATGAAGGAGAGAACAAGAGGCGAAGAATTTGATGATAACAAAGTCTATGAGAATATTAGCATTGCAATTGGATCAAGAGAAGTGAACTGTTCCAACTTCAAATACTTCTAGTAGATTGGTAGTTCTTGATGCAGACCGCATTGCTGAAGAGTTCAGTATTTAGCTATACTGGATAGCTAGTCCCACTAGATGTACTTTAGTCTTGATTGATGATCTTTCATAAACTGCCATCAGTGAACCAAACCGGTCATCAAATTCACGTCATTTACGTCAAAGAAATTGACATTAACATGAATATGTCTTGAGATGTGGAAATGTGCTTCTTAAAGAAATTCAGGAATTCAAGAATCACATGTTACAAAATCTATTACTCAATTGTTATTTGATCGTTTCAAAAATTCATTCTAAGAAAAAATCAAAAAAAAATATTATACATCCTATCCAAAGAATTTCATCATCTTGATTTTTACAGGGTCATATGGATATGAAACTCACCACTGGTGTTAGGAAATCTGTTTCTTCTTAGCTTTTTTCTTTTCCTCTTTTAAGGAACCTTGCATGCACATATTGCATCTGATAGATATGAAATTAGTACAAAAAGGGGGAGAAATATATGGAGTAAACAAGTGACTTTTAAGAACACCAAATTTGGGGATACATAAATTAATTGGAGGATATCCGCCGGCATGGTTTTTTGATGTTGTCGGCATGGACGTTGGATTGTCGGCATTGAAAAACTAAGCCGACATCTATAGTAAAATATCCCCCAAATAAGTGTTCATTTTTAATCACTAGGAAAGGACAATTGTGCTTAAACGGTATATCTAACGAAAGAGTAAAGCATAGACTAAGGGGGAGAAACATATCATAATATTGTGTAGATTTCTGACTATAAAAAGGGGAATAACAATGATATTCAGATTAAATATTTACCTAGATAACCTTTAGGGGGAGTGAAATATTTTGTTATTCAAATTTCAACAACGACATTTATTTATTCAATATATGCAGGATATTGTGCTGTTGAAACTTGGAATCAAGCGTATGAAGAATGAGTTATTTTGTAATTCGTTTAGCTCCATATGTAATAAGAGTTTTGTCACTAAAATTGACAAAAGGGGAGATATTTTTAGAGCATAGCTCGGTTGAACTCACCAAGCGTTGGTATGCCAAGTTTGGTTGTCATATTTTAGTATCAAAACTCATCTAGAGTCGCTTGATTAAATACTAGAGTCAACTTTGTTTAGGTTAGACTAGAAAGTCTAGGAATGTTGGAACATACAAGTATTACTCCGAAGACCTGAAGAATAAGAAGAAATAACGACGACAACATCCTTCCACTTGAGGTTAGTAATATTGACTTGATCTTGTTTCAATTCCTAATGTATCTTTCAAGTCGGGCTTTATTGAAAACATAACATGCGAATCTGTATAGATTATATATAATACTCTAGTTCTGATGAGACTTGGTCATAATAATTTGATTAAAGTATCAAGGAAGCATAATACAAAGTATAAACGCTTATATTTTCGAACTTCGTAAAGACAACTTCCACATAATCTATTGTAAATATTTAGTTGATTATGTGTGCATCGTATAGGTATGGTTTCATCCTTGAAAACTATGTATCTTTACATTAGTTTAAGGAAGTAGATGTATGAACTTGTTTTCATAATTGAAAGGGAAATTATGATTGCTCTTGGTATTCATGAATATCTTTTTTGGAATACCAATGGAGTTGGAAATGACAGAACCTATCTTAACTATGTTAAGACTTGAGGTATAACCGGTCACGGCCTATAATGAGTAACGAGTTAGATTCGGTCACTTTTGTAACCGATCACGTGCTATGTTAGGGTGCTAGATGTAATCGGTCACATAAACACTTTGGAGATATAAGTGTAACCGGTCACATGATGTATTGGAGGTTAGGGGTAATCAGTAACATGATAACCTCGGGAAGAAAAGTGTAACCGGTCACATAGTTACCTTAGGAAGAAAGTGCAATCGGACACATGATGGATTCGGGAAGCAAGGTGTAACCGGTCTCATAACCTATTACAACCTATCTTGGGAATCATATTGTATCCGATCACAACATTCAAAGTGATGGTATTGTATATTTATGATCTAAAACCATGGTTCACATATTTCTTTATGTTGAAAAAGTGGGGGTACAACAACGTCACCCAATAATTCGTTTAGCAATCTTTATGGACTAACTCCAATATACTTTTAAGAGAATCAACTAGGCAGTGAGACTCAATCTTAATAAAAAGTATATCAAAGAGTTATATCTCAATTTATCGATTCAATCCTTACTCAAGCAAATAGAAATATGTGATTCTAATTGAATATAAGAGAAATTAACTTGAACGGTACCAAAGACCAATGTTCAAGTATAAATCAATTGCAATCCACAACCAAAGGTCGGATTTCCCAATTGATTGATTCAACACACAACCTGTGATATTTCAATTATATAACAAAATATAATGCGGAAAATAAATAACACAGAAACCAGAAGTTTTGTTAACAAGGAAACCACAAATGCAGAAAAGCCTCGGGACATAGTCCAGATTGAACACACATTGTATTAAGCCGCTATAGACACTAGCCTACTACAAACTAACTTCGGTTTGGAATGTAGTTGAACCCCAATCAATCTCACACCGATCTAAGGTATATTTGCCCTCCTTACGTCTCTGATCCCAGCAGGATACTACGCACTTGATTCTCTTAGCTAATCTCACCCACAACTAAGAGTTGCTACGACCCAAAGTTGAAGACTTTAATAAACAAATTTTTATCACACAGAAAAATCTACAGTAATAGATAAGCCTTTCTCCTACATAAATACCTTCGAGTTTTGTTCTGTCTTTTGATAAATCAAGGTGAACAAGAACCAATCGATAACCCAAACTTATATTCTGGAAGAACATCCTAGAATTATCAATCACCTTACAATAATCTTAATCGACTAGCGAAAAAAGATATTGTGGAATCACAAACGATGAGACGAAGATGTTTGTTACTACTTTTCTATTGGGGAAATTAATCTCAAGCCAATCTTAAGATTGTACTCAAATACGATAGAAACAACAAGATCAGATCACACAACTATGGAGAAAATAGTTGGGTATGGCTTCACAATCCCAATGAAGTCTTCAAGTCGTTAACCTACAGGTCCTCGGTAGAAACCTAAGGTTAAAGGAGAATCGACTGTAGCTTATACAACTAGTATCACACAGGAGTTGTGGGGATTAAATTTCCCAGTTGCTAAAGTTCTCCTTCATATAGTCTCCAAATCATGGTTTGCAACCAAAGTTACCTTGGTAACAAAGCATTCAATATTCACTGATAGTTAAAAACCTGATTAGATTCAATCTAATATATTTCAACCATTAGATCGAACTTAGCTTGTTATACACAAATGAAATATACGTCATTTAGGTTCGAGTAACCGTACCTAAATGTGTACAAGTTGTTGGTTCAATAGTAGTTAACCAAATGGTTAGCCATATGAGCATTTTCATATCAACCCTATTCATCTTCACAATAACTAGTTCAAATGACTCAAAAGAACTAGTTATATAGTTGTTCAATTGCTTAGATCTTATAGAAGTATACAAGACACAATCGAAGAAAAATCGGTTTTGATTCACTCGAATAGATTCATGAACTTTATAGCTACGGTTTTGCAAATATGCATTCCTTAGTTTATATATAATTAAGTTCACGAATAAACCAATTTTAGAAAGTAACACACTTAAGTATGCATACTTAAGTAACCGGATTTGAGTTTGTTTTGTTTTCCAAACTCACCATAAATTCATGGACATGAACTTTCCGCCAGTATGCGTACGGGTACGCATACTTAGGTAACCGGATTGAGTTGGTTTTTATTTCCATACTCAACAGAAATTCACAGACGTGAACTTCCTCCAGTATGCGTACGTGTATGCACATTTACCCAGTCTCCATCAACCATTTAGTACACACACAAGTATGCATACATTTGGTTCCCGGTTTTGGACTTATACACTAATGTGCGAACACATTATATGCTTATATCCAAAGACGGTTACATGTTCTAAACTCTCATTTCACTTATTGAAACATTCTTAGAGGATGTTAAATAGAGGTTATTCACACACTATTTTTTTATAAAAGCAATTTTCAAGATATTGAAATAATCAACATGACTTTCGTCACTTGTAAAGATGAACTTGGCCAAAGCGAAAGCTTACCAACACATATTTTGAGAAAAAGATAAGCGAGATAAACTCGGATCGAAATAGAAAATGTGTATAATCTAAGTCTATATAGCAATACAACTTTTGTCTCAAGATAGGATATAGAGTAGATAAACCTTTTGAGTGATAGATAAGTTCAAGTCTCCACATACTTTTTAGTCGATGAAGTTCCACCAATTCCTTGAGTAGTTCTTCATCTTTGTATGATGAACGTCGTGGAGCCTAGAGATCAACTACACTTTCTATCCTAGTCTGAGACTTAGCTATAAGTATACTAGAAATCAAGACTTATAGTTTTGGAAACTAAACTTGACAACAAGATTGAGATAGCAACGCTTGCGAGTTCGACCGAGTAGTTCTCTAACATATGTTGTGTGTAAATTAGGGTTTAAGGGTTTACCAGGATGAGAAGCTTCATGATTTCTACATATTTGAACATGTACATAACTCTTATCATTTATTGTTCAAAGATATTCCTCGACGCTCAAGGTGATCTTGTACCGAAATAAATTGAGAATCTTTTAATTAAATTTTTTGGTTTTATGTGCTTTAATTACCAGCAATTAATGCATAGCTCTATATAATAAAAATTAGTAATGTGTATTTACTAATTGGAGATTTTCAATGAGGGATTTCATAAATATTGGACTACGTTTATTAGAATTAGGAAAACCAAATTTGGGCATTCAATGCATACCTTAAGAATAATTTCGTTTTGGAAATTCCTTGGTATCCAAAAAACCTTGGTCTATAAATACCTAAGTTTGCATTTCTAGCAAACTATCCTAAGAGCCAGGCAAACTTTTTTTTTTTTGTTTCTGTTGGTGGGAAACCAAATAATTGTAGTGTTATTAGTTTTCGATTATTGATTTGATTGACTAACGGTTGTTCAAACTTTGATTGCAACTAGTTTGTTTATTCTTGAGAATCTTCTTTCTGATATAAGATTCACTCAGACTATCTTTAGAACCATCTTCAGATCTAAAGAAATCTTGTGATAATCCATTGTTAACAGACTCCGTTATATGTGTGATTCATAACAAGAGGATTCAAGTGTTGTTGTGCAGGTATTTGAAGGCAGTAAAAGATATGAAGATGAAGAAGATTTCTTATTAGTTTTCGTATCTTGTGGATTTAGTGCATAAACCTTGATCGGATGGGTTCCAACTAGAATCAGTTTATCTTTAATGGACTTGATTAATTAGTTATATGGGATCGACAACTCTCTATAGTTTCTCTTTAAGATCCATATCGATTGATTGTGAATCTAAACTTGATTATTTCGATAGTCATTGGATTGATTGATCTAACCCAACAAAGGAGTTTATTAGATAAAACTATGGATGTCAATGGATATCTGATATCCGTTTCCGAATATCCAGATTCCATTAGGTTAACTACCGACATATCGGTTAGCGGATATCCGAATCAGAAAACTTATCGGAATCAGAAAATTGATTAGTTGCCACTTTCCGTTAGGTTAATATCCGATACCGATAGTGTATAACTATATCCGTAAATTATCGGAAATTTCCGATACGTAATACCATATAGGTTTACTCTTTAGCCATTTAATTTCAACTCTCCTTAGTAGATATCGAAAGTTATCGAAAATTATTGGAAGATTTTTGGATCATGATAGATATTGGAAATTATCGGATATCCAATAACCTTATCGTAAAGGAATCAAAATTGATTTTTAATATTCCGTTGGAAGTTATCGGATATCGGATATCCGTTAATTCTTAATGTAACGGTAGAGTTTGAGCCACTATCCATTTCGTTAAGTGACGTTTACAACCCTAGATTAAACATAAGAGCCTTTGTCAACAACTCACATATCTTCTAGCAAGATTCATTAGAGTGGTTACCAAACATATTCTTCCTTTGCTGTTTGGAATACGATCCAAATGACTTGTTATTCACGTGCGTGACTCTAGAAGTCGAAGGTGCATGGATACTAAGGGAACTAAGTAGTCTGCTTGGTCTCAACTATATGAAGTTGGTATTAAATTTTGTATAACGACTTAATTCTGAGAGTATTCAAAACTGGACTAGGTCCTTGGGTTTTTCTGTATTTGCGATTTCCTCGTTAACAAAATCTTGCTATGCCATTTACTTTATTTTTCCGCGTTATAATTGTTTTATTATAATTAAAGTAAATTTCCCTTGTACGTTAACTCTGTAATACTTGATATTGAACATATAGAGTTTCGGGTATTTGCGAACCTATTATCAAGTAAACACTTTGTTGTTATATCGTCTCAATCTTGTATCCATAGTCAATCATACAAGTGATGTTGTTGTCGTTTTGTCTCGATCTTGTATCCATAGACGATCACATGAAGTGTGAACTGATTTGTTGTTTTAATTGTCTGGACTCAGTCGATAGACGATCACATTCCGTAGAGGACTTATAAGTGGATAAAATAAAAGATTGTGGTGTATTTGGGTACCCACGTATTTTCAAACTCACCAAATGCAACCTATCCACTTGGACATCACATCTAGATTTTTGGAGGTCACATCTAAGTAGAGCATTGATTCCATGTTATTCCAAATGGATACAACTACATACTCACCAAATGCAACCTATCCTCGGAGTTTATCACCCTCAAGAAACACAATAACCTGATATTTTATTTAGTCAAGGTTATAAAATCGAAGCTGGTACTTCAACTCAATAAGGCTGAGGTCTCATATACTTATAGACTTGTATGGATGTAACTCTAATGAATATTGGTGGAATAAATATAATATTTCTTGAATATTACTTGATGTATTTCAATTTTGTTTATTTTAAATTTAATTAGACACATATAATTAAGACTAATTAAAACTGATCTATTTTGAAAATAAAATATATATAAGTTAAACTAGTTAAAACTATCCGTTGGTACCACGCCTTGAACCCGTGACTTCAAGGTTACGGTGGTATAAACTAGTTAAAACTATCTAATCCACATTTTCATTGAGATGTAGGTGGTGGAACAACTTCCAACAAAAAAGGATTAATCTTCTCAACACTTGAAGGATGTCGAAACAACCTTCAGAATTGGAAAATTTTCATTTTCATGATACCCATTCCAGTAGAGCTCTTTGTTTCTACAATTCCACGAGCAAAATAAGTTAAGCATCACAACAAGTTAAAAATTATTTTTCTAAGTTCAACATTTTGAATTTTTTCTTAGCACTTCATTATCAGTTTAATGCCTTATTCTCACTCGATTTACTTGTTACAGACTGCACTGCTTCTTCACTGATTTTTTTCAAAACAACCAGAAAATAACATTCGATCAGCGTTGTCGGGTTTCCATACTCGGTGACGAAATTTTCATGAAGGCTCTGCAAAAAATTCACAGACTTCGGTCGATCTGCACCATTTGGAGGATGTTGTGCTTGTAATTCAAAATATCTACAAATAGATAACTCTTCTTCTTGAGTACACTTATGGCCATAAACTCCAAGTTAAACCATATTTCACGAGATTAGAGTGAAACTAAAAAAAAAAAAAAAGATAGAAAAGATTTTGTGGGACGATTAAGAAGCTGTCAGTGAAATCTATCTATCTAACAAGATAAAAATAAAAACCAAATAATCAATTCTCATTCATTCTGGCTTTATTTTTTGCTGATGTGGAGTAGGAAATAGAGTCCTCTCATTGATTATGGCCCTACAGAAATATGTTTTTCTTCTGTTTACACCCTACTTACACCTTCCACCATCCGAGCACTACTTGCACTTATTAAGGCTAAGTCTTATGGTGTGCTAATCTAGCAGCTAGATTGGAAATCCACGTCAGCTAGCACAACCATCTCAGTCTTATGGGAGTGCTAATCTAGCATGCTAGTCGCTGAACAACACAGCGCCAAGCGTTGAACCGTTCATCGTCCCTGTTTTTCGCTGCATTAATTTCAATGTACTTTTTTTAATTTTTAGAAGTAGAATTTTAATTTTAATTTTAATAGTAATGTAATTTTTAATTTCAAAAAATATTGTAACATTGTTTTACAATGTAATGAAAGAACTTCTTAGTTTAGCAAATTTTGAAACAAACAACCTTAGGAACAAATTGTCAAATTTTTCAAAATTCAAAATTTGAAAACATAGCCATCTAGTGTTAATGAACTACTGATGGCGTAAAAAAGTAAAAAAAAAAAGGTCAAGCACTGAATGGTAAAACGCTCGTGTTTGGCGCGTTCCCATTCAGCGCCAGCGTCCGGCGCTGTCATTCAACGTAGATGCTTGGAATATTCTTGCTGGCATTATTTAGTTCCGCGAAAAGGTTATTTTTTCAGCGCTGAATCATTCAATATGATTATCTAGCTGCTAGTTCACATGCGAGCAACTGGTAGGAGAGAGAACTAGTGTTAACAAACGGACAACACTTTTTTTTTTTGAATTGCAATGCATTTCTGCTAATCTAGCAACTCAATCTATCCCATACGACTAAGTCTAACCAACCAAATCCCCCTGCTCCCAAGTTTATTTGATAATTGCACCCATTTATATTCGGAAAACTCTAGACATGGGACAATTGTTATTATCTAGATATGGAACAATAAATCCGGAACTTTAATCATTCCCCTCTTCACCCCACTACTAATCATGATGCTAGAATCATTCCCTCTCAACCATTAAGATTGTGTCACCTCATGTTCCCAGATTTGGACAAGGCCATGTTGTCCCAGCTGTAGGCGTTTCCTTTCTATTATTTGTGACAACTGTTCAAAATTTGTACCCATTCTAAAGCTTTTCGTCCAATTTTTTTTCTTCACTCTCTTCACCCCCACCAGAGAGTTACCTAGAAATAAAATTATATTCTTCAATTAAGGTGTTTGGACCTTCCAAGTTGCAATTCTTTAACATTCTGTGAAGTGCTCATTCTTTCTTCATCTTAAAACTGCTCATTCATCAGTAAGGTTTTACCTGTAAACCAAAAGGACTCTTTGGAGAGGTACGAAATTGATTAAGCTTGGAAAGTTTATTAAAAATCTTTTTCTTTTAAGATTATTGAGGATGGATAAATTGGTTTGGCTCTAAAAGTAAGATTTTTGATGCTAGAATCTTCATTTTTGTTTCACTTTTATTCTGGGTTTTGATGTATGTAAATAACATAACTAAATAGTTTCCAAGGCATAAGGTTTTGTAAGCAGTGTCCTCAGCTATTAGTTAATTTCTTTTGAACCTTACATGTTGACGACATTTTACTTTCTCTTATTCTTTGTCATCTTTTTCGATTTTCAGGGGCATGTGGTTGCAATGCATGTACTCGATCACCTACAAAGTGCGGTGGTCTGTTGCGCAGGTGAGAAATTCATTTCCTTAAGAGTACATTTGAAAATTGTCTTCTGGGAATGGTAAGTTCTCTAACGTTATAAATATTTTTTGTTGTTGCTATGTTACTTTAAGTAATTACAACCTTTTTATATAAGCCAAGGCTTTGAGAGATACTTTTTATGTTTCAGATAAGCCTTAGCATGTATCTGGGTGAAATTCGCCATCGTTTGATGGATACAGGAAAGTGGATACAGATAGATTCTTGGTGTTGTGATTGTAGGGTGTATGGAAACGACTTATATGGCCATGTTTTATAAGGGTAAAAATTGAATGATTAAGAATGAGGGCTTTTCTGATCCGAATTATGAACTAGAGGGATGTGATTTGCTGGACTGTGAGATGTTTCAGAATGGCAGATGAAAGTTGGTATCACGGTTTCATAGGAACATATCTGGCTCAAATTTAAGAAGGCAAACTATGTGACATACTGTGGAACGGTTCTTACATCAATTATGACAATAGTAGAGTGGCTGCGGGTTGCATTTTTTTGCTTATATTTATGCTTAGAAATAGTATAGCTAAGTTGACAATGCTATTAAGGAATTATCAACTCACTTTGGTTGGAGGAACTGCTTTTGGTTTCCCAATTCATTGTTTAAACAATTCAACAAGTGCAAGTTTCATGTGTTTGTTTTTTCATTTTGGTTCTATTTTTCATTATAAATGCTTGCTCAACGCTAGCTGCCACAATATTTTACCTAACATGGTAACAAAAACTGGGTTTTTTTTTTATTTTTTTAGTCCCATCTAGTTGAAGTTGAAATTAGACATGGTGATTGAATTAGAGTTGCTGAATTAATTAGTTGTTAGTGGCTTGACTCCATGGAAGGAGGCAAAGACAAAGTCGCTCAACAACAAACACTATATCGCGCAACATAAATTTTACCGCTCGGTTGACACTTTGCAGCGATTCATAACACCGCTTAGTTGGGGGCCCTGGAAAATAATTAGGGGCCTCATACAATTTATACCCACACCAAAAATTATATAAGGCTTCCAAAATGATGGTGAAAATACCATTGTACCCTTCTCTAATACCTAACCCTAAAATACTATTAACAGTTAAGAGAGGCCCCAATTTGATTTTCGGTCAAAATTCTTCTTCTTCTCCTCCTCTCCCCTCTCTCTGGTCGTCCATCTTCTCCATCAACGATTGGTGATTTTTTTTTTCCTTTAACCGATTCATCGCGTAATCGTCGATTAACTTTAATCAACGATTAACTTCTTCTACAAACATGGCTCGTACAAAGAAGACCGCTAGAAAGGTAAATCAAATCCCTAATCTCGTCGAGGACGTTAATGCAGCGAAGGCTTATTCTTGAATTACGAAAAAATCAAATCAGCCGGAGAAGGAAATGACTCAAATCAGAAGGTATGTCCACTAAATCCCCCAACTCTAACTGAGTTTAATTTGATCTTATAATGAAAAATTTGTGTTTGAATCGAAAAAAATAGATTCTCAGAAATCGAGTCGTTAATCACGAGGCTTGTATGCTTAACAATTTTTCTTGTGCATGTTAGAATTATGAGAAATTGTCAACCATTAGGGTGGTGGAGAAAACGATCCCCGGTGTAGTTACATTTTGTAAGGTTAGAATCGTTAAGCATTTTGTTTTTCTTAACAAATTTTGATATGCATGTTAATTTCATCAAAAATCATTAACCATTAGTAATAGGTGAAAACAATTCTAGTGTGGTTATGTGCTAGAGAATCTAGTCGTTAATCATATAAGTTAAGTGTTGCCGATTCTTTAGACGACCATTTGTATTCCTTAACGATTCTATGGTACGCCAAACCGCCGATCTGTCCCAAATAATGAAATAGTCGTTAAGGAATAACGCTTGAATTGGCAAGCATAAATTTAGAATCGTTAACGAAGTACATGTGGTCGTTAGTATTTCTAATGGTCTTTTATTTTTATTTTTTCTGACGATCCTTTGATATTTTGTTGTCTTTGGCCTATAGTAGCAAGAATAAAAAAAATAACCTTCCCATGTTAACTCTCAAAAAGCGGGGGTCTAACAACCACACCCAATATTTTGATTAGCAATCTATATGGACAACTCCGAGTTGTTTTTTAGAGAATCAACTAGACAGTTAGACTCAATCAATAGAAAATACTCAAGGAGTTATTATCTCAATCTCTCAATTTGATTTACTCAAGCAAATACAATTCGCGAGTCTTAATCAAAGAGAGATAATTTGGATGGTACCAAAGACCAATATCCAAGTGTCAATCAATTTAAATGAACAACCAATAAGGTCGGATATTCTAATTGATTGAACAACGCACAACCTGTATTATTTTAATTATATAAAAATATATTGCGGAAAAGAAATAACACAGACACCAGAATTTTGTTAACGAGGAAACCGCAAATGCAGAAAAACCTCGGAGCTAGTCCAGATTAAACATACACTGTATTAAGCCGCTACAGACACTATCCTACTCCAAATTAACTTTGGTATGGACTGTAGTTGAACCCCAATCAATCTCACACTGATCCAAGGTACAGTTATGCTCTTACGCCTCTGATCCCAGCAGGATACTGCGCACTTGATTCCCTTAGCTGATCTCACCCACAACCAAGAGTTGCTACGACCCAAAATCGAAGACTTTAATAAACAAATCTGTCTCACACAGAAAAGTCTACAAGATAGATAAATTCTTCTCCCACGGATAATCCTATGAGTTTTGTTCCGTCTTTTGATAAATCAAGGTGAACATGAACCAATCAATAAAACCAGACTTATATTCCCGAATAACAACTCAGTTTTATCAATCACCTCATAATAAACTTAATCGACGCAGCAAAGAAGATAATTGAGGAATCACAAACGATGAGACGAAGATGTTTGTGATTACTTTTATATCTTGCCTATCGGAGATATAAATCTCAAGCCAATTATTACAATTGTACTCGTACGATAGAAACAGCAAGATCAGAGTAAAACTACAAGAAAAGTAGTATCGGTCTGGCTTCACAATCCCAATGAAGTTTTTAAGTCGTTAACCTGGTTTTAGAAGAAGAAAACCAAAGGTTAAAGGAGAATCGACATTATCTTAGCAAACTAGTATCACACAAAATGTGTGGGGATTAGGTTTCCCATTTGCTAGAGTTCTCCCTTATATAGTCTTTCAAATCATGGTTTGCAATCAATGTTAGCTTGGTAACAAAGCATTCAATATTCACTGTTAGATGAAAACCTGATAAGATTCAAGCTAATATTTCTCAACCGTTAGATCGAAAACTTAGCTTGTCATACACACATGTACTTGAAGATTTTGGGTTTGTGTAATCGTACCCAAACGTGTACAATAATTGGTTCAATACTAGTTAACCAAATGGTTAGCCAAATAATAACTTTCATATCAACCATATTCTTCTTCACCATAACTAGTCTAAATGACTCAAATGAACTAGTTAGAGAGTTGTTCAATTGCTATGAGATCTCATGTACTACACAAGACACAATTGAAGCAAAAACGATGTGATTCACTCGAATCGATTCATGAACTATAAAGCCACGGTTTGCAATAGCATTCCTTAGTTTATTAAGATGAGTTCACAAATATCATTTTTAGACATAACCACTTAAGTTCGCGGACTGGGTTCGCGGACTCAAGTTAACCGGTTGGAGTTCACAAACTTTATCAGAAATTCCCGGGTTCGAGAACTTCCGTCATTTCGTGGACTGAGTTCGCAGACTGAAACCGAGCTACAACTCCAGCAGAAATTCTCGGGTTCGAGAACTACGCACGTTCGCGGACTGAATTGGATGCTCAAGTTCCGGTTTCACTTGATTAACAAAGTTTGCAAACTTCGGTTCAAGTGCTAATGACTTATACATATATATGTTACCACAACAATGTTTATATCCCACAATGGTTATATTGTCTAAACTCTCATTTCAATCATTGAAACATTCTCAGAGGGCGTTATATAGTTGTTATTCACAAACTATTTTTCGTCAGAGCGATTTCCAAAATGATTGAAACGTAACATGACTTTCGTCACTAGGTAAAGATGAACTTGGCTAAAGCGAAAGCTTTACCAACACATATTTAGAGAAATAGATAAGCGAGATATACTCATCTCTAAATATCACATGTGTATATTCTTAGTCTATATAGTAATACGACTTTTGTATCAAGATAGGAGATAGAGTAGATAGACTTTTGAGTGATAGATAAGTTCAAGTCTCCACATACCTTTTAGTCGATGAAAATCCACTGGTTCCTTGAGTAGTCCTTCATCTAGTATAATGATTGCCATGGAGTTCTTGAGCTCAACTATACTTTCTATCCTAGTCCGAGACCTTAGCTATAGTAGACTAGAAATCAAGACTTTATAGTTTTGATCACTAATATTAACAAACATGCTTGAGATAACAACGCATGCAAGTTCGACCAAGCAATGCTCTAACAAACTCCTCCATCCAGACCTCCCTGCCACGGAAAATATATAAATACCGGTATATTACGAGGAAAAACACCGAGTGAGATAGCCTTATTTATATGCGAACCCAGAGACCCATGTGCTGAATCGTTGGCTTTATCCTCTCCTGTTGTATCTGTAACTGAAAGCGATGAAGAAAAAGTCACAGAACATGAAGAAATTCCTTTAGGTAGTGATTATGCTGCTTATGATGATGATGATGATGATGATGGTAATGATGGAAAGGGTGGTGATGGTGGTAACCGTGGTAATGAGTAGGCAGAGATTTAGGAAGAGGAGGATGAAGGTAATGATGGTGATGAGGATGAGGATAGTAATGATGGAAATGGTGGTGATAGCGGTGATGAGGAGGGAGATGAGGATGATGGTAATGATGGAAATGGTAATGAAAGAAATGATGGTGGTAGTGGTGAGGAGGAGGAGATTCAGGAGGTTGAGGAGGATGCGGCGCTGCCACAACCAAAGGAAAAAGTCCTAATCACACCCAATGTGCGACACATTCCACCCAAGCATTTGCAGCTTATTCGTCTTAGCAATGGGAAATCCAGAGGTGAACCTAAAGACGGAGGCAAAGTTCTATTTGTATATGATAACTCATGGGCCATACCATCAACGAGACAATTGTAACATTCTCAACTTTGCTTCTCATATGATATGTTCATATTCAATTTCTTATGTTTAATTTATATTTGTTTGTATTTTGTAGGATCATAAGAATGCCATGCGTCTTTTTAAACAATCTTCTTATGCAAAAATAAAAAAATGGCCGCTAGAAAGTGAATGTGCAAGAGTGAGAGACATTGTTGAAAACTCAGGTTTGAATGTTGCGGTTGAGAACTCCGTGATTGCGTATGACAAGGATGCAATATCATGTTTTTGTGAGAGGTATTATGGTGAAGTCGATACATTCCAATTCCATTTTTGCGAGATGGCATTGATTCCCGAAGATGTAGAACAGATTCTGGGATTGCAGGTTGAAGGAAAATCTACGGGTGACAAGTTCAAGAAAAGCCTAGATTGGGATAAAATATATGCATTTACAAAGAAGTTGTTTGGCTGGGATAAAGATACAACGTTTGGGCTTTTCGTCAAGGGAAAAAAGTACCCAAAGAGAGAGTTTAAACTCAAAATTATTAGAAAGATGTTTGCTGGGTCACTTGAGAGAAACAGAGACAACGAACTACTATTTGATTTGGAAGTTCGTGCGACGGTAGATGCATACTTGTTATATGTCCTTGGTTCGGTTATTGATAGACACATTTTTTTTATCTGAATTGTCCTCAGTGTCTCTATTGTTAGTCTCGATTTTTGTACTAATTTTGGTGTTTTTATGTTTGTCTAGGTGTTATTGGAGAATTACACTTATGCGAAAAAAGTTGATCGAAAAGTGCTTTTTGGACCCCCGGAGGACAATTGCTATACATACCCTCACTTTTGATAAGGGGCACCCACGGCTATATATAGCCCATTTTATCCATCGCACCCATCTTCCTTGTTTGAATTTTGGTTTTGGCGGGAAAATATTCACACTACTGGCAGATTTTTAGTTCGGCATTTGGAGGGGTTATAGTATGATTCAATGGCTCAAATTTCATGGGAAGACTTGATTTATCATAACAGGCTTGGCATGAGTCTCTGGATCGATTGAATTTGGCTAGTTAACTCGTGTGGAAGAAAACAGGGAGTACGTGGTCAGAAGTGATAATCACGGAATTACAACAAATTCAGACGTGTACTCACGTGTTTGGATGGAGTTGGGTTACTTAAAGAAGCGTGTAGGAGTTAAATAAGGAAGTTTCAACAGCTGCAGACGCGTAGGAGAAAGATTTTAGGAAAGAAAATATTTCCGAGAAGAAGATAAATAATGGTGATTAAATGAAGATATTTTGGGAGATTTCTTGTGCCTGTCGAGTATAAAAAGGAATGTTGAAGAAAACAGAGGGGTTATCGAGAGTTTGGGAGAGAGACAGAACATCACAGAGCTGAAAATCAAGTTGCAAAAGACCACCATTTCTGCTGCTGCTGAAGAACACGAAGAACAAGGACCACCAAAGACTGTCGTTCATGCTACAGTAACAATGACATCCAAACGAGGGTCGCAGAGTTACAATAACAGATACTGTTCATATTTATCGTTCTCTGTAACAGTGTTTGCAACAATTATAAACGTTTCAAACACCCGATTTTCATCATTTTCTCCATTTCATCTTTGTAAAAACACTTTGAGCAATAAAAATGATTTTTGAGCGTGTTTCCAACATGATGATGAGCTAATTCTCCCACAACCAAGGCAATGAGGAAGCTATTCACGCATGTATAATTGGTAACTATTTTATTTTCTCTAATTTATATTTTATAATTCACTCAATCACTGCTTTTGCAGAGTTTTAAATTGTTTGCCTAATTTTGTTCATTAGTTGTGATTCAATTAGATAGGTTATGCTTTGTTAAGATAATCTAAAAGATACAATTAATTTTTGAGAATACAATTAATTTTTGAGAATTTGACTGATTATTTGTGAATTAAGAAACAAAGGACTTAAAAGATAATTATAGTTTTGAGTTATTTACCATAATTTATTCATGTGTAATAGTGGAATCAGTGTCTTGGTTATTCCTAATATCTTGAAATCAATTTTGCATTAAGTTTTCTTTATTTTTTAAGTTTTTTAAGTCTAAAATCTATTGCTTTTACAAGTCTCAACGAACCTTTTTACTACAACATTATTGAGATCACATCAATTATATTTCCCGATAGCAAAGAAAACAGAGTAAGCGCCAACCTTCTTCAACTTTTGTACCCTTTGGAGGAGGTGAGTAGGTATTCGTGGGGGACTGCTGTAGTAGCACAATTGAACACTGAGCTAGCAAAGGCATCCCGGGAACGAACTTCTCAAATGAACGGTAATTTGGCTTTACTTCAGGTAATTTGAGATATCAAATTTTTTCGTTGTTTGTAACATTTGTTAGTCTATATTTTTATTTATTTTTTTCTTTTCCTTTTCCCGGTGTTGTGTTTTAGTTGTGGATTTACGAGCATTTCCCTTCATTGATAAAAGGCGACGAAGAGGTCCAATTTGAGCCAACATGGGACAATACTAAACCAAGAGGAACCCGATACAAGTACACTGGGAGTCAGGATAATGAGTAAACGCAGAAGTTTAAGTTGTTAGACATGCGCCCAAAATTGGACAACATGACAACCAAAGAGGTAGACTTTGACCTGTACAAGGAAGATAGAGTAGAAGGAATCCAAGATCTCGTATATTACCATGGACCTCTGTTTTACCCTTACATATATTCAATGTATAATCCGATTAGAGTAATGTGTCAGCTTGGGTATATTCAAGATTCACCCGATGAGGATTACGTACCACTGTTCAAATATAATTTAAAGAACTGCAAGGCGGACGGAAAGGCGTTGAATGTTGTTTACGAACCTGATCCTAAGAATGAGCATCGGAATAATAGGCATTTGGGTACTAGTAAGGTTGACATCTCTTATTTGGAGCATGTTAATGAAGGTCACGAGGCAAGTGAAGATTACATTCCATGGTATGAAGGCTTCTCCCACGTTCGGGTGATAAGGATTGATCAGACAATGGGTAGGAGGAGCAACAAAGCATTTTTCTCTGCTTCTATAGCCGACACTAGACCCGACTCTACCATTATTAAGCTTGGGGTAAGTACTTATTTTTCAAATTGTGTTCATCATTTTCATATAATTTTAATTATGTTAATCTTAATTGGTATTTCAATGCAAATAGAGGGAACAGATGAAGATTTTTATGAAGTCATTTTGTTGCAAAAGACAAAGGAGAAGTGATCGAACCTGAGCAAAGTCGTATGTATGTTGAGTGCTGAAAAGAGATGTCAACATTTCTAGTAAAGCAATGTAAGAGGACAAGGAGAACAACTAGCCAACTAAGACAAGAATGTGCTGAAAAGGGTGAAGGAAACGAAGATGGTGATGATCAAGCTAGTGGAGAAGAAGGTGGTTTTCCAAGGGGAAGTCCTGGACAGGGTCCTTCAAATAAAAGTCGGACATCATCAAGTCATGGAAGTCAGAGAGGTCGAGGCGGAGTTTGAGGTCGAGGTCGAGGTGGTGGTAGGGGGTGAGGAGATGTTTTAAAGTTTGAATACATCTAGAACTTATGTCTTTTGGTATTGTCAACTTGAACTTATGTCTTTCTAAGATACAACTATTTTTTGTAGTTCATACTATTGGTTTGGTTTGGATTGTTTGTTTGTAAAACTATTATGTGTTTTTTGGCTTTCCTAACAATTTATCATGATGTTTAGAATTTTCTTTGCTTAAATGATTATTAAAATTATACGGACCATCACATTGAAAAGATGGAAAATATGTCAAGGTGTTGTTAGAGTCATCAACATATGTTTTGGAAATGAATGACTCAAATCCTCTTGAAAAAGTAAGTGTTAGAGTCGTTAGTGGTGTACTTGGAAACTAACAACCCTATAAAAACCCTTTGATGATTATCTCGCCCACTTTTTTAATAATGAACGAGTCATTCGTAGACCAACCCACTTCTCTGTCTCATTTTATTAAAGGGTCGTCAAGTTTATATATGAAACCTTAACGATTTCGTTATGACGACCTATTTATTAAATTAACGACCCTAAGTGATATACATATCTAGCTCCTCTGTCCAAATATTTGTAAGGGTCGTCAATGAAAATCCCAAAAACTGTGATGGTCGTCAATGAAATTTTCGTGGTCGTCAATCTTACCTTTTATTGAAACTTCATTTCATTGAAACTTGGAAATAGTAGCATAGGAATAAATTCTTATGCTACATTACAGTTGATATAAATAAATTATTTCAACCCATTACATGTTATTCAGTTTCCTGGTGCGAGATTTAATTACCATTGCGGCTTCGATGTGATAAAATGTCTCTCCTCTCCATTTGTTATATACATCCCGGGCCGCATGCCTAACCCATTTGTTCTTCACGAGAAACTCAATGTACTTGGTGCACAATCTCATAACGTGAATCGTCCTATCACGAATGTGGGATGGTAGATAATCATAGCGTAGTTTCTTGTTGTAATTAACGAAAGGACTCCAACCAACTTGACTGCAAAAAATACTCTCATGTTGATGTTCTTCGGGAATATCTTTGACGATGTAATAATTTTTAACCCATTCGGTCTCTTCCTCGACTTGCTTGAATACTTCTCGGAGATAGGATTGTTCTTCGGCTCGTTTTTTGACCTCGCACATCTCTTCTTATTCCTGTGTAGGATATGGCATGAAGGTGTATGGTTTTTTAGTAGGTCGCATACTTCTTTTGCGTATCTCTTCTTACATTTCCAATATTTATTTGGTTGGTCGCTTGCATCTTCTAAGTATGCTTTCAATTGAATTGGTAGTTGATGAATAACTTCCCATTGAAAAAATGATTTACTTTGATTGTTTTAAGTTGTATTTGCTAGTTAATTATTGAATCTTTATATATAAAATAGCCCAACGGCTATTATTTTGGGAAATAATATCTGCAGAAAGACCCGTTGAAGGTATATATCTGGAGTCATTTAGTTTGAGTATTAAAAAACTAACGACCAAAAATGTACCTCCAGGCTCCTGGAGACCAAAACGTTTTGAGTCGTTAATTTATATGAATTTACAAATGATGACCAATATGGACATTACTAGTCGCCAGGCATAGAGGTAAAATAAATGGCTTGTTGTCGTTAGGTTATATGAAGAGACCAATGATGACCCGGAAAATCAAAAACATCCAGGAGATTAAAAAAAACAAGAACCGTTAGAGTCGTACAGTAATATGGTATCTAAAATAACGACCCTAAGTGAGAAACCAATGGAAGTTAGAGTCGTTAGGGACAAATAGATAAAGACCAACGACCCTAATCAGTTAAAATAAATGGCTTGGTATCTAAACTAATGACCCTAAGTGAGCAATCAATGGCAGTTAGAGTCGTTAGGGACAAATAGATAAAGACTAACGACCCCACTTCAAAAATAAATAAAATGAAAATAGCAAAAGATAAAAACACTTATCATTAACCATTCTCCAAAATACCGCAAGATAAAACGCATTGTTATCATTAACCATTCTACAAAATACAAATATTCGTGTTCAAGATACAACCATTTTCAAAAAATATGCTTAAAAATGCAAAGCTCAAAAGAAACAACTCTTCTCACGCTTTATCTCCCTTGTCAACGTAAATCGGTGTTGGGTCCAAAGCATTCTACATGTTCATGACATACTCATAATGGTATGTCTACTTCTTGGTGAACTCTCCCTAGTCACCATAGATCACCCGTGGTAAATGACACTCTTCACCTATCTTCAAGCCAATGTGATGGTTATTGTTGACATGTGCCATAACAATTCTTTTTTTTCTATAGCTCCGCATCGCACCTAGTCCTTGAGGGTATGTACATACATGAGCCACCGAGGAACCCTTTGATGAATACAATTACAACACAAGTGAATGTGTCCGCTAAAAGTTGGCCACCAAATGGCATTTGCATCCAAAACTCATAACCAACTTTCTTCGACCCCTTACGCCATTTCACGTTTGAAACTAACTCTTTGAACTTCATTTGTTTCTCTTTTGGCTCTCCTTCCATGATCATTGTCAAATAGAGTTGCTTGTCCTCAATAAGTTTAGCGGCCATTTTTGTTCTTGCATATTTATTTGATTTGGGTTAGTTTAAGTATGTCGACCTCATCGAAATTCCCTAACTGTTCCGTTGCAACATGATAACCACAATTTACATCCATGTCAACATCGTATTTGGATATAAGGTGATCTAAGATGACGTAAGGAAGTTGTTCGGTATACTCTTCATACAAATTGTAAGCAACACGAAGTGGTCTACCTTGGGAATCCCTAGGGGTGCGTGGATTACCATATCTTCCTCTTATCGTCATCACTCCACTAGTTTGTCTTTGCTGGGTATCGACCGCCTGCTCAACAACATCCAAACCTTCCTTTTGTGTCACTTGTATATCACTTTGGGTCTTTACTTGGTTTTTTGGTCGACCCTTTTTCTTAGGAATGAAAGACTTGTCGTACTCCTCATATTCCTTCCGAACATGCTCATGACGTGATAGGTCTCTTCCGCAACCCTTGGCATCATTAACAATTTCTCTAAATGACATTTTTGTTGTTGGTCTTCCTGGTGGTTTTTGTTTGATTGACTCTTATTCTACCCCCAAGCTCTTACGGGCCGCCGTCCACAAGTTAGCAACCGTAATTTGTCTTCCTGTACAATTTATTTTTCGGTATCTTTCGTTGATGTACTTGCCAATCTCCAAATTCTTCATCGGCTAAACCCGTGGGATTTGGGAAGAATAAAAGTTTTGCTGCCAGAATGTATCGATATCTTCAAGAGGAATGATATTTTTGTATCCACCAAGTTTATGTTAACACGGGAGGCCGATCCAAATATCGGTTGTATAATTACACTGCATTACCTTTTCGGCGACCGCATTGGCTCTAAGCTTTAGAAGTTCTTCCATCATATGGATTATTTCCCACCATGATACTTGGTTTGCTACCCCCCGTAACAAATATTTGTCTTTAATATATTGCATCATAAAACGGTCTTTACTTATCTTCATCAGCTCCGCTATTTTTCTTAGGTCATTCTCTACGTGCTCGTGAATAGCTTCTTGTACCGTAACTACCCCACCATTATTATGTTCCATAATTTCTTTAAAACATACGTGAGACTGCTCTGCAAGACTTGTAGACTCATTTTTTAAAGTGCTTGTATCTATTGGTCCATGCATAAACAAACTTCTCCTTCCAAGGATTCAACCATGTATTTAGGAAATACTCGAAAACCTTTTTATGATCCGTGCTCCAATCATCAATAAACTTCTGCAAGTTGGCATAATACTTAACCTTGGTTTTCAAATGAGCCAGATGGTCCCAATCTTTGCAAAAATATTTCCATAAATCCCCCTCTTCATCATATTTTTCCTTTTCTTTCGTTTTCTCTTCCGATAGATCTTTTTTGGAAAGTTGACTTAGATACTCATCTTCCTCCTTAGAACGCTGATTACCCTTCTTAGAATGGATCTTTTGGATTTGATTCTTGTAATTAGAAAAAAAGATTGGTTTGGATGTGCCACGTACAAAGAAAATGTTGTGCAAGTGGAAAAACTTGACGAACGACACTTATAATTGCAAAATTCATATCCTTAAATATAACCTGCGGCGTCTCTTCTCCACGGTAAATCAACCTCACTTGTTCTAATGCCCAAACATAGTCCTTTATTTCTTCTTTTTCCATAAAGCACCATGCAACAGTGAATGATTGTTTATCCAAAGGATGACTGACCACGTTCAACATTGGCATGTTATACCTGTTTGTCTTGTAGGTGCAATCTATGAAAAGAACCTGGTAAAAACACTGAGCCAAATCCACCATCCTTGGGTGCACAAGAAAAATATAAGTCACTTTCTCCCACGGACCCACCCTAGTTTGCATGGCGTATTTAAGTTTTTCTGCTAACCACTCCAATTGGTGCATAATCAATCTACCATTCTATTTTTTTAAGAGTTTCTTTAGCGGTGTTGATTGTGGAAATGGTACACAAGTTATCCTTATCTTCTGCCCTTATTGCATTTAAGATCTTAAGAGGTCTAAATTCCTTCATCTTCCTAACCTTGTCCATCTGATGTGGTTTCAACCGCGCATATGCAGGGTGTCCATATAAACTTGTGGGTGGACGATGGTTGTGAATACCGTCCGGAATACTATACAATCTGCATCGATCGGCTTCATGACGTCTTTTGAAAACAATCCTGAACGGGCATTCACACTTCTTCGACGATATTCTGTGGACCCTAGTTTTCTTCTTCTCATACTTGTAATTCTTACCTTTGTGACTTTATCCCTTCTTACCTGCTCCCTCGCATACCATTTCCATCTTCTTAGAATCGACGTGTCTACTTTGAACAATCACACACATCTTCTCTTTTTCCTTGTAGATAACCCATTCCTTGATGTCATCCTTGGTATCCCATGTCTACATTGAGCAAACAAATTTTACAACCATGAGATCACTAATAAAATTATTTGAATATATAAATATATCGATTCGGTTAAGGAAAACATACCAAATCAGTCATATAGTGTTGGGAGGTATCAGGACCCATCGTAGATACGGGTTCTGTCTGGGAGCTTTGTTACACTACCAACTAAAAAATAAAACACAAAACCATGATTAAAGGGTCGTTAAGATATTAGATGTCCAAATGACGACTCATCACAAATTAACTTTTAGGCACTTAGAGTCGCAAACCATTCTTTGGCATATTGACGACACCCATATAGAGTCGTCAACCAACCTTTTGCATATTGACGACTTTTCCGACTGACATTATGGGCATTCATCCTATATAAGAGTCGTCAATATGCTAAAATTACAATTGACGACTACGTAGGCCACCCTTTCTTAATAAAAAATAGGGGTCGTCAACTTGTAAAATTTAACAATACCGATAATTTAAGAATGGTTGACGATACTCCATGTAAGCTAACGACTCTTGACAAACATATATACACCTTTCTGCTCGGTTTTCTTCAAGATTCGCTCGGTTATATATGTCAAACCTGACGACGGTTTATATAGAGTCTTAGAGTCGTTTAGTTGTAAACGTAATATATTAACGACTCATGATAGTATTTGCATTTATTGGAGAATTGAACTCAACCAAATGTGGTTGAGGCAGTTAAGTCGTTCAATTCTATAAATAGAGACCCATATCTCACCTCTTCCTTACCAAAACCATAACTATCAACCTTCTCTTCTCCTTCTAATTTAATTATCATCCAAGAGGAAAAAGTAGAGAAACACAATGACTACTCCCTATACTTCTAAAGAGAATTGTGACATTGTGAGAGCTTGGTTGACAGTCACAAACCACTTTGAAATTCAAGGAAAAGACATTAATGAAAAATCAGATGCTTGGTGGAACCGTGTATTCATCGTTTTTGTGGCGTTAGATGGAAATTGCAACTCAAGGTCTTTCAAACTCGTCAAGGAACGGTTCGAGGAGATAAAATTGGAATGTGATGCTTTCAAAAGAGAAATTAATGTCATAAGGGAAGCCATGACCAGTATGTTGGGTGCTATAAGAGTAAGAATTTAAACAAGAGGTAAAAATTATCAAAATCTTTGAACAATACTAACTATATTTTTTTTTTGTGTTTTCAGTTGGGGAAGGCGTATGCGAGATATGAGGTGCTTCGTGGGAAAAAGTTTGAGTTCGACGATTGCTACTTTATCTTCGAAGGAACTATGTATAATTACGCCATTTATGGTTAAGTGTATAAGTGAATCGTTATTATTTATTGTATTTCATTTCCTTCAATGAAACGCTATGCAAGATGTAGGCATTTTACGATTCAATGAAAGTATTATATGAAATCAGAAATTATAAAAAAAAAAGAGAGGTAGAGTCGTCAGTATTTAGGGATGTAGAGAATAACGACTCTCACGTAAATATGAAATGGGTTGTTAGTAATGAAAAACTGACGACCCTTAGAGTAACAGCTTGATCGCTGTCGTATGCGTCAAAAATAAATTACACTTTCTTACTACTCAAAATATAAATATAGCAAGGGAAAAAAAGGATCGATCCCATAGAGAGGACTAAGTTGTCAAGTTGTTTCGGTTTCCTAAAAGTAACACGGGGGATTTTCTGATTTTTATAAAGTAAAAGTAAAATAAAAGCAAAGAAAAAAAAACAAATCAAATCAAATAGAAGAGATATTGGTTAAGGGTTCATCTTCATTCACTAAAATGCTTTCAAAACAATAAGTAGAATTGATATTTAATCTCAACTTTTATCAAAAGCCCTAGGATACCTTGATCGCAAGAATATCCCGCGAATCTCCTTTTGTCATCAACAAACACATTAAAAGATGCGAATATGAATTCTATCTAAGAGAACAACCTAACGTGTAAAAGCACTAATCAAGTTTAATTCCCTAGACGCATTAAGTTCTATGAAATCAGGCCAATCAAAGCAACCGAACGTGGAAAGCGCACTAATTCAATTTAACAAAGGTCACGATTCACATATGATCATAAGAATATATCACTACAAACTATAATCATATTTATGCTACTTGTATTCAAGGATTATCACTTTTACGTATAATAAACCCTAAACTAACAATAGATGTGATTAGAAGTTCTACCAATTTGCAACTTGACAAAACAATCAATCAAATCATGTTATAATACGTCAATCATATAACTATATTTTCAGAGAATCGTAAACTATAAATATGAGACAAAAATAATATATTGAATCAAAGAATCATATTATGTGAAATCCAATTATTCCATAACCAAAATAAAACTAAGTACTCATGCTCAAGGAGTTCATAACAAGAAGAAAAAGAAATTCTATCATATTGCAAACCCTAGAAACAAAGTAGAAGATAAGATCATTCTAAGATTAGGTTATTCTCTTTTATATGTTTCTCAATTTCCATAAAGGATACTCCTTCCAATATTAGGTCTTCTCAAAACCCATCTCAAAGTCCATTAGATAGAAGTCCACCAAGCCCACAAGTGAGAGAAACCCGTGTAGAAATTTTGTCCCAAAAACTCTCGCCGGAAATTGTCACCACCGTCCACCTGAGATGCTTCTCCGTTGATGGAATATTCCGTCATGGCGCTGTTAAAGTTAACGGTAAAGATAACGGTCTCTAACGGTCAAGGGAGAAGAGATTCAGCTTCTAGTCAGCATCTGACTTGGCTAACTGGTCTTACTCAGCTGAGTTGGATCGTTCATCGACCGATACCAAGTTGACTCGCCAGAGGGGAAATTTGGATAGAGCTTCCTCTGTTTCTGGCTGGTTCCCGACCAATTTTAGGCCTCAATTTTTAGTCTTCTCCTGTTAAGAACCTAGCATATATCTAATTCAGTTCAAGCTTCATTCCAATATTTCCTGTAACAGCAGCACCACCAGCATTTAACACATTCAAACAATATCTCAGACCACCACCCATTCTCAATCAAACCACTTCAGTCTTCAACTCGAGCTACAATCACCACAACAAATTCCATTGTAATTTCATCCAAAACCCATACAGATGAGAACCCATTTCTTCATTTGCTTTTTACAACTTCAACTCAGTTCAGTTTCATCATAATAAAACATCGACCACATCTTCTTCTCCATCTCTGAATTCAACGGCACCAGAATCATCTTCATACACATATCGAACCCATGATAATCACCATCTCCAATTGCTTCTCAAACCCATATCCTTAGTTTCTGATTATCTGAACCTCTCAACTCATCCACCAACAACAACCCATCTCCGATTCGATTACAGCCACACAATCAACAGTAGAAACAACTTCACATCTCAGTTCTTCACAGATTCTTCAAATCACACAAACACATCTTAGCAACATCACATTCTCGATCTGAACCTTCAAAATCCCTTCGATCTCTGGATTTTAGAACCAACAACACAAACCCACCTTCGATTCAATCTTTCAATTCACAGCAAAACCTTAAATTAACCATAAACCCATCTCTGAATTTCATCTCAACTCCACCATACCATCACCAAAACCCATTACAATTCCAGCACCAGAATCCCATTGATCTCTGGTCTCAGTTCTTATTAAATTATCTCATTTGTTTATGTCTTCATCGCTAGCTCTCAAACCCCACTTTTATCATCGAACTCAGAGAGACAGCAACCCTAAGTTCTTCTTCACCCAGTTTTACCATGATTCGACAGATTCAAATTCTCTCAATTTCTCAAACATTTTCTCGATCTCGATTCAGCAGCAGCCGCTGCTTTTGTTTCTCCTCTCTTTTTGTTGTTGTGTAAGAATGAGAGAAATCTCTTGATTTTAGGGTAAAATGAATGAGACAGGATTAAAACGCCCAACAGACGCCCAACGGATTAAGACACCCACGTCGCCTTGATAAGGGCTACCCAGATGGCATCCCCTTATCCAAAAAGCTGACCTGTCTTTAACCATGACTAGGCTCCATATAGTGTTCTCCATGAAATGACAATTTTGGCCTTTTGCTCAAATGGGGTGATTTCTTCTTCTTTTCCTTCGTGCGACTCCAAAGTACCTAATACACTCAAACTCACACATAAGATACATAATTCACACGAAAAATAGCAAAGAAAGCATAAATACTAAATATAAAATAAGGTGTTTTAGACACCTATCACAACTACATAGAGTAAAAAAAATTGAGTCGTTGGGTGTTAAACATATTGAGTTAATGACTCTGGATGACCTAAAATTTGGAGTCGTCAACTTTATCAAACTTGGTTGACGATTTTTCATAACCTGCAAAATTTACATATTAGAGTCGTTTATTTCTATGCCAAATCACTGACGACTCATAAGGGTCATTAGTTTATTATACTCTCGATCTAACGACTCTCACACTAAGCTGTTGCATGGTGACCATGAATCGACCACTTGTAGCACCATTCATGCGATTTGAAGAGTATAATAAGTTTACCTGATTGTTTTGAGCTTCGGGTTCTTCATATGGAGGATTGGTTCCTTCATTTTGAGCAATAGGATCTTCATTTGCATCATTTATCAGAGCTTCCTCTATTAACATCTCTTCATCAAACATCCAATCCATATGATTAGTTGACACAATCTTACCATCAACACAATCATGTATGTTGTTTAAATCTTCACCAACATCACTTCCTCCACTAGAATCACTCATTTCAAATAACCCTAAGTTTTCCCCCAAAAACTCATCTCCTTCTTCTCCACAACACAAAAACACAATTTTTCTTTTATCTAAATTTTATCCCTAAATCTGATTTTAATCTAACTAAACTAATTAACAACTAATCAACTCAATTAACACTAATGATTTGGGGTACTTTAGCCATTTAAAAAAAATGGAATAAGGGATAACTCCCAATTACTATTTCATGACCTTTTTTGTCCTGTAGCTAGGGGCCCCTAATTATTTTCTAGGGGCCCAATTAAGCGGTGATTCACAAGCCACCAAATTTGCTGGTTTGCCAAGTGATTTTGCCGGTTTGGCAAGTCTCTGAAAAGGACTCAAATCGGCGAATTGCCTTACGGGCCATAGTGGTAATTATGTGATGGTAACTTTCCTAAAATTTTACGTTGCAGCGGTAGTATAGTTCCCAAACCCTCCCTGGGAATATATTCGCGCCAACCCTTTTTATTTCCCCTTTTTGCTTTCTAGGGTTTATCTTTCTCCCTTTGATTCCTTTAGCAGCGAGAAAAAATTCGGGAGATTTCAAAAATCCTTGGAAAGCAAATTCATGGCGTTTGAATCATCTCAGGAAACAGAGAAGTTTCTGTGTGAACGATTACTAGATCAAAACCAACCAATTTCTGAGCGTTTTAGAGCTCTCTTCTCTCTTCGCAATCTCCATGGCCCTGGACCTCGTCAAGCACTTGTTCTTGGTAAAAGCTTCTTCAAATCTTAACTTCCGATTCATGTATTTGTTTATTATTACTTGAATTAACAAAACCATAATTTAATTTTTATTATGAAAGAATTGATATCCTGAATTGGTTTTGCCCATGTATTCATATGAGTTTCTTTTTCTTTGTAATTCAAGAATCCTCCTTCCAGATAGTCTATTTTCCAGATCCCATCACCCAGAACTCACTTGTATTTTGGTTAGTGACAGAAGCTTTTGACTTCTGGGTGATGTACCCATTAGTGACTTATAACCCTGTAGTATACAAACAAAGTTTATGTCTTCTTGCCCCTGTAATGTGGTTAGAAGAAGATTTTAAGGATAACCGTTCATCATTACACAAGTTCCACTAAAATCTAAATGATGCCCCATGTGTGACTGAGTAAACTTGTCTGCGGTTAGTGACTGTTTTCTTGAGATATTTATTTGAGTTAGGAACACTGTCCGTAAATTTGTCATTTTCTATCCCCTGGTCAGTCCAAAACCCCGTCTTATCACCTCTACCAATGTCCTTCTAACCTTTCTGTCATATTTCCATTCGATTTGTAACTCCTCTTGAAATAATTTTCGACCTTAGTGTCCCGCCAGTTTGAATCTCTTAGATATATCACGCGAATTATTCTACTCCACACTGATTCTTGCTCCATTGAATATCTCCAAACCATTTACAAAAGCATTGTTCATTCCGTTCAAATTCTTTATGCTCAAACTCGCTTGATCCTTAGCTTGACACATTTTACTCCATGCTAAAGGTGCATATATACTCTCTCTGATGTTTTATTTCTCCACGAAAAGTCTCACATCAGTCTATTAAGTTGTTTAATAACAGTTGATGCCATAGTTTATAATGAGATGAAGTATACATCAAAATAAGTAAGGCTCTTATGTGCTGTACATGACTAGTTGCTTCAGTTGAAAAGAACAAGTATCATCCCGGAACAAAAGATGATATATACTAGTTCCTTTATGGTTTACCTTGAACCCTTCGGACCCTGATTCTTGTATTTCATCTTTAATGATCCTAATACGAAGAGGAAGTTTTTGGTAATTTGCGTCAACTATGCTTTAATGCTTATTGAGGGACCTCTAAAACTTAAGCATATTGTTTATATTTCAGAAGTATAAATAGGATGTCGTATGCTGGGATAACTTAAGCATTATGATTTTATTCAGTTTTACGTATATTGGGTGTGGATTGTTAGTATTTGCTGGAATGCTAGTTTCAGAATATGTGTCTGAGAAATTTGTTAGAGGCTAGATGTAGCTTGATGTTTTGATTGGAAATTTTTTATGCTGGTCTTGCAGCAACGAGAGATTCTTCAAATTTGCTTGCTCATGAAGCAGCATTTGCACTAGGTCAAATTCAAGATGCAGAAGCAGTTCCTGCTTTAAAGGAGGTTCTTGAGGATTTTTCTTTGGATCCTATTGTTCGTCACGAGGTATTCTTTTCTTCTGACTTTTTGATTTTGTAGGTTGGTTATGTGAGCTATTTGGGTTATTGCTGATTATGTATGTCTTTAATGTTTCCCCCACTTTTTACTAGGCGGCAGAAGCACTTGGAGCAATTGGCGTAGAGGCTAATATACCGCTTTTAGAAAAGAGTTTGAGCTCAGATCCTGCTCCAGAAGTGCGAGAAACATGTGAATTGGCTCTTAGCCGAATTGAGGAACAGAAGCGTACTAATCTGAATGACAAAACATCCGATGAACCAGCATCACCTTTTCTTTCAGTTGATCCTGCGGCACCGGCTTCATCTAGCTCATCTGTAGATCAACTAAGGTTTATACAACTAATTCACAGACATCTATTTTTCTTTCTGTATATTTTTGTGTTAATTCATTAAAATGGTGTGTGTTTTTCTATTTTAGGGAAGTTCTTCTTAATGAAGAGAAAAGTATGTATGAGCGATATGCAGCTCTTTTTGCACTTCGAAACCATGGAGGAGAAGGAGCTGTAACTGCTATTATTGATTCTTTGGGTGCTGGGAGTGCTCTCCTGCGGCATGAGGTATTTGAATTTTCTGAATTCATCGCCTATTGTTCTATACAGTACTACATGGCAGATTCTAACCAGATTTGTTTTTGTCCTTATATAAAATTATAACATAAGCTTCCCTATACCATTGCTTGTTTCTTCTGATTTAGAATTATGCAGAAAACCAAAAAATGGTGAGATGGTACACTTAAGATAATTTTGAGTGATGCATTTTGCTCGTAATATAGCATACTCTATACAAGTGAACTGTAGTTGTGATATTTATTTCCAAATTTTTAGTCACTCTGAAAAATTAACATACATACCAATTACAGGTTGCATATGTATTAGGTCAACTTCAAAATAAAGCTGCTTGTGATGCTCTTGCCGTAATACTTAAGGATGTTAATGAGCATCCGATGGTCAGACATGAAGCTGCTGAAGCACTTGGTTCCATTGCAGGTAAAATCTGAAAATCTTAATAAAATTTACTAAGAGGATATTAATTCGAGGCTTGTTGTATGTGGAATATACATTTTCTTTGTTACACGGATCTCTACTTTTCTTGCCGTTTGTAGATACTTTATCTGTTGGTTGTACTGCTGATGTGTTCTTATGGGCTAAATTTCTGATTCTCATTTGTTGTCATTTATTTTTCCCGATTGTTGTTTCGCACATCCACTTTTAGATGATCGAAGTGTAGAGCTTCTGGAAAAGTTTGTGAAGGATCCTGAACCTCTTGTTTCTCAAAGCTGCGAAGTTGCGCTCAGCATGCTGGAGTTTGAAAGATCTGGAAAGTCCTTCGAGGTATTTGTGCTAAATTCAAAACTGAATAAGAATGTTTCACTAACCATATTTTCACCTGCTCCTAACAAAGATTGGACTAACACATAATTTTTCCCCAATGCAGTATCTCTTCATGAAGGTACCTCAGGTGGACGCTGTGTAGTGTCAAACTAAACTTGAGCTGTTGCTTTATTATCTTCAGTGCTACTCCAAGGGGAGAAGAGAAAACACAGTCCTTGGTATAAAATTTATCCCCTAATGAATGAATACCAATAGAGAACATAAGGTAATTGAATAGTCCTCAATTTTTACTGTGATCTATTCATCATCACAGACACTTGATGGCTCTATTTCTGTCTAAAGTTTGTTGGCAGCTATATTGTTGGGATCATAACATATATTGTAAAAAGTTTATAACTTTCCATCTTTTGCTGCTAACTCTGTTTTTTCCATGGAGGCCCAATAGAAGTGAAACTGAAAAACTGAGATTGTCCTTGTGAATTTCATGGAATTAGTAGAAACCGGTAGAGTATCATGTCTTTTTTCTTGACTGGAAGCAAAAACACCATCTTTTGCCTTTGCTTCTGATTTTCTGGTGCATCTGTATCAGCAACTCCATTAGGGAGGGCTACACTATTCACAAGCTAGTACCTTGAAACACCTAAACTCAGCAGCTTTTACACATGATGGCTGTTCCTTTTGATGTTTTAGGAGGTGTCTGTCATTGTCTTAAGGGGAAGAAATGGTTCCATTTCATGCTATCCTGTTATTGAAACCATTCACAAATGTATTTTTCCTTCTCCTTGTCTTTGGAATTAGAGACCGCTACGAAAACAAAGAATTACGTCTCACAGCTAGGGTTTTATCTTGATATATTTATCTTGAATTTTTGGAGTCAGGAGTTTTTGACATGTAGTAATAATTTGAGAAAAGAAAAAGGAATACTTTTATAGAAGAAGATAACAAATGGCAAAACATTTTTATTCCGCTTAAAAACAATTTGGAATGTCCAATTAAAAACATACATATACTTTTATTTTCCGCTTTGGTTGTACTAATTTTCCTTATTCCCGTCCAATCAATAAAATAACACACTCCCAAACTTAAAAAACAAACTGAATGAAACAAAAACTACAAATGAACTTCACAAGAATTTGGTAGATCCCAACACACTGATTCAAGTGATGAATTATCAATGAGCTCCATATCCACCGCCGGTACCACCAGCTGCAGCTCCACCATGGGGAGCACCGTATCCGCCACCTGCTGCTGCTGCTCCTCCCTCGTGGTGTGCTGCTGCAAGTCTCTTCTTCTTGACAAAACAGAAAGCACCAAGGGCGAGGAATAGTAAGAAAGCTCCACCTATTGAAGCACATACTGCAATAACTGTTGTGTGATTTTTCCCTGGTGGTGAAGGTGTAACTGGCGGGGGACCTGTAATTACATTGAAACCAGGTGATGGAGCTGGGACACCATAAACTACTGGCGGTGTTGAGTAATAACCAGGTGGTGACGCTCCCGGTGTGTATGACCCACCTGGTGGTTTTACTGATGGATATGGTGGCTTAACATACCCGCCTGGTGGTTTTGAAGATGGAGTTGGTGGCTTAACATATCCACCTGGTGGTTTTGAAGATGGAGTTGGGGGCTTAACATATCCACCCGGTGGTTTTGAAGATGGAGTTGGTGGTTTTACTGATGGATATGGTGGCTTAACGTACCCACCAGGTGGTTTCGCAACAGGAGTAGGAGGTACAGGAGTGTATGAAGGTGGCTTAGCGACGGGACTAGGAGGCTTAGCAACGGGAGTAGGAGGTACAGGAGTGTACTTTGGTGGTTTAGCAACGGGAGTTGGAGGTACAGGAGTGTATGATGGTGGCTTAGCAACTGGAGTGGGAGGTACAGGAGTATACGATGGTGGCTTGGCTACGGGAGTGGGAGGTACAGGAGTGTATGATGGTGGCTTGGCTACGGGAGTGGGAGGCTTAGGAGTATAAGTTGGCGGGTGGACTTGGTGTGGTGGTGGTGGCGGCGAAGCATATATGTAACCATGTGTTGGTGGTGGAGGTGGTGGTGGTTTTGCGACAGGAGTTGGAGGTACAGGAGTGTATGATGGTGGCTTGGCTACGGGAGTAGGAGGCTTAGGAGTATAAGTTGGTGGGTGCACTTGGGGTGGTGGTGGTGGTGGTGAAGCATAGACATAACCATGTGTTGGTGGAGGAGGTGGTGAAGCATATATGTAACCATGTGTTGGTGGAGGAGGTGGTGGTGGGCATGGTGGTGGTGGAGGTGATGTTGGAGGTGGTGATGGCGGCGGTGGTGAAAAATATGGGTATCCAGTCAACTCCCTAGCTCTAGTCATATTTAGTGTGTGAAAATTCTTCCAAATTATGAATGAAGAGAAGAAGTTGAGAAGGAAGCTAGGGATTGATTTGTGAACAACAAAGATGGTGTTTAGTGAGTATTTGTAGTAGTAGAGTAGAGAAATCACAAAGAAGGAGAGAACTCAAAACCTGTAACATAATTTAATCGAAACTTGCAAATATACAAATCAAGATTAGGTATGGTGAGTTAATCTTTGTAGGACCAAAAACCCGACTTGAGCAAGCAAATGTGTACTCTTCATAGGAGTTGGTATAAATCCCACATGTCGCTGATGGCTGTGGCTGGACTTTAAAGGATTGAAAACTCGAAAAAGCAGACTCGAATAGACTATAGATCCTCTTTTGTAATTATTATGCATCATTTCTTTAGTGTTTTTCATCGGCAGCCATTATCTACTATGAGGTAATAGTACTTTGTCGTTGATCAGTTGTAGGCAGCTGGTCATTCTTTGGATGCAATGATTTCAAAATTTCAATCTAGCATGTGCTTCTCAATTGTTAAATCTGCTTAACACTGTTGCGTTGGAAGACTTCGACATTACGGTAATTCTAGAGTGTCTGTGTCAAAACTAAACAATATGTGATTTTCACGGCAATCTTAAAATCAAGTTATAAAAAGTTTCTACGAGATAAAACTCTTAAACAATGGCTAACAGTGTTACATGCGGGTGACTGACTTTTGAGGTAAAGTTGTTGAAAGACTTTGACATTATTAACCTGATGAAGTGAATGTTACGTGTTAATGGAGATGTATGCATGATCATTATCCAGGGGTCTCCCTGGTCTGGCTGTTATGCATATTCTTTTGGGATATGATTGTATACGAATATAAATTTAAACATTTTGGTTTTTAGTCTTTAGGATTTGATTCCACTTTTATTGACATTATATAAGATGGCATTTGGACTTTAGCCTCCATTATTTTTTATTCTTTAAAAAGACTTTAGCCTTTTGGTGTCACTTGTTAGAAATGCGTATTGTTTTGTTTTGTTTTGGGATACAATTTTTTGCTATGCCAACGTACGTTGATTTTTGCTGTTACTCCGTCCGTTAGTAGCATTGCTTTGTTTCTCAGGTTCAACAGGAGGAGATGATTTTGATGTTTGCTTGTTGGCAAGGCAACAATATTCCGTTGTAGTCAGGATATAAAAAGCAATAGCACTTTTAGGCATATAGCTTTTGTGAAAAAGGTGATCAATGACTTTGGCACTTTGCAATTATCCTATTCTGCTATGTAAGGTTACGTGTGCATATGGGGTTAGTACATTATTGAAATCAAGCTCGAAAAGACTGGCTGGGGCTGGCTCCTGGCTGGCTGGCTGTCTGTTATACATTCATTGGAGTAAGTATAGATATTTCTACTTTCTGATGTAGATATCACCACCACCACCACTCAAAATTCTTGGTTATTTTCCTTTTCCTCCTAACTCCTCTTCCACTTTGGAAGGAAAACATGCGAGCTTCTTTTTCTTGTGGTCCATGGAGGAGGGAGCTTCTATGATCTCAGCCAGAGATATGGATTTATTATGTTTTATAGGTTCGTTACCTATACTTCATAGATGTTATTAAGATAAATTCATTTGATAATTGCGTGTCTATAAATTAATCATGCAAAGCCGAAACTTCAGCATATATTTTATTGCCGTGGCTGTAATTTCCTTACCATAATTTTCTGGAGGACTAATAATACTCGAGTCCTGAGTAGCAGGTATATATATATGACATAAAATAAAGCTGGCTGCTATGCTATGCACATATTGCGTAAGGTAATTGTGTCACGTTCCTTTTGTTTTTAATTTACCACCTTCCTATGAATTAACAAATTTTGTCTTGTCGGCCTCAGTACCGGGTTGTTAAATCGATATGCTAAACCCGTTCAAGAAAACATAAATGAACGTTTGACCCGAAATTAAATCAGCCTGTAACACGACATGAACTTCCACAAGAATTTACCAGAAAGTTTGGACACAACTGTCCAACCATATAGGCACTCATAAAAGGTTCCACTCCACTGAGCTAAACGAGTTAGTTCTGACTCATTTGATTTGACTCACCAGTGAGTCAAACGAGTCATCGAATCTGACATGATTCTACTAATATCTGACTCCAACTTTTACATGCAAAAAGAACTTAACTCCCAGTTACAAAACTGCAAGAACAGTTAACAAGCCAAAAAAAACGCAGCCCAAAACTCGACTCTGTTGCTCTCCCCCATTCAGCTTAAATATCGTCAAATGTAATTTTATTTCCTGCGGGAGGATAGCAGTAGCTTCCAGATTTTCCTAGGCTAGCACCACCGTAACCTCTGAAGCGATTTTCAGAACTTTTTCTAGCACCCGTTCCTCCAACATCAAGGTACACTGGCACAGAATCCTTAATTGTCAATGAGGTACCATCGACTTCTTGTCCATCCAAATCAAGAGCTCTGTGGAAAGCTTGGAGAGTGGAAAACTCAATTAAAGCAGTCCCCAAGGGAACACCAGTGATGTGATCTTCTGGAATGTCCATGTGAATGATGGATTTGCAAGTTCGGAAATGCCTTTTTAGGAAGATTCGGATCTGGTCAATTCCAGAAGATGTATCAAAACCTTGAACACAAAGGGTTTCACGAACAATGCCAAGTTCAACAGGACATCCCTCTAAGTCTCTGCCATTCCACTTAACTGCCTGCTTTGCAGCTTCTTCAGTTGCAAACTCAACATGGACAATTCTCCTGAAAGTTTCATACTCGTCGTAAGAGAAACGCACGTCAGCAATATCCCCAACATTTTCAAAGAAATCGATCACATGAGATTTATCAATGGAAAGTGGTACGTTCTTGAGACAAAGTGTTCTTGATGCTCCAGTGCCTTTCGCTTCACGCCAAAGATCAATAGGACTCCCCAATAACTCTACCCCATTTAGCCTTACTGCCTTCTTTGCACCTTCTTCAGTTACAAACTCAATATGGCCCGATCCGCTGAACTTTCCATCCCCATTATAAGATAAATGCACATCAACAATTTCCCGAGGCCTGTTTAAAGAACTTGATCACATCAGATTTATCAGCAAAATATGGTAGGCCCTTCATGACAAGTTGTCTTTTTGATGCTGCTCCAGTAGCCCCGTCCAGTTGAGGGGAAAGTCTAACGTCGTAGCCCAAAAGGTCTTGGTGCTGAAACTTTATTGCCTTGTTTGCAGCTTCTTCAGTTGCAAACTCAACAAGGGCAAAGCTAACTCTGAACTTTCCATCTTTACCGATATAATAATGGAAACGCACATCAACAATATCATCACCAACCTGTTTAAAGAAGTGAATCACATGAGATTTATCGATGGAAACTGGTAGGTTGCTGGCTATAAGTGTTTTTGTTGCTGCGGTTCTTTTGACTGGCTTGGCTGAAGCATCTTCACCAATCCAGGTTTGTGTTATAAACTCATCATAAGAGATATCATGAAACGCTTTTAGGGAACAAACTCGGTTTTCAGGCTCATAAAACTTCTTAATCTTCTTTAGGTTCAACTTTTGCTCAGCATCCCTCTTGTTAGCATTCTTCTTGTTGTTACCTTCTCCTGAATTAACAAAGGCATGTGAAACAGCTGCAACAACCTCTGATCTTTTGCTGGGTTTACCCATTTTGGCGGAAGATTAACCACCTGATGATCAAAGAGAAGAAGAGATCCTACAGGTTGCCCTAAAAATATCCTGCATATATATGGCAAATGCAATAATATTCTGGAACAAAAAAAAATGCGCCCACCGTGGGGCTCGAACCCACGACCACAAGGTTAAGAGCCTTGCGCTCTACCAACTGAGCTAGACGGGCATGTTGCACTTTCATTTTTTACTAGCACCTCGATTGTTTAAGAACCAGATAAAAGGCACTTCAGTGACTTCACTGACAATCTCCCATGGAGCAGATTTATGAGAAGGGTTAAGATTACCTGTTTCCTTTGCTTATTCTAAATCAAGCTGCACAACAAAAATAATGTCAAAAGCTTTAACTGAAACTTTGATAAGTTTGCAAATAGCTAGCAAAAATTCACACAACACGAAATGCCAAAAGTTTTACAGCTAAAGATGAATCACAAAACAGATATTAGATGCCCATGACTGAAAGAGTGATCAAACATTAAGAAGCTGTAGAGAGGCAACAAAATCAAGCATCTCAGTTTTAGATAATATTGACTACACAAACAATTACGGCATTCTGCTAACGACAAAGCTCTATTGTGCAGATCCCTAAAATAACTAGAATGTGTTGTTCCAATATCTACTTTTAACTTTCCAACATTTTTATGCCACGCATACGTACTCCATTCAATCGATACATTTTCCTTTACGATTCTTTGTATTCCACAAAAATATAAGTACACATGTTATTCGATTCCTCATGTCTCGAACCACTTTCATATATGATAGAGGTCTGTTTTTGTGAACACGGGGAGATATTACGATGAATACAGCAAAACCAAAAGATCAACAAAGCAGTGTACCAACTAAAATTAAACAATGAAACGCAACACAAGAACAGTACATATACCTTTTGTCCCAACCCACTTTGTAGCAATCATTAATGGATTTCTCTTTGTACCCCAAGTTTGAGTAACAAGATCTCCATTCTTCCATCATTTTAAACAAACGTCTCCACACAATTAATGAAATGCGTCAACAAGTTAATTCGTTCAAAATAAAAAGTGAGATGACATGTGCTTCCTAACTACAAGGTTTCTCGACCAACTCTCTTCAGAAGAAAGAACACTCAAGCAAAAGAACACTCAAAACATTAACAACAAGCAAAATTATTGTCTTGCAGAGCAGGCCAGAATTTTCTTCCATCATTTGGCTCCTGCTGCAATCATTTGAACAACAAAAACCAGTTGAGTTGCTTTCCAAAAAGATGCCCTCACGCAGGATTGAACTGCGGACCTTCAGTTTACAAGACTGACGCTCTACCACTGAGCTATAAGGGCAACCGATGGGGCATTCCGAGAATTGAACTCGGGACCTCTCGCACCCTAAGCGAGAATCATACCACTAGACCAAATGCCCTGTTGTTGCCCAAATGTTAGGAACACTGTTTTTATACATTTCAGTATTTCACCTAAATTGGCAAGCCGTTGGCTTATATTCAAATAACAGAAATAACGACTTGTATTTCAATTGAAAAAAGAAAATGAAACAGAGTCAACATTATTCTTCGAATTGAGCATTATGAATGGATGATCGATCTCTGTAGTCGAGCAGGGGAATACGAGATTTAGGTAAATTACAAGGGATACCCTGCATGGATTGTAAGTTAAATAGGTCCACATGGTTTGTTAAATACTAAGTTCCAACAACATCACAAGATTCACAACTCAAGATTCTATGACATAAAGACCCGACAAGGATTTTTTCCTCGTTAGGGGTATAGAGAGGAAGTTCATAAAGGTATTAGATTAATAATAAGGATAACTCAAGATTAAAGAATTTGGCAGCCCACTAACTCAGAGACAACCACATTGAGAAAAACAAGTAGAATAGAATTTCAAATGCAGATGTCTTTAGGTTGCCACACGAGCTCAAAATAAAGGAAGCAACTCCAGAGGTTCAATTAGTAGTTATGCTTAGAATCCCCTCCAAACTGGATGAGTTTGTTAGGTAATTAGGATTAACCATGAGCAAAGAGTCGGGCCATTTATTGTGGTTGTCATGCATCGGTTTTACAAACTCAGATGCTCAATCCTTCACCCAGGAAAAGAAACAAAATAATATGGAGGGAACTTTATAGCAGAAATAGATGGTCAGGCAACAACATCACAGGAATGTAAGAAAACAAGAAATGCCAAATCAATAAATTTTGAAGGTTATCTTTACGAACTATCTTTCTGATGAAGGAAATTTTTTTTTTTTTATCATTATAATTCCAATGTGAAGGGATCAGCAGTATCACCCCTAAGAAAAAAACTTATTAACTGTAAACATCAAGCAAATTACACCTAGATTTTAGTTTTAACCTCCCAAGTGTTCACCTGACTCTATCTTCATCATTTATTAGGTAAGAACACCCAGAGCTCACTGGACCCTACCCTTCGCGGACAAAATCTCAGCTCCTGCTGAAATTTTAGGAACTAGCAAACACTCGAACAAAATATTCATCTTTTAGGACACAACTAAGAAAGGTTCTGAAAATATATGTTATGGGGATGTTCATCAGTCAACACAGGTAAAACTGTAGCTAGATAAAGAAGAGAGTACTAACAACAATGAGTTCTCTCACTCACGATTCCTAGCGTTAGAGTTCTTGGAGCACAATATCAATTCGAAGAGCGATAAAATGTTTTTCTAAGTGATTAACGTTAAGAACAAATCCATCAAATTGATGGCAGAATTAGGACTTCATTTTGATACTTTCTCATATAATTGCAGTTAAACTTGGTCATGAAATACACATTTGATGGTAAGAATATGAGAATAAACAAAAAGATTACCTGGATCAATTTGACAAGCAATGGTGATGGCCCTTCAACCAAGAATTGCATATGAAAAGCAGTTGCCTCACATGGCCATCGCCGTGCTTCTAGACATATCTGTCGGAGTAGATACAAGATAGCAATCCCGTCACAAGTTGGAATTTCTCGGCTGAGCAAATTGGCTTCACCAAACAAAGAAACAAAACCCTAGTTTCATAATAGAAAATCATAAAGAAAATTTTCGACATTAATCCCAAAATGTACCTTCATGAGCATGGGTGATGGCTTCAGATTGAATTTTGGAGCGATACTTCCAGCCCCAATTTTTCACAAGCACAGAGAGTGCGAGAGATGGAGGGAAATGATTTTGGGGATTATAATTATTAGACTTGTCACACATATACCTAACCCAACATAATTCATATGAAAACTGACACACAGCAGTTTCTGTAATGGCATCACTCCACTACTACATAAGACAACCAACGTAGAGAGTTAGTTGATATTTCTTTCGTAGGTGAGGCCATTAAAAAAAATGAGATCAGCGAATATGCAGCTTGTAAAGAAGAAGGCCGCTTAAAGATAACCTCTTAACTCTTGCAATACTTCTCAACATAATATATGGATGACCATCTAATCCCAAGTACCTGCAGCCAAAAGCCAAACAAGGTCAGGCGCCGCGGAACTCTCGTTTACTTACAGTGAGATTGTGTATTTGCTCCTAAGACAACTTAGACAAGTAAAACCAAAAATTGGAACACAGAGCAACCTTACATTAAGAAATACTAAAGTAAAATAAAGGTCAAAATGTAGATAGCATTATGTTGCCACACGAGCTCAAAATAAAGGAAGCAACTCCAGAGATCCAATTAGTAGTTCAACTAAAATTCCCTTCAAACTTGATGAGTTTGTTAGGATTAACCATGAGCAAAAAGTCAAGCCACTTATTGTGATTGTCATGTATCTACTGCAGAAATTCGATGCTCATTTATTCACGAAACAAAACAATATGCAGGAAAGAAAAAAATGAATATACAAATAAACATTGACCACAAATAAGGTTATTTTTACGAACTATTTTTCTGGTGAAGGAAAGAAACAACTATCTTTCATTATAATTCCATTGTGAAGGGATCATCTGTATCAACCCAGAAGGTAAAAAAAAACTAACTACACACATCAAGCTAATTACATTACACTACCTAGATTGTACTCTCTTGTCATTTATCAAGCAAGAACCTCTACAGCTCATTAAACTCTACTTTTCGCAGACGAAATCTCAGCTCCTGCTGAAATTTAAGGAACTAATAAACACTCTACAAAGTATTCATCTATAAAGATTCTTTAAATCTGGGGAATCAACAAAGAAACACACAACTAAGAAACGTTCCGTGAATATTTGTTGTAGGGATGTTTATCAGTCAACAGAGGTAAAACTGTAGCTAGATAAAGAAGAGAGTACTAACAACAATGAGTTCTGCCTTACGATTCTTAGTGTTAGAGTTCTTGGTGCACAATACTAATTCGAAGAGTGACAAAATTACCAGACAACTCCATCCGTGCATGTTGCACCAAGAAGAGAATAAAAATAATACTGGCTCAATATTTTTCTAAATGAATAATGACAGAAACAAATCCATCAAATTGATAACAGAATTAGGATTTCGTTTTGATACTTTCACATATAATTGCAGTTAAACTTGGTCATGAAGTACACATTTGAAACAAAAAGAGTATGAGAAGAAACAAAAAGATTACCTGGATCAATTTGACACAAGTAATAGCAATGGCCCTTAAACCAAGAATTGCATATGCAACGCAGTTGGCTCACATGTCCACAATGGTGTTTCCAGACATCTGTCTCATAATAGATACAAGATAGCAATCCTGTCACAAGGTAGCATAGACATATCAGCTGAGCAAATTGAATTCACCAACCAAACAAATAAACAAAACCCTAATTTCGTAATAGAAAAATCATAAACGAAATTTTCAATATTAATCCCAAAATGTACCTTCATTAGCATGGGCGATGGCTTAAGATTGATCTTGGAGCGATACTTCCAGCAGAAATTGTCACAAGCTCAGAGAGAGCGAGAGAAATGGAGGGGAATGGAGTATGTATTAGACTTGTAATTGTGATATGTTTGTCTTTTAAGGGTCAATTGTCTCGGTTAATTACACTCTTCTTACATGTCCTTCAACACCTATTGTTACTCTTCTTACATGTCCTTCAACACCTATTGTTAGGCCGGTTCCTATGGCAAATGGCTAACCCACACGCTGGCATGGCAAACTGGCCGCGCCACTATGATAAGAACTTTAAGCGATCGAGTTTCCACCTAGCGGTTGAAACTACACCGCTAGAGGTCTTGTAGAGATCGCCAAGTTTAGATTACACCGCCAGCGGTTTAATCTCGGCCGTTCACGGTCAGTGCTCTACCGCCTATAAATACCCCTATTCCCTTCATTTTTCCTTCACAAAAACTTTTCTCCCCTTCTCTTCAATTTACATAAGAGAGCAGAGCGATTTTAAAAAAATGAGTAGTAGTTTCAAAACAAATAGGCAAAGGAAAAGAAATAGGAAAGACAAGGGAAAATCGGTTGCATATAAGTGGTTTCATGCCCCAAGGTCCTATACTTACTCCTGCTAGTGAACACGTCAATTTGGATGCATTTATGCAGTCCGTAATTTATACCCCAACAAGTTCAGCATTTCACCGATTTCAAGCACCTCCAATGGCTCAGATACCATTTCAAGGTTATGATTCACCTGATGCTACTCAACCACCATCTCAGAGTCCAAATAATGAGTTTTCACAAGATCCAACAGACTTAGGGGATTATGTATTTGGTGGTAATCGTTAGTTTGAGAGTTTTGTTTAGTCGTTAATATGAATCGTGGTTTGTTTAAATCGTTAATGTAATTGCACTTTTGTTTGATAAATAATATTCTTCATTTCAAGTTTTCTACATAACTTAAAATTGAGAACTTAGAATTGATAAGCTAGATTAAATTGGGGCAACATTTTTAAGATTTCATAACAACTGGCATATCGGAACTTCTCTCCGTTGTCACAAAGCCACTTTGCACGACATCTTTGATCAATTTCCAGCAGGGTTTCACCACTTCTCATGTTTCGAGCCTCTTCCCTTATCATACCAATATACTTGTTAACATTCTTGGAAATTATGGAGAACCGAGCACTCAACACCATCGAATTTCGATTGTTGAGATTCGTTGTTTCTTCTTCAAATTTCATTAAAACGCGTCTCCAAAACGGAATAAGCCGTAATGCTCCATCAACGACTAGATGATTAGTGAAGAAAACATAATTTCTGCAGATGCATTCATCTTCTAACGTGCTAAAATTGCGCTGTTGTGCAACTCTCCAACTATTTGCTCTCCTTAATTCATTTTGTACACTAGCTCGAAGTGCAACTCTTTGATTTTCGGCCGCATGTTGCTCTTCGATGAATTGAGCCATAGACATGTTTTGAGACATTGGAAAATCTAAGAAAATAGGAAGAAGGTGTGAGTTAAAATGGTAGAGGAATGTGGTATTTATAAGGGGGAGATTTATGATTGTTGGATCAGATTCTACGCAGCGGTGTAAACTAGGCCGTCTGGTCTAATAAGAGCCGCTAGCGGTGTAGTAAACGCCTAACGGTATAGACTGGATTGAGCGGTCGAGTCTCGACCGCTCGGTAGAAACTTGATCTGGCCTGGCTAAGTGGAAAATTTGCCACTTAGCCAGGCCGATTTGACATTTTGCCACCTCCATAGTGGGTGCTTAAATTGAAAAGATTCATGTTTTCCACACCCATAGGAAGAGGCCTTAAGATATCAATTATCAGCTATCAAATTGTTGTTGGGGAAGCCGCAAAACAAGGCTTTGGGCTCGATAGATTTCCAATTGTTTTTTTTTATGTGGTGATATCATCGAGGTGGATATTTTCATATCCTCAAATGCACCCTGCAATTTTTTGCGCGACTGTAACCCTGCAGCAAGGTGGTTAAGTGAATAAAGCTTCATCCACACTTATTTCAGCCTTATAAGTTAACTTCAATACAAATAGCATCGCACTAACAACAATGAGTTCCAATCAATGTGGTCAATATCGTATATCGGACTATCTCGGCTGGGTCCGAGACACCGATACAAGACTATATCAGCGAGATAACCGTCCAGAATCTCGGAGCGAAAATTTTGGACATTTTATATTTGTAGCATTTGTGTAGAGAGAAGAGATGTGTGTTTGTGTAGAGAGAGACGTGTAACATGTGTCAACATTGTATACTAAACTCTCATGTACCGTAACACAGGGGGGGCAGGATTTTAAGAGAGGGGTGCAAAAATTATTTTTTTACTACAACATAAAAAGACTAGAAAAAAACATTCATAGCAACTAAAGGACGCCAAAATAATGAAAATAAAGTAGAATATGTGATTTTAGATGGAGAGCAACTTTCTTTGGAAGTTTTGGATCCTAATGTAACATGTGAAACGAAGGATGTGGTGCGTCAATCGGGTGCAATTAATTATACCAAGCACTTGACAACCTACACCAAAAGAAAGAAGTATGCAGGTAGAAAGGGAAATTCATTGCAACTTCCTACTTTAAGTCTAAATTCTTTTGAAGCTTTGTTTGCGGAACAAGAAAGCGTAAGGGAGGCATACTTTGTGTAAGTATAAATAGTGGAGTAGCTATAGATAAAATAGGCTTCACTACACACCATCCTTCTCTTTTAAGGCACAATTATATATGGTAGTAAAAACATGCAGAATCAAAATAAAACAAAATCAGAATGAGTAGCCAGACTAATCCTATCAATGCATTTAAAACGTCTTCCTCAATCGGGAAATTCCTGCCGATAATCAGTTCATCAAATTCCTCACTTTCTTGAATTCTTCTTGCATAAATCAATCAAACCAAATAAAAATTCTAAAATTAACTGGAACCCTACACAATTATGATTATCAATAACACTGGCAAACCTACTACCTAAGCGCTAAATCTCATGATAAAATTGGGAAAAGAAAAAAATTTGAGAGAAGAAGATATACACTTTACGTTTTTTTCTTCTTTTTTTTCTACCGTGATGAGAGAAAAAAGCATGGTGTTCTCATCGGGACTTTAAGGGGGTGCCAACTTTCAGATTTTAGGGGGTGCAAACTTTGTTTCAAATATTTTTTTTGGCTTGAAAAACGGAAGACCTAGTATAGATTTCAAAAATCAAGGGGGTGCAACTACCAACCTTGCAATGGGATGGCTCCGCCCCTGCCGTAACATCTATATGCCCTTTGGGGAAATATACTAACTCTATAATTTTTCTCATACTATGAAGAGAATTAAATTTGTGTTTCTCTCAAACTGAAACTCTCTCAAAGAATGTTTTCCTCTTCGTGTTATGTGGGTGTACTCTTTTTATTTGGATATTTCATTTAGTTTCTACATAGTAAATATATATACAAACTAGTGTTTATTGGTACTAGATTGATCATGTTCTGTAAATAAAATTGACTTTTATCAATTCTTATCCTTTTCGTTTTGCTTTATTCAAACCTTGATTCCTTTGAATTCCTTCAAGGGGTATGATAAAGCTCTTCACTAATTAGTATTATTTGAGTTTTAACTAGAAAAGGAAATGAGATTCATGCAGCCGACAATGAAAATTTAAGATCTTTAATTCAGTTAGAAGGAAACCATATAACAGTTAAAGAATAACGAGATTTCGGCCGAAATTTTAGCCGAGATTGAACAATTTCGGCGAGTTTTCCGATGAAACTCGTTTCGGCGAGAAAGTAGATATCGGATCCTTTATGACCGAAACCGGGAAAAACACCGAGATCTCGGCCGAGATGGCCGAGATTGACTACACTAGTTCCAATATGTTTTCACTCTAGTAGGTGGGGCTTTTTCTTGGAAGAGTTCCAAACAGACCTGCATAGCTCTATCTACTATGGAATCCGAGTGTATTGCGTTAGATAAAGTAGGAGAAGAAGCCGCTTGGCTAAGATGCTTTTTAGAAGACATTCCTCTCTGGCATAGTCATTTCCATCTATATCTATACATTTTGATAATCAAGCTTCTATAGCTAATGCTAAAAATAGCTACTATAATGGAAAGTCTATACATATTCGTAGAAGACATGATTCCCTGAAAAAACTAATCTCAAAAAGCGTTATTTCCATTGAATGGGTAAAGTCCAAGGAGAAAATCGCGGACCCTTTGACGAAAGGTTTGTCCAAGGAGATAGTTAGTAATGCATCGAGGAGCATGGGGCTTAGGATCATTAAATAAACTTGCCATAAAGGATACTCAACCTTGCTGACTAGAGATCCCAAGATCAAGGTTTTGAATGATACAACTAATTTGTGGCGGGTGTTGATGGTGGATTTTAGTTCAGGTCTAAAATTGTAAAACCAATGTTTTGTACGAGCCGTCCTGCAGAGGATAAGGCCATTTGATAAGCGATGAATACCTTTTCGCTTTATTAATTCACCTAGAATGGAGCATGTAGCAATAATCCCCAAAATATTCTGTGAATTTTAGCATTATTGATTAATGCATAAAACGCCTTGTATTTCCTGTGTTGTTCCTAGGAGGACTCTTATTGTTGGCGCGGCATGATGAATGATTGTCACTCGCGGCAGAGTAGCATGAATATCCAAGTACCAACAGTGAGGCATGCACGAAATGCCCATACATGCTGTAACTCTCGGTGTGTTATACTAGACCGATTGAGCATGTAACTCTCGGTGTGTTATACTAGCCCGATTGAGCCTGTAACTCTCGGTGTGTTATACTAGCCCGATTGAGCTGTAACTCTCGGTGTGTTATACTAGCCCGATTGAGCATGTAACTCTCTGTGTGTTAGCCCGGTTGAGCGTCTAGATTGTCCATAGCAGTCTAGAAATGATCACGATCATCCAACTTCACCAGCATGATTGGATGGTCCAGATCGAATCCAATACCCCCAAGCAGGTATTGGAATATTCACTGCCGACCCAACGCGGACCCCGCATGGCCGGCCTCCCAAAAGGGTGGAATAGCTTTCCAAACCGTCCAAACCAAGCAGAATGGACAAGAAACACTAAATTAGGGTTTGCGGCACATTACATGTGTCGCAAAATGATCTCAACCATCCATCTTTGCAGGCATAGATGGAAGGTGTAGATGTAAATTCAAAGGGCCCAGAGCGTGTCAACACAATCACCGTGGGCCCGCCTACACATGAACAAACTTCCAGGACCAACCATGTTTGGTTGTCCTAATTCGTGCGCGCAAAACAATGCATGAATCATGGCCGGCCAAAACCCTACGCGTGCCTTGAAGATGGCATACCGCGCCCTTTAGGAATCATTTGCGGCATAAGATTTCTGTCGCAAATCGATCTCTACCGCTCAACTTCACCGGTAAATTCGAGTGGCCTAGATCAAACCTTCATGGGAAAGTGAAGTATGGACATGGACATCAGCATGCCGTCTACACGCATACTTGATCGGTCCTCCATGAAACGCCTCCCATGCTTGGATTCGACCAAGCTAAAGGAGTACACTCACGCACCTCCTAAACCCTAATTCGAGGGTCGCAAGTCATCTCGTTCGTCCAACTTCTCCAGCTCGTACGGACAACCTAGGATAAGAGTTAGGCGACCATTGAAGTATCACCGTGATCACCATCTGCCACTCTACCACACTATGTGGTCGGCCAAGGGAGGATTTGCTGGTGCAACCTCCAAACCCTCACGTGAAGTAGATAGGGCATGGTGCTCAACAACGATGCTTCATATATGCCGAATACATTCGATGCATAACATGCATAGAATACACACGATAATTTACAAGTATTGACTTCCTAAATAACTTAGTTATTTAACTAGCATTACATGCTACATTCTTTGGGTCCCACGATCCACACACTAGAGACATCAATCATGTCACAAACTGGGGGATACATATTGGGGTATTGGTCTGGCGGTTTACAGCGTGCAACGCGCCATCACAAGAACGTGTCAGGAAGACATGGACAGTTAGTGATGATGGGAGAAGTGGGAAAGATTGATCGTGTGACACTAACACACCACTCCGTCACTCCACTTTCTCCACTTCCTAAGAGAGACGTGAATAAGGCTCAAATGACTTGTATAAATAGGTTCTCCTCCCTATTTCCAAACAAGAAAACACAACACAGAAACCAAGTGTTAATACGAAACGTATTCAAACACCCAGAGAATGCTTGCATTATTCGTAAGCCTGCTCACCTTTCTGTTCCAAGTCATAAACAAGCCTACACCTTCACAATATCAACACCTTCTTCTCTTCCCTTCCTAAGATCAACCCCATCTCCTTCACTTTGTGACTGAAACAAGTCTGGAATGGCCATTTCTTGGTTTAGGCCTGAATTGTATAGATTGATCTCTCGAATCAAAATCACTCCCGTGCAGTGCATTTGTTTAGGGTTTAGATTCACTTCTCATCCACACACCCCAAATTACCTAAACCAGCAAATGTAGTTTTTACCCATAAACAATTGGCGACCACAGTGGGATATTAATCTCTCGATTGTAAAGTCATTTCATCAATACCCAATCTCATTGGTTGATTTCAATATGGTTGGTCTTAGGACTCACCAAACAATTTCAAATTCGGGTCGAAGTTCCTCCAATGAAGATGCTCCTCCTCCCAATGGCGTGTCTGATGGTGTAACCGGAAGAATCCCAACATTGATCGAGTTAGCACGGGTGCAGAAGATTCACGCGAAGAATATGAACCTGATCAAAGAAACGATAAACGGCATACTCGATTTCCTCATCAAGATGACATCAGAAATAAGCGGCTGGTGGACCAGGAAGTGGCTTCTCTAGTGGAAAGATTGTGTGAACTTTTACACCTCTCGAAGAATCAGCGGGCGGGAACGTTCGCTGCAATCAACCGGATAGCCTTGGACATGCAACTAACTCCTTTACGTCCAGAAACCTTCAAAATACCGGATATATCTGTGAATAATGTTACATTTACAGAAGAAGACATGATGTCGGAAGAAGGTCACAACCGGTCCCTACATGTCACTGTGCACATCAAGGATTCAGAGTTCAAGAGGGCCCTCTTCGACACAGGAGCATCTTCGAATGTGATTACCTGCAAGACACTCAGGACGACCAAGGTTCGCCCAAGCAAGATCGTGCATCAGCCTACCATGATGATAGACTTTGAAGGAAACCAAACCAACACGTACGGTTATGTCAATCTGAATTTATTTGTAGGGACCATCTAGTCAAAGGTAAAATTTGAAGTCATAGAAAAGGATCTCGACTACCATATGGTACTGGGGAGACCGTGGATTCATGACAATAGGATTGTCCCTTCGATGTATCATCAGTGCCCGAAGACTATGCTGAATAAAGAAGTCGTTTGTATTCCTGCATCGCTGTCTCCTTATGCACCGATATGTGGAGTGGAGTTATTTAAACCAACAGAAGCTCCGCGAGAAGAACCAGACAAAGTTCATTGCATCCCACTCCCCACGTGGGCGTCAATCAAGGAGGATGACCGAGTTGCATATCCTCATGATGCATCTTTGCTGACAAGGCATTCTTCTTCATCCGGTGAAGAAGTGACCCATGTTCATACTAAGAGAGAAATTGATGCCCAGTTAAATGCCACAAGAACGACGAGCCACAAGAAGAGGTGTTAGATGCTCCACGACATCTGCAAGACGGCACCAACTCCACGATTGAAGAACTAGATGATGAGGAATCTCCTAGGCCTATCTCCATCAGCTCGACCTTATGTATGCATTCATACAATCTCCGATCTAAGCCAGTCAAACAATCTCTGAGGAAATTCAGGCACGATATCAGGTGTTGCGCGTATTATAGAGACTTGAACGAATGCTACCCCAAAGACGATTTTCCTCTACCTAACATCGACATGTTAGTAGATGCAACCAGCGGACACGGCATATTCTCCTTCATGGATGGATATAGCGGCTATAATCAGATTAGGATGTATGAGCATGACGTGAGTAAGACAACTTTTTGAACTCCTCTCGAAAATTTTATTATACTGTAATTCCATTTGGTTTAAAAAATACCGGTGCAACGTATCAACGCGCTATGACGGTAATCTTTCATGACATGATGCATAAGCAAGTTGAAGACTACGTGAATGATATAGTGCTCAAATCAAAATCTCGGGCGACCTACACAGAAGTCTTATGACAAGTGTTCGAGTGCCGTGAATACAAGTTGGAGATGAATCGTTTGAAATGCGCTTTCGGCGTCTCTTCAGGCAAATTTCTGGGATTCCAGGTGACTGCTGATGGGATCAAAGTGGACCTATCCAAGACCCAATCTATCCTTACGATGCCGCCTCCGCAAACTATAAATAAACTTCAGAGCTTCATGGACGAGAAAGGAACAAGTTTTGTCTGGACCGCACTACATCGGGAAGCGTTTCGGAAGATTCATCGAACATTGTCATCTCCAAATCATCATAAAGGGTTCGCCTATTATGTCAGTCTGGAAGAAGAGCAAGCCCGAGACATCTTCAGATCTACTGGAGCCAACACATCAAGGGAGCAGACTCAAGAAGATAAGCATCGTCATGTCAAGAAAGAATCCAAAGATTGGGTGAATCACTCTGGCAGACTTAAGAGGAATGCTTCAACGAAACAGTGAACATCCAAATAATTATATCAAGAGGTCTAGAATTCAGGCACTGAAGGGTCACAATCCAAATGTGTCTGAACAACAAGTGGAGTAATTGTGTATCGATAGGATGGTACCTGCCAATCATGATTTGTCGAAGAGCCTATGATTTCAGACACCCTCTGAACTCCGTGAAGCTGCTAAACGCTCAATTTGCAACATCACCTACCCTGCTATAAAGAACAAGCCTGCCCGTCATAAAGAACCTCATGATGTTCGTGGAAACATACATCTCACCAACAGGCAGTGCAAGCTTCAACCTTATGTAAGCAGTTTCGCTGAAGCAGCAAGAGGAAAACCACCGAGATACAACATCCAGCACGTCCAAAATTACCAACTCCGGACTCCAGTACCATATGCACGACTGTCACAATAGTGAAACAACGTCCAAGATATTCCATATCTGGATTGATGGTAGCTACGTCAATGAGAGACGCTTTCAGAATCTGTCTTCCGTAGAAGAAGTAGTTGCGTTACCAAAGGAGTATGACTGGGGACTGCTGATGATATTTATCAATGATGTTGTAGTTAAAAGGTTCTTTGAGGCTTGTGAAGGAATATTTTTTAGACTCTAATTTTTTTATAAATAAAAATAACAAACTCAATTAAAAAGTGTTGTGAAAATTAAAAAGAGACTGGGGCTAGTATTCCACCAAATATTCAAATTCATGTAATTCACTTATTTATTCTAAACCATTATAGCTCATTCAATAAGAATTTTAACTCTGTTTCTTTGCCTAAGGTAGATTCTTAAAATATTAATTGTAAATCTTAAGCATGGAATATCAAAAGAATTAATCCTAAGCATAAACCATCAAATGAAATGACAATTAATTAAGAAAATCTTTTTCTAATTTTAGTTTAATGCAAATAGTCAAATAAAGAATTAAATAGATTTACCACACGATGAATTTTGGTTTCCTCCATTGCCCCAGAGGATGGGTTTAGCTCCTCATGTTGGAAACACGCTCAAAAGAATTTTTTATTGCTCGAATAGGTGAAAAACAAGATAAAAGTGCTAATACAGAGATTTGCAACACTTTTCGGTGTTGCAATAAACTGTTACAGAGATCGATATAAAGGAAGTGTCGCTATAACCGTAGCTTATAAGACTGCTTGCGGAACTGTCGCAATTGTTGTAGCATGAACGAAGGTCTCATGGGGTCTTATGTTCTTCGTTTTCTTCCCATGTAGCAGCAGAAAACTTTTCTCTTCAACTCGATTCTCGCTTCTGTCTTCTACCCCCAAACTCTCCGTCACTCTATTCGACGTCTGAAACTCCTTTTATACTCCACAGGCCTAATAATCTCTCGTAATTAATCCTCCAAATCTCCAGTAAATGCGAATATTTTCTTTTTATTTCTCTCGGATATTCACGGGAGAATAATTTACCTTCTTGTTGTTTCACGCGTCTACAGATTCCAAACATTCTTTGTTTAACTCCTTCACGTCTCTGCAGCAACCAAACGCGTGCAATACTCGTGTAAACTTGCTATGAATCCGTGATTAACTCTTCCCGGTCATGTGTATCTCTGATTTCTTCCACACGGCAAACCAACCAAATTGGATCGATTTCAACACCTATACCATCCCTGTCTATCCCATAGAAACATACCCAATCAATTCCAGCCCTTTAGTCTCACCGTAACAAGATCAAATCGCCAACCCTAATTCTGCCAGTTGAGAGTTGTTTTTCCCGCCAAAACTAGAAATTTGAAATGATGAAGATGACCTCCCCCTAACAGAGATGTGGGTGCGAATAGAAGATGACTCCTGGGGGGTGCCCTTATCCAAATCGAGGGTGCCTTTATTATTTTTCTCCGGGGTAAAAAAAAACACTTTTTGAGAAACTTTTTCCGCACAATTGTATTTCTTCAAAAACACCTACACAAACATAAATACACCATAATAAGTACAAAAATCGAGACTAACAATAGAGACACTGAGGATAATTCAGACACAAAAATGTGTCTATCAAATACCCCCAAACTTATTATTTGCTAGTCCCGAGCAAATCTAATAAAAGTAAAACCGAGTTAATCTCGGGAGGGTTTACCAGAGGTGTACCCACAAAACCATGACTTCTAATTGGTCACAAGTATCCAAAGAGCTATGAGGACATACAAATTCTCAACCTATCTCCAAGTGACTAGAATGCCAGAGAAATTAAAGGTGACAGCTCTAAAGCTGACTGAGGAAAAGGGGAGACACATCCGCAACACTGCTAGATAAATAGATATCTGCTACACAGCTAGATAAACATTTTAAGATGCGTCCGATGATTTACAGCTGGATAATATTAGGAGAGAGAAAAAGATGAAAGGGACATCTGCTACACAGCTGGACTAATTACGTGTGATGAGTTAAACCAGTGCTAGAAAGATCTTGTGCCAGACTGAAAGCGGACTAACAAAGCAACCAAATGTATCTTTCTTCGACTCTCTCATAATGCTCAGTAGAAACAACGTCTTCTTCGGCTTCAACTGTTGATGATAAACTCTTGAACCTTGTAGAACCTTGAAAATTAACTCTTCTCTTCGATTCCTCACTTGAAACTTCCTTATAGATTTTTATTTCCCTATGGCCTTTTTGAACAAAATTTAATTTAATTTAATTTTTTTTCATTTTTTCATTTTTTTTTTGTAGAGTAATAACAAGACAAAAATTTACATGGCCATCACAAAAGGAATTTAACACTTGGATTTTCACAACTTGTAATATCTTAGTATCATGAACTTCAACAACTTATATCGTTTGATTTTTCTTGCTCTTATAACTTCTTGTAACCCTTGATTTTGAATTCTGATTTTATATTGTTTCTTCTAAACCTTAAACTTCTTCAAATTTCTTCATAGATTTTGATGTTGATGATGATAAGTTTCTACTGAGAGAGAATCCTAATCCAGTAACTAAGACTACATTGTGAGGTTGCTTTGTCTTTCTGGCATTTCCTGACCTACTTGCCTTTACATCATGGATGGTTAGGTCCATCATGGTTACCCTCTAATAGGAACAAGTTCTCTCCTGAATTTCAAGGATCTCAATGTATCAATAGGTTTTTATCCCTAGCATTCCAATTTCTATCTTTTCGGTGAGAAAAAGTATGTAAACTTAGCTAACCGGAAACCATGTGACGCTAGAAGTTTCAAAAATGCAACTAAAAAGTTTCTCCCATACCCCCAAACTTAAATCTAACATTGTCCTCAATGTTCTAAAGATGAGATTAAAAACATGAACAAGGAGAAACCGTTACCACTAGAAGGAAATGAGGAAATATATTACCGTGTTGCATGAGCAAGGGGTAACTCCCAAGGAGTGATAAGTTTAAAGTCTTCATCCAGACATCAAATACCTCAAAAAGGATCTTCACCTTCCAAAGTCATACACCAATAGCCGAAATAGTTGTGGATCCATAAGACCAAATAGAGTTAACACCAATATGAGACAACTGCACTAGTTCAGAAAAATGAATAGAAGGAGCACATCCTCATCTAAGGTTTCTATCAAGACAACTGGGTTTATCTGAGAAAAATAACGAAGCTTCATATGTGTGCCTTGATAAAGAGATTCATCCAAAATACTGGCCTCTAAAACCTGGGTCACTTCCTGGACAATATCAGGAGGATCGGGTTGCGGAGTCTGAATAGACTCAAGTAATATCTCAGACGCAAAAGGCTCAAGTCCCAAGTTAGGGACTTCAATTAGGGACACGTGACAATCACAAGAACCATCACTACCCCCAAACTTAGCGTTTTCACTACTCACAGACAAACCTCTAACGATTTCTTGAATTTATGGATCTTCAGAGTCTCTAAAGTATTCAAGAGCTTCTTCTAGTTCTCTACCCCCAAACTTAAGGTCATCATTATTCTCATAAAGACCTAACACTATTGCTTGGATTTCTGGGTCCGTAGAGTCTTTAAAATACTCAAGGGCTTCTTCTACAGATTTATCACACGTCTGGTCTAAGAGAATGGTTTCCTCAAATTCATCTAAAGAGTCTCCTAGTAAAGTGTCATGCCAATCATCTTGAACTAAATCCTGAATTAAAGTGCTAATCATATTCACTTCTTCTAAATCATCATTCTCAGAAGGTTTCCTAGTAACATTAAATACATTTATTTCGGTGGTCATATTACCAAATGATATGTTCATAAGACCGGTCCTACAATTGATGACATCGTTAGCTGTGGCTAAGAATGGGCGACCTAAAATCACCGAGATTTGAGCACTTGGGTCCTGAATAGGTTGGGTGTCTAGAACAACAAAATCCACTGGATAAATAAACTTATCAACCTCAATCAGAACATCCTCTATGATACCACGAGGGACTTTGACAGACCTATCAACTAATTGTAATGTCATTTTAGTCGGTTTCAACTTACCAAGACCTAGTTGGGTGTAAACATGATATGGAAGTAAGTTAACACTATCTCCTAAGTCAAGTAATGCCTTATAGACCATGTGCTTACCAATTGCACAAGATATGGTGGGGCATCCAGGGTCCTTATACTTAGGGGGTGTTTGGTTCAAAAGAATGGAACTTAATTGACCAGCTAAAAAGGCTTTCTTTTGGACATTAAGCTTACGCTTTCGTGTACAAAGATCTTTAAGGAACTTGGCATAAGTAGGCATCTGTCTAATTGCTTCTAACAATGGAATGTTAATGTTCACATGCTTAAATATCTCCATTATCTCATTGAAAGTCGACTCCTTTTTTGTTGGGGCTAACAACTTTGGATATGGGGCTCTAGGCACAAAGATATTCCTATAAGGAATTTCTTGGGACTCCTTAGAAATTGTTTCAGTTTCCTCAGCTATGGGCTCCTCCTCTTGGGAAGTAGAAGGTGGAACTACAGTATGTCCACTAGGCATGTCTACCTTATTGTCTACCGTTTACCACTCCTAAGGGTTGTAATAGAATTCACATGATTGTATGATTTCTCTCCTTTGGGGTTGGGATCAGTATGACTAGGGAACCTTCCATCTTCTCTTTCACTTATATACTTAGATATTTGGCCGACTTGAAGTTTTAATTTAGCAAGAGACTGGGAATTATTCTTAAAATTATGCTTGGTTTCCTCTTGAAAATTAACATGGCTCTTTATTAACATTTCATGGCTTTGTGATAGCATATCCTATCTCTTTTTTAATATACTAAGAGATTCATCTAAGCTAGTCATTCTATTCTCAGAAGGGTTCTGGAACTGGGCTTGACCTGAAGAGTTCTTAGCATAATCAAAACCTGGCTGAGAATTACTAGACTGATCTTGATTTTGGCCCTTAAACCAAGAAAAATTAAGATGGTTTCTCCAACCAGAATTATAGGTCTCTGAGTATGGGTCAAACTTCTGACGGTTCTCAAACCTAGTATTGTTATAGACAGCTTGGGCTTGCTCTTCACTAACATGACCTTCCCAAAATGAGTTATTGGGTTCTACTCCACAACTAGAAACTTGAGAGGCTCTAATTCTATCATTAGGTTCAACAAAGGACCTATTTTTAGACTGACCCATTTCCAAAGATTCTAACCTTCTAGACAAAGCAGCAAACTTAGCATCTGACCCAAAGCTTGTATCTACCACATTGGTGCTACTTCTATTGACTAAGAGTCTTTTAGGGGGTTCAACACAAGATTCCCATTGTTGGGATTTTTCAGCTACATCTTCTAAGAACGAAAGTGCATCATCAACAATTTTACTCGTGAATAAACCAGCGCACATAGACTCGACCATGGATTTGGTCGAATAGTCCAAAACTTCATACAAAATTTCAACTAGTTTCATTTTTTCGAACCCATGCTGAGGACATTGCGACAAAAGATCATTAAATCTCTCTAAAAACCTGTAAAGGGATTCTCCTTCTTGTTGCATACTGGCACTAATTTTCTGCCTAAAAGATGCGGTTCCATGCTTAGGGAACCACTTTAAGTAGAAAGAAGCAGTAAGTTGGTCCCATGTTTCTATAGACCCAGATGGTAGATTATTCAGCCAAGACTTGGCTTTATTTCTTAAGGATAAGGGGAACATCCTAAGTTTCAAGACTTCATCAGTAAGGTCCTTAATCTTAATTGTTCCATAAATTTCTTCAAAGTCCCTAATGTGAAAGTAAGGGTTTTCATCATCTTTTCCTAAGAATATAGGGATCATCTGAAGAATACCAGGATTCAACTCATAAGTAGCCGTAGAGGCTGGCAATTTAATGCATGATGCTCGGTTGGTCCTAGTTGGGTACATGTAGTCTTTCAAAGTATCCATTGCTGTCACAACTGAAGTACTATCCTCACGAAGAGACAGATTCTCAAAACTAAAGTTTTCGAAAACGGGGCTCTCAAAAGAAGAGTCTTCGAGCTCCCCGCCTTCACAAGAAGAACTACTAGGTTTTTCACTAATCAAACGACCTAGAGTGTCTCTTTTCCAAGACCGTTCTCTAATGACCTCAGGCATACACTAGAAAAACAAAATTAAAAATAAAAATCCTAAAAGGAAGGGAAGTTTTATGCAAACACAAACAAGGATGACTCAACCACAACAAACCTACTGATTTCTAGCAAACAAAAAGCATGATGGATCCACTTAGATTGTTTTCTAGACCAGCTTCTAATCCTTCGAAAGGGAATTCGTTACAATATGAGAAAACCACTCTGGAATCAATCCGCGTTTAAGTAAGTTGAATAGAGGCGAGGGAAAATGTTGTAGATTTGATACCCAAGGCCTCACCGCATTACAAGGCGGCGCAGTCACGCATTCAACTCACAGAAACCATCATGAACTTCGAAGAATGCTCAAAAGAGTAACCAATATTTTTCGAACGAGTTTCCTATTAAGATCGTTACCCTATCGGTCTCGTTCTATTCCAAATTTTAAGGCTTAGGTTCGCGTTAAGTTTCGTTTTCCTAAGGCGGGCAAGAAGAGAACGGTGATGAAATCCGAACCCTTATCTTGTATGGCCAGTCCTTGCCCTTTACTAGGAATTTAAAACAGCCGTTTTCAGTTCCTCGACATATATGCAAACGAAGGAATACAGTAACTCGCTGACAGGGGATTCACGAGTGTTTCGACAAACTTACCTCCCTTTCCATACGGGGGACGAACCGTTGTAGTCGACTCGGGCCACGACTCCTATGTCATATACGAACCCGAGGGGCCGAGGTGATATCGTAATCACCGTCCTTCTCTGCAAACAGTTTAATATTTAATACTACCCTTCCGTAGGGTTTTTAAAAAAATAAAAATAAAAGAATGTCCAAATGTCCAAGTCCAAGTCCAAAATAAATAAATAAATAAAGTAAAGTGCAAAAGAAAAAGAAAATTACAAGAATAGAGAAATCCTAATACAATCTAAAAAAATATAAACTCTTTTTTTTTCTCTCTTTTTTATATATTAAAAAAAAATCTTCTTCTTTCGCTTCGCCTTTTACTTTGTATTTAACTCCAAATCTTTAAGTATTCACCAAAAGCTTTGGCAAATTTTTCTTTCGCTCCAAATTCCAAAATCTGTAGTAAAAAGACAAAAACAAAAGCGTAAAGAAGAACAAATAAAATAAAAACAAATAAAAATAAAAATCTAAAAACTCTAGCCTAAAGACAAGCTCCGTGTCGACGGCGCCAAAAATTGATGATATTTATCAATGATGTTGTAGTTAAAAGGTTCTTTGAGACTTGTGAAGAAAGATTTTTTAGACTCTAATTTTTTTATAAATAAAAATAACAAACTCAATTAAAAAGTGTTGTGAAAATTAAAGAGAGACTGGGGCTAGGATTCCACCAAATTTTCAAATTCATGTAATTCACTTATTTATTCTAAACCATTATAGCTCATTCAATAAGAATTTTAACTCTGTTTCTTTGCCTAAGGTAGATTCTTAAAATATTAATTATAAATCTTAAGCATGGAATATCAAAAGAATTAATCCTAAGCATAAACCATCAAATGAAATGACAATTAATTAAGAAAATATTTTCTAATTTTAGTTTAATGAAAATAGTCAAATAAAGAATTAAATAGATTTACCACACGATGAATTTTGGTTTCCTCCATTGCCCCAGAGGATGGGTTTAGCTCCTCATGTTGGAAACACGCTCAAAAGAATTTTTTATTGCTCGAATAGGTGAAAAAAAAAAGAGAAAAGTGCTAATACAGAGATTTGCAACACTTTTCCGTGTTGCAATAAACTGTTACAGAGATCGATATAAAGGAAGTGTCGCTATAACCGTAGCTTATAAGACTGCTTGCGGAACTGTCGCAATTGCTGTAGCATGAACGACGGTCTCAGGGGGTCTTATGTTCTTCGTGTTCTTCCCATGTAGCAGCAGAAAACTTTTCTATGCAACTCGATTCTCGCTTATGTCTTCTCCCCCCAAACTCTCCGTCACTCTATTCGACGTCCGAAACTCCTTTTATACTCCACAGGCCTAATAATCTCTCGTAATTAATCCTCCAAATCTCAAGTAAATGCGAATATTTTCTTTTTATTTCTCTCGGATATTCACGGGAGAATAATTTACCTTCTTGTTGTTTCACGCGTCTACAGATTCCAAACCTTCTTTGTTTAACTCCTTCACGTCTCTGCAGCAACCAAACGCGTGCAATACTCGTGTAAACTTGCTATGAATCCGTGATTAACTCTTCCCAGTCCTGTGTATCTATGATTTCTTCCACATGGCAAACCAGCCAAATTGGATCGATTTCAACACCTATATCATCCCTGTCTAGCCTATAGAAACATACTCAATCAATTCCAGCCCTTTAGTCTCACCGTAACAAGCTCAAATCGCCAAACCTAATTCTGCCAGTTGAGAGTTATGTTTCCCACCAAAACTAGAAATTTGAAATGATGAAGATGACCTCCCCCTAACAGAGATGGGGGTGCGAATAGAAGCTGACTCCTGGGGGGGTGCCCTTATCCAAATCGAGGGTGCCTTTATTATTTTTCTCTGGGGTCCAAAAAAAACACTTTTTGAGCAACTTTTTCCGCACAATTGTATTTCTCCAAAAACACCTACACAAACATAAAAACACCAAAATAAGTATAAAAATCGAGACTAACAATAGACACTGAGGATAATTCAGACCCAAAAATGTGTCTATCAACTGCTTACCACTACCCATCTCAAAGATGGTGAATTTAGAGAGATGCAAGCAAGTTATCATTATGATTCCAATATGGCCAAAGGTGAGGATATACTCTAGAGAGCAGATGTAAAGACGGCCTCATGAACCTAGCGTGGAAACATCTATCAAGTCGAGAGCCCTGGATACTCACGGTCAGAGGACTGTCTCCCTCTTCTCTGTTCCATGAAGAAACATCAAGAAAGCTATCAGTTCCAGTGTATCCCTCTAATAACGAGACGATCTTTACCGTTGTATGAAGAGTGCCAAGTTCGTGCAAGTTGCTATCACGCCTCTTCCTTCAAGTATCTTCTGATCACAGCTGCAGCTAAGAACCGTTGTTCATTTGTTGATACCAGTGCCCGAGCTTCACGATAGCAACAATCACTACGGACAGAGGTAATCCGAACTTTTGCATTTTTAATTTTCCCATGGAGAAATAATAGAGTCACAGAGAAGAGATGGCGATATCTTTATTATGGTAAACTCGCCGACCATACAAGATAGAACCATATAAATCACGCTTGTTCTCTCCAGAAGAAGGTGTTTCAGCTCTCTCTAGAAGAATGCGTTTTCGCTCTCTCTCCAGAAGAAGAAGTCGCTTCAACACTTCAACGCTCCCCCAGCAGAAGCTGCTTCAACACTCTCCGGGACATGTTCGCTCCAGAAGCTGCTTCAACACTCTCCGGGACCTGCTCGCTCCAGAAGCTGCTTCAACGCTCTGCAGGACCCACATCCACATTTGAGCACACAAGATTCATTTTTGAGCAAAGCAAGCACGCATTGGGTCCCATGTTTGAGCGAATAAGGCGGCAAGGTCAAGGCATCAAGGCCGGTGTTTGGTCAAGATAGCAGGGTCGGTGTTTTAAGGATGACGCTCGAGTAAGCACATCAACCGTATGGGCAAAGAAGGCACATGACAGGGCCGACGTCTGAAATATGTACACGGTGGACCCGTGTTTGATCGAAGCATGCACATCTTCCCATGTTCGAAGCAAGCATGCTCACATCAGGTTCCACACTCGACTGAAGCAGGCATAGCAAGGTCGATGGAAGCAGGCAAGACCGACATTCGAGCGGAACAAGCACGAAGCAGTCTCTCGACCGAAGCAGGCATAGTAAGGTCGATCGAAGCAGGCAAGACCGATATTCGAGCGGAACAAGCACGAAGCAGTCTCTCGACCGAAGAAGGCATAGCAAAGTTGATCGAAGCAGGTAATACCGATATCATGCTAGGGGAATGCTCACCTGGACTCCTCTTGAACGTGATATTCTCCAAGGAAAGGACGACCCGTCTCTCCTGGTAATATCTAAACTGTGTCTCAAAAGTTTTATCTTTATTTGTCACCATCTAATTCCTACCCCACAATAGTGTAACCATTATGCGTTAGGCAGGGGACTTAATATTGATGGTGGATTTTAGTTCAGGGCTAAAGTTGTAAAACCAATGTTTTGTACGAGCCGTCCTGCAGAGGATAAGGCCATTTGACAAGCGATGAATACTTCTTCGCTTTATTAATTCACCTAGAATGGAGCATGTAACAACAATCCCCCGAATATTCTGTGAATTTTAGCATTATTGATTAATGCATAAAACGCCTTGTATTTCCTGTGTTGTTCCTAGCTGGACTCTTATTGTTGGTGCGGCATGATGAATGATTGTCACTCGCAGCAGAGTAGCATTAATATCCAAGTACCAACAGTAAGGCATGCACGAAATTCCCGTACAGGCTGTAACTCTCGGTGTGTTATACTAGCTCAATTGAGCATGTAACTCTCGGTGTGTTATACTAGCCCGATTGAGCCTGTAACTCTCGGTGTGTTATAGTATCCCGATTGAGCTGTAACTCTCGGTGTGTTATACTAGCCTGATTGAGCATGTAACTCTCGGTGTGTTAGCCTGGTTGGGCGTCTAGACTGTCCATAGCAGTATAGAAACGATCACGATCATCCAACTTCACCAGCATGATTGGATGGTCCAGATCAAATCCAATACCCCCAAGCAGGTATTGGAATATTCACTGCCGATCCAACGCGGACCCCGCATGGACGGCCTCCCAAAAGGGGTGGCATAGCTTGCCAAACCATCCAAACCAAGCAGAATGGACAAGAAACCCTAAATTAGGGTTTGCGGCACATTACATGTGTCGCAAAAAGATCTCAACCATCCATCTTCGCAAGCATAGATGGAAGGTGTATATGTAAATTCAAAGGGCCCAGAGCATGTCAACACAATCATCGTGGGACCTCCTACACACATGAACAAACGGTCATGACCAACCATGTTTGGTTGTCCCAATTCGTGCGCGCAAAACAATGCATGAAGCATGGCCGGCCAAAACCCTAATTAGGGTTTGTATCGATCACGAGCGTCCGTTTTATCCTGATCGAATGAAGGGATTATGAGACAACTGAGCAGGTCTAGTGAGCATCAACATGATCACCGTGGAACCACCTATCTCCACACCCGATTGACCAAGGAATATCATGCCTAGTTTCTCCAAAACGCACGCCCAAACTAGTGTGGTCGCGCTTCCCAAATCACAAACTGATCTCGACCACTCAACTTCGCCAGACAAATTGAGTGGCTTAGATCACGTTTCCATGGGACAGTCAGGTATTGGAGTGAATACCATCCTGTCACCTACACGCCGGACCAAACGGCCGAGACCGACCAAGATTGGTTGTCTCAAAACACGTGCCTTAAAGATGGCATACCACACCCTTTAGGAATCCTTTGCGGCATAGGATTTCTGTTGCAAATCGATCTCGGCCACTCAACTTCACATGTAAATTTGAGTGGCCTAGATCAAACCTTCGTGGGAAAGTGAAGCATGGACATGGACATCAACATGCCATCTACACGCATGCTTGATCGGTCCTCCATGAAACGCCTCCCATGCTTGGATTCGACCAAGCTAAAGGAGTACACTCGCGCACCTCCTAAACCCTAATCCGATGGTCGCAGATGTGGGTCGCAAGTCATCTCGTTCGTCCAACTTCGCCAGCTCGGACGGACGGCCTAGGATAAGAGTTAGGCGACCAGTGAAGTATCATCGTGATCATCATATGACACTCTACCACACCATGTGGTCGGCCAAGGGAGGATTTGATGGTGCAACCTCCAAACCATCACGTGAAGTAGGCAGGTCATGGTGCTCAACAGCGATGCTTCATATATGCCGAATACATTCGATACATAACATGCATAGAATACACACGATACTTTACAAGTATCGACTTCCTAAATAACTTAGTTATTTAACTAGCATTACATGCTACCTTCTATGGGTCCCACGATCCACACACTCGAGACATCAATCATGTCACAAACTGGGGGATACATACTGGGGTATTGGTCTGGCGTTTTACAGCGTACAACGTGCCATCACAAGAACATGTCAGGAAGACATGGATGGTTAGTGATGATGGGAGAAGTGGGAAAGATTGATCGTGTGACACACCACTCCATCACTCCACTTCCTTCACTTCCTATGAGAGACGTGAATAAGGCTCAAATGACTTGTATAAATAGGTTCTCCTCCCTATTTCCAAACAAGAAAACACAACACAGAAACCAAGTGTTAATACGAAACGTATTCAAACACCCAGAGCCTGCTTGCATTATTCGTAAGCCTGCTCACCTTTCTGTTACAAGTCATAAACAAGCCTACACCTTCACAATCTCAACACCTTCTTCGCTTCCCTCAATAAGATCAACCCCATCTCCTTCACTTTGTGACCGAAACAAGTCTGGAACGGCCATTTCTTGGTTAAGACCAGAATTGTATAGATTAATCTCTCGAATCAAAAGCACTCCCGTGCAGTGCATTTGTTTAGGGTTTAGATTCACTTCTCATCCACTCACCCCAAATTACCAAAACCAGCAGAAGTAGTTTTTACCCATAAACAGCAGGTCAAGGTAAACACTATCAGAGAATTTCATTCTCTGTCCCTTCCATATGGTGTAGACGTGATAGTGTGACTGCATGTGAAGGATGACTTTTAACTATGTCTTAATGAGTTCTATAGTTTCAATTTAAGATTGAAGTGGGGTGTAGCAGTAAACACTCTTGATGGAACTCACATATCTGAATGTGGAAATGGGTCGCTTCCTATGAGAATATAGCTGATTCTCTAGAGCATTCTGAGAAACGGGATTTGTCGAGGGCCAAAAAGGACACAACGACACGAACTTGACATCACCTAGAGAGATAGCACACGTGGTAATTATCGCGGATTACACCAAACGATGGCAGTTCAAGATATCGCGTTCACTATCCATCGAGTAGTTCCGGCAATTTCTCACTAAGCAAAGGTTCAAGACCTCATGGACACCTCTTGCCTATAGTGGTATTTCTCGCTTTTCGTTTTCTGATTTTATCGGTATTTCATTCATGTGGAGGATTGTTGGAGAAAATGAGTTTTATTTGTTGGTTTTATAGTCTCGGTGGGAATGGAACTTAGGACCTTTAAGTCTCTAAGGGTACTTGCTCATTTTCTTATGAGTGGATGAAAAATGACCTTTAGTCCCACATAGGGTATAACTAAAGAGGAGTTTCACTATTTAACTAATCCATTATGGATAGTTAGACAAACAATGTAGGTGGAATTCACTAAGGCTTGGGCTTAGGGCTCGTTGGTCAACCAAGACTTATCTTTCTGGCAAAATTCTTTTGAATTATTTCCTAAACGTTTTGAAAATCAAACTAAATTTTGTCTTGAATGTGGGGGGCATGTGACCTGGGTGATTTTATTTTCTTACCAAAAATATTTCATAACGTTTTTATGTGCATAAATGACGACATTACTTCTTACCGTTTTTTGACTGATTTATGTCGACATCATGCAACATAATTTCGCACATTAATGTGCATTGATTTCACCCCTCTCATTTCTACTTATAAAAGGGACTAGAATTCTTCATTCCAATTAGTGTCCAGAAGAAGCTACTATCCTTCTTCTTTTCGTCTCTCTCCCTCTGTGTGGTTTTTTAAATTCTTTGTGCAATTGATGTTGAGTTCGAAAGAGTGGGCAAGTTACTATAGTATTTGCAACGGACAGTTTTATCCTGAATAAAACTTCACCACAGGGATAGGCATCGCTCATTCGTGAGGTGTACTGGTGAACTATCGTGTTAAGGACATCTCCCTCTGTGTGGTTTTTTAAATTCTTTGTGCAATTGTTGTTGAGTTCGAAAGAGTGGGCAAGTTACTATAGTGTCTATAGTATTTGCAACGAGAAGTTTTATCCTGAATATGACTTCACCATAGGGTATAGGCATCGCTCATTCTTGAGGTGTACTGGTGAACTATCGTGTTAAGGACAACTTGATGATCTAGTGACTATGTCCTCTGTTTGGTGATTCCATTAAGGCTGTGTTTGATAACAGAGAAAGGAAACAATTCCATGGAAAGTAAAGACTTTCCATGGAATTCCACGGAATTGAGTTTAAAACATACTTTAGGCCACACTTTTATTGCGATTCCATGGAAATAGATTTTTGACCAAACGACGGAAAACACGATGTTTCCATGGAAATATGGTTAATTCCATGGAATTAACTCCTATCAAACACAGCCTAAGTGTTTATTTAAGCTTTTCAGAAATTTATTTCTAACATTTTCTTTTAGTATTTTATCATTATAGTTGCAACACTCTTGGCTATTGCTGGGGGACATGGAAGAAATGATGATGTCACAACAACTAATTCGACTGCCCAAATGAGAAATGGGATTAGATAAGCAAGAAGGCGAAGAATGCCAGTCATTTCAAAGAAAAATGATTTGAAGATGCTCATCTTTTGAAGTGCGCAACCGTTAGCTGGGCAATGATACATCATTCTTTTGGAACATTAAATGTATTTGCGCAACAGTATTGTGAAAATGTATCTGAGGAAGCAAGAAGTTATTTTAAAGAAGCTGCACAAAATCTTGGTGAAGCAACAAAGTGTCTAGGAAAAGAAAGAAAGTACTCCAGCGGATTTTCTTAAAACACTCGACATTTTGAAGGATGCGGGGCATATATCTAATGAGGATGCATTGGAAGTTTAATTTAAAGTGGCCGAGCCTACTGGCTGGCAGAAGTTGTCTGCGGCCAAGTTAACCAGTTACAAAACCGCAAGAACAGTTAGGATCAAGTCAAAAGAATGCAGCTACAGTTTTAGTTACCTGCCATTACAAACACAAACTGTCAACGAGTACAGGCTTGCACCCAGTAACGAGGCCGGAACGGGTGTAGGTGGCACCTCAGCATCCCTCTTGTTGTTTGTTACGTTCTCCTGAATTATCAAAGGCATGTGAAACAGCTGCAACAACCTCTGATCTTTTGCTGGGTTTACCCATGTTGGCGGAAGATTAACCAACTGATGATCAAAGAGAAGAAGAGATCCTACAGGCTGCCCTAAAAATATTCTGGAACAAAAAATAATAATGCGCCCACCGTGGGGCTCGAACCCACGACCACAAGGTTAAGAGCCTTGCGCTCTACCAACTGAGCTAGACGGGCATGTTGCACTTTCATTTTTTAATAGAACCTCGATTCTTTTAGAACCAGATAAAGAGGCACTTCGCTGACAGTAACCCATGAAGCAGATTTATGAGGAGGGTTTGCTCATTCTAAAATCAAGCTGCACAACAAAGATAAAACGAAAAGTCAAAAGTTTTAACTGAAACTTTGATATAGTTCGCAAATAGCTAGCAAAAATTCACACAGTACGAAATGCCAAAAGTTTTACAGCTAAAGATGAATCACAAAACAGATATTAGATGTGCTCATGACTGAAAGAGTAATCATAAATTAAAGCTGAAGACAGGCAACAAGATCAAGCATCTCAGATATTAGATGCTCATGACTGACAGGTAATCATAATATTGACTACGCAATCAATTACGGCATTCTAGTAATGACAAAGTTCTATTATGCAGATCCTAGTAACCAAAATGTGTTGTTCCAGTATCTACATTAACTTTTCAGCATTTTTATGCCATGCTTACATACTCCATTCAATTGAAACATTTTGCTTTACGATTCTTTGTATTCCACAAAAATACAAGTACACATGCTATCCACTTAAACACACTTAACATATTCCTCATGTCTCAAACCACTTTCATATATGATGGAGGTCTGATTTTTTACAATGAATATAGAAAAACCAAAAGATCAATAAAGCAGTATGCCAACTTAAATTAAACAATGAAACACAACCCAAGAACTGTACATATACCTTTTGTCCCAACCCACTTGTAGCAAGATTTCCATTCTCTGTTCAGATTGCTTACCGTTTTAAACAAGTCTCCACACAAATAATGAAATTGAAATGCGTCAACAAGCTCATCGTTCAAAACAAAAAGTGAGATGACATGTGCTTCCTAACTACAAGGTTTCTCGACCAACTCTCTTCAGAAGAAAGAACACTCAAGCATTAACAAACAAGCAAAAGAACACTCAAATCATTAACAACACGCAAAATTATTGTCTTGCAGAGCAGGCCAATTTTCTTCCATCATTTGACTCCTGCTGCAATCATTCAAACAACAAAAACCAGTTGAGTTGAGCACATGAAATCTTACACTTAACTGCTTCCCAAAAAGATGCCCTCACGCAGGATTGAACTGCGGACCTTCAGTTTACAAGACTGACGCTCTACCACTGAGCTATAAGGGCAAGCATGGGGCATTCCGAGAATTGAACTCGGGACCTCTCGCACCCTAAGCGAGAATCATACCACTAGACCAAATGCCCTGTTCTTGCCCAAATGTTAGAAACACTGCTTTTATACATTTCAGTATTTCACCTAAGTTGGAAAGCTGAGGGCTTATATTGAATTGAAAAAAGAAACGAAACAGAGTCAACATTATTCTACGATTGAGCATTATGGATGAATAGGTAGACAGGGTTTGTTAAATACTACATAGTGTTAAATTTCAACAACATCACAACTCAAGAGGCTAAGTCATAAAGACCCGACGAGGATTATTTTTTTCTCGTTAGGGGTATAGAGAGGAAGTTCATAAAGGTATTAGATTAATAATAAGGATAACTCAAGATTAAAGAATTTGGCAGCCCACTAACTCAGAGACAACCACATTGAGAAAAACAAGTAGAATATAATTAAAATGCAGATGTCATTAGGTTGCCGCACGAGCTCAAAATAAAGGAAGCAACTCCAGAGGTTAAATTAGCAGTTCAGAATCCTCTCCAAGCTGAATGAGTTTGTTAGGTAATTAGGATCAACCATGAGCGAAGAGTCAGGCAATTTATTGTGGCTGTCATGCATTGGTTTCACAAACTCAGATGCTCAATCCTTCACCCAGAAAAATAAACAAAATAATATGGAGGAAAGTTTTTAGCAGAAATAGACGGCCAGGCAACAAGATCACAAGAACGTAAGAAAACAAGAAAGGCTAAATGAATAAATCAATAAATTTTGACCACAAATAAGGTTATTTTTACAAACTATATTTCTGATGAAGGAAAGAAACAATTATTTATCATTATAATTCCATTGTGAAGGGATCAGCTGTATCACCCCCAAGCCAAGAAAAAAACTTATTAACTACAAACATCAAGCTAATCACATTCCACTACCTAAATTTTAGTTTTAAACTCCCAAATGTTCACTTGACTCTATCTTCATCATTTATTAGGTAAGAACATCCAGAGATCACTGGACCCTACTCTTCGCAGACAAAATCTCAGCTCCTGCTGAAATTTTAGGAACTATCGAACACTCTACAAAATATTCATCTTTAAACACACAACTAAGAAAGGTTCTGAAAATATATGTTCTGGGGATGTTCATCAGTCAACAGAGGTGAAACTGTAGCTAGATAAAGAAGAGAGTACTAACAACAATGAGTTCTCTCACTCACGATTCCTAGCGTCAGAGTTCTTGGAGCACAATATCAATTCGAAGAGCGATAAAATGTTTTTCTGAATGATTAATGTTAGGAACAAATCCATCAAATTGATGGCAGAATTAGGATTTCATTTTGATACTTTCACATATAATTGCAGTTGAACTTGGTCACGAAGTACACATTTGATGGTAAGAGTATGAGAAGAAACAAAACGATTACCTGGATCAATTAAACCAAGAATTCCATATACGCAAAGCAGTTGCCTCACATGTCCATCACCGTGTTTCTAGACATCTCTCTCGGAATAGATACAAGATAGCAATCCTGTCACAAGTTGGAATTTTTCAGCTGAGCAAATTGGTTTCACCAAACAAAGAAATAAAACCCTAGTTTCGCAATAGAAAAACATAAACAAAATTTTTGATATTAATCCCAAAATGTACCTTCATGAGTATGGGTGATGGCTTAGATTGAATTTTGGAGAGATACTTCCAGCCCCAATTTTTCACAACCTCAAAGAGTGCGAGAGATGGAGGGAGATGATTTTGGGGATTATAATTATTAGAGTTGTCACACATATACCTAGCATATTTCATATGATAACTGACCCACAGCGGTTTCTGTAATGGCATCACTCCACTACTACATAAGACAACCAACGTAGAGAGTTCGTGGATATTTCTTTCATAGGTGAGGCCATTACACAAAAATGAGATCAGCGAATGTGCAGCTTGTAAAGAAGAAGGCCGCTTAAAGATAACCTCTTAACCCTTGCGATACTTTCAACATAAAATATGGATGACCATCTAATCCAAGAACCTGCACCCAAAAGACAAACAAGGTCAGGTGTCGGGGAACTCTCGTATTCAAGTAAGATTGTGTATTTGCTCCTAAGATTCTCAAAGACAAGCAACTACGAAAAACTATGAAAGTACTTAATCATTTTCCTGCTCTCATTCAAATAACATTCATCTTTACAGATCAGAATATAAAGCTTTATGGAAAACAAAGTTGATCAGGCTGACCTTAAATAGGAACACAATTATGCAGTGAGGAAACAAGTCCCAGGGCCGTTGCAGAGGATCTGTAAGTATAGCCTCACTAAGTTGCATAAATCTGAAAACTGTAAATAACTTCCATTGCTGTTGAAATACTTAAAAACATTTTGGTAGTAAAGTTGAGATCAAACCGCTTGAGGCCTGATTTTTATCATTAACAATAGAGCATGGACCAAAGCAATGATTGTTGTCCCTATTGATGTTAAATATGATTGGCCTACTTCTCGGCTTCGTTAAATTTGCATGAGGTGAGCTGTTTCCTTTAGCTTGTCAAGACCTGCCTGCAAGTCCAAAACGCTTCAAGAAAACAAATATATACAAACAAGCTTTGGAACAAGATATAACTCAAGTATTATGTGGACTATGAACACCATCAATTTTCAACTAATAAAATATAAGGAAAGTGGAAAACAGAAAAGGAAGAAAAATCAGTAACCTGATCAACCATAGAGGCTTCCGGTACTTGATCTTTCTGAAGACTCATTATCAGTTGAACCTGTCCCTTTGAAGCACAGGGATAAGATTAATCATCTTAGCCATGTGACCACCTACAGTATGGTCACACCCCAAAGTGAACATATTCAGGGTGATAATAAGAGATAAGAAAAACAAAAGAAAACAAATTTCCAGCTAATACAAAACAAAAAAGATGATGGTAGATTCATGAATTTACCTGAACCTAGAATGATTGGGGCGCTGACAGCTTTGGGAGGTGAGTCATGAAGAGGTATTTTGCTCTGATGGATGACGGACAAAATACGAAAAATAAAGATGATGAAAATGGTGATGAGGATGATAATAAGATTAGGCATCGCCATTATGGAGAAGCAACATTCATTTCCCTTCTCCATGATAAGATGTAACTTCCTGACTAAGAATATCTGGAGTCAAAGGTATTAGATTACTAATGAGTATAACTCAAATTTCAGGAATTTGCAGGGACGGAGCCAAGACTTATATGCTCTGGGGTCAAACATATTTTAATCTTACACTCACCGAAACCTTTTTTTTTATATATACATTTATTAAGCTACCGTTTAAGGTAAAACAGATACTCGCATGGTATAAAATCTTCCCTCTTTTGTGATAGCGTTGATGTCAACAGCCGACAACAACATTTCATGCTTGAAAAATTTGAAGATTTTGTGTTTTATCTCTAAGACTCTAATCATCACATCTATAAATCATCCTCAAATACAAGTAGGATACATACAAGCAACCGTTGCGCAACAAATTCGCTAAACTACAAGCCAACTATTAAACTAAATGACTAACAGACTATCGCTGGACAAATATATTGAATACTTGAATGTAAGAACATACATTAGAGAGATTAAAAGGTAATTACTACGCACTTCAAGTGATCTATGAACATCAACACGGTTATTTTCATCAGCTTTCTTCCTTAGAAAATGTTTGTCCGGTAGAAAAGATAAAAGAAAATTTAAGACTTTTATCATTTTTTTACACTTTGACCACTCTACTAGTACAAAATTTCTAGTTTACCATTAATTTTTGCACCCACACGATATTCAAATTAGATAAAACACAAACCTTCCCTTAATGAAACTCAAAATCTAGTGGGTGCAAGCGACCCCACTTGCACCCACTTCCCTCCGTCCCTGGGAATTTGACAGGACACAAACACAGAGACAACCTTACATTAAGAAATACTAAAGTAAAATAAAGGTCAAAATGCAGATACCATTATTTTGCCACATGAGCTCAAAGTAAAGGAAGCAACTCCAGAGATCCAATAAGTAGTTCAACTAGAATCCCCTTCAAACTTGATGAGTTTGTTAGGTTAAACCATGAGCAAAAAATCAAGCCACTTATTGTGATTGTCATGTATCTACTGCACAAATTCGATGCTCATTTCTTCACAAAACAAAACAATATGCAGGAAACTTTTTAGCAGAAATTAACGGGCAGGCAACAAGATAATAGGAATGTAGGAAAACAAGAAAGGAAAAATTAATATACACATAATATTGACCACAAATAAGTTTTTTTTACGAATTATCTTTCTGGTGAAGGAAAGAAACAACTATCTTTCACTATAATTCCATTGTGAAGGGATCACCTGTATCACCCCAGAAGAAGAAAAAAAACCAACTACAAACATCAAGCTAATTACATTACACTACCTAGATTTTACCCTCTTGTCATTTACAGCTCATTAAACTCTACTTTTCGCGGACAAAATCTCAGCTCCTGCTGAAATTTAAGGAAATAACAAACACTATAAAGTATACATCTATAAAGATTCTTTAAATCTGGGGAACCAATAAAGAGACACCCAACTAAGAAACGTTTCGGGAATATATATTATGGGGATGTTCATCAGTCAACAGAGGTAAAACTGTAGCTAGATAAAGAAGAGAGCACTAACAACAATGAGTTCTCCCTCACGATTCTTAGCATTTTTTCTTGGTGCACAATATTAATCGGCAAAATTACGAGACAACTCCATTGGTGTATGTTGCACCAAGGAAGAAAATAAATTATATTCCACCTCAATGTTTTTCTAAATGAATAATGACAGAAACAAATCCATCAAATTGATAACAGAATTAGGACTTCATTTTGATACTTTCACACATGATTGCAGCTAAACTTGGTCATGAGGTCATGAAATACAAATTTGATGGTGAAGAGTATGAGAAAAAACAAAAAGATTACCTGCTCAATTTGATCAATAATGGTGATTGATGGCCCTTGAACGCAGAATTGCATATGCAAAAGCAGTTGCCTCACATGTCCATTGATGTGTTTTCAAACATCTCTCTCAGAATAGATACAAGATAGCCATCCTGTCACAAGGTAACATATATCAGCTGAGCAAATTGAATTCACCAAACAAAGAAACAAAACCCTAATTTTCGTAATAGAAAAAAACATAAACAAAATTTTCGATATAAAAGGTACCTTCGTGAGCATGGGTGACTGATGGCTTCAGATTGAATCTTGGAACGGTACTTCCAGCCCCAAATCGTCACAAGCTCAGACAGAGAGCGAGAAATGGAGAGGTGTAGGAATGTCGGGCTATTTTGTACTGTGTACTGTGTGTTATGTTTGTCTTTTCAGGATCATTTGTCTCAGTTAATTACACTCTTTTTACACCAACTCCGTTGGTACGTCGAAATTTTGGTGTATGAAGCATTTTTTTTTTTTTGATCGGTATACTGAAGCATTTTCGGAGCTGTATTTGACACTGGCAGGGAGACTCTATCCCTGCTTTTGCCATCTCAAATAGTTTATAATAAATTTGTGACATGAAAATCATTCAAGAATAAGATAAAAGGATAGTAAATGCATACTATTTTTATTTTTACCACATTTACATACATTTTTTCACCTTTGTTGTACTTTACCATCAATAAAATATCACTCCCAAATTTACATTTTTTTAAGCACCAAATCTACATACTAAACAAACTAAATGCAAACAAGTGTGTCATCACTCTAGCAAAATCTACATAATCAGAAACCCCAACAGGCCAACACACTAATACGAGTAATCATCGCTGAAATTATTAGTCAGCCCCATATCTACCACCACCAGCAGCTGCTGCAGCATCACCTTGGGGAGCTACATATCCACCACCACCACCAGCTACTGCATGATCACCAGCATGGGAAGCTCCATATCCACCACCAGCCACTACATCACCACCATGGGGAGCACCATATCCACCACCAGCAGCTACTGCATGATCACCAGCATGGGAAGCTCCATATCCACCACCAGCAGCCACTACATCACTGCCATGGGGAGCACCATATCCACTAACAACGGCTTCTCCTGCCTCATCTTCGTGTGTGTGTTTCTTTTTCTTGATAAAACAGAAAGCACCAAGGGCAAAGAGTGCGAGTAAGAAAACTCCACCTAGTGAAACACACACAATGACTACTGTATAATTGGGTGGGCCTGGTGGCCCAGGTGGGATAAATGGAGGAGGAGCTAATGGTGGTGGAGGAGGGTAATAACAAGGTGGTGGTGATGGTGGTGGTGGGCAATAACAAGGTGGCTGGGCTACGGGAGGAGGAGGAGGTGGTGGTGGTAATGGTGGTGGTAACTTCCTATCTCTAGTCATATTTTGAAACCAAAAAAAAAGTACCTGGATACCTAGAAAATATGAGTGAAGAAAAGAAATAATTGAGAATGAAGATAATGATTTGTGAAGAACAATGAACATGTTAAGTGGGTATTTGTAGAAGTAGAGAAATCGCTAAGAAGGAGGCAGTTCAAAATTTAATACATGAAACCATAATTTAATTAGAAGTTGCAAATATAAAAAATTAAAAATCAAGATAAGAGTACGTTATAGAGTTATATTTTGGGCCAATTATTTAATGATCATACTTTTTGTAATTCATTCACATAATGATCATCCTTTTGTATTTCGTTTACAATATGGTCGCACTTCCATCCGATTTAACACTTTTGAATAAAACGGTGTTAACTTTTCCCAAAACACCCTTCCTCAAAATACCCTCCACATTGAACTAATTGGTTGATGTGGTGGTGCTCAAACGGTGGTGGTGGTGGTGAAAGCTTAAGAATCTTTGTTAAATCCCATAAGGGAAGCGATGAACCCTTTGGGTGAATGCGGTGTAACGATCCTGAATGCGATGTAACGATATGTAAGCGGCGACACTACCATACACCACCGTCAAAAAAACTATAATGAAGACAAAATTTAAAATTGTGTATGGAAGAATAATAGGAAGGATACATAAGTAATTTCATTAATATATTTAACTGTGAGTCACCATTTAACTCCCTATTTAACGGAAGTATAACCATTTTGTTAATAGTTTGTAACAGTATGGCTGTTTTGTAAATCGGGTCTTAACTGTTTTGCAATATTTCCTTATATTTTTTTGCAGAACCTAAACAAATGTGTATCATGGGCAACTCTCTTTTGGCAAATAAAAGCCTTTGCGAGTTTATGATATACTAGTAAGCCGAATTGAAAAAAATGAAAATCTCAGTTTTCCTAAAATGAAGATATTAAGGTTAGGGCTGCACAAAACCGAACCTAAACCGTGTACCGAACCGAAACCATTGAAAAATTAACCGAACCGAAGTGAAACCGAATACAATGGTTTAGGTTTAGGTTGTCATCCATTAAAACCGATTGCATTCGGTTTAATTCGGTTTCTATCCAAAACCGTACCAAAATAACCGAAACCGACATTTTATAAGTAATGATTGATAATAGTCGTTGATATGTAGTCCAAACTAATCTCATCCCTCCGTTTTAGGTATTAGCTTTTATCTCGCTTTCTTCTTTTTCATTTCTTCTTCGCTGCGAGTGTAGTCTGTGTAGAGAGTAGTCGATAGAGGCAGAGAAAGAACACAGTTTGATTCCACTACTACTTACTCTTAATTCTCTCTTTGCATAAGGATTTTTCTTTCAATCAACGTAAGCCATAGCCATTAATTTCAAGGTAAATCTCCTCTTTCTTCTTCTTCTTCATTAATTTCATTTTGGATTCTCTTTTCCTGTGATTTTCTTACCTACTGTTTTACTTCTTCTTACTCATCTCAAACCACCCCTTACGACTAGGGTTTTTGTGTATCCTTTCTAGGGTTTCGGAAATTGAAGAAGAGGAAGCTTTTGGGTTTAAAGTTCCTGCTATATCAAGCTTCCAAGGTGAGATTTTTATGTGTAGCTAAATATCTTATAGATTGAATTTCTTGAATTTTTGGTTGGATTATTGGACCCATCAGTTTTTGATTTGTGAAAAATGAATCAAATGATGTATTACGCTAATTTCATTATCATAGTGTCCTGTATCCTAGATTTGTTATTGGGTGTTTATTTTTTTGTTGAATTTGGATGATTTGTTAGTAGATTTGTGTTAATTTGATCATTTGATTGGTGGGTTCAGATTTGTTACTGACTCTTTGTTGTCTTGCTGTATATATATATTTATTTTTTGGGCAAAAGAATACTAATTTAACAACCGGTTTATGCATATCTTGTTTTTGGGGAGGAGAACCTAATTTAACAACTGATCTATGCGGTCTGCACAATTGCGGACTTGGTTTATATTGTCACATATGTTTGTTTGAGTTGTGTAATCATCACTTGTTCGGTGTTATGTTGTTTTAGTTTGGTAATATTTACTTCATTTTGTGTTGAACAGTTGCGTTTTGATAATGCGGGGATCTAAATCAACACCCACGCCTCTGTTTCCTCTAATAAACGTCCACCTCGACCTCCAGCTAATGCAAGTTCAGTTGGAGAGGCAAGCACAGCTAGAGATGCAAGTGTAGCTGGAGATGCAAGTGTAGCTGGAGAGGCAAGTTCAGCTAGTACAGAAGTCGCAGAACCACAAAGCAAAAAGCGTAAAACTCCTGAAGATGCAACTCAAGATGGCACTAAGTGACAGAACAACCACAAGGCAAGAAGCGCACATCTATTGTGTGGAATCACTTTGATCCGAGAAGATAAACCTTCTATACACGCTATATGTCGCCATTGTCTGGCAAGAATTACGGTGATAGTACCAAGAATGGGACAGCTGGTTTAAACAACCATATGAAGATATGTAAGAAGAAGCCGATTAAGGAAAAAGGCCAACAAACTCTTGGTTTTCAACCGGCTAGGCTAGGAGAGGAAGGAAAGTTGGTTGCGGTAACTTTTAGTCAAGATGCATGTAGAAAGGCGTTGGTTCTATTTGTGATTATAGATGAGCAGCCGTTTAGAGTTGTTGAAGGAGAAGGGTTCAAGGAATTTTGCGAGTACTTGAATCAGATTCAAGATCCCATCTCGTATGACCATTTCACGCGATGTAATGGTTTTGTATGATCTTTGAAAAGGAGAAGATGAAGAATTACTTCAAGGAAAACAAAGTGAGAGTTTGTCTCACCAGCGACACATGGACCTCAAATGCCTGGAATAAAAGCTACATGGTGGTAAATTTTCACTTCATCGATAAAGATTGGAAGTGCACAAACTGGTAATTAACTTCTTTCAAATTTTAGGTCATTCGGGTGAGGTGATTGGGAAGATGTTAGGGGCATGTTTGTTAGAGTGGGACCTTCATGGAGTTTTTACTATTACTCTAGATAATGCATCGCTAATGATTGTGCTATTGATTATCTAATGGAAGGTGTTCATGTTAGTGCTAATGATTATGCTATTGATTATCTAAAGGATCAAGTGTTCAAGAAGAATGCTATAATGAATTGTAAGTTTTTGCAAGTTAGATGTCTTTGCTCATGTGCTTGCACTTGTTGTGAAAGATGGCTTGGAAGATTATCATATGGCAATTAAGCGAGTAAGAGCGGTCGTCAAGTATGTTTTGAGGTGCACTGCTTAGGAGCTTAAGTTTATGGAATGTGCGGTTCATGAAAAGATTGATAGCAAAAAGGGTTTAGTTCTAGATGTCGATACCAGGTGGAATTCAATCTACATGATGTTGGAAGTCGCTTGTATATACAGTAAAGCTTTTGAAAGGCTAGCAAGTGGATGATAAGGTTTTCAAAAAAAGGTTTTGTTTCAAAGAAAGATCCATTCCTCTGTATTTTTTTGTTACACTTCTCTTTGTTGGTGGTGATGTTGATATGCAAGAAGTGGTACCTCAAGAACTGATAAGAATTCTTCAGAAATCAAAAGAACAACAAGAAGAAAGCTCCTCCTCCGCCTCCTCGTTCATGCTCCATATATGGAAGATTGGGCCCATGCAAGATCATTTGGTAAATTTCGAAGGTATTCTATGATTATACTCGTGAAATTTTCTTACTCTACTCGTGTTACTTCACATGAGTTCTTATTTAACCTTAGTGTCATTCATAGAACAATAGACACATGGATAAAAAGTTCGACCCTTTTTCTCTCGGTATGGGCCTTAAAATGCTTGAAAAGTACAATAAGTATTGGGGAAAATATGAGAAAATGAACTCTCTCATGTTCATTGTCTGTTTTGCTTGATCCGCGTGAGAAACAAAAAGGTTTGAATTTTATTCTTGATAAGCTATGCATCACCGGGTCCGTCATTACGTCTTCACTTATCTACTTATGTGCTAGCTGATTTTAAAGATCTTTTCGAAGAATACAAGTGTCTCTACTCAAGTGATGAAAATGTCTCAAGCATAGCAATTATTAGTGACGGCGTTACTCAAACTTCTCGGAGTTGCGATGATGAACATTCTCGCCTATGCTAGTCTTATAGCAGAGAGATAGAGAAGATGAGGAGGATGGTGTGTTGAGGGGAAATCGAGTTGGAGATATATTTAGAGGAGAAACGCGAACTAAGGATTAGCCCCTATTTGGTGTTCGGTTTGATATCTTAGGTTGGTGGAAGATTAATTCTACAAGGTTTAGTGTGTTATCACGCATGGCAAGAGATATACTAGCCATACTTGGGGTCTCTTCAAGTTTCTCCTGAATCTGCCTTTAGTACTGGAAGACGCGTTATTGATCCATTTCGAAGCTCATTGAAGCCTAAGACAGTTGAAGCATTGATTTGCATGCAAAGTCAAGTTCTAACGCTTAGGTTGATCTTGATCCAAACACCTTAGGTATGATGATGCCGAAGAAGTTGATTCGGGTATATTTGTGTATTTTTTGGTTTGTAAATTTCTGTTTTCTTATTTACTTTATTGATTGTTTGTCACTTATTCATGTATTCTTCCATACTTTTTAGGTTCTCTTGCTAAGTCCAAGTTCATCAACATTGACATAGATGAAGAGGATTCTATTGTACTGTAAGTTCTATGATATATATTTACTTTTCCCGCATGTTATATTATATGTCGTAAGCTATAAGGTCAATAGTTTCTTTTATATGCCAACTTTTTGAAATCTCGCCACTCAAATATGGATGGTCAATAGTGTTCTTGCTTTCTGTTTTGTGCTAATCGCCGTGAACTCTATGATCTTTACTGAATCTCTTTTTTTTTTTTTTTTTTTTTTTTTTTGTCATTACATTCTGTTAAGTTATGTCATGCGACTTATGTCTGTTGGAGTTTCAGAATCAACAGTTGATGAGATGAGATCCAACTTTTCTTCGTTTATGTTTCTACTCTGTCGGCTAATCGCCGTGAACTCTATGATCTTTACTGAATCTCTTTTTTTTTCTTTTTCTTTTGTCATTACATATTTACATTCTCGTTAAGTTATGTCATATGTGACTTATGTCTCGTTGGAGTTTCAGGATAAAACAATCGGTTTGAAAAAGTTAATTTGTAGATTTATATTTTGTAACTACTTCTCTTTAGTAAACTTGTATGTCGTTTCACAAAATCGAAAGCGATTTTCGTTTTCAGAAACCGAGGGGTTTTAAACCGAAACCGAGTGGTCCAAAACCGAATGAAACCGAGTAGGTTAAATGGTTTCATCGGTTTCCAATGTTGAAAAACCGAGTACTTCGGTTTCGGTTGTTTTTTGGCCAACAACCGAACCTAACCGAACCATGTGCAGCCCTAATTAAGGTAGTATAGTATATAGGAATGGCTAATGGTCTCTCCGGATACATACCCCTCTTCACGTGGAGCTCCTATGATTGGCTAGAGTTATGGACTTGGAGGTACGAATATTTTAAGGGTTTAGTATTAATACTTTACGTAGAGATAGATGGATTAAGACATTCAGTGATTCATCTATTTGTTATATATGGGATTGGTAATCATACCTTTCATGGAGAATATTAGTTTCAAAAATATATTGCAAGTGATCGTTTCTTAAATACCATGTCATCAGATTTATTATAAAGAGCTCCTTATAATGTATTTGATTATAAGTCAGTTTGATTGTATAATAAGTGTATTTGATTAGGATGGTTAAGTTGGACTTTTGAGCTTATCCTTATGAAACTGGATCCAGTGGTCATAGCTTATTGGCAAAATGAATGATTAATACTTTCATCACATATACAAATTGTTGTGCTTATAGTTTGATAGGCTAATGTAACTCTAAATTATTCATTTGGATGTATATACACATCGCTCTAGAAGGTGATAAAACATTAGATAAAATGTCTAAATATATGTTTATAATTCATCAGCATCTTAATTTATATCAATCCATTATGAAAATCGGAAAAGGGTCATTTGTCCAAATATTTTTAAAACATGGTTCAAATGGATGAGTAAGAATTAGTATGGGTGAAACGGACACCAAAAAAATAGCAAGGATGAAATTGGATTCATCCCGACTTAAACTTAAAAAATAGCGAGGATGAAACTGGATGCATCCTATGTAAATTAAAAATAAGAAAAAATATTTGAAAATTGGTAGGATGAAACTGTTTACATCCTGACTATTTTTATATTTTTGTTCATTTAAACAATATCAAAATCTAGATATCTTTTTCACCCAGAAATTGTTGATTTTAGTCTTTTAAACCAATTTTGTGTATAAAAATCTGGATTGATATCGTCAGAAATGTTTGCAATGTAGCTTATGGCTGATCTACAGTGCCTATAATCTTATCTGCAAAATGTAAACGACATTAAAAAAAATAATCAGATTGCTATGAAAAAACTAATTAAGTAATTTGATCGAGATGGTCTTATTTAATTACGACTTAAGTGTAATCGCCATGTTGGTATATCTTGATTTTTTTTTATAAAAAAATTATAGTATAATTATCATGTTGGTATTCGTTGAGCATAATCTATTTATTTTTAATTAGCATATAATAGGACATTTTATTAATCAAAGGAAATCAAAATAAAACAGAGAGTGCAGGTACCTGGAAAAAAAAACTCCATAAGAAAACAAAAACAAAAAAAAAAAAAACTGGAAAAAAGAATGTACAGATTTATCGAAACTCATACAAAAATAGAATACCTTTGTCACTACACGTTACTGAGTGAGTATGATATTTGGATTTTTCTAACTTAAGCTTTGTGCTTAATTGTCATGATGCCAATTCTTAGTTTAGTATAAGTTGAGTTTGATTGTCTGTAATGATCCTGATAGATATAAGATAATAATGGAAATATGATGAGTTTAGGGTCGGTACCCTAACATTCTCATGTTGGTATTTCCGAGTACTTTAATTAAAACACCACTTGCTTTCGTGATATGCACTGGCATTTCGGATATGACCAAAGCAATTGTAAAGTGTAAACACGTAAACGGTGCAAATTTCTATATTAGAAAATTCAATAGAAAAGGCCTAGAGAGGAGTAGAAAACTCACATGTAAAGTGAGTAATACACGAACAAGCTTGTTATAGGGGCGGCATGGTTTATTAGAGGGGCGGCAGTGTGATACTAATGTTTCTCTAGTTGGTTAAGGGATGTCCTATAGGAGGTGTAAATTGACTAAATTACCCTCCCCATTTTAACCTAAATCAAAGCTAAATTGAAAATTTGTTTTCTTTCTTCTTCTCTTCTCCTCCTCCCCATCAACTGTAACCTCCATTAAAACTCAAAATTTCATCGTCTTCGATTAATCGACGATTCGAAAATTAATCAAGTGTAGTGTAATGACTTATATGAGGTATGTTTTGAAAACCCAGTTACGATTTGGTTTATTTTGTTCGATTTAAGTTTAATTTCTATCAAAAATTAGGGTTTTAGATGAAAATTGAAATTGAAATTTTTGGGTTTATGCGAGTTACGGTTGATTTTAACTCAATTATGAACCGTAACCGGAGATTTTGATGTTGTTACGGTTGGTAATAGTTCAATTACCAACCGTATGTTTTTATATCTGAGAATTTTCTTCAGTTATGATTGGTATCGAGCATTTAGTTACCAAATCGTAACTCGATTTGATTGGTATCGAAAGCATCTAGTTACCAACCGTAATCGAAAGTTACGATTGGTATTGAGCATCTAGTTACCAATCAGAATCGGTTTTAAGATTGAGTTTTCTTCAAATTTAAACCATTACTGGTTGGTAGTTCATCTTTACGAACCGTAACTTCGATTTACGGTTGGTTATGAGAAAAATTCCAACCGTAATTAACTCTGAAAATGTAAAAAAAAATTGTTTTTTTTCGTACTTTAGATAACTTTGAGCAGCAAAAAGCTAGTTGGGACTAATTTAGAAGTATACCCGGTCATTTTCAAGTCATGGTTCTTCATTTTGTTGGTTAATTTCTTCAATTGATTGAGATTGATCTTCTCCTCTATTTATTTATTTTTAAACTCTAAAAATCTGATTTAGGTTTTGATTTTGAGTTAATATAAGTGAAATTAATCATTAACACTAAACTCGATTATCATCACTAAACTAGGTTATCAATTATGAGGGTTAGTTGGTCATTTCAAGTTTTTTTTATAAGGGACACCTTGCATGATCATGTAATGACCCTTTTTGTCCTATTAGAATGCCGCCCCTCTAATAAACCATGCTGCCCCTATAATAAGCTACTACACGAAGGTGGGGAAACTAACTACTGGTTAGATAAGTGGTGTTCTGCCAGTATAAGCTACAATATTGGTTTTTCTAGATTCATTGATGTTTGTCCTGTAAATAAACTGAGAGAGAATTTGTGGGGTAGCCTTTTAATGGTTCTGACATTGGGAAGATTCAAAGTGGGTCGTACGGTTTGTCGGTGGAATTTTCAGGATTTTTCCATCGGTAAACCTAGAGTTTCCGTTAGAATAACAAAGGAATTTTGATAAACTGCCCCCTTCCAAATTACGCTTTAAAAAGTTACCCCCGTTTTTTTCAACTTTTCAAAACTATCCCAAAGTTAATTTCTCCATCCAAAGTCAATTTTTCTTGGTCAAACTGGTCAACACGCCCAAAGAAATTACGTGTTTATCCATTGGTTCAGGGTTAACCTGTCGAGAGAGATTCATTCTTCATTTTTTCCCTTAGGGTTTGAGTGTTCAGGGTTAGAGCAGTTGCAGTGGCGATTGAAAATTTTTGAGTGGTGGCTGTGTTGACTGCTACCGGAAATTACAGATCAAAAAGAGAAGATAAAAAAGAAGACATGGTGAAGATGGATATTAGAGATTGAGAAGATGCTGCTGCTGAGAGAAATAGATCCACATTGAGATGATTCAGAAAGCTGGGTTATTGTTTGAGATCATGGAAGAGATGGGTTATGAAGAAGAAATAAGATCAGTAATGGTTATTCCGATGTTGATAGTGAAATTGATGCAGAAAGAGATTTTAGGGTTTTGGATTTGTTGTTAATTTCAAAAATAAGAGAAGATGGATTTGGTGGCTGAGTTCATTGTAAATTCTAGGGTTAGATGCTTGTTCGGACATGGTTGAAATTCAGGTGGAGTAGGGTTTGAAGAAAATCATGAGATCGGATAGCGGCCAACTCAGAGATGGGGGTTTTATTTTGATTTGATTCAGCTGTTAGACAATAAGAATTATCAATAGGTTAAAGTTCTAATTTTAGGGGTTCTTGAATTCAAGTAGGAAGGTGATGAATCAAGGAGGAATTGTGAGTTTCAACTTTCAAGCGGGAAGGTGATGAATCAGGGAGGAATTGTGAGTTTAGGGTTCTGAAATTATGATTAGGGTATTGATTTGAATTAGAGATGGGCTTTGGAAGTTACGATGAAGAAGGGTTTGTTCTTGAATATTCAGATGGGTTTGATGTGAAATTGGTTTCTATAGGCGATGAAGTTGAAGTTGTATTGATGAACAAAATGAGGAAAATAGTTGATGCTATGAATGATGAAGTATGTGGATTATTTGGATTTGAACGGTTTGTGTATGTTGTCGGAACAATGGGTCGGAGAATTAGATTGCAGGGAATTTGTTGGTGCTGCAGTTTTGGTTAGATAGCTATGACTTGTAACATATGCAATTGAGGTCATGGAAAAAAGGCTATGCGCATAAGGGTATGTTGGTGGTGAAAGCTGAGATGATGCATTTGTTATGAGTTTTGGTGGAGATGAGAGAAATTGTTGCTTATATTATGAACTGAAACAGGAATGGTGGTAAAGCGCTGCGTGTATTGGTTTAGTTTGCAGTGTTGGATTGCAGGTTGAACTGGAGCTGTGTAGTGCAATTTATGGTGCAGTTCAGCGAACTTGACTTGAACTGAGCCTACTGTTTGAACAAGAGATGTTGTGCAGCAAGTATAGATGCAGTGTTGTTTGAGCAGTGGAAGCAGCTGAGGCTAGTGAGGAGATGTCTTTGCAGATGAGGCTAGTGAGAAATAATCATTAACTCATTGCATAAGCAAATCTGGATTCAACTCGACGATTCAATTCTGTTGAAGGGCTTAAATGACATTTCTTTCATGCCAGCTGGCACTTAACACCCCTAACAAGCCGTTACCCGTTTTTTCAAAAAACTGGGGACTTTTGAAAAGTTGGAAAAAACGGGGGTACTTTTTTTTGCGTAATTCAAAAGTGGGGCACTTTATCAAAATTCTCGAATAAAAAAAATAGTAAATGGATTAAAAAAATTATTTTCATCGCACATACATTTTTCCACCTTTGTTGTACTTTCCAATCAATAAAATATCAAAAAGAAACTTCAAGGACCGTGAAAAAATCGAAAGAAAAAACCGCCACTCACAAAGTGGTGGGGCCCAAAAACTACCCTACAAATATCGAGTAAGGGGATCCACCTTATATAAAAGACATCTTTTTTGTTCGATCGATTTTGAATCACCGTAAATATATAACTCGCAAATTTACATACTAAACAAACTGAATGCAAATAAGTATAGTTAAATCGAGACATGTACCTCTCAAGAATTTGGTAACAGAAACAGAAACCTAGACACACTAATTCGAATAATCGTCACTTAAATTTCTAGTTAGCTACATATCTACCACCAGCCGCGTCACTACCATGTAGAGCTCCATATCCACTATTTCTAGCAGCATCTCCAGCATCTCATGGGGATCTCCATATATACCACCAGCATGGGGAGCACCATATATATCCGCCAAGAAAGGTTGTTATTGCCTCCTTTATAAGAGTGTAGGAGTAAGAACAAGTTCGGTTCACATGTAAATATGGGTTGTTAATTATATTTAAGAACTTATTTAAATAGGGTTTTTTTTGTGATTTAAGACTAAACTCATTAAACTAATTATTATGCTAGCAAAGAATGAATAAAGAGAATCAATAAGTTGAGAATACTGGCTAAGGGCTCATCTCTAATCATAATGCATGTACTTTTAACTAATAACTAGAGTGGTCACTTTATCATTCATTATTAAGAGTCCTAGATTACCCCATCGAGGGCATACTTTGATAAATTCCACATGTCATCACATACCATAATGATGAATATGCAAATACTACTCAAAGAACAACCTAATGCAACATATTATTAAGTTTAATCCTCCAAAAACATTAAGTTTTATGAATTAGGCTAATCAACGCGATGGAAATACGACGAATAATCTATTTAACATAGTTCAATCTTCTAAATGCAACTACACAAAAGGTTTTTAATACAATCATAAATCACATTATGTTACTTATGACAAGGTTCATCAGCAATCACATAACTCAAAACCTTAGTCTAGCTATAGATATGCATCCATGGTGATTTAGCAGCGCTCCTAAACAAAAATTTACACAATCACACGTGGCGATAATAAGTATTATAACAAGAACGATAATGATAATGATCAAATTAAGATAACAAAACTAATATATTAATCAAATAACATGTTTCTGATACCATACCCCCTAACCAGCGCTGGTGCAATGGTTAGGGGGTTGGTGTAGCGAGATTCATGTATGTGGTTTGAATCTCTTCAGCAGAAATTATTGATACCATATCATTGAAATCTTTCGAATCGGGCGACTGACTCAGTGAAATTTATTTCATCAATGTTCGTTTCTTATGCTCAGTACCATTAATTCAAGTGAAATCTACCCAAAATTTCTTCTTGAATAAGTTATTTCTACTGATGATTAGTCATTAAATCAGGTGGTTTTATGGATTCTTGTCCTAAATCCACTATTTTTGAATCATTTAAATTAGATATGTTAGGTTTCAATAAAGAAAAAAATTCCCAGGTACTTCCTTCGATTGAATTACCAGATGATGTGTTTGAAGAAAGTATAAATCCTTGGAGGTTTTCGCTTATTGGAAGACTAAATTTACAGCAGATTAAATTTGTTGATGTTGCTATCATTCTTCGTCAACAATGGAAGTTAGTAAGAGATTGTAAAATTATTCCATTAGGAAGAGGTTTCTTTACAATAAATCTAGACAATGAAACAGATAGTCAATATGTTAAGGAAGGTAAATGGGAGGTCATTAATCAGGTACTGCAAATAAGGAACTGGATTTCTAATTTTTGTCCAGAAAGTCAAAAAACTTCAAAAGCTATGGTATGGGTTAAATTACCAGGTCTAAGTTAAATTACCAGGTCTAAGTCTTGAATTTTGGAGTGAAAATATTCTGTTTAAGATTTGTAAGGAGATTGGCACACCAATCAAACTAGATGAAGCTACTGCTAAATGTGAGGTTGGGTATTATGATAATGTTCTAGTTGAAATTGATTTTCCAAAAACTATTCCTAACAAAGTTTGGATTGGCACTAAATATGGTGGATTCTTTCTAAATATTTCAATTCCATTTTGTCCAAAATTTAGTTCAAAATGTAAGATAGTTGGACATTTCATTACAGAATGCAGAGTTGAGAAGAAAAAAATTCAGCAAGCAAGTAAAGTTCAGCCTAATAACACCAACAAGTTTACATCAACTCCAATTCAGCAACAAACTCCCAGAGATGGTAATCTCATACACCATTTGATATTTGTGACATGTCTGAGGTTGAGAAGAATGGTTTATTACATAAAGAAGGCAAAGAAATACATTTAATGCAACTGGTAATCAATTCCTTGAAGAAGATGTTATAGTTTCCAATATAGTTACACCTGCTAATTTTCAATCTACCAGCAACTCAATATCATCAAACACAAATAGTGGAAGATTTACTGCTCTCAACAAATTGAACAAAAAGAAGATGGTGTTATAAGTGTTGATGAGGAAATCTTGGTAGAAATGGAGCCTTAAAAACAGATTCAAATTACTGAAGACACTGAAGTGGACAGTGTAGTTAAATTTGTGGATGAAGGTTCAAGCAAATCATCTAAAAAAGACAATAATCAAACTCATAATATGGAAGTTGAGAAAGAAGATCAGTCAGTTACAATTGGAGTACCAAAATTACTCAAGATAGATGAAGAAAATAATTTGCAAAATAGTACTATCAAATTTGTGAGTGGTTCTAATGGAAAATTCACTAATGAAGTAGTACAAGTTATATCTTGGGAAAAGGTGGTAGAAAAAGAAATAGTAAATTCAACTTCTTCCTCAGTTAGTCCAAAAGATAATACAAAAGGGATAAAACAAGTTCCAGTCAATAACAAGTATAATTTTAGAAAGCAGTTTTCTGTACGGAAAGCAGTTTTCTGTACATCTGCAGGGTGTACTCGTATTTGGTGGTACCCAGTTCGAAGGTCTATCTTAGAGAAAAAGTTAGAGACATGAAGCTCAACAAGTAACTCATCAATAAGAAGAATGGGGTACTTATCTTTTATAGTAATCGAATTGAGCTTGCGATAATCCACGCAAAAACGCCAGTCACCATCCTTTTTCTTGACCAACAACACTGGAGAAGATAATGGCATGTGGCTAGGTTGAATGACTCCAGTTGTGAGCATCTCTTGCCCCATCTTAATCATACATTTCTGCACAAATGGAACTCTGTAGGGCCGTTTAATTGGTGGAATTGAGTTAGGTATTAACGGAATATGGTGATCATGAGCCCTCTCTAGTGGAAGTGAGGTGGAAAGTTGAAATACTGAAGGAAACTCATCCAAGACCTTTGTAATGGGAACATCAATATAAGGTGAAGTAACTACACCTGCTATAAAAGATAACTGACCAAAAAAAACTGGTTCACCACTGCGAAGTAGTCTCCGAAATGCTTTGCCTAACATAAGAGATATACGAGCTGTGTCTTCCTTGTGGCCTACTAGTTCAATATATTTTCCTCTATATTGAAATTTAATCGTTAGATTCTTGAAATAGAACAACATTGGGCTCAAGTCTCGCATTCAATCCATGTCGAGAACCATATCGCATCCACCTAAGTCAAGAAAGTGCAGGTCATGAGAAAATGTGTGACCTTGCATAATCCATGTAAACCTAGGATATTTGGCTTGACTCATAATTTTGTTGCCATCTTCTACAGTGACTTGGAGAAGATGAGTTGGCATGATAGTGTAACCGCACCGTTGTGCTGCTGAGGGGTTGAGAAAGTTGTGGGTGCTACCGTTGTCCACCAGAATAGTCATCCCATGTGTTTTAACTTGTCATCGAAGCTTGATAGTGGATTGAGAAATGTTACCATCTAATGCATGAACTAATATTTCCATCTCTTCCTCCAATTCCACACTAGTAGGACTAGAGCTATCTATTATATCGCCAGCTTGTAGTATTTCCTCTTTATCATCCACAATCATGTATAACTGTTGTTTGTTACACTTATGCCATTTGGTGTAAAATTCATCGCAGTTGTATTAGTTCCCTTTTTATCGTTTTGCTCTCATCTCAGCATATGTAAGCTTCTGTATTGGTGGTATCTTAGGACTGGTAGTGTGGCTAGTAATAGTTGGTGTAGTAACCAATGGAGTTGGAGCAGATGCCCTGGTGGAAGTAGACTGACTTTTACCCTGATAAGCGAACTTATTGGTAACCCTTGGATGATTCTTAATAGCCCTATCCATGATGGATTCATGTCTCCTAGATAGAAAGATAGCTTGCTGTAATGTGTTAGGAGTAAACATTTGAACTACCATCCTTATATCTTCTTTAAGGCCACTAATAAAGCTATGAATGAAATATTCTTCAGTTAGAGATGGATTCTTAGCTAACATCAAATCTTTTAATTCTTAAGATTGTTCTTGATATTCTAAAACCGTATTAGTCTGATCAAGTTTGTTAAAATCTCCGATAACATTATCATGACCTAATTCTTGACATCTAGTACAGACATCTATAATAAAATCTTCACAATAAAGAGTGCATTTACCTTCCTGATAGTCTTGAAACCAGACATCAACTTTTCCATCCAAATATAGAGTATCCATATGTACCTTATGTTCATCATTCATCTGATGGAGGAAGAAATATTTCTTGCATTTCCGAATCCAAGCTCTAGGGTTGGTGCCGTCAAAACGAGGAAAATAAACTTTAGGTCTATAATTGGAGAATTGACCTTCACCCAGCTGATGATTTGGAATAACCTGATGAGAATGAAAATATTTGTAGCCATGTGATTTGTTTCCTGCAACATAATCATATCCATCACCGCTCGCCTTTGTGTCGTGGTGGTTATCTGGAAAGACAATAGATCTATCGAGAAGCAATTACAATTTCTTGTCGATTGAAGTTTGGTCAGTACGAAGAATTTGCAATTGATTATTGATATCATCTTTCATCGTCTTCATATCACCTTTAACAGACTTCAATGATTTAACGTCATCACTTAAATCTCTCAATTCCACACTTAATTTCTTAGTTAAATCATCTAATAGCTTCAATCTGGTACCGTCTGCCATAATCACGCCAAGGATCGAACTTATCTGATACCAATTATAGTGCTCTACATTACAAACGAATAATAAAACTCAACCTACAGGATCTACGCTGAAGGATTGAAGGTAAACCTCAAAGAGGCGGAAAAGAACAAACAAACTCTAATTTTCGATTATCTGAAAAAACAGTGAAAGCATTCTCACATATTAGGTTTTACAAATGGCACATGTTCCAACCACACTCACACACTACTAAATACACCGGTTTTCTATTAGGGGGTGCCCTCTAACATGGGATATGACAGAATTTTTATCTAATGGGTTGAAATTCAATCTTTTTTTTTTACCTCTCTCGGTCTGGTGGTTTTGTTTCCACCATTAATTAATACTAGTAAAATTTGTTGAGTCCGGGTGGGAAAGACAATCATGAGTTTTGTTTACCCTTTGTAATAGAGTTAATAATCATTCAAGAGGGTTGTAATTAACATGGGGTTAGTCAAATGAGATTTCAAATGACTTTGAGAGTTCTCAAATCCAATGTTAGTCCATTGAGACTTTTGGTGAGTTTCCTAATGTCTCTTGTTATTGGTTAGAGACTTTTTCTAAGTCATTTAAATTCTCTGAAACTATATGTTATTGGATTAGGATTTGATAAGAGTCACTCCAACATCCATGTTATTCGAATGAGAATTGAAAGTCATTGATTTATTGTTTTCAGATATTTGGAGAGACTTTTTTAGGAAAATAAGCATGGTAGAAATCTCTCCTCAAGAGGTGATATTTCTGGAGACTTAGAAACTTGGGGAATATTTGTTTTTGAGAGAGTAAGACCATTTTTTTTTTAGTTGATGACCAAGTAATGGACCATTTGCGGAGTAAACTAATGGCGAGATTGCATATAAAGTCAAATGAATGTGGGATGAGTGTAATAAAAAAATATATGAAAACATAGGCATATGGCAACATCGAGATTTATTTTGAAAATGAACACTTATTTTACCATTTATTCATGGTAATTTTATTTAGGTTATAACATGCATAATAAAGTAACGGGTAGATATTTTGAATTTTTGATTAGATATTATAATTTTTTTTTTGTCTCTACAAATCACAGAGACTCTTTATGAATATCAATTTTTTGTCTCTACAAGTCACAAAGACTCTCTAATATACTCTCAGAGAGTCACTAGAAATCTCTATATTTTTAGAGAATATCCAGGAATCCCTCAAATAAAAAATCTATGAAAGTATATATAAATCTCAATTGGCTACCTCCATGTAAATTTAGCAGGGGTTATATTTAGTCACTTCCATTTAGAAGATTCATATTTCTGGTAACATTTTAAGAATCCTTTTAAATTTTTTTTTTTTTTTTTTAAGCTTTCAGAATGTTGGTTATGCATCATGATTTTTGTTAAAGAGAGAGAGAAAAAGGATCCGAGGACAACGAAAATCGTAGTTGACTCATTAACTAGGTCGATTTTTATAATGTATTTTAACTCGACAAGTTTATCCTTCACATGCTCCCCTAAAATGCATACGGATCCAACCCAACTTAACTCACAAATTAAGTTCCTAATCAGTCAAGCGACTTCTTTCTGTTGGAAATTGTGGGTATAAAACAGAGGATGATAACACTAAAAGAAATTGTTGTTGTACTCAAAAGCTTTCAAGGCTCGGGTGATTTCTTTTAGACGATTATTTCTACCCTCCCAATATAAATTGGCGATTGCAACAGGTATGCGAAATAATGCCTTCAGGATACAATGAAAGCCCTACAACAGAAATTGGATTCAAGGTTTGCACCCCTTGACCCAACCAAGAACACATGAGAGAGATTTCGATGATGCTTTAGATGGAGAGAAAACAGTGTTGAATTCATTCTCAAGAATGGGAGAATTCCTTCACTACTTATAGGGTTATTCATGCCTATTGGAGATGCCTCTTCACTTCCAAAAGACACATAAGGTGTCTGTTGGGAATGGTTGTGTCCTTTATGAACCATCACACCTATTAGAGGTGTCCCTTCATCTCCAACTAACATCCATTGTGTTTATCCAACACAGTACACTTCCCCATCATAGTGACAAACCAAAAACGAAAACAGTTTTATTTTCTAAGTTATTGAAAATATCCAACAATCTCCCCCTATTTTCAAAAACCAAAAACATAAAATAAAATAAAACTTATAAAACCGGAGTGGCCGCATCACTCAAGTGATCGCCACGCACCCGAAAAGTGGGATCAAGCCAACGTAGTTCAAGCACAATTGGGACTAAGCATCATCGCTGAAATCAATACATAAATGATAGGTACCTTTCCGGGTTTGAACCTTCACTGAGTGTAAGAAACTCAAAGCCTTATCGAGATTCTATGGTGAAACCAGTCTTGAACCAAGTATCCCTTATGATAAAACCTGGAGTCTCCACACATATTGATTCCATAAATCATGTGTTCTGTAGCCAAGCATTATAAAGGCCTTGTGCTTATATCCTTATTCATGAGTCTTCTTTAGAGAACGGTCTTCTTCTCTTAGGAAACGGCCCACATTTCCATACTCATATAGGTAAGTCTCAAGGTGTTTCGCGAGACACATTTTACTAATCACAGACTCATTAAGGATTTACATCCATCCTATTTTCTTGCGAAAAACCAGCATTAACTTGAAATGGGAAGTTTTATGTTAGTGCTCCATAATCTACAGCCATAACTTGTTGGTACCACATTGAACCTTGTTTATCTTTTTCAAAACATAGGTTGGGTTTCTGCTATGGGAGATCAACCTTCCTTCACTGAACCTTAGTCCCATTTCTATGTACTTCATTGAAATTAATTCCTTTGGGAGACTCTTCATAAGTAGGTCTACCAAGCTTTTTCTCCGTTTCAATGGTTAACGCAATTACTCCTTTCTTGAGTAATTGACTTACCGTTCCTTGTCTAAGACTTGTATGTCTTGACTTTTCATTATAAGTCTTGTTAAAGACGTTATAGATCATATCCTGATTCACAATTAATCAAGACCTCCTGAGATGGCTTCTTCCAAAATAGGATCTCTACAAGTTAGGTTTTAAGCCATTTCTTCTCATTAATTGCATCTACTAATGCAATCAATTCTTAAAACATTACTAAAAAATGTTCCTCTTTGATTTTACAAAATAATTGTAACTTCTCTAGTGATCCTAATTAACATTTACGGTTAATTCACAAGAAGTCATTATAGACTTGCATACACTAGAGGCATAAAAAATTTGTAGGCAACTTATATATTTGCTATCTCAACAAATATAATACCTTGATGAGTAACTCTTTTACTCATGCCCAATCCCCTACAAATTCATACCCAAAAAACATAGACAATGTCTATTTAACATTCTACATTATGTAATGCAAATGTTCATAATTTATGCATCGGTAATATCGTAACACCTCATCGTTGGATATTTGGTCGGCCGCCCAATCTTCCAATATGTTACATATTGACCGGTATTCCATTTTTCCCTTTCGATGTCATTTAAGACCTGCCAATTTCCAAATTTGGAACCTATAATTCTTATCGCAAGAATTATGTTCATGCCATACCATTTTTGTCTCAACAATTATGACGATTTTGGTTTTAAAATAATCCACCAACTAGAAAATTTTATACGACATTTTCGTATAAATTCTCCCCCTATTTCATGATAATTCTCAAATGCCAAAATGCAACTCAATATCATGAAATACCATTTGTGTCAAACATGTACCCCATAATTTCTAAATAGAAATTAAAACTTCAAATCCAATATACCAGTACGGGTACCATTAATGGTCCCAACTCTAAACAAAGATATACACATACCAAATCAGATATACTTAAACGATAAGTCTCAATCCATTTCCCCCCACATTTCATGACGATCATCCACTGTCCTGAAACATCAATGAAATGGATGCATACGTACCCTTTTGTCCTTTACCGTCACGACCATTTTCTGAGTCATGACCATTGCTACTGTTGTAAAATGGATTGATTCTCAGTGTTCCTCATGAACAATAGAGATCATTAACCATTATATACCGGCACATGCATGACTTCCATGTAAGCAATACCAAAGTGTTAATGAACCTCTATCTATCCAATCACTTTACCGTTTACTTTAAGAGGTTTTCCACAGATGCAAAATAATGTAAATTTTACAGTCCCCAAGCCATGAGTCTTTTGATGAAAAGACGCCCGTCTAACCCGCGTACATGGTCGACATGGCGGTTCTTAATATATTGTGACTGTTCACAATCTTGGTTTGCTAACCCTTATACATGGAAACTTGATTTTTTCATGAGACCATAATTAACAAACAACAATATCTTAATTCATGATTCCATGAATACTTTGATATTGTATTCAAACCATAGAGTCCAGACTCTTCACCTTTTCAATCACACATGATCACAACATTTTTAAGGTTTCTTCTTTTTCCTTTTAAAAGTAGGACCTGCACTTTCCAGATTATTCGTGTCATTTGATTTCCTTCATTTGTTTGAAAGGAATAGACGCAGAAAGGAGGCATTATTCCCTTTGTGAAGAGTCACGGCTTTCCAAATTTCATTTTGAAATTTAAAGCCAAATTCCATCGACACTTATAGAGTGAATATTTGTGTCGTGCACACACCGATCGTTACACTTCAACTTTCCTTGCAACATTCCGTATTTCTTAGAGGAAATTCTTAATGCCATCAATAGAAGAAGATCAATGGAAGTTGCATCTTCCAACCGTAGTGCAATGATTCTCGACCCAAACATTTCCATGACGCAAGAAATGATCATGAAACTACAACTGGTTTAAATGTGTAATCAAGACAAAGTCCTGGTCCACAACTTTCATTTCTTACCACAAAATCAAAAGAGCAACCAAAAATATTGGAAAATCATTCCGGGCTAGAATTGATTTCCGCTCTTTTGGAAATTTTCGTAAACAAGACTCGCCCGAAATTTGTAAGAATACTTCTACCACTTCAAAAATTCTAAAATTTGGTGTGGACAGTCATCTAAATGTCTTGCATACACTGTTAAAAGGATTTGTCTAAATTCCTTTCCATTTGGGAGACCCACCAAAATCTCTACATTGTTCTCAAACACCAAATAAAGAGACTGGGTTTTGAGAAGAGATTCCGATACACAAATTTTATTTTCCAATTTCCAAGGATTCAATCATAGAAGCGTTCTTAGGGAATTCTATATATACAGCATACATTTGGACATTTAGCAAATTTCAATGCATGCGCCACTGATCAAAATTTGAACATTAAAAAAAAAAAAAAAAAGGAGATAAACAAACTTATCTGTATCGGTCACATGTCACAACCATGTTGGAGTCCACCAGTAACCCAAATTGCTCAAATTGTTGCTTCTTACTTAAGTATGCTTTTGGTTTGAAGTCCACCGAAAAACGCTCTTAAAACTCAAACACGTTCCACCCTTTATTGTCGAAATCTAATCGTCTAAAACTGTTGGAAATTGTGGGTATAAAACAGAGGATGATAACACTAAAAGAAATTGTTGTTGTACTCAAAAGCTTTCAAGGCTCGGGTGATTTCTTTTAGACGATTATTTCTACCCTCCCAATATAAATTGGCGATTGCATAAGTATGCGAAATAATGCCTTCAGGATACAATGAAAGCTCTACAACAGAAATTGGATTCAAGGTTTGCACCCCTTGACCCAACCAAGAACACATGAGAGAGATTTTGATGATGCTTTAGATGGAGAGAAAACAGGTTGAATTCATTCTCAAGAATGGGAGAATTCCTTCACTACTTATAGGGTTATTCATGCCTATTGGAGATGCCTCTTCACTTCCAAAAGACACATAAGGTGTCTGTTGGGAATGGTTGTGTCCTTTATGAACCATCACACCTATTAGAGGTGTCCCTTCATCTCCAACTAACATCCATTGTGTTTATCCAACACAGAACACTTCCCCATCATAGTGACAAACTAAAAACGAAAACAGTTTTATTTTCTAAGTTATTGAAAATATCCAACACTTTCTACTTACTTCATCTTCTATACAGGGCAAATCCACATTTCACCATAACCAGTTATGCAGTGATCATTGATCGATAGTCAGGCGAAAAAGTTAGAAATGTATGCAACCATCACTAATTTTTATCTGGCCTTATCGGGTGCTTCTTCCATGCTTTAGTTAACCCCGATGATTCCTCCATTAGGAATCCAACTACAATGAACTTATACACAAAAAATAATCCAATATAAACAGAAAACAACTAGTCAAATAAGACAAGCGCATTAATTGCAATGCATTAATTGCAATTCATCGAGATAAACCCTTTTCAATTCCTGGTTTCCCATCAAATTCCTGGTTTCCCATCAAATCACCAAGGTAAGTGGTCATGATTTGGTTTTTTTAGGTTTTAACGCCGTTATGGTTATTGGTGATGATAATAAGAAAATTATGATCTTATTCCTTTGAATTTCCGTTCCAAAAACTATACAAATCGAAAATTAACTCAGTATACAAATCGACCTAGTTAGTGAGTCGACTACGATTTTCGCTCTCCTCATATCCGTTTTTGCTCTTCCTTTAACAAAAATCATGCATCATCAAGAATGATATAGCAGTACTAATTTCCACGAGGTTACCAATTCTGATTCCCAACCAGCCTTTAATTATATAGAATTTGGTAAACCTACGTGAAATATGATAACTCTCTCTTCTCTAGCATTCATTCTCGAAAAATTACATTATCAACTGCATATGTTGGAGTCAGGGGTGGAGCCAGCCCATTGCAAGGGTTTGCACTTGCATCCCCTGCCCAGCTAGCTCCAAAGCCCATTTTAGGCCTCATAAGAATTTTTTTTTAACAAACAAGCTCATTTTTACACTTTTGCACCCCTTAGAATTTTTGGTTGCACTCATAATAAATTCTTGCACCCTCTTCTCATGAATCTTGGCTCCGCCCCTGGTTGGAGTCCATTGAGAACTTGTTTGAAGTTTTCATCTGAATGCAAGTTAAATTAGTTATTTTACCAACGTGCTTTAGTTTTTAACTTTTTAGCAAACAAACAAAAGATCAAGCCCCTAAAAATATATTTGAAGTTGAATTTTAAAGCGTTTGAGCTTACAGCGCGTTTGGTTCAAGAAATTGGATTCCTGGTAATCCAATTCCAGGGGAATGTGACCAATTCCTTGAACCAAACGGTCCAAACCAACTCTATGTAATTGAGAATTTAGATTCCTAGGAATCCAATTCCCCCAAAATAATAGATTTCCATTGTATTGGTTTAGTAGTGCAATGAAATTGGATTCCAAAGTAAAAACAAAAGAAATTGGATTACCTCAACCAAACGCTAATTTTTTGGATTTGAATCCAATTCCATGGAATTCAATTCTAATAATTGGATTACCCCATAATTAAATTCCTAGGAATCCAATTCTTCCAACCAAACGAGGTGTTAGTGGCTGGCAGAAGTTGTTTAACTCGTCCAACTACATCATACATTGGTTTCTATATAATCTTAGTTTTTCATTTTTTTTTTTAAATTAATTTTACTTTGATCTTAAAAGAATTCTTGTCCGTGATAAGGTGAGAGAAAAAAGATTGTATTGTCTCTCAACTCAAGTATTTTATGAACTTCAACAAATTTTCGGCATGCCAACAACATCAAACCCACCCATATACCTAGGGGTACAATTCAAACAAGGAAGAACATCTCAGCATATTTTCTCCCCCCTTCTCCAGCGTCTAGCTAGAAAAGCAAAAGGATGGATAACGAAATGCGTAAATCAGCGGGAAGATTAGTTCTCATTAAAACCTCTCTCACACCTACAACCCAATCATCCGATGCAAACACAATTACTTCCAAATAAGATATCCACCAAAAAATGGATCGTATAACCAGTGGATTTCTTTCGGGGACACGACTCAATCGTAAGGAAACTCCATCCAGTTGGTTTTGATAAACTCATCAAACCTAAATCAAAAGGAGGATTGGGAATTCAAGTAGCAAGGAACACAACAAAGCCCTACTTATGAAGCTTAACTGGAACATACATGAGAAACCGAACTCTATAGTGGCCTCATTGCATAACGAGAAGTACCTTAAACACCAACCAATCCTCCAAAACATCCCTCCTCCACCCTCGTCCACAAGCCCCCTATGGAGGAATATGGCTTCCCTCATACCAACCATGAAAAAACATCTTTTTTACCAGATAGGAAACAGATCCACCATTCCAATCCAAGCAAATTGGATCCCTCAGTTAGAAAATAGCATAGACCCAACACTTTGCCACCCCATAAAATCAGTAGCTGATATCATCGACCCATTAACCCGGTCTTGGAACCACGAAAAGCCGAGCATCCTCCCTCCAAACACAAGACAAAGAATCGTAAACCTCCACCTTCCACTTGAGAACCAACCAGATAGAATAATATGGCCCTTCACAAAATCAGAAAATACACGACGCATCGTGGATACAAATGCCTAACAGAAATTTCAGATCAATTGCAAAACAATCAACCACCCCCTCAAACCAACTTCATATGGACGCTCCCATGTCCACCAAAAGTACAGCTTTTCTTGTGGAAAGCACTTAATGAGGGCCTACCAACCCTCCCACTTCTCAACCACATCCACCTCGCCAACTCCAATATTTGCCCCCAATGCAATTCGGACCCTGAAACTGCAAACCATATCTTGCTACATTGCCCAATCGCTATGGATTCGTGGAACCTTCTGCTTCACCGGATATCCACTCAACAGAGCACCCAACTAGGAATTCCTGGATCAATAAACCCACACACATCTATGCCCCTACTTCTTCAGGAAAAAATCGGTAACCAAACCACCACCACAATCTGCTTTCTATTCTGGTCACTCTGGATAGCTAGGAATGACGTCGTATTCAACCAAAAACAATCAAACCCAACAAACATACTCCAAATGGCTACCCGCCTACAACAGGAATACACATGGGCTCAATAGAACCTTCCACCTGCAGATCTACCAGAATGCAATCTTCTACAAACACTCTTCATCGATTCCCAAGTCAACCACAATTTTAGTAGGATGGAGTAAAGCCCACCCTGGATCGGATCAAAATCAACACAGATGGAGCAACTAGAGGACACCTGGGATGGCGGGAGCTGGAATTATTTGCCGAAACTAACAAGCTATCACAATCATAGCAATTGCTCAACCATTAGGGATAACAATCGCGCTCATTTCGAAACATGGGCCATGCTCATAGCGTCAAGAATGCAACAGATCGAGATTGGCCAAAGGTGCAATTCGAAACGGACTCGAAAAATATTTTAACTTTTTTAACCTCAATGTTCGAACCACCGTGGTACTTAAACAATATGATAATGTAAATTAAGCTTAGATTGTCCCAAATTCCGATTGCACCCTAAACCATAATTACGTAGAAGGAAATCAAGCGGAAGACGGTTAGCAAACAAAGGCAGATGACAAAGACAATGATGAACCTATCCACAACAACTGGGACCACACAACTCCTTCGTGTATTGGTCATATTGTAATGGCAGACTCAATGGGCACAATGTACCCTCGTATTATTTCTTCCTAGTTTTTTAATAAAAGTTTCATGCTTCAAAAAAAAAAAGTATTTTATGAGGTAAGAATCAGTCAGACGTTACCATTTATAAAAAAAATGGCAGTTTTAGTTTGAAAAAACAAATTAATTCTTTCCTAAAAATCTGTCCGCATAAAATTTACTCATGAAGAATAATTGCCCAAAGCCCACTAAAGTGAGCAAGATTCTTTTGGTTCTTCTTTTGCTCAGTTCGCAGTTGTTTAATTTGTTTAAACCAGCTAAAATGAGAAGTTAAATTTTAGCAATTACAATTACCCATACTCAATGCGTCGTCAATGTGGATTTCACCAATTTTGAAATATCCATGTTTCATCGTCAAGTTTTTTTTGTTTTATTTTCTATATATACAGCAAGGTTGTGAAATCGTGAATCATGAATCGAATCGTTTTTTAAATTTGAGAATCGAATCGTATGTTAAAGCGTGAATTGAAGATTCATGGTTGATTACTAAATCGTATGTTTTCTTATAAAAAAAATATTCAATTGTATGGACTATGGAGATGGAGTATTCAAGGGAGATCACCTAATTTTGGTCTTTGTTTCACATATATATTAATAATGTTCCTTCAACATCAACAAAAATCGGTGTGGAACATTGGTTGAGAGGTAACTCATGGGACTAGGAGGTATGGGGTTCGAAACCTTTATGCTTTCATTTTAGGGAATTACTTTTTGACATTACAAATTAGTCAAGAATCGCAGTCAAACTAGGTTGACTTGCGATTTAGAGGAGAAACGATTTACAAGCACGATTCAAATCGAACTTGAGTGAAATGAATCGAATCGTGCGATTCAAATCGTGAATCGCACGATTTTAAAAACCATGATATACAGTGTTTATTAGTTACCTAATAATAAATCAGATTTCTCACTATATTCAATAGGAAAAATCTTAATAATTGAAACTAAAAGTTTATGAGAATTTTTGTACAAGAGATTACTCCAAGCTTTTTATCCGGATCCTTTTAAGAAATTTATTTTCGATCACCGGAAAAATATCAATATACAAGTATTAAATTATTTTTTTCTTTCTATGTAGTAATCTTTTTTAATTTCCCTTATAACTCAAGCTTATCCTAAAAGAAAATAAAAAAATAAAAAATACAAGAAATCTGTTTCATCGAAGACATATATTACTCAATTGGGAACAAATAATTTTTGGAAAACAGGGGCCCAGCTTTACCTTCAATAACCGAAAATACTTATTATCCCCCAACTCATCTCCACTCCCTTCCACCATCTCACATAACACACACAAATGGGTCCCTTGTTTCCCCCACACCATCTCAACAACTGAATCAATGGCTAAGATCACTGCCACCCAATGGTGGAAAATAGTGGGGGAAGTGTAATTGCAGGATTCCCTACAATCACACCCTAATAATATTACACATAGATTTATCCAAACTTCAAGAATAATCACAAAGTTTTTATTGATCTCTTTAATGAATCTTACAGGAATGGTAAGAATACAAAGAAATAAGAATTATTCTAGACTTTCTCTCTCCTATTTGCTTTCTCCCTCTTCTCAAAAGATCTCTTTGTTTTCAAGTCTGCTTGGTTCTTTATATATGGTATTACATGGTGGATGACAGCTAAGTCAACCTTTATTTTAGGATCTGGCTTGCGTCGTTCTCGCAAGCTTACAAGAGTTTTTTTCCCACGTGCTCTTCAATCTCGCAAAGTCTTCACACTTTCCTCGTGGATGATGTCACCTGCTACGTCACTCTTCAAATAGTCTGCGATGGTCTTCGCATATACTTGTTGGTTAAAACTTCGCTGGGACATTGTTGTTGCGAGATTATGCTCCTACATCTTGCCTCTTCTCATGTCTTCTCTGCGAAGAAGAGAATGATATGAGAATTTTTACTTCATAATGCCGCACCCGCTCATTTTCCATATTCCTCTCTACTGACGAGATTCTGTAATTTACGCAGAATGAACTACATGTGTCTTATCAACCATCTGCTTCTTGACACGTCTTTTATAACCGATATTTCTCAATCGTTCACGTCCACTCTTCGCATTAATGAGTTTATCTTTTCGAGATCTTCTTCTCTATATATATCCTTCTTAATCTTCCTTTTCTTTCTTTTTATTTTCCTTTCATTTTCTCTGCAATTTTTCTTCATCATTCTTCCGCAAGTTCCGCTTCTGCTACTGTACTTTTTAGTTCTTTCTCCTTTTGATATTCACTTCTTCTTCATTACCATACTCAAAGATTCATCCAAGCGGCCGCAAATATGAAAACTCTTTTGAAGAAATTAAAAAAGATTTCGAAAAAAAAGGTTTCACATTATCCACCATTCCTGAACAGGACTCTAAGTCCATTCTTTCTTCTAAATTATTTTCTGATCATCATTGTAACAGTGAAGTGATCATCATCTCACTTGGTCAGCATCTCGCTGGTCTCCCCATACCTCTTTTTAACCCCAATCTCCCTTTATTTTACGAGATTCTTTCTCATGCGAACCTTTCGTGAGATTTCTACCAATTGTGTGGAGATTGTATTCACCTTATGCTTGCGTTCGCCCATCATGGCGCAGGTTTGGAATCTCTTTATCCACAAGATCTTAGAAACCCTAAATTCGTTGATCTAGAAACCATTCCTGAGCAGTACACTGTGGAGAGCTTCTTCGAGAATTATGAAGTAATCACCATGAAGAAGGAAAGTACTCGCTGGGGTGTTTGCTTAAAGAAGAAAGAGAATATTTCCAGCGACAAAATGCTCATGCAAGATATTGACTGGCATTCTGGTAATAATAAGACCCCATGTTACTCTAAAGACGGTGCGTATTTCCTTTGATTTTGAAGGGGCCTTATATCTCTGGTTCTAATGATTTTCCCGAAAATCTCGCTGCATATCAACCATGGCCCGAAAAGCAGAAAGAGGTATGTTTCCAATTTTTGCTCAGCTTATAATCCTCCATTTATCCCTACTCCACTCTTTTCTAATCTTGCGAAATTTTTAGATTGCAAAGTTGAGAAATACCTACAACAAAACTAGGAAGGCAAGCGTCTTAACAACGCTGCATTCGATCACAGATGATGTAATAAATACTCTTTTCATTATTTTAATAATATTGTTGCCTTTGTTTCTTATTTTCATTTATGGGCGAAGGTTGACGTTAGAATTGTTGAAGATGAAAAAATTGATGAACCTAGCAAGATTTCCAAGACTAAAGGCAAAAGCAAGGGTATTCTTCGCAAGGAGAAGTCAGCTGCCTCACCTTCTTCTAAGAAGCGAAAAGTTCGCTCTCCTTGTCCTTAGATTATTCAATCTAATGAAACCAGTGATGATAATGATGAGACCTTTCTCGCGAAGGAAGGCTCTTCACCTGAATCTTCCATGGCGCAGTTATCTAGCATTTTTTATGATTCTCTTCAAGGAGTGGACAATGTTCCTTTAGCTAGTACCTGCTAAGCTATCGCGAATATTTGTGACTCCTCCATTTTAGATGATGATGAGTCCCTTCACGTAGTTTCTAGATCTGTGACTACAAGTTTCCTGAATTCGCTCAGCATTTTGGTAAATCTTCATATCTCTTCTTCTTTTAATTACAATTCGAAATTATAGTTTGTATTGACAATTTTTATATCCTTTCGCAGGATGAAAAAGCTTCATATGCAGTTGCTTCTGATTTAGTAAGGAGGTGTGAAAGCTTTGAGAAGAAGAATTTCCAACTCAACAATCAAATCATAGTAATAAAAACGCGGAGGAATTTCGCAAGAAGAGCAAAGAATTAGAAACTGAAGTTGTTGATCTTCACACAAACAGTTGGAACTTAACGTTTCCTCTCAACAAAACAAAATATCTAGTCTTCAAAAGGAGAATGACCAAATTTACGGTATGTAATTTTTCTTCTCTCCCTCTACTCCTCTTTCCCATCGTTTTCCCTTATTTGATTAACTATTTTTGCAGACATTTATGGTCTTTCTGATGAAGCCACATTTCATCGCTCCTTTCCCCATTCTATGGATGATGATACCCTTCTCGATCGCCTTAACACTTATTTAAACAGTTTTACAAATGACAAAACAGAAGATCTTTCCTTAAATGAGCTCAGATCTAAATTCCATATTTTAGAAATTGATCATAGAACCAGCTTGAAAGTAGCCAACAGTCTTAAGCGCCGCTATCTTGATTCTAAAGATGAAATTAATGTGTTAAGAGTTAAGATTAACAATCTTATAGATGATAAAGATCGCATTACCAATCAAGGTGCTAAAGCTTTAAAAAAATTCCATAAAACCCTTCTTGAGACCCAACTTGAGCGAGACGAAGTTAACCGCGAAAATGCCATTCTTACCAAAATAGAGAATCAAGTTCGCTCTCGTATCCTCATAAATAATGATGATAAGTTTTCTTGGGCTTCAAAAGTCTTAGATGATGCTAGAAATAACTTAGGTGTAAATGTTAGCCTCCAAGTTGATCATTCGGCCTTGGTTAGAGATATGATTTCTAACAGAGAAGGTTGTTAACTTTGCTTCCTTACTAAATTTTCTTTTTTACAAACTTTGATCACGTTATTGATTTGCTATTATTCGTTAACAGAAGATGAGAAGGAATTTCACAAGAGGATTGAAGAATTTGAGACTCAAATTAAAGATTGAAGCTGGAAAAGTGCAGCTCGCGGAGGACTTCTTTGTTCGCAACGATAAGTGTCGTAGGCTCAAGAATCAATTAAAGTTCACTATTGCTAACTTTAAGAATGACGCTCTTCATTTTCACAATCAGAATATTGTGAAGGTTTGCTATGATAACAACATTCCTCATTCTACATATCCCTGTATCTTAGAGGAAATCTTGCATAATGTATCCCCTCCAGTCATTTCGGATAGCGATGATGGTGAAGAAGAATAGGAGGAAGAATGGGAGAAGAAGTGAAATAAGAAATTGAGAGAGAGGAGAAAACTGAAGAAGAAAGGTAAAAAGAGGTTCATGGAGAGGAAAAGGAAGAATCGAGCAAGAAATAATTTTTCCCTCTTCACCTACTTTTGCCCCATTTTGCTGTATTTTTGTACTTGTTCTTTTATATTCTATTATTTATGCCTTTGTAATCTATCGTTACGAACTCCTTCAACTTCCAAAATCTCCTAATATAAGCTCCATCTCTTTTGTTTTACCTGCATGTGTTAGAAAAGCAATTCTTTTCCGCAATAACATACAATTGATTAATATGCAACCAACATTTACATAAAATTTTCAATCTATGCGTAAATCTATCAGGTGGTGGCAAATAACACTTTTTCGGTTAATTATTTGCATTCCCATACTTGCCTCTGTTATTTGTTCCCAAATGAAATATTAAGCATGTTATCACTTAGTAATAATATCATCAATTACCACATATTTAATGTTGTGATATAGTATTGCATGTCTGTGCGTCACTTTCGCAGTCGTGTTTGCATTTACCTGCATAATTTCGCTATCAGATATATCTTGGAATTTTCCAAGATTCCACTCATTATTATTCTCTTATGTGGTCTTATTTTGCCTTCCTAAGTAAAGGTCTTATTTTTCCACCCCTTGTCTTTGTGAAAAAATCGCAGGCCGTCTTTACACTTTCATGTAATGACTCATTGATCTTGTATTATCATTTTCTTGTATTATTGCCTCAGCAGGATATTTTTCATGCGACAATATGACAGGCCTAAATATTCTTGCGAATATATAGCCCCATGACATTGCCGTATTGCGACGAAATCACAAGACGTATTTACACTTTCGTGCACTGACCCATTCATCTCGTCTTATCTTTCTCTTGTATTATTGCCTCGGCAGGATCATTGCACAAATATGACAATCCTTGATACTCCCATGAGTAAAAAGCCTCATGACATTTGCGTATTTGACACTTATCAGCTCCCTAATGGAGGGTTTCGTCCTTATCATCCCCCTGGTTTCCCCTTCAAGGAGGCGTACCTCTACCATACAAGGTTGTCTCCTCCCATCCGGTCTTAACAACAACCAGTTATTTTCGTGGCATTTTATCCCGTTGCCGATATGTCTCATTGTTACAAGACCGCACCCTAAGTGGGGTTTTCTTCGGACCGAGTGCCTCATAGTCAAGACTTGCCAAGAATGGCCAGGTATGCTCCAGACGCCCAGGCACCCTTGGCTCAACCGTGTACCTCAGCGCCTTGATCGAGTTCTGCACTCCTTAAAAGAGACCTTCTCACCTTAGTCTTCCAACCTAAGTCATAAACTCGGGCTGAAAATCCAAGGCGCCTCTCTTGGATGGGTTTTATAGCCCCAAATCTCCATGACTCAAGTTTCGGTGGCGGTATAGCCTTCCCTTGAGCCATGCAATAGGTTTTCCCCTCCTATGACGCACTTTAGGTCTTACATTTTCCTCTTGCGAGGTGTACGCCATAATTGGATGTCTCTTTCATTTTTTGTTGATTCTGTTGCCTTTTTTAAGGCTCTGTTGTAATTTCTCATTTTTGTTTTCTTCATTCAATAAAATATATTGTTCAAATTTATTTTTACAAATTTTATTTCTTTCTCTTCCCAGTTTCGTCAATTTCATTCTCATTTCACATCTTAAATTTCTTACCTTTGCTACCTTTTGTCTGTGCCTCTTTGATTTCTTGCACACTATTGATCATTTCGTTTCGCAGAATACTCTTTTCTTGCTTTGTGCTGTCACTGCCACTTACACCATACTTTCGCAAATTTTTCTCATTATACACTGCAGTTTTCACACCCTCTAGCTCATATTTTCCTTCATTGAGCACATTTGTTACCGTGTAAGGGCCTTCCCACCTGTTCGCAGTATCATCTTCGCCATTCCTTCGATAAGTTAGTTGTAATCGTAACACGAGATCTCCTCTGCGAAATATTCGCCGGTTCTCATTTTCATCAGACATTGTTTTCATAACACTCACTTCCCCTCCATGCTCTACTGCGGCTACCATCATTCTTTCGCCTCTTTGCTTTTCTTTATTATTATGCATCCAATTGTCCTTACTAGTTGCTCTTTTTTCGCATTTCTCCACATCAATTTCATGACACTTTCGCCCCTCAACCCAATCTCCTCTTATGATTCAGACACCGCTAGGATGAGGAAACTTTATACATTGATGGAAAGTTGATGCTACTCCTAGAATTCCATGCAACCACGGTCGGCCAATTAGCGCATTGTATGGCTACTCTATGTCAACAACATATAACATAATTTCGGAAGATAATCCCTTTAAAGGAATTCACATAGCAATCTCTCCCTTAGGTTTGTTCACAATATCATTAAAGTCGTAGATCATGTAAGTAGAAGGTATCAAGTCATCATCCTTTCCTCCCATAGTTTTGTAAGCATGGTAAAATAGAATGTCTACAGAACTTCCAGTATCAATTAATATTCTGTTGATCGCCCACGAATTCCCAGCTTCATCATCACTAGGTTTCAGGTTGATCTCTAGCTTTACCACCAAGGGATTGTCATGCATTTCTCTACCTTCAGGAATCTCTTCCGTTGTAAAGGAAATAGGATGTTTCTTCCATTATTTTAGTGGCAAGACCTTAGCAATGTTCATAATTTCTTTATCATCAACATCCCTTGCGAAAACTCTGCTCAAAATGTTGTTATGAAAATCTTCAATTGTTTTATACGAATGTACAATAGAATGACAAAATAGGTTTTTTGCTTTCGCTCCAACTACAATTAGAAATGTGTCTCCTCCCTTTGATGCGTTTGCTCTGTGATCTTCTGGTGGTGGTGGTAGTGGTAGTGGTAATGGTTGTTTTTTCCTTATCAGAAAATGGTTCAGTTTGCCTTGGTCTAGCATTCTAAGGATAATTCTCTTTATATTTCTGCAATTATTTGTCGTATGTCCATGGAAGTGATGATATAAGCAGAATTCATGACGTCTATGGGTCGATGGTGGCTCATTCCCCATGTTCTAAGGTGCTGGGATGTTTTCCATCAAGACTATGGCTTCCCATATCTTTTCTACACTAGTATTTAGAGGAGGCATTTTTATTTCTTCCCATACTACCCTGTTAGTTCCCTGTCCCCTATGATAGTTGTGCTTCTGACCTCCATAATTTTCTTGTGGATGGTTGAGTCTCTGAATCTTATTATTTCCGTTTTTTGGCTATAGAATCTTCTTTCTCTCTCAATCTCTTCTTGATCATGACTTCCCATTGCTACCAGCTTCTGTTGACTTTCGACCATCACCTTTCCTTGTTGTTCCTGCGAAACGTTCGCCGATGTGTTTGTTAATTTGGGTAGTAAACTTGCATTCTCTACCTTTGAACTTTTTGTCGTGACTGGGTACGACTCCATCACTTTGATTTTCCTCAAGAGAAATATATTCCTCTTGGTACTCTCGCAACTAAGTCATTGTAATAGTATTCTTGATTCTAAAGATTTGAACATACAACAAATTTGTTGTGAATATTGCATTGATGAATGATAAAGTAAGGTATCTTTCATCCACATGGCCAGCAATATTTCTACACATTGTCTTCCACCTCAGAGTTAGATGCTTCAAACTTTTGCCGACTATTTGTTTCAATTCAAATACATTTTAAATGCCCGGACGCGATGAGTGGTTACTTATGTAAGCTCCTAAGAACACCGTTTGTAACTGATTGAAAGATGCTATGGTATCCTTTGGCAGACCTTCAAACCATTTTAATGCTTCTCTTTTCAAACTTGATGCAAAGTATTTGCGCAATACAGCGTCATGGTTTTCCCATTGTAACATACATCATACGTAATCTTTGATATGTTGGACTGCGCAAGTTGTTCCATCGAAGATGCTAGTTAACGCAGGCATATTACATTTTGGTGGTATCCCCCTCAACTGTACTTCATGTTAAATGGTGTTTTCTCGGCTTCCTCTATTTCTTCATCCAACTGTCTCTTGCCTCCTTCTCTTCTATTGTTGAGCATCCCTCTCATCTCCGTCAATTCTCTTAAAATTTGTTCATTCACGCTTGACCCTTGGTTCATTGATCTCAACCCCGCTTCTCTTCTCCTGCGTTCATGCCTATTTTTCCTTGCGAAATCTTGTATTTCTTCTTCATCATCTTCTTCTCGTATTCCCCTGCAATTTTCTCTTTCATCCCTTACGTGTGTTCGCACATGATTGCGCCTCTCATTTTCTCCACTGCGATCTTATTCATTCCTCATTACTTCTCTTTCTTGCCTTTCAATCCTTCCTTGTGTTTGTTTATGGGTAAAAATCATTTCCGCCGATTTTGGTAAATTAGGTAGGTGAGTGAGAAACTGGTTTAAACCCTAAACAAATGTGCTGCACGTGAGCACTTTACAGATTCGAGAGATCAATCTGTACAAGTCCGGCTTAAACCAATAAATGGTCGTTCCATACTTGCTTCGGTCACAAAGTGGAGGAGAAGGGATGATTTGGGGAGGAAAGCAAAGAAAGGTGTTGAGACCAGAATAATTCTGGGAGAGTAGTGTCTCGACTTGTATCAGAAAGTGAAAGCTTATGAAGCTTGCAAGAGATGAAATCTTTTTGGAGAGCTTGCAAAGTTGCCTTTTCTGAGAGTATTGTATTTTTCTCCTGACCGAGACTTGTTATCTGGTGGAAATAGGTAAGACCTATTTATACAAGTCGATATTGAAACATACCCTGGCCTCATGAAGGAAGAGAGTAAAGGGTGAAATAATGGGAGGAGGTGGTAACTGCAAGGTGTTCATGGGTGAAAACATTTTCACCATTATTTCCTCATTTATTTGACCGCTTTATTCCTATTCACGCTTTCTTAATGTGAGCGTAGTGTACGCTGCAAGATATGACCGCCAAACCAAGACCCTGGAAAGCATCCCCCAATTTATGTTGATGTCTCGAGTGTTGGTTGCACATTGAGTGCAAGTGGAGCTGCTAGGGGCGCATGTGGCATGTGCGTAATGCCTTTGTTGCGGGTTTCACCTCGAGCGCAAGTGGCAGTTCCAGAGATGCTAGTGGCGTGTGTGGCATGTGTGGAATGCCTTGGTGGTAGGTTGTACGTTGAGTGCAAGTGGCAGTGCCAGAGCTGATAGTGGCGTGTGTGGCATGTGCCAATGGCGTATATGGAATGCCTCGGTGGTAGGTTGTACATTGAGTGCAAGTGGCAGTGCCAGAGATGCTAGTGGCGTGTGTGGCATGTGCCAATGGCATGTGGAATGCCTTGGTGGTAGGTTGCACGGTTTGCAAGGCTACCAGCGTGGGTTTTGGCATGTGCCAATGGTATGCGTGGCCATTAGGACCACGACTTGGTAAGAAAATCTACCAGCGAGCGTGTTGGCATGTGCCAATGGCATGCTCGGACATTAGGGCCACGGCCTGGTAAGAAAAGATACCAGCGAGCGTGTTGGCATGTGCCAATGGCATGCTTGGCCATTAGGGCCACGACTTGGTAAGAAAATCTACCAGCGAGCGTGTTGGCACGTGCCAATGGCATGCTCGGCAATTAGGGCCACGTCTTGGTAAGAAAAGCTATCAGCGAGCGTGTTGGCATGTGCCAATGGCATGCTCGGACATTAGGGCCACGGCTTGGTAAGAAAATCTACCAGCGAGCGTGTTGGAATGTGCCAATGGCATGCTCGGCCATTAGGGTCACGGCCTGGTAAGAAAAGCTACCAGCGAGCGTGTTGGCATGTGCCAATGGCATGCATGACCAATTTGGCCTAGGTTGCATGGTTTGCAAGCCTAGGTGTGGGCGCTACTTTGGCATGGCGTGGCTAGGGCCAAGGTAAGGGTGTTTGGCTTGGCGTGGCGTGACTAGCGTAGCTAGGGCCAAGGCAAAGTGTGTTTGTCATGGCGCGGCTAGCTTGAGCTAGGTGTGGCTGGCATGATTTTCCATTGGCACGGAGGTGCGGCTAGCATGGTTGGCATGCTTTGGCGCGTTTGGTGTGACTAGCGTAGCTAGGGCCAAGGCAGAGTGTGTTTGGCATGGCGCGGCTAGCTTGAGCTAGGTGTGGCTGGCATGGATTTTGCCATTGGTTGCAGGTGCGGCTAGCATGGTTCGCATGCTTTGACGCGTTTGGTGTGGCTGGCATGATTTTCTATTGGCACGGAGGTACGTCTAGCTTGGGCTAGGTGTGGCTGGCATGACTTGCCTTTGGCACGCAGGTGCGGCTAGCATGGTTGGCATGCTTTGGCGCGTTTGGTGTGACTAGCATAGATAGGGCCAAGGCAGAGTGCGTTTGGCATGGCGCGGCTAGCTTGAGCTAGGTGTGGCTGGCAGGATTTGCCATTGGCACGAAGGTGCGACTAGCATGGTTGGCATGCTTTGGCGCGTTTGGTGTGACTAACGTAGCTAGGGCCATTGGGGCAGTGTGTTTGGGCTAGGTGTGGCCGGGCATGATTTGCCATTGGCATTTGAGGGGAATTAGGGTTTTGTTCGTTGTAACCCTAATTTGAAAAAAAAAATACCTCCTATTAATTACTTACTACATGCATTAAATGTCCTAATAAATGTGTCACCGGTGACATTATGTTATTTTGGGTTTTACAATTTTACCCTTTGTTTAAAAACCACCATCAACATTAAGTCCCCTTCTTAGCTTGGAACAGGAGCTTTGTTACGAGGTAAGCATAAGATGGTGACAAACTATCAACAACAAATCGTAAAGAGAATTGAGGAGGCTTGTATGACCTTTTTTATAAATAGGATTTGGAATCCTTGCCTCTTGCAGTTTTGCACAAATCGGGAGGCTGGCACAATTGGGAAGTCATCGTCATTGAGAGACAAGAAGATGGGCGGCATTGAGAAGTTGATGAGAGTCGAAACCGTCTGGGAGCGGGACCGGCGCAAAGTGGGGAAGTTGAGCGTGCTAGCCGGAGGGACCGGAGCAAGGTGGGGAAGGCGAGCTAGATGGCGGACCGTCGCAGTGGGGAAGTCGATCGCGGACCGACGCAAAGTGGGAAGCTGATCGTGCTAGCTGGCGTGACTTGGGCGGTCGTTGGGAAGTTTGGCGCAATTGGCGGGACCGGTGTGGCTTGGGAGATTGGAGAGACTGGCACGAGCTTGATGGGACCGGTGTAAACAATGAGGGAGTAGGTGTTTCTACAAATAGCAAAGTTTCCTTATTTTTCCTTCCTTCACGCGCGGCTTCAATCATGGCATCATCCATGCCAAAATTTGGAAGTGTTATGTCCCTCATTGCTTCCTTTCCTTTTTTAAGGTTTCGTATTCATACCCAACGTAATTGTACTGCCTCCATTATTTGAGAAAAGGTTCTTCTTGTTGAGTTTATTTCTTTGCCTAGAGACGAATCATCCTCTAAACAGCCAGATTCTCCAAGTGAAGGCGCGAGGTCCGACTCTTGCAAAAAGCACCCCGACTAGGGTTATTCGGGCTAAGAATATCATACCGGTATGTTTTCTTCTTCTTCTCTTTTCATATTATCCTCTTTTTATATGTGTATAGATATGATGGAACTTGATAATTTTCCCCATCTTTTGCAGTGTATGATGGGACCCTCCAGAGATGGCCGCACCTTTAACTCTTCGGAGAAGGAATTCAGACTTGGAGGAGATCGATCTTCTTTTCTTGAGGAGTAATTGGTTAGGATTGAATCTCCGTTCCATGAAGCTAGTGAAATCATTAAAGACCTCTCTTCCATCTATCCCTATGAAGAACATGTGCATGTTCGGACTTTCTTGGGTTCAGTGAGCATGGAGGAGGGGCGAGAGAACGAGTGGCATGTTGAGAGGTTTCAGTGTGGCAAAGCCTTTCCTATATCCGTGTATGGGGCGGATCGAACTGTTTCTAGGTTGAAGCGACGGAAAAGCGAACGTGTGGGGGTCTTGGAGGAGAGCGCCATGATTCTTGACTCTGATGCGGATGAATCAAAAAACTTTCTCCGAAGTTTCACTGAGAAAACCTTCGAAGGAGCATATGACGGAAACGAAATACCCTTTGAAGTTGATGCCAAAGGTGTCGTTGGTGATACCGGAGGGGTCATGGTGGTGTATGCTGGACCGGTCGTCGGGGAGGACATTGTAGCCGATGTGGTTGCTTCGGGATGGAATGTTGAGGTTGCTGTTGCTAACACCGTTGAATGGAACCTTTGTTGCCCGAGGGATTGCTGGGGGAAGTGCTTGAAGATAGTCTTACCCGAGGGGACTTGTGCTCCATCCTTCGAGGGATAGTTCTTCCCTTTTGTTATTTCTGTTAGCTGCTTTAGTTCCCCTGATGCTTTTTTTTTTTTTCGCAAACTCATCTTACCTTCTTCTTCATCAGTCAACATTTTGCTTCATATATATTTTTGAAAGAGGTTGTGGTATGATGGCTCCACAATGGTTTTCTGGGTTTATCTGATGTATGTCTCTGATATCTGGAGAATTTGATTGGAAAGAGATGTATTTATGCTCTTCTTCTTCTTTTTTTTGACGGAAAAGGGGATCCTAGGAAAAAAATAAAAATACAAACGGTGTATTCATCTTGGGGGAGTACAACTACTAAGAGGAATTGTTAAAGGAAATACTAAAGGGGGAGTGATTGGGAGGTACAGCGTTTTAGGGATTGGAGACCTTGAGCCATCGCGAGTGAATTATCATGCCTTCAGGTGTGTCTGCATTGATGAGCTTGCAATATCCTCCAAAAGGGTATCCGCAACCAGATACAACTCGTCTTCTATTTCATCAGGCGAATCAGTTTGAATAGCCATTTTTACTGTCATCCTTCCAACTTGAAACGAGCTTTCCTTAACAACTACATCTCCGATTGAAAATGGGTTCAGACATCGTGCAACCGTTTGAGTCTTGGCTTCGTTGGTTTCAATAGAAGTTTCCAAGCTTCTTGCAAAGTGTTCAAATGGTCCGGCTCCCCATTCACATTTCTTGACAGCGTTCGTGCCAGTAATCGCGCCGAGTCCCCATGACGGAATGGGGGAAGGAAAGACTGGTTGCAGAAAAGGTTGCTCGGCCAGACTTACTTGCATTTGAAAATCATGAGCTAGCACCAACGGGTCCTCTCCGGATGTATGGGTTCCTTCAACAGCTCGTTGATGCGATAACCAGTGGGATGATTTGTTGGGAATTCCTTCGGGCGTGGACGTCGGTAGAGGGTGTACATCCAATTTCGTTTTGTTGTCGAGCACCTACAAGTGTCCCAATATCATGTCATGATCTAGTTCTTTGATAATGTGGAATTTGTTATGCGTTATAGCGTCTCCCATCTTGATCTCTAGGTTGATGTAGCCATGCACGTTCAAAGTTTCTCCTCTCAAGTTCTTAATCACGGACGGGGAATAGGTAGCGTCTTGTTTTGTAAATCCTGCTGCTTTTAGTGTCTTGAAAGTAATGATGTTGTGGTCAGAGGCCGTGTCGATGAGAATGTCGTCAAATTCGTTACCTCTTAAACGGTACTTGGTCAGCAGACCCCAGTTCTCCTTTTTGGTTCCGCCTATTTGGAAAGCTTGGGCCCCTGGCGTGGTTTCCGAGGAGAGAAAAAGTCGTTTTCCGGATACAACACGATTGAGAGCTGCGAAAATATCTTGGCGCTGCACCTTGGAAAGATAGAGAATTTCGCATACATGTTGCATCATGGATTGTACAGTCTCATGCACGGAGTCCCCAGAGGACCCGCAGTTTCTTATTGGGAGTGGGTCTCGATGCACTCTTTCGTCTCCTGGTTGGAGTCCTCCCACTTCTATCCTTTCTTTTAAAATATGCTTTAGTCTATTATAATCGCTAGTCGGGTGGTGAACGAACCTGTGGTAGTGGCAGTACTTGGGGTTCGCCATCTCAGCCTCAGTTGGTGGACGTCTACGGGGTGGCAGTATGATAATATCATCTTGAACCCAAGATTCTAGGAGGTCAATCACCTCCTCGATGGGAAACGGGAAATCAAGGGTATTTCCTTCAGTCTCATGATGTTTCATGGGGGTTTTAGTGATGGTCTTTCATGGCGGGTGTTCCCGTTGCGCCGGCGCTTCACGTTTTGGCTGGTGGCTCGTAGTTGGGGCTTTTCTTTTTCCCCTTTCATTTACTATGTTCACGGAGGATGAGCCGGCATTAAATTGCTTGCTGATGAGGCGTCTACTCCTGCGAGTTTCACGCGTGTCTTCGGTTTGAGTTGGCATATCTCTTTCCAGTAATGCTGGTGCTATTGTTGCAGATCGTCTAGCATCTTCATGGAGTTCGGAGAACGTTTGGAAGCACAAGTTTTCTAGCAGTGCGCGGTAAATAGGAACCATACCATTGATGCATGCGTTCACCAGTTGTTGCTCGGTCACGTTTGGGTCGTGACAGTCGAGTGCTTGAACCCTGAACCTTTTGACGAAATCATTCGGATGTTCGTTATCCCACTGGTACATTCTTCCGAGGTCTGAGAAAGTAACTTGCTCAGACACGAAGAAGTATTTCTTGTAAAACGCAATTGCCATGCTACTCCAGTTGGGAATGCTGTTCGGTGGGATGTTGTTGTACCATGTATAAGCCCTTCCAGTAAGTGATTTTGAGAATTCCCTTAAACGAAGAACGTGATTATATTCATGTTCACTCAGGGATTCCAGGAAACAGGAGACATGCTCATGTGCATTCCCGGTACCATCGTACAGGGTAAATTGAGGAGAAGAGTACCCCTTTGGGAGAGGGATTCTATGCATTTCGGATGGGTAAGGGGGTTGGTGATGATGCACGTCCAATTCATCATTCTTGATTCGGTTGCGGAGAAGTTATTCCAGATCTTCTCGCGTGACGGAGTTGGGCGGCTGATTTCTTTCCAACGGGATTCTAGCGCGATTTTCCTCATCCATAGAGGCGTGCTCCGCCGAGGTGCTGGCGTAGGGGTTGTTGGATACGTTCCTAAGCGGATCTGGAGGACGCGAATCACATGGTAGTCTCTCTGTCAGGGTCTTGAGAAATACGAGTACCTCTTTCTGCGTTGAAACCATATCCGTCTGGGCTCTGGCGAGCATCTCCTGTCATTCCATCAAATCAGCGATGGTGACATAAGGACGACTTCCTCTGGTCCCTCCGGTCTCTCGTCCCGTCGGCGGGGGTAGTTGGAACCTTATTTGTGGTCGGAGGCGCCATGCTAGACGAAGCATTAGGGGCCGTAGCGGCGGCTCTGGCCCTGGTGACTGGTGGAGTGACACCCGAAGAGATATTTTCGTTGCCGTGATTAGAGGGTTGTGCAGAGACACTAGAGGAGGCAGCGGATCTGGACCTAGTGATTGGCGGTGTTACGCTTGAGGGAGTGCATTCGATGTTACTGTAGTCAGCAAGTGATGCAACAATGTTATTGGGAGAGACACTAACATCAGGGGTGTGTTCTGTGCTGGTATTCTCGGCAGCCCGCTCTGGACTCGAGTTCCACCATGTTGGGATTTGATGTTCGGGAAACGAAATCAGGAGTCGGAGTTGGTATTGTAACCGATAGATCAATCCTCCCGCTGTGGTCGCCAATTGTTTATGGGTAAAAATCGTTTCCGCCGATTTTGGTAAATTCGGTAGGTGAGTGAGAAACTGGTTTAAACCCTAAACAAATGTGCTGCACGTGAGCACTTTATAGAATCGAAAGATCAATATGTACAAGTCCGGCCTAAACCAAGAAATGGCCGTTCCAGACTTGCTTCGGTCACAAAGTGGATGAGAAGGGTTGATTTGGGGAGGGAAGCAAAGAAAGGTGTTGAGACCAGAATAATTTTGGGAGAGTAGTGTCTCGACTTGTATCAGAAAGTGAAAGCTTAGGAAGCTTGCAAGAGATGAAAGCTTTTTGGAGAGCTTGCAAAGTTTCCTTTTCTGAGAGTGTTGTATTTTTCTCTTGACCGAGACTTGTTGTCTGGTGTAAATAGGTAAGACTTATTTATACAAGTCGAGATTGAAACGTACCCTGGCCTCATGAAGGAAGAGAGTAAAGGGTGAAATAATGGGAGGAGGTGGTAACCGCAAGGTGTTTATGGGTGAAAACGTTTTCACCATTATTTCCTCATTTATTTGACCGCTTTATTCCTATTCACGCTTTCTTAATGTGAGCGTAGTGTATGCTGCAAGCTGTGACCGCCAAACCAAGACCCTGGAAAGAATCCCCCAGTTTGTGTTTATGTCTCGAGTGTTGGTTGCACCTTGAGTGCAAGTGGCGCTTCTAGGGGAGCGTGTGGCATGTTCCAATGGCATGTGCGGAATGCCTTTGTTGCGGGTTGCACCTCGAGCGCAAGTGGCAGTGACAGAGCTGCTAGTGGCGTGTATGGCATGTGCCAATGGCATGTGTGGAATGCCTTGGTGGTAGGTTGTACGTTGAGTGCAAGTGGCAGTGCCAGAGCTACTAGTGGCGTGTGTGGCATGTGTGGAATGCCTCGGTGGTAAGTTGTACGTTAAGTGCAAGTGGCGGTGCCAGAGCTGCTAGTGGCGTGTGTGGCATGTGCCAATGACATGTGTGGAATGCCTTGGTGGTAGGTTGCACGGTTTGCAAGGCTACCAGCGTGGGTTTTGGCATGTGCCAATGATATACGTGGCCATTAGGACCACGGCTTGGTAATAAAAGCTACCAGCGAGCGTGTTGGTATGTGCCAATGGCATGCTCAGCCATTAGGGCCACGGCCTGGTAAGAAAAGCTACCAGCGATGCGTGTTGGCATGTGCCAATGGCATGCTTGGACATTAGGGCCACGACTTGGTAAGAAAAGCTACCAGTGGTGCGTGTTGGCATGTGCCAATGGCACGCACGACCATTAGGGCCACGACTTGGTAAGAAAAGCTACCAGTGGTGCGTGTTGGCATGTGCCAATGGCATGCTCGGCTATTGGGGCCACGACTGCGTGTTGGTAAGAAAAATCTACAAAGCGAGCGTGTTGGCATGTGCCAATGGCATGCTTGGCCATTAGGGTCACGCTTGGTAAGAAAAGCTACCAGTGAGCGTGTTGGCATGTGCCAATGGCATGCGTGACCAATTTGGCCAAGGTTGCATGGTTTGAAAGCCTAGGTGCGGGCTCTACTTTGGCATGGCGTGGATAGGGCCAAGGTAAGGGTGTTTGGCTTGGCGTGGCGTGTAGCGTAGATAGGGCCAAGGCAATGTGTGTTTGGTATGGACGCTAGCTTGAGCTAGGTGTGGCTGGCATGATTTGCCATTGGCACGGAGGTGCGGCTAGCATGGTTGCCATGCTTTGGCGCGTTTGGTGTGACTATCGTAGATGGGGCCAAGGCAGAGTGTGTTTGGCATGGCGCGGCTAGCTTGAACTAGGTGTGGCTGGCAGGATTTTCCATTGGAACGGAGGTGCGGCTATCATGGTTCGCATGCTTTGGCGCATTTGGTGTGGCTGGCATGATTTGCATTGGCACGGTGGTGCGGCTATCTTGGGCTAGGTGTGGCTGGCATGATTTTCCATTGGCACGGAGGTGCGGCTAGGATGGTTGCCATGCTTTGGCGCGTTTGGTGTGACTAGCATAGCTAGGGCAAAGGCAGAGTGTATTCGGCATGGCGCGGCTAGCTTGAGCTAGGTGTGGCTGGCATGATTTGCCATTGGCACGGAGGTGCGGCTAGCATGGTTGCCATGCTTTGACGCGTTTGGTGTGACTAGCGTAGTTGGGGCCAAGGCAGAGTGTGTTTGTCATGGCGCGGCTAGCTTGAACTAGGTGTGGCTGGCAGGATTTGCCATTGGCACGGAGGTGCGGCTAGCATGGTACGCATGCTTTGGCGCATTTGGTGTGGCTGGAATGATTTGCCATTGGCACGGAAGTGCGGCTAGCTTGGGCTAGGTGTGGCTGGCATGATTTTCCATTGGCACGGAGGTGCGTCTAGCATGGTTGCCATGCTTTGGCGCGTTTAGTGTGACTAGCATAGCTAGGGCCAAGGCATAGTGTGTTCGGCATGGCGCGGCTAGCTTGAGCTAGGTGTGGCTGGTAGGATTTGCCATTGGCACGGAAGTGCGGATAGCATGGTTGGCATGCTTTGGCGCGTTTGGTGTGACTAGCGTAGCTAGGGCCAAGGAAGAGTGTGTTTGGCATGGCGTGGCTAGCTTGAGCTAGGTGTGGCTGGCAGGATTTTCCATTGGCACGGAGGGGAATTAGGGTTTTGTTCCTTGTAACCCTAATTTGAAGAAAAAAATACCCCCTATTAATTACTGACTACATGCATTAAATGTCCTAATAAATGTGTTACCGGTGACATTAGGTTATTTGGGGTTTACAATTTTACCCTTTGTTTAAAAACCACCATCAACAGTGTTCTATCAATTTCTTCATTAATGTTATCATTGTTGCGGTAATGTTCATGCCTTCTCTCTAGGTTATCGTGATTGTTCGGGTGTATAGCCTCATGGAACTCTTGTTCTTCAACCTCCGCCCTTATCCTTTGTCGTTCTCTTTCGCAAGCTATACGTGCTTGTGCGGCATTATGCCTCTCAATTTCATCTTCAACTGCTTGTTGATTTCTTTGCACTTCTCTTCCGTATGATATCCTCCTTCCTTCCTCCCGGTTTTCTTCGCCAACTTGATTATTTCGTTCGTGATGTTGTTCATTCCTCTAATCTCTATTGTTTTGTTCATTATGGTAATTTTTGTCATGTTGAAAGTAACGATCTTCATCCATTTCTCTTTCTTTGCGATATCCTTCACCAGGATCATGTATATCTTCTTGAATATCCTCAACAACATCCACCACAGGCGAATCTCGTCTCGCTTCTCTTCTAACTGATCTTGAATTTGACCTTGTGGTACTGCTCGACCTTGTATTTTGTAGCCTTATATTTTCCATTCTTAATTCATGGTTTTGTCGTGTTAAATTCGCATGTTCTTCTGCTTCTAATCTCCTTTCTTTGAACAACCTTTGTCTTAATGCCTCTAGGGTTTCATTCTCCTCCTCTTCATGAATTATTCCTTCTTCTACTTCTCTGTCCCTTTCTATTCGTCTCAATTGATGTCTTTCTTCTACTTCCTCTGTTGAGTCCGTCTGCCAAGTGTGTACACTGACTCTATCATAATCAATGATTCCGTCTTGTAATGGTGCACGCTGAATTGGTGGTTGAACTCGTTCTTCTCCATTGTTTCTTGCTCCCATCCTAGAAGATTCTCCAATTTCGCCTCTCCTTCTTCCAGCGATTCTTCTACTTCTCCTAATTGTTGTTGGTTGTTCCAAAGCATTTGTTCGCCTTACCATCTTTTCGATTTTAATATCTGTTAAAAACTACACAAATTCTTCACTATTTATTCCAAACTTTTTCAAATCACAATAACAATCTTCACACAGGTTAAAAACTTTTTCAAATTCTTGTCACAAATTCCCTGTTTCTAGCGCCATTATGTAATTGCAGGATTCCCTACAATCACACCCTAATAAGATTACACATAGATTTATCCAAACTTCAAGAACAATCACAAAGTTTTTATTGATCTCTTTTATGAATCTTACAAGAATGGTAAGAATACAAGGAAATAAGAATTATTCTAGACTTTCTCTCTCCTATTTGCTTTCTCCCTCCTCTCAAAAGATCTTTGTTTTCAAGTCTGCTTGGTTCTTTATATATGATATTGCATGGTGGATGACAGCTAAGTCAACCTTTATTTTCGGATCTGGCTTGCGTCGTTCTCGCAAGCTTCCAAGAGTTTTCTTCGCACGTGCTCTTCAATCTCGCAAAGTCTTCACACTTTCCTTGTGTTTAGGCTGATGTCACCTGCTACGTCACTCTTCAAACAGTGTGCGATGGTCTTCGCATACAATTCTTGGTTAAAACTTTGCTGGGACATTGCTGTTGTGAGATTCTACTCCTACAGGAAGTGTAGCAGTTTCCTTCAATAACCTTGTACAATGAAAATTTTCACATTTCTCTTGTTCTTGTCAGATCACCACAAATCAACAATTATCTCCCACTTCAATGTTGCTTTGCTAGTTACGCAGCACCACAAGGATCATCATTAGCTGGCAATTGTTCAGAACCTCTGGGTTTTCTAACCCCTTCTGAAATTCCAGAAGAATCCGCAAACCGTTATGATATGTGTCGCTTGAAGCAAAGCTGATCAATATGACACAGACCGGGGGATACAAGAGAACACTAACTATTGAAGTCGAATCTTTGTTTTTTTTTCTCTTTGAACACAAACCACCCCAAAATGCATCTGTTGGTTTATGGGCCTGTCAGATGTCAAATGGTCTAAATGGAAGGAAAACATAAAGGGACATCACCAAATTGAGAATTAGTAGAATAATCATAACAGAAAAACAACACATCTCCGTAGTCCGGCAAGATATTTTTTCAGTGTTTTGGACACACGAGCCCATACATGTTAGAAGAAAATAGGACCAGGCAATTTTAAATTTCCTGAAAACACTTGCCCAACAGGGAAGGGAATGTTTTTGAGTTGCTTTGCTTCACTGGGAAGACCTACATGGAGCAACTCATTGCCATTTCTACATATCAGATCAAGTTCATTACCTACCACTACCACTGTACTGCCGAAATGGAAGCCTACTACTTTACTATAGTTATAAGCAAAAAAAATCGGCAGTTCTACCCAAGACTGCTGAAATTACTAAGTAACTATGTATATATGTACGCATGTGTGTTTCTCCAGTACCATGTTCATACTCGGAAGATGTGAACATTCATCTCGAAATTTATCCTGTCAACAAGTTCAAAGACACATACATCGCCTTCTTTCACATGGTTATCTGTAGCGAATTCATTCCAGCCTGGAGATAGCTTCCTAGTATTCCGTGATCGAGAAACGCACCGGACTTTCCAGGTTCTCCCATCTGAAACCCTAAGAGTGACCACCATCCGCACTCTTTTTTTCAGATATGAGGTCCCAAAAGCCTTAGGAATCACCTGCATGGAAAAGAAACTCAAGATGCGCCATTAAAATCTTAAAGATATTTAGCAGCCAACATAAATTACTAGTTGCGACTAATCTCTCAATAAATCTTTCGCCTATGTTAGTGATATTAGTTGATAGTTTTAAGCAGAAAGTGGTAAATATAACCTTTCGGCCGACTATAAACGTTTTGAAAATTGTAACACAACCAGTTTCGAAACTACATATGGAATTGGAGCAAGAAGATTTCAGTGACATAGGCAGCCGAAAATTTTAATATAACCAATCCATAACATAATAGATATGCTTTCGGAACATAGAGCTTACCACGTAGCCTCCATTTACATAAGAGGGTCGCATAAGGACTCTGTAGAACGGATTATCAGATGTAAAATCTTCAGCTGCTTCCAGTGCACTTTCTAGTAATCGGCTTGCCTGGAAGGCCGTGGTATCAGATCTCTTATGAGTAAACTTACTTGAAAATGCTTTTCGTTTCCGGGATGCCAGGGGAAGTTCATGTGTAGCTACAGTTAACAATCAGATTAAAACATAAGGCAAAAAAATCCATGTAATAAGGCCAGAAAATCAGAATTCACTTATGAAAGTCTTACCAAGTTCAGCTTCCTGATTAAGACGGCCTTCAGTTGATGCAAACTCCACGGTTCTACTACCCCGATGTATTGAAATTATTTCTTGTGAGATTCGAAAAATGTGAACGTAAATCTCGACACTAGTCCTATCAACTAGTTCAAATACACATACATCACCCTCCTTCAAATGATTGTCTGAAACGAACTTACCCAGCCCTGACAGCCTTCTCCTACCTTTCACTCGAGAAACATATGGGACTTCCCAGGTTCTCCCATCTGAAACCGTAAGAGTAACCACCAACCGCGTTCTGTTTTTCAAATATGAGCTCCCAAAAGCGTTAGGTACCCCCTGCATGGAAAAGAAATTCATGCTGCGCCATCAGAAAATTACAGATACTTCGCAGCTATCATGAATAAATAGTTGGGACTAATCACACAAGTAAGCTGTTCGCCTATGGTTGTGACCAGACATTACATTCTGGTAAACTTGGTTGGTAATTGAACTTAGAAAGTGATTAGAACACCTATTTGCACATAATAAACAGTCCTAGATAGTGAAACTACCTGAGGAGATCTTGCTTATACCCTTCACCAAGGATACCAAGATCTTGACCAACGAGCAAATAACTAAAGGCATTCGTAATAAAAAGCTTACCACGCATCCTCTTTTTATATAAGACGGCCGCATAAGGGCTTTGAAGAACGGATTATCAGATGTAAACTCTTTCAATGCTTCAAGTGCACTTTCTTGTAATTGGGTTTCCTGGAATGCCGCAGCATAAGATCTCCTAGGAGTAAACTTACTGGAAGCTTTTTGTTTTCGAGATGCTTGGGGAAATTCATGTGTAGCTACAGTTTCCAAACAAATTAAAACATGAGGCAACAAGATCTATGCAACAAGGAAAGAAAATCAGAATTCAATTATGAGAGTCTTACCAGGTTCAGCTATCTGATTAACACGGCCTTCACTTGATGCAAACTCAACAAGGGTAGACATGGGAGGTTCGTCTTTGGTTTGAGTACCACTACCAGAATGTTTTTTTATTATTTCTTGAGAGGCTCGGAAAATGTAAACATTCATCTCTACATTTATCCTATCAACCAGTTCAAAAACACATAAATCGCCTTCCATCAAATGATTATCTGAAACGAATTTAGACCAACCCTGAGATAGCCTTCTATCATGTTTTGCTCGAGCAAGATACAAAACTTCCCAGGTCCTCCCATCTGAAACCCCAAGAGTGACTGCCATCTGCGTTGTAATTTTCAAATATCGTTTTGCAAAAACCATAGGTACCCTCTGCGTGAAAGAGAAAATCAAGATGTGTCAGAAACTTCTTTACATATACTTTCAGCTAACATAAGTTAATAGTTGGGACGAGTTTCTCAACAAGCTATCCGCCTATGGTTGCAATCTTAGTTGATAGGTTTAGACAGAAATTGGCAAGATAACCTATTGGCAGACAGTACTGAGATATAACCTGTTAAGATACAACTAGTACAGTTTTTAAGCAAACTACCAATACTGTTGCAGTGTTGTCATTACAGCGGCACTAAGTGCAAGCGTCTGTGCATTTATGTCTGAAAGGCTTGGAAAAATGTAAACATCGTCCCATAATTCATCCTATCAACTAGCTTAAAGATACAAGCACTGTCTTCCTTCAAAATATTATCTGAAACAAATGTTGGTCAGACCTGCTAGTGAATTCAACTTAGAAAGGGTGTAAAATGACCTAATCGTAGGTAATAAACAATTCAGACAGTAAATTTTTCATAGCGACCATTTTCATATACCCTGCTTCAAAACTACCAATATCCTGACCAAAGAGCCAATCACTAGCGGCATAATACAATAGATATGCTTTCGGCACATAAAGCTTACCACGTAGCCTCCTCTTACATAAGAGGGTCGCATAAGGACCTTGTAGAAGGGATTATCAGATGTAAACTTTTCAGCTGCTTCAAGTGCACTTTCTTGTAATCGGCTTGCTTGGAGTGCCGTAGTATAAGATCTCTTACAAATGAACTTACTGGAAAATGCTTTTCTTTTCCGGGATGCTTGAGGAAATTCATGTGTAGCTACAGTTTACAATCAAATGAAAACGTAAGGCAAACAAATCCATGTAATAAGGCCAGAAAATCAGAATTCAATTATGAGAGTCTTACCAGGTTCAGCTTCCTGATTAAGACGGCCTTCACCTGATGCAAACTCCACAAGAGTAGACATGGAAGGTTCACCTTTGGTTCTACTACCGGAATGTATTGAAATTATTTCTTGTGAGACTCGAAAAATGTGAACACTAATTTTGATCTTAATCCTGTCAACTAGTTCAAACACACATACATCCCCCTCCTTCAAATGATTATCTGAGATGAATCTACCCAGCCCTGATAGGCTTTTCCTACCTTTCACTCGAGAAAGGTATCGGGCTTCCCAGGTTCTCCCATCTGAAACCATGAGAGTGACCGCCAACCGTGTTCTGTTTTTCAAATATGAGGTCCCAAAAGCATTAGGTACCCCCTGCATGGAAAAGAAATTCAAGATGCACCGTTATAAAATTATACGTACTTCGCAGTTAAAATAAATCAATAGTTGGGACTAATCTATCAATAATCCTTGCGCCTATGGTGTGATGAATAATAAAATAGATATGCACTCGGAACAGAATGCTTACCAGGGTCCCTCTTTTTAAATAAGAGGATCGCATAATGGCCTTAAACAACGGATTATCAGATGTAAACTTTGCAGCTGCTTTAAGTGCACTTTCTTGTAATTGGCTTGCCTGGAATGCTGCAGTACAGGATCTTTTAGGCCTAGACTTACTGGAAAACGCTCTTTGTAGTTGGCATGGTTGAGGCAACTCACACCTAGCTACATACATTTGTAATCAAATTAAACCAAGAGGCAACAAATCTATGCAACAAGCCAAGAAACTGATAATTCAATTATGAGAGCCTTACCAGATTCAACCATCTGATTGTGATTATCTTCATTCCATGCAAACACACCAAGGGTAGACAAGGAAGGTTCACCGTTGCTTTGAGTACTACTATCCGAATGCACTGAAATTATTTCAACTTCAGCTGGATGAGCTGAAATCACTTCAACGTCGTCTGAATGAGTTGATATCACTTCGACTTCATGATTAGTACTTTCAAAATGAGATGGGTACTTTATCTCAGTAGCGTTCATGCCAAATATATGAACTTGAAACTTCGAATACCCATCATATCTGAAAACCATAAGATGCCCAACACAAATAGAGTAAAACTCCATAAATTCTGGCCAACCATTCTCAAAATAAACTAAACCTTCAGCTTTCCTCATTCCTATATGCCAGACACCATTGGGAATCTGAATGATTGCATGGTCAGACTCAGACAGCTCTTCTCCAAACTTCCTGGAAAATTCTTTTGGAAGTTCCTGTCGTGCACAAACTAATTTCACTTTCAAGGAAAAAAAAAAAAAAGAGAGAAAAAGAGACATTTTTTCTGGTACCCAGAGAAAAACAAAACTGATGTTAATTCTTACCAGCCGTTTGTCTCTGATGATGGAGGAGTGGAATATCTTGAAAAAATGCATTGTTGAGAGATGATACTTGCTTCTCTTAAAATCTTGCTATTGGCTCTGCAGTGTAGAAAAGAAGACAGGAAATGAACAGAACAAGAAGAATGCACCATCTTTTTATGTGGCATTTCATTTTTATATTGATTTCCCTCTTGTTTTGGACTGCAGTTGTTTCATAAAATGACACATGTTGCTGCATGCTGCAAGTGTAATCATTCCTAAAATCTGAGCAGGAATAAATATTTTATTCCTTACTCTCTCTGGTCTAATCATCTCCTATTCCCAGAGTACAGGTCGCTAAAACTAAAGGGAACCTATGAGTTTATTGTTAGGGGCCTAAGTTTGTTTGCTAATGCCCAGAACAAAAGCACACTGACAAACTCAACAAACTTGACTGGTATTCTGAAGAAAATCCGTGGACTTAAGGGAAAAACTAAGGGGGAAAAACACATTTCCTAGTCATAATTTTTTGAAACGAATTTCATATGGTAAGATGCCTGAAACCAAACCCAACTTTTGCTAAACAAAAACCATGACTGCTAACGAGAGGTACAAACCATTCCCAAGGTTAAGGTATTTTTTTTCTTATATGGACTTTAGTACTCCCCAAGTGAATTAGTACCCCTATTAGGGATCCTGACAAAATCAAGAAAGGAATTTGAAATTCACATTGTAGAGTGAACCACTTGCACTTTAACAAAGCTTCTAACTATGGGGAATCTGAACTGCTAGCTCGCACAAGTGGCAGCACAGAAAAACAAAATAGAAGCAAGATAACCAAACAAAAACATAATATTAAAAACAAAATTCGTCCACTGTGTCAACAGAGAGATGAAGTTATTTACACTCTTCTTCCGTACCTGTTAAAATCTCAACAAGCATGGCTTAATCAGGAAAAGGTACATATACCCAACATATTTCATATGAAAACTGACACACAGCAGTTGCTGTAATGGCATCACTGCATTCCTACATAAGACAACCAACATAGAGAGTTCGGGGATATTTCTTTTGTAGGTGAGGCCATTGCACAAAAATGAGATCAGCAATATGCAGCTTGTAAAGAAGAAGGCCGCTTAAAGATAACCTCTTGACCCTAGCGATACTCTCAACATAAAATATGGATGACCATCTAATCCCAAGAACCTGCAGCCAAAAGCCAAACAAGGTCAGGCGGCGTGGAACTCTCGTTTACTTAAAGTGAGATTGTTTATTTGCTCCTAAGACAAGTAAAACCAAAAATTGGAAAAATCAAAATGATGATAGAAAAACCATGAAAGTACTTTATCATGTCCGTGGTTTCATTTAAACAATATTCATCTTCACAGATCAGAATATAAAGCTCGATGAAGAATAAATTTGATTTGGTAGTCCCCCTTAGGATGAATTGTGTATTCTTGGTACATTTTTGTGTTAATAAGAAATGAAAATATATTGATCGAGCAAAAAAAAAGGAAGAAGAAAGTTGACCTTAAATAGGAATGCGATTACGCAGAGAGGAAAACATGTCCCAGGGCCATTGCAGAGGATCTGAAAGTATAACGTCACTAAGTTGCATGAATCTGAAAACTGTAATGTGACTTCCATTGTTGCCATAATAATAATTACAGATATTAAATTGGTTGCAAAGTTGAGATCATACCACTTGAGGCCTGATTTTTATCATCAACAGTAGAGCATGAAGCAAAGCAATTAGTGTTGTCCCTATTGATGTCAAATATGATTGACCTACTTCTCGGCTTCGGTAAATTTGCATGAACTGAACTGTTACCTTTAGCTTGTCAGGATCTGCCTGAGAGTACAAAACGTTTCAAGAAAACAAATCGATACAAATGAGCTACGGAAAAAGATAGAAACTCAAGTATTGTATGGACTATAAACACCGTCAAGATTTCATTAACATAACATAAGGAAAAGGGAAAACAGAAAAAGAAGAAAATCACTAACCTGACCAACCATAGAGGCTTCCAGTGCTTGAGCTTTCTGAAGACTCATATTATCAGTTGAAGCTGCTACGTAGACTCGCGGTGTAAACCTGTCCCATTGAAGCACACGGATGAGATTAATCATCTCAGCTGTGTGACCGCCTACATTAAGACCACACACAAAGAGATCATCATATTCAAGATGATGATAAGCGATGAGAAAAACAGAAGAAAGCCATTTTCCAGCAAAGACAAAACAAAAAAGATGATGGTAGAGTGATGAATTTACCTGAACCTAGAATGATTAGGGTGCTGATAGCTTTGGGAGGTATATTATGAAGAGGTTTCCTACTTTGATGTATGACGAACAAAATACGAACAATAAAGATGATGAAAATGGTAATGACGATGGCAATAAGATTAGGCATCGCCATTAATGAGAAGCAACATCCATTTCCCTTGTCCATGATGAGACGTAACTGACTAACCAATAATATCTGGAATCAGAGGTATGAGATTAATATTAAGTATAACTCAAGTTTTAAAGAATTTCACAGGACACAAACACAGAGTCGACCGCATTAACAAATAGAAGTTCAAATGAAATAAAATGGCATTAGGTTGCCGCACGAGTTCAAAGTAAAGGAAGCAACTCCAGAGATTTAGTAGTTCTGCTTAAAATCCCCTCCAAACTTGATGAATTTGTTAGGTTTAATCATGAGCAAAGAGTGATCCAATTTACTGTGATTATCATTCATCTGCTTCACAAATTTGACGCACATTCCTTCACCCAGGGAAAAGGAACAAAACAATATGCAGGAAACTTTTTAGCAGAAACTAGCGGCCAGGCAACAAGATCACAGGAACATAAGAAAACAAGAAAGACAAAATGAATTGGATAAAAAAACATTGACCACAAATAAGGTTTTTATGAACTATCTTTCTGGTGAAGGAAAGAAACAACTATCTTTCACTATAATTCCATTGTGAAGGGATCAGCTGTCAATATAATCCCATTGTGAAGGGATCAGCTGTATCACCCCCAAGAAAAAAATCAATTTCACTATAATCCCATTGTGAAGGGATCAGCTGTATCATCCCCAAGAAAAAAATGTATTAATTACAAACATCAAGCTAATTAGATTACACTGCCTAGACTTTTGTTTAACTTCCCAAGTCTTCACTAGACTCTATCTTCACCATTTATTAAGTAAGAACCCTACTGCTCATTAAACCCTATTCTTCGCAGACAAAATCTCAGCTCCTGCTGAAATTTTAAGAACTGATAAACACTCAACGAAGTAATAAAGTAAACACACAAATAAAAAGGTTCTGTTAATTATTTCAGGATAGACAATGAGTTCTCACTCCCAACTACTAGTATTAGAGTTCTTGGCGCATAATAACAATTAGAAGAGTGATAACATTATGAGACAACTCCATTGGTGTATGTTGCACCAAGAGGAGACTAAAATCTATTTGGCTCAATGTTTCCCTAACTGTATAATGATAGAAAAAATCCATCAAAACGGATGGCAGAATTACGACTTGATTTTGATACTTCCACATATAATTGCAGCTAAACTTCGTCACAAATCACACATTCAATGTTAGGAGTATGAGAAAGAAACAAAAAGTTTACCTTATTCAATTATGGTGATAGCCCTTAAACGCAGAATTGCATATGCAAAGCAGTTGGCTCACATGTCCATTGATCAGAATAGATGCAAGGTAGCAGCAATCCTATCACAAGGTATCAGCTGAGCAAATTGAATTCACCAAACAGAAAAACAAAACCCTAATTTGGAAAAACAAAAACAATAACAAAATTTCGATATGAACCCTAAAATGTACCTTCATGAGCAGTGGAGATGGTTTCAGATTGAATCTTGTAACCAACCCAAATTATCACAAGATGATGCGAGAAAGAGAAATGGAGGATTTTGGGGATTATTACAGTTCTAATGGGCTAGTCTATTCAGGGTCATTTTTACCAATGAAAATATGCTGCTGGAGTGAAATTTATATTGAAAGTCCGGCGTCCACTGCCTAGGTCCGATTTGTAGGGATAAAAAAGAAAGCTGTTTTGAAAACAAGATTCGTAAAGGGGCGTAAGGAAATGGTAGAGGGGCGGCAAGTGTGATAGTAATGTCCCTCTTATTGGTTAGGGTGTCATATAGGGGTGTAGAATGACTAGATTACCCATTTCACCTTAAATTAACCAAAATCAAATCAATTTTTTTTAATTAACCAAAATCAAATCAGTTTTTTTTTTCATCTCCTCTTCTCCTCCATCAACCCTAACCTCCATTAAAACCGAAAATGTCATCGTCTTCGATTAATCGGCGATTTGAAAAATGTTTGGAAAAACCCAGTTAGGGTTTAGTTTATTGTGTTGGATTTAAGTTAATTTTGTATCAAAAATTAGGGTTTTGAATGAAAATTGAAATTGAAATTTCTGGGTTTATGCTAGTTACGGTTGGTAATAACTCAAATACGAACCGTAACTGTAGATTGGGTTGATGTTACGGTTGGTTTAAACTCAAATACCAACCGTAAGTTCTTAGTTTTGAGAATATGTTCAGTTACGGTTTTTATTTTCATCATATTTGTCAACCGTAATTGAGTTACGGTTTGAAACTCAATTAAACTAACCAACCGTAAATCATCCTGAATGTTAACAACTTATCAAATAGTTATGTACGGTTCAAAAGTTAAGATGACTTTCCAACCGTAGGTTAGTTACGGTTGGTTTCTATTCATTAGTTACCAACCGTAATTTAGTTACGGTTGGTAACTAAATTAAATTACCAACCGTAACTTGTTTTACGATTGGATCTTTCCCAAATTTAACCAGTTACGGTTGGTATTTGATAACTTACGAACCATAACTAAGAGTTACGGTTGGTCACGAGCAAAATTGCAACCGTAAGTTCTTCTGAAAATTCAAAAGTTTTGATTTTGTTATGTAATTTAGATAATTTTGAGCGAGAAAAAGCTAATTGGAACTAATTTAGAAGTATATCGGGTCACTGGAATCACTCATTTTGGTTGAGTGAATCAAAATATAGGGTTTCACAAATATCACATAAGTTTTCTTTTTCTTCTCCTCTAATTTTTTTTTTTATAACTCTGAAAATCTGATTTTAGAGTTATAATAAGTGAAAATTAATTATCAACACTAATCTTGATTATGAAGACTAATCTTGATTACCATTACTAAACTTGATTATTAACAATAAGGGCTAATTAGTCATTTCCATATACTCATTGATAAGGGGCATTTGAATTTACTTCTAATGACCTTTTTGTCTTATTAGTTTGCCGCCCCTCTACCATTTCATGCCGCCCTTTACCAAGCTTGTTTGAAAATTATAAGAGAAGAACGTGGAGAGAGACGCTCTGAGGATCGGTGATTTTTCTGAGTCAACCCGGTTTAATTTTTTCTAAATTTTTAATGTTTAATCTTCTTTTTCAATCTTCTTATTAGTTTTAAATCTTTCCAATATTGATTTTCTTACATAGATCAATTAGCATGTTGGTAAAACTGGATTTGTAATCTTTTTATACAATCAAATTTAAGCCTTGTTTTACAATGTGTTGCTAACTTTTTTGATTTTCCATGTACTCTCAGTTTTTTCTGTCTCTAATGGCATTTGCCTTAATATATGTTGTGTTTCAAGCGTTTGCAGAGTATTTCATTAAGCGTTTGCTTACATGATTGTTTAGTGATGTTATCTTGTTCTCACCAGAAAAATTTGTCATTTAAATCATATTGCTTCTGATCATTGTCCCATAATGCTAATTACTGATCCCATTCCTAAAAATATTTGGAGACCTTTTAAGTTTTTTGGAACTTGGATGGAACATGATACTTTTAAAACAAATATGGTTCATGCTTGGTATATAGATGTTCAGGGTAGCCCTGCTCATAAATTTAAGAATAAGCTGCAGCATACTAGACTTACTTTAGCCAGGTGGAATAAGCTTGAATTTGGAGATATTCATAAAAACATCAAGATTTTGCAGGATAAATTGGATAAAGCTCAAAAGAAGCCAAACTCTGCTAGCCAAGAAATGAAGGTTAAAACTATAACTCATGATCTAGAAAATTGGTATAAAATTCAAGCTAGTTTCTACAAAGAAAAATCCAGAGACAAACATATTCATGATATGGATAACAACACTAAATACTTTCATTCTTTAGTCAAAAAAAGGTTGCATAGAAATAATATATCTGCTCTTATTGATAGTGAAGGAAACTGGCATAGAGACAGAGATAGTTTAAGTCATCTAATTACTACTCATTTTAGCACCATTGCACGTACTAGTAATCCTGTCTTCACTGATGCTGCTTTTGATGTTATTCCTAATATCATTAATGATACTGACAATGTGGTTTTGCTTGCTGTTCCCTCAGCTAATGAAATTACTAGTGTTGTTAAATCTATGCCAGCTTGGAGCTCTCCAGGGCCTGATGGTTTCCAAGATGGTTTTTATCAATCTCATTGGGAAATTGTGGGTAAGGATGTTATTAATGTTATCCAACATTTCTTTTACACTGGTTTTATGCCTAAATATATGAATAAGACTTATATCGGTCTTATCCCTAAGGTTAAAGATCCTAAAAAGCCTTCTGAGTTTAGGCCTATAGGTCTTTGCAATGTCTCTTATAAGATTGTGTCTAAAATCTTAGCTAATAGGATAAAGCCTCATTTAAAGAATTTAATTTCTCATTATCAAGCTGTCGTTGTCCCACGGAGAGCTATTCATGATAATATCATAATAGCTCATGAGATTATTCATACTATGAAACAGAAAGAAGGTATTGGAGGTACAATGGTCTTAAAATTGGACCTTTCCAAAGATTTTGATAAGCTTGAATGGTCATTTCTTCTTAAAATTTTGTCACAATTTGGTTTTAGCAAAGATTTCTATGATTTAATATACCAATATGTAAGTACCACTAGCATAAGTGTGCTTATAAATGGTTCTCCCTGTCAAGAGTACATTCCTTCTAGGGGTATAAGGTAAGGAGATCCCTTATCTCCTTACCTTTTTATCATGGCTATGAAGTATCTTTCTAGGAAATTGAGCATTGCTGAATCTAACAAAGAAATTGCAGGTATTAAAGTTGCTATAAGATCCCCATCCATCTCTCACATTTTATTTGCAGATGATATACTCATCTTTGCAAAAGCTGATATGAGGAATATTGCTGGTATTTTAAGCATTTTGAATGACTTTGGTACTCTTTCTGGTCAGACTCTAAACTTTGATAAATCCTGTGTTTATTTCAGTGGTAATTTGGATCCAGCTATCTGTGATGATTTGGCTAAACATTTGAACATGAAAATTGTCAGTGACTCTGAAACTTATTTAGAAGCTCCCCTTCTGTTAGGACAATCTAAAGTGAAAGCTTTTGACCCTATAGCTCAATCTTTTGAGGCTAGAATAAATACCTGGATAAGTATTACTTTGAATCAATCTGGTAGAACAACTTTAATAAAGTCTGTTTTGAATTCTCTACCTACTTATCAAATGGGTTGTTTCAAGATTCCTACTAGTCTTATTGATAAACTTGATTCTTTGCAGAGGAACTTTTGGTGGAGGCACAAAGCTAGTAAAGGTATTAAATTTGTGGGTTGGCATAATCTTCAAAAACCAAAGGAATTAGGAGGTTTAGGGTTTAGGAATCTATAAGCCTTTAACAGAGCTCTTATATCCAAGATAGCTTGGAGTATTTGCTCTAACTCTGATGATTTCTATGTTAAGATTCTAGAAGCCAAATATTTCAAAACTACTAATCCCCTTCATTTGGAAAAACTTGTTGATAAAAGTTCTTGGGTCTGGAAAGGCATATACAGGCAGATTCAGTTCATTAAAGACAATACTTTTTGGACTGGTAGGTGTGGTACTAAAATTAAGATTTGGATAGATAAATAGGTAATTGGTTTAGACAACCCTCCTGCTCCTAAAGTTGGCTCTAATATTTCTTCTAATTTTAGTCATGTTCATGAGATTTTTCTGCCAGGTACTAGAACTTGGAATGTGCAGCTGATACAGAATATGTTTGAATTGAATACAACTAGCAAAATTATCTCTATGCAAATTCCTAGATGTTGTAATGATACTCTTAACTGGGTTCATGACAAGAAAGGTCACTTTAGTGTTAAAAGTGCTTATAAAGTCTTCACTAGCCACACTGCTGATAATTCTTTCCCTTAAAGAGTAAGTAGCCATGTCTGGAAGTCTCTCTGGGAATGTAAAATCCCACATAAGGTTAAACTCTTTGTTTGGAAATGTCTTAAAGATATTGTTCCTATAAGAGATAAACTCTCCAAGTACAAACAAGGTATTGAAGTGCATTGTAGTGTTTGTAATGCTACTTTTGAAACTACTGAGCATATGATCTTAGATTGTCCCTATGCTAGATCTGTTTGGCTGGGTGTGAATGTGAATGTTAATAATGTTAGGAATCTACATGGTAATTTGATTGATTGGGTCATTAGTTGGTTCAATATAAATGCTACTAATAATATTGCTCCCAGGTTGACAGAATACACTTTCTGTACTTACTTATGATTACCATCTGGACTCTTTGGAAAGATAGATGCACTGCTGTGTTTCAAAGGAAAAAACCTAACAGAACTTCCAGTATCAATAGCATTTTGGCTCTATTATATAGTTGTAAGAAGAATGTTTCTATTGCTTCTAACAGTTCTTCTAGTTTGCAGGTACAACCTCAAATTTGGGATCCTCCGGATGGAGACTATATTAAAATTAATGTTGATGCTTCTTTTCTAAAAGAAAATTTGACAGGTAGCACTAGTCTAATAGCTAGAAATTTTGCAGGGCAATGTTGTGGAGTCAAAGGGAGCTACTACAATGGAGGAATGATTAAAGATCAGGAAGTGGAGCAGTTGGAGTGCCTGACAATGCATGAAGAAGTAAACTGGGATATCTCTAAGAATTTCTCTAAAGTTATTTTTGAATTTGATAGTGAAGTTTTAGTTAAATCAATAAAGGAAGACATCTCTTTTGTCCATTGGCTTAACCAAGGATTAGTCCTAGACATTAAGTCTTTACTTCAAAGTAATGTTAATTTTGTCTTCCATTCAGTCAAAAGGTATAAGAATACAGTAGCTGATTTAATTGCTAAAAAGTGCAGATCTAGTGGCACTAGTTTTGATTTTAAAGACAATTATCCCTTGGACATTACTACATGGATCCAAGAGGATGTTATCAGATGTAATCTTTCTATTTAATCAATAAATTCTCTTTTGAAAATAAAAAAAGATGTTTTTGGGCATACGGAATTATTTCTGGGCATACCAAGTAAAGACAAAAAATGAGTGTAAATAGGAAAATCAGAAGCCCCTTAACCAAATATTTTTGGTAATGGAAAATATGCCCTTTTAGGATTAATGTTAATACTAATGATTAGTTAAAATAATTCTGATTAGTGATTAGTTTTAAGATTAGTTATAAATTTTCAACAAACCCTTGAATTGCAGGCATTTAGGCAGCTCCCAGGGTTCGACCTTATCTTATGTTTAATCTCACTTTTCCCAACATATCTTATGTTTAATCTCACTTTTGTAGGTTAAAATCATCAAAAGTTTGTGTTTTTTCACTAAGGTTCGGTGAGTCTGGATGAACAGTACGGATAGCTGAAAGTGTTGATTAAGATCCGAACCTACCTTGTAGACCAGAGTTCGGCTTGGTTCGAATTGTCCTAACAAGCCGAACCCTACACTGAACTGTCTAGAAGAAAAAATGTTTAGGGTTCGGCGTATATTTAAAAATTCGTAAGCGCCGAACCTGTTGAATAAGTATAATATAAGCCGAATCTGATCATGTATATTCCTGGGTTAATAATTTTATATTGGTTCGGCACATATTGTGAATATCGTAATAGTCGAACCTCGTAAATGTGCTAGGTTCGACACATATTATGATTATCGAATACGCCGAACCCCTATGCATCTCTTTCTGTGACTAGGTTCGACTTGAAATTTCATGAAATTTCAAGCCGAACTATTCATATACACTTACATAAAGCTTTTTTGAAGAACAGTTCGGCTAAAAATGCAACTCAATTTTGAGCCGAACCCAACACCGTAACCGTCATTTAATCGATGAAAAAATGCAAATAGGAGATTGGGTTTGTAAAAATTACTTTCTTATCCTAATTTCCGGAGTTGGAGATGTAGTTGGTTCAATTTCTGGTTCAATTGGTGGTTGATTTTCAGTTTATACACCTTCATCTTCAATTGGTTCTTCTTCTTCTTCTTCAATTGATGGATTAGAAGACGATTTGGTTTGCCTAGTCCCTTCTTTTCTTTATACGAGTCATTATGTAGTTCAGTTTAATCGACAATCAAATTTATACGAATCGACAATTAATCACGGTGATGAATTTATTTTTTCGCGGGAGGGGAAGAGTTCGGCTAGAGGAGGAAGAAGAAGAAATGTTAAGGGAAGATGATTTTGATTTTTTAGAAAATTGATTTTAGATTTTTGTATTAAGGGTATATAGGTAATTGAACTACCCATAGGTTACCCCTTATAAGGTCACCCAAGATGGGACTATCATTTTGTATGCCCTGAAAGTTTTCTGTATGCCTAAAAACTGCCTTCATCAAAAATGTACATAGTCATAATGGGCTGCCCATATTAACCACGGGTTCTTTTCGGGCAGGTTTCAAATGTTGCCATTTTCTATAAAAGTTAAGTAGTCTTGATAGGAAAAAGCATGAGTCCAACATCTTGTGGAATTGGACGAAGAAATTTAGTATAACATCCCTTAAGCATGTGGAATATATGTCATTTGCAGTTACCAAGAACAATCAGGTTCTAATGACGGATGGTGAAAGTGTCTTTTGTTATGACTCGAAAACTACAGTACTAAGAGAACTGCGGGATGACAACCCAAGGAGAAGTATTCAAGTGATCCCTCACGTGAATAGCCTTGTTTCACTCGGAGAATTAGGAGAAAAATCCAAGAGATGGAGATAATTTTGTATATGCATGGATGCATGCTTACTCTCTCCATCCCATTTTTGTTTCTCAGGAATATTATTATTTTGGTAGTCCCAAATTTTTAATTGGTACTCATACTATTATTATGCATCATTTGGTCTAATTAATATATTTTTATCAGATAGTCGATTCATAAATTTATTACTCCAAAATCTTTGCTTTAATCTTTTTTTTTAATAAAAGGAACATTTCATTGAATTAAGCAAACCTTAATACAGAGTTTGATCTACATATATCATTAATAAAGATAGTTTTTCTACTTCTATCCCATCTCTTAGAATCTATTTCTATGAAATCAAATTTGTCCAAATACTTATCTAACTTATCCGCAAGAAAGTTACATTCTCTTTTGATATAATGATTAGAGGAAGAAGCTAAAAAATTATTGATAAGAAGAAAAGCTTTACTTCTCCAATTTATTGCAAAATGTCTTCCCTTCATCCCATTAATCATATTGAGATTTTCATTTAGAAAGCTCATGTTATCTAGCCCACTGTATTTTTCCCATCTTGTGGCAGCTCTGTAAGCTTTTGACTCGGCTTCTTATGAGTTAGAACAATTTCATGTGCCCACTGCAAAATCATAGATCAAACCATTATTGCTGAACAATATCATAGAAAAGGCATACTTTTTAGTATCCTTCTTGAAAGCAGCATCAAACATAATGAATTCATTTTATAACACTATTATTTGAAAATTTATAACCAGGTTGCAGGCATTCACAAGCAATTTTATTTTTTTGTTTTCCTTTGTCTAAATTGTCACTGTTTAAGGTGTCACTTTTTAAATAAAAGGTAAGATGATTTTGTATAGTTTTAATTAGCTCAGTAGGGTTAGGTATAATCATATCAAAGACCAATCTGTAGCTGTACTTCCAGATAAACCAGAGAATGTAGGCGTAAGTATTTATGTTATTTTGTCTTTTAACCAGTTCAAACACCATGTTTTAAAACCTAGATTAGCTCTCCTATAAAACACAGAATCTAGGGACATACCTCTCCAAATAGCTTCAGAGAAAGGACAATCTAAAAGCAAAGGGTTTACACTTCCCTAACAGCATTGTTACATAAAGAGCATTGAATATATATGGGAATATATCTACCCAACCTCTCTTTTACTGGAAGACATTCACTTAGATATTTCCACAAAAACATCTAAACCCTAGGCATCACATTCAATTTCCAAATATCACACCATTATACTTTATTTTCTAAATGGTTTTAATTGCACAAATAGTTATAAGCAGATTTACCAAAGATTTCCCCATCTGAAGTACCTATCCATCTTAAACAATCTTCATTTTAATATTAGTTGGTTCAATCATTTTGATTTTCTGAATTATGTCAATATCAAACATATTATCTAAAATATTATCATTCCAATTCCTTGCTGGTTGATTAACTCTGAAACCTTTTGGTTAGCTACATGGATGGAAATGTTTTTATGTTTTGGGTAATCACTACCGGACAACCATTTATCAGTCCAAATGTGAATATTTTCACAATTTCCTATCTCCCGGCTATGATTTTCTTTTATGATTTCTAATCCCTTACAAATACTAGTCCAAACCCAAGATTTAACATATTTTTTCTTATATTTTAGGGGTCAATTTTAGGAAAATATTTACATCTGAGAACCATGCTCCACCATTTACTTGGATTTTTTATTAGCCTCCAAGATAACCTAGTTATAAGACCTATATTAAATTTATGCGGATTTTTGATCCCCAGACCGCCATTAGCTTTACTAGTATACAAAGAATCCCAAGCTTTTATGTAAATCCCTCTATTGTTTTTACTTTTTTCCCACCAGAAATCTCTTTGAAGAGCATCTACTCTATCTAAGGTTTTCTTTGGGAGGGAAAATCATATCATCTGGAATATCGATAAGAGTTGTTCTACTAGATTGTGAGAGAAATTTCATTTTTCATCCTTGAACTCTACTATAAACTCTATCAACAATGTTTTGGTAGTTGCAAGATTTCGTCTTATTAAAGAACAAGGGTGTACCTAATAGGTATCAGTCTTTGTTATTCTATTAACTTTAAGAATCTTGGCTAACAATATGGAATCTTTATTTTAGACCTTCTTACTAAAGTAAATCCCTGATTTCTAATAGTTGATAAGTTGGCCTGAAGAAAATTGTGAGCTTGAGTAATGCTAGCTATTGAGAAAAGGAATGAATCATCGGCAAAAAAAAAAAGATGGGCTACTTTTTGTAACCTTAATGCCACTTATACTACCTAGGTTTTCAGCATGGAATAAAAGCCTTGACAAAGCTTCCATACAAATAATAAAGATAGATGGTGGTAAAGGATCACCCTATCTAATCCCCATAGTGGGGTAGAAGGTCTCTCCTGGAATACCATTAACTAAAACCGCATATGAAACAAAGGAGATACAAGCATATAAAATATCACAAAATTCATTAGAAAATCCTAGGCTACTAAAAATCTTAATCTTAATAATGAAATTCCATTCTAACCTATCAAAAACTTTAGATAGATCTAATTTAATTACCATATAATCATTTTTCTTTTTAGTAGTTTTCATGGTCTGAAGAATTTCATGTGCTACTACGATATTATTCGTTATTTGTCTTTTTGGCACAAAGGCAGATTGATTCTGAGAAATGGGTTTATCCAAAACCGGTTTAATTCAGTTAGCCAAGATCTTCTCTACTATTTTGTATACAGCATTACTGAGACTAATGGGTCTAAATTCATTATGAGTTTTTGGAGTTTTATTTTAGGAATTAAGGATGTGAAAGTATGATTTATTTTTTGATTGAAATGTTTTTCTCTGAAAACCTTTTGAACCCAATTAGTAATATCATTTTTAAGATCATCCCAATGGTTCTGAAAAAAACCTGGGGGAAAACCATCTGGACTAGGTTCCCCCTAGGAGTTCATGTTGAACAAAGCATCTTTAGTTTCTTTTTCTTCAGGGATTTTACATATATTATGGTTAGCATTTAGATTAATGTTTGGTTTGATCATATTACTGAAGATATGATCAATCTCTTTATCATTAATTTGTCTGAAATAAGTTTCTAAAATGTTTAGAGGTTAATTTGTTTAACTTTCTTGACCTTCAATCCATATACCTCTATCATATCTTAGAACATAATTGTTTATTCTCTTTCTTTTAGAAGCATTTTGATGAAAGAATATAGTATTATGGTCATTTTATTTTATCCATTTCTCTTTAACATGTCGCCCCCAATAATGTTTTTTAATTGTTAGCATACCAAGAATTAAGTATTAAGTAAGTATTCTATCCAATTTTTTGTATCTGAATTATATGTTTTCTAGTTTTTTGTTTCTATTTCATTTAGCACATTGGAAATGTTTTTAAAAATGTTGCCAAATTCTTTTTTATTCCAAATTCTAAGGTCTGACTCTTAGTTTTTTAAGATATTATTTATGTCGAAATCATTATTCCTACTATTTTATAAAGAGTTCTCAATTAGTTTTATGTTTATATTCTTTCCAACACCTCATGTATCTATATGGTATGTTCCCTTTATCTAATTTTCGTAAAGTTTCTAACATTACATAGCATGGTCAGACATAACCCTAGTAAGATGTTTTGTATAAGATCTAGAAAACATTTTAAGCCATTTGTGGAATCTATCAATTCTCTCCTGAATATTATAATTTCCTACTCTTTTATTGGTCCAAGTAAATGGAAGTCCTGTAAAATTTAAGTCAGCCAGACCTAGTTTTTGAATGCAACCATAGAAATAAGCTAGACTGCTAGAGCTAGTATCATTTCCTCCTTCTTTCTTGTCTCTACATAAAATGAAATTCATATCTCATATCAAATCTCAAGGGAAATTCAAATCATTAAAACCTATAATGAAATCCCACTGCCTAATTGATAGATTAGGAAAACCCACAATAAAATACTGCAAGTGCACAATGTCTAACTAGTAGAACAATGGCAAGTACAGGTCGTTCCCACGAGGAGTGTGAAATACCCTACTAACTAATACCAAAAAATAAGTAATCAACAAGATAATGTTTTAACGAGAATTTTCAGAAATTCAAACAAAATGAAATAATAAATAACAAAGACGTAACCAAAATGAGAAAGGGTTGTTAGGGTTTTTGATTTCCACCGATTCAATCATATAAAACTCTATTAATCTCTATTTATTACTCAAGACAAATTTTGAAATCAATCTCATGTCCCGGAAGATGTTATATTAAATTCTAAAATATAGTTTCTCTGCTATAACTTCCTTCGCTTCGTATGTAGCAATCCTAAAGCATTACCTATCTATCCTTGCATACCACGTCTAGGGATTTAACCGAAGTACGAAATATCAATTCAAAAGCATAAATAATCAAGAATATCACATGAACGATAAAACACCAAGCAATATGAAGAGAAATCACTAATCAATGAATCATTATTAGAAATATCATCATAGAGTCTATATAAATAACTTGGTTTCAATCTAAACCCTAACAAACGATTTAGCTAGACATGGCTTTCTAAAAAACCATAAACAAATATCTAAATTAATCACTAGCTAATCAAATCAAAATGGAAAACCAAATTGGAGAACGAGACTTCAAACCCTAGTAGTTTTTTTCCCTTGCGGCTCTCTGTCAAAAGGCTGTCTGTCACCTACAGCCGGCCTCCAATCTCGTCTCTGGCCGTAGGCCTCCCCTCCCATTTTCTGTTTTTCTTCCGTTTCATTTCGGGAAAATTAGGGGGAGTCCCAAAAAAAAAAAAAAATCTCATTGTTAGGCCCACAATTAACTTTGGATACCGTGACACCCATAATTATCCAAAATTATTAAAACATGTCTGCATGATGATTTATGCATCCGCATTATGTGTTATGCATACTATTTTTTCAGGGATAACTCGTTATGCATCCTAATTTTTCAGGAGTATAATTGGCAACGCAACTTGGATCTAACAAATCTAAAAATCTGCGCCTTGGAATTTTACAAATTTTATATCGTTGGAAATCTTTTTAAGAGAGATACACAACGAGCACAAACAAGAATATCAAAAAAAAAATCACGAAAAAATCGGAGGTGATCATCATTTTAGGCAAAATTTTCGAAAACTTGATAAATAACTATTATGCAGCCACCAAAAAAGATGCATAACACATTCTGCAGACGCATAACGAATTATGCATCCATTTTCTCCACTGCATAAAAAATTATGCATTTGGATAACAAAGTTATGCATCTATAACAAGTTATGTAACCATTGTTTTGGTTGACTTTAGTGCGTCCATAAAAAAAAATTGATGCATAATGTTGTATGCATCCCATATTTACGGATGCATATCAGGTTATGCATCTATTTTCTCGATGCATAAAAGATTGTGCAATAATTTTCTCGATGCATAATGCATTATGCAGTCCTATTTTCGGATGCATAACAGGTTATGCATCCATTTTCACGACTGCATAACATGTTATGTAGATATTATTGTAGGTGCATGACAAGTTATGCAACCTTATTTTTTGTTGGTTTCAATACTAAGAAAAACATAGTTGCATAACGTGTTATGCAACCGTTTTCTGTACTGCATAACAACATATGAAAAAAAAACACTGCAGAACGTGTTATGCAACCAATTTCGAGAATGCATAAAAAGTTATGCAACAAAATTTGTAGATGCATAACCTATAATGCATCATAATTCACACCTCCATTTTCGCAATATTGCACACAATACATCCAACCAACACCAGTTGCACACTGCATCACCACCAACGAACTGCAACCATGACCCTGTAACCTCAACACATCATCAACCTGGCCAGAGCTACCTTTCATTTCAAATACTTGACATCTTTATCGTTGAACATTCTGATGCCGCCGAGCCAGCGGCTTCCACTAACCACTATGCTCCAAAACAAAGCCATATTAAACTCTTTTACTGTTTTTCCTCAAAAAAAATAACTCTTTTACCGTCCACATCGTGATTTCTTTTAGCATGATAATAGTCAAACAAATTGAAAACTATTTGACCATACCTAAAACACCTCCAGACTCCATTCTCTACACTGTCCACCCAGTTCCAATTCTCCACACTCCCCAAAATTTTCACACATTCTACACAAACACTAAACAACCTTCTCTGCCTTGCTGTTTCATAAACATTTATTGTTCCACAATTTTTTTCCCTTCTGTACGAAGAAATAAAATTCCTCCTTTTTCATTTAACCTTTCAATCCCGCCGAAATCTCACATTCTGGGCGGTTCTCAAGTTCCTGGGAGGTTCTCGATTGATTCCATTCGTCACACCACCGTTTTCTAGTCTCTGAAACCCCCCAAAATCAACTGTTTAATCTGTTCCTTCTCGGCATCGTCAATTGGAGACAAAGCAAGAGCATCGGGATTGTTATTACCACCATGGTGATTCTTGTTCGTTTCTACCGAAATCCATCTCGATTTAAGATGATTTTTGAAATTAACAGCAGCAGAAATACGGATCTGATCATCGATGTTCGTTTCAGCAACTAAATGAAGAACGACGAGACCGAAATTAGGTTTATCAGATGCTTCTGATAAGTATGATTCAGCTTGTCGAAACTTCGTGAAAAAAGAACCATCGCTATTTGAGATCTGAATTTCATAAACTATGGGCGTTGGAGTAATTTTTTTCCCAAAAATTGGGTGCGAGCATGAAGTTTTATGACCATGGGTTTCATAGTGGAGAAATGTAACAAAATGGGTCTCACATTAGTTTCCACTTTCATATATTCAACTGTTGCGAGACATCAAATTAAGACCTAGCAATTACACTGCCCAATGGGCCCAATGCAATACCCACCGAAATCCAAATCCAACTCCTAATCAAAGATAGCACCACTGTCCGTTAAATCTGGTTACCCACCGGCTGCCAACGTCAGTGCAAATCCTCTCATGATTCCTCGTCTAGCCACAGGCCTCTCTGTCTGTCTGAATCTCGGTCACTTGCCTCAGCTGGTTGTAAAAAACTCAACCAATCACCAAAACTACCTTCTAAACCCAACTCTACTCGAGCACAACCCTTGGAAAACACACAAGAACACCCATTGTTGTTGTTAAGAGAGCACCACTCTTCAGTCCGTATACTAAGCTTTCACGATAGTAGCAGCTCACCCAAACCATCTTCTTTCGTGTCCGAGCTCTCTATACATCCTACTTTGATAACTCAAATCAACCGATCGATGCCACCTTGCCTAAATAATTTCAGCTATCAACAAACAATACCCATTTCTACTGCCTGCAATTCCATTCTCCAGAACAGTTAGCCTTCTTTCGCAACTCGAATTCCTGTCGCAATGCCTCAAACAATTAGTACAGCCAAGCTAACACATGCGTCACCACTTCGCCGCTGCTTTGTAGCACTAACCACCAACAAACATCCTTATCTTTCCGCCAAGACAGTAAACCCCCAATCTCAGCAATCGTACTCATCTTCTTTCTTTCCTTCAATAAATCAAACTCCATTGAACTCCATTTCCGTCTGCTGTTGTTGTATCTAATCCATGTATGCATAAAGAAGGGAACGAAAACCATGAACTGCAACCACTCGTTTTCATGCCTTGTATCACCTTTCTTTTCAAACCTTAACTTCATGACCAAACTCGAGCACCAATGACCGCAAATTCTGGTCACAGCACCACGTATCGACCACAACAGATTGGTCTCAGCCAACACCAGCACCTCCTTCATCCAAGACGAACTCTTAACTCCATCTGTTGTGTGTATTTCTCGGTCAAGAACTTTAGCTTATACACATTCAAATCGTCATGATAACCACCACTGTCTTCATTCACGTGCTTGTATGACCATCAAACATTGCCCATATAAGACCAGTTAATCCATGCACAACTATTCGACTCAGCCAAAACCCATTTCAGTCGAACCAACCATCCAATTTATGAGAATAAAACTCACAGTAGGTCATGAAAAGATGCACACACCACTGCCGGCTTTGAGAACTACAATTTCCTTTCATTTTGATGAAGGCTGGGACATGCCTTGGATGCTTTAGATATTCCACAACCAAAATGTAATGGAGAAGTGCCACGTCCACTTAGTAAACCCACTCAAAAACGTACATTCATTAGCCATCTGTAGTGGTCTCTGACCCATTCTATTTTGACGCCTGTGGTGGAATTTACTTACTTAACAAAGAGAGCTCTTTGTTACCATGTTTTGTCCTTTTCCTGCTTATTAATTTTCTGTCCTTGAGATGTTCATCCATCTTTGATGTGGTAAACCGTAACACTGGAGCTTTTAGTGGCAAACGCCATTTTAACTTCATATTCAATCATTTATTCTCGGATGATCCAATTCATTTGTACTTTCTACAAAAGCACTAAAATAGTGTTATTAGTCAAAATATCGAGTACTAACAAATATAAATATGGGTATAAAATATAGTATTTATGTGCTTATCACTAATTCTCATATTGTTGTCGAAAACAGCGTAAACAAAGGAAATATTGAAACTCATATTATCTTTTATTACTTGAAAATTAAAGACATTATCCATAAAAGAAATAAGTTTGGAAGATACTCCCTAATACCAAGCAATTGCAAATCCTCTCGATCTTTCTATTGAGGGGATAACGAACGAGTCTTTTCAAAATGCGGTGGTACAACAACCACACCCAACAATTTGTTTGGAAATCTGGGTGGACTTACTGCAGTATACTTTCTAGATAATCAACTAGACAGTCAGACTCAATCTAGAGAAAAGTATATACAAGAGTTTATAGCTCTAACTCTTAATTCAATCTGTAATCAGCAAATAGAAATTTGCGAGCCCGATTGAATATAAGAGAAGTAACTTGAACGGTACCAAAGACCAATGTTCAAGGATCAATCAATTTCAATCAACAACGAAAGGTTGGATATCCTAATTGATCGATACAACGCACAACCTGTGATATTCCAATTATATAACAAAATATAATGTGGAATAACACATATGCCAGAATTTTGCTAACGAGGAAAACCGCAAATGCAGAAAAACCCCGGGACCTAGTCTATCTTTGAACACCACACTGTATTTATCCGATACAAACACTAGCCTACTACCAATGAACTTCGGACTTGACTGTAGTTGAACCCTAATCAATCTCACACTGATTCAGGGTACAGTTGTGTTCCTTACGTCTCTGATCCTAGCAGGATATTACGCACTTGATTCTCTTAGCTGATCTCACCCACAACCAAGAGTTGTTACGACCAAAGTCGAAGACTTGATAAACAAATCTGTCTCACACAGAAAAGTCTATAGATTGAATAAATCTGTCTCTCACAGAAATACCCAAGAATTTTTGTTCTGTCTTTTGATAAATCAAGGTGAACATGAACCAATTGATAAACCGACTTATATTCCCGAAGAACATCCTAGCATTATCAATCACCTCACAATAATCTAAATCGTATGATGGCTAAACTAGATATTGTGGAATCACAAACGATGAGATGAAGGTATTTGTGTTTACTTTATATCTTGCCTATCAGAGATTAAATCTCGAGGAAATCTTAGAAAAGATAGTACTCAACCGATAGAATCGGGCAAGATCATAACATGCAACTACAAAGAAAATAGTTGGGTCTAGATTCACAATCCCAATGAAGTCTTTGAAGTCGTTAACTTACAGGGTCTCAATAGAAACCTAAGGTTAAAGGAGAATCGACTCTAGTTGATGCAACTAGTAACACACATGAGGTATGGGGATTAGGTTTCCCAGTTGCTAGAGTTCTCTTTTATATAGTTTTCAAATCAGGGTTTGCAATCCAAGTTACCTTGCTAACAAAGCATTCAATATTCACCGTTAGTTGAAAAACCTGATTCAACCAAGCTAATATCTTTCAACTGTAAGATCGAACTTAGCTTGTTACACACAAATGAAATGTACCCTGATTTAGGTTTATGTAACCATCCCCAAACGTGTACACCATGTTGGATCAACAATATTTAACCGAAGTTAGCCATATGCTTACTCTCATATCAACCTTATTCATCTTAACCATAACTAATTCAAATGACTCAAATAAAACTTGTTAAAGAGCCGTTCAATTGCTATATTCTCATAGAAGTATACAAGAACACAATTGAAGCAAAATCGGTTTGATTCACTTGAATTAGTTCATGAACATTATAGCCACGGTTTGCAAAGATTGCATTCCTTAATTTATAAATGTTTAAGTTCATGTACAACCTATTTTAGAAAGTAACCAACTCAAGTATGCAAACGGGTACGCATACTTAAGTAGCCGGACCGAGTTTGGTTACACCAGTACTCATACGGGTGCGCATACCAATTCACACTTCCAAACTCCAACATAAATTCACGGATGCGAGACTTTCGCCAGTATTCGTACGGGTACGCATACTTTCCCAGACATCCAAACCGTTAGTACGCGTACGAGTATGCATACTTTAGGTTCCTGGTTTTGGCCTTACACACAAATGTGAGAACACACTATGTTTATATCCAAACATGGTTACTTGATTCTAAACTCTTTATTTCAATCATTAAAACTTTCTTAGAGGATGACAATAGACGTTTTCACTCACTATTAACATCAAAGATATTTTCAAGTTATTAAAATAATCATAACGAAACATTCCAAGTCTACACCAAACGATTGTATCACGCAAACCATGTAAGATGTTACTCGGAAATTTTCACATGGTTATATTCTGACATTCATCAAGAATATAAGATGAACTTGGTCGAAGCGAAAGCTTGCTAACACATATTTCGAGAAATATGTAAACGAGATAAACTCAGCTCAAAATTTCAAATGTGTATAATAGAAAACTATATTGTAATACGACTTATGACTAAATATAAGAGATAGAGTAGAAATAGACTTTCCAAGTGATAGATGAGTTTCAGTCTTCACATACCTTTTGTTGATGAAGTTCCACAAGCTCCCCTTAGTAGTTATTCGTCTTCAAATGATGAACGCCGTGAAGTCTAAAGCTCAACTACACAATCTATGTCCTAGTCCGAGATATTTATAAATATGCTAGAAATCAAGACTTATAGTTTTGATCACTAACATTGACAAACATGCTTGAGATAGCAACGCATGCGAGTTCGAACAAGCGGTGCTCTTACATCTTTCACTTGTATTTTGTTTGAAAACATTTCGACTTGCATTTTAACTTTTGTTTCTGATAAGAAAACCATATATGGTTTATGAGTTTTAATAAGATGGTTTAGATGATCATGTTTTGAAGCATCTCTAATGCCCTAAAGATTCCAGGATAACGCCTTAAAATTGTATCCAAATGCTTTATCTTCCATAACCATACAAGAGAATAACATTTTATTATAAAGGGGAAAGAAATTAATGGTACACTTTAAAAAACATGGACAACTAAATAATATACGGAAACAAATATTGTTGTAAAAGATCAGTTTTGAAAACACGAAAATCATATAGAGTTATTTTAAAAATTCAAACCAGGAGCTTGATTAAAATTGTGAGGATATTATAATCATATGGAATTTTCATGTTATTGCAGAGGGTATAATAAGATTGTAATTGCTAAAGATATTGGTTTTTCCATGAGTTGTCTCAATAGATAAGGATTCATCCACTGGGAGAGAGTTGTCAGCTCTAACTTCAGTATTGTCCATCTCCTAATTAGCTTTGTTAAACTTTTCAACTTCTATAATACTCCATAAGAGATTTCTCTTCATCATCACAAGCAATGTGCTCAATTTCCTTATTACTCGGATCATTTTTCTTAGACAGTTTCACCAAAGCCTGACCAACCCCATCCCGTCCGAGAGAACCCCTTCAGCCATATCCATCGTAATTGAATTTTTTTTCCTCTTTAACAACTATCCATTCATTTCTCCCTCCTTATTTATCATTATCTCCAGACTCATTGATAACTATACTGCTCCTTCTTCCTATAAAAACACACTGGGTTAACAATATAAACCAATCTGCTTGTTTTTTCTTCTGCTTCATTTCTTTGGAATTCGAATTGCTTTCAACTATCATTGGGGATTTTCCTTTCAGTACTTTTGTCCTTTCTTCATCTAACATACTACTATATCTCCAGAGGTAACTTTTCCATCACCAATGACTCCAACATTATTACTTCTAATAATTCCTCTTCCATTACCAATAACACCAATATTACCACCTCATCTATTTCTAGTGACTCCCTCCAGAGAAGTATTATTATTCCCTATGTTTATTTCAGTTGCATTTGATTTCTGAGAGACGTTTCTTATAATCTCTTGTCTTCTCCATTACATATATCATCTTCAGTCTCTATCAAACTTATCTTGATGCCTCTAGTCTGATAATCCACCTTATCAATCTCATTATCATAGATTTGAAAACTTGCAGCAACTGTTGCCATAATTCCAATCCTTTTATTTCCTTGGGATGATTGAACTTGTGTCTCTGCATTCTCTCTATTTTCATTGTAAACAAACACTTTAGGAAAGTTTATCTTGTCTGCTATAATTCTAGGCATATACTTCTCATCTAATTATTCTTCATCTACATGCTAGCATGTCCTACAAGTTCTATGAAGAATTACCATAAAGAAAATCCTTAGCTTGATTATTTCTCCATCCAGTATTATAACTTTAACTTGGTGAACCAGAGATTTAGTTAAGTCTGCAATGACATGCGTTTGGTATTCTACTTGAGCATTTAGATAAAAAATCAAAGTGAGAACTCTTCCAACCTTATCTTACACTTGATTTGCAACATAACCTTTTTCTACTAGATCACTTCTTAACTCAAATCTGATTCAGTAATCTTGAGATGTGAAATCTATATCTTCAATCTTTGAGTCACTACTCTACATGCGCATGCTGATTTTTTTTTACCATGGAGTCTATTAGGAATTGAATGTATAGCAGCAGCAAAATCACTAGCATTTGAGAATCTGATAATAAAAACCTTCAGATCAGCAGTTTTTTTTTATATAATAAGTCTTGCAATTGGTGACCATGTTATATTCAGACCAAACGACATTTATCCTATCTTGATACCTCTTGGATTATCACTTTTTTTAATTTCTTTAAAAAAATAATTATCACTCTAGATATCTTCCTTTTTCCTATTAATATTGCAGCTTTTCGAAGAAATTCAACATAGTATCTGAAACACCTAGATAAAGGATAAACTTGATCTTCCAAAACTTCATTGAAGTTAGCAATGTAATTTTCTATTGAGACATCAGATATTTTCCCAGTAAGAAAAGGGATGGAAAGAGATAGTTTTTCCTGAAGCAGATGTAAGAAGGTTTTTTTGGTACTAGTTTTTTGATGTTTGATTATATTTTCTAAAGAAGTTATGAATGAATTTGGTAGAGATGAGGTTTATATAAGCTATCTTATTCATGTAAATAGTGAAAGTAGGCTTCTGAATTTAAATGCCACTTGTGAATAAAGAAGAGATCATGATATGGAATCATTGTTGTTTAAGATCTTCTTTTCCTTGCAAGTAATCTTTAAACAGTAGCTCTGTGATGAACTGCCACTTGTGAAAAAAGAAATATTTTTTCCATATCTAGTGGAACTTGATTATTATAGGTATTATGGTTGTTTGTAAAAATTGAAAAACAACTTCTGAAGGAAATTGCCACTTATGGAGAAAGGTCGATATTACCAAGAATATGAGAAGGATTATCTCTGACACTTGATGTAAGTGTGATGTTTGATTCCTTTTTATATGTAATCCCCAATATCATACTCAAACTGAAAGAAATGATTACAATTTCCTTACAATTCATGGAGATTAGGTAAAAGCATTTGTCTTCAACTGAATGATTTCATTCTTTCTTGCGCTTGTGAAACAATCACCATTTTGGAGAGTAACAGACTCCCTGAACTGCAGCTCTACCTCTCTTCTCGATATCAAGTAACTGGCATGAGTTGGCCTCCACTGAGCCTTATCTCTAACAACTCTTTCCCTATACAACAAAAGAAATATAGAAGATTAAAATTAATTTTAGGTAAGATTTTATTCATTGTGGGAATATTAAATTAAATGTAAGGAAATCCAGTTGACAGGGAATTAAAGAAGATAATGGAGTATATAGAAGGGAGGGTAAATTTAACTAGACCAATTGGAAAAGCCTTAATTGAAAACAGGAGAATTGAACAACAGAGCAAAGGGTAATGGAGATTTTAGAAAACAAATAATTGAATCGAAAAATGCCCAAAATTGAAACCAGAAGCAAAAGAGAATAAACCTAGATAACTAAATTGGAAGCAGAAAACCTAAATTATAAGGTAAATGAATGAATTGAAAGCAAAAAATCTAAATTAAGAATTAAATGATTTAAATAGAGAGATATTTATGCAAAGTTCTTAGATTTTCATGGAAGTTAAGCTTGAAGACGAGCATTGGGTTGACTCAGTTTTATCTCTGATCCTCAGATCCTTACGTCTCTGATCCCAGTAAGATACTACGCATTTGATTCCTTTAGATGATCTCACCCACAACCAAGAGTTTCTACGACCCAAAGTCGAAGACTTGATAAACAAATCTGTCTCACACGGAAAAGTCTATTGGAATAGATAAATTTGTCTCCCACAGAAATACCTACGAGTTTTGTTTCGTCTTTAGATAAATCAAGGTGCACAAGAACCAATTGAAAAACCGGACTTATATTCCCGAAAAACAGCCTAATATTACCAATTACCTCACAATAATCTTAATCGTATGGTAGCGAAATAAGATATTGTGGAACCACAAACGATGAGACGAAGATGTTTGTGACTACTTTTAATCTTACCTATCGGATATAAACCTCAAGAAAATCTTAGCAAAGATAATACCCAATCACGATAGTAGAAGTAAGATCAGAACACACAACTACAGAGAAAATAGTTGGGTCTGGCTTCACAATCCCAATGAAGTCTTTAAGTCGTTAACCTACAGGGTTTCATGAAAAACCTAAGGTTAAAGGAGAATCGACTCTAGCTTAATTATGCAACTAGTATCACACATGAGGTGTGGGGATTGCTTCCCAGTTGCTAGAGTTCTCCTTTATATAGTTTTCAAATCAAGGTTTGCAATCTAAGTTATCTTGGTAACAAAGCATTCAATATTCACCGTTAGATGAAAACCTGATTAGACTCAAGATAATATCTTTCAACCGTTAGATCGAACTTATCTTGTTGTACACAAATAAAATGTACCTTCATTTAGGTTTAAGTAACCATACCTAAACATGTACACCATGTTATACCAACAGTAGTTAACATAGGTTATGTATATATTAACACTCTCATATCAACGTTATTCATCTTAACCATAACTAGTTCAAATGACTCGAATGAAACTAGTTAAATTGCTATATTCTCATAGAAGTATACAAGAAAACAATTGAAGCAAAATCGGTTTGATTCACTCGAATAAATTCATGAAAATTATAGCCACGGTTTGCAAAGAATGCATTCCTTAATATATAAATGTATTATTTCATGTCACAACCGATTTTAGAACTTTAACCACTCAAGTATGCAAACTGGTACGCATACTTAAGTAGCCGGTCTGAGTTTGGGTTCGCCGGTATGTGAATGGGTATGCATACCTTAGTACACTTCCAAAACCCATCAGAAATTCCCGGACCTATACCTTACGCAAGTATGCGTTCCGGTATGCGTAGTTGGTATACATAATTTAACAACTACAAGTACGCATACGGGTATGCATACTATAGTTCCGGTCATGAATCACATACATGCAAGAATGCATACTATGTTCATAATCCAATAGTTATAAACTCTATTTCAATCATTGAAACTTTCTTAGAGGATAAAAAAGCCGTTTTCACACACTATTAGCATCAAAACAATTTTCTATTTATTGAAATAATCATAACGAAACATTCGAAGTCTACACCAAACCATGTAAGATGTTACTCGGAAATTTTCACATGATCATCTTTTGACTTTCTTCAAGAATATAAGATGAACTTTGTTGAAGCGAAAGCTTAGCAACACATATTTTGATAAATGTGTAAGCGGTTTAATCTCAGCTCGAAATCTCAAATGTGCATAATCGACAACTATATAGTAATACGACTTTTGTCTCAATATAGGATATAGAGTATAAATAGACTTTTCAAGTGATAGATGAGTTTTAATCTCCACATACCTTTTGTTGATGAAGTTCCACAAGCTCTCCTTAGTAGTTCTTCATCTTCAATTATTGAACGCCGTGAAGTCTAATGCTCAACTACACAATATATCCTAGTCTGAGACATCACTTTTAGGAGACAAGAAATCAAGACTTACAGTTTTGAACACTTACATTGACAAACAAGCTTGAGATAGCAAAGCTTGCGAGTTCGACCGAGAAGCGTTCTAACAATCTCCCCCTTTGTCAATTTTAGTGACAAAACTATCAACACATATGGATTACAAAATAAATAAACTTTGTAGCTTCTCATCCAAATGCTTGATCTCCTTGGTTCCTTAACATTATTCGAAATCTTCGTCACTTCCAAGTACTCCAATGATTCCAAATATGTTCAGCCCGGCATCATAGTTGTTGAAGATCCTTAGTAATAACAATGAGAAAACAGTTGCTCTCAATCATTGTTATACAGTGTCACAATATCATTGCACATCATCAAAGTTCAATTGTATCACAACTTTGACAATAATACTATGGTGATATGTATCACTCCCCCTTAGTCAATACTTCATCTCACAATGAAACCACTCCCCCTTAAATAATGATACGTAAACCATATGTACTTGTAGTGTTCATATTGTTAATATAAAAGATTATCCTTTATGGAAATTGAGAAACATATAAAAGAGAAGACTTTAATCTAATCTTAGAATATATTTTGCTTCTACTACTTTTGTTTTCTAGGGTTTAGAAACATGATAGGTTTTCTCTTCCTCCTTGTTATGAACTCCATGAGCATGAGTAGTTAATTTTATTATTGGTTATGGAGTAGTTGAATTTCACATAACATGTTTCTTGTTCAATAAATTAGTTTTGTCTCATATTTATCGTTTATGATTCTCTGAAAATATAGTTATATGATTGATGTATTATAACATGATTTGATTGATTGTTTTGTCAAGTTGCAAATTGGTAGAACTTCTAATCACATCTATTGCTAGTTTAGGGTTTATTATAAGTAAAAGTGATAATCCTTGAATACAAGTAGCATAAATATGATTATATTTTGTAGTGATATATTCTTATGATCATATGTGAATCGTAACCTTTGTTAAATTGAATTAGTGCGCTTTCCACGTTCGATTGCATTGATTGGCCTGATTTAATAGAAGTTAAAGCATCTAGGGAATTAAACTTGATTAGTGCTTTTACACGTTAGGTTGTTCTCTTAGATAGAACTCATACTCGCATCTTTTAATGTGTTTGTTGATGACAAAAGGAGATTTGAGGGATATTCTTGCGATCAAGGTATCCTAGGGCTTTTGATAAAAGTTGAGATTAAATATCAATTCTACTTATTGTTTTGAAAGCATGTTAGTGAATGAAGATGAATCCTTAACCAATATCTCTTCTATTTGATTTGTTTGCTTATTTCTTTCTTTGCTTTTATTTTACTTTTACTTTAAAAAAATCAGAAAATCCCCATGTTACTTATAGGAAACCAAAACATCTTGAAAACCTAGTCCTCTTTGTGGGAACGATCCTTTCTTGCCCTTGCTTCATTATATATTTTGAGTAGTAAGAAAGTGTAATTTATTTTTGACGCCTACGACAACGATCATTATGCGTACCTGCTTTCCTACGGTTGGTGACAATTGATTATAACAAGAGATAAAAGGGTACACTGTTGAGTTAACGGTTAGTAACGGCGAAGGATTTTTTAATCCTCTTTATCTTATTATTTTTTTTATCCTTCTTTTATATTTTCGCTGATTTAGATAACATATCAATTGCATTACTCTTCGTGGGAACGATCCTTACTACCGCTATATTATATTTAATTAGTGGGAAATAGATTTTTATTTTGTTGAGTAAACGACGCTTATCAAAGACCAATGGAGCAAAATTCAGCTGGGAATGAACAGATCTTGAGAGAGTTAGCAGAAATGAGGGGAATGTTAAATAACAGAAGAGAGGGAGGCAGAAGGCAACTTGATGAGGCCATTGAAGAAGCTGCGAAAACTCCATTCACCTAATAAGTACAATTAGGAGGAATACCCCAAAAATGCAATTTGCCAACGTTAACCAGCATCTTTGATGGAACTACTTGTGCTATTCAACATGTCAAAGCTTATGTTAGGTATATCGTATATGCTATAGTGGGAAAACCATGATGTTGTATTGTGCAAATATTTTGCATCCAGCTTAACAGGCGAGGCGCTAAAATGGTTCGAAGGTTTACCTAAGAACACTATAACTTCTTTCAATCATTTGCAGACTACATTTTTGGGAGCATATATAAGTAACAATTCTTCGCGACCTGGCATTAAAGATGTATTTGGATTAAAGCAAAGGGTTGGTGAAAGCTTAAAACATCTAACCATAAGGTGGAAAACAATGTGCAGTAAAATGGCAGGCCGTGTGGATGAGAGATATCTCATTTTATCATTCATTAATGCAATGTTCGCAACCAATCTGTTATACATCCAAACCTTCAGAATCAAGAACACCATCACAATGACAGAGCTGCAAGAATTGCAAGAAGAATATATTGCTTTGGAGGATAAACAAAATGAGATGGAATCATATCCTATTGTGAATATCAGTTCAATTGAAGCAAACGCAAGTCTACTTCCCAGGTTAATAAATACAGTAGCGAGCAGTTCGCAGGTGAAGCAAGAAAAGAGTATGGATGGTGGTCAACATAAATTAGTAGCTATGGGAAGCATAGATCAAGAAGAGTTTGAAAGGGAGAGAAATCTTTTCAATCGAGGTGGAAATAATAAAATTCATAGGCTTGATCAGCCGCAAGAGACTTATGGTGGTCAGAGACAAAATTATTATAGAGGGCAAGGAAGTCAGAAGACAATATGGGAAGAAATTAAGATGCCACCTCTAAATGCTGGCGTAGAGAAAATTTGGGAGGCTATAATCTTAATGGAGGACATAACCGCACCATGGAACATGGGAAAGGAGCCACACCCAAAAAATCGAAATCCATAATTTTTCTCTTATCATCATTTTCATGGTCACTCAACAAATGAATGCAGGAATGTAAAAAGAATCATCTTGAGGATGATAGATTAGGGAAAATTAAACCATTCTCTAATAAGTCATCCACAGTCTCGGCAGCTACCCCCAGCCCCAGAAATTCGCAGAGTGAATACAACAAAGGGAGGATAAACATTTGTGATAGAAGTTGGAGCAAAAGAGAAGAATCTATTCTATAACTCCATCATACATTCATACAAGACTATAGAAGATTTCCACGACAATGTTTTAAGCAGAGTTTTCGCGATAGATGCTGATGGGAGAGAAATAATGAATATTGCGAAAGTTTCATCATTAGAAGAATGGCAAAAGCAAACAATTTCTTTCACTGCACAAGAAGTACCTGAGCCTGGAAATATGCATGACAACCCATTAGTGGTAAAACTAGAGATAAATCCAAAACAAAGAGAAGATGGAGAGGAAGATGAGGATGATGAGGCCGAAGACTCGTTGGAAATTAATAGAGTTTTAATTGATACGGGGAGTTCTGTGGATATCCTGTTCTATCACACTTATAAAACAATGAGAGGGAGAGATGAGGATCTAATACCTTCAACCTATAAAATCTATGGTTTTAATGGTACTTCCAATAAACCTAGAAGGGAAATCACTATGCGAATTCCACTGAAGGGGATATCTTCTAAAATTGTATTATGTGTTGTCGATGTTGAATCTCCTTACAATGCCTTGATTGGCCGACCTTAGCTGCATGGGATTCTAGGTGTAGCGTCAACTTTCCACCAGTGCTATAATTTTCCTCATCCCAGCGGAATTGGAGTCATAAAGGGAGATTGGATTGATGGAAAAAAGTGCTATGAAATTGATATGGAATCTTGTGAGGAAAGGGCTACGGAGAACAAAAATTGGAAATATAATACCAAACAAAAGCAAATAAGTGAAAGGTTGATGGTTGATACAGTAGAACGGCGAGAAGAAGGAATGCTGCGAAATCAACATGTGCTGAAACCAATAGATAGCGAATGTATCGCAGATAGAGAAACAGTAGCAAAGCGTAACAAAAAAGCAGAAGCAGAAAATAGTAAGTAGAAAAGGTAAAATTTCTAAATCGTGAAATACAAGAGATGTATGAATGATTTGTTGGAGAAAATTTTATAAAAGTGTATTTTGACTCAATGAAAAAGATAAAATTGAAAAATCATACAAGAGCTGAAATGCAAAGAGAGAAAATCAAAGAATAATGACATATTAGAATGGGACGAACCTTTATGGCGTACACTCTAGTTTGCGGATAAAATTTCACAAGAGGCAAATGTAAGACCTAAAGTACGTCATATAAGGGGGTATTTCTTTGCATGGCTCAGGGATATGGTTGTACCACTGCTGGAAAATGAGTCATGGAGATTTTGGGTCAATGAAGCCCATCCGGGGGAGGTACCTTGGATTTCCAATTATATATATATTAATAGTTGGACGACCGAGGGTCTCTCCTAAGGAGTGCAAAGTATGAACAAGGCACCGAGGTACACGGTTGAGCCAAGAGTGCCCGGGATGGATGAACCTACCATGTACATTCTTGGCAAGTCTTGGCTATGAAGCACTCGGCTCGAAGAAAACCCCACTTAGGGTGCATTCTCGTAACTATAAGACATATAGGAAAAAATGATAAGAGGCTGCGAAAAAAACTGGCTGCTAATAAGACCGGATAGGAGGAGCTAGTCTTGTATGGCCGATGTACGCCTCCTTTAAGGGGCAACCAGGGAGAAGATAATGGCGGCACCCTCCATTAGGGAGCTGATAAGTGTCTTAAGACGCAAATGTCATGAGGCTTTATATTCGCAAGAATATTTAGGCTTGTCATATTTGTGCCACAATTATACAGAGGCAAAAATACATGAGAAAAATATAAGATGAGATCAATGGATTTTTACATGAAAGTGTAAAGACGTCCTGCGATTTCATCGCAAGACGGCAATGTCATGGGGCTTTGTTCTCGTAAGAAAACTTAGGCATGTCATATTGTCGCAACAAATTGACAAAATGAGGATAAGGCAAGATCAATGGGTCTTTATATGCGAATATAAGGACGTCCTGCGATTTTGTCGCCAAAACAAAACGTAGCAAAATAAGACCTTTAACTAGGAATGCAAAATAAGACCACACAAGAGAGCAAGAAATGGCTGCGAAATTATGGACAAAATTTAAACACAGATCTTATTCAGAAAGTAATCTACTTGATTTTTCATATTGCAGATGAATAACAGAGGCAAGTATGGGAATGAACAGGATGATAAAATTGTTATTCATCATTATATGAAAAATTTACGCAAATAGTTAAAAATTAATAATCATATTGATTAACCATATCGCAAATAGGAATTTTTTTTTCTAATGTATGCAGATAGAAACAAAAGAAATATATACACCAAGGAACTTTAGAAGATGGATAAATTCACAGCAATATGTTACGAGGAGAAAGAGATAAATGTATAAATATTACAAAGATATTGAAAAAAGGAGATAAAACTATTTAGATCCTTCATTATCTTCATCAGATTTCCCCCCTTCATCTTCATCTTCAGACTCTTCAGCTTCACTATCAGAGATAACAAGATTCAAAATGTTCTCTGGTATTTCATCCGCGAGATAAGGATACGTAGAATGAGGAATTTTATGATCATCACAGACCATCCTAATGGAATCATTGCAAACACCAACAAGAACATTACTAAAATTCTCCAGGGTAATCTGTAGCTGCTTCTTGAACTTGGAACACCTCTCGTTGCGAGAAGACAAAAGTTTTGCGAGTTTCCCTTTTTCTGCTTCCAACTCTTTAACTCTTTGGCAAAAATTTCCTTCAGATGCTGCGAACCAATGACAGCCTATTAATAAAATAGTGGAGCTTCAGTTAAAAAATGGATTAGTGGAAAAACAAGAATAACCACCTTTTCTTTCAAAGATCATATCCTTAATCAAGGTAGAATGCTCAGCTTGAAGACTAACATCTACACCTAAATTATTTCTGGCGTTATCAAGAATCTTCGCAGCCCACGCAAACTCATCATCATTACTAATGAGAAGGCGGGAGCGAGCTTGATTTTCCCTTTCAACAAGAGCGTTATTATCGCAGATAAGTCTATCTCTTTCAATTTGAACTTCAAGAAGGGTTTTATGGAATTCCGCTAAGGTTTGAGCACCTTGTCTAGATATGCGATCTTTTTCGTCTATAAAAGTGCTATTCTTGGCTCTTAAACTATTGATTTCTTCTTTAAAGGTAAGATATCGATGTTTATACTTATTAGCTGCGCTCAAACTAGATCTATGGTCAATTTCTAAAAGACGAAGTTTGGATCTGAGGTCATTTATGGAAAGAGATTCAAGTTTGTCATTTGAATAATTGTTTAAGGAATTGTTAAGGTGATCAAGAAGGGTGTCCTCATCTATAGGTTCAGGAAAAGAACGGAGGAGTATAGCCTCATCCTTAGACCATAAATATCTGCAAAAAATGGTTGCTTGAATAAGCTAAAACAATAGGGTAAAAGAATTAAGAGAAAGAGGAAAAGACTCATACCATAGAGCTGCTGGTTGACTATTTCAAGATTAGATATCTTGGTTTTGCTGTTTGAAGCATCAACTTCTAGTTGTTTATTTTTCTTACGAAGCTCAAGGACTTTATCTTCCAACTCTCCATTCTTCTCGCGAAGATTAGCAGCTTCGATCTCCAATTCTTCATTTTGTTTATTCTTATCGCAAAGACCAGCAACTTCAGTCTCCAATTCTTTATTTTTGTTGAGAAGTTTAAGATTCTTCTTTGCGAGGGTCGTACACTTTTTTTCCAAGTCTGAGACAACAGCAAAGGAAGCTTTCCCAGCCTGAGAAGTAATGCAGCAAACTTTAGGAATTAATTATGAATTTAAGATAAAAATAAAAAGAAGAAAGATATAAGTATGAAAATTTACCAAGCTATTAAGTGAATGCAGGAAATTTGGAGATATAGATCTTGATACCCCATGAAGAGATTCATTATTCTCAAGAAGAGGGGAATCACAGATGGAAGCTATGGACTTGCAAGCATTAGTCAGAGGGGTATCACCAATTACTTGCATGGTATTAGCAAAAATACCGGATAGATGAGCCATGGAAGATTCAGATTGGGAGGATTCCTTCGCGGAGGAGATATCATCATCATCATCGTCATTATCAGTATCATCACTTGAACTTTCTTCATTATATTGAGGAGTTGAAGGAGGAGAGAATTGGACTTTTCTTTTCTTTGAAAGAGGAGCAGCATATTTCTCCTTGCGAGGAGCACCTTTGCCTTTCCCCTTAGTTTTCGCAGGCTTAACAGGTTCAATTTCTTCAATAACCTTCAACCACAGATAAAGATAAGAAATAGAGGCAACAATATATTGTTAAGAATCAGAAAGGAATATTTTTTTACTTCATATGTGAATGATCTGAGAGATAATAAAGTATTGGGTTTCCCTAACTTCGTGTAGCTAGCTTTCAGCCTTTTAATCTGATAAAATTGGAGTAGTCAGTGAGGGTATATATAAAAGCATGAGGAAAATAATAATGGTAATTCAAGCAAAAATTTCGGGAACATACCTCTGTATTCCTTTCAGGCCAGCTGAATACCCATGGTTGGTACTCTGCGAGATTCGCAGGTAAAGCATGAGAGCCAGAGATGTATGGACCCTCTAAAAATAATGGAAAAATACACCATTTATCATCATTGGAGTGGCGATGAGATGAATTGTTGCCCGGATGCCAGTCAATGTCCAACATAAGAACTTTGTCTTCAGCGATGTCATCCTTCTTCTATAAGAGGACACCCCAACAAGTGCTATCCTTCCTCATGGGGATTATTTCATAATTCGCGAAGAAATTTTCTATTGTATACTTCGCATGAAAAATTGGAATTTCAACGAATTTAGGGTTCCTCGCTTTAGGGGGGTAAAGAGATTCCTTACCAGCACTACGAGTAGCAAACTCAAGCATTAAACGAATGCAATCTCCCACTCAATTGATATATTTCCCGTGAGAACTTTGCATGAGAAAGTATTTCATAAAATAAAGAAAGTTCAGGGTCATAAAGAGGAATGGGAAGGCCAGCTTCAAGCTGACCTAGTGAGACTATGATTTTCTCGCGATTACACAAATAATCAGAAAATAATTTAACAGAGAGCTCATCCCTAGGGTTTTGATCGGGAATGGTGGATAAAGTAAAACCCTTATCTTGAAGCTTCTTTTTCATTTTTTCTAAGGCAATTAGATTTTTACGACCCGCTGGAGGCATTCTTAGTATGGGAATAAAGAAATGAATAGAAGATCAAAGGAATAAGAGAAAAATTACAGCAGCAGCAGATGCGGAAGTTGCGGAAGAAAAGTAAAATTGTAGAGAGAAGGAAAGAGAAAGTAAAAACAAGAAAAGAGAAGAATGAAGAAGATATATATAGAAGGTAAGAATTCTCGAGAAGATAAGTGCATTTAATACGAAGAGAAGACGTGAACGGTTGAAGTGAAGCGCTTGAAAAGGACGTGTCAGAAATTGAATGGAAGAAAATATACGTGTAATAAATTTTGCGAAGAATGCAGAGACATGTCAGAACAGAAGAACCTGAAAAGATGAACAGTTGCGGCATTTTAAAAAGTTTCAATTCTCATGATCTTTTCCCCTTCGCAGAAAAGACATGAGAAGAGGCAAGATGTATGATCATAATATCGCCAAAACAATACTCTTGCGAGATTTTAACAACATTTCTGCGAGCTCTTCAACAACACACAGCGAGTGTCGCAGAATGACTCAAAGAATGACATAACGGATGACAGAAATTGAAACACAAAAAGAGCATGACGATTCTGTGAAGATTATAAAATCTGCGAGAATAAACATTATAACTGTTGCGAGAATATCGCGAGTCAGATCCAAAATAAAAGGACAGCTTAGCTGTCACCCACTATGTAATTACCATATATAAAGAGAACTAATAGACTCATAAGAGGGAGAGATCAATTTGAGATTGTTGAGAAAGTTTTGAGGAGAGAGAAAGTTTAAGAGAGCGGTTGTATTCTTTATTTCTTCCATTTCTTGTAATATTTCTGAGAATTAATCAATAAAAGTGTTGTTCTTCATCTTCAAATATATGTTGATTATTATGAATTCTTGTGAGGGGTGTAGTGTAGGAATTCCTGCAACTACAACTATATAAGGGAGAACTCTAGCAACTGGGAAACCTAATCCCCACATATTCTGTGTGATACTAGTTTGCTAAAGCTAGAGTCAATTCTCCTTTAACCTTTAGGTTTCTTCTTCTAAAACCAGGTTAACGACTTAAAGACTTCATTGGGATTGTGAAGCCAGACCGATACTACTTTTCTTGTAGTTATGTGATTTGATCTTGCTGTTTCTATTGTACGAGTACAATTGTAATAATTGGATTGAGATTTATATCTCCGATAGGCAAGATAAAAGTAGTCACAAATATCTTCGTCTCATTGTTTGTGATTCCTCAATAATCTTCTTCGCTGCGTCGATTAAGTTTATTGTAAGGTGATTGATGAAACTGAGTTGTTTTTCAAGAATATAAGTCTGGTTTTATCGATTGGTTCCTGTTCACCTTGATTTATCAAAATACGGAACAAAACTTGTAGGTTTATTCGTGGGAGACGAATTTATCTATTACTTGTAGACTTTTCTGTGTGAGACATATTTGTTTATTAAAGTCTTCGACTTTGGGTCGTAGCAACTCTTGGTTGTGGGTGAGATCAGTTAAGGAAATCATGTGCACAGTATCCTGCTGAGATCAGAGGCGTAGGAGCATAATTGTACCTTGGATCAGTGTGAGATTGTTTGTGGTTCAACTACAGTCCAAACCGAAGTTAATTTGGAATAAGCTAGTGTCTGTAGCAGCTTAATATAATGTATATTTAATCTGGACCAGGTCAAAAGAAATAATACAGGTTGTGCGTTATTCAATAAATTAGAATATCTGACCATTTTGGTTGTTGATTTAAATTTATTGACACTTGGATATTGGTCTTTGGTACCATCCAAGTTATCTCTCTTTGATTAGACTCGCGAATCATATTTTCTTGAGTAAATCAATCGAGAGATTGAGATAATAACTCCTTGAGTATTTTTTATTGATTGAGTCTAACTGTCTAGTTGATTCTCTAGAAAACAACTCGGAGTTGTCCATACAGATTGCTAATCGAAATATTGGGTGGTGTTGTAAGACCCCCGCTTTTTCAATTGGTATCAGAGCAGGAAAACACGCTTAAGACCTTACAAGTCTGTGTTTGTGGCAATCTGAGTCTGTGGACGGAATCTCTATTGCGCATACCAAAATGTCTCCTAATGCTTTTGACCATGTCAAGTGTCTTGGAAACACCTCAAAGGATTACTCCTTAGTTGATTCTTCTGAATCCCGAGGTAGAAAGAATGTTCAATTTGATAATAACATTTCTTCCTCTCATGAGGCATGTGACACTGTGGAAGAAGCTGAAAAGGAACTCGCCAGAATTTCAAAATATACAGCTGAAGATATTGATTTTAATGATCATGACTAGCTCATTGATGAATTTTAAAAGTCTCTTAATCGATAACGTGATCTATATAATATCATAAATTCCTTCTCTAAGAACATTGAGAAACTTCCATAAGAAACTACTCTACAACAGGAAAAGATTAGTGTTCTTGAGGAAGATGTTAAAGAGGACTCAATTAGAGAAAAATGTTTGCTCGAGACTTATTCATTAGATCTCAACAGACTTCGTGCTGAAAAAGAGAAACTTTGTGCATCTCTTACTCTATCCCATGAATAATGTAAATCCTTGGAAAAGGAAAACTCTGTCCTAAGGAGAAATTCTTCTATGACTAATTCTCAGGAATTACCATATACGAAGAAATGTTCTTTGGAAGAAGATTGTGACAAGAAAAGGTTGCAAAACTTTCAATCTTCTGGTATGGGTATGAAGTTTAAGCAGGTGCCAGTTATTGCTTCACCTCCATGAACCTGTACCTTTTGTGGGAAACAAAATCACTATGCTATTCATTATTTTGCAAGAAGGAAACAAATTTCTAAGCTTCGTAATTTGCTTCTCTTCACTGTCAATGGAACAGATAGTCAGTCAACTAAAGCAGTGAATCGTATGCCCACAAGAAATAAGAAACCTTATGAGAATGATCTCTACTCTAGATATCATCACAGGGATAAAGTTCTTTCTGCCAATTCCTTTTGCAGTATTAATAAGAATATTTCCGGTACTTATAAGGATGTTTCTGATAAATCTAAATCTAAAAATTGGATCCCTATCCATTCCGATCCTCTTGACCCTATTGCTAGAGGTCCTAGATTTAGTTCTTAGAGAAAATCATCTAACGAATACGTGAAAACCGCCATGCCATATGCTTCAGGGATACAGGTTAACCGAAGAAAGGCGAAGAGCACAAAAATCAAACTGTCGGATGATATGTACAACACCTTTCTCAATGATCGCAGTGAAACTTGTTTCCACCCAATCACCTGATTCCAGGTATTTGTTTCCTTGTTTCTAACTTGAGAGGTACAAGGAAAATGATTGATAAATACTCAAGTATGTTGTATATTATTTCAGTTCGATTTTTTTTTTTTTACTCCTTGGGGCAGTCTGCGAACGCTCATGACCTCCTCCCGTGAACTCCTAGGGTTTGAATTGGAGTTTATTACTATTGTTCACGAACATATATATATATATCTTATATTGTGTGTTATTTATCCATATCTATTATGAAGAGCTTTGCAATATCTCAAGAGATTGTGTGTCTTGACATAGAGGAAGAAAATCGGGAACGTGAGTAAATTCAAGAGTTGGTTCTAAAGAAGATGCTTGAAAGAAAAGATCATAACTCCTGGATTGATGATTCTGTCAAGGATTTAACTCGTTTTCAGAACGATTCAAAGTTCGAGTTTGCAAATCTTCAATTGCAAATAAACCAACTTCTAGATGGTCATGCCAGAATTCTTGCAAATCAGAATATTATGATACGGAATCAAAAGAAGCTCATCATGGACTGTGCCAAATCTAGGCAGCTTGCTCGAGTTGTTGATCGCAAATTTAGTGTTCTAACTCACGAACATGGTGTGTCTACGGTCAAATGAATAAAGGAGATCAGTGACACATTCTTTGATGGTTTCATTGAAAGATATGAAGTTCTTAATGAACTCTAATTACCGTATGTCTAGTAAATCTTCTATGTTTTCTGTTTTATTTAGAAGAATAACTAGTGTTTTGGAATAGCCATGATTGTGATTACACGTAGATATATCCAATGAATTCATCTTCTTGTTTTTAGATTTATTGGTTTGAATTCTTAAGTTGTTTGGAAGATGATGGTTGCAGTATTAATCTTTATGGTTTTATATATTGAAATATTTTGATGGGATATGTGTGTTTACGTCCGTGAACTTGATTGTCCCATATTTTGTCAAAAGTAAAGTCGTTCACATATTGGTATGCAAATATTGATAAAGGAATGAATGGACTTTTGGCAAAACACAGAAGTTAAGCCTATATTGTCAATCTTTGATGTAAGATAGGTTAAAATATTTTGTGATTCAAGGATAAAGTCTATTATGTCACTTTGTGATGGAAAAATAGAATAGGTCCTTGTTTTGTAATCCACGGTTTAGAGCTTAATTGTTTCATGTTATTAAGTATTACCGTGAAGGTTCCATCTTGTATTTTATGTTGAGCATTGTACGACTAAGTCAATTTCTTATTGGCAGGGTTGGTTGTTCCATAAAGATGCAATATGTTGAGCATTAAGAACTAAATTAACTTGTGTGGTTATTTAGTTTGTATTCCGTGAGTTCTCTCAAGTTGAGTACATGGACGGTTAAGGTTGTCATTTTCTATGATAATCTTAGTCGGGGTTCCATAATCTCTTATGTTGAGCCCAAATGAACTAAATCAATCATCTAGTGTGATTATTTAGTTTGTAATATCCGTCTGTTTTTCAAGGGTATTTTTATCATTTACGCACGTGTGTAAAATAGTCATTTTGTTTCAAGGGCATTTTTGTAATTTTTTATTTTTAAAATTATACTCGAATATATTTTTTTCCTTCTTCTTTTGGTATGTTAAATTATTTTCTTTTCGACTAGCAAGCTAAGTTTGACTAATTTTGGACTAAAAATTATATTTAGTCATTAATGTGACACTTGGCAGCATGGTATTGATGATTAGACCTTACCTTAATTAAGCAAAGATTAATTTCTTTACATGTCGTATACATATCAGGAAGGCTTGAATACAGATATATAGTAGGTGATCGAAGTTAGTGGACGTGATGAAGAAAACAGTAATACTTAACATTTGTTTGCCACTTGTCTTATTTTTGTTGGCTAGTAAATTAATTAGACGACTAGGATCATTCACAATATAGTTTTCGCAAACATGGTTAGGTCGGCATTCATTGGCAGTTACGTAGAGTGCTTAGGTTTAGGGAGAAATTTTTGGGATTGACTAGGATTAATATCCACCGGCTTTTCATATATTTGAGGCGTGTGTTGTTTTAGGTTTAGAGAGTTTTTGGTGTTCTCTTCTATAGCCGTAGAAAATAAAAAAATAAAAGAACAGAAACCTAGTATTTGGAACTAGTAGGAACGGATTTGGAAAGGCTTGGCGTTCTTGTAAAGGACTTACTCTTCGCATTTATTGTTCTTCTTTACGATCGATTGGATTGCGATTTGAGGTAGGCGCAACACAATCTAAAATTCTTTTTATTTATGGTTTTGTTAATTAAATTCATATTTACAAGTTTTTATGATGCTATTGATGATGATGTGAGCATGATGATGATTATCGGGCTGCGGTCCATATGTTGTGATCCTTAAAATTATCTTTGATGGGATACGAGATATCCTTGGGAACGGTTTTGTTTCCCTAAACCCACGTGGGGCTCCCTGGGGCGAGCAAATTGATTGAATTTATTATTGTTTATGGATGTGGTGTTTCCATGTGTTTGCGGTGGTGTTAACCATTCTAGATGTTGTTTACAAAGGAATTGAAAAATATTGGGTGTCACAACTCACGTCGTTTCATGACAAAAAATTCCATATTTTATGACACCACAAGGAGCTAATGGCGGAAAAGCATAAAGATCGGTTTCAGTGCTATTATTAGTAGTTTGCATAGGATTTATGATTGGAAATTGTAATAAAATATCATCAAACTCTTTTAGATGATTTAATTAGTATTTTATTGATTATTAATATTTTAGAGATTATTGGGTTAATGTATAACCAATGAAAACAATGTTTTATTAAGAAAATTCTATTTGATTAGATAATGAAAATTTCTGAGTCATGTTAGTTTGACTGTAAATGATAATCATTCTATATTATATATATGCCTGAATATTTTATAGTACACGTAAAACTCCCAGTAAATGAAGTGGTTAAAATATTAGAATTTTTTGATCTCCAAAAGTATTTTTAAAACAATCGTTTATCACTATAAGAAATTCAGATGTTTTCTGACAGATTCAACTATATTGAAGTTTTCCTGTTTTCAAACTATACTATGGCATGTTTTAGGCTTTGGTGTCTTCTGTAAACTTTAAGATACTTCTTTTTTACTTTTTAAAATGATAAACTAAACCTGATTTTGAGTTGTGAGTGATTTTATACGATTTTTATAAAATGAACTTTCTCTGTTTTTCTTTTATGCAGTTCTGGTCAACTACACGTTTGACTATGGTCAAAATGACTTAAATTAAACTAAAAATTATAGAAAATTTATTGATGGAACTATGATCAATTAGGATTCATAATGTATAATCATAATAATTTTTGGAATTGAATTGGGTTCAGTAAAATCGTTGGAGTGAACTGATGTCTGTTTCTATTTTATGATTCTTCTTTAAAAAAATGTGACTCTTTTGGATTAAATATGGAACTCTTAACGGTGAAATTAATTTTCTGGTAAACTATAGTTCTTTAGGGTTCATGTGGGTTTAAAATTATGTCGATTTAACGGTTAGATCTTTCTAAAAGAAGTTTTATGTATCCGCTGCGATAGAAATTCTGAATTGAACATAAATTAAATAGTCCCAAATAAATTACTTAACGAGCTTGGGCTTAGTAGTCGGGCTTCGGCTATGGTATCCAAGTAGCACTTCGGGTTTTCGGTCACGAGTTCCGTGCCAGAAAATCGGGGTGTTACAATTTGGTATCAGAGCAGCGATTAGATCCTTCGGGAACTAGTTGTTGCGCAAACAATAATACTCCTTCCGTCCTAGTTTAGATGCCAAAATTGGGGATTTTTTTTGTCATATATAGAATACTTGCTATACTTCATATTTTTCTACCTTTTATCCTGATTTTCCCCTAACTTGGAACTATGACATAACATGGAGAATTATGTATTTCAATTTTCAAGACACACTCTTAAATAATTTTCTCTATATATTTCCTCTAATTTAAATTTTTCCAACTAAACAACAAAAACCTAGACATCTAAAAACTGGGAACATTAAATACTAACTTAGGGTAATTATGGAAAAAAACTATTCTCTTTGTGTATATTAATCTTTGTACAAAATCTTATTTCTGCATCTAAATTAGGACGAAGGGAGTATTACTGTAGCGTCGCGTCAGGCTTTATTAGTTAACTCTGCGACTACTTTTTCTTACATCTCTTTTATTACTATCGAGGAAGAACTCGATGACTGGTGGAGTCAAGGTCTTATTCAGTTCCAAAACATGGTGTGGTACACAGGAAACACAGTTACTTGAACAGAAGATAAAGGATGATTGAAAAACAGAGCTAGGTTAAAACAGCTTTTAGATACTTTCAGCTTGCGGATACTAAATGAGGATGATTGAAAATGTTTCTGGATATTTCTGAGTTGAACACTTGAACTGAGTCGGTCTCCCGATTGCAGAGCCATCCTTTAAATTTATTGATTCCGTAGATTAGTTGGTTGTTGTCTGTATGGAAACATGTATTTAAAACTTGTTGACTTTTTTTCTTTTGTAGTACAAAGAAATATAACACGGTTGTCTGACAACACGTTTTCTTTCCTTTTATCCTCCTTTTGTGAAGCTTTTCATGTATTTGATTTGAGTTACCAAAAGTAGTTCTTCAACACCACCCGTTTCTATTTAGACACAGTGAACTCATCATCAGCTTGAGTTCAGAATTTTCTGGGGTTGTTTTCATTTCAAGACTTCAATGTTAGGAGTTGTTTTCTATTAAAGAGAAGCAATGTCAATCAGCAAGATTCCAGGTGATATCTGCAAGTCAATCATCTCAAGGTTACCAGTAAAATCTGTATTAACATGAAAATGTGTATCTAAGAGTTGGTTAAGCCTAATTTCTAATTGAGATGATTTCGTGCAAATGCATCTTGATTTTCATTGACAAAACTCTACTCGTCTCATGTTTGTGTTGGAACTAAATTACAATAAGCGTATACTAAAAAATAATACTTAGATTACACTGATAATAGTAACAAACAACTCAAAAAAAAACATGAGAAAAATTCTTAACACTCACTGCTGTGTTATTGTTATACCGGAGATGCACTGATGATAGTATCAAAAACTTAGTAGAGGCACGTATGAGATACGCTGAGCTAAAGGTAATATTGCCTCGCTACTCCTCCGAGATGCTATAGCAATTAACAAATTACCTCCAGGATACAACTATCGTTAGTTCTCCTCTATGTGTAGCATACAGAGAGAACCCTTAGAACTTGGCAAAGAAAAATGAAAAACAAAAACATAAAACGAAACAACAACCGCATTTCAGAGAAATGTAAAAACTAATTTATGTTTCAAGAAACAAAGTTTCGTGAACTAATATTAAGTAAACTAAATTTCAGTAAACAAAGAAGTAGTTATACAAAATTATGTTTCGTAAACTACAACTTGTTTTATAAGAATTTTATTTTATGTTTCGTAAACTTATAAAATTGTTTCTAAAAGCATAAGAGTAGAAGAAGAAATTTCAGAAGATAAGAGTTCTCAAAGGTATGAGTTAAAAATGAAATTCTTCTCTCGTATTTATAGGTGAAAAACCGAACGTTCGGATAAGAATCCAATGCACGACAAGATCCGTAAAATCCGCGTCTCGAACGTTACAAAAGTTAAGGTAAAAGGAAGTGAAAAGCACAAGTGTACACGCGTTCAAAATTTTGAGATTCTCTTCGAGGCACAGGTGTCAAATGCACCGTGTGACACGCATGAATGAAGATGCTTCTCGAGGTTGTCGGAAATCCAAAACCGAGAAGGCAAAGAATAAAATTCTTTACATGTGTGGGAGAAACGTGTGGAAAACATTTCAGTAAAAAGAAAGGATGGGTCGGATACACCCACACCCACACCCACACCCACTCCCACTCCCACGCCCACGCCCTCGCCCGCACCCGAGCCCGAGCGAGCGTGCGTGCTTCTGTGCGAAGCACCGCACGAACAGGAAAGGAAATAAGAAATGCAATAAGGGAATGGCAACCTTGCCATAGTCTAGGGCTTTCCCCATACACAAAGGTCTAAAGACCCAAAGGGCCATGCCCCTAAGGCTAAACCAATGGTATTTAAGTCTAAAACTCTAAGTGTTTTAGTCTATATGGGACTAATGTTTTATTCATTCACATGAAAAAACATCTAGGGAGCAATAGGTCTTGGGATCAAAACATGGTCCATGCATTTTTTGATTAAAACAAAACATTGTTTTTTCTAACAATCCCCCACATGAATAATAAAACATGTCGATAAAACACGAGAAAACATAAGGCAACAATATAGGCTAAGGTGTCCCAAAGATTGAACCTTAACTTAGTGAGAGGTTACCTGAATCGTTTGTTGATACGGTGAACGCAATGTCTTGAACCGCCAACAAAGAATGCAATTCGAAAAATAAGTCACACTTGATGCCTCAACCGAAGAAAACAAATCGCCAAGATCTTGTGGTTGTGCCCATTTTGGTCGTGGGCTAAAATCCCGGACTTAATGAATGTCTCTAGAGAATCAGCTCAAATTCTCATAGAAGCGGCCCCACTTCCAACATCCACAAAGGTGAGTCCATAAAGAGTGTCCCGCCACACCCCGCTTTAATCAAAGCCATGGAACCCATTAAGATCGCAAAGATCATCCTAAAATTCGCAGCAAGACTATCGCACGGTTACACCATAGGGAGGGACAATATAGTGCTTTCCCAATATCACCATAAATTAGTTGTCTCATTGAACCTTGATCTTGGAAATCCAATCACAAGGTTGAGTATCCTTCATGGTGATTTATTCTATGAGCTTAAGTCCCATCCCCTCGATGTAAATTAAACTTCCTCTCCGGTTAAGCCTTTCGTCAAAGGATCCGCAAGATTATCTTTGGATTTTACAAAGTCTATCGAGATAATACCAAGAGAGAGTAGTTGTTTCACCGTCTTGTGTCTTCTTCGTATATGTATAGACTTCCCCGTTGTATACATTGTTCTTTGCGCAACCAAGAGCAGCTTTTATCACAAAGTGTATTGCGATTGAAGACACCGGCTTGGGCTAGAGTGGAATTCCTCCTGTGAAACATCGTATCCATTCATCTTCCTCTCCGATTTTTCCAAGGCTATAAATTCAGACTCCATGGATCGGATTTAGCTATACATGTCCTGTTTGGTAGACTTCCATGACACACACGCACCTCCAAGTAAGAAGATGTACCCACTAGTAGACTTGCACTCTTTCGAGTCTGATATCCAGCTTGGCATCACAATACCCTTCCAAGAAAACAGATACTTCCCAAAACTTAAGCAATAGTTTGAGGTCCCTCTCGTGTAACGTAAAACTCAAGAGAGCATTCCAGTTGATCCCGCCCTAGGTTGCAAGTATACCCGCTTAATCTACTCACGAGTAAGCAATATCGTGTCTTGTACAGCTTCATCAAATACATAAGACTACCAATAATGCGAGAATACTCAAGTTGATCAATACCCTTACCCTTGTTCTTTTTTAATTTACAAGTGGGATCAAAAGGAGTAGATGCGAGTTTAGAATTTTCATAATTAAATCTCTTTAGTACGGTCAAAGATAATGAGATTGACTAAGACTATATCCATCGACATCTTTCCGATTTTCATCCTTAAGATTACATCAAGTAGGGCCTAAGTCTTTCATGTCAAAATTATCTCTAAGCATGCTTTTAATGGTATTAATAATATCAAGGTTATCGCCTAATATGAGCATATCATCAACATATTGGCATACAATAACATGTGAATCATTCACGATTTAATGTAAACACATTTATCGATTCATTAACCTTGAAGCCATTAGTTATCATAACATGATCAAATTTTTCATGCCACTGTTTAGGTGCTTGTTTTAAACCGTATAGTAGATTTGTTCAACTTGCAAACTTTGTTTTCACAACCTTTTACTATAAAGCCTTCAAAGTTGGTCCATATAAATTTCTTCATTCAAATCACCATATAAAAATGCGTTTTAACATCCATCTGATGTATATGCAAATCATAAATTGAAGCTATAGCAATCAACATCCTAATCGATGTGATTCTAGAGACTGGTGAATAAGTATCGAAGAAATCTAATCCTTCCTGTTGTATATAGCCTTTAGCTACCAACCTAGCTTTATATTTATCTATATTTCCATCTGTTCTAAGTTTCCTTTTGAACACCCATTTGCAACCTATGGATTTACTTCCAGGAGGCAAGTCTACAAGCTCCCAAGTTTCGTTTTTGCTGAATGGACTCCCATTCATTTAATGAAGCTTCTTCCGTAAAGGAGCTTCGGAGAAGTCATAGCTTCCTTGTAGGTTTGGGGTTCAGACTCTACCGTAAGAGTCAAAAATCTGGGCCAAAACTTGTTTCAGCTTCTAACCCTCTTACTTCTTCTTGGTTCAGTCTCATACTCCAAAGTTGGAGTTTGACTAGTCGATGGAACATCAGGGAGGTCATCATGGACCCTTTTCCGAGGTCCATACCTTAAAGGAAATATGTGTTCATAAAACACAAAGATCTCTAGATTCCAATATGGTGTTCGACCAATGTTATTATGGTCGAATCGATGACCATGAACCTCGTATGCAATTGTATGCTCAGGATACCCTAAGAAAACACAATCGACTGCTTTAGGTCCTATTTTAGTTTTCTTGGGAAGAGGAATGGCCACCTTGGCCAAACACCCCCACACTTTAAAGTATACATAGGAAGGTTGTTTACCATTCCACAATTCATAAGGAGTTTTATCGATTTTTTAAATGGAACTCTGTTCAAAATATAGCAAGCAGAGAGGATAGCTCCCCCCACAAGTTCAAAGATAACCCTGAACTTGTCAACATAGCATTTACCATATCTATGAGTGTTCTATTTTTTTCTTTCAGCTACACCATTCGATTCTCCGTGAATATGGTGCAATTGTTTCATGAATGATTCCATTATGTTTACAAAACTCACCTATGGGTATCACATACTCACCGCCACACGGTCTGACCTAAGAGTTTTAATTTTAACTCCTTTTTGGTTTTCTACTTCAATTTTATAAAATTTGGAGGCCTCTAAGGCTTCATCTTTACTTCTGAGAAGATGAACCTGACAATAACGTGAGTAATCATCTATAAAAGTGATGTACCATTTTTTACCACCTCTTGTTGGTGTTTATTTCAAATCTCCTAAATCCGAATGTATTAGTTCCAAAGGAACTGTTTTACGTTCAATCCTTTTATTAAACGGTTTTCTTGTATATTTAGATTCTACACAGATTTCACATCTTTGATTTTTATCAAAGTTTATTTTTGTATGCAACCTAAATTAGCAAGTCTTTCTAGAGATTTGAGATTAACATGTCCAAGTCTATCATGCCAAACATGTGAAGAGTCACAAACATAAGGGTAAGAAGATGCATTAACATTCAATTTCAAATCGGATACACTAAGCTTAATCATGTTATCGGTGAACATAAGCTTTTCCTACGAATTCACCATGCTTAGAAATAACAAAGATTAGATTCAACAACAATCTTAAAACCTTTTCCTAGTAAGATGGTTTCGAGATAAGGTTTTTGCATATGTCTAGGACGTAAAATACGTCATTCAATGCAAGAGTTTTTCCTGAAGTTAGCTTCAGTTCGACCTTGCCTTTCCCCACCACTTTCGCGGTGGAAGAGTTTCCCATGAACAATTTATCATCATCTCCTACTATGACATAGGAGGAGAAAGCATTCTGAATTTACAGACATGCTTGGTGTCTCCAGAATCAAGCCACCAGTCTCTCACATTAGTCACACTAGAGACAAGGTCGACTTCGCACACCATGCCAGTGAAATATCCAGAATCATTTACTATGTTTGCCTTATTTTTCTGTTTTGGATCATATTTGTTCTTTTTAGGGGCCTTACAGTCTCTAGCCATATGTCCAGGTTTACCACAATTAAAACAGTCGCCTTTGATGGTGTGCTTAGTGACACCACCCCTAGGCTTAAAATTGTTACCTCTGGGTTTTCGACGTCTGTTACGTCTATTACCCATTTTTCTGGATTCTCCAGAACTTTTCTTTGAAGCAGATTTATCATCCAGAACATGTGCTTTGTTGGACATGTTTTTGCTCAGCATCATGCTATTGTCCTTGATGCACATGAGCTCCTCAACCTAGATCTTTTTGCCAAGCTCCACCATGGTGATTTCACGAGTCTTGTGTCGCAGCCTCCTCTTGTATTCGCTCCATGAGGGTGGAAGCTTTTCAATCACAGCCGATACTTGTAGAGATTCATCAAAAGTCATGCCTTGACAAGAATCTCATTGATGAGGAGTTGAAGTTCGATTTAACTGTTCTACCACGGGCTTTTCATCAGTCATGTTGTATTCCAAGAACTTAGCCATCAAGAACTTCTTACTACCAGCAGCTTCAAAGATGATATTTTTCTTCAAGAGCTTCCCATAAGTCAAAAGCATTAAAATTTTCTTTTGCATTATAGAAGTCGTACAAAGAGTCATCAAGACAGTTAAGAATATGATTCTTGCACGAGTAATTCTTCATATTCCACCTTTCCAGTTTATCTTCATTACCACGGTGATGAAGTCTTCTGGAGGGTCTATTTAAAGCAAGTCCATCTAACCTTTGGTCATTTAGGAAGAATAACATTTTAGAATGCCATCTCTTAAAGTCCTTACCACTGAACTTTGGTGGTCTTTCTACGGTATTTCTTCCCATGTTCTTACAGCAATTACAATATCACAATCTTACAATATTACAATAAGGCAAGATATTACCTTTAGATTGTTGGAACTAAATTACAATAAGCGTATGCAACTGAGAAATAATACTTAGATTACACTGATAATAGTAACAAACAACTCAAAAAAAAAACATGAGAAAAATTCTTAACACTCACTGCTGTGTTATTTTTATACCGGAGATGCACTGATGATAGTATCAAATACTTAGTAGAGGCACGTATGAGATACGCTGAGCTAAAGGTAATATTGCCTGCTACTCCTCTGAGATGCTATAGAAATTATCAAATTACCTCCAGGATACAACTACTGTTAGTTCTCCTTTATGTGTAGCATACACAGAGAGAACCCTTAGAACTTGGCAGCAAAAATGAAAAAAAAAAAACATAAAACGAAACAACAACCAGTTTCAGAGAAATGTAAAAACTAATTTATTTTTCAGTAAACAAAGTTTCTGTGAACTAATATTAAGTAAACTAAATTTCCGTAAACAAAGATGTAGTTATACAAAATTATGTTTCTGTAAACTACAACTTGTTTCAGATAAGAATTTTATTTTATGTTTCTGTAAACTTATAAAATTGTTTCTAAAAGAATAAGAGTAGAAGAAGAAATTTCAGAAGATAAGAGTTCTGAAAGGTATGGGTTAAAAATGAAATTCTTCTCCCGTATTTATAGGTGAAAAAACTGAACGTTCGGATAAGAATCCAATGCACGACAAGATCCGTAAAATCCGCGTCTCGAACGTTACAAAAGTTAAGGTAAAAGCAGAAGTGAAAAGCACAGTGTACACGCGTTCAAAATTTTGAGATTCTATTCGAGGCATTGTGTGTCAAATTCACCGTGTGACACGCGTGAATGAAGATGCTTCTCGAGGTCGTCGGAATCCAAAACCGAGAAGGCAAAGAATAAAATTCTTTACATGTGTGGGAGAAACGTGTGGAAAACATTTCAATAAAAAGAAAGGATGGGTCGGATACACCACACCCACACCCACACCCACACCCACCCCACGCCCACGCCCTCGCCCTCACCCGATCCCGAGCGAGCGTGCGTGCTTCTGTACGAAGCACCGCGCGAACGGGAAAGGAAATAAAAAATGCAATAAGGGAATGGCAACCTTGCCATAGTCTAGGGCTTTCCCCATACACAAAGGTCTAAAGACCCAAAGGGCCATGCCCCTAAGGCTAAACCAATGGTATTTAAGTCTAAAAATCTAAGTGTTTTAGTCTATATGGGACTAATGTTTTATTCATTCACATGAAAAAACATCTAGGGAGCAATAGGTCTTGGGATCAAAACATGGTCCATGCATTTTTTGATTAAAACAAAACATTGTTTTTTCTAACAATCCCCCACATGAATAATAAAACATGTCGATAAAACACGAGAAAACATAAGGCAACAATATAGGCTAAGGTGTCCCAAAGATTGAACCTTAACTTAGTGAGAGGTTACCTGAACTGCTTGTTGAAACGGTGAACGCAATGTCTTGAACCGCCAACAACGAATGAAATTCAGAAATAACAGTCACACTTGATGCCTCAACCAAAGAAAACAGCTGCCAAGCTCTTGCGGTTGTGCCCATTTTGGCCGTGGTCTAAAATCCCGGACTTAATGAATGTCTCTAGAGAATCAGCTCAAATTCTCATAGGAAGCGGCCCCACTTCCAACATCCACAAAGGTGAGTCCATAAAGAGTGTCCTGCCACACCCCGCTTTAATCAAAGCCATGGAACCCATTAAGAACGCAAAAGATCATCCTAAAATTCTCGCAGAAAGACTATCGCACTAGGTTACACCATGGAGGGACAAATATAGTGCTTTCCCAATATCACCATAAATTAGTTGTCTCATTGAACCTTGATCTTGGAAATCCAATCACAAGGTTGAGTATCCTTCATGGTGATTTATTCTATGAGCTTAAGTCCCATCCCCTCGATGTAAATTTAACTTCCTCTCTCCGGTTAAGACTTTCGTCAAAGGATCTGCAAGATTATCTTTGGATTTTACAAAGTCTATCGAGATAATACCAAGTGAGAGAGTAGTTGTTTCACCGTCTTGTGTCTTCTTCGTATATGTATAGACTTCCCGTTGTATACATTGTTCTTTGCGCAACCAAGAGCAAAGACTTACTATCACAGTGTATTGCGATTGAAGACACCGGCTTGGGCCGAGTGGAATTCCTCCCAGGAAACATCGTATCCATTCAGCTTCCTCTCCAGCTTTTTCCAAGGCTATAAATTCAGACTCCATAGTGGATTTAGCTATACATGTCCTGTTTGGTAGACTTCCATGACACACACGCACCTCCAAGTAAGAAGATGTACCCACTAGTAGACTTGCACTCTTCGAGTCCGATATCCAACTTGGCATCACAATACCCTTCCAGTACAGCAAATGGATACTTCCCAAAACTTAAGCAATAGTTTGAGGTCCCTCTCGTGTAACGTAAAACTCAAGAGAGCATTCCAGTGATCCTTCCCGGGTTTCAAGTATACCCCGCTTAATCTACTCACGCAGTATGCAATATCAGGTCTTGTACAGTTCATCAAATACATAAGACTACCAATAATGCGAGAATACTCAAGTTGATCAATACCCTTACCCTTGTTCTTTTTCAATTTACAAGTGGGATCAAAAGGAGTAGATGCAGGTTTAGCATTTTCATAATTAAATCTCTTTAGTACGGTTTCAAGATAATGAGATTGACTAAGACTATATCCATCGACATCTTTCTCGATTTTCATCCCTAAGATTACATCAAGTAGGGCCTAAGTCTTTCATGTCAAAATTATCTCTAAGCATGCTTTTAATGGTATTAATAATATCAAGGTTCTTGCCTAATATGAGCATATCATCAACATATAGGCATACAATAACATGTGAATCATTCATGATTTAATATAAACACATTTATCGATTCATTAACCTTGAAGCCATTAGTTATCATAACATGATCAAATTTTTCATGCCACTGTTTAGGTGCTTGTTTTAAACCGTACAGAGATTTGTTCAACTTGCAAACTTTGTTTTCACAACCTTTTACTATAAATCCTTCAGGTTGGTCCATATAAATTTCTTCATTCAAATCACCATATAAAAATGCATTTTTAACATCCATCTGATGTATATGCAAATCATAAATTGAAGCTATAGCAATCAACATCCTAATCGAGGTGATTCTAGAGACTGGTGAATAAGTATCGAAGAAATATAATCCTTCATGTTGTATATAGCCTTTAGCTACCAACCTAGCTTTATATTTATCTATAGTTCCATCTATTCTAAGTTTCCTTTTGAACACCCATTTGCAACCTATGGATTTACTTCCGTGGAGGCAAGTCTACAAGCTCCCAAGTTTTGTTTTTGCTGAATGGACTCCCATTCATTTAATGAAGCTTCTTCCCGTAAAGGAGCTTCGGTGAAGTCATAGCTTCCTTGTAGGTTTGGGGTTCGACTCTACCGTAAGAGTCAAAAAACTGGGCCAAAACTTGTTTCAGTTCTAACCCTATTACTTCTTCTTGGTTCAGTCTCATACTCCAAAGTTGGAGTTTGACTAGTCGATGGAACATCCGGAGGTCATCATGGACCCTTTTCCGAGGTCCAGACTTAAAGGAAATATGTGTTCATAAAACACAAAGATCTCTAGATTCCAATATGGTGTTCGACCAATGTTATTATGGTCGAACCGATGACCATGAACCTGTATGCAATTGTATGCTCAGATACCCTAAGAAAACACAATCGATTGTTTTAGGTCCTATTTTAATTTTCTTGGGAAGAGGAATGGCCACCTTGGCCAAACACCCCCACACTTTAAAGTATGCGTAGGAAGGTTGTTTACCATTCCACAATTCATAAGGAGTTTTATCGATTTTTTAAATGGAACTCGGTTCAAAATATAGCAAGCAGAGAGGATAGCTTCCCCCACAAGTTCAAAGATAACCCCGAACTTGTCAACATAGCATTTACCATATCTATGAGTGTTCTATTTTTTCTTTCAGCTACACCATTCGATTGGTGAATATGGTGCGCTTGTTTCATGAATGATTCCATTATGTTTACAAAACTCACCTATGGGTATCACATACTCACCGCCACTACGGTCTGACCTAAGAGTTTTAATTTTAACTCCTTTTTGGTTTTCTACTTCAATTTTATAAAATTTGAAGGCCTCTAAGGCTTCATCTTTACTTCGAGAAGATGAACCGACAATAACGTGAGTAATCATCTATAAAAGTGATGTACCATTTTTTACCACCTCTTGTTGGTGTTGATTTCAAATCTCCTAAATCCGAATGTATTAGTTCCAAAGGAACTGTTTTACGTTCAATCCTTTTATTAAACGGTTTTCTTGTATATTTAGATTCAACACAGATTTCACATCTTTGATTTTTATCAAAGTTTATTTTTGGTATGCAACCTAAATTAGCAAGTCTTTCTAGAGATTTGAGATTAACATGTCCAAGTCTATCATGCCAAACATGTGAAGAGTCACAAACATAAGCATAAGAATATGCATTAACATTCAATTTCAAATCATATACACTAAGCTTAATCATGTTATCGGTAACATAACCTTTTCCTACGAATTCACCATGCTTAGAAATAACAACAATATTAGATTCATCAACAATCTTAAAACCTTTTCCTAGTAAGATGGTTTCTGAGATAAGGTTTTTGCATATGTCTGGGACGTAAAATACGTCATTCAATGCGAGAGTATTTTCCGAAGTTAGCTTGATTCGACCTTGCCTTTCCCCACCACTTTCGCGGTGGAAGAGTTTCCCATGAACAATTTCTCATCATCTCCTACTATGACATAGGAGGAGAAAGCATTTTATGAAACAAGGTCGACAAGACACCATGCCATGAGGGGTGGAAGTTTTTCAATCAAATGACATTTGTAGAGATTCATTGCCAAAGAAATATCCATGTTGTATTCCAAGAACTTAGCCATCAAGAAAATCATCATTTACTATGAATATGATTTTGCCTTATTTTTCTGAAGTTTTGGATCATATTTGTTCTTTTTAGGGGCCTTACTTTAGATTGTTGTCTTTAGCCATATGTCCAGGTTTACCACAATTAAAACAGCCGCCTTTGATGGTGTGCTTAATGACACCACCCCTAGGCTTAAAATTGTTACCTCCGGGTTTTCTTTAAAATTTTTTCTAAAAAACGCTCAAGATAAGAGTTACCCATTTTACTGATAAGAATATTACAAGATCCATTTTGCCGGATTCTCCAGACTTTTCTTTGAAGCTTTGTTGAAACTTATTTTTCAAAATAACGAATGCTTTGCTTCACACTTGATCAATATTTTGTTCCTTTATCATCATCGAGATTAAAATTGTGTATAACATGTGCTTTGTTGGACATGTTTTTGAAATATCCATCTATTCTAAGAATCATTTACTATGTTTCGCATGCTCAAACATCATGCTCATGTGGAAGAGTTTTGTCCTTGCTACACATGAGCTCCTCAACCTAGATCTTTTTGCCAAGCTCCACCATGGTGATTTCACGAGTCTTGTGTCGCATCATGCTCTTGTCCTCACACATGAGCCTCCTCTTGTATTCGCTCCATGAGGGTGGAAGCTTTTCAATCACAACCGATACTTGTACCAAGAGCTTCATCCAAAGTCATGCCTTTACAAAGAAGAATCTCAAGCTCGATGAGGAGTGAGAGTTCGAGCTAAGAATAACCGATAATTCTTCCTACCACGGGCTTTTCGTCTGAGGGTCTATTTAAATCATGTTGTATTCCAAGAACTTAGCCATCAAGAACTTATTTTTTTTACTACCAGCAATATCACAATCTTACAATATTACAATAAGGCAAGATATTACCTTTAGATTGTTGGAACTAAATTACAATAAGCATGTGGGAGAAACGTGTGGAAAACATTTCTTAGTAGAGGCACGTATGAGAAAAAGAAAGGATGGGTGCTATAGAAATACACCCACACCCACACCCACACCCACTCCCACGCCAACACCACCCTAATTTATGCGTAAACCCGCGAACTAATATTAAGTAAACTAAATTTCCAGTAAACAAAGAAGAGTTATACTCAGAACTACAACTTGAGATAAGAATTTGTGCGTTTTCTCGTGAAGCACCGTTAAAAAAATGCAGAATAGGGAAAGGAAATAAGAAATGCAATAAGGGAATGGCAACCTTGACATAGTCTAGGGCTTTCCCCATACACAAAGGTCTAAATACCCAAAGGGACATGCCCCTAAGGCTAAACCAATGGTATTTAAGTCTAAAACTCTAAGTGTTTTAGTCTATATGGGACTAATGTTTTATTCATTCACATGAAAACATCTAGGGAGCAATAGGTCTTGGGATCAAAACATGGTCCATGCATTTTTTGATTAAAACAAAACATTGTTTTTTCTAACAATCCCCCACATGAATAATAAAACATGTCGATAAAACACGAGAAAACATAAGGCAACAATATAGGCTAAGGTGTCCCAAAGATTGAACCTTAACTTAGTGAGAGGTTACTCGAACCGCTTGTTGAAACGGTGAACGCAATGTCTTGAACCGCCAACAACGAATGCAATTCGAAATACGGTCACACTTGATGCCTCAACCGAAGAAAACATTTGCCAAGCTCTTGCGGTTGTTCCCATTTTGGCCGTGGGCTAAAATCCCGACTTAATGAATGTCTCTAGAGAATCACTCAAATTCTCATAGGAAGTGGCCCACTTCCAACATCCACAAAGGTGAGTCCATAAAGAGTGTCCCGCCACACCCCGCTTTAATCAAAGCCATGGAACCCATTAAGATCGCAAAGATCATCCTAAAATTCTGCAGTAACACTATCGCACTGTTACACCATAGGGAGGGACAAAATAGTTTTTTCCCAATATCACCATAAATTAGTTGTCTCATTGAACCTTGATCTTGGAAATCCAATCACAAGGTTGAGTATCCTTCATGGTGATTTATTCTATGAGCTTAAGTCCCATCCCCCTCGATGTAAATTTAACTTCCTCTCTGGTTAAGCCTTTCGTCAAAGGATCTGCAAGATTATCTTTGGATTTTACAAAGTCTATCGAGATAATACCAAAGAGAGAGTAGTTGTTTCACCGTCTTGTGTCTTCTTCGTATATGTATAGACTTCCGTTGTATACATTGTTCTTTGCGCAACCAAGAGCAGCTTTTCCGTCACACAAAGGATTGCGATTGAAGACACGGATTGGGCGCAGTGGAATTCCTCCCGAAACATCGTATCCATTCAGCTTCCTCTCCAGCTTTTTCCAAGGCTATAAATTCAGACTCCATAGTGGATTTAGCTATACATGTCTGTTTGGTAGACTTCCATGACACACACGCACCTCCAAGTAAGAAGATGTACCCATTAGTAGACTTGCACTCTTCTGAGTCTGATATTCAGTTGGCATCACAATACCCTTCAAGACAAAGCAGGATACTTCCCAAAACTTAAGCAATAGTTTGAGGTCCCTCTCGTGTAACGTAAAACTCGAAGAGAGCATTCCGCTGATCCTTCCCGGGTTGCAAGTATACTCGCTTAATCTACTCACGAGTAAGCAATATCGTGTCTTGTACAGATTCATCAAATACATAAGACTACCAATAATGCGAGAATACTCAAGTTGATCAATACCCTTACCCTTGTTATTTTTCAATTTACAAGTGGGATCAAAAGGAGTAGATGCAGTTTAGCATTTTCATAATTAAATCTCTTTAGTACGGTTTCAAAGATAATGAGATTGACTAAGACTATATCCATCGAGACATCTTTCGATTTTCATCCCTAAGATTACATCGTAGGGCCTAAGTCTTTCATGTCAAAATTATCTCTAAGCATGATTTTAATGGTATTGATAATATCAAGGTTACTCGCCTAATATGAGCATATCATCAACATATAGGCATACAATAACATGTGAATCATTCACAGATTTAATGTAAACACATTTATCAGATTCCTTAACCTTGAAGCCATTAGTTATCATAACATGATCAAATTTTTCATGCCACTGTTTAGGTGCTTGTTTTAAACCGTACAGAGATTTGTTCAACTTGCAAACTTTGTTTTCACAACCTTTTACTATAAAGTCTTTAGGTTGGTCCATATAAATTTCTTCATTCAAATCACCATATAAAAATGCATTTTTAACATCCATCTGATGTATATGCAAATCATAAATTGAAGCTATAGCATTCAAAATCCTAATCGAGGTGATTCTAGAGACTGGTGAATAAGTATCGAAGAAATCTAATCCTTCCTGTTGTATATAGCCTTTAGCTACCAACCTAGCTTTATATTTATCTATAGTTCCATCTGTTCTAAGTTTCCTTTTGAACACCCATTTGCAACCTATGGATTTACTTCCGTGGAGGCAAGTCTACAAGCTCCCAAGTTTCATTTTGCTTTGAATGGACTCCCATTCATTTAATGAAGCTTCTTCCCGTAAAGGAGCTCGGAGAAGTCATAGCTTCCTTGTAGGTTTGGGGTTCAGACTCTACCGTAAGAGTCAAAAAACTGGGCCAAAACTTGTTTCAGTTCTAACCCTCTTACTTCTTATTGGTTCGGCCTCATACTCCAAAGTTGGAGTTTGACTAGTCGATGGAACATCCTGGGAGGTCATCATGGACCCTTTTCCGAGGTCCGGACCTTAAAGGAAATATGTGTTCATAAAACACAAGATCTCTAGATTCCAATATGGTGTTCGACCAATGTTATTATGGTCGAATCGATGACCATGAACCCGTATGCAATTGTATGCTCAGATACCCTAAGAAAACACAATCGACCGTTTTAGGTCCTATTTTAGTTTTCTTGGGAAGAGGAATGGCCACCTTGGCCAAACACCCCCCACACTTTAAAGTATGCATAGGAAGGTTGTTTACCATTCCACAATTCATAAGGAGTTTTATCGATTTTTTAAATGGAACTCGGGCTCAAAATATAGCAAGCAGAGAGGATAGATTCCCCACAAGTTCAAAGATAACCCCCGAACTTGTCAACATAGCATTTACCATATCTATGAGTGTTCTATTTTTTCTTTCGCAACTACACCATTCGATTCTGGTGAATATGGTGCAGTTGTTTCATGAATGATTCCATTATGTTTACAAAACTCACCTATGGGTATCACATACTCACCGCCACGGTCTGACCTAAGAGTTTTAATTTTAACTCCTTTTTGGTTTTCTACTTCAATTTTATAAAATTTGAAGGCCTCTAAGGCTTCATATTTACTTCTGAGAAGATGAACCGACAATAACGTGAGTAATCATCTATAAAAGTGATGTACCATTTTTTTACCACCTCTTGTTGGTGTTGATTTCAAATCTCCTAAATCCAAATGTATTAGTTCCAAAGGAACTGTTTTACGTTCAATCCTTTTATTAAACGGTTTTCTTGTATATTTAGATTCAACACAGATTTCACATCTTTGATTTTTATCAAAGTTTATTTTTGGTATGCAACCTAAATTAGCAAGTCTTTCTAGAGATTTGAGATTAACATGTCCAAGTCTATCATGCCAAACATGTGAAGAGTCACAAACATAAGCGAGAAGAAGATGCATTAACATTCAATTTCAAATCATATACACTAAGCTTAATCATGTTATCTAACATAACCTTTTCCTAATTCACCATGCTTAGAAATAACAATGAAGATTAGAATCATCAACAATCTTAAAACCTTTTCCTAGTAAGATGGTTTCGAGATAAGGTTTTTGCATATGTCCGGGACGAAATACGTCATTCAATGCGAGAGTTTTTCCCGAAGTTAGCTTCGGTTCGACCTTGCCTTTCCCCACCACTTTCGCAGTGGAAGAGTTTCCCATGAACAATTTCTCATCATCTCCTACTATGACATGAGGAGAAAGCATTTCAATTTACTGACATGCTTGGTGGATCCAAAATCAAGCCACCATTCTCTCACATTAGTCACACTAGAGACAAGGTCGACTTCAGACACCATGCCGGTGAAATATCCAAATCATTTACTATGTTTGCCTTATTTTTACATTTTGGATCATATTTGTTCTTTTTAGGGGCCTTACGGTCTTTAGCCATATGTCCAGGTTTACCACAATTAAAACAGTCGCCTTTGATGGTGTGCTTAGTGACACCACCCTAGGCTTAAAATTGTTACCTCTCGGGTTTTCGACGTCTCGTTACGTCTATTACCCATTTTGTCCGGATTCTCCAAGACTTTTCTTTGAAGCATCTTTATCATCCAGAAACATGTGCTTTGTTGGACATGTTTTTGCTCAAAGATCATGCTCTTGTCCTTTGCCGCACATGAGCTCCTCAACCTGGATCTTTTTGCCAAGCTCCACCATGGTGATTTCACGAGTCTTGTGTCGCAGCCTCCTCTTGTATTCTCTCCATGAGGGTGGAAGCTTTTCAATCACAAAGTAGATACTTGTAGAGCTTCATCAAAAGTCATGCCTTCAACCAAGAATCTCGCTGATGAGGAGTTGAAGTTCGACGAACTGTTCTACCACGGGCTTTTCGTCAGTCATGTTGTATTCCAAGAACTTAGCCATCAAGAACTTCTTACTACCAGCAGCTTCAGCATGATATTTTTCAAAGCCAATGGTATTTAAGTCTAAAACTCTAAGTGTTTTAGTCTATATGGGACTAATGTTTTATTCATTCACATGAAAAAACATCTAGGGAGCAATAGGTCTTGGGATCAAAACATGGTCCATGCATTTTTTGATTAAAACAAAACATTGTTTTTTCTAACAGTTTGGACGTCGTATTTATTATGAAGACAGGACCGATACTCAAATACACTCGATTGGTTATGCTGAAATTGAAGATAATAATGATGATGTTGAAATGGATAATTCATCCTCAAGTGAGGATTCATCATCAACATTGAGTGGGATTGATGGTTATACTAGTCAGATGGATTATCCATTTAAAGATTCAGGTCTTACTGTGGATTTGTTTGGTTCTTGTAATGGTATTCTCTGCTTATGGTTTCATGCCCACGAATATAGTGATGATCAGGAGCAATTATTTTGTCTTTGGAACCCAGCAACCAACGAATACAAGAAAATGTCTGAAGCACCAAAGAGATATAGTTACTGGGACGAGGACATCAAATTATATGCTTTCTTTTATGATCCAACAACTGATGATTACAAGTTCTCGATTGCTGCATCCCTTGGAGAGGATACAAATGAAATGAGATCTTTAGTTCATGTCTATTCGTTAGCATCAGATTCATGGAAAAGCTTTCTAACACCTTATGATTTCATTTCAGTCCAAAAATCTGGGGTACTTTTTAATGGAGATCTTCATTGGGCTGCCTCGGATACCCATGTTTCCATAGTCTCTTTGGATGTTACAAACGAGGAATTCAAAGAAATGCAACCGCCATTAGGAAGTTTACGGCTTCCTCTTGTGTGGGTATTAGAAGAGCGCCTGTGTGTACTCGATGAAGATGAAAATAAAGATATTAACATATGGGCAATGCAAGTTTATGGAAATCCAAAATCATGGACTAAACGTTGTACCGTTACCCATGAGATAATAACTAATAGAATTTTTTGTTATGGCTCTTTCTTGAGGTCTATGTGGTCCTTTAAAAATGGTGTTATTCTATTCACAGAAATCCAAAATCATGACATATGTCTATATGACCCAGAGCATGGGGGAGCTATTGAATTTAAGCTGAACTATCACTCGGTAGAGAATTATTCAGAAAGTTTAGTGTCATTAAACTCTGGTACCTATGTGGAAAATAGTTCTTACACGGAGATTGAGGTATTGAATTACAGTATGCATTGTCTCTTGTATCTTCTGTTATTATTATTAATTACCAATGTAATTAACTTATAGTGTGTATATCTGTGATTTTTAGATTCTTAGGTATAGGAACTCAGTTCTTGAAGAACGTATTACTGAACTACAAACAAAGCTTCATGAGTCTCAAGTAGCTCAGGTTTGTGTCATCTTTTACTTGTGTGAGTTTCTACAAATCGAATTAACAAGATAAGAAATGTTGGCATCCAAGTTTTCCATTTTGTGGTAAAAGAAATTTTGGGTTTTCTTCATTGCTATGGGAGTAAGAAAGACGATTTAGAAGAAACTGTTATGACTAAAAAAAAATGGTCGAAAGAGGAAGGGGGAACATCAGTATAATGCCGTAAGTTTGTCTAATTCCCAATTATGTATTCTTTTTCAAATTGCTGTTGTTAATGTTGGGACATAATATTTTGCAAGGAAAATACTATTCTGCGTATGAGTCCGGAAATTATCGAGCATTTCCGTGCTATATATACCCTTTCAAATTCTTGCTTTAGAGAAGTATTTGCTTCCCAGTTTCAATTCGCTTTTTAATTTGTTTTAAGAATATTTTTTTTTGAAATTTTCTTAAAGATGAAGATCATGATATACAAGAATGTCCATCTTCCAGTTTTGAGTTTATAGGTAGCTTGACCTCAGCTGGCTCAACTATCTAGAACTACAAATGTTCAAGCTGATTACATTAGTCAACTTTACTATCTGAAAAGTCTCAATCTTCACCGATGCTTAAATGTTCATAACATTCTCGAAGGATTTTGTTGTTTGAAAAATCTGCGTCATCTTAATCTCTCTTTTTCAGAAGCTGAAATGTTACCTGATTCTGTTGCTAGGCTTACCAATTCGCTGTCTTTGATATCCATCATTATCGTCTTATGTTTGTCTTACCCGCAAATATTGGGCCTCTTCAAAATCTAGTGGTGTCCTTTCATTTTCTACGTACCAGTTTTGTAGAATTGACAAAATTAATGTCACTTGATTTTGGAAGTACCTATCTAAAATAATTGCCTGAATCTTTGTCTGTAAATTAGAGTGTGTGAACACGAAGAAAATCACTGTGGACTTTAATCTGGAAATAATTGGTAAAAGCTAAAATTTTGTAAATAATTGTTATAGAGGAGGGCTTCGAAAGAGGTTGCAACCGAATTCTCAAGTCTGGGGGAAAGCACAAACCTGCATGATGAGAGTGTTACTGTGCAGCAGAGAGCTGAGAAAGAGCAACCTAAACTTGTTCTGTTGCAGACTGGTGGTACTTTGGAGCCTTACCAAATCAAAGGTATGAATTGGTTATTTCCATACAATCTTTATGTTTTACTGGTATTATATATCAATATTGGTCATTGTGTCTTCACTCTCTTGCAGTATTGCTTGTTGAGATCTGACTCCGTATATACATTACTTATCCTGTCTACTTACGAACTTTTTGTCTTTATAGATTAATAGATGAATAATCATATTCTTTTCTGTCTTTTGTTAAGATGTTCATTTAAAAAAATAAAAATAAAAGCTACTTCTTGTGATGTGTTTGGGAGGAAATGTCAGTGACAGTGAGTTGATGGTTACGAACTTTCTGTCTTTACAGATTAGTGAATATGATGGGGTGATTTTGGAATGTCCCAAACACACACTCATTTTGAATATAGACGAACTAGTAGAGGGATCTGAAACTCACTCCACTTCCACGGACTCTTACCAAACGATGACCGTAAACAGGCTGCGTGCCCTTCTAAAGGAAAGAGGTTTGATGGTGAAAGGAAAGAAGGTAACAATAAAAAAAACTTTCATTTGTTGTTTTAACTACTTTGGCCACTTACAAACACCATTGAAAATCCAAGAGAACCCAACGATCTTTATAAATATCTTTGTGAATGTATATGGTTCATTGATTGATACCTTCCAGAACATGCTTTTGAGGATGCAGCACCTTGGCAGAGAAAGTTAATTCAAGACCGAGTCGGAGCTTTACATGCACGCCGCTTCAGATCCAAAGCTACTGCGCCTCTAGGACGCACGACACTTCAGTTTCTACCTTGTTTTCTGCGCAATGTATCACAACTTTTGTTTACCATACCCCTTATAAAAACATGGAATCAAGGATATTTTAGAAAGTATTCTTCTTGTATAACAAGGGATCAATCTGCTGAAACAAATGACACATTTGGTTCATCTTCTTCATATGCTTTTTAGTTTGTTCTTGACTAGTTGTTTTTCTGTTGTATCTTACTTCTGCATACCGAACCCAATGGCCTGGTACGTATCATAATCTTGTTTTTCCATAGAATTGTTTACTATACGAAACATCTCTACCTCGAATGAAAAATAACAGCTCATGTTTTAATCGGCCGTTCTGTAATATGGGTTTTGTTATCTTGTGCACCCATGCACAAGATAAGAGTTAATAATTGGCCTTAGAAATGATAAAAAAACAATAAAAAAATTATGAGAATGTATTTGAAAGACCTATGATTAGCTCTTATCTTTTGCACAGGTACACAAAATAACAAAACCCCTGTAATATTTAGCAGGAGAAAATGTAGAATGATACAGAATACGAGTAGCAGATAAACGAAAAAATAAATAAAAATACTACAAACAATTATCGTCCGACTTGGATTTATTCATAGTCTTCAGATGACGAGTCAGATTCAATTTCATTTACTCGGACGGCACTAGAATCAATGCGATTCTTAAACGTAACATTCACCCGCCACTTTTTAAGTGAACACAAACGACTTGACGTTTTTTACATTTCTGAATCGTGGCAGACAACTACTGACTAACAATGCGGGTGACGACACGTGTCATCCTGTGTGAAAAAACTGAAAAGTATATGTTAATTGTGTTTGGACCAAAATTGGTAGTGTGTTTTTTTTTACTTGATTTTTTTGTGACTCCCTTACTTAAATTTAGGGCCTAAATTTCTTGAAGTGTGAGGTTGTAATATCCGTCTATTTTTCAAGGGTATTTTTGTCATTTACGCATGTGTGTAAAATAGTCATTTTGTTTCAACGCATTTTCATAATTTTTTTATTTTTTAAATTATACTAATTAAATTTATTACATGAAACTAGTTGGAAGCCTAACAAGCTAGGCTCCAACGACATACTACTACATTAATTGAACAGGTTGATGTGCTAGCCTACCAGCGAGCCTCATGGGTAACCTTGCCAAGGGGAGCCGAAGCGGGAGGGGGGCGAGATTGTGTCATAAGGGGGCAAACTAACACTACCTTCCATGTTAATTTCTGCAATATTACGGCATTGGGGACTTGAACCTGGGACCTCCTGGAACGCATGAAACTTCGGAAAACGCATGAAATTATACTCGAATATATTTTTTTCCTTCTTCTTTTGGTATGTTAAATTATTATTTTTTCGACTAGCAAGCTAAGTTTGACTAATTTTGGAATAAAAATTATATTTAGTCATTAATGTGACACTTGGCAGCATGGTATTGATGATTAGACCTTACCTTAATTAAGCAAAGATTAATTCCTTTACATGTCTTATACGTATAAGGAAGGCTTGAATACAGATATATATAATAGGTGATCGAAGTTAGTGGACGTGATGAAGAAAACAGTAATACTTAACATTTGTTTGCCACTTGTCTTATTTTTGTTGGCTAGTAAATTAATTAGACGACTAGGATCATTCACAATATAGTTTTCGCAAACATGTTTAGGTCGGCATTCATTGGCAGTTAAATAGAGTGCTTAGGTTTAGGGAGAAATTTTTGGGATTGACTAGGATTAATATCCACCGGCTTTTCATATATTTTGAGACGTGTGTTGTTTTAGGTTTAGAGAGTTTTTGGTGTTCTCTTCTATAGCCGCCGAAAATAAAAAAAATAAAAGAACAGAAACCTAGTATTTGGAACTGGTAGTAACGGATTTGGAAAGGCTTAGTGTTCTTGCAAAGGACTTAATCTTCACATTTATTGTTCTTCTTTACGATTGATTGGATTGCGATTTGAGGTAGGCGCAACACAATCTAAAATTCTTTTTATTTATGGTTTTGTTAATTAAATTCATATTTACAAGTTTTTATGATGCTATTGATGATGATGTGAGCATGATGATGATTATCGGGTTGCGGTCCATAGGTTGTGATCCTTAAAATTATCTTTGATGGGATACGAGATATCCTTGGGAACGGTTTTGTTTCCCTAAATCCACGTGGGGCTCCCTGGGCGAGCAGATTGATTGAATTTATTATTGTTTATGGGTGTGGTGTTTCCATGTGTTTGCGGTGGTGTTAACCATGCTAGATGTTTTTAAAAAAGGAATTGAAAAATATTGCATAAAACGTTTTGTTGCTTCTTTTCCTACTGGGTGTCACAACTCACGTCGTTTCATGACAAAAAAATCCAGATTTTATGACACCACAAGGATTTAATGGCGGAAAAGCATAAAGATCGGTTTCGGTGCTATTATTAGTAGTTTGCATAGGATTTATGATTGGAAATTGTAATAAAATATCATCAAACTCTTTTAGATGATTCAATTAGTATTTTATTGATTATTAATATTTTAGAGATTATTGGGTTAATATATAACCAATGAAAACAACGTTTTATTAAGAAACATCAGTTGATTAGATAATGAAAATTTCCAAGTCATGTTAGTTTGACTGTTAATGAACTTTCTCTGTTTTTCTTTTATGCAGTTCTGGTCAACTACACGTTTGACTATGGTCAAAATGACTTTAAATTAAACTAAAAATTATAGAACATTTATGAATGGAACTATGATCAATTAGGATTCATAATGTATAATCATAATAGTTTTTGGAATTAAATTGGGTTCAGTAAAATCCTTGGAGTGAACTGATGTCTTTTTCTATTTTATGATTCTTCCTTAAAAAAATGTGACTCTTTTGGTTTAAATCTGGAACTCTTGACGGTGAAATTAATTTTATGGTAAACTATAGTTCTTTAGGGTTCATGTGGGTTTAAAATTATGTCAATTTAAAGGTTAGATCTTTCTAAAAGAAGTTTTATGTATCCGCTGCGATAGAAATTCTGAATTGAACATAAATTAAATAGGCCCAAATAAATTACTTAACGAGCTTTGGCTTAGTAGCCGGGCTTCGGCTATGGTATCCAAGTAGCACTTCGGGTTTTCGGGCATGATATCCATGCCCGAAAATCTGGGTGTTACATAGTTAACACTCCATAGATTTTTCTCATGTCGAGTATGGACAATTGAATTGATTACTTTGTGATTAGTTTAATTGTGCAATCCGGTTAGAGTATTTATGGGTTCTCTTGTGAATAATCTAATCGATGTATTAAGTCTCCATAAGTTTACTTGTGTTGAGCATATTTATTCAAATTAATCTTGATTCGCTTTGGTTAATATGATTGAATATTTTGGATTCCAAATTCATACTTGTATGTAATTTGTTTGAGTCTAAAGAAATCCTTCTTTTCTCTTGAAAATACGGTCACTTTTGTTGTTCCCTTGGGAATGACATCTTATGGGGGAGAGTTCTTTTGAACTTGCGCTTAATTTCCAAATCTTTGTGGAGAGTGCGGCTGTGGAATATTATAGGGGTTGTCTTGTATCTTTATAAACTCCTTGATGAATGCACTTAGCCTCGGCTTTATGATTGCATCTAAACAAGATGATAGAACACTTACCTTTGGTCATGAAATGTCTCTTAAGGAAATTTCATTAGGATGCCGTTCTTGTACCTTTGACAATTTTATTGACAAAAAGGGGGAGAATTAATTGTAGTTCATGCTACAAATACATATGGTTTTCGGATCATTATGTAAGGGGGAGTGGTTTCCATGTGAGATGGAGTATTGACCCTAGTTAGTAATTCGCCAAACTATTCGCGAATTATACGCGAATTCTTCCGTATTGGTCGTTCCCGAATAATACTTCCGTCCGAATGGAACTCCGACCCTAACACGCGTATCTTGTGAAGAATACGAATTAAACCCGAATTATCCGTCCCGAATAAGAAGTCGCCGAATCAATCCGGCCCAAATAGTTTCTAACACTAATAGCTACTGGGCCAAACTATAAGCCCAGACGCTGATTCCCCAAAGTTTTTTCAAAAAACGCTGTGAAGGAGCTTCGAACCACGGACTCGTTGCTTATTCATCTACTACCAAACCACCGCTCCACACCTTCGTTGCTGTTTATTAGTGCATATATTTTGTATATAATCGGAAAAATCACAAAATCATATCCCACTAATATTAAAATGTGTTTTTTTATTGTATAGTATATGCCGAATTTTGTGTTTCGAACCCATATCTTAAAAACGAATTATACACGTACGTATGCCGTTCCGATTTATAGCCGAACCACGAACCGTTGACCGGACTCTTGACCGAATTTAACATCTACAAATCCGAATAATACCCGTACGTATTCCGTTCCGTAAGTATCCCGAATCCCGAATTGCTAACTAGGGTATTGACTAAGGGGGAGTAAAGTATCACCATAGTATTGTTGTTGAAGTTGTGATACAATTGGACTTTGACACTATATAATAATACTATGACACTGTATAACAATGATTGAGGACCGATCCTTTTCTCATTGTTATAGCTACGGAATTTCAACAACGATGATTCTAAACTTACAACCTTTGGGATCATTGGACTACTTGTAAGTGACGAAGATTTCGAGTATTGTTGAAGATTAGACATGTGGAATAGGAGCTATAAAGTTTATTTATATATTTTTTGTATTTTATATGTATTAATAGTTTTGCCACTAAAATTGACAAATGGGGAGATTATTAGAGCACTGCTCGGTCAAACTCGCATGCGTTGCTATCTCAAGCATGTTTGTCAATCTTAGTGATCAAAACTATAAAGTCTTGATTTCTAGTCTACTATAGATAAGGTCTCGGACTAGGATAGAAAGTGTAGTTGAGCTCAAAAACTCCATGGAGATCATCATACAAGACGAAGGACTACTCAAGGAACTAGTGGATCTTTATCTACTAAAAGGTATGTGGAGAATTGAACTTATCTATCACTCAAAAGTCTGTCTACTCTATCTCCTATCTTGAGACAAAATTCGTTTTACTATATAGACTGAGAATATGCACATGTGACATTTCGAGCTGAGTATATTCTGCTTATTTATTTCTCGAAATGGGTGTTGGTAAATCTTTCGCTTTAGACAAGTTCATATTTTCCTATTGACGAAAGTCATGTTATGTTTCAATCAATTTGTAAATCGCTCTGATGAAAAAAATAGTTTGTGAATAACAACTATATAACGCCCTCTGAGAATGTTTCAATGATTGAAATGAGAGTTTAGACTATATAACCATTGTGGGATATAAACATTGTTGTGGTAACATATATATGTATAAGTCCTTAGCACTTGAACCGAAGTTTGCGAACTTTGTTGATCAAGTGGAACCGGAATGTGAGCAGTCAAATCAGTTCGCGAACTGGCGTAAGTTCTCGAACTCGAGAATATCTGCTGAAGTTGAAGCTCAGGTACAGTACGCGAACCCAGTCCGCGAACTGACGAAAGTTCTCGACCCAAGAAATTCTGCTGGAGTTTATTAACTTCAACCGGTTAGCTTGAGTCCGCGAACTCAAGTGGTTATGTCTGAAAACGTTGTTCGTGAACTTATCTTAAATTATTAAGGAATGCTTTTGCAAACCGTGGCTTTATAGTTCATGAAATGATTCGAGTGAATCACATAGTTTTTGATTCAATTATGTCTTGTGTAGTACATGAGATCTCATAGCAATTAAACAACTCTCTAACTAGTTCATTTGAGTCATTTGGACTAGTTATGGTGAAGAAGAATATGGTTGATATGAAAGTTATCATTTGGCTAACCATTTGGTTGACTAATATTGAACTAACCATTGTACACGTTTGGGTACGGTTACACAAACCCAAAACGTCAAGTACATGTGTGTATGGCAAGCTAAGTTTTCGATCTAACGGTTGAGATATATTAGCTTATATCTAATCAGGTTCATCTAACGGTGAATATTGAATGCTTTGTTAGTAAGATAACATTGATCGCAAACCCTGATTTGAAAGACTATATAAGGGAGAACTCTAACAACTGGGAAACCTAATCCACACACATTCTGTATGATACTAGTTTGCTAAAGCTAGAGTAGATTCTCCTTTAACCTTTGGTTTTCTTTTTCTAAAAAAAGGTTAACGACTTAAAGACTTCATTGGGATTGTGAAGCCAGACCGATACTACTTTTCTTATAGTTATGTGATCTGATCTTGCTGTTTCTATCGTACGAGTACAATTGTAATAATTGGACTGAGATTTCGATCTCCGATAGGCAAGATAAAAGTAGTCACAAACATCTTCGTCTCATTGTTTGTGATTCCTCAATAATCTTTTTCGCTGCGTCGATTAAGTTTATTGTGAGATGATTGATGAAACTGAGCTGTTCTTCGGGAATATAAGTTTGGTTTTATCGATTGGTTACTGTTCACCTTGATTTATCAAAATACGGAACAAAACTTGTAGGTTTATTCGTGGAGACGAATTTATCTATTACATGTAGACTTTTCTGTGTGAGACAGATTTGTTTATTAAAGTCTTCAACTTTAGGTCGTAGCAACTCTTGGTTGTGGGTGAGATCAGCTAAGGGAATCAAGTGCACAGTATCCTGCTGAGATTAGAGGCGTAAGAGCATAACTGTACCTTGGATCAATGTGAGATTGGTTTGGGTTCAACTACAGTCCAGACCGAAGTTAATTTGGAGTAGGCTAGTGTCTGTAGCGGCTTAATACAGTGTATGTTTAATCTGGACTAGGTCCCGGGGTTTTTATGCATTTGCGGTTTCCTCGTTAACAAAATTTCTGGTGTCTGTGTTATTTCTTTTCCACATTATATTTTTATATAATTGAAATAATACAGGTTGTGCATTGTTCAATCAATTAGAATATCCGACCATTTTGGTTGTTGATTTAAATTGATTGATACGGATATTGGTATTTGGTACCATCCATGTTATCTCTCTTTGATTAGAATCGCGAATCATATTTGTTTGAGTAAATCAAATCGAGAGATTGAGATAATAACTCCTTGAGTATTTTATATTTATTGAGTCTAACTGTCTAGTTGATTCTCTAGAAAACAACTCGGAGTTGTCCATACAGATTGCTAATCGAAATATTGGGTGGTGTTGTTAGACCCCCGCTTTTTCAAACTCAAGGTGGTAGGGTCACACTCATTAAGTGAAGCATCTATTTGTCTTTTGCATACATTCTCCCTTATATGCCTGAAGGTACAGGGACGAACCGATTTGGATACCCCAAGAGAGTTTCCAATTGAATCAACACCACAATCACGACATATTTGACTAATCAAACAAGGATAGCCTAACATCTTGATGGGAGAAGTCATTGAAACCATTTGATAAATAATAAATCCACAAATATCAATACTTTGAACACCCGATTCAAGGAAATACACTAATTCTTCAAACTCATGACTCCACCAAGAATTCTAAATTGTGGAGGGACAAAGATTGGGGATACCAAGTTTTCCAAATGCCATCAATGCAATACTAAGTTTATTAGTAGGAAACCTCCCTTGATTCCAAGCTACCTTCTTGCCACAGAGCCCAATAGAGATATCATCACAAGATAGACGTTTATCACTCGGTCTAGGGAGACGCTCGTTTCCCAACGGAATGTTGGTAATCTTCGAAATTAACCCTCTATCAACAAGAAACCTTTTTTTAATTTACCATGGATTTGAATTCCATCTTATTAACATCAACATCATGAATGTTGGCATAGAAAATTCTTGTGAGAGAATCAAATCCTTGACCAAGACCATCAAAGATATTTCCAAGATTGAATTTTTTGAAACAAGTTAGATCCTCATCATATCCATTAGAAATATCCATTTTATTTTCTAAAATAAAACCTTTAGATGAAATCTTCTCAAAAATTCTAGCACATGAATCATCCACAAACCTAATCCTAGGAGAATTTTGGTCACAAGGAAGATCCTTACTAGAGGTATTTGAATTTTTGGAATTCCTTTTTGAGCCCTTAGAATTCATCACTAGGTCTAAGAAATTAAAAGAAATAAGAGGAAATTACTTACTTAGAGTGATCTTGAACACCCTTTCTCTTAAATTCTCCAAAAGGTCTTTGATGGAGAAGCACATAAAAACCCTAAAGGTTCACATACGCGGACGGGTGATGAAGAAAAGGGGACTCCGTGAACTTCTTCTTTATAAGACCAAAGATGGGCTTGGACTCGTTTGTGAACCGCAACCCATACAAGGAAGAGGGATTTTTTTAGATATTTACACATCAAAGGTTATGCATCGAGAGACAAGGATGTAGTAGAAAACATTACATACCTCAACCATTTCTTGCCCCATATCAAGATATATACACATGGGATAGTTCCAATTTTGTTACCAAGAGGCATAATGTGCAGAGAGGTTCTCATGCAACATTTCTGACTGATCTGTGCAAACATTCCATGTGATGTAATCACCATAATGATGATAATCAGGGGAATCTGAGCTTCCTATTCTTTTCTTGATGTGTCTAGAAGGAAAATTCTTCCGATTTCCAGGTTGTACAATATTACTCAAAGGTTTAATATGTACTGAACCCTTTTTGTAGTGATTCTTAGACTTAACATAATTAAGTTTTTCTAAGAATCTAAAAATGTCTTCGAAAGCTCTGAATAGATCTTTATCAAATGATCTATTATGATAGTACTCCTCATAGAGATCGATAGTTAATTGATAAGTACATATTGCACATATATTTGGTGTTAATTACATGCTAGTATATGTTGGTTTTCTTGCAGATTATTGTGTGTTACGCTTGTTTTCTCTTATTTGTGTGTTATTAGGTGAATAATCCAAAAGAAGTGAATTTGAGCTTAGTTGTGCAATAAAAGAAGCTAGTTAAGAGTGAAGAAGGGACAAAGAACAAATGGAACCCATTCAAATACAAGATTTCTACTTTTCATTATGTAGAGGACTAGAAGGCAAAGGCAATGGCGAAAGAACGGAGTCATTCGGAGTTCGTATGAAAAAGTTATGAGCGAAACAAGAATGAAGTAGGAACTAAACTGTCAGTCTTCCATATAGTTCGGTCTTCTCGCAAAAAATCTATCGTAACCGAACTCAATTTTTCCTTTGAAAGAATGAGTTCGGTTTTGTCGATAATTTCTCTTTCTAACCGAACTTTTGAAATATTTAGTTCGGTGTGCTCGCAAAAAAAACTCTCGTAACCAAACTAAATTTTTCAAAAGTTAAGAATGAGTTCGGTTTTGTCGATAATTTTTATGGCTAACCGAACTTTTGAAATATGTAGTTTGGTAACAAAAGTGTTGATATCTACTCAAACGAACAATGCACTGTAAACTCTATAAAAATAGTTCGGTTACATGTTCTGTAAAAACATAACCGAACTCTAAAAAACCACCATTAACATGTAGGTCGGTTACCTGTGTTTGCTAAATTTAGTAACCGAACTACACACTAAGAACAGTTCAGTTACCTCGCAACCTAAATTTGGTAACTGAACTAGGTTGACCTAACCGAAATTTTGAATTTATTTTTTGAGTTTGGCCAAATTTTTGCACAATTCAAGCTACATTAACTAAATATGAGGCATACTTGAGTACCCATAGCTTCATCTTCAGGTTGTGGCTGATAAAATCCATCATTTGTTTGGTTAACTTGAGTTTGGGGCAAAAAGCTTTCATCATCTAACTAATAACTCATTTCCAGATCATTAGAAGTATTGACAAATACACTATGAGGTGAAGAGGGTTCTTGTTATGAGGATGAGGTATCATCACATGAATCACCCAATTCATAATTACTAAACTCACTACTAATCAGTTATTAATATTTCCTATCTTCTTCTTCATATTAATAAACTCACTAATCACTAACTAATCAATTATTAATCATTACACTAACACTAATTAATCATCACACTAACTAAGTTTATCATCAAGGGTAAAGTTGGTATTAAAAAAAAATTATAAGGGGTGACCAAATATTACTTCTAATATCCTCCCCAAAAACTTATGGGTAGTCCCCCATATTTTTTGGGTAGTCCCCAAAAGTTGGTTTTTTTTTTTACTGGGCCTAGGCGAGGCAAAGGGCTTGGGCCCTAGTGCCTGACACAATATAGCCTCCTATTAGGCTGAACACTATGGTATTCTTCTAGACGTGTTTCAGTCGTTAGTGTCTTCTAAGTGGGTCCTTGGATCCACCGAGCCTTCTCAGATCAGAACTAGTTGATTATCTTTCGCCGGCCAACCTTCGTCTGCTGAGATCCCACGTCTCTAAGTGGGCCCTCAAACACTTGAATATGATGTGCATTAATAGCAATGCACATGGTATCTTCCCCCCTTAAAGGCCTTGATAAATAAAGCTCTCACATTAAACGGTGATAAAACCTTCGCTTCCTATTTGCCTAGAAAGGTCATTTCTAATGTAGAAGCTATGGTGAGGACACTTGGCATAACTCTATTGGTTTTAATAATTAAAATTTTGTTACACTTTGTTTACATAAGCTACTTAATTGTTCGTTAGCAACATTGTTGACAAAAAAGTAGGTAGACAATACTTATGTTAGAATTTAAACTTGAATTACTTAATTACACCGCGTTTACACCTATACTTAAATGTACTTTAATAAGGGTGGACAAAACTTCCGTCCAAATTGTTAAATAATTAAAAGAAAAAAAAAAAGAAAAAACGTTCACACACAATAAAGGATTTCCTGTTAAAAAGGAAATCCGTGATTCATCGAAAAAAGGAAATCGGTTACCAAGGAAATCAGAAGTTTGTGTTAAAAAAATGATATCGGTAATTCTTAATAATCTTTTCTTTAGGTCGTAACATATAATCATGCAATTACAAAATTTTCGCCTGAACCTAAATCATGGAGGCCTTTGGTTGAATACCAGATGCAACTTAAACTCATTCAGTTGCTTGAGGGATACTCATGCAGTACCTGAATTCAATGTGTCATATATATATGAGCCCATGAATGATTTTTTTTTTGTTACGTTGTAGATGACTTTCATTCTTTCAATTGGTATTGTAATAACAGGTGCTAAACCTAGCAGCTGAACTTAGAGATTGCGATGCATATATCTTCATATATGTAAGTTGTCTTGAGATATTGTTTGGATGGTAAAATATTCTTCTACCTCAAACACAAATCTGATGTGATTAATTGATGATCGATCCACAGTTTTTTTCTTCAAGTGGACAATGTTGGGTGGGGGTGGGGGGGTGGGGGTGGGGGTGGGGGGGGAGGGTACCTGCGTAAAACCCTCCGATGCTTAAGTTAGGTTTTTCACAAATAATTTTAGTAGGGAAGATTGCATACCTTTTTGGGTTGTGAACCCCTCTATTTATATGGTGCAAATCAGACCTTTAACCTAATTTCGAGGTGGGAATAAATTGTATTATTTCCCCTGCATGACTCCAGGCATAAATTGCCTTGACTGGCCCTTGCATGCCTCCTATCATGAATTGTATTGACTGGCCCTTGCATGCCTCCTAGAAATTTCCAGAAACTTCCTCTATGGTTATGGAATTAACCAAGGAAAATAGTGCAAAGGGTTGGCCCAAACAACTAGGTGTTTACATGCCGAGCCCAATAAGAGAAGTGTGCATAAAATCACAATGGGGCATAAATATCCACAAGGAAATCAGAAAGGGGTGAAAAAATCCACCGAGCCGACTCGGCTGAGTTTCCTTGGCTTGGCTCAGCTGGCGTGGAAATATCCCACGTGTAACTCAGAGGGGCGTATAAATCCAAGGGTTGTGGAATTAAATTTCACCGTGATGCGCTGAATCACGGCTATGGGATTAAGAAGAAACTCGGTACATTCACTAATGAAGATATCTCGCACACTCCATACTTCGTCAACAACAAGAATCCTTAACAACAATAGAGTATACGAATCAAATGCCATCTCGTCAACTTTAGCTCATTACATGAAACACGACACCTCGCTACTACTCACCAACATGAAGACTCAACAACCAAACATACAAGGGAAAAATCAAGAGCAATGAACCGTTCCAACAACAACTTGTAATCAACAACAACAAAATCTCGGATTGGTACTTCTTATATATTTCGAGGATTAGTATTTCTTATACTTCTTAAATAAAACTTCATACTTCGTACTTCATATACTTCGGGAATGATACTTATCAACTACAAAGCTTCGGAACATCACAAAAGAATAAGAGGCAAGTATATACTTTTTTCAAGTTATTATTCTTTCACTCATTCCTTCATCAACAAAGATCAAAGTCATCTACTCAAGCACCACACGTCTCGCTCCAAAGAACTACACCAAGATGGATTTTTTCTTAAGAATCGCTCTTCAAGCAACACTCAAGAAAAAAAGGGCAAAATGTAGATACCAAAAACTACACTCGACGCGTGACGACATTTGAAGGAAGGAGTAACTTATCATCGCTAGGATAGTCTACATAGTATCTTAGCTTAGTTTCCTTAATTTGTAAGTAAAGGACATTTATGTAAATTTACTTCTACTCTCTAGTACATAAAGAAAATATCTAGGAGAGAGAATGGATGTGCTGAATCACGGCTATGGGATTAAGAAGAAACTCGGTACATTCACTAATGAAGATATCTCGCACACTCCATACTTCGTCAACAACAAGAATCCTTAACAACAATAGAGTATACGAATCAAATGCCATCTCGTCAACTTTAGCTCATTACATGAAACACGACACCTCGCTACTACTCACCAACATGAAGACTCAACAACCAAACATACAAGGGAAAAATCAAGATCAATGAACCGTTCCAACAACAACTTGTAATCAACAACAACAAAATCTCGGATTGGTACTTCTTATATATTTCGAGGATTAGTATTTCTTATACTTCTTAAATAAAACTTCATACTTCGCATACTTCGTACTTCATATACTTCGGGAATGATACTTATCAACTACAAAGCTTCGGAACATCGCAAAAGAATAAGAGGCAAGTATATACTTTTTTCAAGTTATTATTCTTTCACTCATTCCTTCATCAACAAAGATCAAAGTCATCTACTCAAGCACCACACGTCTCGCTCCAAAGAACTACACCAAGATGGATTTTTTCTTAAGAATCGCTCTTCAAGCAACACTCAAGAAAAAAAGGGCAAAATGTAGATACCAAAAACTACACTCGACGCGTGACGACATTTGAAGGAAGGAGTAACTTAGCATCGCTAGGATAGTCTACATAGTATCTTAGCTTAGTTTCCTTAATTTGTAAGTAAAGGACATTTATGTAAATTTACTTCTACTCTCTAGTACATAAAGAAAATATCTAGGAGAGAGAATGGATGAGATTTTATTTTCCCTTAACTAAATCTAGAGCTCCAAAACTCATTAATGGAGTCTCAATTTGTAAATCAAATATATCATAGCGAAACCCGTGGATGTAGATCAATTCATGATTGAACCACATAAAAATTGTGTGTCTCTTTACATTTTAGCACTTATATTTCATTTTGATTGTGAGTTAATGTTTAGATCTAGAAATTGTTTTCATGAAGTTTGAAGTAGAAATTAGTTTAGAATAACAAATAGAGATTTGGGTGTGACTATGGATTTTCCGTAGTTACATTGAGGTCTAAACTGACTACTCTGCTTTAACTTGTATAAAAGCATGCAGTACACATTGTTCCCGTTTTTGCGGAAAAATGAGTTGTGTAGTGGAATTTAAGGTTTGGGCCATTGGCCTACCGTAAAAGGGCTTTAAAGTGCTACTAGCTATCTGTTATGAGGTAATGAAGATCTTTAGCTGCAACTATTGGAAAATCTTAGCTACTACTGTAAGATGAAGTGGAAACTATTTATGTTCTAAAAGTAGTAGCCTTGACTACATCAGTCAATCCGGATGGATTGTACATGTTAATGCAGAAGATGGGTTTATTTAGTGTCCCTTAATGCGTGTTATCTGCTGAAAAATGGAAAGGAAACTGTAAATTAGGCTTGAAGTCACTTTTTCAAATTCGTTGTTCGGAGATATGGCTCAGGAGAGTTTAAAGTTCTTTCTTTTGGGATCTAAACTTGATTTTCTGCTTTATCTATGATGTGGCAATCTGAATTAATCAGGGGTATTTTCCAACCAAAAGAGGGCCCTAAAGTAATACTAGTTAGCTTTAATTTTAGAGGCATTGTGGATTTTAGCTGCAGGCTGCCACTTTACATAATCTTGATTATCATTAATGTGTGAGTTTCTACATTATGGTAAAGCAGGACAAAATGAACAAATATGGTTTTCTTGGGCGCCACTAGTATTTTTTTTTTAATACAAAATGTTTTGTAGGATAAAGATGAAAAATAAAATAAAATATTTAAGTGAGATAAAATAGGATGAAGTGAGATAAAATAGGATAAAGTGAGATAAAATAAGGTTAAAAGGTAGTAAAATAATCAAGGATTGTATTTGGCGTCAATCCAAGAGTCGTGGGCGTTAATGCAAAAGTCGCTGGCGTTTATGGAATTATCGCGCGTTGGTTCTTCCAACGCCAGCGTTCGTACCAAGATCTCCCGTCGTTACCACAGACGCGCACTGGATGTTCCGATTCAATGTTCAAAGCAACAGATTTGATGATTTGAACATCCATTTTTTATGTTTGTTCATGCCATAGTGGGAGCAAAATGAACAAACTATGAGTTTGTTCATCCCATAGGAACTTCTATGAGGCGGCTCTTTATATTTAATAGCATCATTCTGTTCAACTCGATGAATCGAAAGATAAATTACTGCGCAGCTGTAGTCCCATAACTTTATAAGACAACCTTCAAAACTGTTTCCAGTACTGATTAAGGGGTCTTACTGTCCCTAAATATGTGTTATCTGCGAAACAGTGAAAAGGGTGTTAGAATACGGACATCCAACTCAAAACTAATTGGCAATGAGTGGAGAGGCCCTAAGGGATTATAAGCCGCAGGATCTTAGATGCCCGCACAATGTGGGACTAATAATCTCAACAAAAGGTACCGAGCAAATGATCTAATAAGGCTTTACAGTTGCTGTTTTGAATTACTTGTTCAGATTCTTACGTCTAAAGAGATAGAGCAGCTACTTGTTGGCTACTTAAATTGCGAGTGGAAAACACAAAAGATGTGCCTCCTTAAATTTTAAGTGGTGACAGATTAAACTCGACTAAAATAAATAAAATACCTTGTCGTTGAATATCTTGAGGTTTCTCTACTCTCAAGTGCTTAATCTTCTCCCTTCAAAGATGTAGAAAAATGCATTTTGCACTCCAGGACAGCGTGTAATCAAGGTGCTCACCGCTCATGTACTTGGACCGCTAGCTGGCTGAACACAACCATTTCGCGATGTACTTGACTAGACTTCCTCCAGTATAGGTGTTCTCCCTAGCTGGCTAGCTGCTGGTTATGAAATCCATGATTAATTACAAAAAAATGAAATAAAAATGAAAATGCAAATCTTGGTTTGTATGATTGTATCTCAGTTCGGATGCCACTTGTCATTTACCAAAGAGCATCCAGCTCAGCTCAAGTACCCCTTATCACACAGGCGGGTCTGTGTATCATTTCTTCTTGTGTGTAAATTAGGGAAAACATCCCTAAAAATCAAAATCCATCTACTCGATCTTATCTGAGCAGTAAAAGAAGCCGCCGCTGCTCAACTGGCGATCCACTGAAGACGTAGGGTCTTCTCCTCTAATGGATTGCCTTGACAAGTGCGGTGTTGCTTCACTGCGATGAAGACTGCCTGCATCCTGAGTCCACTCATATTCTTCTAACATTGTTAGAAGGGACTATGATGGATTCGCGGGCTCACCCCGCCCACCATCACTCTTACAAACTGTTTTTTCTTATTTGCTGCTATTCAAGTGTTTCATGATCTGCTTCGATTTATATTCTTCTTCTTCCAGAGAATACGTTTTCATTTTTTTTTTTGCTATTGAAGTGTTTGATGATTTGCTTCAATGGTATTTTTTTTTCCTTCTTAGTGTTTAAGGTAATTAGAAATGTTAATCAGAACTTTTGGGAATTTGGGTTTTCATTTTCTTTTAATTGAATTTTCTTTATTTTACGTTCTATGGCATTGTAAGAAGCTTGCACTTGTGGTGGGACGAAGTCTATTCTTATTGGAAAGGTAAAATGACTGTGACCCTTTTTTGTTTTTGAGTTTTAGTTGGAATTGCTTAATCATTAAATTCTACCTGTAGAACCTAAGACCGGCTTTCCTGTTGGTTAAAAGTTAAAACCAATGTTTTATGAAATAGCATCAATGTTGCAAAATACATCAATAAAAACAGCAGCAACCTAGGATTTGTATGAATAATCTGTTAATTCTTTGAATGGATAGTTGTAGGTTGTTCATGATTGTGCAAAGTTTGGAATTCCCAGTTTGTTGGCTTTGAAATTCCAATGGGTGCAAACTTTAATTTGATTGTCCTAAAATCACCATGTGTTTGTTTGTTGAACTTACTATTGCTTTTGCATCTGACATGCTAGTTATCTTGATAAATTTATCTCTTTATTGAATTCAAAGAGAAACTCCCTACTATTGATTCTGTAGGAGTTGAGAATATCTTGTGTCTTAGATTTAAGCTATCCGGAGTTCAGAAGAAGATACTCTATTGGTTCATAGTTGAAGGGTTTCTCGTTTAAACTTCATGGTATCTGAGCCAATTAGGGTAGTAAGTACCAAGATGATATATGAAGAACCAATAAGAATACCAGTTGACTTTTCATGTAGCTGTATATTGATTGTTTAATATTATTTATTCATTTCAAGTTTTCAAGCCCCCACCCCCCATTGAACTCTGGTATATCCCACGTGCATGGCTCCGTATGCTTTGATTGCATGTTGCGATACTTTTAATTGTGCAAATAGTAATGTGGGGACCGGCTTTGCAGCTTAAGCAAAACGTGTTTTTTCTGCCTGTATGGCAAATTTAAGTTTATGAATGCATTAGAAACTTTCTAATTTAAGTTTCCTTTTTTCCACATTCTCATATTTTGAATACTCAATGTTATTAGTTTAATCTGATCCCTCCAATCTCCTGTTTCAGGGGTCATTGATGCTGTATTTGGTGCAGCAGAGTGGACCAGGAAAGTGGTTTGCATGTCATTGCCAGAGGCCAGTAACTAAGGTAATGATATTTCTCACAAACTTCTTTCGTGAATCTTTTTTCTGTAGGTTTGTGTCTTTCAACTGATTAGTATCTTGTTAATGTTCATTCATTGCTGCTTTTTGATATGTAAGGTTGATATTAATTGTATGAATCTAGACGTGTTCCACGAAAAAAGTTTGTTGGGGCTGGTATCAAAATAACCCTTATGTCCTGTCTTCACTTTGGTAGTGATATCTGTTCAGTGTTCAGAACACTGATTAAGACTGAAACCCTGTACTGTATTGCATTTTGGGCATATTGAGCAACAATGACCCTAGAGTGTATCTCATATTACATATAGAGAGTTTGAAGTTCTTTCTTCGAGATCTAAAACTTATTCTGCTTCAACTTTCAGAAGCGCAAGCTGTACATAGTCCCATGGTTACAGGAAAAAATGATCTTTGGAGTAGTGGAAATCATAATATGGGCCATTAGACAATTAAAGAAAGCTCTAAAGTGAACCTTTCTGAATTCCAAAAATAGCTTTGAGCTACATCACTCAATCTGGATGGTTTTACAACTTATGCATGTTATCTTCATGCAATAAAAACTGTGAGTGATCAGCTGTTGATCCAATTAGGTTTCTCAACTGTTTGTTAGAAGAACCAATATTGTTAAGTTGAATGAAGTAGCATCATTTGTTAGAAGAACCAATATTGTTAAAAACCTAAAAAGAATTTGACTACGCTTTTTTAGGGCAGCAAATTGTTGATTTAGTATTATTCATTCATTTCAAATATTAGAATATGAAAGAGGGGAATTGTCTGACGAAATCAAAATCAGCCAGAATTTGAGAGATTGAAAGACATTCATATGTTCCTTTCGTAATTCGTTGCTTTCGAGATTCATCTCTGAAAAACCTTAAAAATTAGAATTTCTAGTTAAAGCAAACAAGAAATTTCAGAGAGAATTGAATTTCTAGGGTTTCAAATCATAGTTGAAATTCAATTATCTCTCTAAAATTTCTTGTTCGCTTCCACACAAAAGCCAAGTCCAACTCTGGCTGATTTTGATTTTCGGATAAAAATAACCTTGAAGAATTATGAAAAGAAGTGTTATGTTCCGTTGAACTATGAAGAGAACTTTTATCCGAAAAGAGGAGGATGACTTGAATCTCTTGTGCATGATTGATGGGAATCTCTTCCCGAGAAACATGATAGGGCATCTCTCTGCAGGAAAAAAAATAAATAATGAAAAGAGTCTCGACTTAACTAGGCCTTTTATGGCATCTCTCCCTTTATGAATACCACGGCCGCTACTTTTGGGAAACGTATTGGGTTTGACTGCTTTTTTCCATACTTCATTTGTGGTGGTAATTGGTATTAAATCACTCTTGCTTTTTTTTTTGTTGTTTTTTTAATGAGCCATTCCTGTAACTCCATCAACCATAACACCAATTCTTTTCACAAAACTGTAACTACATTAATACCACCACCAATACACATAGTAACTCTAAACTTTAAAATACTTAACAACACGAGCAAAAATACACTAGAATAAAAAGATGTACGGACCATATGTTATGGGACAGACTGTTTCACAGCAACTGCTAAAAGCAGTCAGTCTTTTTACTAAGGGGCAGTCAAGTTTAAGGGAACTGCTAAAGGCAGTCCAGTCTTTTACTTAATAGGGGTGCCAAGATTCAAATATGTCTAAAGGCACCCAGTCTTATTACTCAGGGCACCATCATCTTCTTCATGCATTATCGCAGTTCAGATGGCCCGGTGATGTTGACGGAACTCGAGTTGGCTATGGTGATCGTTCGGGTTTGTTGTGATTGATATCATCAAAGACGGTGATGTGGAATGAAGGAATGATGATAAATGGTTTGTTGCTGCCATTGATGGAGCTCGGGTTTGTTGCTCGACAGGCAGCACTTGTCGATAGGCAGTGAGTCGAGCTCAGAGATGAAGGGTGAACGACGGAGTTCAAGACAATACCAATGAGAAGAGCTAGTTTGGTGGTGATCGGAGTTCCTGGTGATAATCAAAATGGGTTGGTGGTAGCTTTTGTTGCCAGCGATGGAGTTTGTCAACCAAGCTAGTGATGAAAAGAATGAAATGATGCCATTGACAGCAAGCTCAGGTTGACGTTGCTGCTTGGCCGAGAAGGGAAGGAGAAGCTCGTAGTGATGATGATGGAGCTCGAGCTGTTGGTGAATGAACTGTCTTTTTGTGGCCTTAATGATAGTGATGGCATGCATGAGATGTTGTTTGTGCCAATGAAGCTTGGCGAACAGGGAAAGAACGATAACGAAAGAGGAAAGTTCGGGAGATATTGTGGTACTCGGTGGAGTTGCGGCTCGATTTGGGGTGAACATGGCGTATGCCGGTGGTTGGTAATGAGATGAAGTGATGATGAGCTCGAGTTGGAAGTGAAGCTCGGTGATGATGGTAATGGTTGCTGTTGTTGAACGTGAAGAATGCTCGGGCTTTGATGTGAAGGGTGGATCTCAGGAAGTTGACCATGGCAGAATGAAGAACTCAACAGTGGCTGCTGCGAAGAAGAACAATGGGTTGCTGCTAGTGCTGTTCACGATGGTTGGGACGATGACGGAGCTCAGTTCGATGGAGAGAGCTCGAGGTAGGGCCATTCAACTTCCATCTCACTCAAGTGGCAGACACAAAAGAAAGTGGGAAGAAAAGCAAATGAGAACATGTTGTTTGCTCGAAAAGAAAATGAAAAGAAAGAAGAAGAAAAAAAAAAGAGCTTGAGATGACAGACAGAAAAGAAAGCGTGTTGAGGACCCGGCGCCGAAAGAAAAGAAAGAAAAGGAGACCACCCGTAATTGGCGGACATGCAATAAAATTAGAGCAATAAAATTAGAATGTATGTAGAAGCTCCCTATTTATAGGGGAAAATACCATCACATTCTAATTTTATTGCATGTCCGCCAATTACAGTTGGTCTCATTTTCTTTCTTTTCTTTCGGCGCGGGGTCCTCAACACGCTTTCTTTTCTGTCTGACATCTCGAGCCCTCTTTTGTTGTGATTGATATTAGCAAAGATGGTGATGTGGAATGAAGGAATGATGATAAATGGTTTGTTGCTGCCATTGATGGAGCTCGGGTTTGTTGCTCGACAGGCAGCAATTGTCGATAGGCAGTGAGTCGAGCTCAGAGATGAAGGGTGAACGACGGAGTTCAAGACAATACCAACAGAGAAGAGCTAGCTGGTGACTGATCGGAGTTGATGGTGATAATCAAAATGGGATGGTGGTAGATTCTGTTGCCAGCGATGGAGTTTGTCAACGAAGCTAGTGATGGAAAGAATGAAATGATGCCATTGACAGCAAGCTCAGGGAGACGTTGATGCTTGGCCGAGAAGGGAAGGAGAAGCTCGTAGTGATGATGATGGAGCTCGAGCTGTTGGTGAATGAACTGTCTTTTTGTGGCAGTAATGATAGTGATGGCATGCATGAGATGTTGTTTGCTGCCAATGAAGCTTGGCCGAGACAGGGAACAGAACAGTAACGAAGAGGAAAGTTCAGGAGATATTGTGGTACTCGGTGGAGTTGTAGCTCGATTTGGGGTGAACATGGCAGTAATGCCGGTGGTTGGTAATGAGATTAAGTGATGATGAGCTCGAGTTGGAAGTGAAGCTCGGTGATGATGGTAATGGTTGATGTTGTTGAACGTGAAGAATGCTCGGGCTTTGCTGTGAAGGGTGGAGGACTTGCGTGTGACACCTGAAGTCACAGGTTCGAAATTCACCCCTCCCTTTTTTGAAAAAAACATTTTATACCTTTGAATTTAGTCAAGAATCGTAGTCAACTAAGGTTGACTACCGATTCTGAAGCAAAACGATTTGGACTTGCGATTCAAATCGATTTGGTACAAAATGAATCGAATCGTGCGATTCAAATTGGAATCGCACGATTTTAAAAACCATGGCAGCCAGAAAAGAAAGCGTGTTGAGGACCCGGCGCCGAAAGAAAAGGAGACCACCCGTAATTGGCGGACATGCAATAAAATTAGAATGTATGTAGAAGCTCTCTATTTATAGGGGAAAATACCGACACATTCTAATTTTATTGCCTGTCCGCCAATTACGGGTGGTCTCCTTTTATTTCTTTTCTTTCGGCGCCGGGTCCTCAACACGCTTTCTTTTCTGTCTGCCATCTCAAGCTCTCTTTTACGGGTGGTCTCCTTTTCTTTCTTTTCTCTCGGCGCCGGGTCCTCAACACGCTTTCTTTTCTGTCTGCCATCTCGAGCTCTCTTTTGTTGTGATTGATATCAGCAAAGACGGTGATTTGGATTGAAGGAATGATGATAATGTTGGGTTAGTAACAACAATAATGAAAATAAATTGAATAAGCACAAGTGATACTTGATTTGCAGCATCTTAGTGGATGCATCACGTCGAGTAGCATGCGGAGCAAAAAATGATAGAGGCACGTATATGATACGTTGTCCTAAAGACAATATCGCCTGCTACTCCTCTAAATAGAGAGATGCTATAGCTTCATTGGCGAGTTGCCTCCAGGATACAACTATCGTTAGCATTCCTTCTTGTAGCATACAAGAGAACACGCCCTAAGAACTTGGCAGTGAAAAATGACTCATTGAAACTACCTTGTTTCACTCAAAAGAAAAACTTATAGAGAAAAATGGAAGAATAAAAATTGTTTTTCTCATTTTTCTCTCCTAATCTTTTTCCACCAAAAACAAAGGTGTTAATTTTGAGTTGTTTTTCTCTCAAAAACATGAAAACCAGAAAACAAGCATCAAAGAGTTCATTTTGTTTTTCCACTTTCGCTACTGCTCTCTACTACTCAAAACCCCATAGCATTATTTTTTCTCTGTCCGGAAATAACATAACTTAGATTTTGTAGTTATTCCATCAAAATGTAAAATAAGGTTGAAAACCACCGCTTAACAAAGCCTAACAATGACCGCTGCACCAGGTAGCTAGTAGAGAATAATTGGAAAAAGAAGAGAGAGATCGAGAGAAGGGGAGGAGGAGCCGTAAGTAATGAGTTATCTTTTCAACATTTATAAAACATTAACTAGATTTGTGCCCGTGCTTCGCACCGGGCATTTTTTCTCTTTTAATTTGGTGTGCACGGGGCTTCACCCGTCCAGTGACTATGCATCTTTGATTTTGTATGCGTGGGGCTTCGCCTTGCCCCGTGAAGGTGTATATTTGTTTTGTTGTGTATGGGGCTTTGCCCCACCATTTGACGATGGAGTTTTTTTATTTAGTGTGTACGGGACTTGGCCCCGTCCTGTGGAGATTGATTTTTGATTTAGTGCACACAGAGCTTTGCTCCGGCCAATCGCAATCCGTTTTTGTTTCGTTGTGACGGGGCGAATGCATCACTTTTGTTCTTTGCTAAGAAAGATTTAACCTAAAATCAACCTAAGCACTTTTCAGTATCAGATTGCACTTTTAAAGCCCGCATGGACTGAGATGTTAGCATCTTTCTTGAGATGATGGATTTAAGTCTCCATGTCATAAAATCTAGGGTATGAGGATGAACTATAAAATATAAGCTATCGTCAATCGCCGACCTAAATTCATCCCATTGCACAACTCTAACTCGGCAAGAAATTTCCTTCCTCTTTTTAATACATAAGCCGCCAAAGATTTTTTAAATATCTATCCCTGGTAGCTCCACCTGAAGTATATAGATATTGCACAGTTATGCAGATAAACTTAATTGATCAAGTATTCGCAAAGCAATGCAGCAGAAAACCGGGTAGTTATATTTACAAACATTATAAGAACATTTCCTTTATTTTTTTTGAGCAATCCAATTTTCTCATTCGCCAGTACGTACACCCATTGTTTCATATGGACCAAGCTTAATGTTCTTACCAAAAACTAATGGACCACTATAATTTAATGCCCACAGTATGGGGATTAATCTCATTGTGTCTAGCATGGATTATATAAGTGTGAGGAAGTTAATGCTAAAATTAATATTTCTAGTGGTGATTACGTGAGCGTAAGCTGGAAAATCTTACCTCCTATATTAGGTTGGTAACACAATGCTACTATTCGTCCGTAAAGTATACGTTTACTCCATCATCGATCTTATGAAAGCTTTTGTTTTATAAAGTTTTCTATAATGATTGAACACCGAAACAAAACCCATTGCCATTGCATCTACACAAAAATCAATCAACGTTAGAACCCAAAGTGAAGACAAAAACAAAAAGTGATAGACACTTGACGGGGGTCTTAATTAATGTATATCATCGTATATTCTATTCTGGAATTCTTTTCGAGAAGTTGGGTAAATTTTGTAAAACAAATAACCTACAACAGATCTAAGAAAAAGGATTGAGAAGTGTTTAGAGGAGAGTTTAAGGATTTATGAAAACATAATTGCAGTGATCCAAGGAAACAATACACTGTAACAAAAACAAAGCCAATTACGGTGAAGATAAATTCTTTAATAGTTAGCAAGATCTATTGCAGAAATACTGGAGCTGGACATCAAATTAATATCATAAAATATAGGAAAATAAAAGTTAACCAAAAGAGAATTTAAAAATAAATAAAAAATCATTAACAATGCACTGGTTTCTTAAGATAATGATGACCTCAATGTTGCAATCCAATCTAGAAATTTGTAAACCCTAAACCCGATGTGTTAGCGACTTACCCCCAAATTGAAGTGGGTCGCCTATATTATGATTCGACAATACTTGTTCTTCTGCGGGTGAGAAAATCGGGTTAAAGAGATACTATTATCATAATATGCGTGAGAAAAAAATCAGAAAAGAGATTAGTAAAATCAATAAACTAAATCAATGAAGATAGTGAAGAGATTCAAAAACAAAACAAACTCATGATTTGACTTTGATAAAAAGTTATTATGATTTGTATTAAATTAGTTTCATGTTTTGAATTAAGTTTTGTAGTTTTATATAGACTACATGAATAACCCGGTTTCCTCTTTGTCATCAACTAATTGATTTCCTTTTTTTTTTTTTTTTTTTTTTTTTTTTTGTATTAAGGTTAAACATAGTCGTCTGGTGAAGTTTGCCTTGCTTTTCTTGTGTAACGGAAAATAACCCAGTTCATGAAGTGTATATGTAGACAAAAGATGAATAACCCAGTTTCCTTTCTAACATGATTTCCTTAATTAACATGATTTCTTTAGTTAAGTTTACAAAACTACAAAAGATAACACGATTTTGAATGTGAGTGTTTTTTTTTCCTTAATTAAGAAGAATTAATTGGGGGATATGAATTACTTCCCCTAACCCATGGTGTGTGCTAAGGGATGACTTTTGGTTATGAATATACTAAAATACCCTTCCCTCAAAATAATAAAAAAAACTTAAAATCAAAAAACAAAATCATATCCCCCATTTCCATCTCCACTTCTTCCCTCAAAATAAAAATTAAAAACTTAAAATCAAAAATCTAAATCATATCCCTCATTTCCATCTCCACTTCTTATTAATCTTATTTAGGGATAGTGTTTTGAAACCCAAATATTCTCTATTCCCTTTCAAATTCTAAACTCTCCCCACTCTATATCAAATTCTCTTCACCTCACTTTGGAAACGAATTTTTTTTTATTCTCGGAGTGATGAAGATCATCTTTGAAAAGTGATGATGACCAAGCCGGAATTGATTCTCGAGCATCTTAGGTATCATGTTAAGCATATGGTCTTCATCAATTCTGGCATGGTTTTCATCACTTCCTTTGAATTTTTTCCGGTTTTAAAAAGCTTGAAACCCAGCATGGTCGGTTGATATGAAGACCATGCGGTATTTTTAAAGCATAGTTTTCATATTTATTTCCTATAGAAAAACAATACGGCATGGTCTTCATATCAACTTGACCATCTCTCCTGCTTTTTTTAAAGCCAGGAAAAATTCAAAATGGAAGTGAGGAATACCATGCGGAATTGATGAAGACCATATCTTCGAACACGACCGGCATCCCGATAATTTCCCATCAATGCTTAGGTAGTCAAGTGAAAAAAAATCAACATTCTGGATACTTTTCATTCTGTTAGGCATAGGTATTTAAGCAAAATACTATCGAAGGAGCAGTCTCAAGACGCTGAAAAAGGTATTACCATACCGAACCCCCCCGGATAGTGGAAAACAATTTATGAACATTTCCAACAATTGCCGCCATGAGTTTTTGGTTGAATACCATGCCCGCACCAAGCTTTTTCAGCTGCAACAATGGTGGATTCAAAGAAGAAAAAATCAATTTTTCAACCTCTTATTATACGATGAATTCTCTCATCACAATCATCTTCCATTTTCAAAAAAAAAAAATTCTACTCTAAATTTTTTCCCTCCTTCTACCCACAAAAAATTCAAATAAACTCAAAAACACTAAATATATCCCCCAAATCATTAAGATTTTACTAATCTTAATTAGTAACTAATCTAATTAGGGAGGGTTAGATTAGGAAATAATAAATTAATTACATAAGGGGTAACCCAGCTAGGATATTCGGATCCCTATTTTGTCCTCTAGTGATATCCCCCAATTAAAATCCATATCCCCCAATTAATTGTTCTTAATTAAGTTTGTAAAAGTTACACGATTTTTAATGGCAAAAGATTATAAAAATTTGACGGAAGTACTGTCCACACATAACGGTGTTACTAAAGTACAATTAAGTATTGGTGTAAACACTGTATAACAAATTATTTAGGGTAAAACTCTAACAAAAGTGTTGTCCACCTTCTTTGTTATATACGCCGTTACTAACGGACCGTTAAGTAATTGATATAAATAAAGTGTAACCTAATTTTTAGTATTCCGACCAATAGAGTTATGCCAAGTGTTTTCACCATAGCGTCTACATGAAAAGGCCTATTTCGGCCAATAGGAAGCGAGGGTTTCATCACCGTTCAATGTGAGAGCGAATTTTGTCAAGGCCTTTAAGGTAGAAGATAACGGACGGACATGCCTTCTCAAATGGAGTACATCAGTTGGTGCGGTTAGCATTATGAAAGCGTCACGCCCATTTAGCTTTTACTTCCACCAGCTTCCGCTAATTGGTCCCATGCTTCTTTAGCCTGGTTTAATTGGGGGCCTTCCACATTAAATGTGGGCCAGGCACTAGAAGACATAAAAAGGTTTCCTAATAGAAATTTGGGTCACCCCTTATAAAAAAACTTTCTAAATGGCTAAAATGCCCCTAAGTGATTAGTATTAAGATTTAATTAAGTTGATTAGTGTGATAATTTTGTTTAGATAAAAATCAGGTTTTGGGATTAAAATTTGGGGAAGTTTTAGTTTTGGGTTTTTTTGAGTTTTGAGATGAAAAACTAGGGTTTGTGAAAATGAAGATCCGACTACTCAAAATGAATGAACCAATCCTCAAAATGAAGAACCCGGAGCTCAAAACAATCAGGTTAACTTGATATACTCTTCAAATTGTCTGAATGGTGCTCCAAGTGGTCGATTCATGGTCACTATGGAACTACTCAGAGTGAGGGTCGTTATTGTCGGGTGTTGTATACGCCAACGACCCTAAAGAGTCGTCAGTCTGTTGACACACATGGCGACGATTTGAACCTGCAACTTTTAATGGTGATGAAAAATCGTCAAGGTGGTGTGTTAAACAATGATGACTGTTTATAATGTTCACCTAGAGTCGTTAGTTGATTCGTTTAATACCCAGACGACTCTCGAATCCAAACTCTCTGTATAATGTTCCCTTAGAGTCGTTAACCAATAACAATGGGTCATCAAAACAGGGTCGTCATCTTCAACCTTTAACACTAACGACTCTATTCTAGGGCAGAAATTTTTGAAGTAGCAAAAATAGGGTCGTCATCTTCAACCTAATACCATAACGATTTTTCATAGAATCCGCATGCATATCAAAAGTCGTTAGGGATTTTTATTTACAGACTAATGACCCTAACTCTGTAACTGCTACTTTTCAGTTACCAAACTCATTTTCATTATCAAAACACAACAAAAAATCGAATATAAGGTGGGTTTAAGTTCACATACATTCTAATTGGAGCCATAGCTTTCTAGTTGAAGAAAAAAAAATTCTACAAAATACTCGTTAATGGTGGTGGTGGAGAAGAGAACATGGAAGAGAGGAAGATGAAGAAGAAGATAAGCTTAATTAAGGTTTCTAATTAAGGTTAACTGATTTTTAATTTTTAGTTTTAGTTAAGGGTAAAATAGTATTTTCATAGTTGAATTAATAGGCCCCTGATAATTTTGGGGTGCAAATAAAATTTGATGGCCCCCATTTAATGTGGGCGGCCCCCAATTAAATCAGGTTCTTTAGATGTAGGTGCTTCCCCTAGAAAACGCATCTCATGATCACAAGAATTTCTTATAATTCTTAATGCTTCCTTATTCTTATAATTTAAAATTAATGTTGTCACAAGCTGTCCGATGCTCACTTGCATCCACAATATCCTCTTTTTCATCATCATCCACAACATCCCACATGTATTTACTTTTAACAAATTTTCCATGTAAACTTTTCCTTCCTTCTTTATTTTTTTAGAAAAATTGTCGGTTATCAAAAGAAATGTTGTTACATGAGAAAAGGCGTGAAATATTTGAAGCATAGAGCATGCGTTAAGATTCCTTATATTACTCATGAAGACAAGAGGCAAATTAAAGAACCCTATGTCTCTTAAAAAAGTAAAAATTTCACATATTGGCCACGCTAATAAGGGGCACACCGAATATGCCCCGGTACTATTCCTAATTACCAAACTAGGCCAAGCAAGACAAAAAGGGTTAAATACATTCCTTAATTACGGTCATATCCCAACAGGTAATGACACCAGGTAGTACACGTATTATTTAGTGTCTATCCCAACAGGTCATGACACCAGGTAGTATACATATTATTTAGTGCCTCATCAGCTGACATGTCGGAGAGTTAATACGTTAAAACAGAAACGTTCCGTTATTCTACTCCATTTCTTTCTCGCCCATAAAAATTCTAGGGTTTCCATTTCCTTCCCAATTCACTTATCGTTCCCATGATCGAATTGAAGCAGGTGAAAATTAGGTTTGCTCACCAATTTCAGACGCGAAACTTCCCATATCAAAGTCACCCCAATATTGCTACTCAACCTACTATTTAACGACCTTGATTGGGTTCGATTTTCATGAACATGCGAAGATGGGAAGCTTAGCTGATTACAACATTGGTAAAATTCTCAACTCATTTATTTATTTCTCGAATTTGGGATTTCTGATTTCCTATTATATAATATTCAGGATTGGTCATGGTGCTTAGTAACTCTTCTTTTTGATTTAATTTGTTTCATAGGTTGAAATCTATTTGGTTTCACATACATGTTTTGATTATCCGTTGAAAATCATGGATTTAGTGTTTTTTTTCTGTATTCAGTTATTCATTTATAAACCGGATTACGGTAATTCATGAATTTAATAGCTCGGACATGAAAGATCTATTGTAGAGAATGGTGCTGGTTGGGCGTGTGTGGCAATAATTTGATATTTTTTTTAGCTTAATTTGACCAACCAATTAACCATTATACAACTAGAGACTCTCTCTAGGTCATTGCAAACAGTTCTCCACAAATGAGTTCAATATATGTAAATATTGAGATAAGTAATTAAGGTACTGTTGCTCTACCCAAATGTCTTAGTTGTGTCTAATAAGTTTAAAATTTTTGTTCCTGGCAGGTGCTGCAGAAATATACTACATGAAGGCGAAAATTCGATTGATGGTGGTATTATGTTTGGTTAAGAACTTCAAAAGATACCATAAATTAGCCTGCTAGTTTATAAGGCTCAGAGTAGCTTATGCCGGTAATTATTTATAATACGAATTTCATTGTCCTTTTGTTGTCATTCGAGTTTTTTCTATCGTATGAGTTGAAACATACTTGATCCTGTTGCAAACTCTCTACGGATTTGTATGCTAGGAAAAAACGTGAGGAATTATTAGGGACGGTTTCTCTTTAGAAATATAGTGGCTTTGAGAACTTTATAAAATCTTATTCTTTTCTAGATGGATTAACACAATGCAAGATTAGAAAGTATGAATTATGAAACTTGAGCTTGAATTAGAATTATAATTGCATGTGAAATCCTTGTATGATTATGTTCAATTTTGGGTTTATTAGATTTTCATCAGTCATTGTTAGGGAAATTGGGGCTTAGCATCGCCAAAAGATAAGAATTTTGGCGGGTGGATCAGTTATATAGTTGTATCATTGGGTAGGGGATAAGAGTTTGAACTAATGAGATATATTTTATCTCGAGAATCTGAATGCCATATATGTCGTTCTACTGGAACATTTACACAAAAAATGCCAAGCTTTTGTTTCTGCTTGTAATTGTTGAATATATACCAACAGGAAATAGAATTTTTGATGAAATATAAAACACATCAAAAGCAACGCTAGTAACATGATACGATTGCTAAGAAAGTGTATACCTGCGCAGCTCAACAATAAGTTCCATGCTATATAAATACTTACTCTTTGCTGAGTATATTCTTACTCTTTGCTATATAAATACTTACTCTTCTCTTCTTGGTCCATTGGTTACAATTTTTAGAGTCACACCCACTGCATGAATTCATTCCCTTAATAATTACTTACTCTTTGCTATGAATCTATTTTAAAGTGGAATTTGCTTAAGTCATTTCTGGTATAGTTGGGAAATTGAACAATGGGAAGTCATATATTTCAAAACCGGTAGTGAAGATAGTATTTTTCCTTAGTTTTAAAAAAAAGGATCACAAATCTAGTTTAAGTGAGATTACCGACTATGAAAGCCTGACTTCTTTCAATAACATTGTGCAGTTGTGGAGGTGATGATCGTATTCGAGGGTGGAGGTGGAATACAATCTTTAGTTCAGGCTCTCCAGTTCATGCCCAAGGTATGCAAGTAGTCCGTTGGTAGGAGTAATTTGTTTTGTCTTCTAGATGATTACCACATGTTTCTGGGAGAAACTTTATATTGTATTTTGGATTTTGTACATCTTGCTAAAATATTTTCATTTGCAGAAACTGATTTGATGCATGTGCTTAACTTTGAACACTCAGCATAAGTAAGTTCTCAATTCTCACATTACATAGCCTTTTTGTTGTGTTTACATCTAGTTTACTATTAAACTACCATAGTCTTACTCTCTTATTTGCGTTGGCACTTGGAAATCTTTAACTAATCTTATTATTATTGCTCATCCACTCCGACATTTTGGGTTTTAGATCATAGATGGTTCAGAGGATGGGAGCATGCGAGTCAAGGGTGAGATAATTTTTTAGTGGAAATGATCCTTCTGTCTTGCTTTGTTTTTATGAAATCTACTGTAACAATATGAGTGTAACATGTAACCTTAACCACTCACATATGTAATTTCAAACAAGACAAGATCATACCTAGACCATAATTGTTAGATTGACTTTACTATTTCCCATGAACTAATATTTTGAGTCATGCTAGAGTTTTGGTTACACTTATGTCATTTGACGTGTGGTAAAATAGATTGCAGAAACGGATAATGTATTAACGTCGTAAATCAAGAGAAACAAATGAAATGAAAGGAAGCTTTCTCATAGGTTAGGTTCATTGGTCTAGATTCAAGTGAAAGTTGACTGGTAAGAAACTAAGAATTCCTTTTACCTATACCACTGTAATGCCTATTTTTTATGGTATTTCAAGTCATAGTCGCATCAAGAGATGAAGTTATGTTCATCTAGTTGACGAGATTCTCTATGTAGCTTATGCACACTATAATATTTTAAATACTGTATAACAAACCCATGCTTCATTCCCCAAAACATGGGACATTTCCTAGTGGAAATTGACTCGATGGTCGTTTTGTCAATGAGTTGCTCTTGCTCACTGACTGTGTTCGAGGCATCTTTGTTTTTCCATGGGACCATCATTGCCGAAACTAAGATTTGTCAGAATGTGTTTCTATTTGTGATGTACATCCCCTCAATGGGACCATCATTGCCGGACTTAATATTTGTGTTTCTTAGATTGATAAGCTTGTATAAGAATTGCTACTATCACTACTTTCCTTGCTACAATCACATTTTTTCGTGATAGATCTCTAATTTTTCTTTCGGATATAGTTGTGTCGACTAGTTTTATTTAATTTGTTTATTTGTGGATTACTTATATTATGTATGTATTCATTTTCATTGTTAGGAGATGATATTTACAGTGTGTACCGAGGCTGGAATGTATGCAATTCGTGCACGTAGGATAACAGTAACAGAGAAGGACTTCCTTGGTGTTGGTTTCCTTTTTGGATTTGCGTTTATGCTGTATTACTTTTCTTAACTGTGCTACGGAGAGTATGAAGATACTTAAAAGGATCAACCATCCACCCATTACACTTCATTGTGGAAGTCGAATATTTTTCACTTCATTCTTCTTGTTATTTTTATTTATTTACTGGTAGCAGATATCATTTTTTTTTTTAATTTGAGACATTATATTCCTATATTTGCTATATCAATTTCTAAATCTCATTGATTCAGTTCAAAACAGACTGACATGTATCCAGTTGTGAAAACAAATTGTTCACGAGATAAAAAAAAATTCTCCCGTTAATTCATTGTTGTTGTTCGACACAGCTAGACACGGCGAGCAAAGGATGGTGTGGCCAAGTCTAAAGCAAGTAATTGGCATTAACTGTCACTGCGGCAATGTCTCATTCTCAATTTAGTTGTCCTGCAAATGCGCCAGAATTAAAATTTCGTATAATATGATGAAAAATCTGACTGGACTTTAGCCCTGGAGTATGTTGGGAGCTTTGGATTGTAACAGTAAATCATTCCTCTAATCACTAATAGTCTTTGCACGAACAAACTCCAGTGGTCATAGAATTCCAACATAACACCCTTTACCTTCAGTCCTTCAAAGTAAAGTTTTGAGATGTCAAAATTTGCACAGTTTGAGGAGAACCCACAAAAATATCATCTTCCAAACCTAATGTAATTGTAAATGCACGAACACATATGCCTTGCTGCATTACTCCAGATTTGCTGCAACTAGAAATCATACCCAATAACACGGTTGAATCAAGTGAAATCCCTGATTTCATTTCTGAGTGAAATCCCTGATTTCAGTGTCATGATTTTTAGAAGGTCACCGACATTAGTAACCATGTATCATGATTTTAGGTTACCGTGTCACTAACATCAAAAAAATAAAAAGTAAGTTATTTACGAGAAAATATTTTTAAATATTTTGACCCTACCTAATACCAATTTGGAGCATATATATGTGCAACTAAATTTTCGGTGTCATGATTTTTAGCTACCTTTACCCTATGAAATGTCGTAAAAAGTCACATCTTTAACTACCTTTACCCTATGAAACGCCGTAACATATATTATTGGCCAGACTCTTATTAAAAAGAGTCGTGACCAAAATAGAATTTTTTTTTATGGTACTACGACACTTAAATAGAGTTGTATTGTGGATTTACTCGTGAAAAAAAAACAATTATGTGGTGATTTGTACTTGCGCATTTTGGGTGCAAGACTAAAAAATCGACCATTCTTGAAGATTTTAAAGTAATATTGGTCGTGTTTGGTTTTTCTATTTAGCTAGGCAAAATGTGGCTCTCCCATACAACTTTGATGCAAGTTAATCCGGAACTCCTGCAAATTGCATCTCTTCTAAGTTGTATCAATTGCCATTCCTGCATTTCAATATAAAACTCCAACACTCTACAAGATGTGAATTCTAACTACCATACATATCCTTCAATAATACAATATCCATTTATACAATTAACACCCTGAAACCAAGTCCATGAAATACATAACTGAAATTTGTTTCCTATTGATAAAATATTGTAGATGACAATTAGCTAGATTTTTATGCTAGTTGGACAGTAGGGAAAAAACATATACAATGAAGCCACTTTAATTGTTTAAGCAAACAGTTGTTTTCCTAAAAACTTGCTTGATTTTCTGAATCCACTACCAACAAGCACAATTATAGTTGCAACGTATCCCATCCAGCTCCAAGTGTGCTAGCTCTAGATCCTATCCCAATCCTAACCAAACCAGATCGTGTTCCGGTTCCACTCCCTACCACCATCCCATCTTTATATCCAACTCCACTTATCAATATTTCAGTTCCTTATCCAGACAATGAGATGAACCTGCACAGCAGTGATGAATTGAGAAATGTTAAGGTTGCGTCTACAAACTACTTTTTCTATCCTTTCTGAGTTAAAAAAAATGTAGAGATCCAGGAGTACATTTTGGCATCTACACTCTACTTTCTCTACTAAATCTTTAAACATATTGATATCTAAAAGAGAAGGCAAGAAACAATTCTCATAAAATCGATCAAAGCCATCATTCATTTTTCACTTTAATACTATTACCTTACAGTGACAAGATTACTCCAGAAAATGCAGCACCAAGACCAAGGCATGAGGACATGAGATCCAATAATATTGAAGCTACCAATCCCTTGAGACCTGGAAAAGAATAAACAAAGATAACATGGATCATTTTTTTGAGCACCATACATATCACAGGAAGCTACATGATGTACCAACTACAAATTTGATTCAAACAAATGCTAGACAACAAGTACATGATTTATTATACTCACATCTGATCCTTGCATGACAAAAGCGGTCTTTCATAGATGCATAATAATGAAGTAGAGTCCACAAAATCTAACCATTACAAAGAACTGGTCTCAAAAGGAAACTTCAGAAATTGAGGGGCACTGGCCACATGATATTACATCTTGCATGAATTTCTTGCAGGCTGGACGAATTTCCTTGTTGATTGTGGCCGAAAACATCACGACTTGTTTATCACAAGGAGACATCTTGAAGATCTCATGTACATCTTTTCACATGTCTACACAATTTACAGAACATCGAGATAACTTTTGTGAAAAATAAACTTATAGGCAATAAACTGATTATTGGCATATAAGCAATCAAGAAAACAGATATAAAGGTTTGGACCAATAGCTGCTATACTCGAGTGTTCCGAGCCTGACTATTTGCAAAGAACCATACCAAGAGACTCCATCATTTTATCACACATATCAAGGATGAAGTGCCTAACATTCTTTAAGGCAAGGTCCTTACCCCAGGCCGATGCAAGTATCTCTCAGGAGTACCCAAAACAACATGAGGGCACTCATTTTTCAATAATTCATTGTGGATCTTAATGTTAACACCACCATAGGACACAACAACCTTAGTATCGGGCAGATATGTGCAGAACCGCTCAAACTCGTGGAAAATATGTGGTTGAAATATAAACATCAACAAAAAATGGTCAAAATCTTCACTGATTGGAACAACAGGAAAACGAAAGGCTTGTTCTATGAAAGTTTAGTAGTATGAACGCAAACCTGCTAAGCCAACTCTCACATGTGCTTCAATGTCAAGAGGACTCCCATCCCATATTTTGTTATGAAGATAACAACCTACTCAAAAAAAAAAAAGCAAAAAAATAATTGAACCTACTCAAATTTAAACAAAACTGAAGTCAATTTAAAAAATTAATCAAATTTTACATAAATGTGAGCAAAACGTAATTGAAAAAATTAATCAAATTTGAAATTTTAGTAGTATTTACATATATGTCATCGAAAGGTAATTGAACAAATTACTGCCAAACCTAGCTAAGACAATGAAATATAAAACAATGGAAAAAATTATTGTCAAACAAATTACACCATGGACCTAGAGAGATTAAAAAGAGCATAACAAATAAGAAGAACTGCAACTATAAAGAGCAAGCACAGGAAAATCCAAACTCGTTGAAATAAGAATGAGCACTTAAGTCATAGATTTCATAGGATCCAAAAATTGTGTACCATCAATCACATACATCATTTATTTTAGCAATCAAAAGGATTTTTCAAATGTACATGTCCTCATAACAAAATCATCTAAGCCATTTTTTATTTCTATCAACAGCTTAAACTCTTTATGACAAATATGACAAGCTAAAGTGGGAACAGACCTTGATTAACACACGATCGCTCAAGGGCTTAAGATCCTTGACATCCTCAGTTTCTAGAATCCCTACAATGTCATCTTTCTTGAATCTAAGATGGCTTGTTCCATTGAAGTCCAGTTCAATTCCAGCGTATTTGGAGTAAATACCTTGAGCACCAGTCTGCTAACAAATTAGCTTACAAATTGTTAATGCCAATTCAAAAACATAGATACACAAAACAAAACCACCGCCGAGTTAGTCATTACCTTCAAACTAACATCGACTTGGGCCTTTCCAACAGTTTTACCCTCCCCAACAGCAACAACCTCACCTCCTTGTGGCTTAATCTGAGCATTAGAAGGCAATAGAATACCACCTGTGGTCTTCTGCTCTGTTGTCTTGATTTTAGACAGCACCTTGTCACCAAGGGCTTGAGGGAAGTGTCCTGGAAAATAATAGAGTACAAAAGGTCAATTATAATAAACGAATTCAAGTAAGAACAAGTGAATGAAAATAAGATCCCTCAAAAGACAATTGACTGCCATAGTTCTTTATTATCACATACAAATGGATATGAACCAGCAGTCGAGTCCACTGGATTCACATACATGATATTGTTCTGCAAATATTATCCACTACCTAAACATGGTTAAAATTACTTCGTATCGAAACCTAGAGCAATTCATAAGACAATGACTAAGCTATCACTTCCCAAAAACAAAATTTACAAGTATTTTATCAGTTCACTCTAACAAGCAATAAAAAATTCATACATCAACAACATATACCCAAAAAATAAAATTCACAGGGATTTACACAGCGCACAGTTAATAAAAAACACAAAGACCTAATGTATAGTTCGACAAAAAAAATCTTTGAACATATTGATACCTGAAACAGAACACAAGAAACAATTCTTATAAAATCAATCAAATCCATAATTCATTTTGAATTTAATAATATTAACTTACAGTGAAATGATTTACACCATAAAGGGAAGTACCAAGACAAAGGATTGGGGACATAACATTGACTGTATTCTAAAGGCCTGTGAAATAAAAGAAAACTCCTCCGTTTTGATTCAAGGTGAAAAAGAACTCAAGATTTGCCCAATTTTAAACTCAAAATTCACTCTGTTTTGAAAGTATGCTGGTCTGAATACATCGATGGGTTTGCAATTGTTGATGATGAGGGGGTGTAGATTTAAGAGGGTTTGCAATTGGTTCTGCTGAAGGTGTTGCAAACTTAGGAAGGTTTCAAACTGGTGTTGGTGAAGGTGATATAGACTTAGTCACTTAGGTTCATGGATAAGTGATAGGCAAGGGGAGGATTTTGGTGTGTTAATAACTGGAGATGTGATGCTGGAGGAGAAATTTGGTGGTGATACTGGAAAATTCAGTTCTACACCTTTGAGCCCATTTACCATTTCTGAGAAACATCAATCAAAACTGTGAATCTTGAGATTCTAAGAAAGATGAACCCAAATTGAACACAATTATTCTATCAAAAATAAATAAATTAAACTCTAAACCTAAGCTTTGATACAAAAACTTCAAATTTCAGTATTTGTACAAAACCACATCGGTGTGTAAAAACAGAAAACGAAGAAGAGATTACAGAGATTTGTACAATTTCTAACTCTGGATCTTCAATTTTAACAGAGAATTGTAGAAATCCTAACTCCAAAATCTCTAATTTTAACAGAGATTAGAAACCCTATCTCCACAATCTCTAATTTTACCAGAGATTTGTAAAACCCCTAACTCAAAAATCTCAAATTTTTACAGAGATTTGTAGAAATCCTAACTACAAAATCCCCAATTTAACAAAGATTCGTACAAATTTGATGTAAGTTGAAGAAAAAATAACAAAATCATAACTTAAAAACCTTGTATTTCAACTCAAAAATAAATATTCATCATTGTTGAAGTCACAGAAAGATAGTGAAAGAAAAACAAAGAACCGCAGCTATTTCGTCTTACTAGACTATAATTTCTCTTTGTTAGCCTTACAAAAGAAGTTTGTCTCGGCGAGTTGGAGATATAGGAAGGATAAAATAACAAAGAGAGTGAGGGTTAGTTTAGGGAGTGAATAATTAGGGTTTCCGGTGGAGGGGAAAGAAAGTTGGGTGAAATTCTTTGCGGGAAACATCGCGCCACACACAACTTATTGCGGCAAATTTAGATTGTTTTAGATCTTTGAAGTGGTAATCCGTATGACTTCATGAAGATGCAATCACAATCGTTGGATCAGATGTAGTTGGATTTCTATTGGTCGGATTATCAACTTATGACTGTCATACGGATCAATGAAAGTGTGTTTTCTTTGTGTTTTCTCATTGTGCTTTTGTGCTTCCGGTTTAAATTTCGACTAGTCACATAGGTCATGAATTAATTTTGACTAGTCATAAAGGTCATGAAGTAGCTTTAGTTCACACTAGTAGACTCAAGAAGCATACAAACAATGAAACAAGAAGCTCCGGAAGGGTTCTGACTTCAAACTTAGCATGATACATCATCTAAACCGATAAATATGAAGCTCAGTGTTGATCCGAGAAACCAAATGGCTCCGAGATTGAAACATGGCCGCGAGTTGACTAATATAAGTCGGAAAATTCGTAAGAATGATGAATCCAACCATTCATAAGTAAGATTCCATGGAATATTCTCTAAAACCTTAAACAAACCCTTTTTTGGCGACTTCGAGAGAAAAAAGTGGCTCCGAGCTCGAAACTTGGCCGCGAGTTAACCACTATAAGTCATAAACTTCATAAGAACGAGGAATCCAACAATTAATAGGTAAGATTCCATGTAATCTTCTCCAAAACCTTAAACAACGCCTTTTCTGGCAACTTCGAGAAAGAAAGTGGCTCCGAGCTCCAAAGTTGGTCGTGAGTTGACTACTATAAGTCGAAAACTTCGTAAGAACGATGAATCCAACCATTCATAGGTAATATTTCATCGGAATATTCTCTGAAATATTAAACAAACTCTTTTCTAGCGACTTCGAGAAAGAACCATGAACCCTCGGTGTCCAAAGTGGAACTAACTACAAATTTAGTAGGATATATATCATAGAAACTCGTAAAGGTGGATTTTATGTGTCATTTCTAGCTTCAAATGTGGTTCAAGAGCATACGAACCATGAACCCCCGGTGTCCGAGGTGGTTCTAACTACAAATTTAGCAGGATATATCATAGAGACTCGTAAAGATGGAGCTCATGTGTCACTTCTAGCTTCAAATATGGCTCAACAGCATACAAACCATGAACCCTGAGTGTTCGAAATGGTTCTAACTCCAAATTTAGCAGGATATGTCATAGAAACTAAAGGTGGAGCTCATGTGTCATTTTTAGCTTCAAATGTGGTTCAAGGGAATACGAACCATAAACCCTCAGTGTCCGAAGTGGTTCTTACTCCAAATTTTGCAGGATATATGATAGAAAATCATAATGATGAACCCTTTACAGGTAAGATTCCATCAGAATATTCTCTGGAACCTTAAACAAACCCTCTTTTGGATATTTCTACCCAATCTCAAAAGGCCTAAATTTCTAGAATTTAGTTGGGGTGTTAGAAATGATGAAGACGATTTGCAGACATGATAGAGATGACGAATCATATAAAGATTATGAAAATGATGAAGATGTTTCTTTTGATTTATTAAGTCAAAATTTTAAAGGGTCATCGACATTAGCAACCATGTATCATGATTTTAGTTAACATTGCCACTAGCATCAAAAAAATAAAAAGAAAGTTATTTACGAGAATATTTTGACCCTACCTAATACCAATGTGGAGCTTATATATGTGCAACCAAATTTTCAGTGTCATGATTTTTAGAGCCGAGGGTCACAGACATTAGCAACTATGTGTCATGATTTTATGTTAGCCGTGTCACTGACATCAAAAAAAAAAAGTTATTTACGAGAAAATATTCTTAAATATTATTCTGACCCTACCTAATACCAATGTGGAGCGTATGTGCAACCAAATTTTCAGTGTCATGATTTTTAGAATCGAGGGTCAACGACATTAGCAACTTTATGTTATGATTTTAGGTGTCGTGTCACTGATATTAAAAAAAAATTTGTTTACGAGAAAATATTCTGACCCTACCTAATATTATTGTCTTTTTAAACCTTTTTTATTTTTTTTGTAAAACTAGAAATAACCCGTGCCGTAACGGCACAGAATGAGCCGGAATAATAATTTTTTATAGTGATTTTAATTGTTACTTCCAACCATGGTAAGAGTTATTTTTACCTATTTGAACTTGTAGTTATGAAAATCAGCATGAATACAGACTATATTGTCAGGTTTTTCTTACAAAATATATTACAGACAAATTCATTTGCTATTTGTTGATGACAAACTCAGCATTGATTATCTGGTTAATTAGGTTGAATCTTGCACATTGAATGGTCAAGATTAATTCATGTTTTATGATATTTTTTATGATTAATTCGGATAGTCAGTATGTGTATATACAATCACCTATACTTCCTCTCCCTATCATTCCAAAATTAAAATGTGAAAAATTAGAAGAAGAAAAAGGTCTGCACATAAGGTTTTAAAATAAATACGATATGTCGGCCACAATTTTGCGCGAGTCTGTATTTTCTTTCTCCTTAAATTACTGACTTTCTCAAAAATAATAACTTTCCTCTAATTTTCATCAATCTCCACTACGTCTTTGGTTTTCACTTCACATAAGTTAGTGAAACCGTTCAAATTCTTTAATGATTTCATATATCAAATTTGTGGTGCGTACTTGGGCGAGGAGAAAACATGCAAAACCCTTTATACATGTTTATCAATTGAAGCGTTTGATTCATACAAATGTAATTGTTGATTGTGATTCTTGGCACCAAACGTCTTCATATCACCCAAGTCATTTGCAAACGATTTTATGCTTTGATTTGTTTCTTTGTTTCTCTTCTAGGTATGATATAGGATTTTGTTCTTTATAAATGATTTGTAACTTTCTTTTTTCTTTTTGATGCATGATTTTTTTTTAAAAAAAAAAACTGATTATCATGGATTTTCTCTAAATTGGTGTTTTATGCACAATTCTTCAATGGTCGGAGAATAACTTAGTTTTCATTTAATTTTGTAGTTTTAATTGAATTTTTATATTCATAAGTTTGAGAAATTATTTGGTTATTCATTTATTTATTTTTATTTATAGATTCAGAATAACCCCGTGGGTGATAAACATCGGATAACATTTATTTATTTGTAGATGAAAAATAACACGTGTCGTAACCCGTGATTAATTAAGATCAAAAATTAAAGCTGAAAGTCTTAATTGTTATATTTTTATTTATATTTTATTATATTTAATTGTATTTAATTTTTATTTATGACCCTAATTATAATGAGAATAGGTTACAACTCTTATATCCGTCGGATGTCTTTCGCTGGGATGAGATTGGGATGGTCGGATGCAATATTTGTCTCTCAAAATGTTATCCCTCCGTCCAAGCTCAGAAACCCATTCTATTTTGTCTTATAGATATCCTGACTATCCATGATTTATCGTTCCTTTTCTTGTAAGATATGTAGTCAGAGTTATCCATTACCGTTGACACCTCCTACGTTTACCCGTATTTCCTGATCACATTTGAAGTACTGCTAATATTGCTTGTTGATCACTGAGAGTTATCATGTTTTTGTCCATGGTTTTCTGACCATGTAATGTATCATTGTGATAGTTGTAGTATTCACGCATGATAGTAGTAAGCAAATAAGATAATTTGGATTGGTGTAGTATCACTTTCTTACGTTGTGTACTTTAACAAAGGTATTTTATTTTTTGGTAAGATAAGTTTGCTTTCCTGATACTGTGGTCTAATCAGGTGATGGCAAAAAGTGCAGAATGTACTGTGTAACTAAAACATGTCCAATATGTGTGCATGCACGATGAAGTCCATGAATTTGCTAATCAAAATGTGCAGATGTTGGAGTCCCAATTGGTCATTATGTTCTAGTAGATCGAACAGTGCCTACAGGTTTTCCCCATAATTCGGATAATCACATGCTACTAGAAAATCGTTCTGTTTTGTTGGAACCGGGTTAATAATACACGTACAGGAAAGATTTAAACTTTCTCGCAAATCTTTTTACTAAGATCTGGATTATCTGGTTCAACATTATTTTTTTGTTCCACAACCATCACTATGAGGGATGTGTTTCATGTGCATTTCCCAAAGGTTTCTTAAAAGTCAGTTTACGAGTGCTTCCGGTTGATATTATAAACTGCTGATACATGTTAGTATATCCTTAGGTTATGCATTTTCTTTTTTCCCTCCAATTTTTGTTATAATCTTTGTTATAATTATCGCATGATTAGTTTGCATGACTTCTTTTCCGTCTTTATATGATTCACATGCTTTTGGGCTGGATGCATGTGTGTTTTTGTTCTCATTGCAACATTCCAACTGTTCATTTTACGTAGTACATGGTATATTGACATGTTTTAGAGAATTGCCTATTGCAAATTGATCACTCTTTAGTATACCCTTAACTGTTGACAAACACTGAGATTCTTTTGAATATTTTATTTTCCATTATCATGTCTCCAGATTCATGACTCTTAACTTACCTTTTTTTCTCCGGTAAGTGAAACCATGACCATGACATTGAGTTTGACTGTCACTAACCTTTGTTCCTCAAAGTCACGACATTGAAGAATTGATTAACATGTTTCAGAGAATTGCCAATTGCAAATGGATCACTCTTTTGTGTACCCTTAACTGTTGACAACTCTGAAAAATGTTGAGCACAGATTATTTTTATATTTTGTTATCCAGTGTCACATCTCTGGAGTCGTGACTCTTTTAAGGAAAAATAGGTTTTCCCGTAAATAATTTACATTTAGTACCTAAAACCATGACACGGAAGAATTGGTTAACATGTTTTAGAGAATTTTCTGTTGCAAAGAAAAAAGGCTATGGGTGTTTAGTACTTCTTTACTCTTTTTGTAACTCTGGTAATTTGTTTATAACATCCACGGAATAGAAATTACGCATCCCTGATCTGTTTCTAGATGACTATGAGATACTATTAGATAACAATAACAAAGCGCTTGTTTTATACATAAATACTTAATAACTCAAACAACCGAAATTGGGAAAGTGGAGATCACCCAAAGTTCCATTCAGCACAAATATAACAATTCTGAGATGAACATAAAGACCAGCTTCATGTACCAACTTGATAAACTTAACCATATCATATCTTCCTTCACAGTAATATTTCCCAGATAAACTTAACCAAATCTTATCTTTCTTCACAGTAATATTCCCCTGGAGATGGTTCATATCTATTCCAAATGTATGCTTAGGTATTTACGTAGAAAATTAGATAGGACGATCACCAATAATGTTGAACTACATAGTTTAGTCTTCAATAACAGGGGACAGGCTGAAAAATAAATTATGGACACTAAAAAGAGGAAAGGGAGTTCACAACCATTATCGAGTAGAGGGTATCTTCTAAAGAAGGTTCATTCATTATTGTAGTTCTTTCGTCCATAACTATACCATTCATCTCAGCTGACTTACGTGTTGACTCAGTTAACTTCCTGAGGGACTCTTCTAAAGGAGGAGTAGGAACAGAAGGATCATAAAAAGGACTACTTTTCAAAAGTTTCATTGCCTCCTCTAAATACGAAGAACTAGTATTATAATCTTCTTGCTCGTAAGACTGATGCACGTGTGGATAGTAATTGGGCTCACTATGGTATGACCCATAACCTTCAAAAGATTGGCGTTCCCAACCACTATTCACACTATGGTCATAAAAAGAGTGATGCCCATATTGTTCAGTTGGATATTCATATTCATTGTGATGGCTATTATAATACCAATTTGACATCCTAACTGCAAGGGAATTCTACACAAACACAAACAAGGCTGAATCGACCACAACAAACCCACTGATTTCTAGCAAACAAAAAGCATGATGGCTCCACTTAGATTGTTTCAAGACCAGCTTCTAATCCTTCGAAAGGGAATTAGTTACAATCTGAGCAAACCCCTCTGGAACCAATCCGAGTTTAAGTTAGTTGAATCGAGGCGAGGGAAGCTACGTGGAGATTTTATACCCAAGGCCTTACCGCATTACAAGGCGGCGCAGTCACGCATTCAACTTACAGAAACCGTCATGAACTTCAAAGCATGCTCAAAAGAGTAACCAATATTTTTCGAACGACTTTCCTATTAAGATCGTTACCCTATCGGTCTCATTCTATTCCAAATTTTAATCTTAGGTTCGCGTTTGGTATCGTTTTCCTAAGGCGGGCAAGAAGAGAACGGTGATGAAATCCGAACCCTTATCTTGTATGGCCAATCCTTGCCCTTTACTAGGAATTTAAAACAGCCGTTTTCAAAACTTCAACATATATGCATACAAAATCATCCAGTAAACCTGCTGACAAGGGATTCGCGGGTGTTTAGAATTCTTACCTCCCGTTCCAGACGGGGGATGAACCGTTGAAGTCGACTCGGGCCACGAATCCTATGTCATGTACGAACCCGAGGGGCCGAGGTGATATCGTAATCACTGTCCTTCCATGTACAGTTTATAATTGAAACTACCCTTCCGTAGGGTTTAAAAATTAAAGAATGTCCAAATGTCCAAGTCCAAAGTCCAAAAAGTAAAGTGCAAAAGAAAAACAAAATTACAAGAATAGAGAAATCCTAATACAATCTAAAAAAAATAAACTCTCTTTTTTTTTCTCTCTTTTTTATAATAATAAATCAAAATAAATAAATAAATAAATAATCTTCTTCTTTCGCTTCGCCTTTTACTTTGTCTTTAACTCCAAATCTTTAAGTATTCACCAAAAGCTTTGGCAAATTTTTCTTTCGCTCCAAATTCCAAAATCTGTAGTAAAAAGACAAAAACAAAAAAGTAAAGAAGAACAAATAAATAAAAACAAATAAAAATCTAAAAACTCTAGCCTAAAGACAAGCTCCGTGTCGACGACGCCAAAAATTGATGGTATTTATCAATGATGTTGTAGTAGTAAAAGGTTCGTGAGACTTTTGAAAGCAAAGAATTTTAGATTTTATAAAACTAAAATAAGATAAAAATATATACAAAAATTGTCACAGGATGAAGAGATGTGCTGGGACTCATGATTCGGCCAAACTCACAACAAAAGGTTCAAAATTAATTCTTTTAACAATTATCGCTCAACAAATAAAAACATGGACTCTTATTTTGCCAAAGTTGATCCTCAAAACATTAATTGTATCCCCTAAGCATAGATTATCTTAATTCAAAGCATAACCTATCTAATTGAATCACAACTAATTTTATCGAATCATAAATCAATTCAAAATAAGTGCAAAAGTCATATAAAAATTAAATAATTTTACCCATGTTGAATTTCGGCTTCCTCCGTCGTCTCAGGGTTGGGTTTAGCTCATCATGTTGGAAACACACTCAAAAGTTGATTTCATTTATGCTCAAAGGGTTATAAATGATGAATAAGGGAGAATTATAATAAAAATCGGCTTTGCAGCACTTAGAACTGTTGCAAAAACCGTTACAAAGAGCCGTTACTGTGCTGTTGCGTTTTTAAGTCTGCCTGTAAACTGCGACCCACGGAATGAGTCGCTGTCACTGTTCAAAAACGACTGCTGGTGCAGGTCCGTTCTTCGTGTTCTTCAGTTTTGCAGCAGCAGAAATGACAGCTTTGCAAATTTCATTTTTCGCTCTGCAGCTCACCAAACTCCTCTATTTTGACCCCTAACTCTCCATAACCCTTCTGTGGTGCACGAGTACCCTTTATATAGCCATAGACACCAAAAAATCTTGCTCCATAACTGCTAACAATCCTCCATTACTCGGTGATATTCTCATGCATGATACGGGAATATCTTCCCTTTTTTATCTCCTCCATGTTGTTTCCTATGGAAAGCATGCTTCTACACATTCCTTATTGTTGTTGGAGTCATCGTACACGTACAAATCACGTTCAAAACTCATACAAACTCGTGAATATCTCTTCCATGCACGGACTGCCATGTTTTGAACTCATGGATTGTCTAGCCAAATATAACCGAAACCAACGACCATACCAAAATTCTACAGTCATATCACGTCTACCCATGAAGTTTCAGTGATTTAATCTCCCTCTAACCCAATCGAAATGTGATCGACAAATCTGCCAGAAGTAGAGTTCGTTTTCCCGCCAAAACCAAAATTTGAAATGAAGAAGGTGGTGTGCCCCGATCCAAAGCAGTGGTGCCTTTAACATCTGGGATGCCCTTATCCAAAATGAAGGTGCATTTAGTACTTTTCTCCTGGAGTCCAAATAGCACTTTTTGATCAACTTTTTCCGCACAAGTATAATTCTCCAATAACACCTAAACAAACATAAAAACACCAAAATTAGTATAAACATCGATACTAACAATAGAGACACTGAGGACAATTCAGAGACACAAAAATGTTCTCTTTAGCG